>OY037015.1:9313646-10588646 GCA_955831195.1 Pilophorus perplexus
GGCTGATTCCAACGACTCCAAAACGATTTTTGCAGCCTGAGCCGTTCGTTACCTCTGATCGGCATAAGGTTTTCTTACGTATCGGTCGTTAGGGTGCAGTTGTTTACGTAATGAGCATCACTTGGATATTTTTGATGTGTTGTGTGGCATAGTTTGGTCGCTAGATACCTACTGTTTCTTAGTTTCTCTCGCTCGTTAAATATATCGTAATAACAGAAAGGTTGCGCTCATCTATTCAATTCAATTGATGGCTTGTTTTATTCCTCTGTCGCTATGTTCAACTAAGCTTATTTTATTCCAGCCATAGTAATTGGGTTCATCAATGCGCTCGACGAAGGAAAAATCACTACTGAAAGGAGTTGTACCGTTGCCGGCAGCCAAGATACTTGAACGATTTTGTTTACCTTTGACAGACTTGTAATCCTCAAAGGAACCCCCGACATTTGGACATGAAAAAAAAAAAAAAAAAAAATTTATATTTTTTCTCCATTGATTAACGTACTGTGGAGCGCCAACAGACACAGTAACTTCACTGGTTGTTGGGCTAAGCAGGCTTGTTGACAGAAAAATATATTAAATATGTCACAATTTTATGAAAATCAGAAAATTCATTTAATAAATCACAGAATTTGAGTGGACTTCATTAATGATGATCCATTACAAGAAGATGAGCAAGACGGTTGAAGGCTAGTTAATGAAACACAGAAGTGGTAAAACGATAAGGGATAGTAAGAGTTCTTGTTTGAATAAATCAGTGGCAAATGGACGAAGCTACAGCGGAGAAAACGTTCCGAGATAGTATCAACTGATGGCTGGGAGCCAAGAAATTATCAGATATTCAGTTTCTTGTTGAGGAAAACAGCTAGTTCGCATTTGGGGGAGCGAACTTGAAAACAATTTTGAACCTAATTGAGGGGGAACGGGCCATTTCGATAGAAGTAGAGTAGATTCCTCCTTCCAGGCCGGTTTCAATTACCGGTTCATGCCACTGGGCTTATAATCATGATCAAAACAGGGAAAATGAACATCACGACGGGAGCTCAGAGGATGACCACTTGACGAGTGGAGTTCGCAATAAAATTGGGGGAAGGATGTGGCCGGTCGGGGCAAATGAGAAGCGGTTTAAACAGGTCTTGATACGCACCCAGGTCGCCTCATTTTCGTGTTTTTAGAGCAACGGATGGTTCCGTTTAGATGGGCGTCGACGAAATTCCGGGAATCGTCTACAGCGACTGGAGGGCCCTTGAAGGAGAAATGCTTAGCAGATGTAGAAGAGGTAACCTTCTGGAATGGCCAGTTCGCAATTTCAGAATTTACCGACATTAGGAGATCTGACTGCAAAATCTGAAGCTACAACAGAACCGTTGACAGTGGGAGTCTAGTCACTCCTGTATGACAAGAGATTCTATCCTGAAGTTTGGTCTTCATGTCAGAAAGTTTCAAATGAAACGAATCAACGAAAACTTTTTGTCGAGATAGCAAGAAGGGTTCTCTCCCTGGTTTACAAGACCTATTAATAGACTACCACCCGCTCAGCACTTCTGTTCCTTGTCAACTCACCCTTTTCAGAGAAGGGAGGCAAAACTCGCTCAACAATATTTCCTACACAATCGTTACATTCAATAAGAACGTTGATAAGGCGAGACACTTCATTGAACTGGCCTTCATTAGCCGGAATTTTTTGTATGAAGTAAACCTTGAAATTAAGAGGGGGTCGCTACTGTAACAGGTAAGCTGAAGCACCCAGTGATGGGCACCGGGAATATTCCCGGGGAATCGGGTCGGGGCACCACAACTATCCAAACACTGTTCATGAGTTAATTATATTCAATTTTTCATTTGTTTATAACAGTTGTTTATTGATATATAGGTTTATTTATTTATTTGGATCACTTAATAAGTGATATAATATACCAAGGGTTCTTTGGTATAATATACCAAAGAACCCTTGTGTAAAATTTGCAGCGTTTAATGATAAATATTTTAACAACAATTCGCTAAGTTCAAGAAGGGGAAAAAATCATTATTTTTGTCGGGAATTTTTATTTTGGAGAACATATTACGTTCCCGATAAAAATGGGGAATGATTTTTTCCCCTTCTTGTACTTAGCGAATTGTTGTTAAAATATTTATCATTAAACGGTGCAAATTTTACACAAGGGTTTATTATTCTTTGGTATAAGTGATGCAAAATTCATTTTGGATCACTTATAATATATAGCAATAAACAACTGTTATAAAAAATATAAAAATTGAAAAAAAAAAGAAAAAATTAGTGTACTCATTAACAGTGTTTGGATAGTTGTGGCCCACAACTTGTGGGGCCCCGAAAAATTGACTTTACTTCCAAAAATCCTCGGAAAGCGACACCTCATTCGACCTTCGGGCAATCAAAACCCTCATGAAACCCCTAGAATTTCACTGGTCCTACTGTCCAAAAAAGCTGAATTTCTTAATAATACGACCTTCGTAGAGCATGGAACAGTGAAAATAATTTATAATGAGAGAGGGGGGGGGGAATAATAAATATAAATTTCTGGATGGAAAATATTCTCCCAAAATAAATTGTTGGGAATTATCCCATCACTGGCTTTACACAGGAAATAGGTACCTACCTACATGTAGCTACATGGAGAGCTCCATTGGGACCCCAAAAATGTATGTATACATTTTTGGGGTCCCAATGGAGCTCTCCACAAGAAACGTAATTTTTTCCGAGAATTTTCGAATTTGAGGGAAAATTTGAAAACGGACAACTGCGGCAGCGGCTTCCGGATTTGAGTGCATGCACAGCTTGAAAGACTTTCAAGTACTTAGTAAACTTCCTGACAGTATGTATCCTACATTACGCTAAATTCTTGGGAGGGAGAATTGGTCACCGTACTTCAGTATCTAAACTAGATACTACTGTACAGCACTATTAGAACGATGAAATTCAGCATAGAAGGACTGTGACGATGCAAATCAGCCGCCGCTTAGCACGCAGTAGGTACTCGGGTTTAATGAGTGGCCTCCAAAGACACATGTTAAGTTTCTTATGCGTAATTTATAGTGTAGTGACTACAAATCACCAACCTTCACATTACCATTAGTGCTTTGACCGTTAGCGGATTGATCAAATAAATCGAGCTACGTTTGACAACAGCTGCAACTAGTCATTAGATCATCAAATTCGAAAATAGCTGCAGGTCGGTGGTGAGTTGAAACTCCTGCTGAGTTAACCCGAAGGTACAAGCAGAAGTGAACTACTAGTGGGTACCTGTATGATACTAGCCAGCCTTTCCTACTTACTGCAGGTACGTTCTATACCTAATGAGCATTTGATTACTCACAAGATCCTTCTCCTGCAGGAAGGTACACCACAGGAGGTGTCATGCATGGAGGTTCCTCTTTACCTCCACAATTTATGACGGGAAGTTAATTAGGGAAATATGACTCCAATACTCAGAATAGAATACTCCAAGAACTTCTGCCTGAGTAAACATAAGATGGACAGGTGAGCAGACAAAATGAGTTCAACTTACTGGGAGGCTCAGGTGCGATGAACTGCGGAATACATCTTGTCAATCGTTATCGGTGAACAAACACTTCACGCTAACATCCATTGAAACTCGCCAATATAAAGGAGTCTTCGAAAAACCGCACGAAAACGATTCTTCCGTAAAAATCCGCTTTCTACCAAGAAAGGTCTCCACCTAGTTTCCAAGATGGCTAATCGGTGAGGTGACAATAAGGAAGATCCGTCGGGGTGAACAGGGAACGACTACCCGCACGCGGAGGTTCGTCAGACTCACTCGGGAGGTCCACCAACGCGACGATGTTTCTATTTATATTACGCACAGATAAAAACCAGGCGTCAAAATATTATCAGAAGTAGGAAAATCGCATTTTCGCAATCTAACACACACTCAAGCACTGAAATGGTCTGCCATTTTGTTTTATTTCCTTCGAAGAGGAAATCAGTGTTGCTTCGGGGAAATTCAGATCAAACTCAATTTAACAAAGGAAAGGATTTCCTCAGTCTACCTAAAACTGGCTTCGATGGAGGTCTGAAGACCATAAAAACTATGGGAATAGGCGAAACAACCAAAAATTAATAATAAACTTCATTATAGAGTCCTCATGTGGTGCTCTGCGCTCTAGTGGAGGAACTGGGAAGTAGTGTACCTTCCATGCAAGAGCGGGACTGGTTCTGACAGTTGTGCTCATGGCTCCCCATTGCCTTGTCGCCCTGGGTTGGGAGGAATTCGCCGACCCGCAGTTTCCGAGTTGCGGTCAAATACCAATTAGACATCCCAGTTGTGGTCCCCCTCTCAGGCAAGGATATCCGAATTGCGGTTGCATCGAATTGCTTTCTATGGCCCAGTTGGTATCGGGCGATCTGTCCAACAAGAAATTGCTCCTTTTCGGAAGATATCCTGCTCCGCCGACTACGAGTACTATTAATTTTCGAGTACTTATATACTTCTCCAGAACGTAGTCAATGAATTCCGGAAGACCGACGAAAAGCCTCAAGGACTGTGAGGGTTCCCTGTCCCTGTACATTTTAGCGAGCCCCAAAACCTGGATTCTGCGAAACCAAGACTGTCCTAGATGAAAACGACAACATTTCAGCGTCACTGTGAGCCATACCTACATCTCTGACCGGTGAATGGATAGCCAATTCTAAGACACAAAATACTGGTTGTGGAGAGTAATCCAATGTATGAAGATGGAGATGATCGAGAGGAGTATAATAAGCATCGAGAGTTTTGGCTGCCAACAGTGAGAATTTACGGATTTACAATCTCCCCACCATGGACCGCAAATCGGATGTTAACTTTCGAAGACGGGACTGCAACTGTTATCTAAATCACTAATGGACTGTAAGCTCGTGACCGCAGCTCGGATACATTAAACGCAGAAAATAATTACATAAGTAAGTATGGCTCTCATTATTTTGTATTGTTGGAATAATAAATGAGCTACTTTGCACAACAATGCCGAAAATTTGAAATAATTTCCCCATGTGAGGTTCGTTCCCAGCACAAGAACTATTCTTAAAGGGGACTGTAGCACGTGAAGATAGCTATTATGTTCAATGTTCTTATGTTTCATGATATACATTGTATGTTACATATTGTGTCTTCTTGAGATAACGCTTATTTAAAAAAAGTCATCTTTTGGTTCAATTTTAGGCCACACATTCAACAAACACACTCACATACATTCATAACCATCTTGTTATTTTACAATATAATTCATAACCATATAAATATCCATCTGAATTAAATTATCAACTAGAATACATAAACACAACTTAAAAAAGATACCACTCAACAATGGAAAAAATGATCAGATTTCTTGTGAAAAGGCTTGGTTCACCAACATTGATTCGGTGGCCGTAGGCATCGACAGGTTTTCATGAACCAGAGCTGGATGATTCTTGATTAACTGAAAATAACAATAATAATAGTAATTATTATTATTATTATTCAACGCCAAAATGCAGGAAAAGTTTGCAAATGCAAGTCTTCTCAACCATATCGGCCTTGGGTAGAGTTCAAGAAGAAGGGCGGAGAGGTCGTAAGCTCTAATTTGGCTAATTATTTTTACTGTCTACCTACCTTTATATGCATACTCCAAAGCACAGGTGACAGTTTTCATGTCATTCTCGATCGTCTGGGCCCAGTTTTCGACGTCTCCTAGCTCCTTCAAGGCGTTGCTGAACCCCTCGACCAAGACGAGCCACTGTTGCGTGTTTTTAGCGAAATTGGCGGCATTTTGGTGAAGGTGTTTCGCTTCGGCGTCCAATCGTTTCTGGTTCAAATAGGCTTGTGCGACTCTGAAAAGTGGCATGACCAGGAGATGAGGATTTTCTTTTACAGTTACTCAACAAGTGAATGATAAAAGGGTAAATAAATCGCTTACCCAACGTTCAAGTGGTCTACAAGTGCTTGAGTGAGATTGCTTGCCGCAGTAAGAGCTTCTTTCCTTTTCTCTTCTGGAACATAATACATATTATGTATATAAGACATAATATGTAAGATAATGCTCCCAGGATTATTATGATTCTAAAGTGTGCATTCTAAAATTTAGAATGCAATGCGATTCCGTGAAAAATGGAAATGATGTGTACGGGATCAGTAAGTTTTCGATAAACGGATTTAATAATCAATCCCCTGATGAGAGTTTTAGGGGTGCATATTTATTACTAAATTTTAGTGGGTTGATGTTATTCCCACAGTCATGCATTTTGAGGAGCAGGTACAGGAACCAAAGTACATGTCTATCAAACGACCGAGCACAGGACGCGAGAGGAAACCCCAGGAAGACGTGCAGGACGCTCATTTGGTGGAGATGGACTGATCCAGCCAAGCTGGAGGATCGTCTGACTCAACAAGGTGTGTGCAGGCAGGACTGGATGTCCTGGCTGAAGTCAACAGATCGCTGTAAATTTCAAGGTTCACTGTTGCAGCAGCCACGCCAGATCACGATAGTCTTGCACATCACCCACCTTGCCAGAATTGAACTGTGCACAGCTTCTAGAACCATAGTAGTGGCTCAAAAAATACCGTTTATTACCCAGACGTCTCGGACTGTGAGAAATCAAAATGCCCCACATATGTTCCCCGAAATCTTCTTTCATTGCTCAACAACGAGCGAGATGTAAAGACCGCCCAAATAAAGCCCGCCAGTGAACTCGGCGTTGTGCAGCTGCTCTCCAATCATGTACTCCTCGAATACGTACATAATATGCGTATTATGTCCTGACACCGTCCCCCAGCACAGTCTAGGGCGCCACTGTCGTCGGGTGGAATATACCTATTTCCTTTTCCAGAGCTCATTCTAGTAAGGTGACACGCCCCCCGAAGGGGGCCAGTGTTTATATGGTGGACCACCGTATAATAATTATTGTCGAGTTCCATAATTCATTCCTGAATCTGACAGAACAGGATAACTGACTTTTGGATAACTTCGAAATGGTAAATTTGTTATTCACCTCAATTTACGCTACCAATTACCGAGGTGCTTGCAGTAGCATTAAATTTGTTTGTAAATTAACAAGATAACCTCGACTCTTTCAAAGCAGAACTCATCCACCATGTATTTGGTCTGAAGGTCTTCTTAGCTAGCCGCATCATCGAACGTTACCGAGGAGAGCTTGAAGATTATCCAGATCACCTGAATACCCAAGTCCACATTCCAGTGCGAATTTGGACAGCGGGCAGGTCAGGATGCGTCTGGATGATGCGAGAGCTCTCCGTCCACTCTGACTGAGTTGGTTAGAAGAGCTTAACAAGAATTGAGGGTAGGTACCTCCACATTCGGCATGGCTACAGACCGTTCCTGTCTTCGTATTGTCGCACAATGTCGCCCGAGATTAGCCACGCAAAACCGAAGAAAAACAGCGTATGGGCCTGGCCAACGGATCCTCACAGGCACTTGAAAGTCATGGATGCACTTGAATGAATACTTTCAAACTACCTACCTTGCAGTGCTTTTCTGGCCACTTGTTTGGTGTGATGCTCCTTAACGAGGGAAGACAACATCGTAAGTTTGATCACAGCTGTAAGGTTTTTACATAAATAAACTTTAAATTAGTTGCTTGTCCTCTAGGTGGTGTTTACATGTGTTATCACTGTTATCACAGAGTATGGATCCAAGATTAGGGTTGGGTCTTTCTTGGCTATCGATACATAGTTGCCGGAATACTCCCACACCACCTGAATATTTGGAACTTTCCCCTGAAAACCACGCTTTTACCCCATTAAATGCAAACTCATATTTGACATGACTTTTAGCATAATACCTTTACGCTACCGTATTATAGTACGTAAAATAATTAATTAAAAATAATTGTTCATTTTTCGAGTACCTAACCTGATTCAAGTTGACAAATTACGCCCAACCCTATCCCAATGAAAACATGGCTGGACCATCGTTCATTTCTGTGTTCCTTATTCCCAAAATGTGATAAATAGGGTATAATTAAGCGAATTTTGTCATCGAACTTTTGTTAATCTTGAAAAATGCATCTGCTGCTGTCATATTATCAAGCACTGTTGGGACTCCTTTTGCCTGTGCCGTTCAGCGCTAACCAACGGTAAGATTGACCCAGACTTCGGCTCAACACACCCTTTCTCAACCCTCACACCCAAATTGGTATACACACTGTTTGTGTTTTTGCATTCAATGCGTGAATGGTAATGGTAGATTTTTTAAAAATTTTGTACTGAGCATTACCGCCAATGTAGGGAATGCGAAACCCACCTGGGGCGGCAAGGTGAATATTCCCTTATTATCTTTTTTTCAGCCTATGATGCGAATAAACTTGAAGTTGATGTTCCTGTCTGTCTGTATTTGCCTGGTGCTGCTGTCTGCTTCTATATGGACGAGATGTGGAGGTGAAATCCCATCGTTTGCTCCCTCCTTCAAAAGTGAAGCGCTGAGAAAATCGCAGTCCTTGGTGAGTTAGTCCTGATGATAGCAATGTGCGTGTGTATATCTTGGAGCGTATTAATACTCATAATTTATGATTATGATTTTTATTTGGTAGACCCCCGGCAGCTCGGAAAATGGTGGTCTCGAAGAGATCGAATGTCATATCAACGGGGACTACAGCATTCCTTGTAGGAAAGAAGGGGATGAAGTCTATCTCCCGTTCTCATTCATTCACAAATACTTTGAGGTAAGTGGATGAGTGGGGACGATGGTGACATGTGGCCGGATTTGTTAAGTGACGTTTTTAATTACGGTGAGGTGCGGCCCCCTTTACCACCGTGAAGCTTCAAACCTTAGGACCGTTACGCTGCTTATGGGTGAGTGGTCCCTGAACACAGCGCCAACAAGCTGCTATCGGGTCTCGCTCGGGAACTTCCCCGCAAACCTCCGGGACGCAGCCCTAGCTGCCTCTGGTGCACAGACCCGGAGAGCTCGGCGAGGCACGTGCTTCAGGGCTGTCCGGAATTTGAAAGGGACTGTCCTGGAAGCTGAGGTCTTCTCCGACGGTGTACGGGACGACTGGAGCAAGTATGTTTCCACCCCTGCTCGCGACAAGGTGGTCGGTTGCGGCCGTCTTAAGAGTCCCGGCGGCAACAAGGCACCAATCAACCAGCTTCGCTGCTGTATTTGAGTTCGGTTGAAATAGAGTTCGTTAGGAACCAAAAAATCGACACCAATGATCGAAGGGTCCTCATTTCGATTCCACAAGATGCTGCCGAGAGATTTTCAGAGTATTTTTTGAAACTGGATAGAGGTGTTAATAAGTCATGAGCGTCAAAGTCTTAGGTTGTTATCATAAAATAGCCATTTTTGTCAAAAAAGTCATGAAATGCAACTTTGCAGAATAACCGTCATGAACGGGCAATTTCGGCCTATTTGAATGTATTATTGTTCGATGTTCTAGATTTTGGTTAAAAATTCTCTGAATGAAACATATGTGTTCGCGACGTGGGTCTAAAATTTCGATCGGTCTCAAAATTTGAACATGTAGGTTTCAAAAATTAAATGTTATTAATACTAGGCTAATTATTAGTTGGCGTTTATTGGAAAAAACAAGGCCGGGTTGGTGTCATTCCTTTAATCAATTTTGTCGAGCTTTCGGGATTAGCTGGTACCACCTCGCTATTTATGTATACACCACTATTAGGTCTCATTTCCACCTGGCATGTTGTAGGTCCTAAAGAAGGGATCCCAACTAATCCCGAAAGCTCGACAAAATTGATTAAAGGACTGACACCAACCCGGCCTTGTTTCTTCCAATAAACGCCTAGTATAATAGCCGGTTCTCCTGCCTACAATAATCATTAATGGTGTAGATTTCTGCAAGTGTGGAAAGGGGATTACACTTCAATTTGAGGTATTTCTGGGCTAGAATCTGTTGAGGTCGAGCTTTAATTTATTGGTACAATAAACACTTATAGGTAAAACGTTATGCATGAGCAAATTTTATGAAATAAGCGCCATGAAACAGGGAAATAATAGTCATCAAAGTCATGAAATAAAGATCATGAAAAGAAAAAGAAAAGTCATAAACGCGGCGTGTCTGGGAATTAGGAGTTGACCGGGAGACCGGATTCAGACGTCCTCCTCGTGGTGCCTCTTACGTTATGCTAAGGGGCTGATTTCTCGGATTATCCCGTCAAACTGGTGTGCCGCTCCTCCCATCTCCGATCGTGCCTTCAATCCTCTGTTCCCATGCACGTGCCAATTTCTGTTTTGGCTTCAGGTTTACGGCAAAATGGCAATATACGATGGCTACATGAGATTCGAGTGGTCGCATTCTTATTCCAAAGTATACTACCCCAAAGGAAAGTACGACCCGAGAGGAGTGTTTCTCTATTTTGAAAACTACAACGTGGAATTGAGAGAACGCGTCAAATGTATCAGCGCCACTGAAGGTAAATAAATGAAGTTGATACACCCATAGTGGTCTTATAACGTTTCGATCTCATTCATAACCCCCCATTGCTCTCTGAATTCAGGAGTTCCCGTGTCCACTCAGTGGGAATCCAACGGCTATTACTATCCTACCCAAGTGGCTCAGTTCGGTTTGGCCCATTACTCCAAGAATCTTACAGAGCCCGAACCCCGGATGAAAATCCTCGACGACGGAGTGTCATTTTTTGGCAATTGGAGCGGAGACAAAATTTCCCGAGAAAGTCATATTCTAGTGTTCAACACATTGGGTGACGGTAAGCGTGCAGTCTTTTTTAGCTACATCGTTGAACTATGCACAAAATGTCTCAATTGAGCTACATTGTTTGTTTCCAGAATCCCATGGCGTTCGTATGGCGGCAGATTACGTTCTCGACTTCGTCCTTTCAGTTGAGCTGATGCTCAGAGCTGTTGACAATTCGAGTTTTATTGTAGTCATTCAGAGTAGAGAAAAGAATGAAGCTTGGAATCTCCATTATTCATGCCATGCCCCTTTGATTGCTTCTAAGGTGAGTGAACCGCAGTGGGCACCTACTCTTGGAACGCTATCAAGTTGGCCTTGTTTTCTCATCATTCTGCTATCTTGTCCATTTCTAATATCTCTGAATCTGACGAAACTTGTTAACCTTAGAAATCACTACATCAAAATTTGGTTTAATATGATATTTGGTCGTGTTTCTGTTATTCAAGAATCAAGATGTCTACCATAAAATAAACTGTGATTACGGCCGTTGGTCTACACTAGTGAGGGATCTTCTCGTCGATCTTCAAAAAGGTCTAGCTGCCCAGTCAAAGCCAAAAAAGAAACTTTTGAGGTAAGCACCCATTTTTAGTTTTTTTGGGGGGAAGGGAGGAGTTATTAAATTCAAACTGAAATTGAAATTGAAATTGAACCTTGAAGTTATTTCAAGAAATCAGAAGGGGAAGGCCGAAAAGCCATTTTTAGTTTTACTATGTATGTGTTGGTTTATTATTCTTGGAATATCTCTGAACCTGATGAAACTTGTTAACCTTAGAAATCACTACATCAAATATGATATTTGGTCGTGTTTCTGTTATTCAAGAATCAATAATAGTCAATAATACATCTATTGACGAAGAATATATCAATAATAGTCAATAATACATCTACAAGAACGAAATATCCGTCCACTGTCCGAGCCGTTTTTGGCAGTTGATTTTTACAAAAATCAGAATTTGACAAAATACTCGGTTTACCTTCTAGTTGTGCCCGCAAGGTTTTCCGCCCGATCGCCCAACCCCGGGGGGGGTCTGTGGGGCTAAAAAGGGGGTACGGGAGGGTTTTTTTGAATGTTTTCGGCTATGGGGTTGAGTTAGGTGTCGTTTTCGCAGTATTTTTGGACGTAGAATCCACTTTGGGGGGGTCCCAGAACGATCCGATTTCACTGTTGCGATCTATATGGCTTTCATGGGGCTACAAATCGGATTTTACAGAATTAATTTTGGCACAGTTAACCTATTATAGGTTTATATAATATCCAAGAATAATAAACCCTTGTGTGAAATTTGCAGCGTTCTTGGTCTGTAATACTTTATGTTTGTCGTCTTCCTTGCAGGTCCAAGTTTAAAATTGCTGCGATTAAATTAGAAGGCAGTGGAAAAATAGCGAATTTATCGTTAGCAACAAGTCGGCATCTTGAACAATTTTACATGGCGGCTGATTGGCTGGTGAAACACCAGGATCCAACTACTGGCGGGTGGGCGAATCCAGTGAAACGAAAAGGCCCTCATGGTATGAAGGACCTGCAACCTGGTTGGTGAGTTGTTTGAAAATCATGTTATTAAGCGCCTTCATCGTTAGGTAAGTGTCTGCAGTGATTGTAATAGGTGAGTTCGCACAGTAGGTCCTGGCCGTTTGGAATCGAATCAGAACTCGAACCCTTCCTGGAATTAAACTCTCCTCTCAACTTTTAGAACGGCCAGAACTTCCGTCCTCTGCAAACGAAACCGTAGTCCCACGAAGTTACCTCCACGAGATCACAGAAGAAAATTAATCGCGCATGCGTGACTTTCGAGAATCGAGGAGACAGTCGGAATCAGTTCTAGAAGTTGAAAAAAAAAAAATATATATATCCAGCTGAATTACCGGAAGTGATTCCGAACGATTCTGAACGAGTTCTGCGTTTGCAGAGCATCAGAACTTGTGTTTAATTCCTGGAAGCCGAGATAACCCCACTCTCGACCCTTACCTTGAAAGGGCCATACTGCGCATGCGCCAAACGGGTCGGAATGTTCATCTCTGCAAGCTCATCTAATGGTTAATGTTGCAGGTTATCTGCGATGGGGCAGGGCCACGGGATGTCCTTGTTGGCCAGGGCTTACTACCAATCTAAGAAGCCAGAATATCTGAAGGCTGGTCTCTTGTCCTTGAGGCCGTTCCACGCAGACAGCACGCATGGTGGAGTGCTTGCTCATTTCATGGGGTCTCTTCCTTGGTACGAAGAATACCCGACGCAACCGCCTTCTTTTGTCCTCAATGGGTTCATCTATTCTCTTATCGGCCTCTACGACCTTCTGACGCTTGTTCCTAAAGTGAGCTCCCCACTTGTACGTATTGGCACTGCTTAGTGTTTTCGCCATTGTACCCTCACCGCTCTGTCTTTACCAGAGCCACGAAGCTGCCGTGCTCTTCAACCAGGGCATGTCTTCGCTGAAGAAGCTCCTTCCCCTTTTTGACAACGGGTCTGGAAGTAACTACGACCTGCGACACTTTTCCCTCGGCGTGGCCCCCAACATCGCCCGGTGGGACTACCACGCCACCCACGTCAACCAGCTTCTTCTTTTGGCTACAATCGACAACTCCACCATCTTGTCCTCCACGGCCGACCGGTGGATAGGATACATGGCTGGGAAAAGGGCACAACACAATTGATATCGTCCAGGTATTCTTGTTTGACACTGATGCGTATAAGTGTGCTTTGTTAAATGTTTACAGCATTGCAACCTTCCTGCACCATAATTGTGATTAACAGAATATTGTTATCAGGCTATCCGCGTAATGTATTTAATTACATTGATCGTTTTTTCTCGCTGTTATCAGCTTTAGCACAAAGTGTATTACACAATGGAGGGAGAGTATTGGGGGTTTTCCCACTGTTCGTTTCTAAAACAATGTGCTGAATCTGTACAGTGTTGACCATATCCAGTTTCAACACCTTTTCGTTGACTTCCCATCTGTTAATTAACCACTGTATACTTCAAATTGAGACGCTGATGCATATTTAGTGTAAAATAGTCATTAGGATGGATATCGAATTTTAGTGATTAGATCGGGCTGGCTTGTGTACTCGGCACCGGGAAAGGTATTTCCCTCACTATTTTCTATCTACTTACTGTTTACCCAATAGATGCTGAACAGCTTTATAACGACCAAACTATGCATGTCTATACAAGTGCATTGACAAATTCGCATTTGACCTGGTTTAATTTTTTCCCACTTGATTAGGTTAGTTATGTGGATGTAGGGAAATGAATACAAATTTGGTGAGGTGAAAAAATATTACTGGACCTATCCTCAAATAACCTGCTGTGTATTTCTTGGTACAGAGCTATTAAGTTGTTGCGTGGAAGTTGGGTTCTCTTCATTAGTTGGGTTCTTATTCACGTTATACTTACTGAGACGGTGGTAGAGCGGGAAGGGTATTCTAGCAGCTGGGCTTATGGGGTTATCGCACTGTCGGAAACACCCAGCGCGGCCATTATTTAATAGTTAATGCATAGAGAAGTTTTACACAAAAAATGTCTTGAGGTAAATTGTATATCCAAACCCCTCCACATGACTTTTTTTTTTTTTGGCATCTTCGGCTGTTAGCTCTGGACTGGGATTTCCCTACTTTTAGGGACGGGTACGAGTTGCGGCCGGAACGGAGGGAGGGACGATAGGTGAGTTGCGGGCCATTAGGATGCACGTATGAATTGCGCCCTTCGAACCACGCAAATTTTGTTAAGTTTCGAATGCATGGTTCGGAGGCATGCGACTGCATTGTTATGGGTCTGAACAACAAAATACCAAAAAATGGTAGCAAAAATTTTTCCGGGAGAACTTTTGACGACTTATTCCAGTTTGTCGCCTCTAACTTAAAAACTGAGCATCTTAAACAAAAACTTACGTGTTACAAAGTTAAAGAGCATAAGATTTTTCGTCCAATGACCTCCTTAGACATTAGGTTCGGTTAAGCCATTTAGCCATAACCAATCGTCAAAATGCGTGTGAAAGTCATGGTTGATTAAAACGTCACAAAATTTGCGAGAAAGGCATTTAGACGCGACCCAAAGTCCCAGTAGATGGGCTGACATTGACTCGACCATTAAGTGTTCGGCCGGAACTCATACCACCCCTTCAGGAACGTGGGCCGCAACTCATACTTCTCGAAGGGGATTTGGCCGCAACTTACCATCTACCACTTTTAGAGAATCACCCTTTTATAATTTACAGAAAAGTCAAAGCCAGGATAATTTAGAATAGCTAATAGCTATTAGCTGTTTGGGTGACGTCAATTACCCACTCAACTTGCCCCTCATTGGTCGGTGATTTCAAGCCGTTCAAAACAACGTTCGATAAATATCAACAACGTGCAGGTGCTTGTCCATTTCGCATTGTGATCATTTGGTATTTTGAGCGTAGGATGATCTGTCTGGGGTGGTGTAGATATTTGTATTTACTGTCTTGGGCTCACACTATGAAAAATTTGCACTTTGCACTAGATAAAACGACCCCCCTCCAGCAAAAAAAAGCAGAAGATTTCTGGATCCGTCTCATTTACTGTTCATTATTATCTGGGATATAGAATCTACAACTTCACCGCACAACTATATAGCTCAGTACGTTCGCTTAGATTACGATCCCTTGCCGGTCCCACCCTTTACATATCCTTGAAGTCTTTGAAAACCAGGAATAAGGAGTCAATTATTATTCTTAGCCGTTTACACTTATCTAGGGGGATTGAAAAGGTTGTGTTTAAACCTTGGTCATAGTGATGGGGTATAGAGATTTTGTAGACTAATCGATTCACTACTTTGAAATGCTTTCCATAATTCGGAGCAACTCTATTTCGACTGTGCTGATCTGTGGCTAATGATTACAGTAATACGCGTAGGAACGATGAGGGTTTAGTTTAGAAGAAAAACAAATTTTAAAAGATGTGTTTACCTACAATTGAAAATGCTTAAAACATGACATTTGGTCGTGAGTGGTGCTGTGTTGTTCAGTAGGGAACAGATGGCGGGATGGTGTAACAATTGTGGACAACATCAGAGGAGTCACCTTTTCCCCTAACCTCAACATTCGTGTAAATTATACTGTCCGTAACAAAATAAGGTTTAGGAAGTGCAATAATGGATTGAGTGGTATAAGAACAGGTAGGAGCTTATTTGTGTGGTTTTCTCGCTATTTTAACATGTGTGTCTAGTACCACATCCTGAATGTGTTTCAAGTGTTTGATGCAAAACCCCTTCGAAAATACGTCTCCTGCAATTGATAGAGGAGGCCATGGGAGGCTTGAAGGAAGTTTTAACAACAGGTCAAAATTTTTGCTTTGAACTCAAGATAACTCACAGCCTTTCAGTATAACTTACCTGACTGCAACAACACAACACTTTACCCATCAGTTCGTTTTCTACGTTAAATTTATTGTAATTTTTCAAATTTGCGTATTTTAAATATTATGATTTTTCTGTGTATTCATTTGTAAGTATTCATTTTCGAAAAATTTCGGGATCTTCTTAGTTAGGATCATCTGTCTCTACTGTTATATTAGGGGTATTCATGGTCCGATTTTCTAATCGAAAATCGAAAGTGAGAGTTCCGTGAGGCTCCTCCTGTTTTTGAAACGTCAAAGGTGCGCTACTTGCGGCATCCTGCGAGACTAGGGCATTTTTTGACGAAATAAAAGGATTTGGGCTTTCTGGTCAAGTTCGGGCTTGCGCACAGTCAAGTCCAGGACGAGAAATGTGGCCAACGACCCTTAATCTTTTCTCCATGGCTACTTGTACAAACCTGGAAATTAGTAACCTCATCATCTGGAGTTGAAACTAGTTTTTTTACCTCTCCTAAAAAATGTCCCTAATCAACATACAGGTTTTTGCTCCCGGTTTGCCAAGTTTGCCCAAGCATACCTGCTTCTCCACCCTACTTCGCAGGTTCCCTCAACCACTCCCCTGCACTGCAGAAGGATTTACACCTGAATGGTGAGAGAGTCCCCCCCTCTGAGACTCTACTTATTTAAAATAATCCGCCGAATCTTTCTCTGGAGCAAGGCATTTCTGAATCATTTCTTAGTAAAGTGCGGGGTCGGCTCCAGCCCCATTGTGAGAACTAATTCGGCCAACACAATAAAATTCTACTTTTTTAAACTTTCCCTTTCATTTGTTAAAAATAAAACGATGAATTAATCACTAAAATAAGGATATCGACAGTTTGAAAATTTGCTGCTGCAATCACAGCTACTGTGTATTAATTCTCGATGACGTCACTGCCACACCATGAAGACCCCTAATGTGCCCAAAGAGATCTGATTGATAAACCAGTGCTGCCACCATCTATTTTCACTTGGCGCCTGGGCTCCTTCAATTCACGCCGATCTTTTCGTTCCGTTTTTATTAGTCCTAAAGCCTGGGTATCTGCCTAGTATTAGAACTTCCTAATTCGTTGTTTCACGTCAAAAGCGAATAGACTGTTGTTATGTAACATACTTAATTGAAGTTATGTTTAATATGTATTTATTTTTTTATATTGCTAAGTTATTGCGTAGGTGTAATGGACTTGTGTACTTAAGATTTGGGGAGCATGATTTCATTTTCTCCCTCGCAAGAGAAGTTAGTCAAAATCGTTGCCAAATTTGTTTTGTTTTACCTCAGAATTTATGTATCTTTTGCCAGCTGCCCATTTTTCTAGTCTGTTGACACTTTCATTCATAATTCGTAATTTTTCGTAGTTTTTTGTTTAAATTTGTTGCAAAAAGAAATTGGATTGGACGGTTTTAGGTATTGATTTTTTGTTTTGTTTCTAGTCGGGTTAAACCTACATATTTTCGTGCCATGGAATGCATCGAATTTACATACGTTTGATGCTATAGTAGCTTCTCCTTCTTTTTTTTTTTGTGTAGTATTCTTCTGAATGGCTAATGGAAAGTTTTTTCCACTTCATTTAGAAGTAGCAAAACATTCTTAAGCCAAAACCGTATAACAAGGGTGATGGTTAGCCCAGACTTCGCCATGCTATGTTACGGATTTTCCAGAAGTGGACAACTCCGTTAAAACTAATATTTCGATGTGGCAGTGTTTTTGTTAGCTATTGGTCTCCCACAAGGATATTTCGCTCCAACACTGCAATCTGGTGGCCGCAAAGGGAATCGCCGATGTGGCATCCTGAGCCGAGGCTGAGGGATTTCGAGTTTTTTCTGTTGGCAACATTGTCTCAGCTTGCTCGCCGTTTTTTTTACGTCTCCCGGTTGTGTAGTTTGTTTTAACCACCGTATTTTCAACGATGGAAGAGAAGAAAACAAAAATTTCTTGGGGAAAGCCATTGAGGGAAATTGTCTACATCAGTGTGCAATTTTTCATCGCCCAGAAGGAAGCAGAACAGAATAAAGTTTGCGACGTTACTGTTTTTTAAATTTTGAGGTATTTCTAATTCTTTCTAATAACTGCACTTCACCAAAACTACAAAAGTCGTTAGGTTCTATTCAGTCACGTGAAATTCAAAATTTTTCAATTTAAAAAACAGTTTGAGGGGAGAAAAAGAGAAGTTCTGCCACTAGGAAGGGAAAAATGAGCGGGAGCGGGGAAATTTCGTGCAAAGAGTAGTTTGATTTCCGCCACCGCAGTGTAGAAGCGCAATATTCTTGTCGGAGACCTTTAGTTGAGATTTCCGTTGTTTTTGTGTTATTAATTGTTAAGAAATTTAGTTGCAAATCGGGACTTGAGTGCACCTTTGTTTTTTTCTATTTTATGTACGAGTCTTGTCTATACACAACTTTTTCCTTTAATTTAATGACATTCCCTCGAAATCTTTTTTAAACCAACTCAGTGACGTATATGGAAATCCAGTGCAACTTAACCCGTGCAATTCTCTCTGTAGGACTAGCTTATCAAGGAACATGTAGTGATATCATATTGGTAAACTATAGAAATGATGTTTGCTATTTTTAGATAAATCGTGATGCCATTCTGTTGTTGGATGTCTAGGAGTGTGTCCTCTGGAGGGCTTAATATTTTATTTTTACAAAAAACGTTATCTTTATGGAGTAGTTGTGATTGCTGATTAATGGAAACGTAGTTCCATATGAAAATGGTCTAGTAAGTTATTTAGGGGTGGCGAGCTATTTTCTGGTTGAGCAGTTCACAAGGCTCGAGCTCACATTGGTTTTCATTGTTAGTCAAATGCACTCGAGTGTTTCAATATACTTATTGGAAATCCGCACACCACCTTGTGAACGTGCTTCGCTTTTCAATACCTTACGACGTACCACCCCTATCGTTTGCCATTTTCCATTTTATCGATGTTTAAACCAGTCTATAACACTTCCGGGACCAACTCGAAAGTTGGTTCACCTCTACTTTTTCTACAATGTGGTGAACTGTTCATGAATTTTGGATCGTCCTCCTTGCCCTATACATATGAAGATAAAAAGTTAAAAGGTAGTTTTATAATTTCTTATGTAGTGAATATGACAATAATGATACTGTAAGTCGTAAGTTGTATTCCTTTCTGGAGACGTTGAGAAAAAGCTGAACGGAGAATTGTTGCAATCAAGTTGTTGCATTGAATGGGGCTTCCTTCTTCTTTTAAAATGATGGGAAAATATTGTACATAGTTCTATCCTATTTCTATGGTGCTTGTCTATACATTGAAGCTGATACTGCGTTTCCTTTTTCCATTGAACCTTTGTACGTTTTAATACCAACACATTTCCGTTTAACTGCGTACATTCTTAGTTGCTCTAAGGGTTTCTGGGAAAGGCTGTTTTCATTTTGCCTACGAAAGTGCGAAGAATTTTTTATGTATATTTTGCACATTATTTGTGATTTGACATGTTGAGTACACCGTGATAATAAATCTGTCGAACAAAAAACCATTGTTTTGCATAAGTCTTCTTCTACAAAAAGTCGTGGCGAGGTTGAAAGAGCGGGGGTTGACTGGCGTAGCCTCTTATTGGCTGTCTGCAATGACGTTGGGCTCTGAACCCGACCCTAGCGGCCGACGAGAGAACGGGGAATTTTCTCGATTTGAGACAATTGTCGGCTGATTTCGTCCCTTTGAAGCGGCACACATGGGATTAGTTTCTCCCCGCAATCCAGGCGCCGTATCGATTTCACTTATGTTTACTGTTTACTATAATATATCTCGAAAATGAAATATTGTCACAATGGGGTCGGAAAAAAAGAATGAACGTAATTTTCTCACAACTACACATACCTTCATTTCAGACCATCATAATAAGAGAGGATTACAAAGGAAACCAAATTGTGAAACAGGACGTTGACTTCAAATTGAATTGATTAATAATTATTAATCAATTCAATTATAATTATAATTAAACATGATTGAAAATGATCAATTATTGAAAAATGTGTAAAATGTATGCATTTAATGTTGGAGAAGAGTTTAAAATCGTCATCGCTGCTGTCACATTCAGACGAGCTGTCTTCAGTTTCAGCGATTATCACTCAAAACGTGCACGGCTATAAACAAACGGACAGGAGCCATTGTGACCAACACACCGCAGCAAACTTCCCGAATTCTGGCCGTAGTTCATGCATCAGCCGCTGGGGAGCGGGTCAGGAGCACATCATTGCAGACAGACTACCCTGCCGTCCCGAGAATAGCAAGAATAGATCCCGTATCTCAATTTTTGGCCGAATTGAGTTAATGGTTTTTAGCAGTTGGGGGGGTTTCCATCGGTTCCCAGTTTCAAAGTCGTATCTGCCCAGGAAATGACTCAAAATGTTGTATTTAATACAACATACGATTATCGAGTTTACGAATTGTTGGGGATTTACTGGTGAAAAAACGCGTATAGACACGGGATCTATTCTTAGGAGGGCAGTATAGTCCTATTGGAGCTGCAACACGAGGAGAAAGAGGAGGAGGATAATCATCTTTGATATGAGGTACTTCTAGCAGTCGGAAAAGTTTGAAATTTGTCTTGAAAAATTCAGCTTGACGAGCATATTACGACAAAAGTCTGAAAACTCCAAGAAGTTGGTTCATTGTGGTCCATTTGAACCAAAAGTGTTCAAAAAATAGGAACAAGGTCAGTTTTAAAGGATGTTGGGGGAAGGGTTGACTCTGCCGAGTGGTTGGGAGGAGGTGATTCGGCGAATAAAGGGTTGAATCCCTCCCCCCCCCCCCCCCCCCGTTCAGAGGTCATAAAAAAACACTCAATGAAAGGGGGAGTCCGTGGGGGGTGTTTGAGGATGGTACTGTGGGGGGAGGACCAAGGAGGGCTCGCAGAGCTGAGGGAAGGCGGCGAAAAGGAAACTTTACTCCCCACTCATGGTGGATCGGTTTTTAACCATTATCTGTGAGCTCAGAGGCAATAAAAAAAAAACCACTGAAATGAAATATTCACAAACTACAATAAAAGGGTGCTCTGTATTGAGGGGAGGGGATAAGAAAAAGTGGGGCTAGTGAGAGGAAAACCGCTGATCTCCAAAGTTGCCCAAAGAAGGGGTAGGATAGATTCCCCTTCCAAATGAATCCTTTCACTTTCATCCTGTATTTCTTTAAGAAAAAAAAAAAATCCATTCATTTATGAAAAGCGTAGATGCGGTCTGAGGCCAGGTGGGAGAGGTCGGGGATTGGCTGGCTTTACATAGCAGAGGGTGGGGCCCCCTAGTCTTCTACATTGGAACTCTCAACACGAGGAAGAGGTTTGGTCATCTTTATTCTAGGGTTCTACTTCTACCTACTTCCAATTCGAAAAAATACCAAAAAATTGGCCCAAAAGGGTAAAAATAGGTTTTACTGATTCCTTTAAGAAAAAATACTATACATTGGAAAGCGAGTTGTTGAGTCTGAGGCCAGGTGGAAAAAGTTGGAGATTGGCTGGCGTAGCTGTTGCACTGGTTACTGGTGCACCTGGTGATTAGAACAAGAAATTTCCATTGCCACCACTTTGGCGCTAATGTCGCATCCCCCGGCTTGTATTGACGATGGCAGACAGTTTCCTTACTGACGAAATTTGCTAAATGAATTGACACTTTTATGAAATTGCGTAACTTCATTAAAAAATAAAATACAAACAAAAAAACATTGTCACGAGGCATAGTACATTCCTTTGGGTGCTTCAAAGATGACCATTTGTCTTCCGGCTTTTTCAGTGAACGTGAATCCATCGCTGTAGTTGTACAGTCTGGTGTGCGACCGACTTACTGTGATGGTTGCGATTGGATTGATATGCAACGATTTTGCGCTTGATTTTGCGCTCAGTTTCCCTCGACTTTCAGAGACCTTGGATGCGTTTTTTTCACGGGACTCTTTGGTGCCTTCAGGACCCTTTCGATTCCTCGGTGGCGTCCTGTCTGACTTTTCGGTGTTTGTACTGGATGGGGAGTTCGTGACGTTTTTACTATTTACACTGGATGGGGGATTCGTGGCGTTTTTACTATTTGTGCTGGATGGGGGGTTCGAGACGTGTTTACTCTCATTTACTTTTGTTTCCTTGGACTGACCTGGCAATTTTTTTGTTCGTTGTAGATACTCTTGCGCCTTTTTAATATCAGAAGGGTAAGCAGTACCGTGTCTTGTCATGTGGAGCTTTCTCTTCTTCTCCTCAATATCAAATTTTTTCGAGTTGTGACTTTTCAAACTTGAATGGTCACCGTCAGGCTGTTCGTAATAAAATCCTTTGTCAGTGTTGTAGTGGAGGTTCTGCAAGTCTTTGAGTTTATCGGGATTATCTTGCGTTTGATCCATTGTTAGATTGGATTTACTGTGTACGGGAGTTGAGAATTTCGTGTACTCTTCTTCATGCCTTTCTGGAGGGTGTTTCAAATCGAATGTGCTGAATATGGGAGTTCCAAATGTTATGTATTCGGTCTTGTCTCGTTTCTTCCCCGGGGTACTAACTTGTTGGGTTCGGCCATCCGAATGGTTATCCTCCTTGTTCAATCTATCTCGATTCTGGCTTTCATCTAGCTTTTGTTCATTTGAATGATTCTGAGTGGGATTCTGGTCCTGTCTCTCATTTTCACGTTTGTGAATAGCGCTTTGTATTTTTCCATGAACTTCAGCAAACTTGTTGGTGGCTTTTTCTTGAGCATCAGCTAACTGGTTGGTAGCTTTTTCTCGAACTTCAGCCAACTGGTTGGTGGCTTTTTCGCGAACCCCAGCCAACTGGTTGGTAGCTTTTTCTCGAACCCCAGCCAACTGGTTGGTAGCTTTTTCTCGAACCCCAGCTAACTGGTTGGTAGCTTTTTCTCGAACTTCAGCTAACTGGTTGGTAGCTTTTTCTCGAACTTCAGCTAACTTGCTGGCAGCTTTTTCTTGCACTGAGGAAATTAATTGTTTGGATTCATTAATACCTTGGGTTAACTTTTGCTGGATTTCTTCCGGAGATAAGATATTTTTTGGTCTTGCATTCACTCTCGGGAGCATTTCCTGAAACAAAACCGTCATTTGGGTTCATAACTTGTGCATAACAATCAGAATTGAACCTCTTCACCGTGTAGAATCGAAGAGCAAGCCAACCATTTCATGTAGCTCACCGGAAACCTCACCCTAACGATCAGCAAAGACTAACATTGTATTTTCATGCTCGCAGCGTGAGTTACGTATGCAAGCCACGTAGAATGACCGATGCAAAAACTCCGACTACAAAAACCGACGTGTCATCGTAACACCAAACGATAAAATAACAGGACTCGCAGGGAGTGTTGAGGGAGAAAGCCGTTGGTTATGTTGTTAAAATGTTTATTGCATTTGATGAAGTATGCAATACATCTCGAGGCGCCTTTCGCTCTTCCCACAGGGTTTGAGCTCTTCAGGAGGTGATTTGGTACCTACCGACACATGATAAATTTTTACTTTACGAGGAGGTCCGAAAAGACGAGTCTCACGTCGCACAGGACTTGGTTATTTAACATTAATAATTAAGAGAATTAGGTGTGTTACCTTCAACTTTCGTCCGTCCAAATCACCTCCTGAAGAGCTCAAACCCTGTGGGAAGAGCGAAAGGCGCCTCGAGATGTATTGCATACTTCATCAAATGCAATAAACATTTTAACAACATAACCAACGGCTTTCTCCCTCAACACTCCCTGCAAGTTAAACATGAAAGCCGCCCAAAATAAGCACAATGATAACAGGACTCGTTCGGAATACGTCAATTGACACTATAATAACTTACTTTGTCCTTCTGCTCCACAGTCTGTGTGGCGGAATGCCTTCGAACGGCATCCTGAAAGATGAAGCAGCAAATTTTGAAGTTGAAAAAGAAACGAGGAAAAAGCAGTATTATTAAAATATGAGGACGCACTTTGCTTTTGTTTGAAGGAGGCGTCTGAATTTCTGCATCTTTGGTGTCCCTGCGCTGCAATTGAATAATTTGAATAAAATTTCTTGTATACATTTGAATTGAAATTTCCCCCCCGCAAATGAGTTTGATAATGAAGTTTTTTTGTTGAAATATTTGTCTTCCAAAATTAATGCATGGTCAATAAATTTGTCGCTAAAATTAATTATTGCAATGCTGCTCACTTTGTGTAAATTCAGTACCTGCAATGATTAATGGCAACTTTTTATAACAATAAATTTTTTCAGCAGTTCACGAATCACTTAGATGCTTCGGTGATAAAGTAGTCGGTATAATATTAATTTATTATATTTAAAATATTACTGATTTTTTTTCTTTTATGTTTTTGTCAGACTGAAAAGTAAAATTGCTTTAGCATGAATTTCAAATACCAAACAACTGCGAATGTACAACTATTTAGGGGGACAGGGTGGCCCCGTGTACTAAGGCGACAGAGCTTCGTCTGTTTACAAATCAGTCGGAGCGCTGATCAGCCTGATTCAAATCCGGGGCCGAACACTAATGTTTGACCAAAAGTCAATCACTAAAGCTTTTTCAAGTACAGTGCGGGGTCGGCTCCTGCCCCAATTGTGAAGTTGGTTAACACAAAAACCAACCTTTACTCCTTTTTTTTTACTACTATTAAATAGTACTAGTAAATAGTAAAAAGGAGTAAAGGTTGGATTTAAATTTTAAATCTTCGGCTTTTGTAAAAGGAACTTACTGACTCTGTTCTGCCAATAATCAAACTACTGTCGACTTCTGGCAAATCTTCATTGCGACTCTGCAACATAAGCAGACGAATAGTAAGATGGTGAACGTAAGGTCAAATTGGAAGGATTGGAAATGACGGTAGAATTTCATTGTTATTGAATCGTTCTCACTATTGGAGGTGGTTTAGAGAACTTTTTCCAATCTTTTTCGGCCTCTTGTAATTTTTCAGTTGAGCGATCTTCAGTACTTTCGCTTTTCATTAAATCAAGATCAAATCGTGGTGTTGGCGTTTTCTGAAAGTGTTATTAGTGGTATTATTATAATATTTATTTTAAAAATGAATAAAAAAATATAATAAATAATAAATTTAAATAGCCCCATAGCGCCCCACGGGTTTGAGCGATCGGGCTGCTTCCGGGCACAACTAGATGGTGAACCGAGTATTTTGTCAACATTTCAGATTTTTAAAAAAATTCCTACTTTTGGAATCTAGACCTCTTGAAACGAAAAATGTCACATTTTGAGGCTGATCAGAATTTTCGACCCCCGTCGCGATTACCTACTAATAATAATACACCTACATAGGTGTATTATTCCAAGAATAATAAACCAAACAAAGAGGTTCCCTAACTTTCTATTGTTTTGTTCAAGATTTTTTCAATTTTTAACATTTTTCTTTTTGGGGATTTTTTTTCCGCCCTTGAGTATTCTTAGGGGATTTTTTCCGCCCTTGAGTATTCTTAGGGGATTTTTTTCCGCCCTGCAGGATTTTTTTTTCCGGGGATTTTTTTTCCGGGGACTTTTTTTCCGGGGAGTTTTTTCCTATTACCAACCAAACACAGATTTATAATGAAATCTAGGAACACTACCACTAGCAGGCACTTACACAAAAACGCTTGACTCCACATTACTTACATGAAATGCCCTAGTATGAGAAAGGGTTCTCTAAGAACAAAATAGTTGTAAAATTTCTTATAGTTAAAAAATATAAGAAAATATCATAGTGTGGTGTTTGCCGACGGTGCAGAGGTCTAATCCAATGAGGTGGTTAGGGTGAGAAATGACTCCTCTGCTGAGTACTCAGCAGAGGAGTCATTTCTCACCCTAACCACCTCATTATAAGAAAATATTTTCATTCCTCGGGAGAATGAAAAAGGAAGCGAAGCTTTATATCATTTTGCAAAAATCAGCTGCCAGTATAGTGTCCTACTAGCTTCGCTCGGCCCGGGGGAGTTCTCAAAGCAGACATAAGGCCTCGCTCCGCTCGGCCGAGCTCTTATTCGGACAGGGGGCCTCTACGGTCTGCGACCCCCCCCCCCCCCCTATTCGTAGCTAAAAGGTCGGCAAAAAAAATTTTCCCCGCCTCCTCCACCGTTGTAAGGTCCCTGAAGCCCCACCCCGGATTCCACCCGTTCTGAGTACGTCTTTCCGACTTCCTTGACAGCGGCCGGGTTGGAAGAGCCAAACGCGCCCCATCTATATCAAATATATATATCGCGTTAGAGACTGACTCACGATTTTCACGGGGAGACTCCCCGAGCGGCGAGCGGGGGGCGTCCGTATAAAAGCTTCGCTTCAAAAATTGACAGGCAATTTTTCCAATCAAAAATGATATTTTGGGTGTATTATGGGCATGTGATTTTTACCCAGTCTGAAAGCGCCCGAACTCTATCTCCACCGGTTAGGCCGCTGATTGGGGAGCTGAAGTCAAATAGGGGGCTCCAGTTTTCGATTCTGCTTGGCTCGGGGTCTTCATCGTTTGATTCTGCCTGTGTGCATTTTCGTAACCTGGTGACTTTTTTTTTGACCGCGTGTCGAATATTATACAGGTGTATCGAGCTTACTGCATCGATGTCCTGCTGCCACGGGCTCTCTCTCCGGGACTTGGCGCTGATGCCCGAGACGGTTCTATACCGTTCGAACAATTTCGAGTTCCTCGCTTGCAACAACCTGGCTTCTTCCGGGCGGTTCGGCCTCCGTTCTGAGGTAATTTCCATTCGTCTTTCGCGCATTCCGAGTTCTGTTGCCAGAGCGAGGTCGTCGTAGGGTATGGGCAGCTTTCTGCTCCTTTTTCGCCTGAGGTGACCTTTGACGCGCAGCTCTCTGGTAGGCTTACCATTCCTCTCGCCCCTATTCAACGTGACGGGGACCAATCCGCTCACTGCAATTTGCCAAGTAGGTTACTTACCTCCGTTTAATTTAAATGTAATAAAACCTAGTAGGTACCTAACACACTTGAGTGAGAAAAAAGGGAATAATATTATATTGCGTCAGTTATGATTTGTTCATCTCATTCATTGCCAACAGATATACTATTTAGGCGTCCATTGCCAACGGATATTGGCATCAAGTGTAATATCAATATTGATCTCTGCCTAACCCATCATGCCAGCTATTGACGACATTCAACCTTCTCCACCTGCAAATACTCAAGATGGTGAAACAGGAGGTTCTTTTGACACCAGCAATATGAAGAAACATATAATTATACTGTGCTCCATTTTATAAGGTGAGTATGGATTAGGTGGATCGATTTTGGCAACAAGAAAACATTAAATTTTGTCTCCCATTAAATTTGTGACAATCGCTGTGAGGATGTTCTTCTGGGGTCCAAAAGGCAACAAATTTTCCCTGAAAAGGTTCGGGAAATCGATCAAGGGTATGGATGTGGGATGATGAAAGAATACTAACCCTCACAACAAGTCATGATGGTGAGGTAGATTCAGCCCCTTAGCTCCTAACGGCCCTGAGACGGCTGGTGTTCAAAGTATCGCGGTGGTGGTGGGGGTGTTGTTCATACTATTATGAGGTGTATGACTGTTGACCTTGAAACGTTGGGTATGAATAGGGTATCCCGAAGACCTCCTGGAAGACATGCTGGGCCCTTCGTAGCAACGGTGTCAGTAGCTTCATTACCATAAATGGCCACCCAAGGGTCGCTCTATTGTCCCTTCAAGGGACTTGAGTTGATTCAGATAGTCCCAGACCAGTTTCGATGAAATTGAAAATGAGGCCAGGGTCTTCAGTGCAGCTTGTCTGACAGTATATATTAAATTTTGGCCCCTTTACCGCTCCGACACAGCAGCCGGGCGGTAAAAACAGCGAACGATCCGGTGGTTGGTCGGACGGACTTGTAAAAAGAGCGAAGGAGGGTGTGAAATTAGCGAAAAGGAGGGTGCAAAAATGAGCAAAAGAGTTCGAAGAAGTGAAGATTTAAGACCGACCTGATTAGAACACTTGCAGATTGAATATTGAAACTTCAAACCAAATACAAGTCAGGAAAGCTGAAGGCTGGAGGATTCTCAGAAACAAGACAGAAAAACTAGAATACAGGAAATCTATAGAGCTTGAATATCCAATTGAGCTTGAACATGCGCTCTTTTTGAAATCACCCTAGCAGCCAATGCACACAGGTGCCAATGTAGGAAGTCATCGCCTCGTGTTCACTTAGCGCAGTTCCTTTGGAGCTGGGAAAGGTTCAAGCGTGGTCAGGTCTGCGACCTCTTTTAGTCGAATGTATACACCCAAAATCCCTTTGATTCACCTCCAACTTTGTCCTTTCCATGTTGTTCATACAGCACAAACACAACTCACTTATCATGGTTTTAGGAGATCCGTCGTCCTCACGCTTTTCGACAGTCATTTCAGCCTGCAGAAGGAAGGACTTCCCGTACATCTTTTCGAACTGGTGTTCGTCCGCGAGGATGTCCGACAAAACTTGCCCGTTGGAATCGACAATAGCTCCATCGCCTGCAGCTCCTGGAGACATCAGCTTCAGTTTCACTGTAGATCCCACGCCCTGTTTGTCAAGTTGAATTAAACCAAGTTTTCGTTAAGCTGTGTAATTTTCATCCCTAATTGCTTTAGAGGCGTTTTGTAGGAATCTAGTCCACAGGGTTGCTCTCGCAGATGTTCAAAACCGGAAATTACCATTCAAATTTCATTAAACCACGCTCGGAAAATCTTTTTTGGCCGAAGTTTTCCAATTCGATTACCTACGCCACAACCTGAATTTTTTTTATCTTCTCCCCTCTCCACCCCAATTTCAGAAGCTCGTCAACTTTTCAACCCTCGCCAATACACCACATGGCACCACCCGACTAAATCCATTTTTAATTTCATTGCTTGGGACGCGCCCGCTTCGACGGGACATTTTGCTCGGGTTTCCTTTCATATTTACGCCGGTGTTTCCCGCTGTATAAAACAACTTTCCCGAAACTCGTTACCCCTGGAGGCTTTTCATCACTTGATTAATCGTGTTACTTACTTCTTTGCTTATTGCCCCACTTGGTTTTGAGACCTCACTTTTTCCTTCAGAGAATCTACTAAAGAACGAAAAGAATCTCTTCTTTGGCTTGATGTTTGACTGTCCATCCATGTTAGTATTTTTCAGGTGGACATGCAATATGTAATTGCGTGTTCTTTACTAAGCTTTACGTGAATTTCACTGACGATTTAGGATTTCGGAGTGGTAGTTTAAGCAAAGCTTTCTTCTCTTAGCATTATCTCAATCCTTAGATACACCTTTTTCAGTGGTTTTAGGTGAGCTCATTTTCCTACCCACCAAACAGTGACAACAGTGGGAAAATAAAACGATTTGGTTCGCCATGATTTGTATTTGACACGAATAACATTTCGTAAATTACACAAAAATACAGGCGTCCCACGATGGGAATGCCCAATAAAATACACCTTGAGAACCACATACGAAATCAAGAAAATAGTTTTACACATTGACCGGTAAGAATATGTACATAGCTTTCGTTATAAATAGGTGGTCAAGCGAGGCGTTAAAGTTTCCCCTTGAGTACAAAACGCTATAATGACACTTACGTACAACGGAAAACAATAGTTATTAAATCCTTTCGGAAATGACTAGGACTTCATCTCAGGCGACGAATCGGGATCGGAGTAGAATCACAAACCTTCATGATAAGCACCTGGATTAATAACACAATGTTACTATATAAGTTCAAAATTTCAAGGGGATCAAGCAGTCGTTTAAGTAATAAACCCACGCGGTATAATCTCAATTCCAATTGGCAGTTTCCATATAAGTCCAAGAACTGTCTCTTCACAGCTCCAAGGGAGGTTTGGAGGAATCTTCACGCTTACGCCTCGAAGTTAAATTCTAAAACGAACGATTCTAAAGAATTGTGATCAAATGGTAAGATGACGACTCAAGCATTTATTTTGTGGACACCTACAAAAATTCTCAGTATGTACGAAAAATGATTTTAATATGCTTGATACAAATTTCGCATTACAAGATACATTTCGATGAACGTATGAACATATTACCAGAAAAGATGTGCAAATTGATTTACATACAACGTTTATTCCTATAAATATTAAGTAAATTCATACACAAAAAGTATTTTTCGAAACGGTTCTTGTTTTGTGACAGTTAATGAATACTAAAATGTAGAAGGTTAACTTTTACGAGTAAATCACAATTAAATTGACAGCCAGCAGTGAAAAATGAGAACAACTTAAAATCAAATGTGATTTTTAACCTACTTAGAAAAGCTTAAATTATTGAGCAGGAATTTGCGATTACGCTTTATCCGGAAGTAAAATAACCTTGGCCAAAAAAAAAAAAAAAGAAAGAAGGTGTTTGTTGCCGAGGAGATGAGGGTTGGTGTTGGGGGGTTTCAGCGTGCTGAATCCAAATCTGAAACCCGTTTTTCGCTATCAGGTCTAGTTTTTGAGAAATAGTTCATACACCTTATAGTTCAAGTGTTGAAAATAGCACTTCAAAAATCCCAATTAATTTTTCATTTTCAACCACTCTTTCTATGTTTAATGAGGTGCAGAATCCGAATTTGAAACTTACAAAAAAATTTTTTTTTTTTGGAGGGGATTTTTTTTTTTCAAAAATGTGTTTTTTCTAAAATTCTTTGTTTTACTCGAAAAATATTTAACCTCCTGGGATCCTTCAAAAATCCCATTTTTAGCCCCATGAAAGTAATATAGATGGCCACAGTGAAATCGGATCGTTCCGGGACCCCCAAAAATGGATTCTACGTCCAAAAATACTTCGAAAACGACACCTGACTCGATACCATAGCTAAAAGCCTTCAGAAAACCCCTCCTGTAGCCCGATTTTAGCCCCATAGCGCCCCACGGGTTTGGGCGATCGGACTGAAAACCTTGCGGGCACAACTAGATGGTAAACCAAGTATTTTGTCAAAATTTTAGATTAAAAAAAAAAAATCCTACTGCCCAAAACGGCCCGGACGGCGGACGGACATTTCGGATTTTGAATGTAGACCTCTTGAAACGGATAATGTCAAATTTTGAGTCCGATCGGAGTCGTCGACCCCCGTCGCGAAAACATAGGTGTATTATTCCAAGAATAATAAACCAAAAGTAATTGGGATCTTTGATGTGCTATCTGTAACACTCAAACGGAGCTAGAAAATAGGTACCTATATGAGCTATATCTCAAAAACTAGACCGATAGCGAAAACAAGTTTCAGATTTGGATTCAGCACACTGAAAAACCCCAACACCAACCCTTATCTCCTCGGCACCAAACAACAACTTTTTTTTTTGTTGGCCACTGCAGTTGGGGAAAATGCAATAGTTGTCTGAAATGACGAAATTTTTACGGCACTTCAAAACGTCCAATATGCACAAGTTATTCGACACTGTAATACCATCAATTGCATATGACCTAACATAGGACATAAACTACACGAATAACCTTGTTGAACACAATGGATTCTGAAGAGTTCTAAATGAAAAATAATTTTCGCTTTTATAGAACATCGAATTGGAAAAATGACTGGAGCGATAAAAAACGTTAGTATATACTATACATATACAGTACAGTATCAATAATACCGACGCACCCTGTTTGCCATCTCAACATTCTCGACCAATTGAAGCTTATCACCAATTTACACGTCGTGGAGAAAACAATGGGCTGATGTTGGCTTATGACGCGTGTTTGAAACTCAGATGTACAAAAAAGCTAAACTAGCTCGATTTTATGATTCCATACGGACAAAAGATTTTCCAGACATGACTACGAATTTTCCCTCGTTAGTGAACATGAAAGTTCAAGATTTGTGTAGGGTGCCTTTTGAGGCGGAAGGGCTTTCGACATGAAACTAATGACCTCTTCAATAGCTCAGGCCGTTCAACGACAAACCTCTTTCAGGGCAGAGGCGATATCTCATTCCCTTCCATTCATATTCAATTTCCAATCCCGCCGGCGAAGGCTCTAAAAGGAACGTTTTTCATCAGTCTGGTGATTTGACACGGGCTTCCAATTTTCAATCTCATTTCAAATGAAAAACGTCTTATGACCTGATGAATCGGAAGGAATCATTTGAGACTAGCAGTCTGGTTAAACTTGGGTGAGCTCGTTAATCAGTAACATCGCTATAAGAATTGTGGTAATTTTTAGCCCCTAGAACAGAATCGAACCTACGCTCAATGGAAATGATTGAACGGCCTGATTTCTATGTACATTTTGATCTTTCGTTTTGCTGGTAACTTTTCCACCCGAAAGTGGTACTTTGGCGAAATTCGCCATCCCTTGCGGTTGCCAGCAAGGGCGGAATTCGGAACGCAGGTGATGGATTCAAACGTGGGTCAGATCCGAGACGGATTGCTTTTCCACGAAGATCTCTCCTGAGGCGCTACGGCGGACGCAGGTCGTTCCGAACTCCGACGACCTGAAATAAATGGGAGACAGAAAAAAAAAGTTCAATCCGGAGTTCCAGGAGATAAAAATACACTTAAAAATATAGCAAACTTTATCATTTGAGCGTTTGACCAAGATCGCAATAAAATTGTAGTAAGGTAAGGTGGGGGAAGTGCAAAAACGGGACAAAAGCGTAAGTGGGATGTAAAAACTAGGTTTCGAAGTTCCAAGTTTGAGATTGAAACCTCATGTATGAGCCGAATTAAAATTATTAATGTTTAGAACGGATTTATTAAATCTTAAAGTTAATAGCTCTGACAGTTTTTGCCCAATTTTAAATTTTCCAACCACTAAAAGATCATTGAGAGATTTTTTTGCACTTGCCCCAGTGAAACCAGAATTTGATGGGGCAAGTGTGTAAGTAAAACTTGAACAAGTATTTCGGTATATTCCTTACAATTGAGAAGGCTGTGGAAAATCAATCGTACATCGGAAAACAAGGGATTCAGAGGTATACAAGGCAAAAATAATTGACGTAACGTCAACGGCCAATTTTTGGTTTTGTGGAAGTTGAACCTAACAAACTATATCACGTACTTCCCCCCCTTTACCTTATGTAATGGAAAACACGGTTGGCAATGAAAATATAGCGAATAAGGTTGAAAGTTTAATTGGAAAACTGCTTTTTTAAAGAATAACCCTGAACTCGCAATCACGAAGATCATCTGAACTTTAATTGTGGCTCTAATAACACTCTCGACTTTCTAGTTACGCGATGGAGTTAATAAACCGTCAACTGCAGTCGAACGACGATGTGATCGTTTCTGTCGTCAACAGCGGCAGGAGATGGAAAATGCCAATTTGTCCGTCGGAAAGCAAATGATACTTCTGTATTCGAACAATAGACGCTGTCTACGAGCGACATCAACTATTTCTCGCGAAACGAACACAATCCGACGCGGATGTTCCGTCGAAAATACCTGGTGGGAGGAGAGCTCTGTAAAATATTTGCGAATTTAAACCTTCGGCAAAGTCTCGCGGAGCGGCGGCCTAATTACTCCCAATCTCTAAAATAAATGGCTCCATCAGCGATCCATACCAAAATACTCCCTCGAGCGTAATGCTCCTAAGACCAGTACATAATATGTACTGGTCTTAAGAGCATTACGCTCGAGGGATATTATTATGGTATGGATCACTGATAGAAAATTTCATGATTTATTTTTTTAGGATTGTGAGTATGTAGGCCGCCAATCAAAGATCAGCCTGGGAGGGTATAGAGAACGGGAGCATTTTGTCACTTGCCCTGCGTTTGGAAAAAAAAAAAAAGAATTGCACATGGTTAGTGAGTTAATTGAAACGTTTCTCGTCATGCTCGTTGTGAAAATATCCGAAGCTGGGTTTCAAGCAAAATACGGCAAGCTTACACTCGCGATAAAGCGCATAAGCCGCAGGGATGTCGTGTTATGGAACTATGGGATCTGATCCTCCCAAGCAATATGGGAGGATCAGCTCAACTGTGACTAACTTTGAATGATGCGTGTTCTTTCTTGGAATTTCAAGCGCTTCAGGCCTTTGATCTTTTCCGACCGTGGAACTGTTTAATAATTCCCCATGTGCACATCTCTGCCGAGTGGATCCTCTTTTCCGTAGTTGCGTTGGAAATCGTCCAAATTGCTTAAAATTTAAAGATTAAAAAAAATCACCTTCTCTAGACAGCTTTCTCCCTCGGGGGCTCGAGGAAAGGGCTGACGGGTGCTCGGACGGCGACGGTGCTGGGGGCGGAAGACCCGTTGGAGAGACGACTGCCGCCCCCGTAGCCCACCAGCGTTAGAGTCGTGCTTTCCGACACCGTGCTCTCCCTTTTCTTGTACGGCGCCACCTCGTGTTTCGAGCACAACCTGCAATCCCAACTTCTCGATACAGAATATTCTTCCCTCTCGAGCTCTTTTCGACGCGTACCTATCATTTCTTTATACGGTTGAAGTCCAGTAAGAATGGATGTAGACGGGAATAAGGTGGGTTAGCCGAATCGTCGTTTTGTATACTTACATGACACGTAAAGTACATTGCCCTTTACGTGTTAAACAAACCTCGAAAAAGCTAGTGTTGCTCTTTATGGGATCTTGTGTAGTCTGGGCCTCTTATGATGTGCCTAAAATTGGCAAAATAATAGAAATTTCCCCCTTTTTCATTCGCTTCAAAAAGCTCCAAACAATTAGATTTACACCATCGATTTTTTTTTTAACAAAAGTACCTAGGTATCGATTCTTTTAAGAATCGTTACTTTTTCAAATTTTGCAATGAGTCATCGTATCGAGTTTAGATAAAATTATCGATTTTCCAAGCATTTGAATTTATTTATCGACAAACTAATTATTAGTCTTGAATTATTCAAGAAAATCGTATGATTTTTTCATCAATGAACACTTTTTCCAATTTCGAAACGAGTCAGAGTGCATTAAGACTTACTACACTTGTGTAGTAAATTTTACTACAGGTGTAGTAAATTTTACCAGAAACTTCTAATGACAAAATTTGTTGTTGTTTTGGGTTCCAAAGACCATAAATTTGATGTCAAAACCAAAAGAGCAACCCCCTTTTTTTTACACCTTCCTCAGATCTTGTCATTTTGGAATCATCCTCCTCATCCGCTAAGAAGGTAGATTCAATTATTAGTAATTGTGATACAACCAAGAAACTGGAAGAATAGCTAACGTTTGAGGAAGCTGAAAGCGTCCCCGGCGGGTTCCGAAGAGCGCTCGGGGCTCGAGGAGTTCAGTTTGAACCAACAATATTCTTTGACTGCGTTCTGGAAGAAAATAGTGCCTAGGTTTTGGAAATGATTGAGTTGAAAAAGCGATGTTTTACGCTTTACACCCATCTAATGAGTGTCATTTAAAATTAGGCCCACCTACAACGCCAGTTAAAAACTGCAAATTTTACACAAGGATTTAATAGTCTTTGATATAGGTAGGTTAATAGAGCAAAATTTGTAATTTTGTAAATTAAGTAATATTTAATATTACTTAATTCTGTGACATTTAAGAAAATATGTTTGAGAAAATAAATAAATTTTTTTTCTTTGAACAATAGTTGGACAGATGTGGGTCCTCGAAGAATGGATTGTGCGTCCAAAATTACTCGGAAAACGACAGCTCATTTGACCACCTGGGATCCTTCAAAAATCCCATTCGTATCCCCATGAAAGCCCCCTAGACCCCCAAAAATGGTTTATACGTCCAAAAATACTTCGAAAACGACACCTAACTCGATCCCGTAGCGAAAACCATTCAAAACCCCCCTTTTAGCCCCACAGAGCCCCACGGGTTCGGGCGATCGGGCTGAAAACCTTGCGAGCACAGCTAGGTGGTAAACCGAGATATTTTGTCAAAATTTCAGATGTTAAGGAAAATTCCTACTTTCCAAAACGGCGTACGACGGACGGACATTTCGTTTTTGGAAAGTCACATCAGACTTTTCGACCTCCTTAGCTATGACATGGGTGTATTATCCCAAGAATAATAAACAAAAATGTGACAATTCAATAGAATAATTCTGTCTCACAATAATTGAATAATTATTATTGACTGTCAGTGCTACACCTCCAGTGAGCCTACCTACAAGTATACTTGTATACTACAATATATTGATCATCCGCCGTTAATACGGTGGGAACAACTCCAATATAATCCGGTAATTGCACTCATGAGATGGAGCCCACTAAACCATATGAAGTGCCCATGGGACGTACTTAAGTTAATTCTAAGCTTAGTCTCAAAAGAGAAGATGCTAAAGATAATGAAATTTGACGTAACAGAAACACGATATGTTGTGAGCGAATTTCAAACGCTCACGTCAGTTATTTTAAGCTCGCTCAGTTATTTTCGTCATACTGTTTGACGATTTGCACTAATCCATACAGTAGGCCCTCGTTTTATGCAGGGGGTATTGACTGAACCTCATAACCTTTGTGCAGAGTTTGAAGGAGAAGAACCACATACAACGAAAACTTAAAATTGTTTATTTACACACAAAATTATACTGAAAGGCAAGTTAACGCTATCAGGTTTCAGGCACCAAATCGAGCTCGCCGCTGGCGGATATTTGGAGCAACCTATCGACGGTCGAGTCAAGATCCACTAGACTCACATCGCTGAAAAAACAAAATAAATTCCAGGCACTTGGTTTTTCTTTTCCAATTTCTCCTTATTGACGTACATGTTATTCTTTTTTCAGCAAGTGTGTTCGTTTGGAATGCACAAGATGTGCCTTGGAATTAGTAAATGCGAGCCAACCAATATCGCGTGACTGTTATCAAAGTAATGGCTCTCCTATTTTACTCCAGGTCACCTTTTAAGAAGGTCATAACCCACCCCTCTGCATTTGTCTTTTGAATTCCAATACGAGTCTGCATAAAATGAGGGCTTACTGTACAATCTGCACATCACAATGGACCTCGAGCTCTCAATCCGTTTCTACAGGCGAACGTTAGGCCACCTGCTCAAACAAACTTGTTTCCAGTAACAAACGTAGTTAAGAGAGCTCGAGGACAGTGAGGCACGTAAAATAAACTCACTTATACTAAATAGCCACTCGACTCAAATTTCCTTCTTGGCTGGTGAGAAAGTACAATTCAGAAATATCGAAAAAAGAAGAGATAAACAAATTAAAATAGGAAAATGGGCGGACAGACACGGGCACATGGTGAAAAATACCGTGTTTGTAAAAGATATCTGCTTATAAGCAGGTCTTCGCCTTTGACGCCTCAGTGAATAAGGGAGAAGTTAGCATTTGTGGGTACCTACCTCGCATCCGAAGATGAAATAATAATGTAGGTGCACCAAATAAGGCCATATCCCCACAATAAGCCACTTTTTATTTCAAAAACTTTCACGGTAATCCAACAGATGGCAATACTGTCACTCAGTGTTGCCAGTATGGGAAAAAACATGAGGAGGCTCCATGTGTGAGTTCCAGTTCCTGCTTTATAGTTCTGAGGTGCGTCATCCCTAAGGTGTTACGGCGATATTGCTTGGTAAGAGAGGTAAACTGGTAAGTTTTATTAATCATTTTTACTGTAGATTAGTTTCGGGGATTGACTTTGAAGTAACACCATTGAAACTAGGTGAGATATGTGTGGGAAGGGGAGAAAGTTGAGTGTACCCCAATGAGGCAAGGATGGCCTTATTAGGAACACAGTGGCCTAGCATACAGTTACCTGCATTGTGACATTTAATTGAATTTTACTTATTCATCTGAAGTACCTACTTGCTTACATAATATACGAGGTGTTGGTTACGAAAATAAATTTAAAAAATTGGCGATGATTTATTCTGATTTTACTTGATTGCCTGATCTTTTTTTAGGGGTGGCCTTATTGGGGTCCTGTGGCCTCACTAACGTTTCGAAATTTTAGTATAAAATCACTCAAAATATTTAGAAAAATCAGACAGTTTTTGTGCAGTTCAATATGGTGTCCAACAGTATGTCAAGTTTCAAGTTGATAGGCCCAGTAGTTTGGATTGTATAGGGGCTTCAGACCTTAAGGTGGCCTTATTTGGTGCAAATCTGTTGAGACATTAAGATAGAGCAGAAATTTGTGAAAACATTTTCCAAGAAAAATAATGAAAGTTTCATTGGATTGACTCGAGAGAAAAGGGAACTTTAACATTTCAGAAACTTAATTTTAAAGCAAAATGAAACTTACACACTTATTCACTGTGGTGACTTTGAAGATTATATTACACAGGGGGCTTAAGAGTGAGCTAGGAACAAGGCTGTGTCTGAAGGGCTTATCAGGAAGAACTGTAACGAAAAAAAGCGAGGAGAAAAATTGAAGTTACAGGGTCACTGCGAAGCGTGATAAGGTGCTCCAAGATCAAAGCCGTTCTTGTATCAAGCCGTGGACGGTAACAACATGTTGAATTTCGTGAGGAGTTGATTCATCAAATTCATTATTATCATAACGTGTCCCTTTTGGACGTTATTTTCGATAGCATTTTCACAAGATGGATTCATGGCCAGGGCATCACTACTTCAAAACATGTTGTACCTGTGAAAGGAAGGGACGTACCACTCATGCTCAATAAAAATAAACATTGAATGGATGTTGGCAGGGCACTTGCGTCAAATCTTGGAACATTTTTAGCGATGAGCTCTTTTAGCCAAAATATTCGACTTCCTGACGTTCTTCATAAGCAACAGAATCCCAACACAATCACGGTGAGGTCCGATGAGTATGAGACCCCCCACAGTAAAAAAATACTTCGAAAACGACACAGCTCTGTAAGTACCTCTCCTACAGCTCCTTTTTAGCCCCACGGTAAATTCGGATGGCTCTCAGATCCCTCATAAATAGATTTTAGTCTAAAATTCCTTCGAAAACGTTACCTCATTTGACCATCTGGTCTAAGTCCTTTGAAAAATCCATTTACAGCCACATAATATGTATATTATACAACTTATTAAGTTGTAGGTGGACAGCAAAAAAGTGACAATTTCACGGACTGGGCATATTGGGTTCAGATCCTACGTCGGAAAAATAAAAAAGTTCGGCCGAAAATCTGTACGGTGGCCCGAAATAAAAGGTCACGAAAAGGAAATAGGTCATCAGTGAAGAGAAAATCGCGAAGACAAAATTTGTACGGTACTTAATCGCGAAGACAAAATTTGTACAGGTATTTAATACCTGTATTCAAACCGTACCGGGAACCTTTCTAGAAAGGCGAAACTAATCCGCAACAGCGCAGTAGTTTAATCTCTGGTACTAGCACAGAAATGAGAGAAGAAACCTCATTTTGTGTTCTGTTGGTCAACTTGGTTTTCGACGACCTTGAAATGATACTGCACTTTAGAGTCTCGAAATACCTACTAGCGTTGGTTTCTAAAATTTTGTAGTGTGTCTTTCTTTCTCTTTAGTGGTTTAATGAAATGTGATCACTTATTATTGTTCTCGTTCCTTGGCGTCAGGAGAACCTTACTGGGTGGTAAACAACAAAAAAATCTCTAAATTGTTGCTTGTTTTTATTTATTTTTTAAATGGTTGGATCTCTTCCTTTTTCCATACAAAACATGCTGGTCTCCTTCGTACCTACGTTACCTTCTTGCCAGTCCATGAAATGTTTACTTTCTTGCTGCCCGGTCAATTTTCGACTCATTTCACAGTTGGGTCAGCCTTCCTGTCCGTTTCATGAAATGGTCAAAATTCCGACCATTCTGTGGAATGGGTCATTTCAGAGATGGGGTAACACCGAGCACATTGACGACGTGCGGTCACTTCTGACAACAATTGGATTATCAGGACTTGATATTGAGCCGCAATTTGGTTATGGTAGATAACATTGTACTACAATGGTTGTAGCCAAAACTAAATGGCCGCTCGCCTCCTGCTGCCTCTCCCACTTCGAAGTACACCAGTTTTTCTTTGTTATTTCATTACAAAAAGGTGAGGGAGTATGAAAAATGGAGTGTGCGAACAAAAGGTCGCCTTGCAGCGACAAGTAGGATTAACTGTGGAAAAGCGGAGACTGCCGTCTTCCTCCAGTTAGCTATAAGTTTAAGGGAGCAGTTTGAGGTAAGTTATTACAACAGTAATGATATAAATTTAAAGATCTAGACACAAATTATTCACTCTTGCCCCTTCTTCTTTTTCTTCTTCACGTTTCCCCCTTTTTTGTGATAACAAGAGTCTCATGATTTCGAAAATTATGAACTTTTATACTACCAAAATTTAAAATGATAAGCTCGACCGAGAAAACTCCTTAAACACTAATAAACATGCGAATGAAATAAATGAGTAAATTATGATTTGGCTAAAAGAGCTTGAAGATAGGAAATGGGGGAAAGATGCTGTGTCGTCATGTGGCTGTAAAAAAACGTTGACAGGGTAGTGACGACAAATGTAAAGCCCACAGAACAATGGGTGTTACGTATAGCACAATATATTTACAAAAGTATACAAATTTACATGCGTTTGCAGTGAAAATCGACAAAAACACTATAAACACCAAGACACATAAATGTAGTGTCCGTGAAACACAGTGGGTTCGGATAACGCAGGAAAAATGACAGAAAGTAGCGATGGGTGGGGGCGCTGGGGTCCTTACTTACCTTATGCTTTCGGTCCTCGTGTTTGGGGACCAGTCTTTACTGTAGGTGTATCTTCTGTGCCCGATATCCCTGGACTCTTTCCAACGGGAGAAATGGTGCCGCACCGTGTTCCGGACTTCGGTGTTGAGGAAACAGTAGAGCAGGGCGACTGTGAATCCCTTCAACATTAGAAACAGGATCCAATTAAAGCTATTCTAATCACTTATATTTTTCAGAAATCTGGCAGAAGGTAATCCTCAATTAATGTCATTTTCTTCGTGGATCTTCTCTCGCTTCTTTCTTTCTTGCTGCACCTTTCATTTTTTTGCTTCTCGGTAAACTCGACCGATTAATTAAACTTGAGAGCCGGGGGCTTTAAAATCGTCTATCGGCGCGGCGAGAGAAAACCCTTTAATGAAGTCGGGATTACAGTAAGGACAAAAGATTTTTTCTCAAGAACCATAGGTTTAATCAAAATTGCGTTTCAGAAAAAAAAGAAACGGAGGTTCCCTTTTCTTGCGTCGAAATATTGGCAAATCTCTTTGGTAATAACAACCCGGGAATTAAAATAATTTGAGGTAATTTTACTTTATGAAAACAATTTACAACCGAAAGCTTAAATACTTTGGAAGTCAACATTGAACTTGAATGGTTTTGAACAATCAACAGTAGTTGGGTCAATTCACAATTAGGAATGGAAACGTGTCTGATTTTTTTTTTAAATCGATAGAAGGCGTCCAAATAATACTGAAAATGAGGTTAAAACACAAGCTGCAAGTTCGTACGAATTTATAAAATTTATGGAAAAATTGCAATTTGAACTTTGGCGGAAACCCGAAGTCAGCTCCTATTGGCCACCATTAAAATCTAAAAACTGAAGGATCGGTCACGTCGAATAAGTTAATTTATATCACGAATAAGTTGAGTCATTACGCACGATCACATTCACAACGATCACAAAGCGAACACGGCCATTTTCGCGTTACACCAGTGAGTGCCAAACATCAAGAAAACATTTGAAAATCGACCTGCACTCTGGTGTCTTTGATTGGAAACCAGAAGCGGTGTAGGTGACGTCACCTACACCGGTTTTTGAATCGGCCAGAACAACTTAAGATGATTATAAACTACGTGAAAGACTTTTTGTCACAAAAATGATAAATATTCCCTTTTTGACTTCTATCAACATGGTACAGGATGATTTAACCCGAAATTCGGGTGCATTTCCATTCCTAATTATCGTAAAATTACAGTGTGAAATTTTTGTTTCTAAAATGGCTTGAAACCGATTATGTTTCGGTTACTTCTCGCTTATCAGTTATGATATCTGAGACATTAAAATCTAAGGAGCAGATGCAGGCTCAGACTAAGTGTATTCTATAGTACGCTAATTATAGGTTAAACAGTCTCAGAGCCTTGTTCCGCCATTCTATCAAGCTCAACAAGATATAACCCCCCCCCAAAGAAGATAAATCGGTCCAAGTGTTACAGTTTTTGAGAAAACTGTTCTGGACAAGAATTGTACCATAATTGTGGAATGACCTAGTTGCAAGTTTTGGGAAATTAAAACAAAATTTGTTCAATGTATGCTAAGTCAAAATAAACACTAAATAAACGTTTGGGAAGTTTTGAAACGCCACTAATCTCCGTCCTAATCGTACTTTAACACGGGTGGAATATTAATATTAGCTCTGTGGCGGGTCCCGAAAGGTTTTTACTGCCTGTGAACTTTTTGAATTGAAAATTGCTACAGTTGATAAATATTTACGCGAGGAATGAGGAAGTATAGAAATTAAATGGGTTTGTACGCGGTGCTCGTGCTCTCAAATACATTTATATGCAATATGAATGACTTGAAAAAGCGATGCCGCATGGGGGTGTCTTCATCATGTAACATACATACTGTTTGCTTACAATTTCTAATGGAAAATTGAGGGTAGTTGAAAAATATTATTAGTAAGTTTTTGAGGTGGATGTCACTTCTGTGGGGAGCCAACCTATATTGAAACTAAACTGATTAAGGAACTTTCAAGTGTTGAGGTGGATCTCGCACAATGGGGAGCCAACCTATGATGATGCAAAAACTAGTAAAGACGGATCTCACATCGTAGGGGAGCCAAACTGTATTTTTGACTTTAAGAAGTTTGTTGAAACTACCGAAAAGAAACAAGTGATTGTATTTAGCACACAAGGAGTAGGTAAGGTAACTCTAGTGAGTAGAAAGGAGTTGCTGCCGGTAAATGCTAGAATAATTGAGGTTCCTGAAAGGCTCCCGTGAATATATAATATATATTCATAATATATATAATATATTCACTATATAGGGAACATCATAATATTATTACGATGTGCTCCACCATTGGGGGGGGGGGGGGGGGGGGGGGGGGGGTTGGTCCCGTCCGGGTGGTATCCCGGAGAGAGGTTGAGTCCCCCAATTTGCAATTTGATATAAAAGTGGGGCTCCAAGATTTGACCTAAATGTATACCTGCGTCGAAAGAAGGACCGCTCGGACGTACTGGAGACTGTGGGCCCAATCACCTTCGATGGGAGCCAGAACGAAGAAGATGTACGTGAGACCTAATAGAGGAATCAACACCACTAAAGCTTTTGCCGCCTTCCGGTACTGTTGAGTCTCCACATTATTGCTCGACCTCAACTTGGTTATCAGCACCTGAAATAATGACCAAACACACATGACAATTCTTTTTTTGAGACATTGGTATATGACTCACGTTGGAATAACAATCAAAAGGATAAAGCTACCGTGTATAGAAAAGGACATCTCCCCCAGGAGGGGATTACGACCCCTGTAATGTTGTTTTGATGCCACAGTTATTCCCGAGTCGAAATGTGTGTCCAGAGCCCCTCCAGAACCCCATTTTTACCCTCTTTTCGCAATATTTTCACCTTTGGCGGGGAGATTCGGGTTTCTTTATCTTGTTTTCCTTGTAAGGGTTTGTAGAGTGAGGGTCGCGATTCACATTTTTCGTAGCAGAAACAACTCATACAAACATGACATGTCACAAAAAAACGCTGCAAATTTTACTATAGGGTTTATTGTTCTTTGATACAGAAAAATTGTGCAAAAATTAATTCTGTGTCATAAAGAAAATATTTTTGAAAAAATTAATGTTTGGACAGACGTGGGACCTCGAAAAATGGATTATGCGTCCAAAATAACTCGGAAAGCGACACCTTATTTGACCTCTTGGGATCCTTCACAAATCCCATTTACAGCCTCTTAGATTTCCACGGTGAAATCAGATCGTTCGCAAAAACGGATTCTACGTCCAAAAATATTTCGAAAACGACACCCCAATCGACCCCATACCCGGAAACCTTCAAAAACCCCTCTCGTAGCCCCTTTTTAGCCCCACAGAGCCCCTCGGGTTTGGGCGATCGGGATGACAACCTTTTCGGCACAACTAGATCGTAGACCGAGTATTTTGTCAAAACTTCAGATTTTTAGAAAAATTCATACTGCTCAAACACGGCATGGACGGCGGACGGACATTTCGTTTTTAGAATCTAGACATCTTTAAAGGTATAATGTAGAATTTTCGACCTCCGTCGCGATTACATAGGTGAACCTATTATTCCAAGAATAATAAACCAAAATGGCCAATTTAAACACTTCAAGGAGAAGAAACATTTAACTACGAAACAGTACCTAACAAACTTATGGATGACTACTGAAAAAGTACTCGTCTGCATCATCAGCACGCTCTCATGGAGCATTTCAGGAGAAAGAACACACAACCCGAACGAGTTGATGACCGGGTTTAACGTGAATTTTACCGTCCAATAAAGATAGCAGACCCGGGCCCGCCGTTTTGATGACTCCCTACCATCATGATGCCCATTTAATGAACACCACCCCCCGACCATATGGATTAATTTAACGGAGACAAGCGCCGAGGCAAGTGGTGGGAATATAATGGTTGTCCTATATCAAACTTGGCAGCGAACGTCCAGAGCCAATGTGTGTTACCAACTGTTTAAGAAGTTGGACAAGTTGAAAACCATGGAGTAAATAAAGCCACCGCGAAGTTACTGAACTTCTTGAACTTTTGAACGTGCTCTCGGGGGCAGAGTTGGAGACAAACTCATCCTCCAACGACTGATATGGAACCTCCATTACGACGGGACATTGCCCAAAAACGAGTCTCTGATATTTTAGGCAAACTCTTGTTGTAAGTGTAATTTATTACATAAACTATACAATTATGTGATACCAAATTGAATAAAAATCAACACTACCTACGCTGATACATTGTGACACGAATACGTCTTTTGGCACTGAGTAGATTCAATATCATAGTAGGGCAGAAGAAAACGATTTTTTGGGAGAATAAAAACACCAAGAGTCAAATTGTTTTGATTCCTACTTGACTTGAACGTACAGAACATGCTCTCAGTCAATGCCATCCGAATCAGTTAGCCATCTACCACCAGCCTCATCATAAACGTGATAAAGGGTTTTACTCAGCGACGATCAGCGCGTCGAATGTTACTGTTGGCCATCATGGTGACGTTATCGAACGTGAATCGACGAGGCTCGCCCAAGTAAATTGAGGAAAAGCGAGCTCGTCGAGTGGAGGGAGATTTGACGTTATTCATTCCGGGCTCCAACTTGAGATAGGTACTTCTCTTCGCTCCATATCAGTGTAAGCTGTTTAGCGAGCAACAGATCGTTAAAGGCAGGTCTTTGGAAATGGTTCAATCATAGAATGGACGGCTATTTCGAGAGAGTCTTCGTCAGTAGCGCAGCCATTACTGTAATGTGTAACACACATCAGACGGATCAATAATTGAACCTCCAGTGCTAAATTAATTTTTGGCGAGCCACCAAAAATTAATTTTTTGAATGGAACCACGAACTCGGCTCCTGAGTAGAAAGCTGTGTGATTGGCTACTCACTGACCAATGAAAAATTAGACGGGAGGCTGGAAGCTCACAAGCTGGTGCAGGTTAGATTAAGGTTATTCAAGTAGATAACCACCACTCAGCGGAGAACCTCCATTAGATTTTGTTGTGATTCCATCTTTATTTTTCGTCCCTATTCTGTGACTTTTCGGTAAATGCTATTGACGAATGCGATTCGAATTCGATGGCAACAAACAAAATAATCGTCAGATTCGCGTCACTTTGGACCTCAGTATCGAAATACGTCACTCTAAAGTGAAGTGTCATTGCAAGGTCGTCGAAAACCAAGTTGACCAACACACTGACACACACCACAAAATCAGGACTCTTTTCTCATTTCAGTGCTAGTGCGCTCTGGCGGATTAGTAATCCTAAGAAAAATACCTGAATTTTCCTTCGTGATTTCACTGAAGACCTATTTCCTTTTCGTGAACGACACATTCATTTCGGGCCACTGGATAGATTTTCGGCCGAACTTGTTTATTTTTCCGACATAGGATCAGGTCCATTAATGGATCGCAATCTGAGTTGTCCATGTTTTATCGACCATGTTTTTTTTAAAAGCATTTTCGGGTTCTGTATGGGCAGACACGTCGTTCATTAGATTGGTTGAAATTCCTCCTTCCTTCCGGCATATTCCGTAATTCGAAATCGCATCAATTCAGCTTTCGATTTCGGTGGTACTAAACCACTGTGAAAACACGTACACACAAGGTTTACAACGTCCGGAGTTTCAAACTAAACGGTGCACCGGCAGGGCAGGCCTGCTTACTGTAGACAAATATTGTGGTAAGCAGAGTAGCTGAGACTAGATTAACCTATTAACTAAACAGCTACGCATTTTCTGCTTTCCTTTGAATAATGATTACTTACTGGGTAACGTGTCGGAATTAGAAAGATCCCCAGCCATACACACGTATGACACATTCATGTGAAAAGCAAGGTTAACAATGATTTTTTTTGAAAAAATAAAAAGGTACCTAGCGTTCTCAAGGGATTACCAAACCTCTTGAATAGCCACGTTGAACTAGGTAATACTTTTTTGTTCGATGAACATTTCGTTTAGTGGTTCATTGTTTTCCGAATTTTTCATCAAATTTCATCTGCGTGCGCGGGTGAGTGCGAGGGGGGGACAAGCCACTCTTGTTCCCTTACGTTACAATATGAGCCCAAAAATAGTATTTTTAAAATACCTACTATAACCTCCGCTTTTCGGGCCATTTTCGCTGGTCAGGATTTTTATTTAAAACATTTTGACAAAACACTCATATCAATTCTCCTACTATGAGTTATATAAATTTACTGAAAAAAAAAGAAAGAAAAAAACAACAACATGAAAATGAGAAGTTTTGAGTTCAGAAGAAGTTTCCTGCGTTGCACTGCCTTAGTGGAAATTTGGCGCTACGAACTCTTTCGGTTTAAAATTCATATCCCAGCACTGTGTGCGAATTAAAAAAAAAAAAAAAAAAATATCTGATTCACATTAATATTTAATATCCTACAAGTTTGGTCTTCTGACATTTTTCGATCGGTCAAGTCATTTAGGACCTAGGGGCGTTAGAAGTTGACGGTTGTCAACTTTTCAGCTGAGTTTGCCAAAATCACCAATCTTTGACGAGCGATGGCGGCTGAACGGCTGGACCGATTTCGATCCAACGAACGGCATTCGATGCTAAATTTACTCCTCCTTAAAAACGTATGGAGTAACATTTTCTGTAAGATGCGTACTTTTAGCGTTATAAGCGAAATTAAGAAAAACGTGCGAAAATTTCGAGGTTTTTAGGCTCCCACATCCGAAGCACAGCCTAGTAACCGTCGCAAACTCAGATGAGTCTTATTTGGAACCCCCAAAAGGGGTTAAGAGGTTTTTTTCTCACATAGGACCCTTTTTAGCACTAATTTTCCTCGGCTACTCTGGCGGCTGAACGGCTGGACCGATTTCGATCCAACGAACGGCATTCGATGCTAAATTTACCCCTCCTTAAAAACGTATGGAGTAACATTTTCTGTAAGATGCGTACTTTTAGCGTTATAAGCGAAATTAAGAAAAACGTGCGAAAATTTCGAGGTTTTTAGGCTCCCACATCCGAAGCACAGCATAGTAACCGTCGCAAACTCAGATGAGTCTTATTTGGAACCCCCAAAAGGGGTTAAGAGGTTTTTTTCTCACCTAGGACCCTTTTTAGCACTAATTTTCCTCGGCTACTCTTACAAAATAACCTAATGCGGGAAAGACGAGAAGGAGACCCTTTGACGTTCCTAAAATGTGAGGGCCAGTAATTAGATATCACAATGAAATTACTTGGGACAGCACCATCTTCCTCCCTCTCCGCCAACCATAAAGTCAATAACGTATCATGATTCACGACGCTTTTCGACAGAACCGCCACGCAGGTACCTATCAATCTGAAGTGTCAATAAGGTGGTAATATAATTGAAGTGTGGGGTCTTCAGAGGGAATGAAAGGAGTCAGTATGTGAAGATCGGTGTACGGTTCCATATTGAATCATGGCGAATACACGGAAGACAAAAGGGAATATTGACATAGGTAACTCGGTCGTCGAAGTCACAAGAAATCCAATAATATGGGAAATAAAGTACCTACATATGTATTGGAGTTCTTTAATCAGCATTAAGACAGCAGCCAAGAGTAGAAAGGTGGAGAATAAAGTTTGAACCTTTGACCTTCCCTCAGAGCCCCGCCCTAACCGCTCCCACTCTAGTGACAGGCCACACCAGATCACTTGCTCCATTAATTTGACGGTCAAATTGAATAAAAATGTTGTAGTTGGTATCCAGTATTTCTGGAAGACCCTGAGGTAATGTGAAAATGTAAAAGAGCTAAATGCTTAAACTGTCCTGGAATGTCAAGAACTAAATGGATATTACAACGAACCCCCTAATTCTGAAGAAGCGTTACAACCCGGAAGTTGACCCTACAATTACAAACAAAAGTACCTACATAACATTCATTTTCTAAAATTCGTACCATTAGTGGCGGTTTTTCTGTCTCTTCGCCCTCGAGGTACTAATCCGTGATACTAAAGCAACAAAAGACTTGGAAACAATCAAAGTGTCAAGAAAACGGTAAAAGTGCTGGCAATAAGAATTTCACAAGGCGGGAGAGAAAAGTACATTTCCAACTCGCTACAACGGAATGTTTGGTGGACTTTCACGAGTAAACTTCGTCAAGTTTACCGTCGCAGAAGTTTTGAAGGAAATGGGTTTAACGGAGGTGGGAGTGGTGTCCGTGATATGAAAAGGGCAAGTCAACTCTTTTTGAATTCCCGGGAAAGTTTTTTGACGCGAGAACAATGTTTGCGCTGTATCTTTATTTCATGCAATGTACACAGCTTTTGTCTCATTGATCACGACAGTGATTTGCAGAGTAATATTTTCGCCTCTAATCGTCGAGGATTTTTCGTACTGGGTTGTTTTCCTCGCACTGGATTCAACTGAAATTCTTCTGCTCTACAAAAAGGTCGAAAATCTTGCCACCCTCACTGTTGACGATTCCTAGTAACGTCACCGTCCTAGACCTGTTTGTGTTCCAACTACTTTTCTAGAACTCTAATCCGCCGTCGTCTGAGTGGGTCGTGGGGGTCAAGACCACGGCAGGGGTTGATTGTTTGCTGGAAGCAAACATTTCAACTCTCATTCTCTCAGAGAAGTAACTTGGAAACTTGGAAAAAAGAAGAGAATTAGGAAAAGAACGAACAGCTGGCTCTCTTGGCCGAGCTGAGTTTGGCTACAATAACATGGTTATTGTAACCATGTTATTGTAACTCAGAAAAATGAAGAAAACTTGTGAGCTGAAAAATATTATGAAATAGATGAAATGTATTTTTTGTCAGCTTATTATTGAGCTGGTCATTACAAAAAGACGCAGTGTTCCTGGGAAAACTTCAAAGGACAGAGTAAAGCACGATATTTGTGGTGGTATTTTCTTTCAACACTCATACCTGGTGGTATTTAAGTTCAGCAGTTATATCTGTCGCAGTCATTTTGTCAAATCCGTCATTTTACTAAATGCCTAGGCAAACTGTCAAATATTCGTTTTTGTTGGAAGAAAACACACATTTGACAGATTGCCTATTGCGTTTAAACCTGCGTTGTCAACCTCATCGCTAACGCCCCAGAAAAGAATAAGAAATACCGTTTCAAAAGTAGAATATAATGATGTATTAAAGAGCCAATCTATTGATCATGGAGTGGCTTAAGAGCAATGGCCAAGTCTGAGGCTGCAAAACCGTGTAACATTACGAGCGAAATGGTCTCGTAGTATTCACTTTGGCACTTCAATTTCCATAAATTTCAATAATGCTGCGGGATCCAGTTATGACGTGATAAAAGTACCTACGTAACAGAAAGGGCCACGTGTTTACGAGTATTAGAGATGTCGCCTCTTGAAGAACATAAACTTCAAGTAGTGCTCATGTACTCGTAACTAGCAACAGAGCCATTTCATCTCAGAGAGGAAATTGTGTTTTTCTCCATTTTTCCGCTTGAGCCCAACTAGTTAGATGGCGCCCAGGGAGCCGAATCGATAAGAGTCGGCTGACCAGGCACTTTTTTTTCAGTTTGGTAAATCCTTATTTTTGTGAGTGATCGAATATTTTTGTTGGACCGCATAAAATTGCATCTATATCTTAGGAGAGATTGTAGGGACAATTATAGGTATACGGGATCGTACATGTGTTATTTTATTTTCATCAATTGATACGAATTAAATTGCATTACAATCACTAGTTCGTTTTTTTTACTCTAAAAGGCAACTTCTTAGTATGAGATAATATCTTTTACATAATATGTTATTATATTATATTAATATTATTGCAACCTTCAAGGTAGAGGGGAAAGTGCTAGAAACTGGCGTTTGTTAAAAATTTGTTGAGTTTAACCAACATTTTTTTTTTTTTTTTTTTTGCTCTTTGGGATGTGTGAGGGTTTTCCCCCCTGTGTGTCACTCTCACCAGCCTGTCAGAGGTAGTACCGGCGGGAGGGGCGGGTCGCGCCACAGTCGCGACGCGTCGGAGAGAAACCCCTCTTCTCCCGCCGGCGAGATGGCCTTACATACGATGGAGGAAGGTAATTTCCTCCCTTCAATTTACCATTCTCTGTGTGTTCATTATTATTTAATGTCGTTTAAAGCATTGCTGTGCATGGGATTAATCCCGACGCCTGGATCCGCTGCCCAGGCCTCCGTCGTTGACAATCCGACCAAGGAAGCCACAGTGGCTTTTCCAGGTAAAACTGGAAAACTAAAAGAACGAGATTGAATGAGCACTGAAAATGAACGACTTTGCCCATTACTACTGTGGAGGCAGGGGGGACGAAAGGTCGCCAGAGGCCCTCTCAAATGAAGTGAAAGTGAAAGAAATTTGTTCGTTTTCATCATGAATCTTGATGGGGTTAAAAAAAAAATTCTTGCAAAACGGAAACGGCAAGTTATTTGGAGCAACAAGTAAGTTAATTTCAGTTCCCCATTGCTCTCTTTGGCTTCGTATGCCACCTCCACATAAACGTTTTTAAGGATTTGTTCAAGTAGCTGGATGGGTTGTGTCTGTGCTGAAAAACCACTCTCAACAAGTTGAATTAGAGGCCCCAATAACAGCAGCTTCCATCCAGCGGTTGTCAAATAAAATTCGCTTTGTCAGATTTTTGAAAGTTGTGAAGGGAGAGTTGGGCGACCTGAAAGGGGACCTTCTTAGCTTCATGTGCGAGTATTTCCCCTAACGAAGGTAGAATTTGTTATCCCATAAAGAGAACCAATGACGGTAGATTGGCAGGATACTAAATTCCCACACCAGGAAAATGTTCATGAGGTTGAGATTGTGAAAGTTACCATTTACAACAAACTTTCATTTGAATCACATTGTTCTTCGTTTTCGTAGCCGATCATGGCATGCAATGAAAATTGTGGAAATTACAAATTATCATCTAGTTTCCTTCCACAAAGGAGCAAAATGATGTAATAACGGATACTTGCAACGCAATAAATTATCCACCAGCATAAACTGCTGAGTCTCTGATACAGTCTCGTGGGGTACGTTAAAATGAATCTCCCGCTGAATTTCACATTGCGCTGATCTCAGGGTTTTTCCGCGGATCTTCAAATAGAATAACTCAGCTCCGAGCAGAGATAACCCCGAAAGCGAAGCAATTATCTCCGCGTAGTAGGAGGACGAGCCGTGCATAATATTAGTTACCGTCGCTCTTTATTCTGATTATAAAAGCGCTGGCGGGATGCCATTAAGAAATTAGCGACACTAATGACAAAGTTGGGGCTCTAGCGGAGGAAATTCAGTTTAGATTTATGTCAAGAAAGATTTGATTAACAACAATGAACTTGGAACTTAATTCTAATTTGTTGCTAAAGCCAATATCCAGAGCCAGCAACAAGTGTACAGTTGTGAAGGATTTTACCACAATGCTACTTGATGGATCTCCGTGATGTGTCGTCTGCCTGCCCGCTACCAGGATTGAATACTCAGCTGGCCGCACTGAATAGTCAATTAACCGAATGGACACCGACAAGTCAAAGTGATTCATCGGTTGTGGACTGCCAGTTGACTTGGTTACCTCTTAAGAGCGTGGCGCCTACAGTACCGAGAAGCAATATCAATATTTCCGGTGAAATTCCGGGCGGAACGAAATAACGATTTATCAACTCTGCGATGATTTGAAAGAATGATAACTGCGCAGCTTCAGCGAGAAGTTCTTGCGGTTATTTCAAGCCCCTTTCTATCTATCCGCCCTTAATTATGACTAGGGGGCCACTCCCTGCTGGCTACGCCAGCCAACCCCCGACCGTATCCCACCTGGCCTCAGACCCAACAACGCGAATTCCCATATTGTGTAGTTTTTTCTTGAAAAGTACATATTTCAAGACATAAAATTTGTATGTCTTTAGTTTGGCACATACACGAAAAAAGCGTTAACAAAAAGCGTTACGGTTGGTTCCCTAGCAACGACTAGACTACACGCGTTGCTTTAAGGTTCAAAAAATTGGTATGGTTCCTTACAGATTTTTTCGCGCTCAAAGCATATTTGATTGTCAGCGTTTGTTATCGATTTCCTGAAAATTGCGTCTACGTATCTGAACTTCTACTACTCACCAGACCTTCGACTGATAATATTAACACAGAATATTATTTTACTCACCCACATTATCATGATGAGGAAAAGAAGATTGACCGCTAAAACCAACAGGGCTGACGTGTTGAATATCCAGTCAACAGGGGAGCCGTCGGACATCCACGAGCATCTTGATTCCGGCACTTCCGAGGGTCCCTGGAATTTAAAAAAGGCGTTTAACGCACATTGAAGCGGGGAATGTATTGGAATGATGAAAAAATTCAGAGGATTTAGGGCCGCAGAAAAAAGGTCTCTGAATATTTCATATCTTCAGAACCCCTTTCGAAAGACCGTTTGCGTTAATTTCTAAAACATAATCTACCTTGAAAGGAAGAATTTATAAATAGCCCCCACTTAACAAGATTTTCGTTGTGCAAACATTACCTCTGATTTGACTTTTTTCAAATAAAATTCCACTTGGAAGGGGCTAAAAAAGTATTGCGATACAAATTCATTCCCAAAAGGACTAAGATTGTATATTTTCGCGAAATTCAGTAATTGCGACGCACGTAGCTTTGTTGTCTTGGGAAAGCCCGAAAGACCCGCCTGTGCACGAGATACGACCCTGCTGGCATGGGCACGTGTTTCCTTCCGGTATTATACGACCACTCGAACCCCCTGGGTGGTCCCCCTCAATCTGATTACTTTATTACGGCCACTACGTGACGCTCCACACGCCCTTTCACCGCCCCACTCAAGCGCGATTCGGGGTTAATAGCTTCCTCGTCGAAAATTTCTTCTGGAGTAGCTCAACAATTAGACGTAACTTGCGAGTGGCCAGATGGAAAACATCCCAGAAGGAAATCTCTAATAATATATATAATAACTACTTTTCTGGAGGCGGTATTTTGGGGAACGAGACAGGTTCTAACAACCAAGTTCTTTGAGGGTAGAGATCATTGATGAACCAGACCAGGTTTCCCTTTGTGGGAAAATGCCTCACATATCAGAAACTCTGCAGTCAATAAGTACAGTAAAGCCAGTTCAGACGCCACAACGGTCGCTAGAGCTATAGGTATGCTGCCCCTTAACAAAGTATTGGTGGAAGAAAGTAGTGCTGGTACAAGAAACAAGGCCCTCGGTATCATCGATTACCCAAACAATAAGCGATCAATTGATTCAAATAAAGGAATCTGGGAACTCAGTCAATAATTCGTGTAAGCATTTGAGTTATTTTTCCAAGAATAACCACAGTGTCACCTGGTCAACTCTGGCCAACAATTCATTTTAATGAGCCCATGCAGTAATTTCACATTTTGGGATACAATAACATCGATTTGAAATTAATTTCCCCTTTCAGGCTCACAAATTAAATCGCTGCTTCATGGGTCTATTCATATCAACCCTCCAGAAATTTACGAGTCATTATGCATCCATTATTGGTAGGCAGTATAATAGCATAATAAGGCGTTCAATAATAATTATTTAGTCTTCTTTCTATTCGAAATCTTGAATAGGTAGGTAAGAAGTTATTTTTCATAAGGGGCATTCCACGTGAGAGGTTGAAGTCAAAAAACGAAAGTTCTCCGAAATTATCCATTTTTCAGTATGTTGTACGACATGCAACATACCTACTGAAAAATTGTTTCCCACAATTTTTGAAATTGTTCCAGTGAGAAGCGTGATTGGTATTTGGAAGATTTTTCTTCACAGTTTGGTAGTTGCAACTAAATAAAACTTTGATAAAATGACGAAAAGTTTGGAATTTCCATAACAACTCGAAAATGACAACTCATTCGACCTACTGACATTCTTAAAATCTGCATTAAATGTAGCCATTTTGTAGCTCCATAGATCCCCACGGGGATTGGATGGCTCTGGGACCCCCAATATTGTATTCTACATCCAAAAATACTTCGAAAACGTCACCTAACTCAACCCCAATTTCGAAACACTTCAAAAGCCCCTCCCGTAGCCCCTTTATACACTCACAGACCCCCCACGAGTTTGGGCGATCGGGCTGGAAACCTTCCGGACACAACCAGAGTACGCGAACCGAGTATTTTGTTAACATTTCAGATTGAAAAAAAAAAAAAAAAAATCCTACTGCCCAAAACGGCTTGGACGCTCTCCACAGAGGACTACTTGTGCGGGTAAAAACTTCAAAAAAGGCGGTAAAAATCATCCCATATTTCTTCAAGAAAAAAGAAACTATTCATTATCGAAAAGCAAGCAGAAGGGGTCTGAGGCCAGGTGTGGGAGGTCGGGGGTTGGCTGGCTTTAGCCCTCAGGGCTAACAAGAGTGAACTACAAGCGTTGACGACTGGGGGGGCTCAAATATCTCAATTTGTATCCTGAAATTATATCATCGTCGAGCAAGGCTTGGCGAGCTTGGCGAGAACCTTGTACCCAGCTATACCACTCCGTGTGTAGGTACCCTCTTGAGCTGTCGCTGGATAGCGGGTGCCGACCGTCTTGGACGAGGATGTACTCAGGTGGACGATCCCCCTGAGAATAATAAACTTATAGAGAATAAAAAATAAATAAAAAAAGAGTAGGGTGGGGGAGGGATCGAGTAAGGTGACGTTTTCGAAGTATTTTTCAACGTTTGAGAATCCATTTTTGTGGGTCCCTTATATGGCATAACACTATACAGGTATACAGTTTTTAATTTAAAAAATTGTTTGTGACACAGAAGTCTTTTTTTCTCTGTTTATACTGAAGAATAATAAATCCTAGAGCAGAATTTGCTGCGTCCCCCCCCGACCCCCCGCCGTTCTGGGTAATTTGGCTAAAAATAATTTAAAGGACCGACCGGCCAATTATGGAACATTATACGCACGTGGCACCGAGAACTCTTGGGGAAACACCGAGACGTCAAACAATGGGGCCGATGTAGCATTAAGGTTGCGGAAATTTGAAAAATTAAAAACGCTTCTGGCCGATCGTTTTAATGTTGATTCTTTAGTTGAGAACCATACTGGTATGGTCTCTTCAAGCTGTCTGGAGGAGAGCAGAGCGGCGGAAAGTTGGAAATCGGCATTTTCACCAGTACAGTTTTTTTTTCGCCGTGGCGAGCCCCACATAATATGTTATTAATTAATATAATTAATTAAGGTTTAAACCACTATTGGTTTGTATTCAGGCTATGTATCCGAAGACATAAAAAATATTCTCTTCATTAAATTGGCCTTCATCGATTTTAAGGATTAAAAAAAGGTGACAAATCTTTAACAAAAAAAAAAAAAAAAATGATAATCAACAGCTAAACATTTAAATTTTGCATTGTTTTAAACCCATCTCTATCAATCAGTCTGTCACCTTGAATAATTTCCGTCACCTTTTAACGTCATCGGCCCCACTGCGCGTCGCTCACTACCAGGTGGATCAATCGCTTGTCGAAGGTTAAGTAAACCCTCGAAAACACAACTTCAGCTCTTTTTCTGGAGTGTTTGCACTCACAAAAGCTTCGTCCGAAAGACAATCAATGATGAACAAACTGAATTACTTCCCCATAAGTTATGACATTAACGTTCTCTTAGTTTTTGCAGGGTGTGCAGAATAATCAACAAACATTCACATTAAAATGCAATTTCCGAACACTTGACAGAACTCCCGTCTCTCGGTTTCTTAGTACTAATCTGCATCCTAGTCAAGTCCGCCAACAATGAAATGAAATTATAATTTCATGAATTGAGTTTGAAGGGATGGTTCAGAAGAAAAGTAAACGCCCGAAGACCGGAGGCTTCCTTCCTGGTTTAATGTAATCAAGGGTTGAAGAAGGGGAGGTACTTCCTCCTTCAACGGTGGTGTCCCTCCCCCGTCCGATCCATCTTTCTCTCAACCGTGGCTCCAATGACTCCAACAAAGTTAACGCCTCGTTTTCAATTGACTTTAATTATGGATAATGTGTTTACGGGTCCCCGCCACTCCTGGCAGAAAGGCCTTTGCGAATCCCTCTGCCGCCCTAATTTCATATTTCTTCCACTATCGGCGGTCCGACCCCAATTAAGGCGTTTCCCGAACATTTCGCGACGCCTGAACAACAACTTGATGCCTTGGGTCGCTTTCATCAAGTAATGGATCGTTTAGAGTCAAGTGGCCATCAAGTGGATAAAAAACAGAGGGCTATCAATTCTATGCAGCAACATCCCTAAATGTGCGAGTTTATTGGTCCATCTGGTTCGCCTGCAATTGGTTAACTATAAAATGTGGAGGAGTGGCCTAATTTCATTAATGAAAAAGATACAAAAGCTATAATCAAACCAATAAAAAAGAAGAAGAGTAAGAAGACTTTCTGATACAAACCACGTTTTATTTACCAAGATGGTGTCTGGTTCATTTTTCTAATGGCCCCCATAAATTTTCAGTGGTCTAGCAAGTTTCTTACTCCCTCGAAATCAACAGTTAGACAGTTAGAAATTTTCGAAATTGCTCCACTGCAAATCTTCGGAGTTTTGTGACTATTTCAATTTCATCCTTAAGTTTCCTTCTCACAGTTCCGTCCCTTCAGTATTCGGTTTCCCGGCCGCTTTCTTCACAAGTCCCCCGAGACGCTTCATTGTTACTCAAAGTTAACGGCGAGAAGTGAATCGGATTCAAAACTTTTGATCAGTCGTCCCCCATCGTTGGAAAGAGATTAATAATTCATTTTCGATCCCAACCTTTCATTTCAACGGCGTTAACGATCAGATGGAGTCGATTCTTTTTCTCCACTAAATGTTACCTGCTCCCCATAATGTCCTTTAATTATTAATAGGGTGATACAATTCGTAATGAGATATCGTTAATGACTAGAGCAGTATCATTCAGTGAAACACCGATATAGAATACTAGTGGCCACCAAATGCTACCACTAGGCCACCACTAGGCCTCCGAATAGAATACTAGTGGGCCACCCAATGCTGGCTAAAGCTTGCCAATCCCGACCTCTCCGACCAGGCCTTAGACCCTTTCTACTTGCTTTTTGATAACGAATAGTTTTTTCTTTTCTTAAAAAAATACAGGGCGAAGGATTCATTTGAAAGATGAAATCTATTCTTACCCCTTCTGTGGCCCACTCTCAGTCAAAGATATGCGGTCTTCTCCGAGCTAGCCCCCCCCCCCCCCCCCCAGGTAACAATTTATTGTTGTCTGTGAATGTTTCGTTAGGCACGTGGGGGTTCGATTCTCCATGAATGGGGGGAGGATGATCCTCCCTTGGTCACGCCCTCGAACACCCCGTTTTGGAACTTGAATTTTTGAACACTTGTTTGTTCATTTTGGTCCAACGTTTTGGTGTTTTCAGACTTTTCTCGTTATCTACTCGGCGAGTTGAATTTTCTGAGACAAATTTCAATTTTTTTCCGACTTTTAGAAGTAGGTAACTACCCTAGAATGAAAATGAGTACCCTCCTCCTCGTCCTCCTCGGGCTGGAGCTCTAGTATAGTAGAATTGCCCTATTCTTCGCTATTAGTTCGAAACAATTTGCCTACTTACAATTTATTAGCAATTTAATACGGTCGAACGTACATTAGAATTTGTTGAAGTAAGCCACCGAGTCAGCGTCCACGCCATCATTATTATAAAAGGAGCACCTGAAACAAGACGACGCATTAAAAATAAACACAATCAACATAAACAACAAGAATCAAATAATGCTTGTTTGAGAACTTTTGTTATAAGAACGCTCCTTCACACCATTCGCAGTCAAATCCGTAAATTGATAACGTCGGAGTTTATGTGAAATTGAATTTAGTAATTACGTAGGCCACCTTGTTGAAAATAATATAATTGGGTTTCGTTAGGTAGTCCGTTTCAATCTGTGACATAGAATGACTACGTTGGCACGCTAGTTGGTGCTTACTTGTTGACATGTCAATTTCTCGTTATATCTCACGCGACCCACGTAGAGCAGGAATTAAATCCAATCAAGAGTGAAAAGGGGAGCAAATGTTAATTATGTTGAGGAACTCCTACCGCAAACTTTTCGGATTGTTTTGGGTGGAAAAGACTCGAAAACGCCAAAGTGGAGTTGAAATCCACTTATTGAATTACGACGGGGACGACGAAACGTTCCCTGCGACCCTCCTTCAACGCCCCCCATCCTTTCCCAGGGCTTCCGACGAGTTGCAAGCACTTCCTATAATGGAGACTCCCCGTCGAGGGCTTAACAACAAGGTCAACGTTGGCTGAAGCTACCAGGAGGCACTCACTTATAACGTTGCACTAATTGAGACTTGTCTCTCGTTAAAGTTGGATCACTCCCTCTAGCGGGAGAAATAAAATTAATCAAGCAAAGGAGGTCGCAGTGCAATCTGGGGTGTCCTAACTCTATTATATGTATATATGCACAGTGAATCACGTATTACAATAATTTCAATTATTGAAAAAAAAAAAGCTTAAAAAATACACAGAACAAGTAAAACATGAAATCATTGCCTAGATCGAGGTAAAACATGGAATACATGGGTCTTCATGGTTGGGCCATTCTCGACGTGTTAGCGATTAATACTTATATGATCGAGTAGAAAAAATTGACTGTAAATGTAGTATGTTATCAAACTCCGTTATCGGCCATGCTATTAAATAGCAAATTTTGTGTATACCATAGCATAGATCAATGGTGTCAACTTTTGACGTGTTAAATTTGAGGAGTGTTAAATAGCACTTCGTCATTCAAGTTCTAACACCACGTAATTGACATATTAACGAAAACGAGTTTTTCATTGTATTTGATAGGTATTAACATAAAGGCAAGGTAACCATGCCAAGGTCACTGGGAAACATAAGAACGAGGAAAACGCAAAAATGACTGCGCGTAATTGATAAAACAGCGCGTACCTAACTGAGAAAAACAGCCTGTAACTGGTAACCTGTGTATGAATCAATGTAGCTGATAAAACAACGCGTAACTAATAAAACATCGCGAAATCGATAAAACAGCGCGAATGCATTAAAATTTATTGCATACGCGCTGTTTTATCAGTTTCGCGACTTAATCGTCACTTAAGTTCTAACACCACGTAATTGACATTAAATGTAAATTTTACGCAACTTTACAGGAGAGGCAAAAAGCCGGTTTATAAGTTACTCACTGCTTTATCAGTTTTGCGCTGTTTTATTAGTTACAACACGTCGTGTTGTTTTATCAGCTACAGCTGTTTCATCAGTTACACGGGTTTACCAGTTACGGTTTTTATCAGTTTTGTGCGGTTTTATCAATTACGTGCAGTAGTCATTTTCGCGTTTTCCTCGTTTTTATGTTTCCTTCGGCTGTGAAATCTATCAAATGGAATGAAAAACTCATTTTCATCAAAATGTCAATTATGTGGTGTTAGAAGTGACTCAACATAACGCTAGTTGTTGTTAAACTCGATGTGAAAATGTTATTAGGACAACTTCCAAGTGCAAAGTTCTCACTAAAGGTTGTCAGTTATATCCTAACACAGCTCTACTCATTCTACAGCAGCTGTAGAATAGCTGCTATTAACCCAATTCCAAGCGACCGACCCTGGGAAATAAGTTAGTTAATCTCTGAGACGGTGTTTATTTCTACAAAACAGTTTTGATATTGTCGTAGCTCCGTTAAAAGGGATTAAAAGTTATAATTAAAAGTTATCTACAGTGTAATGTGCCCTGGAACTGGGTCGAAAGGAGCAGTCAGAAAAGGTTTTGTAATTCAATGGGACTATTCAAAGTGATTTGAAGACTGTTGAATGATAATAAAAATGTAACGGGGTAATTTTTGGGGATCGGCACACACCATAACGACAAGGCAGAATAGTGTATGATCCTCGCCTCGGTTGATTGGATGTTTTACTATACTAGCAACAAGACGTGACGCAGATGGGGGTCAACAATTCATCAACGGCAAGAGGTAAGATGAACCCGCCCTTGGCCAACCAGACATGTTGTTACAAGTGATGGGCAAGGCGCCAGCTGAACGTTTAGTTTGGAGAATCATGTTGGACATTCATCGACCGTTAATTACTCAAAGGGGGAGCTAATGAGCGAGTAGGGATGGGAAATCGGTAAGAAGTATCGATTTTTTGAATCGATTCAGAATCGGATGCTTCAAATCGATTTCCCAAAAAAATCGCCATAAAAGTATCGATTTTTTGGAAAATCGATTCAAAAATCGCTCTTACAAAAAAAATGTTTTTTTAATGAGTGATAACGGTAGATATTTTTAATGTAGGTACGATTCAAGAGAAAATCGTTAAAAAAATGTATTGAAAATTAAAATTGCATTAGTTTTCAAAAATTTTGATAAACATTTAACAGACGAGTAAGTAAGTAAGTAACTTAATCAGTTTCGCTGTCTGAAAAACGCTGCAAACTTTACACAAGGGTTTATTATTCTTTGATATAGGTTTGTTGTGCAAAAATTATTTCTGTCAATGAAAAATTTTGGACAAAAATGTTTTTGGATTTTTTTTTCATCGAAAAAATTTTTTGGATTTTTTTTCCAAAAGAATGGGTTTTTCAAAAATTCTTTATTTTTTACTTTAAACATATTTAACCTCCTGGGATCCTTCAAAAATCCCATTTTTAGCCCCATGAAAGCCCTATAGATCGCCACAGTGAAATCGGATCGTTCCGGGACCCCCGAAAATGGATTCTACGTCCAAAAATACTTCGAAAAAGACACCAAACTCCATCCCACAGCTAAAAGCCTTCGAAAAACCCCTCCCGTAACCCCATTTTAGCCCCATAGCGCCCCACGGGTTTGGGCGATCGGACTGAAAACCTTGCGGGCACAACTAGATGGTAAACCAAGTATTTTGTCATAATTTAAGATTTAAAAAAAAATTCCTACTACCCAAAACGGCCTGGACGGCGGACGGGGACATATTGGATTTAGAATGTAGACCTCTTGAAACGGATAATGTCAAATTTTGAGGCCAATCGGAGTCGTCGATCCCAGTCGCGAAAACATAGGTGTATTATTCCAAGAATAATAAACCAAAAGCCACGGCGGACGTCGCTGGCAACTAGTGAGTTTTGTTGTTATTAGCTATTATCATAATTTTTAATCGACCTAAGACTCGAAATTTTCTTGAATCACTTGAAATAATAAACTAATTTTTATAAATGACGAAAATCGATTCAAGATTTTTTTAAAAATCAGTAGTTAAAAATCGATTCACGATTTTTACAAAAATCGGAAGTAAAAAATCGATTCACCTAAAAAATCGGAACCTGAAGATCGATCCAAAAAAATCGAAAAATCGAAACAAAAAATCGATTTTTCCAAAAAATCGGAAATCGATTCCCATCCCTATGAGCGAGTAGATTGCTCGGTTGTGACTCCACTCAAGACCCAGACGTTTTTCGTGATCGATACGTGGTATACAACAATACTCGGTGGCGTTTACGGGTGGTTAACCGGGACATGTCATGTCCTGTCATGGTGTCCAGCCACGTTGGAGACTGAGTCGAGAGGGAGACATAATCGTTAGACTTAAACTAGACCATCACGTATCAATATTTCAACCTAGTCAGCGGTGAAGGTTGAGATATGTGGTTGATATCGGTGGTCTTGAAATGTTATTCCCCTTAAGAACTTTCTTTTTGGTCGTGAGGTTTAAGGCTTCTCTCACCGGCTTACAACCGACGCCTGAGGTGTTTTGAGAGGGCGGGAAATGAGAGGACGTTGGGCCCTTGGAAAAAGAAAAGTGATAATGAAAACACGGAGCAGACGAGGCAGAAATCTTAAAACCTCTGAGATTCTTTATGGACCCACACAATTTGTTATATCTCAGAGGTTCTAAGATTTAATGCTGAGTGGAGCTCCTTCGCATAATTGAAGACTTGATAAGAGTTAATAAATGAATTAATTTCAATCAATACTTAAAAATAATCAATCGTGGTGTCAGCTATCGATTGGTGGCCATGATCACAAGGCAGTATGAAGGAATTCGTATTAACTTATATGAATTAAATTTTTATTATTTTAAAGATTTAATTGAACGTTGTGATTCATTGATTAAAATTTATTTTGGAATTTAGGCTCTTTGGTCCCAAAACGCTTCAATTAGTTCACTACAAAACCCAAATAACCAAAATAAAGTGATATTTTTTAATTGATACCTCAATATCACGTCTAGATCAAACTTGGATTCGGACTCAATGTGTGGGGGTTCGGTGCGTCAATTTTCCCAAGGATGCCGCCACTTCCTTGCACGAAAGTGTTGGCGATTCCAGGGTAACCCCCAAAGTCTCCACGCTAGGATAGCTGCGTGGTGAGTTAACGTTATTTTTCCAGATCAAAGGGAAACTCCGTAACAGGGCCAGGAGCCTGAGGACCCTCCATATTTTCAGTAATTGTGTGTGATTTTTATGTAATTGAAAAATCTTCCTCTGACGGTAGTTGGAATGATAAAATAGATGAAATAAAAAGTCGAAAAGCCTAACAGATTGAAATATTTCTCAGTTGTTGAAATCATAGCATTTTTAACTTTCGAGCACCTGCGAGCGTTGCGTAAGTAATTACAATAACATGGAAACAAGAGACAGAATAGTGAAGATAAACATCGGTTTCTCACTAAGTCCGCTGATGAGGCCACCGTAGGTGGGCCGCGCTCGCTGCCAGTGTTAAGATGACTAAACCCTGTGCGGGTCAACGAACAACGAATACATAAGCTTTTCGTTGCGATTGGCCAGTTGTATGACCCAACGATGAAAAAAAAAAAAAAAAAAAAAAAAAAAGCAAGGCAACAAATTACCTCTTGGTGACGCTATTCACCTGGTGACATATCCAAGCCATGATTTTTTGCATGATGTTAGCAATAACACAGTTTTTCAGATTTGAAAAAAAAAATACCATCCATAAACCCAATAGGCGTGAACGGCAGACGGACATTTCACTTTTGGGATGACACATCACGTAAAATAAAAAGCCACAAATTTTGAGGGTAATAAAAATTGTCGACCCCATTCGCGAATACATGAGTCGGCTAATTTGAAAATATTAAACAGAAATGAGACTAACGGACGAATCCTGTGAAAATTGTTGTTTCCTCAGTTGAGCTTCAACCTTTTAGACCCCCTGAGAAGTTCTACTCTGCAATTAACGTTGTTATTTATCTAAGTTGAAGCATTTCATCCATTAGCACGTTTTCCTTTCGGCATTTATTATTTTAAGAGCTCTGATGTCGGTGCTACGCATTGCAATGTTGAAGCTTAATTGAAATGGGTTTCATTGATTGAAAATCAAATTGAAAATAATTCCAATGTAATTCCAGGAAATCGGTGAAGTGTTCCATTTGTCCATTTTTTTGGACTTAAAAAAAAAAAAAATCCCGTGATTTCTTTCCCAAGAACCTTCCTGGCGGTTTTTTCCAAGAAAACTTCTGTTTGTCTCCGGTTCGTCAAGCTCGTTTATTGCGTGACATCTGTTGTATAATAAACTTCGAAGTAGTAAAATGACTGGTGTGAAAGTGATGGTTCCGACCGTCAAGTCGGAACAATACGAAAGTATGCCAGCAAAGAGGTACTTCGGCTGAAGGGAAGGGTTATTCGACCCAGTTCCATTAGGGACTTGGAGTGGCGAATTCTCAGACCTTGAAGGTGCCCCTCGTAAAGGCACTCGAAGAGGCTCCTCTCCATCTAACGATTGCAGCTAACTGACTTTTCCAAAAGGAGTGCGACAGCATGTAAAACCCGAGTTGTCGGTGAGATCCGGGCGAAAAAGGCCGCATTTTCCCCCAGCGGACTCTTTTTCAAAGCACTTTGCTGATTAGAGCACTTCCCGAGTCAGAATGCGTTTGTACGTCTCAAACAAAAACGACAGGAAAAAAAAAAAACGATAAGAAGGTACACCATTAAGGAACAGTCCAGTTATTGATCGTCACAGGGATTTTGGAATTTGCCATTTTGTATATGAGGGCAACATGGAAAGAAAGATTCCTTCTTCCATGTGCGGGCAATAAACTGTAAGAGACTCTGTAATGTTAGCTTATGGAGGTTTGGGCGAATGAAAGGGATGTTCAAGTGAGATACAAATAGCTTTCATGTGTAGGCTGTCAAAGCCATTTACGGCTGAAATGGTAAACCGCATCGACGAGCAGGTTCGATGAACATTCTCGATGCGATCAAGTTCTACTAACTCTAGCATCGGATTCGGATTGTAATACTACAGTGCCGATATCTCGTTACTTCTACCATACGGATCGTTATTAGCACTGTATCGTTTCCGGTTACGTCAAGGCTTAGTAGGTAATTACTTATAGTCGAAAATCTAGCACCCAGTGCCCCCGGCAATTTTTTTTTTTTAAACAATACCACCTAACTCGAAAAATGGACTATGCGGCCAAAATTACTCGGAAATCGAAAGGTTATTTGACCTCCCTCGGATTCTCCACAAATCCCATTTGTAGCCCCATAAAAGCCCCATAGATCCCCACGGTGAAATTGGATCGATCTGGGACCCCAAAAAAATGGATTCGACGTCCAAAAATAGTCCGAAAACGACGCCTAACTTGATCCCATTGCCGAAATCCTCTAAAAAAAAGCTCTCGTAGCCCCATTTTAGCCCCATAGCGCCCTACGGGTTTGGGCGATCGTGCTGAAAACCTTGCGGGTACAAATAGATGGTAAACCAAGTATGTTGTCAAAATTTCAGATTTAAAAAAAATTCCTACTGCCAAAAACGGCTTGGACGGCGGACGGACATTTTGTTTTTGATATCTAGACCTCTTCAAACGTATTTATACATATTTATTTATGATTATAATTAAAATGTCAAATTATGAGGGCGATCAGAATTTTCTGCCTCCGTCGCGATTACATAGGTGTATAATACACTAATAGGTGGAATAATAATTATTCCAAGAATAATAAACCAAAAGGAGTTTTTCTTAGAACTCTGCGCTTGCTGTAAACAGTTGGGGACGACGTTGGGAGGAAAGAAGAGGGGTTTTAATTGAGAAGCCTGGTGGGATGACCCTAATCTTCTCCTCAGCTTCCATAGTAGTCAACGGCAGGGATATTATACCCGAGGCATTAGGGCTTTAAAGACCTCTGTGCCACAGATCGTCGTCATTATTATGCTTCAACCGACCCATCACTATCAATATTGTCCAAGGCCAGTGGAAAAGCGACGAAGCGTAATTTTACTCGTTGGGACTTCAAATAGAAGTGGGTTGTGTGGTATAATTGGCCGACACGGGTGTATTTTGTGAATCAAAGTGATGCAGTTTCAAGTCTGTCATTCGAGTGTGTGAATGTGACGGAGTTCCAAAGGCGCATACAAATGGATGGCAACGATACATTACATTCTACGATATGACTAGTTTTGAGATGGTGATCATTTGTGTTGGTAATTATTTTTGCATTATTGTAAATGTTATGGACTATTTTTCCATTGGTAACCTTTCTATGTTACTTACTATTTTTGGATTGGGGTTGGTTTTTTTAAAGTATAATTTGTAAGTTTTGAATCGATGTACCTATTAGAAACGTCGATGAGAAAAAACATCGCTGGTTCTGGGAAATCGATGTGATTTTTTTTGCCATACCTACGCATACTCCATGTTCACGCCGCCAGTTTGAGAGGTGGGACTGGGAGGATTACTCGAAATTAAGAGGAAGCCTCCTCAACCAGGTGGCGTCCTCATAATTTCGGGTACATAACCCTCCTGGCCAGTCTTCACCAGCACTCCTGGTCCCACCCTCCCAAGAAATTGCTGCAGCAGTAGGTAACTGGTGATTAAATTAATATGCTTTCACTAAAAGCATCTAGATAAGGCATGCCCCTTGAGCCACTGGCAGGGAAATGTGGTGTCCCACAAAATGTGGTGGGGTTTTCAATTGCACTGTAAAGATCAGATGTTTTTTCAACTCCTACATTGCACCACGAGAAATGGGAATGAACTGATGATATGAGTCGTATTCTGGTGAAGTGAGTAGACCTCGCTGTACCTGTACATTTAACGAATTTTGGCCAAGTTTTGTGCTGTTTACCTCTTGATAACGACTATGAATTTAATGGGCAATCTATCACGAGCGGATGTTATTGTTTTGAGTTTATCTCACTCACACCTCAAGAAAAAGAAGGCGAAGTATTTTTTCCAGACGATTCCGAACAAGTCGAGAAATCGCTGTTTTTGTAAAAACCTACATTTTTCAGAAAAACTTTTACGCTTTATTCACCGCTCTTGTAACCTTGAATGCAAATTACATATCTAAATTTGCCACTAGCCAAGACCTTCCAATTATCACAAATTTTCACACCATTCCCAGTGGAAATTTCCCACGTTTACCGAAAAAATTAGGAAAATGCCTTGTTTGCGCTTGTATGAAAATCCCTCATAAACCCCAGTTTATTGATTTTCGTCAGTCAAAATAGTAATTTAAAAAATTTTCCAATGTCGCGGTTTTTGGCCGATTTGTCCCATTGAGCAGCGTACTGAGAAGCAGGGATCCTGCGAGTTTCCGCCAATACCAGGCATGAATTGATCAACAGTAATGTGCCCATACATAATAACATTATGCATTTACGCCGCAAGTTTTGTTGGATAATTGAAGGTAATCAAAGTATTTAGAGCCATGAGGTGTACAAAATAAGCCCATTTGTTCAAGGGTAGCAGCTATCTTCTCAAGACGACTTTAAATAATATTAAAATGGACAAATTATACAACGGAAAAGACTGAAAACAGTCGGGAATTTGTTGGTGGAAACAAATACTTGCCAACATGAATAAATTGCAGCCGGTGCACTAAAGAGCAGGCTATTTGAAACGATTGGAGAATGGGGCGGTATCCTATTTCATTTTTATAGCTTTGTCGCCCCGCGCTGTGAGCCAACCCTGTCGTAGATTAGATATTACGGTCGAACTGGGAAGATTAGGCAGGCGTGGATCGGGGCAGACCGAACAATGGAGCTCTGGGTCTGTTATCTTCCAGCATTTCAAACCCATTCGGAACACCCCCTCAGTCCACTTACCTAGTCACCAACACGACTTGATAATGGAAAATCGAATTGGCAGAGATTAAAGTTTGCAGCAGTTCTAAGGTTGACAATTACCATCTCTACAGAAATTTACGTCACAAAGAAGGAGAATGGGGCCAACTCGTGACTGAACTAGCGATAAGAAGTTATCGTCGGACTTGTCGTTGTCAGAATAAATGTTATTGGCCGAATTCAAGAGAGGGGCGGACACTTGGGGGACAATGTGAACATGAATATGCTGAAAATGATCTCCGGTATGTTAAAAAAGTTGTAAATTTATCAAATGAAAACCGGAAGTTTTGTCCTTTATGGGCATGTTGTGGAAACGTAATTTCTTGTGGCAACTGGAAATTACTCACTTCGTGCAATTCATCAGAGAAACAAGGAGGTGTTTTTGTTTTGGGGTAAAAACACAAAAATGAAAAAAGGCTGGATGGAACGGGGCACCGAAAAGCTAAACCCATGAAATATAATTTTCATCAGTTGATATAACCCTTTTTTCGCAGTCTCGATGGGCACTTGGAGCCGTAGTGGGGTATCTTTGGCATTGTACCAACCTCATTTCCAGGATAGAGTGCTTTCTTAGCCTTCCCTTCCCTGAGGTCCCAGTGTCAGCGTTCGCTCGGTTTCCCGCCTCAGTTCGCTCTCATTGGGCAGGTCGTTTCCAGGATAGACGTGCCTTGAGGGGGAATTTCCTTCCCTTACAGCACCCGCGAAATGAAAAAGTTTCAACCCCACTTTTACCAACCCCCGACCTTTATATACACAACAAGGTGAGAGCTTTTACGAGTGCGCTCGCATTCATCTTGAGCGAGTGTTTGTAACTTTTTCCCACCCTCGTTTCCAATTACATTGAAAACGTCCCGAAAATGAAATGGAGGGAAATAAATTATAGGTTCCACTAGTCTGAGTCGTGAATTCCTGAAATGGAGACATTCATACAACTAAGGTAGATCCCGAATTAGTGCTGGGGTTTCCAAAAGGAAACCAAAACCAGCTAATTGATGATTTTAAAGTTACTAGCATTCAGACAGAGGGGCCTCGCTTCTCTCGGCCGACCACTTTCGTGCTTTTCAATGATAGCCAGCATGCTTAAGGTTGAAGAACGCAACAAAACGCAAACGCTCGCTGATAAGGGTGAAGGAGCGAAAGGTGGGGGAGGATAGAGAAGGCCGAAAACACCCCCTCAAAGGTCCCTCCTACAACTGCACAGACCAACAAACCGCGGAGGGGCCGGCCCCTGTAAGGTCTATAAGACATACAGCAGACCCACGCACGATCTCTAAAAATCGTTCAAGTTAAACTCGCCGTCAAAATTTGCCGATCGTTGGAATTCCTTCTTTCGGGATTTAGTATTAAAATTCGGATCGCCAGGAAGAAACAGTGGAAACGCCGACTCAATCAGATTCTAAACAACGAAGATGGAGCGCATTGGATACTGCGCTCAATGGGCTCATAACATTAGGGGTTCCCATTTAAAATAAGAAAGTTGGGCGCAAAAAATCCGCGCAGGAAATCCCCCCCCCCCCCCCCCCAAAGGAGGCCGAGTCGGTAGGAAAAATCGGTGTATTTTTATATCTTACCATATCAGAGGAGAAGGCTTGTGACATACAACACACACACACACACACCCTCACATAATACATTATATAACCATACAAAGACGGTCTGAATGGGCTTCTTGAAAAGGTCAGAATTCAGCATTTCTGACAACATATTCGGATTCAGCACCCTTTAAAACCAATAAACCCCAATTTTGAGTTCGAAAATCCGTATAGGTACGCGCTGAGCTGTTTTCGAAATGTTGGAGATTTTGAAATGAACGCCGGGCAAATTTGACGTCACACCTCGCCAGGCTGGGCGTCGAGTAGTAGGGCACTGAGTCGCCAGAGCGCTAAATAATAAATCTGAACAGAATCGGAATAAAAACACTCGGCCCGGGTCGATTTTTGAATAACATTCTTTGATAATAACCTCGATGCTAAATTTTCGAATGACCTTCTATAATGATTAACCCGATTTTCGATTTTTGGGGTCGACTTTTTGCGTAGCAAAGTTGGCTGACTTGCGTAGATGAGAGAGAGAGGGATCTCCCGGCCAATCAAAAGACGACGAAGCAGCCCACGTCATGTACCCTCTCCAGACCTCGGAATTCGAATATCATATTTTTCCTAAGGCCCTATAAATAATTGAAACGGGTTTTCTGCAATATGGACCCGTTTTCTTAACTTTTGAAGCACGACCTTTGCAGAAAAAACATTTTTTTAAATCATTAAAGGAGCTCATTAGTGACATGCCCATAGATAGTCAGCCACGGATACGTTTGGAATTTAAGATTTTCGGTTTTTTCCATTTTACGAAGTCATTCCATGAAACTCACCCCAACCGATAGCAAGGTAGGTTCTTAGCTTGATGTTTTCTCTGGTGAAGGTCTCGACAACTAACATGTACAGATAGAGCCCTGAAATCATAACACAAATTATGTGTCAGATACATCAGTCTTCTTTAGCAATCAATTTATTACTACACGATATCAATGAAAAAAGAAAGAAAGAAAGTATATTTGCAGCATTTACATTTTGTCACACTGAAAGGGGGTTGGAATAAATTGGAAGACAAATGAGAACAGAACCATTGACATCTTACATTTTATCTGACGGTTTCGCTATTCAGACCGCTGCAGGATTCTGACATGCTACATGCAATTAATTTTATGTTGAAAACGATAAACGTTGTTCTTGACTTGCGTCTCTTCTTCTCCCAGTAATAAAGACACTGTGTGACTATCAAAAAGTTTTTTTTTTTTTTTTAAATTAAGATTATTTAGATAACCTAGACACGCCAACCGCCAACAAAATTACCCATCCGTGAACCTTTTACAGAGTTAACTGAGACTATTTCAAAAACCCTCTCAACAGAAAGAAAAGACACCTGTTGGTTTCACCGAGCTTGGGATAGTAAGCGATTGGTTGGAGTACGAGAGAATTTTCGCTTCGTGAGGCATTGAGAGGGTGTTCCTAACCTCGAGAACTCCGTAAGCCCATTTATCCACTTTGAATGGTAGATCTCTTTCTAAGTGTCTCGGTTCAGTAAAATACGAACCATCGAATAAGTATAAGACCAAAAAAGGTTATATAAAGATCACACTTCAATAAGTCACGAAAATGGTATTGAAGGCCTTACCTTCAACGAACATCCAAAAGAAATTCGTCAGGAGGAAGTAGTGAAGGAAGAAAACGAAAAATATACAAGAGCTTGTTTCATCGTAGATGTGCATCTGCAACGATATAAATATATTTGTTATTTTCTTCTTGAGTGGAACCCCATTCCCTCATCCCGTAAGAATTACGAAAAAATAACCCAGGAATTCAGTTATGGGGTTGACAAACATTGTATAACATAATATTAAAGGGTAGGTATAGATCGATATATATATCAATGGTGAAGTAGTGAGACCTCATAACTCACATTTTGTACATTTTATAGAAGAGTAAAAACAAATAAATATTGAGATACCTAACTTATTGTAGCCACATGGGCCACATTCTATAGTAAATTCGCCCGCCCGCCGCTAGTGCTTCAGTCACGGGCCACGGGAAGCGCCTCCGTTGGCGGTGTGATTGGGAAGTCCAAATTGTTAAGCGGACGGTTCCAATATACTATATACAATGAACGTATTATTTCATCATGCATAAAAGCAGTGAATTTTTGTTTGGACTTGATGACTGGGCAACCCCTGGCGACACTTTGTTTGAGGAAGTCAGACTTCTGATTCCTGTTACAACTGCGGATTCAGGGCGAACCGGTATGGATGTTGATTGGTACTGGATTCCCCTGAATTTCCTTCCAGAGGCCAAACCATTCCAGGCCAACACGTCACTTTAGGCCAGCTTGGAGATCGCGGGTCTCCCTATTCTGCCTCGATACAGCCTCCCAGGCCAGCAGATCACGACATCTCGTGTTATGACCTGGGTAGGGGTATTCAGGTACTCCCTTCCTCTTCCTCCACAGCCACCCGGGGGGGGGGGGGGGGGTCGAAATCCCAGTTACGCTGGAGGCCTTCCACCAAACGCACAAAACAAACACTGATAGACTGATTAATCAATCAGGAACTCAATATTTGCATGTAGGTACACTTTCAATCAGCAGGGTGTCCTACACTTACTTATCAATCACATTTTAGAAGGAACAGCATCAGTTTGAACCTCCACCTAGGCGAGGGAATTCCCTATGCTTAAGCACCTCCTACAAATAAAACCCCCATTTTCACCAAAAACGGAGATACGGAGTCTCAATACTTCACCGTCAATATGAAAAATGAATTCCAATAAAAACTCACTTGAACAAGGGCGTACAGCAACCACATAGCGTCAGCTAAAATATATGTACACATGAGGTTTATGTGTATAGTGTTCCGTAAGCACCGCAAATCCCTGGAACATACAAATCGTGCCTAAACTAAACAATATCTGCAGGTTGGCTTATCTGTTAAGTATACTCGATGTATTCAGTTTGCCACTTGGTTTGTTTAGACTCTAAACTTTAGAGAGTAAAGATACCAAGAGTAATTGTTAACGTTCGGTACTACATTACCGCCATTTCATTTACCTCCTCAAACTGATGGTGCTGTCGAGGCATCTCATATTCACAGCCCATTTTTCACTTTCCATTAATCAACGCAGAGGGCGATTAATCAACAAGAAAACGCGCTCGGAGGCGTATAGCGAGGAAAAGGAGGGAATTCCCTCAGATCCACCAAGACATTATTGGAAAATATGATGCGAAAAAACGGTAACGTTGCGGTATTGTGTGCATCGCGATGATGCGCAGTAGATCACTCAATGAGTGATGTAAGGAGATGGTGGTTACTAGCCTCCTGAATCACAAAGTGTACTGTAAGTTGATGGGATAGTAAATAGTATGGGTGGTTTGAAAATTCCTCAATCAAAAAATGAGTGTTTAAATGCTATGAGGAGGAAATCCCTCACACGCAGGATACTCGGAATGCCGGAACAGACGGACCAGCATTGCAAGCCTTGAACAGGCCTGGAAAGCGTGGAGGCCATCTTGGCAAGCCTTGGAACCCCGTAGCCAGCTTGGGACCAGCTCTGCAAGTCTTGGACAGCTCTGGAAGGATTGGTAACATCCTGATCAAGCCTTGGAAGCCCTTAGCCAGCTTGGGACCAACTTTGCAAGCCCTTGACGTTTCGAGCATGGTACTTGGGTAACCTACCCTGAAACTCCCTCTAATTTCCTCACAAGTGGTCGTAAAAACTTGGAGAAAGCGCCAGTGATCTCCGCCCATTGCACAATTCAGTTTTAAATTCAACTAAAACTGTAGGAACTCAACCTACAAATACAAATACATTCGTAATTTGGGTACAATTATCTTATACTGTATTATAGCTAATTACAGCTATTTTAAATCCATTAGTAAATTTTCTGGAACATCTTCATGAAGCTGCTGGTAAATTTCCAGTACAGCTTAATTTCCTGTTCATTTAAGCAGTACTGCACCAAACGGCGGAGAGAGAAGATAAGGCAAGCGAGTGCAGATAACCATATTTCACAATCTAGAAGTAAAGAGGAAACAACGTCGAGAGGGAAAAATCGAGAACGTCTTTACTGTGCGGCAACAGCTGAATCTCGTTATCGTGGAAAATAAATCGAACACCGGAAAACGAGAAGGTTAATGCGATTCGGTTGGCTGATCAATGGGTAGAAAATAGCGATACCATTAGAGGAAATGCCACTCAGCCGGTCATAGTGAATAAACATTCGAACTAAAACTCGAATGTACGCGAAGAGTTGATTGATGCACGTCGGCATCAAATTACAGACCTCAGCCAGTTGAAATGCGTCTGGGATCCTTCATGTTAATTTGAACGGAGATTAATTTAATTTCTAACTCGTGCAAAGGGACAGACGTTAATTTTCCTTTGGGTTCTCAGAAATAATTCCCTTAGCGTAAAATGAATGCTTACATGGTAGCTGGGAGGAACGAGGGCAATTTCAGTTCTCGTATAATCATGGCCGTGAGCAGACGCTCGCTCGTTCCTAATTCCCTTTCGAGGATAAAGTATTCATATGGATGCTGCTCAACTAGCAAACTGAATCCATCACGGATCTTGTTATTTCAGTCAAATTGGATATCTTTGGATTGGACGAGTTTCTTAATTAAATAGCGAGATTTTGGGATGGGCTACGGTGAGGGTATGTTTGATGCAACGGTCAAACGCATCTTTTGGGTCCAAGGAATATTTTGACGGATTTTCTCATAGCGATAAACTGTCAAGCACCTCAAACGATATGAAAATGTTTTACAATCAACACCCGGGCGTTTCCATGTATGAGGGATAGACACTACGACAAGATACGGGAAAAGTACAACGTGAATCATGTCGTTTCTCAGCTTAAGTTGAGTTTAGCAAGAAACGAAGGAGAAAACCAAGGACCGGAGATGGGGTATGTGATTTGTGTTCTCGCCAACTCGGAGCTCAGGGTGGCATTTTGGCCCTAACGTATGTCCCTTCTTCAGGATAATTTAGGACATTTTATGGCCAATTTTGCCATTCCTCCTGCCTCACTTCCGCGGCCTCAGTTTTGAACGGGGCACTGTTGTTGTATTTCTGTAGCGCAATGTAATTTCCTTTCCCTCTAATGGACATTGCAGCTACCGTATGTCACCAGCACGGTGTTGTGAAGCGAATTTCCCCTACAGTTGGGCTTGCATACATTAAAACTTTCCATCTACGTGAAGTTAACAACACAGTGACTCCTATTAGAACCCTGTTGTGTTTCATCCTCGATTTCAGTCGGATACGGTCGCTGAAACATCAAATAATGCACAACGTTTTTGACCTAGAAAATAGTAAAATTTACGTAAAGTATTCTAGGTCAAAAACGATTTGTTTCAGCATAAGAACTGTTCTTACATTACTAAAACCCAATCACAAAGGATCAGAACCCAAAAACATTTCCTGAAATAGATCCGGAATCAAGGTGGATGTGACAAGATCAGCGCGATGCCGCCATGGTGGGCAGCTGCAGGCGAGTTATTATCGTATCTGCATGACAAAGCAAGCTTCGCTCATAACAAGGATATTTCAGACCATTCAACCTCTGATTACAGTCTCCTTTGTTGCCGTGATGTACTGAAAAGGGCTTAATGACGGTACCAAGGAGAGATACGGAAGCCCCTTGTAATTGCATCACCTCGATTCTACAATTTTCCACGAAGGTCGGAATTATCAGGCTGGACGCAGAATGTAAATTTAACGAAGCGTAAAAAAAGTACTCACTTGAAATATAAGAAAATCCATACTGCAACGCATAACACCAATAGTGAAATGGAATATCCACAGAAGTATATCGAAGTAGTGGTTTCTGTCCCTGGCAGAATTCCTACGGTTGAACTCTCATTGATTTGTTCACGAGGGTGGAGGTGGCTTGTATTCAGGCAAGAGAGATAGTTAGTGTACGTCGACCACGTTCCGTTCGAGAAGCATTCCTTCGTGGCATTCTCTGCAACAGTGAAAAAATTATAAGAATGAATATCTTCTGAATTAGGTCGAACTAAAAAGCCTTAAATGCCTTCATCCGCTCCTGCTGAACAAGGCATTTTAATTTTCACTTCAACGTCTCGTCTTTCTTGAGTTTCAAAACGAGCGTCAGGTGATGGAGTTCCATTGCAGCACATTATGATGTCCTCAGAAGTTTATTTTCACACAACTAAACAATACACACATTTAAAATATATAGGGTGAATAGAATACCTATCTACTTCTTCGAATAATTTGTCCCGGTTGAGATTGGTTCATTCATCAATCGGATGTCCCTAAAGATTCCACAGACGAAGAGGGAGACTTTGCTAAGTAAATACTTAACCCCAATTCTACAACCAGTGCTGCCAACCTTTGCTACATGCAGCTGTGCTGTGAACCTGTATATATACATCGTAATATATATATCGTGAGCCTAGCAGCCAACAGGTTTCAGGAAGTTCCTTACACAGAGTCACATTGCTGTACGAACGCTCCACCTCAAATCCCTGTTGGTGTCTCCTTCATGTCCTTGGATTTCAAGCACATGCACGTGCTGTGACCACCCTAACACAAAAGGCAGCTTATAAAAGTACTTGACAACGTCGTAATTTCTTTCAACATCAACCAGAAGAGCAGCTCTGGTTACCTTTCTCAAGTGAACAAGATGCCAATAGTGGGCCAAGATGGATATGTAGATAGGTACCTACTACATGGAAGCGTTTTTGGTTGATTATTCTATGAATAATTAATTATTCCTATTCTATTATAATACTCCTATGTGAATTCGCGAAGGGGGTCGAAAATATTCATAACACATAGATTTAAAAACCGATGCAAATTTTACACAAGGGTTTATTATTCATTGATAAAGGATAATTGTGAAAACAAACAGTAGGTGTCAATAAGGAAAATTAAAAAAAAAAAAAAAAAAAAAAAATCCGTACAATGTTTGGTCAGATGTGGGACCTCGAAAAATTGATTATGCGTCCAACATTACTCGGAAAATGACAGCTTATTTGACCTCCCTCGGATCCTCCACAAATCCCCATAGATCCCCACGGTGAAATCGGATCGTTCAGTGACCCCAAAACTTCGATAACGACACCTAACTCGACCCCATAGTCGAAAACCTTCAAAAACCACTCCCGTAGCCCCTTCCACCTACAGCTGCGAATCGTCATGCTGTCACTACTGGAAGAAGGACCAACTACTGTCATAATAGCAGCCTGGGAATCAACAAACAGCACGATTCTTGAGAGGTCCAGTTTCGAGCTCTCCTCCACCGCCAGCTCCGCAAGGCTTTCAGCCCGATCACCCAAACTTGTGGGGCTACGGGAGAGGTTTTAGATGGTTTTCAGGTTTCATAATAGGTATAGAGTGGGGTGTCGTTTTAGAACTATTATTGGACGTAGCATCCATTTTTAGGGACTTCACCCAGAGGATTTATGGGGCTTTCATGGGGCTTTTGAAGGATGCCAAGAAGTCGAATGGGGTGTTGTTTTCCGAGTGATTTTTGACGTATAGTCCATTTTTTGGATCCCCCATTCAACCACAAACGTTACAAGAAAATACAAAAAAAAACTTTTAGACCTAAAAACCTACCTAATTGAATTAATTTTCGGATTATTCATATAAAAGAAGAATTATTCTTTTTAATTAATAGCTATAATAGGATTATTCATAATAAACAATAACCTTAATGTAAAATTTGCAGCTTTTTTTTCTGCTTGTACCAGGCTCTCGGAATCAAGAGCTCATCCCGACCATAATGGGAGGCGATCAGAACATAATAAGTAAAAATAAAATAAGTTAAACAAAAATAATAATAATTATTTAGTCCCACCGGTGGCGTTGAAAAACACACGGCTCAAAAGCCCTCGCCCGTAGTGCTTAATAAGAAGTACGTTTTGCCTGAACCATGCCTTCAGCCGTAGGCGGAAAACTCGCGCTCTAGGTTGAACTCCGCCGTGGTGGCCTGAATTGAATTTTATTTGAACTTTTCTTCCCCGGATAAAGTCTTATCTCGATGCACTGGTTCAAACTAGAATCTAGTTCTGGATCTGATCCAGAATCTTATCCATTGTTAGATTACTGTAAGGTTTAAATCAAATTAGGGCAATTTGAGTGATTCTTTTTCGCCATCAGTTGGTCCAGAGGGCAAAACAGAGGCGGTTTGCTGTGGCTAGGCCTGAACAAATTTTTTGTCAGTTCGTGTTACGGTAACGGTGTTGCCTTCAGCCTTAACCAGAAAAATACTTTCCATCTCATCGTCCGACAGTGGAAAGTCATAACCACGCTATTTCGTCTCAAACTTTGAACTTGGTAGGTAAATCGTGCAAACCACCAACCGATAGGAAGGAATTATAATATGGAATTATTATAAGGAATTATAATAGGTGTTTGGTCGATTAGACGATATTATATAATATATAATATATTATAATATTGCGATTCCTCTTCCTCCATAACAGCAGCCCTAAACTGATGTTTATCTACCAACGATATGTACAAGATCAGATCTATTCGAGATTCTATTAGAGATCTATTACATATAGATTTGTACCTGGTACAAGAAGAGAACAATCTTGGCCCAAGATTGGGGAATCACCAAACCTTCAAAAGGTTCAACTTATCCTAGTGTCGAAGTCTTGACCTCCGTTGGTGAATGTTGCCCTTCGGCGTAGTTTTCAGAGGAAAACACTTGTGCTTCCAATCCTTACACAAGGGAGAAGCCACAGAGTAACAGAGAACAAACAGAGAGGAAACTCCCTATACTCCCTGTGTTGGCAAAGTTTGGCCGTGAAGTCGGTGGAGGGGGGTGTTTGAGATCGACAGTGGCGCCTCCCAGGGGTGATTGCTCGCAACTCGCCGACGCATGGCCCCCTCCACTCCCCCCGCTTCCAGCCGATCCCCCCCCCCCCGCACTACCATGCCTTTCCCGTTCGTTTTCAATAGGCCCATCATCACTGGAATCACCCACAGAAAAATAATTTTATAATTATTATTCCGATGGTGAGTTCCTGTGATGTGAGATCCATTGAAAACGAGTGGGAATGGCCTGGTAGTGGTGGGGGAGAAGGACGAGTGAAAAATCTAGCATCAGAATAATTGGCACAATAAGTAATTTCGCTTTATTTTCTCTTTTCTTCAATATCATAGTGTTCTAGATAGAGGGGGAATAAATTCAACAACGTTGGTGCGTATAAAAATATCTATTGAAGAATAAGGAACACAATAATGTACTGGTAGGTATAAAAATACAGATACTCAAACACTGTATTGGTAGGTATAAAAATACAGATACTCAAACACATTACATACGTGAAAGAATTGCAAACATTATACATTTAATAAATTAATTCCTTAAATTAATAAATTAAATTAGAAAGTTGGCATATCTCTTTACAGGAGTTCTTTTGGAAAATGGACTATAAAATATGGATTCCCACTACCTATCTCTGTGCATCAACAATGATAGAACTGATCTGAAATTATCTCTTACATTATGATAGATCAACTGAAAAAAAAAAATAAAAATAAAAAAAAATAAAAAATAGGGGTTCAATTTACTGACGTAAGTTTAACGCCTGAAATAGATATCCTAAAGCAGGTTTGCAGTCACCTGTTACGGCGTTATGGAGATTAGTTCGATAAACGGGATCTGTTCCTGGTCGACGGGGCATAAGAAGAACACCCTGTAGCCTGTAGCCGAACACTGTCGATTCGTCCGTGGGGCCTGTAGACAAATTTAACACAAATATCAGTCATAATTGGGCCTATATCAGCAATAATTTCCAGCTTGCCTACTTCTGACCTAACCTATGCGGTTGTTTCAACAGGTGGGATTGATTTATCAGATAAGTTGATTATCAGATTCGAATGGCCAACTGCATAATAATAATAGTATTCTGAAAAAGTGTTAGCAACTTACCAAATCGTTGTCGATGCGGGCTGTGAAATTGAGTGATCAAAAGTGAAGCAGTTGAAGCTGTTGAAATAGCTTAGGAATGAAAACAATAATTATTACTGCTTTCGAGAGATCGAACTGATGAACTTGAACCCGAAGAAACCGATTAGCAATGAACAAAGTTTTTGAAATTGAGAACGAAGGAAAACGCGTGAAAAAATATAAAACTATGTTCGATGATGAAGCCGTTGTAACGGCCGTTACAAACCGCCCAGTTGTTGGTGTGGTACCATTATCTACGATGGAGACACTAATGGCGGACAATTCTGGACTGTGGGGTGCGACAGGGGCGCTCTCTCTTACTCTGTGGGCGAACCCTTGGGGTGACTTTGTGGCCACGCCCCTTTTCAAACTCTGGCCGTGAAATGGAGGGGAGTTTCCGCGGCCTGGGAGAAGCCAAAAACTGTCGCGAACCGAACCAAATGGGACGAAAGCAGGGAACACGAAACGCGGCCGATTTTTAAAGAACGATTTACGTACTAAAATTCTCAACCGTACAAAGATGAAGATCGTTAAGCACACAGACCATAATAATATTATTATTAATAACATTAAGATAATTAATAACAGATAGCGATAATTAATAACATAAGATAGCGAGAATAAAACTTGGGGTCAAATACGAACAACGAAATCGTAAAAGGACTTTTGAAAAGAGAAGCTGAATAAGAAAGCCTACGAACGTGAATTGTACATAGACCTTTCAGCAACAAACGAGGGCGTTATTCTGCTACCTACCTACGTAGGTACCTATGCGTCCAAAATTACTCGGAAAAATTTAATATTTAATAAAATAAATTAAATAAATATTTAATAAAAATGGAATATTTAATATCTGACCTGGCATCTTTCGAAAATCCCATTTGAAGCCCATTACATCACCACGTTGAAATCGAATCGTTCTAGGACTCCAAAAATGGATTCCACGTCAAAAAATACTTCGAAAATGACACCTAACTCGACCCCATAGCCGAAACTCTCCAAAACGTCCTCCCTTAGCCCCTTTTTAGCCCCACAGAGCTCCACGGGTTTGGGCGATCGGGCTGAAAACCTTGCGGGCACAACTAGATGGTAAACCGATTACCTACTTTTTCAAATGTTTAGATTAAAAAAAAATCCTACTGCCCAAAACGGCTCGGACGGCGGACTGACATTTTGTTTTTGGAATCTAGACCTTTTGAAACGGATTTATCTATCTATTTACTTATGATCGGCCTCAAAATTTGACATTATAATGTCAAATTTGAGACCCATCAGAATTTTCGATCTCAGTCGCGATTACATAGGTGTATTATCTATTCCTAGAGTAATAAACCAAAAGTGGCCCTCGTTGGCTCGAAAACATTTCAAGTGCCATCCATGGGTTGAGCCACAATACATGTCGAGCTACCAGCTTTACACCAGCATGACTTGATCTTAGCGTTATATCTTGCGTTGGGCTCATAATGGGGGAGGAAACGCGTCAAAACTAGCTTATGAATAAGTAGCGGCACTCCTCCGTTTGGAGAGTCCTCGTTGAAAAGGGCGGCGGTGGCTCTCAAGTGACATCTGATTAATGATCCCGCCGGTGTTGTGAAGGTTTCAAGTGGGATCCCAGTTTTCGCTGCCCCCACCGTCGGCATAATGTCGGCCACACGTTTTCTCCCCCTTTTCAAATCCCATGTTTCCACGTCTGGTCGCCCTGGGTCCTGACTCGGGGTGTTTCTTTATGAAGGGAAATGATGCAAGGCGGACGTTTCCGGCTCATACATTCTCCAGATGTACGTCAAAGTTGGTGGATGGATGATTTCTCGTTTTTACTCCCTCCAGCCGTTACAATCGCACATTTCAGATCTCTCGTACGCCGCTATTGCTTGCCCCTATTGCTTTTGGCTCACAAAATGAGACTTTGACCAAAAATAAATAAAATGATACAATGAATGTTCGCGTTGTTTTCCCATCAAAATGCTCTAAATTCAAACACACTATCTCTGCAGGCAACCCCCTTCTGAAATTCCAACCACGTCTCTAACAATGAGTTTGGTTAGGGAGAGAGAACGACTCCTCTGCTGAATAGTCGTTCTCTCTCCCTAACCAAACTCATTGGATTAGACCTCTGCACCATCGGCAAACAACCACTTTGACGTCTCTAACAGTTAGAGACTTAGTGTAGTTACTACACGAGACGATTCTTCGAGTGTATGTGACACGTTTGGAGCGATGAAACCAACGTTCAAGACCGTTTGGAGGTCGTTCTGGACGGTAGGGTAAAATGGAAATGGCGGTTACAAGAGGTTTTCTTCTTTCGAAGAAGCGTCGGAACACAGTCCCATCACAACGTTGAAACACAGGTTCAATCCCCTCTTTCCTCTCTTTATATTAGTGATATTTCCTTCTGCCCGAGTAGCTCGAAAGGAATGCTCGTATTGCAAAGTTTCACCCAACTTTCAAATTAAAAGGACCCTGAACTTTTTCAGATAGTGAAAATAACAAATAGGTAGCTCATAAAATAAAATGCAGACACGGCAAATGTACCTGCCTACACATTTTTCGGTTGCACAATTGCAAAGGTTGAGCAGCTGAGTTGCAAAACTGGTCCACTTAGGTACATTTCGAGAAAAACGTATACCTACGTGGAGATCGAGTTTTGTTCAAAATCCGACATTTGATGGTTCCTGCAGGAACCATGGTGAGAGATTAGGTCTCCCTGAATCAAAACCTGACGTAAGCTCTCATAAATGGACGTAAAATTCTCATAAAACTCTCATAAATTGCCGTAAAATTTTGCTTCACAACGCTGGATATAACGAGTTTTGTTAGAGAACTGGTGGGATCTAACCAGTTCTGAAACAAAAGTTGAGGATTCACTGAAACAAAATACAAAGTATTATTTTTTGAGAATAATCTTACCAAGGTTACAACAAACGGGAAAAAATAGAAAGTCCCGAGAAAGATCTAACTCTTTCTTTCTCATCGGTGGTGGGGTATAGAGTTCATGGACGTAACCAGCTTTGAAACAAAACTCGTGGACTTATACACTTTTGATGCAAAATTAGGCGTTAGTATGTTTTGTTTCAAAACAAATCCCGGACTGAACCACTTTTGAAAAAAAAAAAAAAAAAAAAAAAAAACGCATCTTTTTTTAAGGGGATCCAACCAGTTATGTTGAAAGCTAACCTCACCATTCGATTCCACGCACTGAAATCCTTCAGGAATGGCTGCTATCTCGGATTTGATAAAAATTGACTTGAAGTTTTGCAACTCAACGACTCAATTATAAACGTAGTTGTTTTTTTTTTCAACTATGAAGCGTCAAAATGCTTATTAAGCACTGACACGCTTTCTAAAAGGATTTAAAAGTTGTGAGGCAGAAAAATACCTTGAAATGCACAGATAACCTCAACACAGGAACTCGGTTCCTTCCACATAAAAAAGACTATCACATTTTTTCTCGTCTATAAGCTTTCCCCTACTGAAGCGAAAATCTTTAGTATGCGGGCTTTAGTTTGCCGGCGGGAAATCCGAGATAAAGCGCTTCGGTGGTCGTTAGGCCGAAGCAAAGTCATATCTTGGGACATCGCAGGAGGCAGAAGGGTTATCACAGCGGCTAGACGAGGGAAATGGTTTGAATGTGTTTTTCCAGGATCGTTAATCAACTAGTCTTTTTCATGAGTAGAAACCGCTGAATATGAGATTCCCTCTCCTGCCACCAAACAAACAAAAAATAAAATAAAAAGGTTTGTAAATCTTGGAAATGTTCGAGACGGAAATGAATAATTTAGTTAATTTAACTTAATTTAATCGATATTAATTATTAATGCAACATGATTAATATTTTAGTAAGGGTTTGTATTCCAGAGGGGAAGAAGTTACCACACAGAAAGAGATAGCGGCATACCCGCCATAAATATTAAATACCTAGTACTTATTCGAAACACGAATCAACTTTGTCCACGTTTTGCTGAAAATGAGCCCGAACTCACACCGAAAATTCACTTTACTCCTCTAAATTATGGAGTGGGGATAGGAAAGGAAAACGCAGCGCTCCCATCTGCAAAATTTATTAGTATGAAGCCATCAATCCCCCCATGGTTCGTTTGGCCTGTATAGGGATCCAATCGGAGATATTTTGTGTAGGTACACACCTAGATTGAAAATTGAATTTAAATTGGTGTTGTTTGGTTGGCGGAAAGTCCCGCCGTTTGTGTTGGAGGAAGAGAGTGGGAGTGGACGACAGACCCTGCAGGATGTGTTCTATGCGTCGAAGAAACATCCTGAATTTACTTCGCTGGAGGCGTCGGAGATGGAGAGTATGGCCACTGGCCAGTGTGTTTTCACTGGATTCGCCCAAATACGGCCAGATACCTCCCACGAGGGTTGGCTCGTAAATACGAGGTTCGCAATGGATCTCAAGGACTCAGCTGTTTTATAAAACCGATTCCTATAAATAGGAATCGGTTTTCTCCGAGAGAACCAATCAGAGGTCAGAGACAATCGCTGGAAAAGACAAGCGGTCCACCCTTCCTGTTGAGATTCCAGCCTCAGAGAGTTTTTCGCCCATTTTTAATAGAATCAATAAACGGAGGTAAATAAAATAGACTGTGATTGCTTAGGGAAACGGGAGAGTTAGCTCGTCACCATTTTGGAATTCCAATTGGAATTGTAGGTACATGTACCTATAGGTGTAAATTTTCGATCTCTGACACCAACACATATATTATATGTGTTGGTGTCAGAGATCGAAAATTTTGATCGGCCTCAAACTTTGTCACTATACGTTTCAAGACGTGTAGATTCGTTCAAAATATCAACAATTTCAGCCCGTAGAGTTTTAAGCCGGGGAGTTTTAAGTTAATATAATATACACATATTATGTGTATACACATATATTATATGTCTGAAGTGATGCTACTTTATTAATTGTTCGCTTACAATCCAGTTGCATATCGGCATTTATTCATACAAATCCATGTTCTTCGTGGCCTAACTAGAATGCAGCACGAAGCAACTGACGGTCAGGACCACTCGGTAAATCCGGTCACCTAAACTAGGAATGCTACCGTATAATGTGAACCATGAAACCAATAGTCCCAATACGTCTGTGTAGACTTGACGTTTGCAGATATGCTACTTCCATAAAGAGGATTAGGTTCGATGAAGGGAACCACCATGATCACTCGCTAATCCCAAACGGATTTCTACTGTAGAGCAATACCCCTCTGGGCATTAGTGTCAATCTGAGTGCTGATTACGGTAATGTTGGATGGTAGATGGAGCGGTTATGGAGGGAGCGAATAGTGGTCAATTCTCCCCATTGAATTGATCTACTGACCGCTAACGTCATTGTACCATGCTCGGTTGCTGGAAGGCCACCTTTTACGCCATAAATTACCCTGACATTTCTGATCCCGTTCCCGCGGGACCTTCCCGCGATTGGGGGTAATTGCGATGATGGGGCCCATTTGAAACCTTTGCAAGGCCATATTGTAGCAGATAGTGCGGTAGACTAGGGAGAAGAGAAACCGTTTGATGTAACTAGTACTCTTTCTTGGCTAGCTTCCTATGCTAAGGCCAATAACATTGGCTTAGTATGAATGAGAATTGATGGTGTTCGTGTGATGATTTCCTGTTGAACAAAATCACCACATAGGCGTGATCTAATACGGTTTTAGAGCAGCAGTTGGAATTCACGTTGATTCTTTCGAAGGGATCGGCGTGAAAACGTTGATTGGACAAGTAGAGAAACTTGATTGCCTGCGTTGTCCTACCAATGGCCACCCTCATCACGACGGCACCAAAAGCTGCCAAGGCAGAGAACGCAAAAAAAAAAAAAAAAAAAAAAAAAACCGGGGGAAAAAAGCCTACGAGTGGGAGTGGTCTCATTTCTCAGCCTCACCACGGTGGGACTTTTTCTCCTCTGAACCCTTTACACGTTCAATTCAGTAATTGGGCCCGTTGAGAGGACGGAACGGCGTCGACATTAATAACCACGCTCTCTTGGTGCTGATGTGAAAACCCAAGTGGGATTCGGCAGACTTTTCTAATCAACTCCTACGCTCTCTATGGAGTAGCATCCCGAATCGGTCGATTTGGGATGAAGAAGGTGATCCTGAATATAGCACTAGGCTATACACACGAATATCTTAATTACGATACGGGAGGTTAGGGAGAGTGATGACTCCTCTGCTGGGTGGTATACATTTCTCATCGACACTAAAAAACCCTGTGAACTAGTTTCCACAGGAGTATGTGCGGTGGCGCGGAAAAGAGAACAGCAAAGCCCTGCTAAAGGTTCACAATATTACACGCTCATATGGTTGTCTCGTGTAGAAAGTATTAAAGGACCTTTCCACGCCCCCCTCATCCCACCGGCCAACTCCAGGCTCCTACTGGAAGATTCGCAAAACGCGTGTAAAATCCTAAGCGGATTTTCATGGGGGCTCCCATACTGAAGGTTAAAAGGGGCTGAAGTTTCTGAGTGAGTGAGAGCGATGGATAAAATCATCAACTGCACATCCCAGCGCTCCCATACGAGAGGCGGTGATTTTCCTATTAATATGCACACGTTCATATGCATACTCGATAAGGGGATCCCGCGGAAAAGCCGAAGAAAGTAACGGCTAAACATTGGACGATCATGGAATGCATGCTTCATTTGATTTTAATAGGTAACTAAATCAGCACCAAACGCCAAGTATGATGAGAACGCCGAGCGTTGGGAGATGTATGATCACTGCCTTTCTATAGAATCGATGCGGATTGCGGGCTGACTCTCGCAAAATAAAATGGGGGTTTCCTCCTTCCGTCCCGAAATTAGCCGGGGCTCTCCCCATAGTGGCCAGACCACCGCTGCTTGAAACCAAGTTAGGCACCCCCTGAGAAAAAACATGAACCCAACTGAAATAAGATCACTGAGACAGTTCCTAAAACGGATCAAAACTATCCACAATCTCAATCACATCAATATAAAGTGGTTAATAAAAGTGAGGAAGTGAGGCTTAACACATGAATGGGTAGGGCGCGTATCACAGTGATGAAATACTAAGCAAGGTGGGAATATTGGAAACAAAGCTGAACGATAGGAGATGAACGGAAAACGGGTTCATACAAGATCAGGAAATCTACTTTTCTCAAATCTGTTTTATTCAGGCACGATAGTTGTTAGAATTATTTTAATAACGCTCCTGAGTTATAACATCATTTCAAAACAAGTTTTAAGGGGAATTATTCGCAACGAAAAAGGGAGCATTTGCATATTAATTAATTTTGTAGGCCTTGCAAGCGAGCTAACAGCCTGTTGTTTACTCGGTGACGGATTTTTCTGGCGTCTACCTCTAAATCCACTTGAATTTTTATGCAGATTGCGTCAGCCCAGTCAGGTACTAATTTTTTACACCTGATTATCCGTCTGTAGCCTCATCAGGAATCCCACAATTCCAGCTGATAATCGGATAATGAACAGTTTTGGCTTGAAGACCATTAACACGAAGGGAATTGACTGTTGCTGTAACAAACAAAGAGATTCAACTGGATACCTCTCGGTTGGGACCTGGTAGAATTTCTAACGTTGCTCGCGGACTAGGATCCAAATTCAGTCTCTTCGATCGCGTTCCGACAACTAGCGAGGCAACTAAATGTAATTAGGAAGCTCAGATTTGTGTTAGGTTCCTAATTAGAGTGGTCATTAATTGCACTCATGTTGTTCGCGCTTTCCATCTCCCCTGGGAAGCCCCCACTCAAGCGGTTCTTGGCAGATGAAATCAGCGGGGACCAATGTAATGAAATACCCGACCAGACCAAAGCATAGATAATTCAATTTTCGGTTGAAAACAGTTTATACTGTTTTCAAGAGAATATTGTCCTTCTGATGGTCGCTTCAATTAAAGGTGGTGAAATAAGGGAGAATCCTCTGCGGTATTCTTTGTCCAGGCAGGATGGAAAATTAATTAATATTAAATATTAATTAATTTTCCTGATTGTGGTAGAATGCAGCTCCCTTTGTTCTTCAAAAGGATTTTTTTTAGCCCATTCTATACCTATAGTTTAACATTATATTATTAGGTGCAACGATCAAGTAAAACCCTTCGTGCCGGGTAAGCCAGTCATCTCCTGCTCCTTCCGAGGATCTGCTGGACTTACATCCCGACATTTTGGGTGAGCCGAAGGAACCTATACTCTATTCACGTTACCGTGAGAGTAAAAGTAAACAAGCTACATCCAAAATTAGCCAGCGTAACTCTCATGCGAGGCGGGTCAACCTACCACTCACCTTGCTGCCGTAACGCCCCATCTTGCCTTGCAGCATTGGATTTCATTGTAATAAAAGTACAAATGGGAATCCATTTCAGCTTCTCATCAGAGAATAGATTGATAAGGTTTATAAATGTACACGGATAAAAATATCAAAAGGTATTATTTACAAATTATTATTATAATCATAATACTAATACAAATTACTTTACATTTTGAATAGTTGAGGGATCAGTGCTGATCAGTATTTACAATCAATTAAATTAAAAAAATCAATCAGTGCTGCTGTCTTCGCTCGTGTCGTTCCTCGTGTTTACGGTCACTTAATGGGATGCTCAAAATAGGAAGCACCTTTCACTGTGTGGAAAAGGTAGGTAGGCCCTTGACTTTACAATACTTGATTTACTGCTTGTGATCAATTGTATTTCCTGATGAATGATTGTGTCATTCTGAGCTGTTCGAGTATTTGATGAGCCCAAAAACAAGATCACGTTTCAACATTCCGGTCATACAAACCCGCCATGCAAGGGAGCGTTGAAGGCTCTGCGTTCTGTTTACGTACTCTCACGGTAACGTGAATAGAGTATAGATCCTCCATTTCTGCAGCTGGAGCATTCCCAGAGTCTGCAGATTGCTACAGATTGCGTCATGCCTCTGATGAATCTCCCTCCTGCTTCCTCCAATACACCTGACGGCGCACTACGAACGCTGCGCCAGACGCACTCCGCCATCCACTTCATAAATCTCATGTCATGTCGGTACACACCCAACGTACATTCCTGGGGTACCTACCCTACACTGTAGGGCCTACAGTAATCAATAATCAAGTCATTAGTGAGAATTATTCTCACTAATGACTTGAGCCGAAAGAGATCCTTTTTGGTACCGTAGCCAATATTAATTTACCATTAAAACAAATCCCCCTTTCCCACTCTTGAGGGGATCAATGTCTTGAATGCAACATGTGGTATAAACGACCATCCCGAGATGGACATTTGGTGGTTGGGCTGACGGTCGATCGTCAATAACGCGGTTATCATTTCTTGCGAACTTCCCATTTCGTCGGCTGCTATCTCCCAGTAGGGCTCAACGACATGAGAAGTGAAACTCCGAATTATATCCGATTTTCTGGTTTTCTCATCATGCCTCGTCATATAAAAAGCGAAAGTACAGCTTCGCCTTCTACAAAATGCCAGGCACACTCCAATATCTGGGAGGAAGGGTTGTTTTGTATTCATCGGGCATTCCAGTGAGTTCTGAGTTGTAATTTCAAGCATCCCACGAACGACAATGATACAAAAAGGAGTAGGGAGCACCGTTAATTTTGGGGCTTTATGTTTCCCTTCATTTTGGACGAAATGAATTGAGCATTATGAAAATATGTAGCAAACAGAAATTCAGAGTAGATAAAAACGGGTGGTCTTATATTATTCTACCGCTATATGCACTTACTTGTAGTATCCAAATGAACGTTTTCGAACTCTTCCATGCAAGATCGAACCGCAACATGTCCTGGAGGGGTTGGAGGCCAGCACATGATCTGATCCCAGACGTACCCACAAAATCCAAGTCTTTCCTCCGCCATTTCCTTTTTTTCCAGAATATGGCAAACCTTGAAACATGTCAAACATAATCTTCAAAATTATCAATGCAAGAGAAAGTTGAGTTTCCATATTCCTCGCAAAGCGGGCGTGCCAAGTAACATCCGATGTAAGCAAAGCAGTTCAACGCTGTAGGTGAGTTCGCAGAGCTGTTCTGGCTGTGCGGAACCGTTCGGTGCTTGCATAAGGGTCTTTTGCAATTGATTTTGAGTCCCAATGGTCATTAAAAGGCTTCAGCCGTTCAGCAGAACTTCCAGAACAAAGTCTCGAATGTTGCGGTTTTGTGGTAATTGTTTCTGGAACGAAAAGTGTCGTTCGCAGAGCAATGAAATTTATGAACTTCCGTAAGTGGAAGGGAACGTTTCCTGGATGCGTTCGAGTACTCATTCGATTCCGAGTAGCCGGAACTGATTTGCGAACTCTCCCATTGTTTAGGAAGGTACATCTAAACTAGGAAGTTCTACTAGGGGAAGGGGTAAGGTTCTGGGAGTTCTAAAAAACAGCAGAATTGCCAGAGTGGATTTAGTTCGATTCTCATTGAGTTCAGCACACATCAGGGCTTGAGGTCTTGATTCCGCGAAGTCAAAGTTCCCCTACTCATAAGCTGGCAAAAGGCCCTAATGTTCATAATTAAATAAATAAATAAATAAATATCTGGTTTACAGATAGAGCATAACGTCAAAACTAGGTAAGGCAAGTCATGTCAATACGAAGAAGTCTGCAATTGAGTAGAGTTCCTTATCAATCGGGAATGACTTGAACACAGATACCTACTGACTTGAAGGACCTGCGGAACAAGTGGAGGGGCGAGGCCAGCGAGAAGTTTGCATTTTTGTTGATCATGGAGGAAGGTTTCTTTCCTCCATGTTTGTTGATGTGCAGATGAAAGTGATTTACCAGCAATCGTGTTGTAGCTCGTCGACTTTTTGAAAAACTGCAGGCGATGGAAAGGAACGCGAGGGAGGGAGTGTGTACTTCATGTATCGTGGGAGTGGCCAGGTGCGTGTATGTCGAAGTTGCTTCGGTTTTTGGGATAAAATAGCATGGTTTCCAGGATGTAGATTGAAGGAATCGTTAGAAGGATTCAGATTGTAGATATAAGGAATCGTTAGTAACTTCAGTCGATGGAGAGGAACGCGAGGGAGGGAGTGTCTACTTCTTGTATCGTGGGAGTGGTCAGGTGCGTAGACGTCTAAGTCGAAGGTGGGCGCACCAAATAAGGCCATAGTTACTATGGCATAGTCCCTAATAAGGCCACCCCCTTGTATTTCAATTTTTTAAACTTTCAGTGAAATCCAACAGATGGCAGCTCTATTGTTGTCACTCAGTGTTGCCAATATGGGAAAACATGAGAAGTTACCATCTCAACACTGGGTATTATTCCAGAGCAGAAAGTAATAGTTCCAGTTCCTGCTTTATAGTTCTGAGGTGCGTCGTCCCTAAGGTGTTAAGGCAATATTGCTTCGCAAGACAGGTGAAACAGGTAAGTTTTATGTGGCATTTTTTACTGTAGATTTCGTTTTGGGGATTGACTTTGCAGTAAAACCCTTGAAACTGGCTGATATGTGTAGGAAGGGGAAAGCATATTGTGTACCCCACTTTTTTGGGGTCTTACTTGCAGTTTGGTTCGTTTGACTTTAATTAATTACTTACTTGCATACATAATATACGAGGTGTTGGTAACGAAAATAAATTTAAAAAAATTGGCGGTGATTTATTCTGAATTTAACTTGATTGCCTGGTCCCTTTTTAGGGGTGGCCATATTAGGATCATCGGGTGGCCTTATTGGGGTCCATGAGTTGGGGGTGTGTGGACTTACTAACTTTTTGAAATTGTAGTATAATATCAACCAAAATATTTCGAAAAATCAGAAAACAGTTTTTTGTGTAGTTCAGTGTGGTGCCCAACTCCAGTTTCACGTTGATAGGCTGAGTAGTTTGGGTTGTAGAGGGGCCTCAAACCTTTACGTGACCTTATTTGGTGCAGGTGTGACCTACCTTGGCCCCGATTGCTATAGGATATATTTAGGAAATCTAATTGCATTTGTCAGCCTGTTATAGTCTGTATTAACCCTTCTTTCTCCATAAAATTTGATATTTCACTATAAGATTGGGATTGTGGAAAATTGGATACAGTTATAACAAACAATTTGCAAAAGCACCCGCACTGTTACATCAACTGACGCTTCAATGTAACTTAGCTCTTATCTGCGGTTCTTCCAATTTGAGATAACGCTTCACGCTAGAGCGGTGCAAGAATGTCTTCCCACACCACTCTGCTGCATCGCGTCATTACTGTATCACAACGCTATCCTGGATTTTTCACGTTTCACAAGAACTCACCGCTCTAGTTTCATCGTGTGTTGTATTGGTCAACAAAGCTACCAAATCACTTTCCTCAAGAAGCAGCAGGGGGTTGTCCTGGAACAAACAGGACATAAATATATTTTATAGGTGCAATAAAATTGTGTATAAAAATAAAACGGTTCAAGCATCCACATTCTTATTTCTAAACCTCGCACGATCATTTCACCATGGATTCACTAATTGCCAAAGTTATTGTGCTTGGGAGTTTCTAAAACCAATCGAACAGTGACGAACTATTGATCGGATGACTCCTGTCTTTGTATTAGCACACTTGATTTTCTTTCCACGACCTAGCAAATCCATAATCTGCCACACCTGTTCTTCTTTGGTGGATACTGATTGCGAAGACCTTTTTGGTTTATTCCTCACATACGGTGACTATCACGAGCGGTTGGTGAGAGACTGTTCAAGACAAAATTCATCCGCATGTGGAACTTTTCTGTGGGTCTTGAAAGGTCCCGAGGGTAAGAAATAGTTGTGTTATCTTAGCAAAAATGGAGTACCTAACTCATATTCTAAACTTCAACAACAATTAACTAACAAGAATTGAATTCACAGTGGGACTGACAGCAATCGACTCGGATCCAAACCAACAATTAACTTACATCCAAAGAGGGTGTGCTTTTAATCCTGAAGAAGAGTATTGCAATGCCATCAAATCCGAAGTGATTGATATCCTCAACATCACACTGTTCGACGAAAAGAAACACTGCAAAGTGTGCAACGTGTCAAAATGTAATGATAGTCCGTTGAAATCCTTCTACAATAATGGAACCGGCTGTTGGAACACACCTGTCTTTGGGTGGATTATTGCGTGGATTTTGTTTAGCTGGATGAAGCACAGTAGACAATCTGTTGATTAATGCAGTGCAGAGAGAATGAGCACAAATTAATTCGTTCGGAGAAAACGATCTAGAAAAGGAATCTACCTACGTGCTCCTATGATCTATCTCCTAGTGAGCATTCTTCTTTTGACAATTGAAGTTGCTAGGATATCAGCAAGCACGTAAAACATCTCATAGTAAATAGTTTCGACGAGTCAAATTAAAAAGATTATCTTCTAAATTGCGTTAGATCTTTACATTATTGTTTGAGCTTACTAATGACCTGTAAAGATAAAATTATTACACGAAATTCTCCGGATGAACGTTTGCTCGATCGGAAAAATTTTGGGGAATGGGCGGAAGGATGACAATTCTCACAATACTTCTACGCATCCAGGATTTGCTAGTAGTTGCAATGGTGGTGGACGCTAATCGCAAGGCCAGCTCACCAGTTTCTACTGAGAGTATTCCCGAACCAGAATTTTATCAAGATGAAGCAATCTTCGACGACCAACTTGTTGAAGTTAGTACCTCACTGAAATATCTATAAGTACTGTGACAACGCAATAATTAGGTAAACTGAATAGTGTGGGGATGAACCCACTAGAAGAAAATAAGTCAGAAAAATGTTTGCTAAATTTCCTGATATCCACCCTGGGCTATGAAGTAACAAAACCAACAACAGGGTAGAGCAAAATAGAGACTTTTAATAAAAATAGAAATTAATAAATGAATAGCGACTCTGAATTTTTAAGTTTTACGAGACAAATTAACTTTAATAGCTTCTCAGGGTTCAGTCACAGGTATAACCAGTAGCGGTACAGACGAAAGGAATCAAATATAATTATTTCGTATAAATACCTGTTCCAACGGCCGTGGACTTAAATTATAAAATATATCGAGGTAGGTACCAACGTTATCAGTCTCATACAATTGATTTTGATTGGGACTTGCTGATTAAGGTATTTTCTACAATTTTGATGACGCGGGGAAGCGACACGGAGATCGACGGAGTTGGAAGACGAACTGATAGAAAGGCCGTAGGATGACGTCACAAAACCTGATTCCCAAAGTCGAAGTTTCCAGTCCAAAATCTGAAACTGACCAAGGAAACGGCCCCGGTTACGACATGATTGCGAGGATTGTTCCATGTGGATAAAGCGACGGCAAATAGCAAATTTATGGACGCAACAGCAATTTAGCAGATGGTCGAGACGAGTCCTGAAGAAAATTTGAAGCATATCAAAATCTGTGGCTCACCGGTACGGTAGAATTTCTCAGCCGAATTGTCTTCGAATCCCAGTAGGCGGACTCCCATGTAGTGTTAGTTGTCGGCAGATTCAAGAAGAGATCGAAAGGGACCGAGAACTCGATCGACGGCTTGAAGAAGATAGACAGCGAGAGAGAGAGAATTTAAATGGCAGAACTGAGAGAAACTTCCATAAACTGGACTCCAATATAACGGTTAAATTTGGCAGACAAAATTTCGGCTTCGAGATCGAAAACGGGAAAATATTCCATTGCCGACAAAAAGGTTACTCTCCGTCGGCTGAAGCAGGGTGACCAACATTCCGCGACAGTTTGCTCGGAGTTTCTCCATAATTCCACACTTAATCTGATGATTACTATGATGACGAACGGGAATAAAATAATAAATTCCTTCTTGTATTTTCGGCCAAGAACATTTTCACACTTATACGGAAAAATAAAGGTTACTTCCACTGGCCGGTGGAGCTCCTGGGCACAGACTCCGTAAGGTCTATGACCCCCGGTTGGCGACTTTGCCGCCGAAACCGCGTTTAAGTCTGTGGCGGGAGGAAAAAAAAGTTTTACGCTACACACCCCTCTTCAGCGGTTGAGGTGGGCAGGTAAGGTTTGAGCTTGGAAGGATGCCAGGATCCAGAATCTCTTCCTTGACTGTCTTTTAACTGGCACGTACCTCCAGCACTGACAGAGGTTACCGTGAAGGGTCCTTCGAACTTTGGATTAAGCTTCGCAGCTACTCGATCAGCGGCTGAAGACAGAGTAAAGGTCTTCCGAAGAACCTGGTCTCCCATTCTGAAAAGATCCGGACGGCGACGAAGGTTGTAGCGCTGACTCTGGCTGATACTGGCCTTCAGGAGGTTCTGTTCAACAAGATGACTAAGTTCTTTCATCTTCTTCATCCGGTCAGCCCATTCTCCAGCGTGAGCGCTATGATCGGAAGGGTCTAAAGCGTCAGTATTACTGGGCGATACCTTTCTGAAATGAGAATTTACAGGTGTCAATTCCCTTCCAAAATTAAGGAATGCAGGAGAATATTTCGTGCATCCGTGAACGGCACTGTTGAGGGCAAATTGAAGTTCGCCCAGGTACTTATCCCATTTAGTGTGGCGCTCTTTATCCAGGTAAGTTATTATGAGTTGCCTGATATTCCTGTTTGCTCTCTCCGTTGGATTCGCCTGGCAGTGGTAGAGTGGCGTTGTGCGATGCTCGATACCACAAGCCTCTGCCAAAGAGCGGACAGCAGAACTAACAAAGTTGGTGGCGTTATCGGTAATCAACATGGCGGGAGTACCAAAACGGTTCAGGATAACTGATCTGAACTTACTCAAGATGGTAGCAGAAGTAGCTGTTCGGATAGGCACAAGCTCCACCCATTTGGTAAAGATATCTTCAAAAACCAGAAGGTATTTATTTCCGTTAGAGCTAGGCGGAAATGGTCCCATAATGTCAGTAGAGACAGTATGCCACGGGGTGGTAAGATAGCGAGGATACATAAGCCCGCGGGGCGCCGTATTCTGGGGTTTTACTCTTTGGCAAGTGTCACATCTCTGGACATACCGTACCACGTCTTGGTACATGCCAGGCCAGTAATATTGCCGTCCGACACGCCAATGAGTTTTAGCAATTCCCAAGTGCCCCGCTTGAGGGTCGTCGTGACATTCCACTAGTATATTCTGCCTGAGAACCCATGGGATCACCAATTTCCAATCCTCACTAGGAAGTTCCAACTCATCCTTGAGAAAGGATTTACGATAGTAGTACAAGTTATTCCCTTCAATTTTCCATTCAGGATGAAGATCAGGGTAATTTCGGACTTTATAAGCTTTCCTCTTGTACCATTCATCGTGAGTGGCATTGGCATTGGGGTCAGCAGTGGTAACGGCGGTGATGGCTTCTACTTGAGAGGAGATACGAGAAAGAGCGTCAGCAACGCAATTCAGCTTGCCTTTCCGATACTGTACCACAAAGCGGTAGGGCTGAAGGCGTAATATCCAACGAGCTAAACGGCCGGTTGGGTTTTTCTGGTTGAGTAGCCATTGTAATGAGGAATGGTCGGTTATGACAGCAAACTCTGAACCTTCTAAATACTGGCGGTTTTTCTCTATTCCCCAAATGACGGCTAAGGCTTCCTTTTCCGTGACAGAATAATTTCTTTCTGGGGATGACAGTGAGCGGGAGCAGTAAGTGATGACTCTCTCGCATCCGTCCTGGATTTGAGTAAGAGAACAACCAATTCCAGTATTACTTGCATCACATTGCAGAGTGAAAGGAAGGTCAAAATTCGGCCGAGCAAGTATTGGAGCAGAAGTCAAAGCAGTTTTCAAGGTCTCAAAAGCTTTAGCTTGCTCTTCTGACCATGACCAAGCCCTTTTCTTGCTCAAGAGAGCAGTAAGCGGCGAAACAATAGTAGAGAATCCATCAATAAAGCGGCGGTACCAGCCTGCCATTCCGAGGAAACAGCGAAGCTGCGTGATATTGGTAGGCGGCGAGAACGACATGACGGCATCAGTCTTGTCGGGATCAACACTGATGCCCTGAGCATTGACTCGGTAACCAAGGTACCTGACTTCCTTGCATCCAAATTCACATTTGTCAGCATTGATTTGGAGACCTGACTCCTTAAGCCTGCGGAAAACTTCCTGCAGGAGTTTACAATGAGTGATGAAGTCTGGTGTGCAAATCAGGATATCATCAAGGAAAACGACAACTTGAGGGTACAGGTCCATGAATATGGAATCAGCGAGTCTCTGAAAGGTTGCTGGACTGTTTGTCAAACCAAAACTCATGGTCTTGAAGCGGAAAAGCCCTCTGCCAGGTACGATGAACGAGGTGATGTCTCGACTTTCTTCATCTGCCAGTGGTACTTGAAGAAACGCCTGGCGCAAGTCGAGTTTGGACAGATAGGCGGCATGGCGGAGGGAATCAAGCAGAGTGTTTATGTTTGGCATAGGATAAGAGTCCTTTTTGGTGCAAGAGTTGACGCGACGATAGTCCACGCAGAAACGGTATGAGTCACCTTTCCTGACCATAACGACAGGTGAGGCCCAAGGGGACTGACTAGATTCGACAATACCTGACTTCAACATCTCATCTAGTTGGGAGTGCATCGCTTCCAAAACTTTTGGAGAATAGTTATAGGCACGTTGTTTGATTGGGGCGGATGATCCAACATCAATCTTGTGAGTGATGAGAGTTGTTAGGGCAGGAGAGTTTTCCAACGACTTGAGACCAGAAGTGACAATTTCCTTCAAATTTTCGCGTTCTGAGTCTTCTATCTCTCTGATGCCGCAACAAGCAACAATCAGTGGGTCGGAAATGCAGTGAGAGCGCGAGATCATGGGGTTGCTTGAATTAAAGCTAAACTTGAGATCAGGGTTGTCTGAAAACCACCAGACTCGATTGTGAGCGTCAGTGACAACGTGGTTATCAATCAGAAAGTCTAGCCCAATTACAATAGGGAACGATAAGTTGCTTAGGTAGAAGAGACGGCAGGATTTGGACTGATTTCCAATGAAGAAGTTCAGGTAATAGCAACTAGAGACGGTGGCTTGGCTTCCATTGGCCATTTGAACGATGAAAGGGTCTGTCTTATTGGAAGAGAGGATAGGCAAATTCGAGTTTGGTTCACTGCCCAACAATTTCAGACCCAAATCTCCGATGAATGACAGACGCGAGCCAGTATCGCACATAGCAGAAACGTGATGAGAGTCCATTGACTCTGATGGTTTAAAGAACAGCGGAAATATAAGTAAACCCGATGACACTTCGATATTGAAGCATGCCTGGTTTGATTGAAGAGGAGGTACGTAAGATGAATGAGATGAAACAGATGTACTTGGAAGTGCGGCAAGGGATGGCGATAAAGGAACAACAGAGGGCAGTATCGGTACTTCATGGTAAGGTAGGTAGGGGTCGATGTGAGATAAGGGAACATTAGAAACCCCTACGACTGGTTCCCTTGTCCGTTTTTTTCTTTGGTGCTACAATTAGGGCATGTGAGCACGTTCACCCCTTTGTACCCACATCGGTAACAGAACTTCTTTCTTGGCAAAGGACATACAGAAAAAACATGTGGTCCCTCACAATTCCAGCAAACCACTGGAGTAATTGCATTGGAGGAATCAACTGGTCGAGAAGGCGGTAACTCAGGAGCAGGTTTCACCTCAGTTTTGGTCTTACCAGATGGCTTATCAGAATGAGACTTCTTGGGTGAATCTACATGGTATAGTTCAACAGCACCAGAAACTTTATTGTTAGTTTTTGGGGCGTTAGGACCACCCTTTGCCTGATCCCGGGGTTGACCTTTATTTCCTGAAGAAGGCTTGTTCCTATGTTCTGAAGAAATCAACTCCTCTCTACGCAAACGGTCAGTGATGTACGTGATGAGCTGATCATACGAGGGAAAACTGTCTCCAGAATGCTTATCTTCGAAATCCCTGCGAGTGTTGGGATCCAGATGACTAAGAGTGATTTGCAGTTTTAGGAAATCGAGAACGTCAACGAGATTTAGGGAGGTAAGAGAGTCAAAGTTATATTGGTGAACGCTAAGAAAACGCTGAAGTTCTGGAAGGGACTGCTCTCGAATCGGCTTGAAGTCGAGTATATTTGTGACCAGATGACTAGCAAGACGGCGCTTATTGTCATAACGCACCTTGAGCGCATCGAGAGCCAGCTGATAACTAGGGCCAGTCAAAGGAAAACTAGCGACAACCGCGAGTGCATCTCCTTTTAAACTACTTCGGAGGTACTGAAATTTCTTGACGGGAGGTATACTTTCGTCAAGGTGAACAAGCGATTCGAAAAGAGCGTAGTAACTCAACCATTCTTCGATCTTGCCCGAGAAAGTATTCAAGTTGATGCGGGGCAACTGAGATGAGTGAGAGGTACTAGGTTCTGTATTGAGGTCGTGATCGACAGATCTATAGTTGACATTTGTGATCTTAAGGTAGTTGGCTCTAACATTATCGATAAGATCGTGAAAACTTAGTTTAACCTGAGAAATTACTATTTTCAACACATCAGTGGAGCAAGTAGCATTATACGACCTCATCTGTGCACAAAGTTGATCCAATTTTGCTTCTATTTTGGATAAACGTTCGTACTTAGGAAGAAAGGACCTAACATTTTCAGCACTGAGGGTTTTACTACAATCACTGATGTGCTGTAAACTGGCAAATAATTCTTCCCGTTCAGCTATCAGCTCTTTACGAAATTGATTTTCAGAAGCACTTTCGGTAGGCATTGTAAAACGTAAATTTTCGTCAACTGCACGTAAATTTAATGTTGAAACGAAGGCTTCTTACTTAGAGTAGACGTTGGGCGCCATTTAATTATATCTGTGACAACGCAATAATTAGGTAAACTGAATAGTGTGGGGATGAACCCACTAGAAGAAAATAAGTCAGAAAAATGTTTGCTAAATTTCCTGATATCCACCCTGGGCTATGAAGTAACAAAACCAACAACAGGGTAGAGCAAAATAGAGACTTTTAATAAAAATAGAAATTAATAAATGAATAGCGACTCTGAATTTTTAAGTTTTACGAGACAAATTAACTTTAATAGCTTCTCAGGGTTCAGTCACAGGTATAACCAGTAGCGGTACAGACGAAAGGAATCAAATATAATTATTTCGTATAAATACCTGTTCCAACGGCCGTGGACTTAAATTATAAAATATATCGAGGTAGGTACCAACGTTATCAGTCTCATACAATTGATTTTGATTGGGACTTGCTGATTAAGGTATTTTCTACAATTTTGATGACGCGGGGAAGCGACACGGAGATCGACGGAGTTGGAAGACGAACTGATAGAAAGGCCGTAGGATGACGTCACAAAACCTGATTCCCAAAGTCGAAGTTTCCAGTCCAAAATCTGAAACTGACCAAGGAAACGGCCCCGGTTACGACATGATTGCGAGGATTGTTCCATGTGGATAAAGCGACGGCAAATAGCAAATTTATGGACGCAACAGCAATTTAGCAGATGGTCGAGACGAGTCCTGAAGAAAATTTGAAGCATATCAAAATCTGTGGCTCACCGGTACGGTAGAATTTCTCAGCCGAATTGTCTTCGAATCCCAGTAGGCGGACTCCCATGTAGTGTTAGTTGTCGGCAGATTCAAGAAGAGATCGAAAGGGACTGAGAACTCGATCGACGGCTTGAAGAAGATAGACAGCGAGAGAGAGAGAATTTAAATGGCAGAACTGAGAGAAACTTCCATAAACTGGACTCCAATATAACGGTTAAATTTGGCAGACAAAATTTCGGCTTCGAGATCGAAAACGGGAAAATATTCCATTGCCGACAAAAAGGTTACTCTCCGTCGGCTGAAGCAGGGTGACCAACATTCCGCGACAGTTTGCTCGGAGTTTCTCCATAATTCCACACTTAATCTGATGATTACTATGATGACGAACGGGAATAAAATAATAAATTCCTTCTTGTATTTTCGGCCAAGAACATTTTCACACTTATACGGAAAAATAAAGGTTACTTCCACTGGCCGGTGGAGCTCCTGGGCACAGACTCCGTAAGGTCTATGACCCCCGGTTGGCGACTTTGCCGCCGAAACCGCGTTTAAGTCTGTGGCGGGAGGAAAAAAAAGTTTTACGCTACAGTACCTAAGTAACATCATACCAATGGTGGTAAGCACCTACTTCGTTGCAGGAAGATTGGATGCATATTGGAAAATTCCGAGAATACTTTCGTAATGTGAGTTCAAAAAACAGTCATTTACCTATCTATATTTTCGAGTTCAGTGAAACAAAATAAATTATTTCTTTTAAACCAGGCATCTCGTGGAAATACTTCGTCATCGGAATTGGTTGGGGCAGAGGAGGACAATTCCACCACCATTACATCACAAGGGGAGTCAGATGAGTACGACTTAGCAGCACCAATACAAAGTCGTAAGGAACGTGGTGAGTAAATTCGCTAAATCTGGCTGTAGAATTTGATCTGACTTATCATTCATTAGTGAATCCATGAATTTATGGGATCTGACCCCACGGTGCTGGTGTTGGGTTCCTGACAATTTTAATTGCTTTTAGTTTAATGGGCGGAGTTTTGAAGGTGCTATGTCCAACATCACGCCGCCGCTTGTTGTTGGAGAAGTGGGAATGTGATGGGCCACGTGGGAGTTCCCAGAATTCACCCACAAGATGTCGAGGGTTCCTCCTGGGTTCGCTACCCAGGCGCTTGAGGTGGAGGTGTAGCGGACGAGCTGCGTTTGCGCTGGAGGTACCCAGATACGGCGCTCCTTCTGCCGCATTCTCGATGCTGCCCCCAATGCCGACCTTCCCACGGATGTGAGATCACCAGAGAGTCCTGGAGACGGGTTCCTAGAAGGTCCTGGGTGCGCGAGATCAGGCAAGAGTCACCAGGTGGACATAAATAGATCCCAGTCCCAAGGATGAGACACGAATGTACTAGCGAGAGAGAGAGTGTGAGAGAAACCAAAATTTTGAGATCGCATGGCTGCAGAAGTCTCACTGCCTCCCCTGAGCGAATCGTTAGCCTCTGAATCAATGTTTTAGTATCAATGACAAGTGGAGGTTTATGTTCCAGAGCACAGCAATACGTCCTGCTGGGCATGTTCTTCTTTGGTCATCCTTAGCTGCGATGCCTTACAATTTCATGGGCTACCCAAAAGTTGGGAGAAAGAGCTCTGGCAGGAGTGTTACAGCGGGTACTGTGGGTACTTCGAATGGACCCTGAGTAAGGACGGACAAATTATTTCTTTAAATAAGTAGAAACTAGATGCTCCGGCTCGCTTTGCTCGCCTACGCACCCAGACCCCCCCGTAAGGCCTCGCTTCGCTCGAAACCGATAAATAGCTTGACCCTCGAGTCGGCTGAGCATTCTCACGATTATAATATAATAATATTATGTGCGTTCTTCTATTTCTAGATTATGGAACCGGCCTGACAATTATACAGAGAGAATGCGTCATGGGTTCTCCTTCGGAGTTTTGCCCAAAGAAAGAAACCCTGATAAGAATCCTCAATACGACTGAGTTCGGCGAGTGCACAACCTGCAAGGGCCATCTGTGTAACAATCAGTTACCTGTAATTAATGTATCCTGCGAATTGAAATTCGACTTACTCCTCATCATGTACCACATACTACAATACAACTATTTCTCACAATGAACATTAACACAAAATGTATTTTTAAGGAGGTTATTTGGTTGGGCGAGCATAAGGTAAGATTCAAAAGAAATATCCCTCCCACCGCCACCCGACACCGACGAGAACCCCACCCCACGCCCCGAGTCGATCCCCTCCTCCCCCCGTCATGACGCGTCACCCCACTAACACAAATGTTGGTTGACATAATAATATTGACATATTATGTCAACCATCATAATATTATTATGACAGGGGTCAATAAATTTGATCCGCCTCAACATTAAATTTTGTCATTAAACGTTTCACGATGTGTAAATTTCAAAAATATGTTTTTCTCAAAATACTCGTTTCTCCATCAGTTGTGTCCGAAGGTCTGCTGACCCAGGTGCTGCAATTTAACTCGACCCCGTAGCTAAAACTCTTCCAAAACGCTTCCATAGCCCCTTTTCATACATACATCAAGTAAACCACCCAACCGCCTAATTGTTCGAAATAATCAAAACAGAATCGAATTTCATCTTCACTAAACGTGATTGCTTCGCTAGACCGGATTAGGTCCTATTTCATATTGTAGAGGGATCCCTCTACAATATACTCGAGTATATTATACTCCCTCTACAGTATGAAATAGGGTCTAAGCCGGTCTATTTTAGAAGGCTTTCAATATATTATTAATATATTGAAAGCCTTCTAAAATAGTCTTTTCTTCTGGGACCGATGCGATGAATTGGGGTCTGAGCCACCCAAAGAAAGCAATCTCACGCTGACCGTCCGGAACTACTTTGAAGTCCGGGGTGGGATAAAAGCTTCCGTAGTCTTTTTTTCCCCGTTAGTGGCTGATGCTCAATCAGTTGCCAACCATTTTAACGTGAATCTAAGGGGTTTGACAAGATACTCGAGTATCGAATATTTAACTCGTTGAATTAAAACACTATTTTATTTGTGTGTGCCGAATACGAATTTCATTCACGGGTCAAGGCGATCAGACTGAAAACCTTCGGGGCACAACTTGATGGAGAAACAACGATGTTTCTATTGTTTCCAATGTATGTGTTTATGTACCTGAAAATGTTATCATTTAATTAACGCCCCCCCATTCACGCCGTTTTGAGGAGCAGGAATTTTTTTTCTCAAAAATGAAAGTTTAATTTTTGGAATATTCGCATGATATAACACATTGTGATTGTAAGGACAAGATTTTCCCGTGAGGCCTGAATTTAATTATGAGGCCGATCAATATTTTCTACCTCAGTCGCACGATGAGGCTAAAAGGTGGTGGAATTCACGACTGACTCATTGGTAAAGCTGGGCTTAGCATAAAAAGGCCAAATATAAGTGTTTAGCTGTATATAATCAGATTTCAGCAGAAAAAATATATATTTGTAAATAAAATATTAAATAAAATATATTTAAATTACATGTATGTAATTTAAAACAATATTTTCCTCTATTTGTATTAATTTATTGCATTTTCCGCGAACTCATTAGAAAAAAACTATCAAAATGTTTCCTCGAAATCAAAATTTTTATTAATAAAATGAAATTATTGAATGAAATTCTAATTATTATTACTACGATTATTTATATTTTATTTATATTTATTTATTTAGCGAATTTTCCTTGAAAAATGTAGCTATAGCATACTGCTCATGGTCAATTTTACTGAAAGTGTCCCAAAAATCACGAAATTTTCACAGAATGTGTTTCAGTATGTCCAAAAAACCAAATCTAGTTTTCGTTCGGCATGATACTGAACGATTCAGGCCAATAACGCACTTTTGCATTTGCACATCAGAAAAAAATAAAAATAATGATGAGAATGCGCACGATCTGAATTTGGAGTCACATTCTGGGGTCCTAACTGAACATACAGAAAAAAAAAAAAAAAAAAACTCGGTGTAGTCAAGTGAATACCGCGACTTCTATTTTAAATCGATTTTCTGAATTTTTTAAGCTTTTTTGATCCGTAAAATCGATGAAGGCCAATTTAATGAAGATACATAGCATGGATAAAAATCAATTGTGGTTTAAGGCTTAATTAATAATATTAAGTGGGGCCCGCCAAGGCGAGGAAAAGTACTGGTGAAAATGCCGATCCCCCCCCCCCCCCCCCGCCCGGCATTCCTCCATACTGCTCGAAACGACAAAACCAGTATTGCTCGTTGATCAAATATATAATAGATGACATTGAACCGATCGGCTAGATGCGATTTCCGCCACCTTTTAGCGTCATCACTGTGTTTCGATAAAACTAGCGATTTTGAAATCATCTTTCAGCATGTTTATAACCCCAGAACTACGGGTTTTTGTAATCCTGAGTAATCCTCGATTATAATTGAAGTGCAAACGTACCATGTCCATAGCCGTAAGTTCAGGTAGCCATCTGAAACAAAAAAAAAAGGGTTGCTAAAAAATGCTAATACAAGGTAAAATTAAAATTCTAATACATGGTGTGAGAGGCGTTTTAATAGACATGAGACACGAAGTGAGTTGAAACCCTTTCAAGTGCATCGGTATGTGCTTGTTATGGTGTGAAATGAAACGGGAACTCATAGAGCGAACATGCATAATAGCGAAGTGTGTTGGTTTCCCCCACTTACAGATACACAAGACTGGAGTGCAGACATGACTTGCGTGTCTTGAGTGTTTCTCATAAATCATCAGCAGCCCTCTGGAGAACACTATTCCCTACTAGCTGGCCCAAGTTAATTAGCCGGGACGGAAAGCACTTAAATAAAGGAGAAGTGGTACCTCTTCATAACTGACGTAAATGAGGGGATGTAATGAGGGCGTAATGAAGACGAACTTGAACGCGGAGGATGTCTGAGCACGTCTAGCTTTATGTAGTGAAGTTTTTACCGTACAAATTTTTAAAACGTCAAACTAACACCCACTTTCTGGCAATTGTTTTTAGCATGGAACATGCTTTAGCCGGGACCTAACTGCCCAAAAACGTTAGTCGGGGAGGGACGCGGGCGTGTCTCGTTTATATATTAGGTACGTACCTAATGTATAAATTTACGTTAAGCCACTAGTTCGGCATCCTCACTTGTCTAACCGTTAGGCCACTAGTGCTGCGTACTCACCTGTCGTACGTTAGGCAACTAGTTCGGCATCCCCACTTGTCTTACCGTTAACCACTATAGTTCGGCAAAGTCACTTATCTCACCGTCAGGCCACAAGTTCAGTGATGGACTGTTACACACGCCGGAAACATGTATATTGTTATATATTCGGTTAATAAAGCACGTTCCATGTTTCTTGCATTTCAGCTGTAGACTTAAAGGCTCAAAGGGCCCAAGTTTTTGTCTGGCTTTGTTGGATAAAATAAAATGCTATTGATAGAGTACATGGCGAAACTTCGTCGGGATGAAACCAGAGGAAATCGGAAAGGGGCAGTCGAAACATGAGGGATATTGCTGTTTCGATGGTCCATCTCTTAAATGGACTGCGGGGTCCTATTATCAAAGGTTCTTTTTTTTTGTGGGGGGGGGGGGGGGGGGGGGGCTCAAAGTTGTTCTGCTGGTGTGGGATAGTAAAGAGAGAGACCAGTTCGTTTTCACGTCTGTTCCCTCCGCGCTTATTTGGATTTATATTCCGAAGCACTTCATCCACCCTGTACAACCCATTCATTTCAAAAGGGAGGGGAATAATAACTCTCACCTTTGTTCGCAGTGATAGCCATGAAGATTAATGGGTGTAACGCTCTTCATCCACGCCCGCCGAATAGCGATGTATTCGAATCGCTTTAAATTACCTGATACATTTGCAGATCTCTGGATCTGACCAACAATCGTTTGAAATTTCCATTTGTATCACGATGAACATTACTCGTGGGATGCCGTAATGTGTATGCAAACTTGAAGCGACGTTCAAGACGTCAACGTTTGGTTGCTCCACAGCTTAGTGTTGATTAACTCCTTAACATCGCTGAGCCAGGAGCTAATCACTCGATACTTGCTAGAATGTTGTTTAAGGAACGCTGCAAATTTTACACAAGGGTCTATTATTCTCTGATATAGGTTACTTGTGCAGAAATTTAATTCTGTGTCAATGGACTTTTTTTTCTTCCAAAAACTTTTTTTTTTCAAAAATATTTCGTTTTTGAAAAATATTTGACCTGGGATCCTTCAAAAATCCCATTTGTAGCTCCATTAAAGCGCTATAGATCGCAATAGTGAAATCGGATCGTTCCGGGACACCAAAAAATGGATTTTACGTCCAAAAATACTTCGAAAACGACACCTAACTCTATCCCATAGCCAAACGCCTCCAAAAAACCTCTCACAGCCCCATTTTAGCCCCATAGTGCCCCACGGGTTTGGGCGATCGGACTGAAAACCTTGCGGGCACAACTAGATGGCAAACCAAGTATTTTGTCAAAATTTCAGATTAAAAAAAAAAAATTCCTCCTGCCCAAAACGGCCTGGACGGCGGACGGACATTTCGGATTTGGAATCTAGACCTCTTGAAACGGATAATGTCAAAGTTTGAGGCCGATCGGAGTCGTCAACCTCCGTCGCGAAAACATAGGTGTATTATTCCAAGAATAACAAACCAAAAAGTGAACTGTATATTAATGCCAAGTGCATCACGTGAGTGGGAGGATTGAATGAAAACCTCTTATAACCCCGATATTTCAGACTCCCGTAATGAACGCACAAATCCCCTCCGCCGTCTTTTTCAAGCACCTTCCAAGAACCCCAGGCACGTTTTACGTTTTTTTCCTCTTTACCTCGACGACCTGCTTTCAATCGGAAACGTGACTTAACCTACAAATGCGGGTTGTACCTGAAATTGTATCCGTTTCTAAGGAAAGGAATATGGTTCATAACAAGTAGACAAAAGTTGCCTTTCATTTTCTGAAAAAATCTTTTTATTACCTAAAAAATCAGTCTGAGGACTGATAATGATTGTTATTGGAAGATGAAATATCATTAATACTATGTATCATCGTTGAAGAGGTCTCTACACGATCGATATTAGTGCTTTAAATCAAAGATATATACCATTATGTATTTATCTTTAGGTATGTATATCTTTGGTAAAAATTTATGAAGCCTGGAAACAGCTTTTACCTCATCAATCCTTGTTACACATGGGTTCGTTACTAAGGAGTCTTCATCCCAAATTATTCGAGCGTTACTATGTTACTTCAAGCGCTCCTTTCGTGACAAGAAAACATTTCTCTTTTTTTGTGATATGAAATCAAGTCGCTTTTTAGCGCAACCTTTTTCCAAAAAATGGAAAGGTGCGCTCACCTCCTCGACATGTATGTTTTTTTGTTTGTTTTTTTTTTTTTTTTTGTTTGTGTACAGAGCATCACGCCCGAGCGGCTCAACAGATTTTCATGAGGGTGGTCTCATTGTCATCAGCGAGTTCCGGGGGTGGTTATAGGCTACCTTGATTTTTCCTCCCTCATCCCCTTCATCGGTTTTCGGGAGGTCCTTCACGACGAAAGTTGTTTATCTCTGATGTGTAACTAAGGAGGCCTCAAAAGGGGGACGAAAGTTTTTGTCCGATTTCGTTGGTACAAGGGTCTATGGAATGAGCTTTTTGGGCTGATTCCAACGACTCCAAAACGATTTTTGCAGCCTGAGCCGTTCGTTACCTCTGATCGGCATAAGGTTTTCTTACGCATCGGTCGTTAGGGTGCAGTTGTTTACGTAATGAGCATCACGTGGATGATGTGTTGTGTGGCATAGTTTGGTCGCTAGATACCTACTGTTTCTTAGTTTCTCTTGCTCATTAACAAATGAAAGGTAATAACAAAAAGGTTGCGCTCATCTATTCAATTCAATTGATGGCTTGTTCGTCTCATTTTGGTTTATTATTCGTGGAATAATACACCTAATAGGTGAATTACGTAGTATGTAATCACGAAGGAGGTCGAACATTTTGTTGCCTTGAGATCCCCTCAAAATGCGCGCAAAACCGGCGCGTTTGCGCCCAACTTTCTTATTTCAAAAAGGAACCTCTAAATATTTTGACGGATTTGGATCCCGGAGCGTTTTAAGAGGAGGACCCATCGCTAAAACCTGTTTCCAGATTAAAATTAAAAACATTTCATCGACGGAATTAATTTTCGCTCAATTCAGGTGTTCAACCCGTTTCCTTTTTAGCGCAACCTTTTTTTCAAGTAGCACCATTGAGAACCACATAAGCCCCAAATTTCTCGTAATTATAAAAGGGATCATGGCATTGAAATTCAATTCCAGGTCTCAATAGGAGTCCCCAAATTACAGGTCGGATACTTGTTCAAGAAAGACCAGCTGTAGGCCGAGGCCAGACTTTTGTAAACCCTATTTGTAAACCCTATTCAGTTAATAAATGTGACGCTGTCGTTATCTTTCCTCCGGAAATGTTGTCACCTACCTACTTCTCGCTCGAAGGAAACAAACCGTATAAAGAAGGTCGCTCCTGGCTGAGTTTCCGCAGTGGGACAATTATATTAGAGGGAATCACTTATGCAACCCCACGGAGGGTGAATTTTACTTTCAGATGTGGCGTGAATGAGAATGAGAAAAAAAAAAAGGCTCGTAACGGTGTTTTCCAAGGGGTATATTTTACAAAATACCTTTCGATGGTCTTCTGTGTCTTCAGTTACATTATATTCAATGTAAATATAGACTTTCTCCTCGGGAAGTTGCTTCTTGGTTGCGGGTTGAATGGAGAAGCATCATATTTCTACAATGTACATGAATCTACATGATTGACGGGGGTGTCGCCTAGAATGCAAAATATGAACGCCATGGAACGATTTGGTGGGAACTACTGGTGTGAAGCTACTTCACCGGCATGACCGGAAAGTCTTGTTGGATAGTATCACAATTTTTTTTAAATTTCAAAAAATTGTGATACTATTTGGGTTTGATTCCAAAAGGTACTAAACGCCATTCAAGAAAATGTTGGGAAATTGAGAAAAACTGCTGTGCCATGTTGCGTAGACCCCCGGTTTTAAACTTTTTTCTAGATTTTTTTGTTATTTTGTAGAATTCTATTAGGTGAAGAACCAGTGCGTTGAATTGGGAGAGGAAATTACTACAGCATTTCGAAATTTTAAAATTTTGGATGAAGTACCTTTTGAAATGAAAACTGGTTTATAGTACCTTTTGAAATGAACATCCTTGGATAAAGTACCTTTTGATGTGAAAAACGCTCTCATTCAGTTTTCAGGAACCTATACTTACCTAGTTACGTTCCAGATAGACTTATTTTTCATTTCATGTATTATTGTCCCGAAATAGGTAACTTGGATAGAATGACACGGATGTGTCTTTGAATAAATTTCCTCTCATCAATACTGGTTTTGTTTTTTCTAAACTTTGCGCGAAATTCAAGTAGGTACGTCCTCGTCAGTAAGGGACACAAGTTTGCAATAGAACTTACTACTTTGAAGATGCTTACCCGGAGCAACCTAATAATTATTATTTTCGTCAGTCTTGCGATTGCGTTCATTTTTTTCCAGTTTTGAGGATTGTTACTCCTTTTCCTCAAACAAGTAGACGGCTGAACTTGTGGGCTCTCCCACTCATTGCCGGCGAGAAGTTCGTCAACATTGCACTCCTGTCCCTGATCTCCTCCGCATTCTTCGGCCTCGGGCCCCATTCCCTCGCAGAGATTTATCCTTCCTTTTCCCGTTAAAACACTCAAAACGGTCGGTAAACCAAATATATTTTGGGTAATGAAGGAAAATCAACAGGTTGCCGCACCTTGAAGTGAAACTTGAACTGTCGCGGATACAAAGGTGAAACCAGCGACTAAACTCGCGGAATTTTTTACAGACGGTTCAATATCATCAAGTAGTTATATTGTGTCAACCATTGCACGTAATCACCTAAAAGAATAAATAGAAAAAGCGGGACGAATATGAGTAAAAACGAGATCTGATGGATAAAGTACCTTTTGGGTTGAAACCCTCAGCGCCGGGATTGTTAGAGACTGGATAGAGTACCTTTTGATATGAAACTGAATACAAGCCACCTTCGACATTGGCGCTTAGTACCTTTTGAAATGAAAACGGAAATTCAGAGCCGTTTTTATCAAGGATAGAGTACTTTTAGCTGTAAAATAACTTCATTTTTGTGAAGAAACCACTCCCGAAACCATGGAACATGCAGTAGATAGATTTTTTTTTTGGAAACGTGAATACCACAATAGGCGAACTATCAGATTTCCGCATTTACGCATCCAATTTGATCTTGAAGCTCCCAAAAGCCTCTCAACAAACGCACTGTAACTTTTCCGCGTTCGGACAACACCCTGTACTTTCTCACGTCCCGTCAGAACCAGTTATCCGACCGGATTGGTGGATATGACTTGTAAATGGCGTTTGATATCAAAAGGGTGAGCTCGACTCATACGAACTAGGTCGAGTTACGACCTACCGTGAACTAAAACAATAAACTTTGTCCAGACGAGAACACTGTCAACCACACACGCCAACTTTTTGCGACAATCGATAATGCTCATGTTTATAACAAGACTTTCCTCTCTTGATCATCTATTTAATTAAAACTTTCAGATTGGATCAGTAGTAAATTTTTCGCTTAAATTGTCTGCAAAATGAATAGATGACAAAATCTCGGATGAAATCGTATAATCGTGGGCTGTTATGGGTTGTAGTTGTAGAATAAAATAGAATATTCATATCCCTCGGCAACTCAATCACTTTCCGCGCGCTTTCACTATATGAACTCGAACAAAGACTAGTCCTGCCGGAATACACCGACGAACGTTATTGGCAGCGTCAAAATTCAATTTTACGGAAGCGGTTTCGGCCGTGATATTAAATCCGGGTTTCCGTGTTCGCCGGGCTCGAGAGGTGGAGATTTGGCGCTGAGTTAAATCTCGGGACGTGATCAGAATCTATCGATGAACCCTCCCCCCTTTACCATTCCTTTGGGCGGACTCTTCGTCTAAAAGCACGGGGCTACACCACCCTGTTGATGTAGTTCGTGTCCGCAGAATTTCCGCGATTATTGGATCTCAACGGGGTGCTGTGTTCAGCTTCCAACCAACATCGAAACCCAACATCTATTCTGAGTCCGCAGAATTATGTTAGGAATTTTTATACCGAGGTTGGACGTTCCTGAATTTAAACGTAATCCGGTGAAGAGGAAGCCGGGCCTAACTATGTGCATCGATCGACCTTTACTGTATACAGTACCTGTAGGCGAGTTCGCAAAGTAAGTTCTGGTCGTCCAGAATCAAATCAGAACTCGAACGCTTCCAGGAATTAAAGTGTACCCTCCACTTTTAGAACGGCCAGAACTTCGATCCTCCGCAAACGAAAAAGTAGTCCCTACGAAGTTACCACCACGAGATCACTGAAGGAAATGAATCGCGCATGCGTGACGGTCTACAATCGAGGAGCCAGTCGGAATCAGTTCTGGAAGTTCTAAAGAACCAGCAGAACTGCCGGAATCGATTCCGAACGATTCAGAACGAGTTCTGCGTTCGCAGAGCATCAAAACATGAGTTTTTAAATCCTGGAAGCCGAGGCACCCCCACTCTCGGCCCTTGCAACGGGTCATACTGCGCATGCGCCGAACGGTTCGGAATTTTCAGCATTCGTCGCTTAAGCGGCAACACCAGCTATCTCAGTTTTGACTACTTTTCAGGGGAGTCAAAAAACCGATTCATTGTCCACTCTAGTGGTTCTTCCGAGTGTTTTGATTCCTTCCATGGTCTCCTAGCTACGTTAGACTGTTTCAAACTAACCAAATTTACTAAAATCATTCAAATCACAAAAAATTGTGAGTTAGCTGATGTTGCTTCAGTGAGGCTTGAGATAGCTGATGTTGCCTAGTGACACTTGACTATCCCAACGCCTATTTTTTCATTTCTGGTGCTTTATATTGTGAGGTGAAGTTCGGTAGGTACCTAGCTACTTCATTATGATAATAAATTAACAAAAGGTCTTGTATGATGAAAATTGAACGAATCATTCAACGCAAAAAAAGTAAACACTGTGTAACCACTTGTGTTTGCTTACTGTCTTTGCCCTACACACACGACTCATGTGACGAGGCAAAAAAGGACCATCAAGCGAAACCATAGACAGACTCCAGGATCTGAAGGAGTACCTGGTCCGAACGAACAAACATGAAGCGATCAGAGTAATGGCTATCCATCATGCTCAACAATGGGCTTTCATGGCTCAAACTGGCGGCCCTGACCAGGAATGTAAAGGAGAAGACCAACACACCACGTAAATCGAGCAGGGAAACACAAGAGCAGAGGGTGCTTCTCATAATCCTGGTCTGCCCCCCGCAGATTGCAGAGGGGAAGCAAGCGGGGCAGGAGCGCCCTCCTTCCATACACCTAAGCCAAGCTCCAGGTGGACTGCTCCTGTGAGAGGATTGGACTCAGAGAGCAAGCTAGTCGCCAAAAGACCCAGGGATGATGGGTTGCTCAAAAGCTCAAAGGTCTTACGAATGAGACTAGAAGCGGGTAATTTGAAGCAGGCAGAGCTTCTGAACGTGAGGGTACTTGAACACAGCCTGGAAACCTGGCAGGACCAATGGAACCTTTCTGAAATGGAGGAGGGCAAAATCAGTTTGGAGGAAGCCACATCAAAGGTGGCTTGTCTTCTCGGGGATATTCTCAAACCCCTTTTAAGGTCTTACAGGAACTTATCAAAAGAGGTTAGATACACAAGGAAGAAAATGGAGGAGATGACCAAACTGAAGAGTTCTATCGAATCATTAGACTTGATTGCCGCTGGTCTAAAGGACGCCAACCCCAAAACCCCCCAAGTGGTTGAGGAGACCTCACTATCAGGGACACAAGTTGAATGTATAGTGACCTCGTTGCACAGTGTCCATCAATCCATAATGGACAGGTTTGGAGTATTGGAGGAAAATATAACCTCCGTTGACAAAAAGACCGAACTATGCGCTGGTAAATTGGAAATGCTCCAACGAAACGACCTGAAGGCCCTGAGCAACAAGATTGAGCTGGTTAGACGCAGGTTCAACGACGGAAAGGTTGGGAGAGCTGTGGATGAGGGTGATAGCTATGGCACCTAGGGCACCTTCTGTAGCACCAGGAAAGACACAACATGAGCCCTCTGCAGAGGAAACGGTGATCACCACGGACTGAGAGACTGGGGCAGGCCACGCTGCTGACTCTGGGAACGGCCCAAGAAGGAAAAGATCAGAAAAAGAAAGAGACGCTGCAAAGGCAAGAGCAGACAGACTAAAGGTGGACAGAGCGATCGCACGTACAAAGGCAGTCACCCCTGCATAGAAAGATCAATTATTGTACGTCTCCCCAAGGAAGCTCCCTCCTTGGATAAAGAGATGCAGGAGGCTAGTTCCAACTTGCTCCATAAAAGTTATGGAGCAAGGTCCTTCATCGTCGTCACTAGATGAGTCCGATTCGGTGGATGGTGGATGGTATCGTCATCTGAAGAATCCATTGTGAAGTCTTTTGTTTTTTCTCCCCTGTACAAGAAGTAGTGACATATTAATGTATGAAATCCTCATCCTCAAGGTGAATGACTTGTTGAATGCTAATTAATCACGAACAAGACGAAAACCAATTTTTACCAAGGAGAAATCGATCAAGCAAAAATCCTTGACCGACCACTCAGAAGGTACCCTCCCCTCAAAGCTCGCACAGTTTTACACAGGAGATGGTTTTTCAATTCCCAATAGTAAGTAGGAAGGTACCTTCACAACCTGAATAAACTAATTTATTGTTCTGAGAAAAAGCAGAATTACTACTTAGCAAGAAAAACCCAGGTAGAATCAACCTGACCAATCCTTAGGAGCTTGAGAAAGCTGGTGTTGGATTAAGTGATGAGATAGCAGATGTTATCAAATCGGCGATTTGCGGTGGCACCGTTCGATATATCGAAAATCGGGCTTCACCAGTGTATTCGCCATGAAAAATCGATTCAGGAACCATCAAAACCCAAAAATCGTAAAAAAGTGAGATAGCTGGTGTTGCCGCTTAAGCGTCGCATTACTACTCTGCTTTTTCACTTTGTTCAAAGTTCCGGAAGCTTGATGGAAGTTAGATGGATCTTTTTCGGAAATCTGATGGATTTTTCCCGGAAGTTTGATGGATCAAGGGATACACATTCTATCGGCAAAGCTTACGGAAATGAGTCCGGAAAAAGACTTCCATGGTTTTGCGAATTCACTGTCGAAGTACAAGTTCGCGCGACGTTCCGAAACCCGAGGGTCATCTTTATCAAGCTCAGTGGGTAATGCAAGTGAGGGTTGGGTAAACATCTTCCTGTGGCTAAGGAGGCGGTTGAAAGATGACTCCGTGTGTGACAAGACGTTGATTGAAGAACTTCAGCAAACACATGGATCACACTCAAAGTCATCTATCAACCTCTGGTCTGGACTTGGTCTTCCACCTGAATGCAATCCACACTTGGAGCAATCGTTTTTTAGATCCTACCACCTCATCCCTCTAACCTACGCAAGACACTTCTGCCACACCAACCTCACTCCAGCATAAAGGCGTCACGCTGTTTTTTCTTCCTAGAATCATAATATCGATATACTGGCTGATTGTGATAGGTATGCGGACAGCGAGTTTGAGTTTGAAATCGTTAATAGTCTAATCTCCTTCAAGGTTTAAGGAGTTTTTGGGTCCGCCAGTACGTGATTACTTACCTACATACTTACCTGTTGCTTGAGTCCGTCGTCACTGGCTGCTTTCGTGCTGGTGGCGAGTACTTTTGCCGGGCGCGAGTGTTTGAACGATTCTGTGTGCACATCGAACGCGCCAGCCACCAGAAACAAAGCAGCCAGTGCTGACGGACTCAACCATCAGGTATGTGGGGAAGAAATCCGGCCATCAGGAGTAATCCCGGCCATTTTATTCCAAATACCAGACGACTTGAATTTGAGAATTTTGACAAGACGATCAGAGCTCAAATAATAATTATTATTAGGGGGCTGTGGGGAAACATCACCCAACCGTCACCCGCCACCGCAATCAACAACGCAAACATCATCTGTCTGTCACCGTGTCCTGCTTCGCCTTATTACCTGTGTTCAACGCTAACTGGCTTAAGATAATAATAATTATCTTATTATTTAATACGTTCAATGTAACTAATAGGTAATAGGGTGTACCTCAAGTTACATCGATGGTGGCTTGCAATATTCAAGAAAATATAACTATCGTTTTAGTGAAATACTCGAATAGTTCGGGCAAATTTGGGGCCCCCCAAACGGAAACCGATTTCAAATTTTAAAGTACAACTAGGGTTGTCTACAGAACGTTTGAATTTCCTCCGCGAACACTCAATTTTAGGTACTTTCAGGAGACCCAAAACCCTTTGCCGAGATAAGGCTCTTTCAGGACCAAAAAAGTGGTCGTCTGGGCCCTTCCCGTACAGCTACGGCCCTGCAGAGTGGTGTCGTTTACTCGTCAATGAGAAGTTGAATGATTTTTTAAAAAGATTTTTCCTGGAAAGGTCATACCTCAAAAATTACGAAAACGGGCCATCATTTCATCAAACCAGTTTGTTATTTATAGAGCGTTAGGATAAATAATAATAATAATATTATTTTAATTCCAAGGCCTGGAGAGAGTACATGACGTGGGCTGCTTAGTCGTCTTTTGATTGGCCGAGATCTCTCTCTCTCTCTTGCATCTATGCAAGTCAGCCAACTTTGCTAAGTTAAAAACAGTCTCCGAAAATTGAGCATCGAGGTTATCATTGAAGAAGGGTCGAGTGTTTTTATTCCGATTTCATTCAGTTTTATTCTTCAGCGCTCTGGCGTCTCCGTGCCCAAACTACTCGATGCCCAGCGAGGCGAGTGACGTCACGTGCCCTCCGCTTTCAGTTCAAAATCCCCAACATCTCTAAACAGTTCTGCACGGACCCGAATACAGGACCTTACTCTGGGCAAATTGGAGGTTGCTCCTCCGCCAGCACCTCGCAACACCACACGATGTTTCTCTATATATCACCCTGTACTTGTAATGTAGTGGAATTTGATCAATACTGTACATGGGAGGTAGATACTTCCCACAGCAAGTGGTTCTCCATCATAGGTTGAGCCGGCCGAGAAAGGTGCCTGTGGTGACTGAGGGTGTAGAGTGTGGATATTATGATGGGAAAAGGTGGGTGAAGGGGTTTCGGTGTGATTGATAGGGTTTGGGGAATGGGGATTGATCCCAACGAGGATTGATAGGATTAGAGATGGCTCCCAACAAGACACCCACCTGCTCACGACATCCTGACAAAAAAAAGACGGAACCTCCTGTATATTTTCTACTTCGTCTGAACTCTTCTCTGAAAACACTTTTCCCTTTCGTTCCAATCAGGAAAATCTTTTTGATTCGATCTTCTTATAATGATGATCAAACCACATACTGTAAGAGATTTTACAAAACAATTACCTACCCCCTGACGACAAGTTACCTCGCGGTTTATTTTCATTGCAGAAACGAAATTATTGATATAAGATCTTGGACCCTCATACCTTTCAGAACCACCCGAGGTGAATTTACGAATAACCTATCCGGAACGTGCAAAATGTGGGAAAACATTTCTAACGATATCTACGTGGCCGCGAGATAAATATTGGATGCCGATGGCACGTTCCTTTCTGGCGTCGTCTAATAGCTTTCTTCCCCCGTTATGAAATATCACTTGTGACCCACGAGAAAGGAAAAGGGAAGACCGATTTATTTTCAAGGTTTATTTATTCATTTTGCCGGAAAACTATAAATCCACTCTTAGCTTAAAGGGTAGGGAAACATCGAAGATCAACACTTTTAAGCGGCGTTGGTGTGTAAGAAATTAACATAAATCGTTATTTTATAACAATCACCTGTGGAATCTATTGAAGGAATTGGCAAACAATCAGATTTTCCCCAAACGATTTCCCCTCTCCCTTCGCCACTTGCCACGTGTGGATTCTTCCATATTGAGGTAGCAAGCGAGTACGGTCTGTTAGCTATCCGAAACGCTCCAGGCTGAACCAATAACGGGAACCGGTGATTACATTGAAACCTACCCCTATTTAACTTTCCTGTTAACTTTCTGACTGGCCTGATGGTACAAACAATAAACCTCTCACGAAGGCGGCACTTTACGTGCGTAGGCGAGTGCGATGTCGACCGGCGCCAACGCCATTCATTTAGAACCTCGCTAATTTGCCTTTGTTTACAGCAAACAAGGGCTCACACGCAGAAAGATATTTTGATTGTTGAAATAACTAATTAAAGCACTCTGCTTTTGGTCCGAAATTGCGCCAAGAAACCTCCACGAATTTAAACTCATTTTAATTTAACGTTAATTTTGAATTTTGAGTTTAAATTTAATATGTAACTCTTGAAAGAGAACTGGTCCGCTCTTTACGGCAGCTGTTCATAATATGAACGTAAATCATAGCGACAGATACATATTATGTATCTGTCGCTATGATTTACATAATTTTTTTGACAAACTGGATGTTTTTCTTTCTGTCTAGGCACTCATGCAAATGCCTTGGCGCATAGGTAAATGCCTGATGGGGTTTAGGCTTATACTTAAATCAATGAATATCATATAACAGTCACATAACACGGGGGGATGTATACTTTCAGATCAAAAGAAAGAAAAAGAGGAAGTAGTGGTTGAAAAATTCGCAGAGAACTCGAGGCGGCTCATGAGCGCATGCATGTTGTAAATTTAAAGTGAAAAAAATTCAACTAGACATTGTTGGGTACTTATGTTGCGTACATTTTGTGTAAATGTAGTAAATTAAGAGGGGAAAAAGTGAACTCCAACACTTGATTTTGTAAAAATGTCTTGTACGTTATTTTGTATTAGTACTCAAGTTAAAGCTGTGTAATATTATTTACAATAAAGGGTACCTACCACACCCTTTTTTCCAAATTTATTTTGGTTAAATACATCCAAAGTTACGATCATTTTGGTTTATTATTCTTGGAATAGGTAATACACCCATGTAATCGCGACGGGGGTCGACAATTCTGATCGGCCTCAAAATTTGACATCATTCGTTTCAAGAAGTCTAGATTCCAAAAACGAAATGTACGTCCGCCGTCCGAACCGTTTTGGGCAGTAGGAATTTTAAAAAAAGAAAAAAAAAGATCTGAAATTTTGACAAAATACCTACTCGGTTTTTTAGTCGTGCCCGCAAGGTTTTCAGCCCGATCGCCGAAACCCATGGGGCGCTCTGGGGCTAAAATGGGGCTACGGGAGGGATTTGTTGTAGGCTTTTGGCTGTGGGATCGAGTTAGGTGTCGTTTTCTAAGTATTTTTGGACGTAGAATCCATTTTTTTGGGGTCCCGGAAAAATCCGATTTCAGTGTGGGGATCGATAGGGCTTTCATGGGGCTGAAAATGAGATTTTGAAGGATCCCCGGAAATAAAATATTTTCCGAGTAAAAAAAAAAAAGTTAAAAACAAACTTTGAAAAAAAATTTTTTTTTTTCACGGTGACAGAATTAATTTTTGCACAAGTAACCTATATCAAAGTATAATAAACCCTTGTGTAAAATTTGCAGCGTTTTAAATTTTAATTTAAATACTCTTGCTGGCAGCATGCGTACCTGCAATATTTTTTTTTTAGCATAATAATTATGCTAAAATTATCCTTTAATTATTAAAGGACAGGTAATGAAAATTTTGATCAAGGGCAGTGGACAAAATCATAGCTGAGGTCTGGAGGTCCCTGCATCGAGGGGTTTATACCCCCCATGCGGCCCCCTTCATACACTCTGTCACTCTCTCTCTCTCTCTTTCAGTGGGAGCAGCTCGTCACCCTCTGAAAACGTGAACGGGTGTCATTTGCTAGTCAATCGCGTGACTGTTTTCTGCCTTGGAACGAAAAGGTGATGCGGATCATCCTCACTTACGAATAAATTATTGAATGCAAAAAATGTTGGTTTTTGAGACGCCGATCACGAAAAAAAAAACTTGATAAAGATATACCTACCTATTATCATGTTTACCTATAAGCCAAAACACCACCAGGCACATAAGTAAACGCCTAGGCAGTTAGAAAAACATCCAGTTTGTCGAAAAATTTACGTAAATGCCTGATTTACCTATGTGCCTGCGACATATCGATTTATTCCAACTTGCTTAGATGTGATCCCCCAGCAAGCACCTGAGGCTCCCGAATGAAAGGGTCTCATTAATTGAATCGACCGCAGACGATTCAATTAGCTAGGACACAGCTATCACCAGATGTGCTTCGAAGTATTGCTATCGACCCACCGTCCGGTTTAGTTGCTAACCGTCATGTACTATTCCAGCAGGGGAAATGGACAATTAAATGCTACGGTGGGTGGTTGAACGAGCCCCATAAATGTTAAAATCATCCTCCGAAATCCGGTAGGTGTTTAGAGTCCTTGTACGTCATCGTACAAGGCGTTCATGCCAATAGTAAAATTTATTGCTGGCATAAACTCAATTGGTACATTTAATTTCCCTGTCGGCTCGTTCCAGCTAAAAAGAAGTCCTTACAGTGGACGCAATCTTAGACCTTTGAAGACAAATAGATGGGGATCATCCGTACAACATTCGGCTGCGCGTTGTTGTTTTTGTTGGGAAGGCAACAACCATCAGCTCGGGGCCTCGCGTTAGGTAACGATTGAGTGATGAGATTATCCCCCCAAGCGCACCCTTCAAACTTCATTACTCCAGGAACGACCTCAATTTTTTTTCACCTCGCAGATTTTTTTCCCCCTTTCTATCCGCTACATCTGCCACCAAGTTTGTCAAGTTACAGGAAGTTAAGTCGACGCTTCCCGCGAGAATAGTTCGTTACGTCATTATCAATGTTCGTCAATGGATTGGAAGGCATGAAAAACGGTGAGGTGGATTTTACAACAACTAGGGAGCCAAGCCCTGGTCATTGCGGCCCTATTTATGGAGCACCTTTTGACAGTTTCTGACGTTTCTCGTAAATGAATTAATGAAAACGTAGGTACTTTTTAAATTAATTGCGCATTTTCTAAATACTACAGCAGTGTGAGGTATAGCTTGGTATACCAATTATAAATACATACCGGAAAAAAACGGACAACGGAGCTGAATCCGTACATACAGCACCCATAATAAAATGAGGCCGGCAACTTTCAGGTCATTTTTTTTGTAGAGCAGTGTTATGAAACCAGTGATGCCAGACGTAGGGATAGATGTATCTCCCTACTCGTAGGAACTTTAAAAGTGGATCCAAAATTTGGATGTGAGAAGGACGTAGGGAATCCCTATAGGGATTTACGCAAAACGTAGGGATTTTTCCGACAAATTGTTGGTATAAACACTGAAATTTCCTAAAATTGTTCCATTTTATCATTCATTTTTTTGAATAGTTAAAAAAAAAAAAAAAAGAATTACCACATTTTACAGCTATCATGGTGTGTTCAGGGTCGCAATGAAGATCTTGCTACTGGAGAAAATGGCGTGCACGAAGTGTTCAAAAATAATTTTTGGCTGTGAATGCATTTATGCAGAAAACAGCAAAAAGTTTGTTGAAAACGTTTTGCTGTTTTCTCTGAGTGAACCTATGCTATTATATAAATAAACTATACTTTCAAACACTAAGTCTGAAATGCTTTAAAATATATTTTATTCATATAACATAGAACTATGTTAAATAAATCCATTAAATAACTGTATTACCTGCCAATAATCTTTTCATGAAGTTAATGTACCTATTAAAGATTTATAAACATGTAACTAGTTAATAGGACAGGAGGCATTAATAGGACCTAATGGAAGCCCAAGATTCCTTTATTATATATACACATCGTGCTAGGCGTCCTGTTTTTTTATTTTCAGAAGTTGGTCGCCTTTACACAAGCTTTAAGCTTTTGTCTGCTATATTATTACATAATATAATATAATATAATATATTATAGGGAAATCAACAGCAGACCCCGCGCTTCACTGAAACAGATTTGAGTGTCTAATAGGTCCCCACAACTGCTCAAGTCAGATATTACTTTGAACAATAACTAATTTCGACCTTCTGGATCTGATGCGGCTTATCAGCTTGAATTCAATTAACATGCGAACTTTGCCAAGCGTGACACCGTCCAACAATGAATTTCCCTCTGTAAAGATTGCCCTTTGAATCAGTAAGTGACTTAAGCTTTTGTCTGTCGTGAATTGAACGGGGCCAGGTAGAGGTTGATGGGAAACCGGCTTTCTGTCTTGGCCCTTAGACTATCTGAAGAGTCATCCCCGAAACCATAGATTTAAACGAGATGGAAACGAAAATGCTTGAACTCTATCTGTATTACGAATGAAGGGGAAAAAAGGATTTAGGCCCTCTTGAAATGAATTTTATCAGTGAGTGTAGCGGTGCAGTACCGTAGGTAATACGGCTCAGCGTTGCCAAGCGGCTTCTCTAACCTCTGCCTACCCTGCCCACTGGCTAGGGATGGCGAAAAATGTTTTAAAACATGGACAACCACAGATCGCCAAAAACGTCGCTCCAGAGCCATCGATAATGTTTTTCGTTAAAAATCGATGTTTTCATCATTAGTACCTAAAATGTTTTTATTCGTTCGGGGTAAAGAGAAAAAGGGGTTCACAAAACTGTAACAAATTATGCTACATATTAAAAACCCAACCCCAATACATAAATAATGAATAATGCAAAAAGTTACCAATGGAAAAATAGTCAGTAATATAAACGATGATACAAAAATAATCAACATCACAAAATTTCTACTTAATTATGTGATGATCACCATTTATTGTTGATCATCACAAAAGTTGAAATTTTCCTCTGTTACGGATACCAACTCGATACGATACATGTACGATACATGTACCATCGAAAACCTTAAAAAAAAAAACCTCTCGTACGAGCGCTACGTAGCGCTATTTCAGCCCCATAGCGCTCCACGGGTTTGGGCGATCGGGCTGAAAACCTTGCGGGCACAACTTAGATGGTAAACCATGTATTTTGTCAAAAATCAGATTTAAAAAAAAAAAAAAAAAAAAAAAAAAATCCAAAGGCCCAAAACGACCCAGACGATGGACGTACATTTCGGTTTTGGGATCTAGACCTCTTGAAACGGATCATTCAAATTTTGTGGCCGATCGGAGTCGTCGACCCCAAGAATAATAAACGGATAGGTAATAAAGTGGATAGGTAATTTTATTTCGTTCTTAATACTAGAAATCGCGTAATACTGGGCGCATTTTTATTGAAACCCTTGTTAACAGCCGCGTTAAAGTGCATTTTGATATATCAAAATCTTACTATAGTAATACTCTTATGATATTATCATAAGAGTATTACTATAGTAAGATGACAAATCCGAGTCTTCCCTAATAACGTGGAAATGTCTGAGTCGGAAATGCAGAATTTAAAACAAATAGCGTGTCAAAACAGGTACTAATTCATTCCCTGGCATCTTTTTGATCCCATTTTTGGATTCTACGCACCCAAAAACACGAATGTATATATTTTTAGCCCGATACGTCGAATCGCTTAGATGCTATGATTGTCCTTCCCCTAAATTGCTGAAATAACGCAGTGTGCGGGATGAGCAAAAATGAAGAAATGTAGAAATTCTGGATCACCCATAGGACAGCTCTGAAGTTACTATAGAACTAGACGCATCTACTGAAAGTGAAATTGAGTGTGGAAGATCTAGAAAGATCTAGAAAGAGTAAGTCTTACTCACTGGGCCCTTAAAGATAAAGCACGTTGAATGTGAAAAGTTCAAAGAAGGTAACTAATATGCGTGCTGAATGAAAGATGCTATGACGTAGATAAAGGTTGCTATGACGACCTCGAAGTGTTAAGAGTGGAAAGTAGCCTTGAAATGCCAAGACAAGTAACTGTTCACGTTCGGCAAGCCGTGTGAACATAAGTGCTTCCACATCAACCAACGGAAGAGCAGGATGTTTCATGGTCGGGAAACCACTTCCGTGTTTTTCCATTATCGCGTCCACTTCTCCCAAGTCCATGCCCCGTTGCCCTGAAACCCTTCGTCACGGTTCTCTTGATATTCATGAATTTTCCCGCCACCACGCTGGACAGCTTTTCCGATCGCCTCATGATTTTCGACTCTCCTCCCGTCCGGTGTACCGCCGAACGGTGAAAAAGGACGGGCGATCCTTTCAGTTTGAAAGACAAGGGCGTTAATGAGAAATCGATGAACCACCTCGCACACCTCCTTACTTTGAACTGAGGGCAAGATTGATCAATTGTTGTCAATTTCGACTTGAACATTTCCATTCAAACTTCTCGACAATGACTAATCATGCCCTCACCTCCGATTTGTAAATTTCAGTAAAATGCCGTCTTTAGAGGGAAGAATGTTCAAGTGGTGGACTTTTATTTATACAGAAAGCGCCTCTCTGGCTAAAGAGTCAGATACCCTCTCAGCCGCACTTTTATTTATCAAAAATTCACGTGCAAGCATAAAACTTCCTTCAATTTGAGGAGAGAAGTAATAACTTCCTACTAGCACCGGGATCAGGGAGATACTTTCCTTGAGGTTAGGGGTTAACGACTTTCTTCAATTCAGGAAGGAAGTAGTGAGTTAGGAGGGATTCTCGTTATTCAACTGGAAAATTGGGCGGGGAAATCAATTTTTCCTCCGAAGTAGAAAGTCATTTGAGTTATTGTTTCTCGATGGGAGGAAACGATTTTCCCGAGAGCGCACGTCAATTTAGAATGGAAGGGGTTAGTGATGTACTTCGCTGAAACATTGAAAAGGAATTAAAAAAAACGGTAAACGGTTTTCAAACACGCGACTGGCCGACCGAAGATGTAGTGAAAGAAACATTAGCGTGTTACAAATTCTTCTGGTTCCTTTGGTTGGGAAAACAGCGATCAATTATTCTTAACGGTCTCGGAAAACTGCGAAGTGAGCTGCCCTTCAATCTCCCTCCTCCCCTTGCGGCTCCCACTGACCGGAAGAAAACGGCAAAGACGAAGGAAAGGAGAATTCAAGTAAAGTGGTTCTTTTAAGTTGTTCTGACGTTTCCCCATAAATTGCGGGTTTTAAACTAAAACAAAAACCAAGTGAGGAAGCACCAAAGAAACTTGTTTTGCATTCAACTTTCCCTCATGCTACGTTTTCATTTAGTCTGACACGGAAATTTGCAGCCACCGTTTCCAGCCTTGGGAAAGATGTTTCACTCCGTTGCTTCTCGCTATTATTTCAGTAGAAAAGGGCTCAAGAACGAAAAGAAAAAAAAAAGTTAGAAATTTAGTTTCAAAACACACATTATTACGATGGAAGTGTTAACGTCGGATGAAATGTTGTAGACGCTGGAGGCAGCCGAGAATAAGAAAAAAAAACTCCAAAGAAGTCCAAAAGGCCAGTAAAGAAAAACCTTCCAAGGAAGAGACAGAAAAACCAGAGCGTGAGCAAAAGCAGTACTGAAGATGAAGTGCTGACTGAGGAGAATGGAAAAGACGCAGACTCCAATGAACATCTTGGCGCGTTCTTCGAGAATATGGAGACTGAACCCCTTGATGAGCTGAATTTCATGGAATCAGAATTGCAGGTTACTGGTCTTAGTGCTGGTGCCACAATGTCATCAAAGTTCGCCTTGATTGAAAAACATATATGTATTTTCAATCAATGTTGCTCTTTTCAAAGTCATGTAACATGATTCATGTTGCCGATCCCAGTTAGAACATTTTTTTTCCCCCAAAAATATTAAATATTTTCAATTAGAAAATGAGAAAATTTTTCTCATTGACACAGAAAATTTTTCTCATTGACACAGAATTAATTTTTGCACAATTAACCTGTATCGAAGAATTGTAATCCCTTGTGTAAAATTTGCAGCGTTTTTTAACATTAACAGTGTAGCCATGAGCCACACTAATTCGCCCGCCTGCGGGTTCAGTCGAGGCCCACGGGAAGCGCCACTGTTGGCGGTGTGATTGGTAAGTCCAAATTCTCTCGAGAGTAGGAGCACCACTAATTACCCGCGGGTCCCAATCTCACTGCTGACTTCATTTTTTCACTCACCGTTTATTTCAATATTACATTGTATTACATTGAAATGTCTACATGCAGTGCATTTTCGATTGGGCCCGAGGACTGGGCATCCCCTGGCAACACTTCGTCTGGGGAAGCCAGGTTAGCAGACCCAAATTTTTACGCATGAATCCGTTAACCAGGCAACCACTGTTGACAATTCATCATTGGTTGCCGGGAGATCGGATTTTCGTAAGACGGTATCAGCGGGCCCGGCCTCCCTTGGGGTAGGTAGCTAACTGAAACCATATAATATTATTATATGGAACCGTAGTGAACGCTAGTGAAACCCTATTGTGAACAGGGTAAATTAGTTATTTCATAAAGTTTCGATTCGCTTAAACTACCTACTCAAATAAAAAAAATTACCAGTTCCCAATTGCCTCCTAAACCACGGGGTAATAGCGAACGACGAAAATCAGTCAGTTGAAAACACAGATCTTCAAGACAAAGGGATGTTAGACCAACTTACACCAATACAAAATTTGTATTGGCTCCGTCGATGCTAAGAAGGTCAATCATGACAATTTCGTTTCCAATTACTTCATCTGACTCTAGTTCTTACAATAGCGGCTAACTCATATCAGATAAAGAGGGCGCTTGTACAGTCTATCAAGTTCAACCTTTATTCTGTGAGAACCTCCAGCAGTTTCAAACACTGGAACAGCAAAAGAAACAAGTTAACAGGGGGGCGATTTCATGATGCGAAACCAAATTAATCTGCGGGCAAACTACTTGGAAACAGGAGTTCAACTAATTGAATTAAACTTTTCCTTCAACATTGTCCGAACTTCTCAACAGCGAAACTTTTATGGAGTAAAAAACGCGAACCAAAACTAGGTAGTGGTAGTTTATACCACACGAATTTCACGATGATAATAATTTGATAAATGAGAGGAGTTTCCAACGAGAATTGCGATGTTCTGCACATAACATCGGTTTATTGATTGGATCTCATTACAACGATTGGGTCGTAATCGGAACTCTATCGGAACATAGCCGGAGAGTTTCCTAGAAATTCATATGATCGAATATAAAATGCCGACTCTGGCTGGATGGTTATAATTAAAATGTTGCTTTCATCCAAAATCTTTGAGAGGATTTCATCCAAAATGAAAACTGGTAGCAATCCATAATTCACAAGTCTTGTGAATCTTAATTTACTATAAATCCACAGCCCAGTGGGACATGGCACATAGCTTCCTCTCGTTCAAGGACTGCATGAATTCAATCCAAAAATTTTAGAACCAAATGAAAATTGATATTAGTAACATTTTCTATTTGGTTCCTAACAATTTGCCTATAGCGCTTGTTAATATTCATGTAATGATGAATTCCCTTGCAGACCTCTATATAGACTCACTATAGAGAGTAAACCACGTTGTGATAAAGGTATCAATCGTACAGGTTGCTTGAATCGATGAAGACCTCTGGCTTTTGACAGCAATTGTAGTTTATTCCCTTCTTTTCCTTTCCCATTGGGACGTAAAACTACTCAAATAAATCTGCCCGGCGGGTGATATATAGGAGTGCCTGTTGCCAGGCGGCAGACCTCTCGGAAAGTCTTCGTGGAACATCCGGAGCCGGGACGCATCATCCGTCGATAAATGTTTCATTCGCGAAACTAAAAATCCCACTCTCGCAGGCTCAATGTCCGGAAAGTGGGATTTAATCTGTGAATCTCGTTCCCATTACGGAAATGAGAGAGGGGATAGCAGCATTAAAATTGAATGCTCGAAACGAATTGTGCCATTTCACTTATAAAAGAAAAAAAATCAATGAGAGATCAGATTGTATAGAACCATAGTTATTTGCCACCTTAGGTTTCCGGTGTATTGTCGGGTTCGTTGTTGAGGGTGTGGGGTTGCTAATGCGTCCAACAATTTTTAGTAATAATTATTGAAAATTGTTTTGCGTGTAAATTCATAATTATTTACAAAGTTAAATTTTACGTTGAAAACGAAAATTACCAAAAACTTGACTGCTATTGCTTATTGTTGATAATTAACACAATTATTATGTGGAATTGATTAATTTGAAAAAGGGGTTTCTCCGTATTGTGATGAACATCACAAGAGTGCCATCGAGGAGAAGGAACCCCACATTGTACTCTAGAGTCTAGAAGCCATGGCGAATATCTGCTGTATGTGACATTGGGGTTTCACTCAGGTCTACTTTTACCTCGTCGATTGTGCTGCATATATGCAGTACCTGTAGGTACTGCGGCAACATTGAGGTAATGAAATCCCGCCTTCCCGTGCCCCAAGAAGCCTTGTGTAAATAGGTACAAACATTCTAACTGTCCTGTTACTTAATTCCCTAACATTCCACAAATCGACCGTATACCTGAGAAACCACGTAAGTCCGATGTTTGGCCAAATAAAGGGTTTGAGTTTTCTGGGTAAATTTGAGGCTCTAGATGCATCGCGCAAAGCGAATGCACGGTGAGAAATGTCTTCTCAGTGTAGTAAAAATGTCTCTACGAGGATTGTAATAATTTTAATAGCTTTCGGCGTGTAAATCCTCGTAAGTCTGGAAGAGTTCTTGAAAAAATCCTCGTACGTCCAAAAACAACTGTTTATTTATGCATTTTTTTTTGTTTTTATTTTTTATTTATTTTTTTTGTTTTAGCGAATATTGCACCCTAAATTAATAATTGCTACTGAAGATTTCTCATAAACATTGGTCGATTTGAAGAGCTTTAGGCATCGAAAACCGTCTCTATCCAGTTTTTACTGTCTCCTGTAAAATTTTGATTTTGGAACATACTTACGTGGTTTTGTAGGTGTACGGTCGTAATTTGAAAAACCAGTCATTTTCTGTTCGGCCTATTAGGCCTAGAAGATAAGAGAATAAGTCTTCTGAACGTCGGCATATTTATCGTATGATTTGACCTCACCAACGGTTGAACACCAACAACGCGTCGAAACCACTTAGGGCTGCATACGCATACAGCAGAGCCTCCGTGAGGGAGATGAGCCCGAGTCTCAAGTGATTGAATCAACACGCTCTTCCATCGACGCTTTTGGTCTTTGCCTTCCCACGTTTTTCTCTTCCTTGAACAAAACTGTCAACGTGATTGGGAATCAGGAAAGGAAATAGGTTGGACGAAAAGGGCAAATTAGTCTCTTTCAGCGATAGTGGACCACAATAGGTTAAAACAATGGTCGAGTCTCCCATATTTGAAAGTGGGTGGTGAGTACTCGGGGTATTAGCAAAGCTAACACCGGTTGATGAAAATCTATATAAAATCGAGGATCCTTTTGAAAATAACTGTATAAAGATTTTGCGATAACTGACGCGTCCATATTGTTTTACATTTCCATGATGCGCATGCCAGTTGCATCCACCCTTATCGGAAGGTTTCGCTGATGGTGCACTAAAACCCAAACTCGTTACGCCGCAAAGGGAGGGCTTGTGGGAACGAGCTTGTGAATACTGTTGTGTAGGGGGTGCAATAGGGCGAACCAAACGTGGCATCAGGAGGGGCGGAAAGGATAGAATTGCCAGGCCTTGCATTTGCAGCTGGCTCCGCCTGCAGTCGGGGGTCATATCGATTTGGTTTGAGGCGAAAGCGAAAGAGAAAAGTAGAAGGCGGAGGGAAGTGGACGGGTAAGTTGGTGGGAAATATAGGATGGAGAGAATTAATTTCAAAATATCGTTAAATATCATTAAATAAAATACCGGATGTTTTTCGTTTTCAGTAATTATTACGCATCGAGAAATAGGTACCTCTTTTTTGCGTCCACAAAACAACACTACAATAATCATCAACACTACAATGCTGGTTTTAATAAATTTTATTAAAACCAGCACTGACACAGACTACAACTCTTCAATTCAAACCAACATATCACAATAATATTATGTACATGAGATTCAACGCGAAGAATAATAGTCATTTAACAACAACATTTAAACGGTAGATTTTTTTTTTTTTTTTTTTTTGGTGGTAAATCGCAGGGCTGCTACATAGTAAATAATGTGACAAGCTATGATGCATTTCAAAAGAACAACCGGTGCGCACAAAAAATCATAAAAGAGCTGATGTGCGATTAAACCTCTCGAAATGGAGCGAGCTGAAAAATTCAGCCCCTCAGGCTTGTTAGTGGCACCCCGTTACACGGGAGGGTCACATTGTTTGAAGTTCTTTCTTCCCACAGGAAAATCCTTTTAGACTTGGGGCTGGACCAACCTAATTGCACCTAAAAGCCCTCATGCTTAGCGGACTAAATGTCGAACGGGCTAACCACCGAGTTCTCCCTCGTAGATGAATTCAGGACGGTGAATCAGCCCCAGTTGATTTAACAATTGAAACTTACTCATTGATGTTGTTATGTCTTAATCTAAACAACACAGGCTGACAGGGCCTGCAAGTTCAATGACCATGGTCATGACTTATAGACAAAAGTTTGGGGATTAATCAAAAGATTGGTACGCTCGAAGAATTCAAAGGAAAATCCTAACCAACTCTGATAAGGAAAAGATGAACTTCTCAGAGCTACGAAAATTAGGCAGATACCGAAGAACCTTCTGAACCGGATATGCTTTGAATAACTTCAGCGTTATTTTCCGCTGGTTGCATTCTTTGTTTCCTCCGGAGTTGGGAAAGTTGTTACAACCAAAATATGTAGTAATGAGATAATCCCCAGATTTGAGATACAATTCACGATTCGGATATTGTCTAATTAATTTAAATATTAATTAGGTTTTTAACGGTTGGTCAATTAGGGGAATTAGGTGGAGGGTTAGGGCAAAACTGAAGGAAGAAAACAACAGCAATTGTTTCCATTGGACTCGGAAAAACGTATTTCGTACCAGGTAGCTTCAACAACGTACACCGTACAATATGGCCTCGTTGGGCATTATGAAATGGAAGAGCGTCCCATTCTGCGTTTCCTTCGTCGGGGAGGAAAAGTTGCACGATATGGCGTGTTCACTTGCGATAAGGTGCCTGTTGTGTGTTTGTCAGAACCAAATTTCCAGCACGCTTTTGACCGAAGAAGTGAGGCTCTTCGCCGAAATGTAAATAGATGTTTCATGAAAACAGTTTTTGCGGGTTTGTTCTTGATGGTGAGAGCTTGCATATAGCATTTACAAAAATAGTGTACGCGAAACTAAAAAGCGATTCTTGTACATCATCAACTGTTGTTATTTTTGACGACTTTTGCATTGATTTTTAAAAACAACACTTCTCGACACCTAGCCAAGACACGGAAGCGTAAATTCTTACCACACACACTCGAGTCTTGTGTTTCCGGCGACAGTTTGTTGTGAGAACTAATTTGAGAACCCTCCACGACGAGGTCGTTATAGGGCGTTGACGGGTCTGCAATCATCACGTTTCCTCCTTAAATCACTTAACTTGAGGGCCCCGACCAACTCATGATCCCACAAGTGTAGGCCCCCTTACTCTTAAGACCTGAGTCATTTTCTCGACGAGAATATCGCAAATCTCCATGAAATTCCCTATCCTTTCAGCTCTTCACTCGTCTCCCCAGAATTGACTTGGTTTAATGGCGAAGGTAAAGCGAGTGATGACGGTTACCTTTCGATAGTGGCTCATGAAAGTCATGAAAGTTCCCTGGTCTTCAATAGATTCGAGCCCGCGGCCTCCTCTGAAGGCAGGATAAAGTGGCGCCCTGAACCATTCCGCAAATACGGCCGCCTAAGTTAATGGATTCAATTCATTGATAGACTTGAGCTCTTAGCTTCTGAATTCGAATCAGAAATGTAGGAAAAAAATGTTGTCGTCATTGTACGCTTTAGAGTTAAGCACCAAGAAAAAAAAACGCCGTCGTGAAAGAAGAGTATTTCCATCTTCTGTACTAACACAACTCTCTTCTGCTTGCCTCATCTAATGGCTGAAAGCCCTCAGGGTGTATTATTGCGTTTTGCATTCATCTGCCAAGATGATAGAAGTTCCTCGTCTGGTGATGGGAGCCGTAATTGCATTTTCTGTAAATTAGACCGCTGTCGCACGGCAACTTGTCAGACGTTGAAAGCTACCTGTGTGATGCAGAATGGTTTTCAGCGGAACACTTTTCACTGCGAACTATGGGATCCCTACGAGAAATTAAAAAAAAAACCAAGTATCAAGGATGTTTAGGTATATACGAGAGCGACAACGGTATATACGAAGAGGGTAAAACATTCACTTCCACATCGTTTGTGTCTTCATAACAGGACCCGTTGACACATCATTAGGGCCCGCTCCAGTAGAGCCTTGCACGCCCATTAACTGGCTTTCCGCTCATTTTGATCCGTTCTGTTTTTCAAGCTAAATATTTGCCTCTCGTTTTCCACGGCAGGAAATCCGCGGATTCACGTCAATTTAGCGCCTGGTGTCAATGGCAGTTCTCAAAACAAATTATCGGAGGGTTCTCGCCCGGCTGGCCGGAGTTTTAATACGAAACCCGGTTTCATCATTCATCTCCAAAAAAAAAAAAAAAAAAAAAAAAGTAGGATTACAGTTTAATACTACAAGTTTTGTAACAGCGGGTCATACTGCAAAGTTTTATGTATTTCTAGCATTTAATGCTAGAAATACATAAAACACCTTCGTGATGGAAGCCATGGGGATCCCTCTTTCGCTATTTATGAACACGTTTGTCAATAAAAATATTCAACTTCAACTTCTGTAGTAGCGATTTCCGGGACTAGCAAGGGAGAGGAGGCACCGAACTATGAAGAGTTGTTCCTTCTTGGTCAGTTTAAATCGAAGAGTTATTAATGATCAGCTAATATTAAATTTTGTGTTGTGTGTGTGAGGGAAGGCCTCTAGCGTTACTGGGATTTCGCCCCCGATGTCTTTGGAGGAAGTGGAAGGGAGTGCTTGAATATGCCTGCTCAGGGCATAACGCGAGATGTCGCGATCGGCAGGCCTGGGAGGCTGTATCGAAGCAGTTTGGGAAAACTCGCTTATCTCCAGGCTGGCACGAGTAGTCGAGTTGGCCCAAAGTGCGTTGGTTTTCGGAAAGGAATTCAGAGGAATCCAGTATTGAGGTTGATGTGTCAACAACAATACCGGTTCGTTCTGAATTCACAGTTATTACGGGAATCAGAGGGCTGGCTTCCCCAGACAAGCTGTCGCCAAGGGAGGCCGGGCCCATTGATCCTGTCTTATGGAAGTCTGATCTCCCGGCGATCACAGTCCACCGTACGCCGTCCGCCATCCGAGCCGTTTCGGGCAGTAGGAATTTTGTTTAAATCTGAAATTTGACAAAATAGTTGGTTTATCATCTAGATGTGCCCGCAAGGTTTTCAGCCCGATCGACGATCAAGGTTTTGGCTATAGGATCGAGTTAGATGTCGTTTTCGAAGTATTTTTGGATGTAGAATCCGTTTTTTTAGGCACAGGAACGATCCGATAACATCGTCGGAATTTATGGGTCTTTCAAGGGGCTACAAATGGTATTTTTGAAGGATGTCAGGACTCAGGAGGTCAAATATTTTCCGAGTAAAACAAAATTTCTGGAAAATCTGGATCTTGAGCAGGGTCGTAGATACCACAATAATCGCAAAAATATTGTGAACTACAGCACAACAGGCTTGAGGAGGACCTATATGAATCACAGGCAATGAGAATGTGGTTTACAGTGTGCAGGATGCGATTCACACCACAGAAAACGCGATTTTTTTAAACAAGAGGAATCCTGCGGGATCCCTTGTTGAGAATCCCGCATTTTCAAGATTGGATAAACACCGCGGGATCCCGCGGGATTGCGACCCCTAATCCCAATGCCGTCAATGCGTAGCAGATGGGTTTTGACTCATGGACCTGCTGGACAGAGCCTGGAGGTTGAGAGTGGGAGATCGTTCCCCAATTATCCCTCTTTATTTGCTATTGGTGCAATTCGCAGCGTTTTTTTTTATGACATGTATGACTGTCAGATTTTTGGCTAGGTACTGATTATGAAAGAACTCACAGTGAATTGACATAAATGTGAACCTGTTTACAAGATGTAACATCATTATTTAGGAATGTACCCACGTTTTGTCTTATTTTTCACAGCCATTAATATTAAAGATAAAGGTACCAGTATGCGATTTATTTAGCTTGTGTTTGTATCGTGACTCTGCAGAGATAAGCGTATATAAGACATTGTGCGTGTCACCTCGGAGCAATCATGGAGTCGTTGATTCAGTTAGCCTTTCGATTTTTATTCTCAGTGCCGGTATTGTTTTCAATTGTAGCGGTACTTTCTGTGTATTTGGTTCATCGAGTGGCGTACGAGCCGTTCAACTACTGGAAGAAACGCGGAGTGCGTCAGGTTAAAGTCAAATATCCACTTATAGGCAATTTTTTGGAAGGGCTTCGCAGTCCTTCGGTTTTGCTTAGTGGTGCTGCTTACAATGACTTTCCAGATGAGAAAGTCGTCGGTATGTACACGCTGCAAGTACCGGTGCTTTTACTAAGGGACCCTGAGGTGGTCGAGGCTGTACTTATTAAGGACTTTTCGAAACTCTCCGACAGAGGACCAACAGACGATCCGAATTCGGGAAAAGTGTCAAAAAATTTGCTAAACTTGAAGGGAGAGCATTGGAGGAACATGAGAAACAAACTGACACCGACTTTCAGCTCGGGCAAACTCAAAGGTATGCATTCCCAGCTTGTCGACTGCGGCTTGTCACTGATCAAGTACATGCGCCAACTTGAAGATGGTCGTTCGTTCGAAGTCAGAGATGTCATTTCAAGGTTTACGATGGACGTCATCGCTTCTTGCGCTTTTGGCCTCAACATAGACGCGATCAACGACCCAAACTCGGAATTTAGGGAAATGGGTTTGAGCATTTTCAAGCCCACCCCCAAAGCGAAGTTGTTCCAATCTCTCCGAATTCTCCCCAGTTGGGTTGTGAAAAGTTTGAGGAAATTGATCGCTAACTCCAGCAACGAGAAAAGAATAGATTTCTTCGTTGACGCCGTAAATAGCACTGTTGAGTACCGCAAGAAAAACAATATATCACGCCTGGATTTTTTGCACTTGATGAATGAATTGAAGGAGAAGGACGAAGCAATGGTGGCAAATAAGGAGCTAGACGCAAAAACCCCGTTCATTTTTGACCACACCAGTCTGGTTTCGAACGCGTTTGTGTTCTTCTTGGCTGGATTCGAAACAACAGCAAGTACAATTAGCTACACACTGTACGAAATGGCTGTGAATCCCGACATTCAACAACGCACCCTCGAAGAGATATCAGCTGTTCTGGATAAACACGGCGGCGAACCGAATTATGAAGCGTGCCAGGAAATGACGTACTTGGAAAAAGTGATTTCCGAGACTTTGAGAAAGTATCCGCCGGCCAGCGCAATCAACCGTAAAACCCTCACGGAGTATTCCATCCCTGGAACGAACGTCGTACTAGAAGAAGGCACTGTCGTCAGCATACCAATCTACGCCTTCCACCACGATCCTCAATACTTCCCCGAACCCGACAAGTTCATTCCTGAACGGTTCGACGAGAATAAAGACGCCATCAGGAAAGGCACGTACATGCCGTTTGGAGGTGGGCCGAGGATGTGCATCGCTGCTCGATTCGCTAAGTTAGAGGCAAAGGTTTGTCTAGCGATGCTGCTCAGCAATTTTGAGATCGTTAAATGCGAAAAAACAAAAGTTCCCCTCAAGTTTGACAAGAACTCTTTGGTACTAATTGTTCCCGAGGGTGGAATTTGGGTTTCTATTAAACCCCGAAATAATCGTGGAACAAAAAATTAGCTGGGATTGAGGAAACCACGACGGATTCCACTACCACTACGGTACTTCCTTTCTTGGTGAACTGCGATAATATAACAGTTATAGGCACTTTACTGTGGTAGATTAACTTTTGAGATATAGGTAATGCGCTAGAAAATGAGTTTTTAAATTTTTTTTAATTCAAGGCGTTACTTAAGGCCGTTTCTTTCGCAGCACTTTGATTTAAGGTGGTCATTTCACGTTTAGTTTAGGATGAAATGTTTTAGGGCCAAAAACTCCTACTTTTAAGTTACTAATAGAAGCAATAAAAAGTTTTCATTAAAAAAATTATCAATCTTTCAAATATCGAATCTTGTTTATTTTAATTTGAATTTATACAATGTGTACGTAATCTTTATCCCTGATACATATTTTAAAAATATTTTTTGATAGAGTAGGTAGGTAATTCGGCTCACGTAGGAAATATTAAATATTTATCACAAATTTTGTTTCTCAATATATTGATGTGTTTAAGGAACATTGCCAGAGTTTTCTTTATCCAGTGCTCCTTGATACTTTCTAGTAGTTCCATTCAAATTTTGAAGATTCCAGGGGAAAAAAACGGCTAAGTCATGATTTTTGCTCATTTTTTTAACTCATTCTTTGACGGTTTTAGCTAATTTTTCATTTTTTTATTCTAGCATGGAACATGCTTTAGCCTTCGACTAACTTGGCAAAAAGTGTCACATTTTCGGGTGACGAAACCGGGTAACGCCGATGGGTGACGAAATTTTCTAATGATTTCCGCTGCAACGGAGCCGTTGCTGGGGGAATGAAACTTCTTTAGTTTTCTTCGGACAGAAATTGTTCAGCACTCGTTGGAAAGCTCTGAGTTTATTAGACAAGGTACATTTCTCCAATTTGAGTATAGCTGTACGGAAAGCTGAGTTATGCGCATGACATCAAATCATTTTTGTTTACTAACATGTGGCCGTCCACTGGAAAACGTACCTTAGCTTCCGGATTTTTTGTCAAACAATTGCCAATTTTCGATTTCTTTCTGCTTGGCAACGTTACTGGGCTAAGCATGTTCCATGTTTCTTGAATTTTAAGCCTAACAATAGTACGCCAGGCAGTCAACCAGGTTTCACGGATGGACAACCAACGGAAATCGCGGCAGACAATGTGGCCTCAATTTCCGAATTACGGTAGGGCAGATGCCGTTTGAAGAGCAATTCCAAATATCCCATTTGTGTTGATGGGGCAGGTGGATTGTACAGTGCCGCCTGGTGTTACGCAGATGCTTGCTTTTTAGCGTTTGTCCCGGGAAAATAGTTGGATGAGCTGCCGTGGAAAGGTCATTGAACGATTATCTTCTACTTACGAAGTCCATCAGTTTTGGTTGTTCAACGCACTGTACGGTCGATTAACTATTCCCTTAGATCCACATAATCCTTTGCTTATATATTCACTCCCTTGATGGAACGTGAATCAGGCGACTTGATGGCGAGTAGGTAAAGTGTAGGGTCTCAGTGTACCCGGAGGCGATTCATCCGTTAAAAGCATCTCGTGTTTTCCCGGTGTCCCCTTACTACCTCGTCCCGGGTTATAACCATCGTCTACAGTGAAGAATCTACTCAACCGTTTCAACAAGAACAATAACGTAGAACAAATGTTGAGCAGGATGCTTATAACTTATCACAATCTGATTTCGGGAAGTGAGTAGATAGGCAGCGGGTATGGCCATCCCTCGCGGTATTCAATAATTGAAATTATATCAAGAAGTCCAGCACGTTTCGAAAACATTGTTTAAAAAGTCTTCTATGTACGCTAGGGTACCGTAAATTAAAATTGTTCCCTACCCTTCACAATTTATTGAACGAAATGTACGATGTAAGAAAATTTCTTTACATTTACATTTAATGTAAAGCAACGAATGTAAAATTACAAAACTTTAATTAAAGTTTATTTAAATTGCATTCAAAGGATCAGTTTTTACAGAACTCGACGGTGATCCAAAGGTTGGTAACTGTAGATTCTTCCATTTTCTGTAAACGAGCTTTAGGACTACTTTTTGATGGCTTTGGAATTTTATACTTTTCTGTGCTCGCCGAGCATTTCGGATCGTTATAAGTACCTACCTACCTGCCTTAGATGTATCATAAAGATAACGCGATCTATAACATTTTCCTCCTCCTTGTGTTGAGGCTCCAATACAAAATCATTAGTTTAGTTTTCTCTGAAGTATCAACATAATATTATTATGTTTCGGTCGTTTTACAAGTAATTTAGAACCTCGTGTAGGTTTTTTTTTTTTTTTTCAATTTTGGTTAATTATTCTTGGAATATTACTCACATGTATCCGCGAAGAGTCAACCATTTCGATCGACCTCAAAATTTATTCTATACGCGAAATATATTTCAAAAATTTCGTTGTAATTTTTGAAGTAAGTACCTACCTGAAATTCAATCGACATAATACGTATATTATACGGTTTATTTTATGTATGTTTATTTATCGACATAATATGTATATTATGTACGGTTTATTATATGTACATTATACGGTTTACCCTCTATTATAAATCCTTGGGCCCTCAAAGTTTTCAGGATGGAACTTTTGAAGGATGGTTGAATGAGGTGTCGTTTTCCGAGTAATTTTGGACGCTTAATACATTTTTCGGGGTCCCAAATCTGTCCAAACATTGTACAGGCATTTAAATATATATATATATATATTTTGTTGACGTCTTGTTTTTTGCACCTAAATCAAAAACGCTGCAAATTTTACACAAGGGTTTATTATTCTTTGATATAGGTTACTTGTACAGACAGTTAATTCTGTCAATAAAAAAAATTAAAAAAAAAATTTTTTTTTTGGGATTTTTATATTTCAAAAAAAATTTTTTGGAGGGATTTTTTTTTCAAAAATGTGTTTTTTCAAAAATTCTTTAATTTTTACTCGAAAAATATTTAACTTCCTGGTATCCTTCAAAAATCCCATTTTTAGCCCCATGAAAGCCCTATAGATCGCCACAGTGAAATCGGATCGTTCGGGGACCCCAAAAAATGGATTCTACGTCCAAAAATACTTCGAAAACGACACCTAACTCGATCCCATAGCTAAAAGCCTTCAAAACACCCCTCCTGTAGCCCCATTTTAGCCCCATAGCGCCCCACAAGTTTTGAGGCCGATCCGAGTCGTCGACCTCCGTCGCGAAAACATAGGTGTATTATTCCAAGAATAATAAACCAAAAATGATAGACCCTTGTGTAAAATGTGCAGTGTTAAAATGTTTTTTTTTATTGAAATTTAATAAAATATGTGTAAAATGTACATAATTCAATTGACTCACTGGGATTATGCGTGATTATAACTTCAAATATTCCGTGCTCAAATGCATGCGGGATTTCCATTCCAAGTTGGCAAGAGCCAAATTTAAATGATTGTGCAAGAACCGAGTATCGTCCTCTGTAAACCGAAAGAATTTTTTTTTTTTTTTTTTTTTTTTCGTTAATTCTTAAACAATCTGATTTTGCAGCACAGATCTCTCTCGCGGAGCAAAATGATACCGGGCAAACGAATTACACAAAGCTTACGGGCCTTTGAAGAGTCCGAATGTCACTCCCCGAAACTAGCCGATCCCACTTCATTGGACGGACGTTCAAATGATCAAAATTGACAGATCCGGGGGTTTACGAGGTTTACAGGGCTCTAGCTTTCGACATTCCGGTCCACCGGGTCCCACAAGGTTGAGGCTTCAAAGGATCCCATTTTCCACACTTCTCTCAAATCCCGTTTGAGGGCGTCCTGTCGCCGGATTCGTGTCCTCTGTTCGACACTTCAACGATCACACCGCCCTCTCGCCGCAAACCGTGGAGCCCAATGTTTGCCCGCCGTTACGACGGATATGAAAGTTTTAACGAACTGATCCGTTCAACAAGAGCTGAAACAAGCCCAATAGGCCGGTAAAGGGAGTACTAATGAATTGAGTAATTTCTGTAGATGCAGTTCTACCTTCTGATACGTTCATAAAAGTAAATCATCCGGTAAACAATCCTCCTTTCTGCCCAACCACGGCCATGAAGAAACTTCATTAGATGAAGGTATACCTTCGTAATAATATAGGGCAGTTGCGGAAATACGAGCTGTCTGAAGGCTACTTGAAAGGGTTTCATAATTTGCAGAACTGCGCTGACTAATATTGGATCATATTGGGTCGGAGCTCGAAGCTAATTTAGGGGTCTGTTTGGTTAACTTCTCCAGGGAACTGGCGGTTTACTTCGACTCTATGTGGTTTACTCTGGATACCTGGCAGAGTGTGGTTTGTTGCTTTGAGAGTAGAGGATGAGCGTAGTGAACTGGATTTGAGAGGTTTTCTTTCATTCAAGTATGTTCAGTTCTTAGCCGAGTATGTCACTTCGTTGACTTCGTTGGACTGAGACTCTCATAATATGAAAATATATATTATTCGTTGAGATTCCCAACCAACCTTAAGGTACAATTTTACTGAGTTCAAATGAGCATTAGGTAGTGTGGGAACCAAGCCAGGCAAGGGTGTAGATAAATTGTTTACCTACGAGAGGTTGTGTTATCAAGCATTTATTAATGTGGATAATATGGCTGAGTTCATCACACTGCAATGCGTTCGGGAGGATGGGAATCCCATGTGGATAGAGATGCTCCAAATAAATCGAATATTGATATTTTCTAGTCAGTGTATCGATACATAGTCATAGGCGAGATTCTTTTCCTTTGATACATCAATACACAACTAGATGGATAACCAAAAATTTGATCAAAATTTGAGGTTTTAATAAAGATTCCTACTGCCCAAAACGGCCTGGAGGGCGGACGGAGATTGCATTTTGGTTCATTATTTTTGGAGTAATTCACCTATGCAATCGCGACGGAGGTCGAAAATTCTGTTCGGCCTCAAAATGTGACATACGTTTCAAGATGTCTAGATTCCAAAAACGAAATGTCCGTCCGCCGTACGCCGTCCGATTCGTTTTGTGCAGTAGGAATTTTTCTCAAAATCTGAAATGTTGACAAAATACTCGGGTTACTATCTAGTTGTGTCCGGAAGGATTTCAACCCGGTCGCCGAACCCGTGGGGCTCAAAATAGGCTACAAGAGGGGTTATTGAAGAGTTTTGGCTGTGCACTGAAGTATTGTTACCATTGGGACTCAAGGTACAGATAGCGATTGCTCGAATTACGAACAACTCATTGTCTATACAATAACTTTTGGAGGGAAATTTAATATTTGAATGTTCTTCCTCAAAAATAGCTTCTTTTTTTTGGATCGTCGCTATCTATTTAAATGGTATTTGAAGAATGTGAGGCTCATGAAAAATGAAAAGTATGTCACTCAAATGTCTTAGTCTTGCCGCAAGACTCTTGCGCCCCATTGACAGTCAAACATGTAATTCAAATCTGAACTTGAAACGTTTTAGGCCCCATAAAAGTCGACCAACACTGATGTACAAAAAGCAATAATCAATATTGCTACCCAACCAAACGACTTATACAACTGTCCAATTGTTTTCACTAATTAAGGATCCCAAATTATCGTCAATGATCATTTGAACAGGGAACAACTCGCTGAGGAAACTTAAACACTACCTACAAGGGAGAGATCCGAAGGCAATCGGAATCGAATGAACATTATACTTGGGTCGGAAAAGGGATTTTATCGTTGGCTCGTACCTCGGGGGAAAATCCTACTTGAAATTCAGTTGGGCGACCGTGGAAATTGGGGGTTTACAGTTGGTGAGGGTCTTGTGGGAAAAAAGGGCGAAGGCGAAGTAAACGTTATTTTATTTATTTTTTTGATAGTCCACTGAAGAGCTAACAGGGTTTTCGTATTAAATGTGAGAGAATTAGGTAGTTTATTCGCTATAGAATTCTGTGAATGCGATTCTTCCAGAAATATTTATGGATTAAGGCTTTGCGAGAGGACATTTCTCGTGGAGGTCCAAGACGAAGCAGGTTTGGTTAGAAAAGCCAACGGAAATTCCACACTAATCCAGAAAAGCCCGAATATTAGCAAGATCTGACTTGTCAACCCGTTTATCTCCCGCCTCCCATTAAACGATTTTGTCTGGAGGGAATTCCTGCCTCCCGTCTTGGTCTTTCACTTGGTGGAGTTGCGAAACGTCTGGTTTTACGCTGAGCCAGATATTCTCTAGAATTAAAGTAAACCGGGAGAAACTCCAGAGGGGGATTCATTATGGGAGAAGGGGATGCGGCTTTCCCTCCTTGATTACCATAACAGATTGTGCCTTCGTTGAAAACAGCGAGGCCAATTCGAAAAAAAGACGGGAAAAAACCTATGAAGTTATCTTGTTTTGTAAACTTCGTTCTACAGAAGGGTTGTTAAGTTTTCCCGGCCTTTTTTTTTTTTTTTCAACAGAGTTCAACCGTCACCACTCATGGCTTAAAGTTGCTGTCCACGATATCCCCAAGAGGTCCTCTTATATGGGCCTGGTGACACAACTGCAACCCTACCGAACTTCCTGCCGCAAACAATTTGCAACATTTTACGAGAAGGGCCATCTCGCAACAAGTGGCCCCAGGTGTCCTGGCCAAATGTGTCTTGCAACAATGCTTCACCTCCAGTAACGGAAGGTTCGCTGGTTAAAGTCAAGATCTAACGGCGGAACTTCCCTTACTCAGGGACCTGCCGGTGAACTCTACTCCTTATATCTCGTAGTATTAATAACAGAATATATTGATAAATTACGTATAAATGTATGATTTATTACCCAGAAAACTTTATTGATCATTTAGTCCATAAAATTCTTTCCATTTCCCCTCGCCTGCAGTACTTTCTGTCTCTCCAATGCTTTTTGTGCGGAAATGGATTGCCGAAAGGAACGTTTCAATCATAACATATATGTTGGAGAAAGCTCACCAGTATAATGTGATATTTGTTGATCTAACGATGGAAGTTCCTCTTACATCTCCATCCCTATTGTAGATTGGAAAAACTCGTTTGGTTCTTTACCACCGTTCTTGGAAAGTGCCTCTGAATACAGGAAAAAAAGAGGCTATGATCAGGCTAACGGTTTTTCCTTTCTGCGGGGGTAGTTTTCCATCTAATCAGAGTCCACCAAGACCCCTTTGGGAAAATGGAAAAGGAGAAAGAGGAAAAAGGGCTAGGCAAATTCGTTTAGGCCCCGCATTACGTTTGCTTGGAATGTCGTTAACGTTTTTGAACAAAGACCTTTCTTTCACATGCTGAGTATATTCATCCGATCCCACTTGTGCATGAGGAGCCTTTGTTTCGCTGAGTCTCGATTTTGAAAAAGAAAGAAAGGAAACAAAAATCCGGTAGAGTTTTTCTATTTATAAACGAGTCTGATCTCGCATGACTTACAAAGCACAAGTATGAAAGAGTCTCTGTGTGTTTGGGTGAATCAAAATAAAATGAGAAAATGCGAATTAGCGGAGGACTAAGGGGTTGGGCATTTTAACACTCAGCTTTCGGATCAGGCTGTTCAAATTCAAATTTTCCAATATTCTGAAACTATTTTTGGGAAAATAACATTTCATGCAGATTCAGAATAACATACGTTGGTACTTTTAGATATCTTCTGAAATGGTAAAACCTTTTCGAGTTAAGGTTTTATTCGCCAAACCCAAAGTACGAATGGTTTTAAGAAATTCGGGGAACGCCCAATATTGGGGGTCTTGGAAACACATGTAATAATAATATACACTAGAGATTATCACGGCTGCTATGTAAAAAAATTGCTCTAAACGGTTGGATTAGAGGATCCTATGAATTTGAGAGTCTGGCTTCACTCTCTTCAACGATTCCAACTTTTTTTTGGGTATCTTGGTCGACGAGCGTTCCTGGGATACTGCAAAGTTTGTCTGTTGTCAAGATACTAAGGAGGACTCTCTAAGTACTAACCAGCTCAGACGAAACGTAGCAACTTCAATAGCTACATAGTTCTACTGCTATGCTTAGCCGCGATTGAGGTGAATGGCTCTTAAATTTCCTCTGAATAGTTCGAGGTATCGTCATAATGCAAAATAAGACTTCAAACTAAATAAAAGTATTCATAAACTAACTCCTCACAAATGTTAACAACCCTGCAGAATTTCAGGAAATTATACTACGATTTTTTGGTGAAAAATCATCATGCTGTCAAGGACAAGTAGCCATCATATCAGATATTATATTCCGTCTTATTGGTTTTGGTGAAGGCGATCTGGTGTTCACTCCTCATCAGGAACATCTTAAGGTGAATCAAACACATGTTTCCACATTTTTAGACACCTTTCTTGCATGCCAAGCGCTCGCATAAGACTGAGAAGTTGTTTTCCGAGTAAGTTTGGACGTATATTCTATCTGTCAGGTTCCCACATTAAATGTCCACAAATTTTGTCCAAACCCTTTTCAGAAATACCGAATTTTGGTTTATTATTCTGGGAATAATTATTATTACGGAGGTCGACGACTCGGATCAGCCTCAAAATTTGACATTATCCGTTTTAATAATTTTTGCACAATGTGTACGAAAAATAATAAACTCTTGAGTAAAATTTGCAGCGTTTTTCAGTTGAGTGAGATGAGAGTATCCTACGAGAACATTAATTAAGGTGCAATCTCTTAAACGTACTTGTAAGACATGTGGCTCACAAAAAAGGCAAACATAATAAACCCCATTTCTGAGACTCCCACAAAATGTTGACCCTCCCATTTTTTCCCACGTTAAGAGTCATCGTAAAACGGATCATGAAAGTTTTACGTGCTTTCCGGTAAACCCGGTCCCGTTATTAAGCAATCTGTCTAGAGGCAACAAGTGACCCAAACGGTGATGTTCCCGCGTCATCCCTTTCCGAGATTGGGTCAACTTTAATCATTAATAAGCTGACAAGGTCCCTTTGTATGAAGATGGGGCCGTTTTTTCTTTAGCAGGGAAACAGGTTTATTTCTGAAGTATTTTTTCTTCAAGGGAAGTCCTTGCTTGTTTGATAAGGCCTCACTCGTAGGTATAGGAGATCTTCTTCTCGTGATCTTCTATTACATCACCCAGATGGGAAATTAGAGTATATCTACACCTCACTACCCGGAGGTTTTGCAGGTTAGCATCATAAGACAACCCATACCACCATTTTCTGTCATTCTCGTTATTTGAAATAAATTGAATTAATTGATTATTAGAATATTAATAAGGTTTGCTTTGTGAAAATTCCCCAAACAGCAGAAACTTTGCATTCAAGAGTAGGGACAAGAACCAGCCTATCCACTAGATCTCGCCTTTTGTTTCAGAAGCGGGAAAACCCGAATGCAGCTCCTTCCCCAGCAATTGGTGGGCGCCGTTTTGACATTAAAATTTTTATGTCTTGACTTTCGCACATGAATTCATAAAGCGTCAGAAAATGGAGCGTTACGAAAAATGTCTGCAATCATGTTGACATTTTCATGTCTTGACTCGGGCACATAACTTTTTACAATCGTGTTGACATTTGCATGCCTTAACTCTGGCAGATAAATTTATGGAATCATGTTGACATTTTCATGTCTTAACTCTGGCACGTAAATACGAAAAGCGTTAAGAAACGAGACATGAAAATGTCTCATTGAGTTACAGACTTGTACGCAAGCTGATTCAAGATTTTAAGACAGAAAATCGACTTTTTTTAAGGTTTTCGGCTATGGGGTTGATTTAGGTGTCGTTTTCGAAGTATTTTGGGACTTGCAGTTTTGTGCTACGGATCTGACGGAGGGCTCTTCCAGCCCTTCGTCGTCTCTGGCGACTGCCAGCTTGAACGTGAGGAAGTTGGGTTCCTTCACTACTGATAGCTCGCTCGTACCCACAGCAGCACCTGCATTCACCGGCAAAACCCTGGCTAATGACGACGAGCACTCTGAAGGTCATCTAGGAATATCCATTCTGGACAACTCCGTTGAGGTTGTTGGGAAACGACCTTCCACCTCCAATGGAGAAGCCCCAAGCATCACTTTTGCCAATTAAAGCGTGGTGTTTACGAAACCTACACTGGGACACGCAGCCATTTCCTCCGAGACGAAAACTAGGACGCAGCCCCTACGATTTTCCACTCATCAGACAAAACAAGTTTTAATTCAAACATTATTGCAGGGACACTTTAACGCCACGTGTTCAACTCCCCTAGGGCTTATCGAATTGAACGAAGGTGAAAGGAATCAACGAGGATTACAAAAACATAATGTCACTCTAAGCAGTTTTTATACAGTGAATTAGTAACGATGAACTCGCATACGAGACTAAATTACAATCAATTTGAGGGTAATTGAAGTTAAGCCAAGGAGGGGTTAATTCGTCGTCTAACGAGGCGGTTGAGAACCCTGTTGGCCGTGAGGGAACAGGAAAGACGGCAAAAATTAGCTTCAAGTCTAAAGCCCGTTTCCAATCATCGGCAAAATAATTTCATCTCTTCATCTACATCCCCCTTTTCCAATTAAATGTTGACAAAAAGCGGCCTCTTTCGGATCCGTTCCTTTGTGAGGCGTCCAACCGTCAAAATGCGCCTCTCGACGAGTTGTTGGGCCGCACTTCAGACGGCCGGCAAACAAGATAAGAGCGCTTGTAAATACTGTAAATCAGGAAGAGATTTTTTTTTTTAAGAGCTCTTCCCGGTCCCCATAGATTGAATAGGTACTCCCACACACACAAAAAAGTCCCAAGTGAGGTTTTAGTTTATATCCCAGACTGGGAAAGCGAAAACAATGAGGCTCGCCGTTTGTGTTGTCGGCTTGGCCACCACTCAAGTCAAAACCAGGAACTTCCACTTTTCCTCGCATTCAAACAAGTCCCCGACATTTCCAACCAGCTGGAGCTTCTTTTAAATAGAAAGTTTTCATTTTTTTCGTTTTAAGTTTGATAAATTATCTATTTCCACGTAATACCATACATAAATCTTACATACAATAAAAGTACCTTGGGGAAGGTGGGGCACAATGAAACACGAAAGTTGGTTTTGCCCATAGCTCCCCACTGGAATGGTTTGTTAAAATTTTATTTTTTTCCAGTGACGAAGGGCCATCTAAGCTATGAAACAAATATATCAACCGTTATTATAGAAACCATACGTGACCAGGAGTAGCCATTTTGCACAAAATGAATTTTGTTTCATTGTGCCCCATGCCCTGGGGTACAATGAAACAGGCCAAGTGGGTATCTTCCATTTATGGCACAACGAATGAATGAATGAAACGTTGAATGAATTATGGCGCTCTTTTCGGTGTTTCAAGGTTTATGGATGAATTAAGTGTATAAATTAACCTTAAACCTTGAAACACAGGAAAAAACGACATTCATCCATAAAATACCATAATTCACGTTTCAGGTTATAATTCGTCCATAAAAGAGGCCATAAGTAAAAATTCATTGTGCCCCGAGCTCCTTTGTTTCAAGGAACCCCAAACAAGGAATTACAGTTTCCGCTAATCTCTACCACAAACGTGAAGCAGTAAAAATACTTAAGTTGGGCAAAATCGTAAAGGAATACACGTTTATTGAAATGCCATTGGAGATGGCTGAATTAAAAAATCATTGTTAACTGGAGGCGAAACTTTGTTGACGGAAAATTTTTACTTTCACGGCGAAAAACGCATCAAGTGGCGTCAAATGGTCGCATGCAAATGGTAAGGAGGGGACGATCAGCTGGCCATGTTGGGGGTGGACAGCAGCCCTTACTGCCAAAATCCCGTTGAACTAGACCCTTCTGTACCTACGCCCGGTAAAAAATATATTTCACTGTGCCCCGTGTTTCAATGTGCCCAACCTTCCCCTACATGATTCGGTTGCATGACATGTACATTGTACATCTTTCTTCTGATTTCATTTTCAGAAAGACGGCGAAGAACCAGAGAGAACCGATACGTCAAACTTGTTTGCCCTCCATTTACGAAATGAAATTCCCTCATTTATTAAAAGAATACTTCTTTTTTTTTGCTCCCACGTCAGTTAGAAATGCCGCATGGGAGTTGCCAACTGACAGTTCCGCCCGTTTCGCTACATTTCCCAGCCTCAGGCGGGAGGCACGTGCTCGACAGCTTTCACCGTTACCTATTCTTTCTTTTTTTAGCCCGAAATCTGATATGAGATCTCATCAAGAGCGAAGAAGGTAACTGCATATGAGAAGCTTACGTGGCGTCGCTAGTCGAATGATGATGAAGTTATTAAATTGGAAACTTGGCAAGCAACGAGAGAGAAAGCTGTCGACCGTTTGCTAGTTAACCTGAATAAGCATTTATTGTAGGTACCTAGTGGAAAATGGCAACCTTGTATTCGTTAGAATATTTATAAACCTCGAGCGGTATGAATAAATATGAGATCCCAAACTTTGATCCCAGTTCCAATCTACCCGATATTCGATCACTATAGTGACTTAAAAGTCTTCATAATGTTTATATTCTTCGCTTACAAACACTAACATGAAGTTGAATGTGTATGCGTTTTCAGTCTTGTCCCTGTGGAGTGGGGCGTTATTTCATTTAATGTGGAAATGGGGCTAATGCGGAAATAGTTTTGAAAATGACGCCATTTGAACGCCTTGCTTCTTGAAACCGTCTCATTGTGTTCTCAGTTATGTTGGAAACTGGGTTTGGATCTCGAGGGTTGGTCCAAGTGAAAAACGTTATTTGATGTATATATACTACGTTTTAATGTATTTATACATCTTCAGGAGGCAACAAAATTGTTAAAATTTACATTTGGTTACATACATTTAATGTAAACAGCTAGAAATGGACCTTGAGGCGACATCCGTTACCTTAGAACGATATATTGCTTGTTCAGATGATCTTTATTTAATAAAGCTGCATCCAGGTGAACAGGTGGTGACAGAAAATAGTAACAAACTGGGCGATAGAGTGATACAAGTGGTTGTTGTGATGCTATCTTTTACAGGTAAGGTTGAAAGCCATGGCCATGAGGAGACGCATGTATTCATAGTCACCTAGAATTTTCTTTACACCTTTAGGTTGCGTCCCCTCATAGCCATGGCTCTCAACCTTACCAGTAAATGGGCTCTCCATCTTGACGCCTTGTGCTTCCGAATGTTCCTGGCCCGTCCGGTTTGCGTGGTGATTCGGATGGGTCGACTTCATCCTCTCTACAGCTTCAGCCTGTTGATTTTCAAGCCAGTGATTCCTCACAGTGTTCGCGATCGTGCTCTTTTGTCAGTGAGCTGAAGTGTATGTTGAATCATTGCCCCGAGCATCTTCTTAAATTGTATGATTTACCTTTATATAGAAGTGTTTCGATGCCTGCTCGGTTTACAAACCCCCATCCGAGGCGTGATGACGTGAGAAATGTTTCTTCAAAATGCCATTTTACTGTTCTACATTTAAATATTTGCTCTCTTCGAAATAAATTAAACTTGCTCGATTGTTTTTTAAAATCTGTTGATCTAGAGGTTGATGTGGTCAGTATAAATGAGCATTGGATCAATGCGTCTGAAATGAAATTTATTTATCTGGAAAACTATTCAGTTGGGCCTGCCTTTTGTAGGCCAGCACTTGAACATGGTGGCTCTTTATTGCTCGTAAAGGATAACTTTCTTTTTTCATCTCTTGACTATTTAAATGGTCTCTCCGTTTCCCGCGATTGCGAAATAAGTGCACTGAGACTAGATAGATTAAATTTGATTGTGATTTCGATTTATCGTTCTCCTAGTGGAAACTTCGAAAATTATCTATCCATACTAGAAAATCTCCTTTGTCGTGTATACAGAAACAACCGAGTTATGTTCATTGGGGATTTCAATGTTTGTGCACTTGAAGACACTTCCAAGTTCAGATCGCTCGTAAATATTTTTAGTACATTTAGATTTTTACCCCAAAATTACAGGCCCACTCGTTTGCGGAGATGTATCGATAATATTTTTATAAATTTCCATCCTTCTCAGTCATCATATTTTGTTGAGGATGTTTTCTTTTCTGACCATAGAGCCTTATTCGGTTCTTATGTTTTGGACGCCAAATCTGACCCATCCTCAAATCGAAATATTATCATCCGCCCAATTTCTCCCAAGAATCTTGCAGCGTTTGAATACCATCTTTTTATGACTGATTGGAATTTTGTTTACGATCCGCTGATAAACATCGATGTCCGCTGGACCACGTTCGTGGAATCAGTTTCTAATGCTGCCACTATTGCCTTCCCTTGTAAAAGTGTTAAATTGTGCACTAAAAAGAGTAAACATAATAAACCCAATAGATGGTACAATAATGATCTTAGGCTCCTGAAGGATCAGCTGGATGAACTATATGTTAAATCTAAAACCACTGCTAACCCTGCGTTGCGAAATACTTTCCATCAATTAAAATCCAAATACACAAGTATGATTAGACATGCAAAACAAGTAGATCGTGAGAAATCTATCTTTTCGTCCAAAAATCCTGTTAAAGCCATGTGGAATGAAATTAATGAGAACAGGAAAGGGGAGTATGGGTCTAAAGCAGCCTCGAACCTTTTTTCAGCTGATGCCTATAATTCTTATTTTGTGAATGTCCCTGCAGAAGCTCTCAGTGGCCTTCCTTCAAATCTTGGCGACCCTTTGGATTTCAATGTCCAGCTTTCAGAAGCAGTTCCATCCTTCGCATTTTCTTGTGTTGAGCCTCAGAATGTCTACACTGAAATAACAAATCTTAAGCAGTCTAATGGGTGTGACGTTTATGGGATTTCGACTAGCATGCTGAAGCAAGGGGCACTGGCTCTGGTGTTCCCTCTCACGCGCCTTATCAATGACTCGATCTCAGCACGGGTTTTCCCATCAGCTCTCAAGGTCGCCGAGGTGGTCCCATTATTTAAAAAAGGTGAACCAAATTCACTTTCCAATCATCGACCCATCTCAAAACTTCCTGCTTTGTCCAAGGTTTTCGAAAAATTACTAAAATCCGACCTTAACGATTATTTTGAAAAGCACAATTTGTTTAATGATTCGCAATTTGGTTTCCGTAAGGGTCGATCCACAAGGGACGCAATTCAAAGCCTCACTGATTTTGTGGCATCTGCTTTCGAGTACGGAGAATTCGCTTCCGCGACTTTGGTGGATGTCGCAAAATGTTTCGACTGCATTTGCCATAGAATACTGGTCGAAAAGCTCCACAAGTATAACTTCTCCCGTGGCGCCCTGTCTTTGGTGGAAAGTTATCTATCCGGCAGAATACAGGCTGTTCGCCATGGCGGAGGTTTATCCCAGTTCTTGCCAATCAACTATGGAGTCCCACAAGGCTCAGTCCTCGGCCCAATTTTATTTCTAATTTTTATCAATGATCTCCCGGCATGCCTTCTGAATTCTTCAGCAATTCCCATTCTTTTTGCTGATGACACATCTTTGGTCATGAGAAGCAAATCATGTTCTACTCTCTGCGAAATCGAAGTTGCTTCTCTTGAAGCTGTCACAAATTGGTTCTCAGTAAACCAACTCTCAGTAAATTGTGATAAGACCAGCATTATGAGGTTTGGGTTGAGAGATTTGTCGAGTCTCGACAATAATCTGGCTGACGTAAGATTCCTTGGCGTCTCCCTTGACCCAAGGCTTGACTGGAAGTCCCATTGTACTCGCCTCGTTTCAACTCTCAACAGCTACACCTTTTTATTGAGGCGTCTCTCTGAAAGACTGACAAAGCCTGCTGTCCTCGCAGCTTATCACGCTTGTTTTCATAGCAGAGCTGTCTATGCCATTCTCTGTTGGGGACACTCCCCCGCAGCTTCCATTGTTTTTGCATCTCAGAGAAAAGCTGTACGGGTCGTGGCTGGTATTCGCTATCGCGAGGATTGTAGACCAGCATTTGTTGAGCTCAGAATTCTCACTATCCCAGCTATTTACATCCTTGAAGGCTTAAATTATGTGAGGAGGAACTTTGATAAATTCCTCAGGCCCGACCATCAATACTCCACACGTGGCAAAAGCAGACTCATACTCCCCTTTCATCGCCTAACTACTTCCCGGAATTGCACCTGGTGGGGGCTCAAATTTTTTAACGCTCTCCCAGCAGATATCCGGGATGCTCCAGCTGGTGCGTTCAGGGCCCGTATCAAGGGTTACCTCATCAGGCTTGCTCCTTACAGCTTTGATGAGTTCTTTGCTGACGCCGTTAATTGGTCCATGTAGTGTGCCTGTATTTTGTTTTGTTATACCTAGGTTAAGTTAATCAGTTTTTTTTCTTGTTTTTTTCCTGTATGTATTTGACCATTGCCCATACATTCTGTGTTTCTGGCAAATAAAAGTTTTGATTTGATTTGATTTGATAAATGATAGCATCACAACAATCACTCTTATCACCACAGAGTAAGGTAGTAAAGTAAGATAAGAGTAAGGTAGTAAAGTAGTAAGGTAGCTTATCACCCATTTTGTTACTTTTTCTGTCACCGCCTGTTCACCTGGAGCGTAGTAGTTTAATCTGTGACCTGAATGCTTTATTTACCTACTCCATCTGAACAAGCAATAAATCGTTCTAAGGTAATTAAACTAATACCTACAAAACCATGTCGCCTCAAGGCTCGTTTCCAGCGGAAAATGTAACAGCGTTAAATGTAACCAAATGTAAAATTTAACAATTTTGTTGTGTATTTGTTTAACTTTAGCCCTGAAGAAGATGTGCAAATACATTGAAACGTTGACATATAATAACGTTTTTCACCCTCGAGAACCGAACCCAGTTTATCCAAGTGGTCAAGAAACCCGGAATTTATGCTGGTAGCCCTATCGGGAAAGGCGGGCTTCCGCAAGTCAGCTGCTTTGTGCTGACCTTTTCTTGACACACTCGTGATTTGCTGATCATTCGAGTGGTGTACTGTTGGAAACACATTTCTCCAAGAAGTGGAGAGAGTCAGTAACATTTTTCCAATTTTTTTTATTTATTTTATTTTTTATTTATTTATTTTTATTTTTTTGTGTTAGTTACACGTTGAGTTTCCTCTTTCACCGTTCCAACTACGAAATCAGGCCTCTAGTGCAAGTTATTAACGCAAGATGTTTATTTAAAAAATGTAGTACATACCAGAGTTGGGCAAAAAGTAGTTCTGAAACTAAAACTAAAAACTAAAACTAAATTAGTTCCGAAGTGGAACTAAAAACTGAAACTATTAGTTTCAGTTCGACTTTCGAAACTAACTTTTGGAACTACATTAGTTTCATTTTCAACTGTTGAAACTGAAACTAATTTAGTTGCAAAAGTTAGTTTCGAAGTTGCGAATAAAAACTAAAGTAGTTTCATCTTTTATTCGTAGTTTCGGAACTAAAAATGAAACTAATTTTTTTTCCTCGCGTTTTTTACTGATTTGAAGGGGATGTGTGTTCGTGTGTGTGTTTCAACGAAATGTGGGTGATGGGTGCGAACAAGTTCTTTTTTTCAGGGTCGTAGAAGAATAGATTAAAGTTTCCTCCCCTCCCCACCACTTTGAGTGGAACATCAAACGTTTTCAGAAACGTATCGAAGAATTTAGGGTGATGAGTCATTTATTATGTCTGGAGGAAAACAAATTGCGAGGAAAAAAAATGTCTGCGAGGAAAAAAAATTTAGTTTCATTTTTAGTTCCGAAACTACGAATAAAAGATGAAACTACTTTAGTTTTTATTCGCAACTTCGAAACTAACTTGTGGAACTAAATTAGTTTTAGTTTCAACAGTTGAAACTAAAACTAATTTAGTTCCAAAATTAGTTTCGAAAGTCAAACTAAAAACTAAATTAGTTTTTAGTTTCACTTTCGAAACTAAAAACTAATTAGTTTTTAGTTTCAACTTTAGTTCAACTAAATTTTTATTCGAATAATCCCAACTCTGGTACATACCTAGTAACGGGCTGACGCTGAAAAGTTAATTTTGTCCATACAAAAAGTGGAGGATAAAAAAAATCATCTATAGCGTTCTGTTCGTCTAGAAGTGGGCTTTGTGTGCATTTTCACCATTAATGAAACTTCAGGTTTCTACGGGTTTTGCTGGCCATTTCCGATTGGTGGGGTAAATGCGGAAGGTTGGCCAGAAAAACACAGTTTTTAACCATGAGAATTCTCATTAATTAATCTACTTAAAACAAGCTACTAATTAAAAAAAAAGACTATAAACAAGAATATATAGTGTTCTGTTCGTCTTGAAGTGGGCTTTGTTTGCATTTACCCCATTATTGCAACTTCAGGTTTTTACGGGTTTTGCTGGCCATTTCCACATTTGCCCCGATTGATGGGGAAACCTTTTGTATAACTTGAAGTAATCTACCTAAAACAAGAATTCAAAAAAGTGTTTTTATAAGGGAAGCTATAGAGGATCAAATTTGAACTGTTGAAATTTTGGATCGCAACTTCCCCTTTCCACTGGTTTTCCCATGAAATAAGTTCTTAACTCAGTTCTACCTCCCGTTTCATGAAATCTTGATTTACACGTTAAAAAAAAAAAAGATCCCATGAGATCCTCGAGAATAGAAATAGACTTCTTAAACCGCTGTAGCCTCTTCACCCCATTATGCAAAACCTCGAATTTATCCGAGAATAATACATTTCTCCCGGGATATTCGTGTATTTATCGCGTTTCCGCGTTGAAGGGAAAAGGGGAAAAATGCCAGGGTTGAGAGGAAAAAACGATACAAAAGACGCAATAAATATTATTGGCTCCCTTTTACGCAAGATTGAAAGTGGGTGGGGATACAAGACCATTAAGGCCTTTTGGAGGCGTACTCATTCCACGTTGAACCAAATCTTGCGTTTTTATGTGCGTTCCAACACGGTAAAACTCGAGCTTTGGAATGTTGTTTACGATTACAAGTTGGCAGGCAGTCTTGGTTTCCACTTCATTCGGAGCGAATTTATCTGAAAGAATCGGCTCATTCCAGTGTTACGGGCTGATTTGCATGGAACGCCCATTCCCTGGATATGTCCCTAGATAACATTCGTTAGTGATGTCAGGAAGGCAGCAACACGTGTGTTAATGTTTGTCCCTGAGATAAACTCAGATGTCCAGGATGTTGAAAAAAATACTGGAAATTATGTTGTGTCAGCCTATCAAGCGATTATTTCGTGAGATATTAAATATCTCAAATTTTGTCGTTGTATGGACGGCGCCCTCCTTTTATTTAGAGTAAACGAACAAAATAAGAATCGTCTTGCGTTCACTGGCATCGTAGGTATAATAGAATCTGATGTCCTTCGCCGTTATTTGAAGACGTTGATTTTCCCAAAGCTCAGTTCACAGATGTTTCTCTTGACTTCTTCATAAAAACTCATTCATTGACTCTTCATAAAAACTTCTTCATAAAAACCTCGTCTTCAATAGCCTTTAAACCCGACGTCGCTTCGCTCTTCCAATTTGAATGCATCCGTATGAAACTGTAAGTGACGTGAACTAATTTCCAACATCCCGGCGCCTCCACCAACAAACACGACGAACAGCAAACTTTCTGAATGCGCCCCGCATAAATCTCTGCCCGTCATTAATTACGAGGGTGGGTGAATTTACGGCGTGTCCTGCCTGGGACGCTTGCAAGGACTTTGAGGTACTTGGAACCGCAACTCAGCCACACTAGACGAAAGATCGATGGGCTTAATTTAGCGTTAAACCCGATGCAGGACATCAGTTGAAGTCCCGGGGGAGTCAGGCGGGTTCGTTCGACCTGCAATGATTGGAGTGATGATTGGATGAATGATAAATCATTGTTCTACAGTATAATTTTGATCATTAATCCAACCCTTATGTAAGGTTTATGAAACAATACGGTGAAGATTGAATTAGATCTGGGCGGTTTTAAATCTTAAATCGATTCTGCGTCAAGAATCATCATATTGTGGTGCGGGTGCCTCCAAGGGACTATTGGTTGCCACCCATATGATATAGACCGCAGGTGTTAGGTAGGGATACACGAGTTCAAGTTTGGTTGTGGAACCTTGGTGTGTAGGTATTTGTTCACTCGCCGCTTAACAATATTATGTAGGGGAAGGTCGGCTCCCTTCAACCACTTTTTGCTTAAATTGGTTAAATTGGATGATTGGATGAATTGGTTGAGTGAAAATTGATCGGAAAAACAAATTTACCGAGTTAAAACTCGATTATCTTGCAAATAAAAATCGGGTATTGAGACCCATCCCTAGGACATCCCCTTAATAGCCCCATACAACTAAAATCGTACAGGTAGCAGTGCTGCGCGTTCCATTCGGGAAAATTGGTTCAAAATGACACTAAGTGAAGTTTTGTTTTTGCAGGATTCGGTTCAGCTTTGGGCAAGGCAGCAATGCCAAACGATGCGGCCATAAGATTACTAAGTAATCTTACAAGTACAAAGTAGTACAAAGTAGGTAGGTACCACTAAGTCTTAGTGGTACCTACCTACTTTGTACTTCAGTACTTAGTGGTTCAGCTTTGCCTCTCGACCTTATAAGCTGAATCATGCCGATTGGAATAATATTATAGTGAGAATACGCCTTAACGATGTTGCACACACGAAGAAACCAGGGTCTCTTTGACCCGTAGTGATTTAATGGCGTGTCCACTCTATACCAATTGGCATTAAGCCGAACTATACTATTATAATTATTTTAAGGGGGGGGGGGGGAGGAGTTATTAAATTCAAACTGAAATTTAAATTTAAATTCAAGTTATGAATTTATAAGCTATTTCAAGAAATCAGAAGGGGAGGGCCGAAAAATGTATCGGGCCTCAGGTGGTACTCGAACCCACAACCTCCGCATTACCAGTGCGACGCTCTAACCAACTGAGCTACCAAAGACCACAGCTGAGAAAGAGAGCCGGAGATTGAAGGCTCAAACTGTCCCCTGCCCCCAATACTAATTCGGCCTTATCATATTGTTGCTTATTTTTCCCCCTCTGAACCTTGATCTGATGTGAAGCCAGTAGACATCCTACTTTTGTCCCTCATCCTAGGGTTCGAGTCCCACCTGAGGCCCGATACATTTTTCGGCCCTCCCCTTCTGATTTCTTGAAATAGCTTATAAATTCATAACTTGAATTTAAATTTAAATTTCAGTTTGAATTTAATAACTCCTCCCTCCCCCCCCCCCCCCCCTTAAAATATAAACACTGCATGAGGGAAGCAGGTCACAAATTCCCTCAAGTCATTCCTGTAATGAAATTACTCCTCCTGGGGAATTAGGGGACCCCTAGGATGAGGGACAAATGTAGGATGTCTACTGGCTTCACATCAGATCAAGGTTCAGAGGGGGAAAAATAAGCAACAATATGATAAGGCCGAATTAGTATTGGGGGCAGGGGACAGTTTGAGCCTTCAATCTCCGGCTCTCTTTCTCAGCTGTGGTCTTTGGTAGCTCAGTTGGTTAGAGCGTCGCACTGGTAATGCGGAGGTTGTGGGTTCGAGTCCCACCTGAGGCCCGATACATTTTTCGGCCCTCCCCTTCTGATTTCTTGAAATAGCTTATAAATTCATAACTTGAATTTCAATTTAAATTTCAGTTTGAATTTAATAACTCCTCCCTTTCCCCCCCCCCCCCCCCCTTAAAATATAAACACTGCATGAGGGAAGCAGGTCACAAATTCCCTCAAGTCATTCCTGTAATAGTATAATTGTGAACTCATCGATTGGCTAATCGATTCACCAAAAGTGACAATATGTGGCAATTCCAGATGACTCAAACATTCCACAACCAAAATAAACGCAGCTTACCCCAAGTATAAAAAAGGAAAAGTTTGTCAATTTTACATGATGGATCACTGAAATGAGTTTCTCTCAACCCTTGATAAATAATGAGCCAAGTTTTGCAAGAGAGATTTCTGTTTCCTCAAAACACAGTTTTGACAGGTGCGTCAAAATCGATTGGTAACAAGTTATTCTTGGGTACACGCATAGACCTGCCATTTTCTTACCAGATTGAAATTTTCCTTGTTCAGTTTGTATCTTTCGGGACGGAATTAGTACCTACCGTGACGCTCTGGTTTAGTTACCGCTTTGGTTACCGTCTAAAAGAGCTTTTAAATTAGAGTTTTAACGAATAATCAACATGAGTGTAGAAGTAAATTTGAGTACACCTACTACTAATGATAGGTATCGAGAGAAAAAGGGTAGGTAAACGGGATAAAGTGGTGGGCGGTTCTTCGCGTGACCTGTACAAACTGGCAAGAGGTCACGAACCGGGCACGGTTGACCGGTCTCAATGGCTAACCCCCCGCCCACACCTTCGGGTCGTTATCGCATATTATGATGGCAATGAAATCCACGCAGGGTTTCAACAGGGGAAAAAAGCTTAGTTTTATGCATGTGCGCATTTTCCGCCTTCCTGAATTTCCCATAGCCCTGAATTCACCTAGCCTAGTGCCGCGATCTGATTAGACGTTTGAAATAGGACAATGGTAAAAGAGGTGGATCTAGGGGAGGTTTACACTAGAAATTATCGAGTGTACAGCCTCCCTCATTTTTACGTTTTCACTATACAGAATGCAAAATCACCAGAAACTAACCATCAACTGCGCTGCCAAAGTGTAAATCCCAGAAAAATTGAGGGCGCTGCATAATGCAGTGTGAATCACAGACAAAAAGAGGGTGCTGTACGCTGGTAGGTACAGCTACATTTTGAGGTGTTGTACCTTGGTACAGCTGGCAAAACAGGTGCTGTACTTGCTGCTCTAAAAAGTGAAGGTCGAGCTCCGATGGTAGCGTCGGAGTCCCAACAAGTGAGAGTAGTTGCTTCGGCCAAATTTAAGTTGTTGCTTGGGCCAAATTTACCTTTTAATCTTACGTTGGACTCCCCAGTCGGTAAAAAGGCATCGTTGGACTCCCGAAATGAATCAAGCGGGTCTTGACGTTGGACTCCCGCAGTGAAAGAGGGGAGTCCTGACTCCAGAGATTACGGTAGGCCCCCCAGAGTTAGTTAGTAGGTATGTAAAATTGAGGAACTAGGTATGTACCATGAACAGTCCTAACTGTTGCCCGAAGGACTTCGGGCGTAGATAAATGTGCCGTCCACGTAGGTACGTTCCTACATCGTGTTACACATTGCCAGCCTCAATATTATGACAACCTAAGTCAAGGGAAAACGCTGGAAATTTTACAAAAGGGTTCATTATTCTTCGCTTTATGTTAACCCCAAATAAGTTATGTCAAACAAAAAATTAATTAAGAAAAAATTTAAAAAAAATAAAAAAACGATGTATTCCTATACAGTGTTTGGAGGGGTTTGTGACCCCAAAAAGTGGATTTTACGTCCAAAATTACTCAGAAAACGACACATTCAAAATCACTTTTTCCATGTCCGCCTCTGGTTCATGCGTCGGTACACTATGTTGGTACACCTGCGAAAACAACCTCTGTATTATGTGTTCTCACAAAATTCTTCCATGATTTCTTCTTCTTTTCCGAGCATAACTGTGGAGGCGAGACTGTAAGAACTAGGTACTGTAAAATTCACATGTTACCTTTAATGTAACATTCAGCGGTCTGCAAAGGGGGATGCTCCTATATAGCTATTATAGCCATCTGTCCTGCTTCCTCCAACAACACGAACGACCTCAGACACAGTTTTATCAATACTGTCCGGAAAATGAAGACGGTCTCGGGGGTTTTCATTTGTGGAGTTCAACGTCACGAGAAGCAACAACTCTCACTAGTTGGGGAGTCCAACGCTATCATCGGAGCCCGACCTATCACTTTTTCCGTTTCGCTGGGAGTCCAAAGTAGGCCCCATGTCCAGTAGTTTAATCTGTGCCCCATGTAATGGATGCCCTACCCCTGACAGCTCTCTCTGATTAGTACTGACGATTTTCCAGAAAAATACCACTACGGGAAACTTGCCCCATATAATGGGGTGAATTACCGCCGTGCCCTACCGCAGGGAAAATCCATTGAAGCTTTACCCTCGTCCAATCCCCCCGAGATTCCGTTTTTCGAATTTTTAAGTTATTTTAGTTAACTTAGTATTCTTTTAAAAAATTAAATAAAATTAATTTATTGATTTCCAATTTAAATAGGTACATTTTATTTTGGCATTTGGGCCCTTTGGTCCCAAAACGCTTCAATTATTGAAGACAAAGTATTGAAAATAATGCTAGCTTTGATAGAAAAAGTTTATCTACGGATGAAATGATTGGTAGATAATTCCATAGAAAGTAATTATTAAATACCTAATTTCTTTCTATAAAAATTTTATAAAATTAAGAAATAATTTCTAAAGGAAAAAATACACTGCCAATGCAATGGCACATTCATGAGCTTCCTCGTGCCAGGTTCAAAATGAACGTAGTTGTGAAAACAACAAGAACGTTCGCGCATGCGCAAGGACTAACACTGATGAAATCGTGATGAAACTGATAGGGGACCATCTAGGGCTAAACCCACACTATTCCTGAAAATTTGATTGAAATCCGATCAAAAGTGTGGAAGTTATGGGTGTGGCAAGGACAGACCTGTCTGTAGACACGGAACCAAATTTGTTCAGGAGGCTCTGAAACGCAAAACGTGAGTGGAAATTTTGACTTTGGTGAACAAAAATTTTTTTTTCATTTCGAAAGTGAAAACACTGCTTCCTCTGCCTTGCAGATTCGGAAGCAATAGCGAAAGTTTGAATGTGTGCACGAGATGTTTTTTTCGAATCTCATGAATCTTGTTTCTATTGATGTGCTGAGTTCGAAAATGACCTTCGTTTTTCCCTATCAGTTACTGTTTTTAAATGTTTACCTATTTACCAAGTACCAATAATAGGAAAATAATTATTATTTCCCTACATATTTAAAAAGAAATTATTGTGTCCACCACAAGTCCCATACAGCCACAAATAGGAAACGGAAGAAGAAGAAAATTGACTGCAATTTTGTATTTTGTGACAGCTTTTTTACCAAGCGTTGTTTTCCACATTGTTTTTCCTGCTCACTAAGTTTGTAGTCTTTATGTGGATAGTAATCTCAACACACGTTCATGACACGGAGGAATATTGCTGCAGAGTGGTAGGTGAGTCAGAAAGTCGTGCGCAACAGTGTGGCATAAATCGGGATGCAGGTTTGAAGTAAATAAGATTACCTATTAACTTATGATGTAACATTATTGTGATTTTCACAATAATGTTACGTACCTACTCCAGAACTAACAAACTTCACAATATCATTTTGCCTGCTTTCTTCTCTGATAACGGATAGTCGGCATGGTTCTATCCGCTGACATCCTCCCCAGTAGCTATCTCAGAAACTGTAACGGGTACATACCCTCTTTATAAACAGTAATTGAGGGCACTTATATCAATATTAGTGCTCTTAATTACTCCCTCATAAGCTCTTAATTAGCGCTCTTAATTATTCCCTTACCATAATATTTTTGGATCCTGCCTATGAAGGGTCCCGGGAAGAAATCTTACCTACATGTCAAAGATGTACTCGCTGAAAGTTAATTAATTTTTGAACCTGTGCCCCTGGTACTATTCTCGTTTAGGTATCTCAGATAACGTAAGTGTGCCTGTCAGATTTGACAGTTATGAGTGATGCGACCTTCCGTGAAAGAAAATGTGTTTCTTGAATCTGGGAGGTTCCCCACTTTGGAGATAGAAAAAAAAGAGAGAGAGAGAGAGAGAGAGAAAAAAAATGCGTTGACATCTGATACCACTGTCTGAATCGGCTATCGAGTGTTTGCAATATCCCAACCTTGAACTGACCGGGTGATCTGCCTTTGCTCATCATCATTCAGGAATCACGTTACCCGTTTTGTGTTTACACGGTATGTAGGTCACATCATCTTGAGGCAGGAAGGTGGACTTTATTTCTAGCCGCGGAAAACAAAATGGGCAGGGTTAGGAATTTGTATTACACTTAACCTTTTAAGGGCAGACAGAACGCGTAAAAGGAATGCAAGGAAACGGCTCTTCACTTCGTGCCTACCCTTTCTCATGTACATGGATACACTAGCGCTATCCCTTTTGGAATATAAAATGACGATAAAAAACGTGTGGCATCATTCCCCTTCTCGAAGGTTCATTTTAAGCGCAGAATTTTCCAATCAAGTGCAAATACGACACGTGAGTGCTTTCTTATGTAATGAAGTTTGCAAGGGAACTTTTCCCCGAGTTAATTTTTGCGTATTCGCCACTGAACACGACTCTCTATTCACGATCGATCGATCTTAATTTAAATTGAATCTGAGCGCGGGTGGGCTCGTCACTGGCCGATGCTGCCAACGTAATTAATTATCTTTCCCCACCCCGCGGCCGGACTCTTACGTCACTACTTACTTCGAACTTATATCCATCTCGCTATTAACACGTTTCTCTCGTCCTTACCAAACCAATTTATCTGCAATTTATATCATTTTCTATCGTATTTAACGTCATTTATCGGCGTGTTTAACGTGAAGCGTTTGCTTGTGCAACTTATCGTATCGTTATCGTTTCGGAATTATACAGTCCACTATTACCGACGAAGTTTTCGTTCACGATCCCCTACGCCAGGGAACATTCTAACATTTTTTCTTTCGGGCCGTAACATCATCATTTAGCATCGTATCCCTTTCATTTTGGTCAATTTCGAACCGGATTGAATCATGCCGAATAACGATCTACCTCCCGCGAATCCCCCGCGACGCGAGATAGCGAAAGCGCGCCGCCAACTCCAGAATTTGTGTGAAGATATTCGCATGGTTTGTGACGTCGGAGCTTCTCACACTACCGCAGGAGACATCGTCTCGCCGCAGATGGTGCAAGCTGGCTAGCGAATCCCCGCATAGAAAATACCTCATTTCTTCCGTTCAATTAGTTCTGAACTTCTGAACGAGATTCCACTTCGGTAAACGGAACTTCATATCCAACTTTTTCTTACCTAACGTAACTGACAAAAGTTTGGGACATCGTTAGCTCTAACGCGTTAATATGGATTTTAGTAGCTAAGAGCTCTTGCGGGTTGCATGAGTATTTCCCCCGAATAGTTGGCTTATTAGGTATTCAAAACCTCATTTCTATACGAATTATAATACTGCCAACTTAATTCAGTTTCACGCAAACTTTGGCAAACCTGACACAAGATTGGTCTTGTGGAGCAAACTTCAAAAAACGGTGAAAAGACGGGAAAATTCTGAATTTTGTTAAAAACTCCGAGGTAAATATAATAGCAAATTTTATAGTTGGCGGATCTTGTTTACGTCCTTTCATTTAAACGGTCGAACTTGGCGTTAAATATAGTCATTCGTCTCCGTTGAAACATCGTTCAATCAAAAGGAAACCCTCAACACCACTCCTGACACTTCCACCCTCGGGCTTATAAAAAGAACAAATCGCTGCGAGCGGCAAAAAATATTCTATTTACCTTCTCACTTCCTCGAGCCCTCAATTCGCATCAATCGCTAAGTCTTTTTACTCCTTCCCAGTCAATCCCTTTCAAAGATCGAGAAATCCCGAGAAAAGGGTTCGGGAGGGCGCTGGGAATTGATTTCAGGTTCAACATCGATAAAACCGCTACCCCCCTCGGGGCAAGTTGTAAAAAAAAGCAGGCAAATCGGGAAGATGAGTTTCGGCCGGCCTTAACAAAAGACCTCGCGATTTACATTTCCAGAAGGCTCAGCGACAAGAGAAGTCACGAATTTCATAGCGGAAATTATTTCCATCGTTTTCAACGTTTGATGTCTGTTTTTTCCTGTGAAAAAAAAAAAAAAAAAAAAACAACATTGGGGTTGAAGTATTAAACAGTTGGGGATGTATACAATAGCTAGGGCTACTTTATTCTGTCCCAGTTCCGACTTTGTCAGATCGGGAATAATTTATTTTTGTCAATTATTGACACGAAGAAGTCGATTAGGGTACATGTACAAAACGAAGACCTTTCCTCTGGTAGATATATCTACCTCCTAGAAGTTCTTTTTGTATATATACATACAAAAAGAACTAGAAGATAGGGCTTGACTACGCTGATTGCCTCAAATCGCTCAAAAGTGCCCGAGCTGGCACTTCCGAATTTGGGTTTATTTTTCTTGGCATAATCATCCTGTGCTTTCGCGACGAGGATAAAAAAATTATACGTTTCATGACATTAAGTTTTCAACAATCAACAGTTTGCCCTCCGTCCAGGCCGTTTACGGCTTTAGGAATTTTTAAAATCAGAAATTAACCCAAAAATTAAATTAACAAAATACTCAGTTTTGCATCTAGTTGTGTTCGCAAGTTTTTCAGCCTGAAGGCTTACCTAATTCTGCGGATACATAGGGTTTTTGAAGGGTTTGGTTATGCGGTCGATATGGTTGAAGGTCTTCTTCTTTGGCTACCTCTCGCTACTAACTTCTGTTGAGTATGTTGACCATTTATTACAGAAGTAGTAGAGACAACCAGTGGTTTGAGCGTCGGACTGCTGAGTAAACGATTGCTGGTTCGATCCCTGCAGCCGCTAAACTTCTTCACTATAATGATAATCACCTCTCGGAAGGAAATGGCAAACCACCGAAAGTATCTTGCCGTGGAAAACCTCAAATTTGCCGTGCGGAGCCGACGTTAACCAGTTACTACATACTCAAACCACTGAGCCACTGATAACCACTGGTTGTCGTTATTGAGGTATTTTTGGAAGTAGATCAATTTTTAGGAATCCCTAAACCATCCGATTTCACCGTGGAGATCTATGGGGCTTTCATGGCGCTACCAATTGAGCTTTTTTCTTTTTTGAAACTTTTATTGCAGCAAGTTTACCAACTTATCAGCAATTTACAATTGATGTTTACTAAGTGACTTGCAAGAAGCTATGACACATAGCACGACTTCTATGACAGAAGCCACATTGTGACTTGTTGTTTGGTGCAACTGACACACATTAAGCTAACTTTCACAGGGCACCCCACTCCGACAGGTCATGAGGTTTTGTTCTTTTAAGTCTTCTGAGCAGGCCTTCAACGTCGAGGAGCTGGACAACCTCGTTGTTGTGTCCCCGAAGCCTCTGCTGATGGGCTAATGCTTATTTTTTATGACGTCATTGACAGTAGGAATGGAAGTTCCTGATGTAACTGTACGCATCTACGCATGCTCGGAGCACGTTATTTTGAAATCGCTGAATGATCAAGCGATTGCTCGGAGCGGTCCAGCCACACAATTGTGCACCGTAGGCTCAGACTGGCTTAAGAACCTGATTGTAAAGTGTTAGTTTGTTGTGAATGAGCGTCGTCCCATTAGCCAATACATCTTCAGAAATTTGGTGGTTAGTTCCACTTATTTTTTTTTTTGACATGTGCTTTCCACCGAAACTTAGCATCGAGGGTCATGCCCAAGTTCTTGGCTTCGTTTGCGTGCGGTATGACTTTGTTGTTGAGGTGAACGGGTACATGCTCACACCTTCGGTTTGTGAAGTCGACATGTACCAATTTTGCCTCATTATTTTGGATCTTTCACTTAGAACTTTTAAAGGATGTCAGGAGGTCGAATAAGGTGTCGTTTTCACATTACTTTTGCACATAACCGACTCACATTGATCCAAAAAAAAGTTCGGAAATACAGATTATTATTATTTTTTTTTCAAATAATTTGTTACTGTTATTAATTTTTGCCCAATACCAAAGAATAATAAACCGTTGTGTAAAATTTGCAGCATTTTAATTCGGCTAAGAATTCTTTACATAATGTCAAGTAACATTGTTCCCTCAACCGATTTTTTCAACCCCTTCTGAAACTGACGAAACAACTCTGTGCTGGAGTCTTGAGGACCTTCTGTTTTTTGTTCCAGCGAATCACCAGTTTTGACTGTGGGAAATCAGACTCCAATCATTAGATCGTCCTTCCATATTTACTGGCAAAAGCAGAGATCGACGGTCTCCCTTTCCACGCTCTGGTAGGGTATTTGAACGACTCCAGTGAACGCGCTCTGAACAAACCTTCTGCCTCTACGGCCTTCAGCGGAGAAGACTCTGGTAACACCTTCAACGTCTTAACGTGCTGCCTGGGAAACGTACCCAATACAAGCGCCCCTGAGAACATGGACTGAACGCTTCCAACTCTCCTCCACCAACAATCTCAACACTCAAATTACACCCGCCTCGAGTTCAAAATGCAATAAGCGTTTTGACTCGACTAGCAGTGTTATTTAGAACAAAAATCTCGAGGTCCGTCCATTCCTTGTTGCAACATTATGTTTCTCTCGTGTAATAGTAAGGGGTCACTTTACTTGCTACTTAAAACCCTTTTGTTGCCAACCAGAAAGTTATGAAAACAAAATTCTCTGACGACGAGCTGGGTTCAACTTAACTCGAGAGACGAAGAAGGCATATAGAGTAGAGAAGCACTCATTGTGTTATACGACTGGTTTATAAGGCCGTTGTTGCTCTACATTGCCATTCAGAATGGGGTGAAGCACATACAACCTGGTGGTTATTGCCTCTGGGGGCACATTGTATTTACCTTTCTCTTGGGGTTATACATTAAATTCTAACGTCGCTGTGACGGAGGACATTGTCAATTCAGGCTAATTTATTATAAGATAGATTTTGAGGTGACTGCTCATTTCGTAGAACTCACCCGTACAGGAAATATGACGCTGATCGTAACCAACGATTGTTGAGACTGCTAGTTAAATTATAGTTCTAAATTCGACCAACAAATATTAGCTAAATTTGTCGTTCTGGATTTTCGCAGCTCTCCTGCAAAGATTCAGGATGTTTAACACTATTTTAATAGCGTTATCTTTCTTCCAGATAGCGTCCAATGCCACGAGCTCCTTCGTTTTATTTCAAGCCGGCGATAACATGTTTCTGTTTGCATGATGTAACCAAATAGGTTCAGTTGAGAGGGATCCAGATTCTCGCTTCCTCGGTAAAACTGTTTACATCATCGTGAGGTCTCAGTGCGTCTATATGTCGACCAACGTTCCTTATTTAAAAAAAAAATATTTAGGCCGATATAGTCGGCTAATTTAGGCTTTTACAGCACAAGTTGATCCGATTCTGGCGATACCAAATTTTTCTTGATTTATTCAAATACTCGTATTTCTGTCCTATATTGGTGAATAGCAATAGTAACGCAAATTTGTTTTCATAGTGAAAATGTTTCCAACGTTTCATTATTTACGGAGTGGGCTCAGAAATTCAACTTTCAACCGGAGATGCTCCAATTTGTGCCTGACTTAATATTTGAAAATGGCGTGCCAGAGGAAAAGGGGTGGATTTCTAATATGCGTCTGCCTTTTCAAAGAAAATGGAAACAGACAAGATGAAAGCATGAGATTTGTTTGCTCCCTCCAAGGCAGATTTTTTTTTCTTTGCTCAAATAGAGAAGGCCCTTGGAACATGAAGAATGCAGTATACATAATCCACGATTTAAAAAAAAAAAACTGGGTCTCACCTGAAGAATATGGTTGTTTTCAAGAGTGATTTCCGCTACTGGTAATAATATTTCATTTTTATTTTTTATATCTTTATTTCCTGAAGAATACAAAATACATCATGTAATACATCATAACCAATATACTTGTCTAATATTATTCAAGGGAATTAATTTTTTAAATGGAAGTATATGCAAGTCTTGGTAAAGTTGGGCAGTATGTTCGACACGGTGTTTCTTCATTATAGTCCGAATTATTGCTTTCTGTGTTTCAACTATTACTGTCATTACGGTGTTTTGACTATTACTGTCATTCTAATAATTACTGTCATTGGCGGCTCACCTGAACTTTCGCGTGAATCGGTTGAATTTCAGGGCCCTGAAAACCCTCTGCTATCAGCTACTTTTTACCAATGCTGCAATCGGTTGTTATTTTCCCTTCTGACAATAGACGATAGGGAAGGTCAAAAATGGACACTCAATGACCACCAGAATTGAAAGATGATGTAAAATCATTATCAGTCGCGTAACATCTATATTCGACCTCAGCACGTAACGAGGCATTGCTGCCTAAATAGTGACATATTTTTCGAATTTTACAGTTCCATATCAACATGTAGACTGTGGAGGTCGACCCAAAACTTACTAACACAGAATAAAACGAAAAATCTCCACTCTTTCGACGAGCTTTCAGAAAAATATATTTTGTTCTTCAGGGTGTACCTACATAGAACAACATATTTTCATATTTGAGCAATTGGTGTATCTTTTGGTACCATGAATTCCCGAAATAGTATAAGGTGACTTACTCAGAGAGAACATATTGTGTGGATAGGTACTACAATGATGTCCATTACTACGAAAGGTAAGAACCGGGATACACTGCAGAAAATTACAAACAGGTAAGACTTAGTATTTAAGAAACTCAGGTTGGTCAGTATTAGATTTAAGTTAAATATAAGCTCTAATATTTTAAGTTAAAACAATGTAGTTGGATGAATACAATTGCTGGTATTTTGGCGGCGATCTGCAAGCTCCAGACCTACCTACCTTCTGGCTGTGATTCGCTAAGTTATCTGACTGTTATAAAATTTATAATAATATCATATTGCTCTCATCGATAATGCTGGAAGTGTTTTCTATATCTATTTTATAGTCATCATAAATTTTAAATTTTGAAATTTTTATTAGAATTGTTCCTTCATGAAGGAAGAGTAGCTGTTATTGTTATCTCTTATCACAGTTTTATCTCATAGTTACCAAGGTGTCACAGTTATTTTGGTTCTGATATTGCTTAATATTTGAAGAGTCCAGGGGAAAAACCCCGTCATTGATACAAAGCTGATTTTGAGAAAAATGAATTTTAAAGTTTACCAACTAACAGAAACTTCAAAAACGATTTTAAAAATACAAAAAATGTTTTATTTGAACCATCAACTATGCAGATTCACAATATGTTTCCCGAATAACCATTTTTCAAACTATTAAATGATATTTTATACATAATTCTGAACTTATAATACGAATTTTAACCCTCTTTTACTCCTAAACCAAACAATGGAGAGAATAAAGTATTTTGAAGAATGCAAAACGTATGTTAATATCCACAAAATACCAAAAAAAATTGCTTTGTACAATTTGTACACTGTGTATTAGGTTTTACAAAATATTTACCAAAAAAAAAAAACGGTTTTTACGAACGAAAACTACGATTCAAAAACGCTGCAAATTTTACTCAAGGGTTAATTATTCTTTGATATAGGTTACTTGTGCAAAAATTATTTCTGTGTCAATGGAAAAAAATGTGGAAAAAAATTGTTTTTTGGATTTTCTTTTTTCAAACAAAATTTTTCAAAAATTTTTTTACTCGAAAAATATTTAACCTCCTGGGATCCTTCAAAAATCCCATTTTTAGCACCATGAAAGCCCTATAGATCGCCACAGTGCAATCGGATCGTTCCGGGACTTCGAAAACGACACCTAACTCGACCCCATAGCTAAAAGCCTTCAAAAACCCCTCTCATAGCCCCATTTTAGCCTGCACCTACTGCTCTAATGTGAAAATATGTTGTTCTGTGTAGGCCCTGAAGAAGAAAATATAATTTTTCGAAAGCTCGGCGAAAGAGTGGAAACTTTCGTTTGATGTTAATCCTGATACGGCTGACGAGTTCATACAGGGCCGTGGAGAGAAAATCCCCCTAAAAAAAAAAAAAAAAAAAAAAAAAAGTATGAAAATTTTTCCTATATTGATGCCCCTTTTCCCATTTTGCCTCTCCTCCCCCCTTTTTTTACAAAAAAAAAAAAAAAAAAAAAAAAAACGTTCTCAAGAAAATCCGGGCCCCCCTACGAAGGCCGGGCCCGGGGGCAACGGGTCCAGTGCCCCCCCTCTACGGGGCTGAGTTCATATCAACATTGTGTAAAAAATGATAATATAAAATCCTCAAATTAAAAAAAAAATAAATGAGAACGCAAAACCAAAACTATTAATAGCGGAATTTTCATTCTAAAACACCCCCACACAAATCCAAAAAAAAGAAGCTCGCCCTGGAGTTAATGAAAATTTCTTAATAAGAATGAGATTAATCGAGGCGAGTGTATTTCATTACAATCCACACGCCACGTTGCATGAGAGGGTTGTTTTCCCTCTTCCGATCTACTCTACACGGAAGTGTGTTAGTGATCAGTAAACGTCTTTGAACTTGACCAAAGCACGTAAAGCGCCACCTCCTGCATAGCACTTCTTTCCTCAGAAATTATCTTAGATCAGCCCGTTTTAAAACCAATGGCAGGTAGCCATGCGATGATCGGTATGTCAAGATTGGGATCCTGTGCAGCTCGATATTTCACGTTTTCATCGGACCGGTCAATCAACAGTTGATTGACCGGTCCGTTACTGCAATTTGAGTTAGAAGGGAATATCAGAGTTTACAAGTATTTCCGTTCGCGTCATATTTGCAAAGGTCAAACAAGCGACATTAAAATTAAACACTTTACCATTCAAGTTTGAAATTATTTTCTCGCGTTTTGCTATTTCCTAATTTAAAAGCTTCTTCTCTAACATCGCACTTCTGAAAGACTTCTGAAAGCACTCAGACATCCTTTGAACCATGACTTTACCAAAACTGCGATCTGGCAAGAAAAGTTGGTCCCATTTGTGATTAAAAAAAGTGAAGTCTGACAGAAGATTTTAAACTTTCAAGTACATCTTGGCGATGACGCCTCGGAGTGGCCTATTTTTGTTAAGTAAAACGATCTCCGGCGGAATGAAATGAACTGTACAATCAGTTTCTGCAACCAAAGAAAACAATTCAAGCTCTTGCGATAAGTTTCAAAGGATTGCCCATTATAGCGAGTTAGAAATTCTAACTTAGAATGCCTCAAACTTACGCTTATAATGTTGAAAGTGTTTCAGTGTTGTCACTGGGAACTTAGGGAGAGCTTTTTCACTTTAATGAATTCATCAAATTCACTTTAACTTAGGAGAAACCTCTCGAAATCCACCATATTTTAAACTTAGGCACTTACCTACTACTAAATGTGCTTACTGCGTACCTGTTCCATCGGAAACTGTACTGAACACAACGAGTAAAAAGTGCATCAGAAAATTATTCAGTAGAGCTGTGATTCCGTCCGATGTTCACTAAAAGGACTCATTGATATGGACTACCTTATAAAGAGACTATTTGATGGGCCGCATTGAAATTCAAACGCCGGGTTACAATGGATGAATTAATCATGAACCCGCATCACTTCACTTGACTAGGTGAGTTATCTGCAGTAATAATCTCATCCGTCCGATGGGAAATAAATCCTGAAATCCAGGGATTTGACGTTTATGATTAGGCTTAATCGCTTTTATGTTTCGTGAAGCAGACAGCAGTGTCTGCCTGCTATGGAGTGGCTGTCTGGTATGGTTTCGTCTGGATTCTGATCTCAGACTTGTCTCTTACTCCAGAGCCGCCTCGAGCAGGAGAGGGATTGGCGTTTCCAATTTAATAGGGCTGGTGGGGTTGCATTGGGGACTGCTCAGAATTGTTCAGGTGTACTCGCGTCATATGTGGCGTCGCCGACCGATTCTTCTTGGATGTACTGGTGACCTTACTTTCACCTCGCTGGGTGTAACCTACCAACCCAGAGGCAGAATTTCCTCCATGTAAGGAATTTTCATCCTACCTATACGTGTCGTTGTCATTCTCAGAAAGGATTGTTACATCAACGATTTATCGTGTAAATAAAGCCGTCTTTTACAATAAGGGACAATAACACTCCTCATCACCCACGACGTGGATACCTTTTGGAGATTTTCTCTTAAGGAACACAAGTTTTCTCCTGCGGGCTCCTCCTCGTCCGATTGTTAAACTTTTTCCTTTCATCGGTGATTTATCACTACCGTTTCTTTACTCCCCCTCCCCGCCACGTAGAGCGAAAGCTTTTTTCCGGAAAAAAGGGAGTGAAGCAGAGTAAATAATGGCAGATATATAGAAGTGTCTTCCTTCGGACAATTTATTTCACGTCGTATTTCTTGGAGAGGTCTCACCTTATCGGAAATTTGACGGAAAGGGAGTCAAATAAATGAGTGTTATTGTTTGTTTTTCTTTTAATTTTTCGAAGATACGGCCGCACTCCAAACAATTAGTAAAGTGATCTATGACGTTACAGAAAGTTTCGAAAAGTGTTCCGCAAGTTCTCTACGTCCAGAGGAAGGTTATATTGTGTATGTTCTGGGGCTAATCTTTGCTGGGAGATTCCAGCGAACAAAACGTGGCGATGAAGACTACCACAATGGGACGCGCTTGGTGGAAAGACTGGGAAGCGTGACGAGGGTGGAGGGAGGGGGTTCAATTGTAACGAAAGAGCCCCTTATCCTTTATTGGACTGAAAAGGACTTTATTGCTTAAGCTGTAAAATCCCTTCCTCGAGTCCCTCTCTCTTTTGATTTAGAGGAAAACCCAGCTGTTTTGAACTGTTCCAATTCAAGAGTTTTCCCACTCTTATCTTTGTTAATCCATTATTGCCAGGCAAAACTTACTTTGAAACAGCCTTGATTTTAGTTTTTTTTTTTTTTTTGTGTGTTTTGAGGTTTCTTTGGAGGATTGCATTTTCTCAATTTACTCGATAAAAACGTTGGGATCTGATACTACTATCTAAATAATCAACAATTTGATATATTCGGCGTTCGCAAGGGAAGTCAAAAAGTTTAGTCGGCCTCAAAATCAAGGGAATCGAGTGGGGGGTCGTTTTCGAAGTACTTTTGGACGTAGTTAACGGAATTCACGGACATGGGGGCTTTTGAAGGACTTGGGCCAGGAAGTCGAAAGAGGTGTCGTTCTTTCAAGTAAATTTGAACCTAGAATCAACCCTTATCGATCCGAACTCTCTACGAATATAACAACTAGAGGGCCGCTCCCTGCTGGCTACGCCAGCCAACCCCCGACCGTATCCCGCCTAGCCTCAGACCCAACAACTTTTTGGTGGTTTCAGACTTTTCTCCCTCTATGCTCGCCAAACTGGATGTTTTAAGATCAATTTCAGATTTTTCCGACATCTGGAAGTGCCCTCTAGGGCATTCTATAGAATAAAGATGACCAAAATCGTGTCACCCTCCTCCTCCTCCTCGGGTTGCGGCTTTAATATATTTGACTTATTCGTAGATAGTTTTGAGTAATAAAGGACCAAAAAATTACTTGGAAGACGACTGAAATTTACTTTCAAGAAATTAAAAATTGAAGAAACTGCAGTTGAATTTAAAAAAACCTTCAATTCTCATGTGAATTATATAGTTTTTTAAATTTTAATTCCTTGACATGCCTTATGTAAATTTTGGTATTTTGCAACATTTCTTAAATTAGAAAATTTTAGTTATCATTTTCTTAAACAAAACAGTTGGACATCCCTCCCGAGGTTTACATCGAACTTTCAAACTCCAGGATTCAAATTTAAAATTTGAGGAAACGTAGAGAGCCTATGAATGCCCTGGCAACGTAAACCATCAGAATGGAACACCTAATCACGTCATTAACAATTTGGACTTTTTTTTTTTAGCAAGTTACGAAATTGAAACCCCATTTTGGATTGACAATTAAGAATCACTTCGTTATAGAAAAATTCTTATAGAGTTGAAAAACATGCGATTACTCGCCACCGTTTTTTTTTTTTTTTTTTTTTTTTTTTTGCGTGACGGTTGGGTGGCGGCCAACTCATCCACATACAACCGTCACGGACAACCATTGAGTGCTCTCCACCTGCCTCTTGATTTTGATGTAATTAGTTTGTTAATTCTCTTTAAACATTGAGGTTAGGATAAGAGCTGTTAATCACGTCAAAGAGTCATTCGTCCCCTTCACAACTCTTTGTCTTTTTCCTTATAATTGGGATTGTTTAATCAATAAAATTGCATCTCAACTGTTTCTGATGACGGCTCGATCATCTCTCGAGTTAAAGTCTTTACCGGGCAGTTTTGCTGAATTTTTCTTAATTCCACTTTACGAGAACTTCCTATAAGTATGTAGATTTCGATAGAACTTCCGAATTACTCCCCCCTCCCCCTCCCCCTCCCGCAGGCTTTAAATTACTGGGCTGTGATGATGAAAATTCAATCCTGATTCAGGAGGCTGAGGTACAAAGCTTTCAACCGCAAGAGAAGAAGTGCGCCCGCTGGAGCGTTACCTCACTTCCCAAATTAGCCAATCCCCTCTCCCTCCCCCGTGGAAACCTTTTCAAATGGAAATCCGCGATTTAATTGAGAGTTCGATTCCAATTCGTTCTATTGACGAGTGCGGAAGGGCACAGAAGCCCGGGGTTCCCTGGACTATGATTTGATGGGACAGAACCTTTTGTGGGATTGTGCTATTGGTAGGAACTCGGCAATACCGTGGTACACCTGATAATCCTATCAGCGTAGGCCGCAGAGTTTTTCGCGAAACCTCTGAGAGCATAATATGAGATTAAATCTCAGTGAAATTTTCACTCATAAAATATTCCTGTATGTTTCTGAGTTTTCAGCTTCAAAATTCATGTATAATAGAATTTTCCGTCTCTAAATAGTTTCATAATAATAAACTCATATCATGTTACCATTAGAACTGGAGCGTTCAAATACTCCGCAGACCACATAGCACACATTTTCCCAGTAGGGACAACTGCTTTCAACACTTTTGCCTGTGTGGGGGCTTTCTCTCCAAACATTCCTCTCTCGAAACCACAAAACCCCGCTTCTCTCGTTTCCCTGGTCGTTCCGAGGATCCCAAACCAAACCTTTACTGCCCCTCGAGTCTAGAGGTTTTTCGTTCTTTCTTCAGAGCGAAAAGGCGTAAAATCCGCTGTTCAGCTTTAGGAGAACCTCTCCACAATCTTTTCTGACTGTCGCGTTTGGCCGCTTTAGGGGGCCGAAAACAAGAATAAGAAGGTTAAGACCGCCTGTGTCAGCCCTTTACCTCACATTTATCCTCAAAAGATATTCACTGGTTGAACCTTTTATACGCGAAATCGATTCTAGGAGATATTGTTTCGGTATGAAAGGAATCATTGGCGTAGAACTCTTTTGTCAGGTGTATCGAGCGATAAATAAAATATAGGTAGGTACATTTTTTTTTTAATTATATTTTTTAGGATTTAAATATTGTTAAGGACTTACCTATAGTAAGTCCATCAAGGCTAGACAAGAAAAAAAGATAAAGTTATCAATTTTATTGGGTAATTTAATTTATTTACTAATTAGCTTCCTAGTTGACTGATTGTTTCAACTCTGATTCAACACCGCGCCCTCAAAACCCCAGAATTGTGTCTCAGGGTTAGCACCATCATGGCCAGGGTTATTGATGACTTTGCAGCGTTATTGATGGTGGCCCTAAATGGGGCTAGGGTAGTTAACTTACGCAGAAGGAGCCTTTTGGTTAGCGTTGGAACCCTCGAAGGTTGTTGGAACAGGTCGGGTCTCTGTAATGGGTAAATAATGGGGGAAACCTACCCTTTTTTTTCTCGAGAGGCTGGGAGTTCTTTTCGCCAATCTCGGGGCGGCCTCAAGGGCGTTTGTAGTCGCACTTGACTTTAAATAGTTCCGGGAAATGTCCCGGGGAGGTCAATGGGTCGTAGATTACTCGAAATGGAGGAAACCCCGAAGAGCCATTAACCCAGTTGAATATATTCAAGTTCTTTTCGAACGTGGACTAAAGCCAGGCTGGAGAATCTCCCCACCTCTTGATTGCACCTGATGCAAAGGGAAAAACGCTGCAAATTTTACCCAAAGGTTTATAATTCTTTGATATACCTACGTTACTTGTGCAGAAATTTAATTCTGTCAATGAAAAAATTTAAAAAAAAAAAATTTTCTCAAAAAAGGATTTTTCTCAACAAATTTTTTTTTTTGGATTTTTTTGTTCAAAAATGTGTTTTTTTCAAAAACTGTATTTTTTACTCGAAAAATATTTAACATCCTTGGATCCTTCAAAAATCCCATTTTTAGCCCCACGAATGCCCTAACCATCGCCCCAGTGAAATCGGATCGTTCCGGAACCCCAAAAAATGGATTCTACGTCCAAAAATACTTCGAAAACGACACCTAACTCGATCCCATAGCTAAAAGCCTTCAAAAAACCCCTCCCGTAGCCCCATTATAGCCCCATAGCGCCCCACGGGTTTGGGCGATCGGACTGAAAACCTTGCGGGCACAACTAGATGGTAAACCAAGTATTTTGCCAAAATTTCAGATTTTAAAAAAAATTCCTACTGCCCAAAACGGCCCGGACGGCGGACGGCGTACGGCGGACGGACATTTCGGATTTAGAATGTAGACCTCTTGAAACGGATAATGTCAAATTTTGAGCCCGATCGGAGTCGTCGACCCCCGTCGCGAAAACATAGGTGTATTATTCCAAGAATAATAAACCAAAAGCAGAAGGTTGTTTGTTTTGCTCATTAAAAATTAGGTAATTGGTTCATTTGTATTATACTGAAGAAAACTAGCTGTGTACATAATCGGCTGATTTTCATGAGGGCGGTCTCAGGTGATCAGCGAGTTCTTGGGCTGGTTGCAGGCTTTCGTAAGCTATTCTGAGTCCTCCTTATTGGGGTGAACTAGATGTTCACTAGAGCTTTGTTTATGTTCTCACTAACTAGGAAAAATAACGAAATCAAGTTTGGCACTATGGTACCCACTCCCCCGTCGATCTGAACAAAGCTAGCACTATCCTTCAGACAATTTCAAGGCGATTCCCACGATTACTAAGTCTTGTAATCTTCTTACAAGTCTTGTAATCGTTTTGTAAAACATTTTGTACGTTCAGCCCCGTTCTAATGTAATGTATAGGGAAACATCCAAATTATGGGACTCATATGAACCTATTTTTGAGACGGGAGTTAATAACAATTATTATTAGGTAAAATTTTCCCTTGTACCACGGTTGCACTGAAGTTGGGTTATATCTGGTTCATTGAATTCAGCCCACCAATACTAGTTCCTACATGCTTAATAATAATAATTATTTTCCATTGTTATTGCACAATGAAGGGGCTTCCACCAAATCCTACTAGAAAGATATACAAGGGGAAAGCTCTTCAGCCAATTCAGCCAATAAGAGATGAGACCTTGGCGTATTTGGATGGATCAAAGTTCTTTGAAAAAACGGAAAACATGCAACGTTTTTTATTGGTTACTACCTACCTGTTTACTACTTCTGTTGGTAGTAATAGGCGTTGTTTTGTTGTCATGACATAGACATGATCTAAAAGGTCTTTCCATAAGGGTTTCGCCGGCAAACTTGGATTCTTTTGTTCCTAAGCGTTTTATTGTCTGGACCGCGCTGTGTTAATGCGCAGTTTTGTTTCAACAGCGGATAAGTCTCCATTAATTGTTGAAATAGGTAGGAATAGAATATCCTATATTCCAAGCGTTGACACCTCCAGGCTCGGAATCGATTGAGGAACTCTTAAGATAGAATGAGAACCTCAACGTCGCAAAAATGTATTATTTAATGGGGGCTCAGAACAGGCAAAAAAAAAAAATTTCCGAAAAATGGTTACCTGCACATACCCTTAAATAAAGTAAGTGCAAATGGAAAATCTGCGCATAGTGGCCACTTCCAGTATCTAATATAAAAATTAACGTTGTTCTTGTAACAATTTTTACGAATTTTTTTTCCTTCAGTAACCACCAAATCACCTACCCTCTGCATTGAGAACCTTCGGGAGACAGAATACATTTACCCTTTCAGTCCTGATTTGAGAAGCCGGTTTCAAGGACGTAATTGTTATCTGTCTCACCTCCGGAGATAATGAAAAGGGCGGAGTTTGTTGAAACCGTCTTCGCCCCGATGTAATTGTCAAGCAGGGGACGGGGGTGTTTATTTGACAAGATAACGGGGGAAATGGAACGCCGAGAACTCAACACGGAGTGTTGATTTCCCGAAAGAGGAACGTGATTAATCAAGTTTTATTGAATAAAATTATATAAATAATTTTGTTCCTCCAAGTTGTATGTTTGTTTGCAAAGTTGGTTGTTAGAATAAAAAGTAGGTATCATTAAGTGAGGTGAAGGGGATCACGTCATAAGTTCATAAAAACTTCTAAGTACTCACAGATGAAATGGAAGAAGGTCTTTTTCCTGAAACATGAAAAAAGAACATCACTCTCTGATATTCATTTTTGCCGTATTATACACCAGATGGTCTTGGAGATAATAGAATTCACAACATCCCTTAACACGGATATTTGCGCACAAGGTTAAAAAAAAAGAGAAAAAAAGACGCCCCCGTGAATATCTTTTCTCGAGAGGATTCGCGAAGTTTTTAGAGTCAAAGATAACTGGCCGTACCCGCAAAAAGCTGCTGCATAAATCGCCGGGAAAAAATAAATGTGGGATGGAATATTCACGGCGGTTTGTGGTATTTTTAAAAAGGATATAGCAGGAAATGATTTGTAGGGCTACCGTCCTTTTTTCTACCAGAAAATACATTGGGCTCAGTTGATGCTTCTTCCCCCGGTACATTTTTTTTTTTTTTTTTTTTTTTTTTTCTTCTCCAGAATAAACAAGCTATGTAGTCATAACTTCCGGACTGTCAGATATGGAGGTGCTTCCTTTAGGATTCAGTAGCCACACGGTGGTGGGAGCGTGATCTACGATGCCCCTACGAACCCCTTGAAGCCACAGAACATAGAAAGAGTCCTCTTTCTATGTTCGGTGCTTGAAGCCCACTGAATTTGGATCATTATTTGATTAGTACTTTTCTTCTACTTTTGGCGGATAGTTCAACTTTTTATTTGTAAGTAATCAAGACGCGTCTTCCGCGGAAGAATAAGCTAACGTCAATTTCATCGGAAAGTTGGAGCTTTCAGTGGCTCTCCAATGCCCTTCCGCTAATCTATCAGAAATTGATAAACCTTGAGGAGTTGTTGAATTATTAACCGCATAACTCGATCCATCAAGAGCATCCCCTTGGGCGTTCCGGTCCAATACACATCACGTTCGACAAGCTAAATCCATCTCAATGCGGTGTGGAAATCTGAGTGGCATCGGTGCACGAATGGGTTTCTGAAAATATCTACCGATTGCCTCTTCAAATTCCAACGATTCGCGGAGTTGAATGATTGTGATTGGTGTTTATAAGGCACCGAAGGCTCTTTATACTCTACGACAGGGGTTCCGAAACATTTTAGCTGGCGGACCTCTTTTTCAGGAGAAAATCTTCGGCTAATCCCCCTGTCAGCCACGCGCTTGGTAACTGTAGCTCATTCTGTTGAATTATCAAGAATCAGATTTTCCAGCCAGTCTCTCTACACTAACCCTCACCATATATCGGGAACCAAATCCGGTGGGGTACTTCCAGTCTTCTCCTGTCTTGAAGTGGGAGTCAACCGGTTTGAGAACCCCCTTGGCGTGGCTGCAACGCATTATGGAACGGTTGACAATCTGCTTCATGCGCTGATAGTAGGTTTCATGTGGTCTCAATACCAGCCAGATGATTAGGTTGAATTTGCTCCTAACGTGGTTGACATCCGGTTTCTAGTGACTGATAACCAACCTGATGTGCCTGTAAGTATACCTAGGTACTTAAATCGATTTTTTTTTTTAAGGGGCTATTACATTTTTGAGACTTTTGGAAAAACGCAAAAACTGTCCCATGTCGTTTCAACGATCACAACATCCAGTTTGTGCTGATTTTCAAATAGAACGAAACCCTTTACAATTTTTCAGAAGTTGTCCGATTTTTCCAACTGAGGGAAGTGACCCAAATTACAATTTAAAACGCTGCAAATTTTACACAAGGGTTTATTATTCTTTGATATAGGTTACTTGTGCATAAATTTAATTCTATGTCAATGGAAAAAAAGTTTCTTTTATACTCGAAAAATATTTGACCTCCTGGGATCCCATTTGTAGCCCCATGAAAGCCCTACAGATCGCCACAGTGAAATCGGATCGTTCCGGAGCCCCCAAAAATGGATTCTATGTCCAAAAATACTTCCAAAACGACGTCTAACTCGATCCCCATAGCCAAAAGCCTTCAAAAAACTCCTCCCGTAGCCCCATAGCGCCCCACGGGTTTGTGCGATCGGGCTGAAAACCTTGCGAGCGCAACTAGATGGTACCTAAACCGAGTGTTTCGTCAAAATTTCAGATTAAAAAAAAAAAAAATTTCAACGGCCCGGACGGCGGACGGACATTTCGGCTTTAGAATCTAGACGTCTTGAAACGTATAATGTCAAATTATGAGGCCAATCGGAGTCGTCGACCTCCGTCGCTATTACAAAGGTGTATTATTCCAAGAATAATCAACCAAAATCGGTTACATAGCCCCTTAAAAAAAATAAAATAAATAAAAAAATCAATTTTTCAGGATTAAAATACATAATTATAATAAACAGCTTCATTTATCAAATGAGAGTATTTGATGAATAAACTCCTTTCCCGATACGTACGAAAGGTGTACATAATGATAAGAAATGTTTTGTAATGGAAAACTTCAGAAACCGATTTCCTGTACAAACTCTTCATCAGTCTCTTTTACCACAAGGTAAACTCCTTCAACCCACTTCCCCTCCTCCGCTGTATCCCTTTAAAACCCTCGGACAGGTCTGGGACCCCTACAAATCGAGTCTACTCCCGTAAACGACACTCGAGGTCCTGGCCAAAACCCCCACCAGTAGTAGCTCAACCCCCCCCCCCCCCCCCCCCCGACACAGCATTAAAGCACACACAGCATCCGGGTGTTCGGATCGGTCTAGAATCCCCCTGAATCGATTCTACCCAAAAAATTGCTGCGAAAACGACACCTTACTCGACCCCCTGTACTGAAGTCACTTCAACTGTTGATTCCAGGGTGCGTAGGCGAGCAAAATCTAGTAATATTGATTGATCAAAAGATAATAGTTCATTTTTTTTCATTGTTCGTACAATTCGGACCACCACGAAATAGCCGGCGGACCACACTTTTGAGAAACCCTGCTCTACGACATTTCCTACAGCCCTGGATGATTGCTTACGTGGTCCTTTCCCCTTTTTTTTAGACACAGCGCTAATATTTGCCATCTCGAACAAATCACCGGCAATTCGTCACACTCTGATTTTGAGGTTGGCGGGGGCGGAAATCGCATTTGCGTGGAGGAAATAGACGATCTCCGACCATCTAAAAATAAAATGCCTTCACGTGGAGAAAATAGCTTCAAAGGTAACCTTTCTTTTTTTTCGGAGAATACGGTACCGTGCCACCCCTCATCAAACAAGGTTTCTGGAAATGGCAGTACGCTTTGTAGCGGTGGGAATAAATAGTTCATCCCAGTTCGTCCTTCAGGGGAAATTTCCTAGGAGATGGCTTTAGAAAATCACTCCGACTATTGTATTCAACATCCACAACACAACAACATCCTTGGACACTATAGAAAATGTAGCTATTCCAAAAGAATTCCAACTATAGCTTATTGATTTGTTTGGTTTTGGTAATCTAACGTTCCAAAGAGCTCGTCGCTACCTACGTAGTCATTTTTGTCTTCCAGTGCGTCCAAAACAGAACTATCTCGTAAGTGCAGTATTGTAGATAAAGACGTGTGCTATGGGCTTGTTATAAGGCACTCGCCTATTTTAGTAAAAATGGGAAGGTACTCCGTTGGTGGATGAAATTTCTCGTCTTCCATAGTTAAGACCCCTTGGAAGGATTTGCGGGTTAACGTTGCGAGAATGGCCCTCTAAACGAGAAGATTAATTTGTAAGATAATTTTGTAATTGAATCTTCAACGAAATGAACGCCTCCCAATTCACCAAAATTGCCCCTTTTTTCAATGCTCAATTCACCCGAACAGTGGTTTTTACCTACCTACATAATATATACTCAACCAATATAATATATTATATTATATTATAATGAAGCATTATATTATATTGTAATGGTTGAGTCCGACGATGATGTTTTCACAGCAAGTGACGTCGAACTCAAACCGACTGGTATGAAGGACTTCACTTAGGACTTCACCTATGTACTGGCGGACTCACAAACGTATTGTATTTAATACACAGATTAAACTACTGATTAAACTACTGCTGATTTAATATCAGCGAATTGGATTCGGATACCACCAAACCAAGGTTCTCCCACCAGCAATCTGTTAAGTTCCTGGGGGTGGGAACCAATCGTGGAATTTGATTCCGTGGCAAGCATCGGGATTAGGGTCCCTGGAGAATCCCCCCTTCCTTCAACGACGACCATCGAGTGTCCTTCATATAACCAATGAATCCCCCGAGTAGTAATTATGGTAATCGCAGGTCGTTCCCCAGTTCCCAGTCCTCTCCGCATTGGCGGTCCCGAGGGAGATCGTCTGCCAAGCTTTCAATAGGTCATTTTGGCATTCACGTCGGTTCAATTAATCAGCTTCCTTCGGGTATTCTAGTTCGGGACGGCACGATACCACCGATTCATCGGAGTATCGATAGGTACTTGTTTGGTAGATATCGGTATCGATGTTTCTCACGTAACCGACGGTTGTCAATGGGGGCAAACAAAGCCTCAATTTAAGGAATTTACATTTATTAGAAGGCTTTTGGCTATGGGATCGAATGAGGTGTCGTTTTCGAAGTATTTTTGGACGTAGAATCCATTTTTGGGGGTCCCGGAACGATCCGATTTCACTGTTGCGATCTATAAGGCTTTCATGGGGCTACAAATGGGATTTTTGAAAGATCCCAGGAGGTCAAATATTTTTCAAGTACAAAACAAAAAAATCTGAAAACAAATTTTGAAAAAAAAAAAAAAATTCAAGTTTTTTGAAAAATAAAATCTATAATTTTTTTCATAGACACAGAATTAACCCGCCATCCGGATGTTGTTAGGCATTCCCTAACGCAATTCAGGGTTTTTCACCCTCTGTTTGAACGGGGCCGCGCTGAGGGTCGTCAGCTCGATTATCTTCCTAACTTTAGCCCCTTTAGAGTTACCGACAGTTAGCTAATCCGTGCGATGGCCTGCCCTCCCCCCCCCCCCCCCCCAGGGGGTGTGTTAAGGGGCCCACATAGACGAGCAACTTGGTTGCAAACCTTGTTGCCAACTTCTCGGTGGGGGTTTGACCACAGACGGTCAACCTTGTCACCAACCGCAGTAGTCGATTGGTTTGAGTAGGGGTTTCCCTATACAACCTCCGCTCGGGTCCCTTACTTTTTCGCCAATCAACCATCTTTTCCTTTTTGACACATTCCCAGTTTTCAGTCATTTACAAGTTGTCTCGTGACCTTAGCTTTCCGAAAACTTCCTGGAGATATGTATTTCCAAAATAATCCATTCGCCCTTGATTTGAAACAGCATGATATAGTCAAAATCGCAAGTTCAAGCACTGGTGGTAATAAAAAAATGTAAATATATATTTTTTGGTTACATACCTATATTGAAATCGATAATGTACATAATGGGATATTTTTTGCTGTAAATAACTAATGATATTGTAAAATAGCAGCCTAAAATACTGTTTACAAATAATTATCATTCTGGTGATGGAATAAAATGGTTGTATTCGGAAAAAAAGGCTCACAACTCCCCCCCCCCCCCCCCTTATTATTGATAATTGTATTAAAGGGTTAAAATTTAACCCATAATTTAATTATGGTAGTGAAAGATTCTGAAGTTCTTAAAAATGGTACCTAATCTGCGTTTACAATTACGTAAAATAGGGTCAATTTATGACGATTTCACATAGCTTTTGATTATCCCCCTCTCCTCATTTACATGATTGAATGAAAATTATAAACGCTATCTGAAGTGTTAAGGTGAAGATACTGGAACATAGTGACTCAAGTTTCATGCTCATACATCAATTTTTTACGGAGATTTTCAATCGAGAAGCCGAAAAGAGGGGTGTTAGGGATTCCCTCGCAACATCCGCGCAAAAAAGTGCAAGACTGACTGAAAAACTGAAAAACAAAAAATTCGCACTTGAGCCGGTCTTGAATTAGGCCACTGATATTATCACTAGTTTCGATACTTAGCGAGTTTCTGACGTCCCCAATCCCATCCCTTAATTTGACCAATTTCTGAAATGTTGGGCTACAAAAATCTATGAGAAGAAACATGCTTGTGTCGATGCAAAGGTTTTACCTGTTGCTTCCAATACATTTTCCCGCGGGGATCAAGTATTGGAGAGCTTTGAGAGGTTCTTGATTCAAGACTTACTCCACAAAGAGCGTGAACCTCGCTAAACTCTCTTGACTAACGGCTTATTGTATTAAAAGTGTAGTAGCTCGAGGCTGCCAAAAGACGTGGCAAGTGTGCCGGGTGGGGTTGGCTTTATTTATTCAAGCATTTTAAGAGACTCGGAGGGCTGCTTCCTGACCTGGAACTAATCCCTTGAATCGTACATTAGGCTGCTCAGAGAATTCTCCCCCCTCCCATCGGTATGTGCAAAAACGAACTCACAAAGGAAATACTGAAGAGCATTTTTTCAAGGATGGTTCAATTTTGAAATGTAATTTGGAAAATTGGACGAATATTAATTGTTTTGTGATATTCTCGTTATTTAGAAAAATATGGCAAAGAATCAGCCAATCGATGCGATGGGGCTGCTAAAATCTGTAGCCCGACAACGGGCTTCAAAACCTCCTGTTTTCGTTGAACAGCCCGGATTGCTGGATTACGACGATTTGCTGTTGGTTGAGAACGTTGGGGTGAGTTGAAGTTTTGTCTTGTTTATCGATGACTATGTGTGGACTACTTATGAAAAATATATACCTTCTATCGAGAAGTCAACTTGTCTCCCGGAATTCTTCAAAAGAATTCCTTTACCGGATCTGAAGCGATATTAAAACCCGGTATAGATTATAGGTCACATCCCGAGGTTGCATAATTCTGATTTTATTCCCTAAGGCAGGCAAGGATCTCAAATCGCCGAAGGTAAAGACGAAACGCCGCATTTGCCACCCCCTCGTGATCTTTTCTTTGGTCGTAACGAGTCTGTACCTCGTCTTCATGACTTGCCTGATCGGCTATTTCCACGATCCCACAATAAAATCGGTCTTAGACAGCGTCCAAGAGCTGGCGAACATCAAGGACTGGCTCAGGATCATTTTCAAGCCTTGGTACGACGGCAGCGGAGGCAGCAGTGGCGGATCAAGAGGCGGCAATGTCGCTCCCCCACCAGTGGCTGGTCCATATTTAGACCCAAACTTTGACTTCCGTCCACAATAAATTATCAGATGAAAAAAGTTGAAGTGTAATACCGTCAAGGAAGAGAAGAGAGAAAAAATCTAATTAAAAAGATATAGGACCGGTTACACCACCTCGAGTTAGGCTAACCCACGAGTTAGAGAAAAAAATTGGGTTTCACCTGCAGTTGTCTCTTACCAGGACGGTAACTTCCAATTTTAACTTGCGGATTTTCGGAAGTTATCTCGCTAACTTGAAGTTACGTTGTTGTTGCAACATCATTACCCTAACTTGAGCTCTAACCTCAAAATAGCTAACTTGAACTTTAACATGAGGTTGGTGAAACCGAGCCATAATAAAACAAGTTAGGTGTTGTAAGCAAGAAGAGAAAAACTGGTCTGGGGTAGCATAGAGGGAGATAAAAGCTCGAAAACCTAAAAACCCACGGGAATAGATCAATTTGACGTCTTTTGTCGAAATTTCGGTCATGTTCTGTTTTGACATGAATACTACCATCAATGAATTGAAAAATATTGTTTTTAAGACTTAAAATTATAATGAGGCATCTGACTGGCTTCATCCATGTCCATGGCAAAAAAATAAATATGAATAAATCGAGTTAATAAAATCTTTTGTACTTGGGTAGTATTAGTAACGTGCCCTATACAGCTGATGCATTGTACTGGCAAAGAAAATAGATTCTCTGCTTTGAAATCCCTGAGCTTTTATTATGTACAAAATAGCTCATACTAAAAAATACATAACTTGATCCTTCCTCTATTATAGAGCCGTATAAGGGTTCTTTCCTGATTCTGTAAAACCGCAGCTCTTTGAGGGCCAGTCTTTTCAAACTCCACCGACTTAACTCCCAAGTTCTTAGGGGCCTTGTGAATCTTACAGGAAATTCTTTATGGTGTCCGTCTCGGGGTCGATACGGGTCTATCAGGGGCATAGAAAATAGGGGTTTAGGGTTAGGGCGAGGCAGTGATAGGTTCCACGGTGTTGCTAGACTTAATAGGATCTCCGAAGGAACCTCAGACTTCCAATTTGTAAAAGGCAGAAAAGACGATACTTCACTAAGAGCTTACCGCTTAACTCTGGCCTTGTGAGTGATGATCTAATCTCAAAGGGGTGAACACGTGTTTTTTCCCTCAGTTTCTTTTTCTCTCTTTCCAATTGGTGCTTTACCATTGCGACAAAATAATCTTTTGCCTTCAAGGGGAATTGGAAAATGTGTTGTTTGTGTTACTTCAACGAAAAGCCAAACGACCAAGCATTTTTTCAAATGAAATGAAATGAAATTGTGTAACTGTGGAAGGCTCCCGTTACATGGCTGGGTACAAACTCAAAGGAACAGAGTAGGAAGTTACAAAGGAGAAGAACATGACATGTTGTGGGGCACAGAAAGAACGATGTGCAGAAGGAAATCAGGTTGTAATAAATAAGAAAAAATTGAGAAGCATACAGAAGAAAAAGGTGGAAGTACATGAAAAATAGTTGGAAACAGAAATTAAAACAGCGAAGATGCATGTTTTCATGAAAAAGAAAGCCTCGAAGAAGAAGTAAAAAATTTAACTCGTGTCGATCCTTCAAAAGGTGCATAGATGATCGGTCGTCAAAAGAAAAAAGAATTTTCCTCGCGGTTATCTGGAAATATATTTTAGATTTGATATTTTGCCGAATAGTTTTCTGTCAACTTGGCCTGGGAGATGAATACCTTATGCATACCTTAGTCTACCTTATGTAGCGTTCGGTCAGATGAGAGACCCCTCAAATGACCAAAATTCCTCTGAAAACTAACCTTCATTCGGCCTCCTGACATCCTTCATGGAAGCGCCGTAGGTACTAATAGTAGCCCCATAGAAATCCCACACATCCATGGTGAGGTCCGATGGGTCTGAGACCCCTATCTCAACATACGTCTAAACATACCTACTTCTACAACGACACCCCACTTGATACCATAGCCAAATCCCTTCAAAATTCCTTTCTATGGTCCTTTTGGTTTATTTTTCTTGGAATAACACACCTATGTAATCGCGACGAGAGTCGAAAATTCTGATCGGCCACAAAATTTTACATTATACGTTTCAAGATGCTAGATTCCAAAAACGAAATGTTTGTCCGCCGTCCGAGCCGTTTTGGGCAGTAGGATTTTTTTTTTTTTTTTTTTTTTTTTTAATCTCAAATTTTTGCAGAATAATCGGTTTACCATCTTGTTGTGCTCGCATGGTTTTCAGACCGATCGCCCGAACCCGAGTAATTTTTTACGCGAAATAAATTTTTTTACGAGGTTCCTCATCTATCCAAACATTCTATAGATTTTTTTTTTTTTTTTTCAAAAATATTTTTTCAATGACAATTAATTTCTGCACAATCAACCTACAGGTACATATATAAGAATAACAACCCCAAGTGTAAAATTTGCAGCTTTTTTTTTAAGCTCCACAAAGCCCCACGGTGTACTGAATGGGTTCGAGGCTCTAATAAATTTAGTCTACGTCCAAAATCACTTCGAAAATGACATGTCAAATGAGGTGCACCTCATACGTCGTCCTGGTAAGTACCTATTTCAAAAACCCCATCTATTGTCCCATAAGTTGTAGATTTTTTCGTTTTACTTTCTGTAGTTTTTGATGATGTTTTTCGAGCACCTTTAAGAGCATTATTGGTATAATGGATTTTTCGAGCATATCAGATATGCTCGAAAAATCCATTAACAGATTCTGTTAGCATATGTTTTTCGAGCATATTTGGTGATTTTATCGATTTTATCAATCCGAGCCCTAGTAATGAATTTTATTCACTCTTCTTCTTCTTATTAAGAAGAATCACTCGAGTGGCCGCTTCATCTCTCTCGACACTCTTCCCGGCATGAAGAGGTAAGATACCCAAACTGGAAAAATGCACACCCGGGTTGTAGGATTTGGCAATAGAGATCCTCAGCTCCTCTCCTGAAGACAACCACACTAATAATATTATAATATAATATTATTAGTGTGGTTGTCTTATATAATATATAATCTTATATTATAAGATAATATATTATATAAGAAGTCTCCTAGTTGCTGGTTTGGAGAACGTTTTCCCCCAAGTAACAGCTGAGAGCCTCGAAGATTCTCATAATTTCTGCATAACCACGTCATCCACGTAGGTACCTATGACGTGGCATTTTTCCAATCATGTTGAACTCTTCAACCCTTCGGCTGTATAATACGGCCAGGGTTGAAGAGTGAATAACTATTCACACAGAACATTATTCTGAATTGTATATGTATCCCACTTTTGTGCACCAAATTTAGACCCCAGGTTAACTTTGAAAAGGGATGGAGAGCCTAAGAAATACAAACACGCAAATTACCTTCGCTTGAATAAATACACCACGTATTTCCGTCCGCCACCCGCCTGCACGGCTCGCCTTCTAAATGTAGGTAGGTAGTTGTCCTAGTCAATGCATGTCACATTGTTTAAATAAAATCTTATTGCATTGATTAAATAATGATTATATTATATAATTTTTATTACTAATTTAAGTTGTATAATATAGCTTAAATTAGTAATAAAAATGTCGTGTGATTTGAATAACAACGTTCTTTAGCCCTCGTGACAAAGTAAAATGAGCTTTGAACGAATTGGAGGATTTTGCTGTTTCAGAAACCGGAAAAAGAGGTTCGAAGCGGCCCTTTGATTCGTGCACAATAATTCCTCTTTTCCCACTGGATTATTAAGCCCTGGAGTTTGCAAATGTTGCCCCGGACTGTTCATTATTCGGCTTGGTTGTTGTTATTTGTCCTTAGGAACTCCGCGGCAGCACCGGTGACAATAGTAAGCTCATCAATGCCACCTCCCTGGCAACCGGCTTCATGAACTTGCAAATCCCCTCTTTTGATGTGCTAACAATAAGACTTCCTTGTGAAGACCTTGCGGGGTCGTCAAAGGGTTGGCCAACTCAACCTCAAAACTTTGAGAACCTCCGGGAAAGTTAAAGTTCACCCTTTGATATTTCGCACCGGATGGATATCTTCTCTGCGTGCCAACTACGTTATAAGCTAACGGATAGGTACCTACTACACTTTGGTAACAAGTCTTGTCCGCAAGGTTGATGATCCCCGTTTGAACCCTGGCTCATCCGCCATGCAAGGTGGCAATTTTGGTAGTGTATGAAAAGCTGCTTGAAATTGTCGGAACGATCTTCAATGAAACGGATGACAAATACACATACGTTCAGTTAGAGCACTGAATGGTATCCGTATTTTTATAAGGGTTTAAGTGACATTTTTGGCCATTTTCACTTTTTTTCATTTTCTGGAACACCTTTCATGGTGACTGATTGAAAGGAGGCTCGTTACATTGACGCTTCCTAAAGCAAAGCGGCGTTGAAATTTTCGATGTCTTATGGAAGGGATTATGTGCGCCACATCAACACTTGTGTTGGGAAGAGACAACACTGGAATCAATCATAACTTAGGTAGGTAGTATCTTTGAAGGGTTTTGACCAGGTGCTCAAGTCGTTTTCGGAGTATTTTTGATCGTGGATTTGTGGGGGTCTCAGACCTGGCCGAGCACGCGATGAGGCTCTGTAACGCGTACAGATGAGAGTTTTGAAGGGTTTCGCCAAGTGGTCGAGTGAGAGACGAGAGCGATTTGTACAGGAATTCGGTTTGTAAAGTTTTTAGATTTTTTAACCCTATATTTTCTGATTCCATTTTACCTGCAACATTCTTCAAACATTGTGCATAGCTTTCACATGAATCTGTGAAGGAGTTATTTCATCCAATTCTTTTATGAACCAACAGTAAAAATATAAAACTTATTCAGCATAGAAACAAAAACATTATACAGCCAAATCTTTTAATCAATAATTGAATTTAATGCAAATTATTTTAATCCTGAAAAATTGATTTTTAAAAAGGAGCTCTTAGCTAATGTAGCTATGATAATTTTTGTATACTTCTCCTTGAAAAAATGGAAACACTTCTGTAGAGTTTTAAAATGGGTTGAAACATAAGCAAAACTAGGATGTTTTGGTAGTTCCAGCGAGATGGGAAAGTTGGTTGGCTTTTCCAAAAGTTTCAAACACGTAACACACTTCACTTTTTAGCGCAACCTTTTTCCAAAAAATGGAAAGGTGCGCTCACCTCCTCGACATGTATGTTTTTTGTTTGTTTGTTTTTTTTGTTTGTTTGTTTGTGTACAGAGCATCACGCCCGAGCGGCTCAACAGATTTTCATGAGGGTGGTCTCATTGTGATCAGCGAGTTCGTGGGGTGGTTATAGGCTACCTTGATTTTTCCTCCCTCATCCCTTTCATCGGTTTTCGGGAGGTACTTCACGACGAAAGTTGTTTATCTCTGATGTGTAACTAAGGAGGCCTCAATGGGGGGACGAAAGTTTTTGTCCGATTTTGTTGGTACAAGGGTCTATGGAATGAGCTTTTTAGGCTGATTCCAACGACTCCAAAACGATTTTTGCAGCCTGAGCCGTTCGTTACCTCTGATCGGCATAAGATTTTCTTAAGCATCGGTCGTTAGGGTGCAGTTGTTTACGTAATGAGCATCACGTGGATATTTTTGATGTGCTGTGTGGCATAGTTTGGTCGCTAGATACCTACTGTTTCTTAGTTTCTCTCGTAATAACAAAAAGGTTGCGCTCATCTATTCAATTCAATTGATGGCTTGTTCAAACAAGTTTCAAAAACACACATTCACTATGTGATTTTGATGTTTTCATATCGATCCATTTCAATCGTCGCTATGAGACCTCTGATTTTCAAATTGGGTATCCTCAATGTTGTTGCAATCCCTCCTGTCTCAAATGCAAATTCATCTCTGAAAACCAAACAACCTGATGCCATTATGGCGAATAATTCGCCATAATGGCATCAGGTTGTTTGGTTTGGAGGGAAATTCATCGGTGTGGAGGGAACCATAAGGACCTCTAATTACCTTCCCCATCGCTGATGGATGTTTGCTCCGATTAAATTTACCCTGATCTTGTGACCGTAAATTGTTGGAGTAAGAGGATGAATAATACGAGAATAATCGTATGAACCAGTTCTGTAGATTGAAGTTAGTGGGTTTAATCAAACACGCTTCTTGCAATGTGCACTATAGGATTAGACCCAACGTAGACTGTTACGTTGGATACTTAATCCAAAAATTGCATTATACCTATTTGTTTAGGGCCACTCAACATCATTTTTTCTCTCTCTCTCTCTCTCTCTGGAGGGGATCTCAAGTTCTAATCAGTTTGGCAACGCTAGCATCAGTGAAAGTTCACAGCAGTTATTTAAAGGAATATGACTCTTGACCAAGATAAATTTTCCCGATGAGAAACACCGCTAACTTGAGCGCACAAACGAAAGGATGTTTTCATCTCTTTGTGATCTACGACTTTCTTATCAGTTTCGTCTTCTGCTCAGTGAACTCACCCATTTAGATGGGTTTTCAGAAATGCTCAACATAGCGCGTATTTTCTCGGTCAAAGGGGCACATCAAAGCAGCCACTGATTGTAAACGTCGGTGAGTTCCCTAAAGAAAATATATTTCACAAAGATGGAATTTTCGGATATCATATCTCTCGTTCGCTCATTTCAGTTTCAACCAGTGGATATCGTTTCTCCAAAAGAATAATATTATGGGCTGTGGCAGTTGTGTACATTGTACTGGAACAGTACAGCAGTTTTTATTGAAATTCATTATTGAAGTGTACAAAGTTATTGCTTTTAGTTGAACATTTAATAGATTTGCATAGAAATTACAAATATAGGATTTTCAGATAGACATTGCCAAGGAATAATCGTAGTTTTGATTCGTGTCAAATTGTACTGGACAACAACACTGTTTTATAATATAAAACTTTCTATATTATAGAAAGACTTATTTTCTCTATTTTGTGAAAAAAAAAAAAAGATGTTTTGGGATGATAAAAGCTACAGCTACAGAAAATGGGTTTTTGAGAGAAAAGTCTTAACTTTTGCGTTTATAAACCGTTTTTTACATTTAAAATATAAAATTTTACATATTTGGTGCAATCGTTTCATCTGGAGTGCCTATGATACCTCACGATGGTTTTAAACGTTTTTCTGTGGATTTTTCTTGTGGTGTAAAGTTAGGTAGGACTGGGAGGTAACATTACCTACCCCAAACTTTATCAAAATGAAAATTTCACAAAAAGTTTTTTATTTATTTTTATTTCATTTCAATTTTTTTTTTTTTTTTTTTTTGATTTTTTTCTTCATATTAATTATGAAGAAAAATTAAATTTTATGAAGAAAATTTAAATTGAATATCTGCGCATCATAGACATCATGTTCTACAGATCATAGATGGGAAAACCCATTAGAAAATGACATTTTCTAATACATTGTATTAACATATCACGGAAAATGGCTTTTTTTGAAAAAGTATGCAAAATCTGGAGTAAAGTTCGAAACCTTTACGGCACCTGTGCGGTATATAGGCCTATTCTCAAATTAATATTGTTGATGAGTTATTTACTTGGAACAATAAAATTTTCAAAAAGAAAAAAAAACTTTCATACTTAAAGACAAAAACAAGGAATTTTATGAGAGTTAATTTAATTAACTCTGCAGAATAATTCTAGTCTAGAAGGAAACTTTTTCAAATCAAATGGGAACTTAACAATTCTATTATTATCACATGGATACAACTTCACCTTAACGGATCCAGTTTAGAATATCGACGAGTATGACGCTTGTTAGTGAGTTTATTTGTCACAGCGCCTCTGAAGATGCAACGCACACCAGTGAAGTAAAAGTAGTTTACCAAGAAGTAAAATCTCGCCTGGTTCGAAGTGGACGAAATATTTGGTCAAATTTCCAGGTTTTCTCCTATCAGACGACCGATGGTGTTCTTTAAAATCTACTCACGCGCGTTTGGATGACGGCGCATTGCAGTCCAGGGCCCTCCGATTAAAATTTAAAATTTAAAATTTAAAATTTAATGCATGAATAAATAATCGTCCCGTTGGTTTTGCTCTCGTTAATCTTCACAAAAAAAAAAAAAAAAAAAAAAAATGTAGGTAGGTAATCTGAAGATGAATTTCCTCTTGCGCTTTGTCAATTTTCTGAGCATTTCGCGCGGTGCCGGTCGCAATCATGATTTTTAAAATCAAAAATTTAAAAATCCGAAGACTGACAAATCGTTGGGGCACAAGTGAGTCAGCGTCACTTGAAGTATTATACTTCAAGTATAATACTATAATAGTATTAACCTTTGAAATTATGATGTTTGGTGGAATAGAAATCATGAATATTCACTCATCACCACGTATTACCACACCCTGTCGCTCTCTCCTGAAACTATTCGTATAGTTTGCGTTAACATAAATAATTGTACTGATCAAAGCCTAATTATGAATATTGTAATTTTGCGTTGTTGATATAATATTTATAAATTCTCAGGTTATCGTCCAATCAGGACGATTAATTGTTGAAAAAAAGGGATTACCTTGCTTGGTGTTGAGTGAATTTTTTATTTCGGCTACTTCTGAGTGAATTTGCGATCTTTAATAACGAATTTATTCGTTTTATTGGCGGGGGTCCCTCTGAACATGAAACACGCGAACGGAGCAGGAACTGTCGGAGCGCGAGAACGCCAGCAGCGCGCACAGAAGAGAACTGAAGGCGGAGGTCGCGGGGGGCGGACTCGCTCGCGGACTGGGCGGCCTTTCCGCAGGCGGCTGGTGGGGCGAAAAGGGCGGCCGGGGGCAGCCGATGCGCCGAGCTCGGTCAAGCACGGTCGTCAGGTCCTTATGCTTCAACCGCCCCCTTGTTGTCCTTTGTTTTGAGGAAAAAAAATATTAAAAATCTTGAAATACAAAATAAGTTCGGTAATAATTAACCGTTAATACGATTTCACGGCTCTCTCAAAACACGCTGCAGATAACAGAGCGTTTGTGGAATTAAATTTCTTTTCAAAACAAAAGCATTTGGAGCAACCACCAAACTCAGTTTGTCGTATAGAAATGCCAGGTTGTTTGGGCCCTGAACGGATTAAGGAAATTGAAAAAAACGTGAATGGGTGATAAGATCAAAGGCGAAGCAGATCAAAGGTATCACACCTCGCAGGGGTGTTTCAATGGGTTCAGCGATTAGGAGATAAGCTCGCCGGTGTCAATCACTATTAACCACTGGATAGAGCTTGTTTCTGTATTCAATGGTTTGTTCCAACAATCTATATGGCAGCATTTGTAGCCTATTGTAGGATCACATGCCAGCCAGCAGAATGGGCTTATAGCGTGGCGGGGGTGCATGTGACATTGCCTTCCTGAAGATGCATTTTTTTAAATATTTTTATTTATTTATTTTTTAATGTTGAGCGCCTTTTGTTTTCTATAATAAATTTAGATGTAAATTTATATAGTTTTGAAAGTGCCAAAACTATTAATCGTTGACTTGTTTGGTAACAGTTCACTCAGCTCTGAATTTTAATATCTCTCTCAGTGGCCACCGTCTGTCTCTCAATTGACGCAGGTTCGTGAAAAGAAAGAAGTATACAGTATTAAATACACCATGCGAGAATCGTGTTCCAAGAAGCTGAATTGTCGCCATGTAGTTCAAAATCTCTCAAGTGACGTAAAAGGGGAAGATTCAGGGTGGAGTCTGAGGAGACGTAATAGACGGGTTTCCTTCATCTTCGTGAAGCCCCTGTTTGGCGCGCGCCAAAATTAGTGGCACAGTGGAATCGACGAAAGGTGGGCGAATAAGAGACAAAACTTTTAATAAGAGACAAAAATTTTTTTTTTCAGCCGAACCATTGACTTTTTTCCGTTGTAAATTTTTGTGTAGGTTGTTTGTGACAAATGGAAAACCCACAATTTTTTTGAGATCCATAGAAAAACCCAGGTAAGAGAAAAAAATCGTGAAATTTTTGGTAGCAGTCAATGTCTCTTATTCCCGAAAGTGATAAATAAGAGACACATCACGAAATCACTGTTAGAGAAGTCAGAAAAAGTCTTAGGAGACCTAAAGGGCATTAAGAGACAATCAGCAACGCGTCTCTTAATACCCTGAAAGTTTCATCGCATTTGGTTCAAACCAAAAAAAGTTATGAATTTTCAAACTTAGGTGAATAAAAGGTCAGCCAAAACTTTCGGCTCTCAAGTCCTGAGAATGTATAAACGTTTTATTATAATAAATTAAGTAGGAAGAACAGATTTAATCAAAATCACAATGTTTGAAGAATAAATAAACTTACAAAATTTTAACAAATATCAGTTTTTGACTAAAATTACTCGCTGAAGGCAGGCTTTTCTCAGTCAAATCACAATCTGAATACAGAATAACTTGAATTAATATTTAGAAGATTGAATTGAGATCAAAATGTTTGAAGAATAAATAAACTTAATTGTAAGAAATATCACTGTTTGAGTGAAGGCACTCGCTTAAGGCAGTCTTTTCTTATGGCAAATATCACTGTTTGTATAAAATCACGATTATAGTTGCACCGAATTCCCTTGCCAGCGTGTTTTGGACCCATGATGGAACTGAAACAAACAGGAAACATTCGATAATGAGATTTGGATTAATAAGAGACAGACCGTCTACTATTGACCCAACTGCACAACAGCTGGGGTGAATAAGAGACATCGTCATAAAAAATGAAGAAGTAATCTGACGGAAATAGGGCTCAAGGATATTCAACGTATTCATAGAATAAGCGTTTTGAAAAACTTACCAGCACCAACGAACGTCTTCACGGACTGGAAAATGGTGTACCGAAAAATAAGAGACACTGGGAATCTGAAGTTGATGGGGAGGTTCTTCGTAGGTTGGCCAGTGTTGCCAGGGAAAGAGGCTGTTGGAGCGAATGACCCCCTCAACTTTTAGTTCAGATCTCCAGCTACCTTTGTAGGTACTTTTTTGAACATTTCGACCATGCGGGATATTTTTAAATGCGCGTGTCTCTTATTTGCCATGTCTCTTATTAGCCCACCTTCCCCTAGGTACTGCAGCTGACACAACACTTTCCTTGGACTGAAATTTATTCAAAGCGATTTGAAAGAGGACAGACGAAAATATACTACCGAATCTATTTCGATCAACAATCACGAGGAAAAAATCCACTGTGCCACAAACTTTGTCTCAACAAAACACTATCACCACCTTCATCTAACACGTCTCCTCAGACTCCACTCTCGACAGAGTCTAGTTTGAATCCATCCCATCAAAAATCAAACATGAAAGTGAAGCGGTATACAGTTCTGTTCATTCTAACTCGAAATCAGAGAATCTCTTGATTGGAATATCTGACTCACCGTAGCTTTTGCGCATTCGATCCGGAATACATTATTTGACTTTTATTCAGATTTTATTAGTGGGAATTTAACTTTTGGACTTGCTAGAATCGATGATCTTCAGCAGAGCTGAATCGATTATAACACAAATGCGAATGGAAATCGATAGAAACGTTGTGGACAGACCTATAATAGGTCTGTTCGTAATAATTATGAACAGTTGAAAATAGTTGAATAGTTACTATCCTCCAAGTATTTTGGTAATGAGGAGTTTCGGAAAAGCTCATCAAAATAGTACCGTTGCAACATGTGTTAGAACAAAAAATCCGGTTAACACAACTATATCCACTCTTTTTTACATAACTTTTTATTTCGTTACCGTATTGCAAACCCGCTAGAACTTATTCATTTATTGATGAGCTTCATTATGATGATAATGAGCTTTTCATGGACCTTGATACTGAATGCGAATTCTAAAGACGGTTCATGTTTGTGCAAGCTTTTTAACTGCACGTTGGGTAACCAAACTGGGAAAGTCGTTTAATAAAATAAATTGCAAGTTGGCACCTATACAAATACTTGCTGTGGGGAGATATGAATGGAATTAAGATATATTATATGTTAATTCCATTCATATCTCCCCACAGCAAGTATTTGTATAGGTGCCAACTTGATCTTCTCCAAAAAATATTTTGGTATTTAACTTATGAATTTGTGTTCAATTACCACATCTACTTTGACTTGTTCATCCGATCCAAATGAACCGCGGTTGATCTCATTCTAGAGACCTTCAGAAAGGTCTAGGCTTTCAAAACGTTACGCCTGATATTTTTCCAGGACTGTTTGGAGCGAGTAGAGAGAGGAATTTAAGAAAGACAAATTCGGTGAAAAATGCGATGTGGTGTTTTTTGTTTGCAGTATTTCAAGGTTTTTGATGGTTTATAAATGTTTTAGACTAACATTTAGGGTAAATATATACTTCCGAATAATATTCGGAAGAATAATATTCCGAATAATATATATATTATATATTCGGAATCTAAAGTAAATTAGCTATAAGATGAGTGTCTTTTGAAGAAGTTGGAGTGAAGTGGGTGATTAATGAAAATTCAGTGTAAAGGAAGGTTCAAAAAACCAAAAAAAAAAAACCAAAAACGGCCTTATTCGAACCAACTTTGAAAAAAACTCATTTTCGGATTCAGCGCCCTCAAAAACCCCTAGAGAAGGTAAAAAGAAGCCGGCAACTCGGCGGTCATTTTTTAAATTACACCAGTGTTATGAATAATTAATACCATCTTCAAAATGGCACGAAATATTATTTTGCATTACTGGGATTTCAAGTTATCGCACACTCAGAAAATCCCGCTGATTATGAAATTTTCATGATGCGAAATATTATGACATACCTACTTATAAGGTCATAATGACACAATATTATTATGTCATGCAAAACATTACCTATCTCGAGAAACGTAAACAATATTATTAATACCTATTATTCATAATTTGTTAACGTGTTGTAAAATATACAACAATGTCCTACAATGTCATACAATGTCCTACCCCTCTGATGAGGCCAACTGTACGGCGAAAATTATGTAATTGTGTTTAGATTTTTTAATGTTCCCTCTAATACTAATACCCGGAGCCGTCGATGGTGTAGTGGTTATGATGCCGGGTCCACACTCAGGTGTCTGGAGTTCGAGGCTGTCTCTAATAAGGTTTTTTGTCCTTTTCCTTTTCACAGCTCTCGTTGAACTTCCAGACAATTACAACAATAAAAAGTGGCAAAACATGCAATTCCGGCGGCTCTATCTCATGTTGACATGTGTATGAGATAAAACCTGGCCTAGGGACTTAGGACATCAACACATGGATGCGTCGAATCTGAAGTTCAATCGCGTACAATCAGTCCACTTGAGGACTGCAGTGCCATTGGGGATCAAAATCCTGTCAGGATGAAGGGGCACCATCGTCTAGCCATGACGGTGGGCTTGTCCCCCCTGCTTCGGGATTGTGATTCCCAAGTTTGAATTTCAGAGCTTTTTATCAAAAAAAAAAAAAAAAAAAAATACTAATACCCTCTGTTTGAACAATCAAAAACGTATAATATACAACATATACAGGATATATTATACGTTATAGGATATATTATACGGGCTTTCTGGCCGGCTGGGTGCTGTGGGGTTATAGGACTGCGACACAGCAAGCATAATGCAACCATATTATTATTATTATTATTATTATTCAGGTTTCTCGAGATAGGCAATTTTTGCATGACATGCGAGCCTTGCGGGTTTTTCGAATAACATGAGGGCTTCAATTTGCTGTCCCCAGAAGTTGCTTCTCCGTTGTCGTAGCGGTAGGTTATCTTTATCAATTTATGCCGGTCACACTTTGATAAAAAGTTTATTCCGGTTTTGTAGACTGATGAAATATTTCTTGTTGAAGTTGTCGTACGTAAACTGTTTTCTACATTGCTCAGCTTATTAGGTAAGTCGACGGTACGGTTAATGCAGTGCAGTTCATGGTGACTGGCCAAACTTCATGATAAATCTGTGTACAAAATTTTGCAATTTAATTGCATTGAACAATAATAATTATTGTTCAATGCAATTAAATTATTGTTATTGTGCCTGGCTAACCAAAACACCTACTTCATGAGATGTACACTTACTTGTCTGTTCCTGGAAAAATCTCACTTAGTTGTTCTCAACATCCGGTACTTTTGAGCAGGACACACTTCCTTGTCTCGGCGTAGACTTGTTTCCACAGCTTGTGATCCCTGTTGGAGGCCAAGTGCTCACCACCCTATTTAGGAACGTATTTTTTGTTCTTTACAGGATGTGGCGAGCTCTGAAATTACCAGGTCTGAAAAGGATCTTGTCTTCACGACCACTAAGCAATCAATTGAAGCAGAAGCACAAACATGAAGTTCAAGACTATAAGGAAGGAACAGAAATCGAAGGGTAAGGTTTTTTATTGCAGTCGATATTGCATGGCCTACAAGTATAGTGGAAATCGTCACGGTTTTGTGGCTTTCCAGCTTCATCGTCAAACAAGTCGAGGATATCCCGGAGTTCAAAATTACAATGCTCCGCCTCAAGCACGAAAGAACTAACTGCGAGTATCTGCATTTGGCACGAGACGACACGAACAACGTGTTCTCTGTTGGGTTCCGAACGACGCCAATGGACTCGACTGGAGTGCCCCACATACTTGAGCACTCAGTGTTATGCGGATCTCAAAAATACCCGTGCCGGGACCCCTTTTTCAAAATGCTCAATCGGTGAGTTCGTTATCCATCTAACCTAATTAAGGTAAAATTTACCTACATTTAATGTAGGCACCAGTAGTCGACACCTTAAGGAGGAACCGGAGTGGGTTTGCCGTAAAACTGTGCGAGAGAGAGTTTTTAATTATTGATTTAGTCTTTAATTACGAATTAATCAATTTTAATTATTGCGTTTTCGGTGATTCATTGAGCGAAATATTTTCAAAAGTTTGCTAATAGCCGTGTTACAGAGAACGTCAGGAATTATCAGGTGTTTCCGAATTCAATTTAAACCTTCAGTGGCCGTTGGAAAACTCGTGACCAAGGGCTGCCCCCTGGGGTCTGTCCTGTACCCGCAGCTGTGGATACTGGTCTTTAACGTTCTTTTCCTCGGTGTGGTCCTCGGCAAGGACTTTGAAGTAGGTAATTGCCTCGACGGCATCGTGCGGCTCTCCATGGCCTGTCGCCGAAGATTGTTTAATCGAAGACATCTTGGCCGTACTTCCTGCATCAGAGCCACACAACGCCACAAGTAGCACACCGCCTGCCCAATGTTTTATTTTTTACACTCACGGGTGTTGACTACACCGTGTAGTAAAGTTGGCCTCCACACGGAGCACTCTGGGCACCGCAAAACGAACTGGGACGCATTGGTTATTTAGTTTTCCTTGACCGGCGCGATGGAGTACAATTAATCTGCCGCGGGACGCATGGGGTAAAACCGATCCAGAGATATTCGCTTAAAACTCCAAAAATTTGACCCTTTTTTCAGTTTGCTGTGTATAACTCCGAAACTATGCGTCCTACGGCAAACGTCACTATTATCAAAGTGAAAGAGCATTAAATTTCCTGTGAAATTCACCGGTCAAAGTTGATTGTAGACCCAATAGTTCAGGAGCTATCCCTAGCCATTTGAAAAAGGGCGCTTTTTTTCACTTCAAACTGATGTTCCATCAAAACGTCCGGTCCTATCAAGAAATGTTACATAATGAAAGTTGTAGAGCGTTAAATTTCCTATAGGATAGGCACCCAAAGTTAGTCGAAAAGTGCCTACCGTACGAATGACGGGCAGAGTTGTAGCAACATGTGATACGAATACGCACGGAGATTAGCTGGATGGAGACTAGCTAAAAACAACGTTTTACTAATTTCTTATTTTCCACTGGTTTTTCTCTAAAACTTGCCATTACATGGTCAGAATATGCCCAGGGGTATATTCCATGGGTATATATCTCGACAGATCGTAGAGGGCCACCAAGACCAGGCCATTCTTATTCGTTCGAGTTTTCCTATGAGGATGTCGATTACTGGTGCACTGCCGAATAGGAGCATTTAAGTACGTTAGTCACAATCACACCTAACGATAGTACCTACTGCATTTCTGCCAAGATCGGCTGCCATATTGCTTAGACGATTTTATTTTTCAGTTCGATGGCTACTTTCATGAATGCTATGACTGCGCCAGACAGTACATTCTACCCCTTTTCCACACAAAATAGGTAAGTTGATACTTTTCAGTTTAAAATAGATGTCTACGAGGTCTACCCGTTCAACAACTAACATTTCTCTGCCTCAGAACCGATTACATGAACTTGATGTCCGTCTACATGGACGCTGTGTACCGACCGCTTCTGAGAGAGATGGATTTTCGTCAGGAAGGTTGGCGCCTCGAACACGAAATTGTAGACGATCCAAGTTCCCCCATCATTCTCAAAGGCGTTGTCTACAATGAGATGAAAGGCGTATTCTCCGACAATAGATACTTTTTATCCGAAGCGCTTCTAAACAGTCTTTTGCCTTCCCATACGTACGGGGTTGTGTCAGGCGGTGACCCATTGGTAAGTAACCACCGCAACAGTTGTGGACGTTACAAGCTGTGAGTTTCACACTATCGTTCTTGTTTCAGGCTATTCCTAACTTGACCTACAAGCAATTCAAAGATTTCCACCAGAAGTACTATCATCCAAGTAATTGCAGCATTTACAGCTATGGCAATTTCCCACTGGCTGATACTCTGGCTTTCATCAATAACGAATACTTGGCGAAATATCCAGACCTGGCTGATTACTCTTCTGGCTCCAAGGTAGTATCGTGGAATTTCGACCTACCCGCCCAAAAACGTCAATGAATTAAATTTTGTCAAAAATGCATGCACATGCACTACACTGGCAAATCCCACTAGTTGGACGTCCTCACTTGTCTTACTATTAGGCCACTAGTTCGGCATCCTCACTTGTCTTAGCGTTAGGCCGCTAGTGCGGCGTCCTCACCTGTCGTACGTTAGGCCACGTTCGGCGTCCTCACTTGTCTCGCTGTCAGGAGAGTTACTTTTCCTCCACGCCACAATATATAATATATATTCTGTGGTTAATAAAGCATGTTCCATGATTCTTGATTTTAGCCGAAGGCTCCAAGCAAAAAGCATTCGGGGGTCCAGGGGGGCTCTGGCGAGGCCCCTGGGGACGATTTTTGTTTATTTTGTGGAACTTTGACTGTATTTGAGTTTCACATAATGTGACTTGGTATTCTGGTTGCAGGTACCCTCAGAAAAAAGATGGGCCGAAGAACGCCGTAAACACATTCTCTGCCGGCCCGACCCAATGGCTCCCAACCCCGAAAAACAATCATCCGTCACGGTGGCCACCCTGTGCAACGACATCCACAACATTCAGGAGACGTTTGAAATGCAAGTTGCGGGCGAATTGTTGACGAGCGGCCCGAATTCGTCCTTCTACAAAACTCTGGTCGAGCTCAACATCGGAGCCGGGTATTCTCCGATGACTGGGTACGACAACTCGACGAGAGACGCCGTCTTCGGCGTTGGCCTGTCCGCTGTGAACGAGTCGGATTTTGATCGCGTCGTCGACATTTACCATTCGACGTTGAAAAAGGTTACTTAGTTGTTACGAACAAAATCAAATTGAACCGCTAGTTAAATGGACCCACCAGTTAACTTTTGGTTTCAGGTTGTGGATGAAGGATTCGATGACGAAAACATCAAGGGTATCCTACACAACATCGAGTTAAACACGAAGCACCAGAGTGCCAGTTTTGGTTTGAGCCTTCTCTTCGGCCTGCATTCCATCTGGAATCATGGAGGGGACGTTGCCAAAGCCATTCAAGTCACCAACAAAGTTGACACTTTCAAGAAAAACATGGCTGACAATCCGAGATATTTGCAGGTTAGATTTAGTTTATCGTGAGACTTATGAGAGGAGAAGCGTCAATAAATTGTATTTTTGGATCAGACTGGTCCGCTAGGTAGTTCTATTTTACTTCATCAGGCTGAAGGCTGAGAAACTTGACTGATCCAGAGTTTCATCTTACAGGAAAATACCGCTCAATTTTTTAAATAAACTGCCATTAAAATTTCGATTCGCGAGTTTATCGAGCGAATGAAAATCGATTCAAAGCATCGATCTTTCTGGTATGGTTTCATCCTAAAGTTCAACGACGAGAATCTGGACCGCGCGCTCGCGACAACCTAAATTTCCCAGAATTTAATGTTCTCTGTCCCTTTACAGGCGGCCAGTTGGGAACGATCTATTAGCTCTTCAATTTCCATTTTCTGTTTTCAGGATCTTGTGAAGAAGAATCTGGTCGATACAAACCATCGCCTCATTCTGACGATGAGCCCGGACGAAAACTATCTACAAAAACTTTCCGAGAAAGAGAAGAAAATCCTCAGCGATAAATTGAAAGATTTGACACCTGAAAGTAAAAAGTCCGTCTACGAGTTTGGTTTAAAACTCAAAAAAGATCAAGAAGCAAAACAAAATGTTGATGTGTTACCTACTTTGAAGGTGAAGGATTTGAGCAAGGACGTAGAGCCGACCCCGTTGAACAAAATCATGCTTGCGAGGGTTCCGATTCAATTGTGCTCCGTTGCCACTAACGGCGTGACTTACATGAGAGGGGTTATTAACGCTTCGCATCTCCCCGACGAAGCCAAAAAGTACCTACCGCTGTTTTGCTCCGTCATAACTAAAATGGGGACGGAGAAATATGATTTCAAAGAGTTCGATAAGAAAATCGTCCTGAAAACGGGAGGGCTCTCCGTGTCGTCGCATATCGCCGGTAATATATTTGACCGAAGCCTGTACGAAGATGGGTTGATTTTTTCGTCAATGGCTCTCAACCGGAACGTAAAGGACATGATGGATCTGTGGAGTCAAGTTTTCAACGAGGCTAATTTTAAGGACGTCCGCCGGTTTGAAACTTTGGTCAAAATGATTGCGGAAAATGCCATTCAGAGCATATCCTCATCAGGGCACTACTACGCCATGTCCAAGTCAGCTTCTTTCACTTCTTGTAAAGACTCAAGGAAAGAACAGCACGGTGGTTTGGCGTATGTCGAAACTATGAAAGAGCTATCTTCGTCTCAGGTGAGTAAATTTTATTGAACGTTTGTTTGCATCTTTCGTGTCTCACACGTCATTTTTTTCACGCAGGATTTGAGTAAAGCGCTGGCCATGATTAAAACGATTGCCGAAAGTGTGCTCAACAAGAAGTACATGAGGATCGCGGTTAACACGGACAGTGACGATGCTTTGGGCCACGTGAGCAATTTTTTGAATGGCATCGACGGGGATTGTATCAACCCTCTGGAGAAAAGTGAAGAAACTGGCGCTCGCCAGTCGGGCGAATTTTTCTACGAAATGCCTTACCAGGTGAGCGATAATATTATTATGTCCCGCTTATGTTTACCATTTAGCCAAGATTGAAGGTGTTAATTAATCGTGTCGTTTTCTGGCTTCAGGTGAGTTACGTTGGAAAGAGCTTGTCAACAGTGCCTTACATCTCCAACGATCATCCGGCTCTGCGCGTTGGTGCCAAACTCCTCACGTCCAAATACCTGTTACCGGTTGTCCGGGAGAAAGGCGGAGCCTACGGAGCAGGCGCCCGTCTCAGCTCTAGCGGCACGTTCAGTTACTACTCCTACAGAGACCCCAACCCGCAGAACACCCTAAAGACGATCGAGTCCTGCAAGGATTGGCTGGCGTCTGGAGCCAATTTTGACGAACAGGACGTCGAAGAGGCCAAACTCGGTGTTTTCCAAGCGATAGACGCTCCTCAGGCTCCCGGCGACAAAGGAGTGCAAGCTTTCTTGTACGGTGTCTCCGACGAAGTCCTCCAGAAGCATCGACGACAAATCATGAGGGTAACTAAAGAGGACGTTCAAAGGGTGTCGAAACTGCTCGAATCCTCGGTCACGGGTACTTGTGTAATTGGGCCTAAACAATCTGAAGATAAGAATTGACTACAGTAAATGATCGTGATGTAAAAGATTTTGTTGGTAATATTGTAAACGTGTTTAGTGCAGTCGAAGAAAAAGCCCAAAAATTACGTTATATAAGTATGTAACATCTGCAGTCACCCCACGGGAATGAGGTCATCCAGTTGTACGTTCTTGTGAGTTATGCGCCACTCTGAGTTTTGTTTTGTACGCGTAATAGGGGTCGTCATCGTAGAAGCGCTAAAAGGGCTCCTTGTGAAGGTCGGAATTCATCATTTGTAACAACGTATTCGGATTCAGCACCCATTAAAACCCCCCTACACAAATGTTTAGTTCGAAAATCCGCATAATTGCGTGCAGAACTGTTTTAGGAATGATGAAGATTTTGAACTGGAAGCGGAGGGCACGTGACGTCACGCCAGAGCGCTGAATAATAAATATGAACGGAATCGGAATAAAAACACTCGGCCTGGGTCGATTTTCGAATAGTCTTTGATGATAACCTCGATGCTCGATTCTCGAGTTTCGGGGTCGCCTTTTCGCTAAGAAAAGTTGGCTAACTTGAGATCTCTCGGCCAATCAAAAGATGACAAGGCAGCCCACCCTCTACAGACCTCGGAATTCAGATTTTGTATTTTTCCTAAGGCTCTATAAATAATAGAGACGGGTTTTCTGCAATGTCGACCCTATTTTGTAACTTTAGAAGCATGACCTTTTCAGGGAAAAAATTGTTTTTTTTAATCGTTCAAGGAGCTCATTATAGCGGCAGGTTTTCATTCCGCTGACTCACGAGGCTCCCGATAGGACTCCAAATGAAACTGCTACATAGGTTGTAAACATTGATTCAGTCTCGCCAGATGCCTCAAGACATGCCAAGTGCCTTGAGGTTTCGACGTTTTGGTGGTAACAAATGGAGGGGGCCTCATGAACTTCTCACTTACCCACCATTTTGATTTTCGACGATTCGATGCTTATCATCGTCATATCACTCCTGGGGGTTACACCAGCCAACCCACACGGTGCCAATCCTGGCGCCCTTTCCGTGCGTACAGCAAGGTTTTTTTAAATTAATGCAAGCCATGAATACCCCTAACATAATAAACGTGGGGAGCAGCGGATTTCTCATGCCCCAACAATACGAACGCTTCTTTTTGCTTGATATCTCGTCACTGGTCGTGAAAGGGTTAATAAGGGGTGGAGGTGGGTATGTATAAATTTTTACTTGTAAATTACCAGTTATTGTTTCGTATTGCCTTTTTTTTTCTCGTTCTCTCCACGTATTGAATTGTGATGTTTCTATAGCGATGTAAATATATTTTATTTTAACTCGCTCGTTTTATTTATGGCTGAAACGGAGATTTTAATTTCTCATACAAGTATAAGAAATTAAAATCTCCGTTTCAGTGTTGTGTAGTTAAGTTTAACTACACTATTGTTGCTTACAGTTGAGGGGAGGGGGGGGGGGAGCCTATTTCTACAATAATGCTAACATGGAACATGTTTTAGCCATCATAACCCGTCCAAAAATGAGGCTAAAGGTTTTACGGACTGTTTACAGTAATCAACGGAGACATGCGCAGTTGAAATAACTGCTGTTTCAGGTCGATGTGTAGGTTAACAGCAGTTCAACGGCTCTCGTAAATCGACAGCTCGAATGAGTGGTTGGGAGCTGTCAAGGAGGTTAGAAGAAGTTCTTCTTCTTACCTCCTTGGGAGCTGTCGACTTCGATAACCCTACCCAGTTAAAACCTCTCTCATAACCTTCTCACTTTATTTTGGAGCTTGGCGTGTCAAGTTATCTAAAAGAGATGAGGGTTCGCTAGATGATGATCTATGGGGCTTTCATGGAAAAACCCATAGATCCCCAAAAACAGATGGCTCTGGGACCGGCAAATGGTACACCCAGAGGAGGAAATGGGGGTGCGTTAGTACACCCGATCGGTACGTGAGTACACCTGAAGGGGACTCAGCGCTACGACGCGAGTACACCCAAACATTTTTTTACCTCAGGTGTTGCATACTATTCTCAACCTAAAAAACGAATTAAAAACCAGCAAAGGAGAACCTTTTATAAACTAATAATAAATTATCCATGTTGATGAGGTCAATGACTCATTTTCTCATGCACCCAGAATATGACGTGCCTGGCGCACGCGTCATCAGTAGTCCCGAAGTCGACCAAAACAAAGACAAAATGGTTAGGGAACTTGTAGGTATATCTCGGTATGAAAATCGTTGCATCTCGCAATACCAATTTCTGCAACAGGTAAGCACCGAACTAAGTAGGTAAAACCTTAACCTAAGTTGCATACTTTTTACACGCTTGACGACCCCCCCCCCCCCCCCCCCCCTTGGTGAAATATAGTCCTATCCATTTCCGTGGGTGTACTCGCGTACTAACTTTCGCCGCTCGGGTGTACTCACATACTGAGCCCTGGGACCCCAAAAAATGGATTTTACGACCAAAAATACTTCACTGTATGAAATTTGCGGTCACGCGAATTACTGTGAAGTAATGCTGCAACAGTTGTAGGATCAGCGTTCCAGGTAAGCCAGTCTGCTCTTGTACGGAACTCAAGAACAAAATTTTCAGAAGGCATTGGCACAGCTGTCAACTTTTGTCGACAGATGCCGTCAGACCTGGAACGAACCTTAAATTACCGTCACGGTTGACAGCAAACTCACCGGTGAGATTTCAAGCGGGAGCGTTCAGAATGGACGTTGTTTTTTTTTTTTGCATCAGTACCCAACACATCGAGAATGGTTACTGTCAAGAACGAAGAATTTCGTTCCCAGCCAGAACGAAAAATTAAATTTTGGCCTAAACCTTACTTTTTGGAAGCAGAATTTACTGGGAGTTGATGCATGAAGTCCCCCCCCCCCCCCCCCCGCCCCCATCTTGAACGTTCATTTAGGAAGCTTTTATATTTTCAGGAACTTTATTTCGAGCCCTGTTCAGAGATCTGATAGATAATGAGTGGATGTTTTCACTGTATCCAACCCCATCACTTGACCTATTACTCAAATGGGCAGAGTGCTAGTGAACCATTAATAACAACCCTTGGTAAGGTGTAGACGGAGTTTTGCAGGAATGCAGTAAATCCACTAAAACACATTGTTCAATGGATGTGAGTCGATTAATCCATCGACTGCCTCTTCATCGTACTGAAAGATTTTCACCAAGTCTGGGAACGAATCGAATTACGACTGGGTCACTGTCAGTAACATTATAATTACAAATTCTACAGGCGAACAAAAATCTTCGAAACATGATACGCTTCAAAATATGGAAATGTACAAGCTAATAAAAAATATGGATCATCAACTTATGAAAATGACATCGCCCCCTCAACCTATGCCAGCCTATTGGCGACTATTTTGTAGCAAGCATTAGTTGCTCACAGTTGGGATGATTATGTTAAATTCAAGTGTTATGCCATAAGCACACCTAGCAGAAAAAAAAAAAAAAAAATTTCATCTAACAACCAATCAACATGTTTTTACAAGCGTAATGATGTCTCCCAAATTACACTCTTCGCCATCGTAAATATTTCAGCTAATTTACAAATGCCAGGCCTACGTTGTAGTTACACTATTGGCACTTGTTCCAATGGAAGGCACAATACACATTCAGACGCGGCAGCAACATTAGGAATACTCCACATGCATGATTGGCAACACCTAGGTTTATAATTAAACTAATGAATGCTCGTTGAAAATGTTCCCAAATCCATCCATCTCGTAATATGAGGCTTTAGGGGAGAAAACAATGGATTACATTGAACCTCTTGATAAACAAAAGTTTTATGCTGAAACCAGAAACTACATTTCAACACCTTTAATGGTGTCTGTAGTTCGAGTGAAACCGAGGCACGTAACGTAGAACTTCGGCTGAAGGATGAAGATCACCTTTCAAGAAAATTAGGATTTAAAGCTGATGGAATATCCACCCGAGTTCGGATCCTGAACCATTTGGAAGTTGTTAGTCGAAAGGCCAAAAGGCTTCAAGATGGTGTTTCCCAAGTCTTTCAGTTTGCCTGCAAATTTGAAATTATAAAGATCAAGAGACTAAAGAAGAATAATGAACATATTGTGGTGATTTATTCACTTAACGTACCCATCATTTCTGTCTTCAGTTTTTCGTTTCTTTCTTCAATCAACGGAGGGAGTCTCTGCAAGCAAAAATAATCTGAATTATGATCTGAACATAATGAGTCTGATGATAATATCATCATATATTATATATCTATTCTATATATAGAAGAAAAACATGTTTGTTGAAAAAGATGCAACATAATATGTGCATAATATTATTATGTTCGTTCAGAACTCAACATCGGCCCAAGAAATGCTCAATGTTCTCATCTTCCTTAGTGTAACTGAGAGAACAAAATTTGTTTTCCTGTAATCCTCAGGGGGCTCTCGGATCTGACGTAAGACCCATTGTTCAGGGGAAGCAAGGCGCCTCTGAACTTCAGAACCCAGCGCCGCATCCACATAGATTGAGGCTCTGCTGGTTTCACAGGACAAAGAGGATTCCTGGACCCGAAAGCAGACGCCTGCGTGTCCTCCAGCCAGTCATGGCGCACCCTCTTTACCAGCGTCTCTAACTGCTCTTTAAGCCTCCCCAAGTCACCGTGTAAATGGCGCCGGTGCTGCTGCGCTATTGGGTCCACCATAGACAAAGTAGTTTGGCGAGCTTCTTCTCTTCTTGGGAGGCCGTAAGAAGTATCTCAGCACTTGCTGTGGAACATCTGACCGAATGAGTACAATTACCTGGGCCCCATAGCACATAATGGCAACTGATACTGCCAGAAAGACTCAATACTTCGCAACAGGTGGAACGGAGGGCCGAGAGCTAAGTGACCTGTACACGCCGTCGCTACTCAACTTTGCAGACGCCGCAGAGTGTGTAATTGTGGATTCCACACATTGACTACAACATATAAAAATATTGCTAGACCTGACTCTACAACTTACAATGCTGGCTTTTAGTGCTTCGGGATTAGCCCTATCGAATTCCAGAACCTTGTTGAAATCCGCCATGGCGTCATCAAGTTTATCAGTTTCTTCGTACAGATTTGCTCTCCTCAAGTAAACTTTGACGTACTTGTCATCGAGTTCGATCGCTTTGGTACAATCGTCTATGGCGGTTTCCTTGCGACCCTGAAAACACACTTGTTGAACCGCTTGGGACCAGGAGAAGAGGTAGATGCATTACACCTATTTATATTTTATGCAAAAGGAGGTACTTACCAAGTGGACTTTCGCGGCAGCTCTGTTAGCATACAGAACGGAACGGGCTTTGCTGTACGCGAGAGGACAAGTTCTCAAAGCCAACGTGTACTTTTCAAGAGATTCCAAATACGACCCATTTTTGAATAACGCGTTTCCTTCAGTTTTCAGCTGGTCACTGTCAAGCTTCAGTCTCTGAAAAAGAAATTTTAATGAATTGGATGTTTCAATGGTGACAGCAAATTTCATGGTTCACTGGAACGTCCTCCCAGTAGGTAACTAGTAATATTTTCCCCTCGTCAAGACCTGCCTCTTTCTCTTCTTTGCTATAAGTGACTTCTTTGTCTTTCAGTTCCAGTTCATCAATATAATCATCCTCCAATGTTTTCGGCTTCTTCTCTTCATTCGCATCCTCAAATTCTTCAGAGTCTCCTTCCTTGTCTGCTCGCCCCTCACCAGCTTCCGCGTCCTCCAAAACAGAACTTCCTAAATCTTTGACAAGCTCGTCGACAATCTCCTCATTGGAAGGCACATTAGCGTCGTTCGAAGACATTTTCTCAGCGAACGGCCAAATTCATCAACGCGTTCCTCGCAATACCAGAGAGAGAATTTCGAGAGATAAACCTGGCACGCACACGGAATACAGGGAGATATGAAATTCGCCCAACGAATGACTCAAATAGGAAAAACACAGTAATACTGTGACAGTATTGACAAGAATGATAAGACTGATAAACGCATTCATTTGTCTTGATAGTCAAACGTCCATGGAGAACATGCTATTTTGCTGGTCTTTCGCCTACCTCATCAGCCTACCTGAACAGCATCAACGGATATTTGAGATGTTCAAACGTGTAATTACTTTAAAATTTGGTAAATAAAGTACATTCATGCTTTGGTGTTTTCATGATATTCCATGGAAAGCTTATTAAGCTTTCACTTATTTTACTCATTCTTACGGTTGGTAGAACTGTCTCAAGTCACCGAACAATCACGCGGCTGTTACAAGTAGGAAGGGACCACTCAAGTATCGATACTCAATTGACTTCCCTTTATTTCGATTTCAATTCTAGGTTATCAATATAAATATCAATATCAAAAGAAAGGTAGGTACCTACCGGGTCAAAACGATCCAATACCTACTAAAAAAATAAAAAAATAATAACTGAATAAAAACATCAAATTCATTTCATTTAGCAACAAACATAACACAACAAGCCATCAATTGAATTGAATAGATGAGCGCAACCTTATTACGATATATTTAATGAGCGAGAGAAACTAAGAAACAGTAGGTATCTAGCGACCAAACTATGCCACACAACACATCATCCACGTGATGCTCATTACGTAAACAACTGCACCCTAACGACCGATGCGTATCTTATAAGAAAACCTTATGCCGATCAGAGCCTCTGATTCAGAGGTAACGAACGGCTCAGGCTGCAAAAATCGTTTTGGAGTCGTTGGAATCAGCCTGAAAAGCTCATTCCATAGACCCTTGTACCAACAAAATCGGACAAAAACTTTCGTCCCGCTTTTGAGGCCTCCTTAGTTACACATCAGAGATAAACAACTTTCGTCGTGAAGGACCTCCCGAAAACCGATGAAGGGGATGAGGGAGGAAAAATCAAGGTAGCCTATAACCACCCCCCGAACTCGCTGATGACAATGAGACCACCCTCATGAAAATCTGTTGAGCCGCTCGGGCGTGATGCTCTGTACACAAACAAACAAACAAAAAAAACAAAAAAACAAAAACAAGCCATCAATTGAATTGAATAGATGAGCGCAACCTTTTTGTTATTACGATATATTTAATGAGCGAGAGAAACTAAGAAACAGTAGGTATCTAGCGACGAAACTATGCCACACAACACATCATCCACGTGATGCTCATTACGTAATAAAACCTTATGCCGATCAGAGGTAACGAACGGCTCAGGCTGCAAAAATCGTTTTGGAGTCGTTGGAATCAGCCTGAAAAGCTCATTCCATAGACCCTTGTACCAACGAAATCGGACATAAACTTCCGTCCCCCTTTTGAGGCCTCCTTAGTTACACATCAGAGATAAACAACTTTCGTCGTGAAGGACCTCCCGAAAACCGATGAAGGGGATGAGGGAGGGAAAATCAAGGTAGCCTATAACCACCCCCGGAACTCGCTGATGACAATGAGACCACCCTCATGAAAATCAGTTGAGCCGCTCGGGCGTGATGCGTACACAAACAAACAAAAAAAAAAAACAAAAAAAAAACATACATGTCGAGGAGGTGAGCGCACCTTTCCATTTTTTGGAAAAAGGTTGCGCTAAAAAACAAGCCATCAATTGAATTGAATAGATGAGCGCAACCTTTTTGTTATTACGATATATTTAATGAGCGAGAGAAACTAAGAAACAGTAGGTATCTAGCGACCAAACTATGCCACCCAACACATCATCCACGTGATGCTCATTACGTAAACAACTGCACCCTAACGACCGATGCGTAATAAAACCTTATGCCGATCAGAGGTAACGAATGGCTCAGGCTGCAAAAATCGTTTTAGAGTCGTTGGAATCAGCCTGAAAAGCTCATTCCATAGACCCTTGTACCAACGAAATCGGACAAAAACTTTCGTCCCCCTTTTGAGACCTCCTTAGTTACACATCAGAGATAAACAACTTTCGTCGTGAAGGACCTCCCGAAAACCGATGAAGGGGATGAGGGAGGGAAAATCAAGGTAGCCTATAACCACCCCCGGAACTCGCTGATGACAATGAGACCACCCTCATGAAAATCTGTTGAGCCGCTCGGGCGTGATGCTCTGTACACAAACAAACAAACAAACAAAAAAACAAAACAAAAAACATACATGTCGAGGAGGTGAGCGCACCTTTCCATTTTTTGGAAAAAGGTTGCGCTAAAAACATACATGTCGAGGAGGTGAGCGCACCTTTCCATTTTTTGGAAAAAGGTTGCGCTAAAAATTGGCAAATTTTACAGAAGCTTTTATTAATCTTTCATTTAAATACGTGAGTAGTGCACAAATGTCATTAAAAAGTCTTAATTAAATTACCTATTTAAAAACTATTAAAAAATTCTTAACATCCCCTTCCCCTCGGTTTAAACCCGGCACCCCCCATGTAAACCAGGCTTATATTGGATAAAAGGTCCTGTTATTAGTTCAGAATAGTTTCTACTGCCTCACGACATCAGGCGGGCGAGGCGCAACCACAATCGTGGTGGTGAGGAGTGTAACGGAATATTAGGTACTTGACACATCCTTCAAAAGCCCCATTTGTACCCTCATGAAAGTTCCATGGATCCCCACCGTGGAATCAGTAGTTTAGTCTGTGAAACAGTTGGTCCTGGGGTTGCCAGAAATGGATTAAGGTCGATCCACACATTTCAGTGATATCAGTGAATATAATGTAAGGTGGATGCGGCGAGATAGTGGGAGTCCATCTTTAGAAAAAAGACGATTTAAGACGAAGTGGAAGAGAGAATTAACCCTAATTAAGGGAATTACCTATAGCAATTTTGGTTAAAAAAATCAAGGTGCATTTATAAAATTTATAATTACATTTAATGTAATTTATGCAATTTATAAAATGCATTTATAAATGCATTTATAAAATTTATAATTACATTTAATGTAATTAATAAGTGTATGTACTTATACTTAATAATAATAAGTATACTTATTGAGTAAAAAAAGAAAAGAAAAAAAAGTTACTTATTGTTGGTCGTACAATTTTATGCTGATATCAGTTTTACAAAAGTTTACAGAAACGAAATGAAAATGGGCCAGTTAAGAAAACTTCAGCACAGGTTGGTACACTCGACGAAAAGTAACAACTAGGTTGTTACAACCCAGTTCATGGGGGTGTCTGGAGAGTTACCTTTCTATTATAGATAGGTTCCTAAGTGCATATCTGTAATTATTATAGTACCCCTACAAAGTTATATAGTAACTCTGTTCTTATAATAGTTACTCTTACCTAAGTAGGTACCCACTAATTTCCTGCCACTGTTGTTAACTTGAAGTAGGTTGAGTGAACCAGTGATAGAAGATGATGGACTTGTAGCGGAAAATAGGAATAGGAAGAAAATTAAATCGTTATAAGGGATAAGGATTTGAACATGAAAATTTCAATCATTGAAATATCGGATGTCATGTGGTAAGAAGTATTGATAATTCAATTCCGATCGGAGAGGAGTATCGATACCTGGCTTCCAACGATACATCGAACATGTCGTAACGTCTCTACACCGCCGTGTACCGGTTGTTAGTTCTTGGTTTTATGAAAATTGTTGGGATTTTCCGAGATAAATGGGGATTTTTCTTGCATGGAATGTGTAGTATGAAGCTACCGTGTATCGTTTTGGATTGTTGATTTCGTAAGGATAAGCAGCGAGGATGAGTCGTTTTGTGAATTCCCCTTCAATGAGTGAGTATCAGATACTGATTGATAGATTCTATCAACAACTACATAAGATATCAGCGTAATAATCATAACATTATACATAATACGATATCAGCTTCAACCTAATTGATTCTAACAGTCAAAATTTAGTAACTGATTGTCAAAATACTCTAATGAGGAACTGGTTGCCGGAGGTGTTATCCCTCAGGTGTCACAAGCGGAGGAAACAAGCCATCAATTGAATTGAATAGATGAGCGCAACCTTTTTGTTATTACGATATATTTAATGAGCGAGAGAAACTAAGAAAACAAACACATCAAAAATATCCACGTGATGCTCATTACGTAAACAACTGCACCCTAACGACCGATGCTTAAGAAAACCTTATTTCGATCAGAGGTAACGAACGGCTCAGGCTGCAAAAATCGTTTTGGAGTCGTTGGAATCAGCCTAAAAAGCTCATTCCATAGACCCTTGTACCAATGAAATCGGACAAAAACTTTCGTCCCCCTATTGAGGCCTCCTTAGTTACACATCAGAGATAAACAACTTTCGTCGTGAAGTACCTCCCGAAAACCGATGAAAGGGATGAGGGAGGAAAAATCAAGGTAGCCTATAACCACCCCACGAACTCGCTGATCACAATGAGACCACCCTCATGAAAATCTGTTGAGCCGCTCGGGCGTGATGCTCTGTACACAAACAAACAAAACAAAACAAAAACAACAAAAAAAACAAGCCATCAATTGAATTGAATAGATGAGCGCAACCTTTTTGTTATTACGATATATTTAATGAGCGAGAGAAACTAAGAAACAGTAGGTATCTAGCGACCAAACTATGCCACACAACACATGAAAAGTATCCACGTGATGCTCATTACGTAAACAACTGCACCCTAACGACCGATGCGTATCTTATAAGAAAACCTTATGCCGATCAGAGGTAACGAACGGCTCAGGCTGCAAAAATCGTTTTGGAGTCGTTGGAATCAGCCTGAAAAGCTCATTCCATAGACCCTTGTAGCAACAAAATCGGACAAAAACTTTCGTCCCGCTTTTGAGGCCTCCTTAGTTACACATCAGAGATAAACAACTTTCGTCGTGAAGGACCTCCCGAAAACCGATGAAGGGGATGAGGGAGGAAAAATCAAGGTAGCCTATAACCACCCCCCGAACTCGCTGATGACAATGAGACCACCCTCATGAAAATCTGTTGAGCCGCTCGGGCGTGATGCTCTGTACACAAACAAAAAAAAAAAAAAAAACATACATGTCGAGGAGGTGAGCGCACCTTTCCATTTTTTGGAAAAAGGTTGCGCTAAAAACTACTGTTTCGCTCAGTCGGTGTTTTGATACCTGCAGATTCTGCAGTTTCCAGTTTTTCGAGGTTTAGGGACGGTGTGTAACAACAGTTGTTGACTTGTTGCAGATGAGTACGGAGAGTACGATTTCACCTCGCACGGACGAGGCAACGATGGCCCGTCAAGGAGCCATCGGAAATCGAAGATTCGCAAATCATTTGTGGAGAATTTGTCGTTTACTATCGCCGCCGATGAGATGTCTGAACTCTACGACACTTCTGCCACGACTATGATGTCTGTGTACCCCGTTGCTCGTGAGTTACCACACAGCTTAGCTATTTTTATTAAAAGGTGCTGCTCATCACCTCTCACTTCATCCTTTGTATTTCAGCTATTCAAGGTCTTCACAAGGAGTTCCAGAGGATTTCTATGACCTTCAGCCCGACATACAACGTTTTTGATACGATTCAAGGTTTCATTGACGAGTGCGAATCCGTCATCGACCTATCCTGCAAAAGCGGAAGCCTTTGTGACAAACAGGGAAATGTTAGTTCTCGCAGCCACCCGTGCACCAATGGACCTAATTTATCCTGAAGTAGTTTCATTCTAATATGCGATTGATGCAGGATTTATCTTGGCTGATCAACGAGAAAAATACCTGGAGGCTGATATACGCCCTTTATCGGGACAGATCCATCACCGAAGAAGAAATGGATTCACAATTGATGGAAGGGGAGCCACACGCTCTCAGCGAAAAAGAAATTATGGAAAATTTCTACCGGATGAATCGGTCAGTCAGGGAGGTGAGAAAGATTTCTTTGTTGTTCATCTGGTTAAGATTGTCGCGGTTGATTTTTTCGGTATTCTCGAACCTTATGGTTTGTTAATTTGGGAATAATACACCTGTGTATTCGTGGAGGAGGTCGAATCTGTCATACGTTTCAAGAAGGGTAGATTCTAAAAACGAACGGTCCGTCCGCCGTTCGTGCCGTTTTGGAAAGAAGGCATTTTTTAAAATCTGAAATGTTTTCCAAATACTCGTTCTACCACCTAGTTGTGCCCGCAAGGTTTGTCCGATTGTCCAAACCCGTGGGGCGCTATGGGGCTGAAAAGGGGCTGCGGGAGGGGGATCTGAAATATTTCGTCTATGATATCGAGTGGGGTGTTGTTTTTGAAAAAAATTTGGATGTATAATCTATTTTTTGGGGTCCTAGAGCCATCCGATTTTACCGAGGGATCTGTGGGGCTTTCATGGGGCTACGAATGGAGCTTTGAAAGGATGTAACGAGGTGTCGTGTAATTTAATTCATTTTTCTGGGCCCCAAATCTGCCCAAGGGTACTTCTCAGATAACTGGTCATTTTGAGGTTGTCGAATAGTAAATAAATTGAATAATAATAATAATAATAATAATAATAATCATAAAAATTGAAATAATTAGGTGATACCATGGGTCCCTGTTGACGAATAAAACAAAGATTAGAAAGAATTGGAATTCAATTTCTCTGGAAATCTGTAAAATTATACTAATTGGTATGGTGTTCTTGTTTGTTTTCATTTCTTTAGAAATAATTTTTTTATTGACTTAAAATTCATTTTAGCACAATATACCTACTTCAAAGAATAATACACCCTTGAGTAAAATTTGCAGCGTTTTTGAATGGTATTTGTTGGTTTTTCAGGCTCAACTTGTTATTGATTGGCTCGAACGGAATGCTAGAGACGCGTGGAAACTGCTTCAGCGAGAAGAAATCGCTTTTTTCACTGATAGAACTATTGCTTGGGAAAACACGTTGTATCAACTGCAGAACAAGTCAATCCCCTACAACAGCACTCGGGAGATCGCTCAGAGTTTGGATCCAGACGCGCCTCGTAGAGAGGGTCGGCCTTTGCACGATTTGGACGCCGAGGATCAAAACAGGCTTCTTCATCAGGTAAATAGACTTTGCAACTTTGTGAGTCACACAGTGTGACCTTTGGTTTGGTCGACACAGCAGTTGATTTAATTCAATCTTGCCTCTTGTCAAAGGTGTTTGCTGAAATACGAAAAGGGAAGATCGACAAAGCCCAAGAGATTTGCATCCATTGCGGCCAAGCTTGGCGGGCTGTTACACTCGACGGATGGCGCTTGTTCCACGATCCCAACTACACTTCCAGGGAAAAGAACACCAAACTGCCCATTGAGGGGAACCCCAACCGGTAAATGCGTCACAGCTGTTCCAACACTGATGATAATAATATTATTTCAACTTGATGTGTTCATGTTTCATCTTCTTGCAGCGGTATTTGGAAAATGTGCGCGTGGAAGATGTGCGAAGACCCGCTGGCTCCATCTGAGGAGAAAGCAGTCATGGGAGCCTTGTGTGGTCATCTGCCGTCCGTCTTGCCCTTTTGTACAAGCTGGGAAGACCTGTTGTGGGCTCATGTTAGGGCGTCGGTTGATGCTGCTGTTGAGCAGGACATCAGAGATAACTCGCTGAAGGACTACCCTCCAATGCCGCATCATTATTGGACTTACGAGTGAGTGACCGATGACTTACAACACCTGTTGCTGGAAATTTTATTTCATTTGTCATTACTCGTTTAAGGAAGAAGATAGAAGACATTCTACGCGATATTGGGAGCTCTGAGGAAGGACGGACGCCCATACGAGTAATCCAAGAGTTACTTATTACTGGGCAATCCGCAGAATTGATGTCGAGATGCGCCAGTTGGGTCGAAGGTTCCTGTCAACCTCAGTTTTTGCGATTCCTGGCTCACGTGGTTCTTATTCTTCGCATGGTCGGCCATTCTGAACCCGATCAGCTCGGGGATGACATCATTAAAGCTTATATCAAGGTACGTTGGTGTTTTTTTCTGTTGGAAAACTGAAGTTTACAAGTTCACCTTCATTGCTCTTCTTGGGTACATTTGCAGTCCATGTTTGAAGACGCGGACCCAGACCCAGACCTAATTGCCTTCTACTGCACGAAACTCCCCGTCGAGGACCAAGTCGAGCTCTACTCCGAGTACTTGGAAACAGTTACTGACCCTTTTGAAAGGGAGAAGTGCCTCCTGTCAGCAGAAAAGTTTGACATGAAAGTCCCTCAGATCACTGAGAGAGTAGTGCAGAAGGTGAGAAACAAAGAAAGCCAGAATAAGGACGGCGTGAACGCCGATCTTGTACAAGAATTGACGGAAGAAGACGAGAAGAAGATCTCCGCTTTGGAATGGATGATGTTCTACGACCACCAAAGGGCGGATGCCGTGTGGGAAACAAATGCTGTTGTCAGACAATTCATCGTGAACAAGAAACTCACTGCTGCCAGGTCACGATTTTTTCATCCCATGACTTCGTTTACAATCATGCTCCCTAGTTGTCTTCAATAACATGTAATTTTTCATAATTTCAGGTTGGCTTTGAATAAAGTGCCACCTCAATCACCCGACGTCATCATGATGCATTACGGATGCACGTTAACCGACGACGGTGACCGAGTGCAAAACCACAAACTGCCTCCCAAAGCGGACTCAGCCATCAAGGAATACCTTTGCTTGAAGGCCTACGTCGACGCCCACGAGAGCTTCTCAATGTGGTTCCGCGAGTTCCACAACTCAAAACCTTCACCGCCGACCCAACCCCCGTCAAATCGAGACTTCACGGAAAACGTCGCTTATGAACACAGACTCAAGCGGTACCAGGATGATTTGGATAGATGGAGAACCACCATGATTCATCAGACTAAAGTAAATGAAATTTTCGAAAATGCATAATCGGGGGTAGTTTTCTATCTTCAGTTGCTTGTGTGGTAGCATCCACCATTGGAACCACACCAAACAATACAATTCCGTAGTCCGCGGACGACTGGAAGATTTTGGGAGCACTGGAAAATTTTACTGGAACATTGTACGGGGGCAGGGGAGATGCTCTCATTATTTTGCACTTCTAGCCGCAACAAAGCGACTGTTTTTATACAGTCAAAATTCACGACCTGCTTCCTGCAGTGAAACCCTTGCTCTTCCACAGGGTGGCCGCCATCTGGAAAAGTCAGGGAAAACCTGGAAAAGTCAGGGAATGAAAAATTTCAGGAAAAGTCAGGGAAATCGGTCACAAGTCAGGGAAAAATTTTTGATTAAAAAAAATCAAAAATTGTATTAAAATACGAATTTTGTTTGGTGACAAGTTTGTCCCTCTCTTCCGTCCCGAAAATGATGATAATTTTTGAATTTTAGTGGGAGCGACTTTGCCGGATTTGTTTTCCCCTCACTCTTCATCCATGTTGCTCGTACAAGTTCAATGAGTTGGCGGAATTCCCGTTACAGATATAATATCCCCATTCACACGATGAAAAGTCCCACTTCATGCACCAATATCCCTCTCTTCATAATGGAATGTTCCACTTCACCCACGAAGACGGTTACTTTCACTTGGTATTTTGGTTCGAGATCTCTGTCCTTGTAATCATTACTAGTTAATTGAAAAGATTTTTTTCTGTTCGGGTACTTACCCGAACCCTGCTTTTATTCGCAGAATCTGGCTTCTCGAAAATTATTTTTTGCTAGAAAAAATGTAGGGAGAAATTATCGGGAAATCCGTTAAAACTGATGGGGAAGTAGGGAAAATTTTGAGCATATGATGGGGAAATCCAAGTTCCAATTAAGGTATAAATTATTCTATTATTTTTATTTTTCAAGTGTTACTATTTTTGTCAAATAAATAGTTTTTAAAACGCAGTTAACTTATCTACTTTCCCTGGGTTTTAATTGTTTGGTGTAAAAATTTATGTAATTTCTAATCAACTTTCAATACCTAACAAAAAAAAATTCAAGCGATTAAAATTATCAGAATTAATAAAATTTCAGATTAAATTAATATTATTAATAGTTGATGGTGAGTTTCATTGATGGTTTTGTTGATGTTTACCGTTTCAATTAATTTTTTTGGAAACTTGTTGAGGGTCTGTCAAATAAGTCTTATTTGACTGACCCTCAACAAGTTTCCAACAACATTAATTGAAACGGTCAACATCACCATCAACTATTAATCATGGCTGAGGTAACATCCCCTTCCGTTCACATCCCAGGCTTCTTTCACTACATCCTCGAACTCTATGGACCACAAGCGGTCGACACCCTCAATGACTGGAAATCTCAACTTCAAAAACTTGCCTCACAAGAAAATCGTAGAATATTTTTACTTAGATGCCGTAGTAATAATGTTTTCCCCTCCTTCATAGATAACAATTGTAAATTCAATTTTGAATCCTCCCACCTTAAGTTAGAGGTAGATCGAGCAATACGCCGGTTCAAATTAACTGTTCTTAACTTAGAGATAAAATCAGCTGCTATTAAAATATCACAATTAACCACCCAAATTAATAACTGCAAAACTCAAGCTTCACAATGTCTCCCTGCCCCACTTTTTAACTCAATTGAAACCCATTTTCAGACCAATTACAACAATTCTCATCACACCATGAGAGACGTTCAAATTAATAAATTCAATAAAATCTATGATGAGCAAGTTTTTAAAATTTGTATCAAATGGATAGGAAATTACATTAAAAAACTTTGGTCAACTCACGATAAAATTTTCGACATTCAGTCGTCATCAGTATCATGAGCAAGTTTTTGATATAGTTGGCAACCCCGATTTGTTTATTAACATCTCCAATCTTCCTGTTCCCTATGAGGTTTCCAGCCTTTTGTCACTAGGTCCTAAGTTTTGTCTAGATATTTCGAATGTAAAGGAACTGCCAATTGATAAATTAATCTGTGACATCGAATATTTCATTTCAACCAGTGTTCCTCAAACAAATCAGAACTCCATCAGAGGTCAATTTGTTAACGTAATTACAAACGAGGCCAATAGACTCAAAAACTGCCATTCAAAATTAGAAATTAATAAAAGATTTAACAAAGCCAAGAAATTTACAACAGACCATAGTGACGAAGGACTGATAAAACAAACCAGACCATTATTCTTGATAAATCCGACTATATTAGCAAAATACAAGATTTAGTTTCAGATACGCTAACATACACCTTGTTAGATCATGACCCAACTGAACGGTATCAAAATCAAGTAAATCGCGAAATCTCGGAACTGCATAAGAAAAAGTACATTCCATATAAAATTAAAAAATCTGCTCAATTATTCGTGTCACAGTCCGCGCCTTTATGGATTAATTAAAAATCACAAAGCTGGGAATCCAGCCCGCCCAATTTGCTCATATGTAAACTCCCCACATTATAAAATTTCAAAATTTCTCAGCGATATTCTTAACGACAGCTTTCCAAGATCCAGGTACACTCTCAAAGACTCCTTTGAGTTTAAAAGTAAAATAAACCAAGTAAGGGTACCTGATGGATGTAGGCTGATATCGTTGGATGTCGCCAGTCTCTTTACTAATGTTCCCATAGAAATTATTACTCAGCTAATTGTAGATAATTGGTCTAAAATTAAACGATATACCCGTATCCCTAAACGCAATTTTCTAAAACTCTTCAATCTTTGTACAAAAAAAAAAAAAAAAAAAACTTATTTGACTGACCCTCTACAAGTTTCCAACAACATTATTATTAATAATTAAATTATTAAAATCTCAGATTTTGAATAATTTCGGGTCTGGAAATTAGGTATTTTTGCAGGGAAAAGTCAGGGAAAAGTCAGGGAATTAATTTTTCCCAGCTTGGCGGCCACCCTGTTCCAGGACCCACACATGAGGGCAATGTTGAAAGCTCTTGAACCTAAGATTTTTTTTCCAACCAACCTGCTCTAGCTTGCTCTGGTCATGGCAAGAGGACAGAATATTCATTCTGGGGGCAGGAAAAGACCTCCAATTTGTTTACACAACCCTTATAAAAATATCTTTATGTTCCTCAGTTGTAAGTATTCTTTTCCTTTCAGAGACTGCAAAAACAGTTCAACAATATTATAGTGTTCCCTGATGGCTGGCTAGTCGATAATGTGATAGATGAGGAGCCCAGAAGGTCTCATCTCCAGCGACTTCGGTCCATTTGTATTCCTGAGGTACTGTATATATTATTTATTTGGTGTACCATAACATTTTCATCGCCGGTCTCATAATGAATGCGTTGTTTTTATATTTTTTCAGATCTGTATGCTGTTGCATAAAGTTCTGCACAGCATGGAAATGCATACAGACATCATGGATCTTTTGGTTCTTTTGATGGATGAATCTACGAGCTTTTACGGTGTAAGTTTGGCGTTTGTGTTTTTTCAAAATTAAACTATGTAGTTCAGTCTGGCTCGGGTTTTCCGAGGGAAAAATAGGATTTATAAAGGTTCTAACCGTCTTTTGTGACGTTGAATCCGAATATGAAGTTTGCCGGAATAGAAAATTTACATTAAAATTGACTTGATAAAACTTGAAGATCGTTAAAAGTCTGTTCGGATGAGGCAACTCTGGAATCAACAGTTGAAGCAACTTCAGTAGTAACTTTGATGGGTTTTGACTTGGAGTCGAGTGAAATGTTGTTTTCGAAGCAATTTTGGCGGAGAATCGATTCATGAGACTCCCTGACCTGTCGAACTACATTTTGAGGCGTTGTAAGCCTTTTATTGAGTTACTGGCGGGGGTTTTGGCCCGGGGCTCGAGAGAGGTGTCGTTTTCTGAGCGTGATTGGGCGTAAATTCGATTGGTGGGGGTCTCAGATCTGTCCGAGGCTTTTAAGGGGGTACAGGCGGGAGGTTTGAAGGGGTTTGCCTAGTCATTAAGTGAGAGACTGAAGAAGGGCTTGTACAGGGATTAGGTTTCTAAAGTTTTCCATTTTTCCCCGATTTACCCTTTCATAATAATTTACTTCCCCTTGTTGAAAAATTCGCTAAACTCCTAAAAATTGTGAAGTATTTCATTCTATTGGAAAATCGGTAAGAATAGGATGTTTTGATATTTTTAACGACATGAGACAGTTTTTTGCGTTTTTCCAAAAGTTTCAAAAAACCGGGTTCAAATTTTAGAACCCCTATCCTGTTTAAATGTTTTCTGGAGCTCCGATGTCTTGTATATCAGCCCACGATGAATTTCAGTTTTGTCCTCCGAAGGTAATAGGTCTAAAGTTTCGATTTTCGAGGTCATGCCGTCCTTTCTTGAAATAGCAAACTTCAGATTTGAATTCAGCGACCCATAAAAACATGGCTACGCTCTGAAACATAGTACGCTTTTTGATCCTAGCCAGGCTGGACTAAACTGCATATGGGTTCCTTGAGAAGGTCGGAATTCATCATTTTTAACGTCATATTCGGATTCAGCTCCCTTTAAAACCCCCCTATACAAATTTTCTGTTCGATAATCCGTATAGTTACGTGCAGAACTGCTTAAGAGATGTTGGAGATTGTGAATTGAAAGCGGAGGGCCTGCAACGTCACATCTCGCCTCGCTAGGCATCGAGTAGAGCCGCCAGAGCGCTGAATAATCTGAACAGAATCGCAATAATAACCCTCCAGGGCCAGGGTCGATTTTCGTATAACTTTCTCTGATGTTACCCCAATCCTCGATTTTCAGGGTCAACTTTTTGCGTATCAAAGTTGGCTAACTTGCTTCTCTCGGCCAATGAAAAGGTGACTAAGCAGCCCATGTCATGTATCCCCTCCAGACCTCGGAATTCAAATGTTATATTTTTCCTAAGGCCCTATAAATAATAGAGACGGGGTTTCTGGAATGTTGACCCGTTTTCATAACTTGTGATGCATTAACTTTCCTGGAACAAAAAATTTGAAAAATCGTTCAAGGACCCCATTGTTGACATTTTTAGTTTATTTTGCTCTGACAATCCCCTCATCATTGAGCCTAAATTTTTAAAACCAGGTGTTTAGCCGCCAGCAACTGAAAGACTTCTTGGCCAAAGTTCGGGAAACCTCGCTCCTCCTGTTGGAACGCGAGGGGAACCCGTTTGGCGACCGAGAGGAACCCGACGGCCTCGAACGGTTCCTGGGCAACGTCGACGACGAGCCGTCCACCGCCTTTGCGCCCTCCCGAGAGAATTTCAGCCTCAAAGCCGACCGTCTCATATCCGAACCCTGGCGTGCCGACCTCAGCGAGCTCGCCCCTTACAACAACTTACCGCAGCAGTTCGAGGACTCGGATGACGAGGAAGAAGAGGAGTACCAACCCGCACCGCGCAAGTACCTCGATATTAATGCTCCCTCTGATGACAGCGGGTTCGTTCGAATAGATCTCGAAACAGCTGCTAATATTGAGTGGAACACGTCCAAAAGCAGTAGACTTGAAGATTAAGATGGAATCTGAATTTAGAATTCCACCTTTCTCTTCTTGTAACATCGTAATTATCTGATGCCACACCTGACTTTTTGTTCCCTCTGATTCTGTTGAGGGCTTTTTCATTTGTGTTTTTTTTTTTTTGTATGGAAATATTTTGCTCCTTGCATTACTTTGATTTGTTAACTCATCTTTCAGTCCTTCAAGAATGAAATATTGTCAAGGTCTCCAGTTCTGTATTATAGAAGCATTTTTTGTCTCAATTTTCAAGGTTTTTAAAACAAATAAAAAGGACACTGAAGTTGATGTGTACGACTTACTGTTATCATCATTATACCAAAAACTCCAAATTGTCTCTTTTAAAATAAAAATGGTGTATGCTGCTATAGTTTTCTCTATGAAGTGATAGGAATGAAATTGTTTGAGAATATTTAGAACTACAACCTACCATCATGATCTCGGCATGCCAATTTTGTTTTTACCGGCGCTAACCGAGTATGAAAGGGACACCGGGGGTGGGGATAAGTGAGCAGGTAGGTAATCTTGGCCTGTAAGGAAGAAGAGGGGGGGTCTCTTTAACAGAGAAGGATGTGGTTAATAGGAGGCGTTTTATAAAGCGATTGGTAGGCGTTTAGGGGGAGGCGCCCCACTGCGCCCCTCTCGTTAGCTCGGGGATTCAATTTCAAGGTTGCCTGCTCGCAGGGCCATTATAGACTGTAAAAGGAATAGGAACGGGCTGGGGGCTGCTGGAGCTGGGGTGCAGGCATAGACATTCGCAACGATGGAATTCAAACGTGATGGTTTGGATTCCTGCAATTTGACCTGAAATATGATTTTGAGGTGGATTTCCGACTTACGACAAAAGGACAAACGTGGAAAATTGTGGATTCTGAACCAAAAATCATTGCGGGTTATGTTGGCAACTATCAAATTTTGACGACTGGGTTCAGATGAGGAAATGAAATAAGTAGAAATATTTAATTAAAAGATGCTTTAACCCCCTTAAATTTTAGCAACCCTTTTCAATTAGCGGGAGAATTTTTGTGATGCAAAATAGTGGAAAAACAGTCAGGAGCGCATTATCATCTATATCACATTTTAATAAGGATTTTCTTAGTTCAAGCTTGCAAGCGCTTGCAGTAGGTTTGTTCCAGGTCTGACGGCGTCTGTCGACACAAGATGACAGCTGTCCCAATGCCTTCCAAACAGCGCACCAGCAGACCTGGAACGCGAGCCGTCAACAGTTGTAGCATTACTTCACAGTGATTCACGTGACTGTAAATTTCATACGAAAAATTCAAAAGTGATAAACTCGGATATTTTTTTGTTTATTGTGTTCAGAATAATCAACCTTTTTCGAGACAGGAGTTTCATAACGGCGGGAATGAGTCATTTAATGTGTTTCAATGAGGGGTTTGGGAGGATGCGAGGACAACTGAGATGAACGGACAACCTGACACGACAAGCAGCAAAATAAAGTGAAAAGGTTAAGAGAGAGGTTTCAACTGTGTAGGATTATCAAGTTCGGCAGCTCCCAATCATACTCATTCGAGCTGTCGGTTCCCGTCTGACTGCAGTTGAACTGCTGTTAACCTACAGATCGACCTGGAACAGCAGTTATCTCCAGTGCGCATGTCTCTGTCGATTTCTGTTAACAATACAGGAACAACTGGAACAAACCTAGTTTACAGAATCTGATGGTCTACTTCTAAACCCTCTTCAATTCAAAGATTTTGTTGGGAAGGAGGGAGTAGAGGGGACTTGGAAGACTCACGAGTTAAGAGGAATAATCATTCCCTCCATTCATCACCGAATCTTTTATTTCTTATAAAACCAGTTTCGGAACTCTTTCTATTTGATCCAAATAGTAATAAACGTATATAGTTATTTTTGGGGGGCTTACGAGGTTTTTAGTAGTTGTCCATCGATATTTGACCTGAGATCGATCCCCACTCAGGGCGAGAAAGCATTTCTAAAACTTAGGAGACGGTTCCTAACTAATTTCAGATACATTGGTTCTAGGATTTTAGCAAGCAGGATGCAGAAATGGGGGAGCAAAGCGAGCCTTGAGTACGCAGGCTAGTATGACCAAATGTTGGATGGCTTCAAAGGGAAGTGACGATTGTTAACGTTAGTAACAAGTTGACTTGAAAAAAGTAAAAACCTAATCTAAGCACACGTATAGTTATAAATTATCTAAATTGCACGTAAAAAGTTACAAATTATCTAAATTAGGTAAACGTTAAAAGTTGGCGTTCTACACTAACAAGTTAGATAGTGTCGTTTGCAGTGTTTCACCCTCCAGATCTTCCACAGTCTGTCGATCTCCAAGGCCTCAAAAATGCGCTAAAATCTTGTTCTGTGAGCAGCGATCGGATGTTATCATTAGTGATGGGCATCGCAGGAAAAATCTTGCTAGACTTTTTTTAAACATTAATGTTTAAATTAACGACATTCTGATCGGCGAACAAAATGTCGATATATCCACGGCAAATGAATTACCAACGGGCTTTGGGGCAAAAAATGTCAAAGTTCAGTCACCACGGCCTGAAAGACGCCGGAAACCCAAATAAAAGGCAGAATGCGGAACAGACAAAGCAAAGTGGGACACTAAAAAACATCTCCTTTCGTCTTGGTTGTCAGCATTGCATTGCCTCTAGCACCGAGTGAAGGCCAATATGTCGAGATAAACTATGAAAATAAATAAAAGCAAAGATGTATCGATATACGATGTATCACGTGTAACAGATATCGATATGAAAATGCTTGATTTTGGTTTATTATGCAAGGGAAAATACACTTATACATTCGAGTCAGAGGTCGAGAATTTTGATCGGCCTCAAAATTTGTCATTTTGCGTTTCAAGCTGCGTAGATTCCAAAAAGGAAATAATGTGTCCGCTCGCCGTCCAGGCTGTTTTGAGCAGTAGGATTTGTTTTTAAATCTGAAACTTTTACAAAACACTCGGTGCACCACCTAGTTGTGCCCGAAAGGTTTTCAGCCCGATCGCCCAACCCCGTGGGGCTAAAAAGGAGCTACGGGATGGGATTTTGCAGGTTTTCGAATATGGTATCGAGTGGGGTGTCGATTTCAAAGTATTTTTGGACGTAGAATGTATTTTTTGAGATCCCAGAACCATCGGGTTTCACCGTGAGGATCTATGGGGTTAGAAATGGGACTTTTGAAGGATGGCAGGAAGTCGAATGAGGTGTTGTCTTCCGAGAAAATTCGGACGCATAATCCACTTTTCGGGGTCCCACATCCGTCCACAATATTTACAAAAAAGAAAAACTTTTCAAAATAATTAAATTTTTTTTATTGAGATAGAATTAATTTTTGGATAGGTAATTTATATCAAAGAATAATGAACCCTTGTGTTAAATTTGCAGGTTTTTTTTTTTTTTTTTTTCTTTCAGAACTATTGATATTTCCATATTGACATCGATACGCATTCCGACCTACCCCCGTGACATGGAATCTTCACACGAGTGCTCCAAACCGCTTCATTCTTGTCCATCTCTTCAATTTCCTTTGGTACACTGGTTGGGGTTCCCTTGTAAAGAGGGGGGCTCGTGGGGTGGAAATGTCTGGGAGGGGGCGACCAACCGGAAAATGAAACTTTTTACCGGCAAACCCCTCCACCATCCTGCTTAGACCCATCGCCCCACTTCGGGACGAAAAACAAAATCACCTTACCAAAAATCGAAAATTTGACTCAATCGCTAACTAAGATGGTGTTGTGCCATAGTTGACTTGAAGACCTCTTTGCTATTCATATTTGGGGGTTGAATTCTTTAGTTCAGGTCTGTTTGTGCGGCTTTCATAATAATATTATGTAACCAGGTGAATCGGCTGTTGGCGCGGTTTTGCCAATGGTCTGTAAGGCACGTGGAGGCCCTTTCTCATCATGGCATATAATATATAGCATATTATGCTATAATGACAAGACTATAGTCTTTGGTTCTTACCGCTTCTCTGTTGTGTATGACACTTAACTTGTTCACCCCGGACTATCTTGTGCGTGCAGAGCTTGCTATCGCCCACCTGGAAGTGAAGATTATGAAGCTTGCTGCAAGCTGTTGGCTCTAGCTGTGTGGCGTGGAAGACACTAAGTTGTGTCTTCGTCGTCTTATTGCTCTGAACGAAGTACTCCACACGCGGCAAAAGCAAACTCATACTCCCCTTTCATAGCCTAACTACTTCCCGGAATATGACCACTTGGTGGGGGCTCATATTTTTCAACGCCTTCCAGCAGATATCCGGGATGCTCCAGCTGGTCCGTTCAGGGCCCGTATCAAGGATTACCTCATCAAGCTGGCTCCATACACCTTTGATGAGTTCTTGGCAGACGTGGTAAATTGGTCCATGTGGTGTGCCTGTATTAGTTGTGTTATACCTAGGTTAAGTTTATCAGTTTTTTCCTGTATCTTTTGACTATTGCCCATACATGATTATGTGTTTCTGGCAAGTAAATGATCTGATTTGGTCCACTGCTGGTCTATTACTGCTCCATAGCAGCTGCTCCTAGCTCTATTACGGGTCCATTAGTGGTCTAATACTGGTCCATCTAACCTTTCTTTAACCGGTAATTTCGATTTTCAGGATGTCTGTCACCAGGGCAAAAAGGTCCTTTTGAAAAACTGGATTTACAACAATATTTATACTGATTCTCTGAAAACTAAAATTAAGACAAGCAACGGTAGATCCTAAAGTTGCTAAAGGTGCATGGGAAACGTTTTAAAGACGTTTGGGAAGCAATTGAAGATTATAGGGAATTATATATTTCCTTGTCTTGTCTAACTGGTTCCTCTACCCTAGTGACTTGGCCTCCCTTTCCTCTTTCACTGTTTTACTGACCAGTAGGTATGACAATTCACTGCTTCTTAGTGAACTGTTTTAGAACTAGGGCTTTTTTTCCCTCAATGAAGGGTTTTTGTGCTAATAGGCCTTTAGAGAATCGTTTTGTGAATTTGTTTTAATTTCGTAGTGATCGCCGGAAGGCTTTTACAAATAAATCTTTTCATTTCAGTTACTACATGTATTTCGATACGACACTGACAAAGGCTTTATACCATAACTGAAGTTCGTTCTTGTTTTTCTTGTTCGCATCTTTTTGTGGATGTTTTGTAGTGGTCGGTATGGAAGGTCTTGGCGTCGTAGACGGTTCAGCAGTTGGTAGCGGTTGGATTGATGCATCGGTGTTGGGTGGGTCGACGACGTACCCTTTCTCTTTGAAATTGTATCTCGATTCGTCGTATGTAGTGTAGTATCTTCAGAACAAGCCATTTAAGAATTTCTTGAAAAAAAAGAAGAAGAAAGCTTGACGAATTTTATGATAAGTATTGATGCTTACTCTCCATGTCCATTGCTGACAAGGACGTCTTTGCCAGCCGCAGGTGGTAAGTAGGGCTGCTGCGAAGGGTCCTTTTCCGGTGTCACCCCAGGTGGCAACGGTTTGGCTACTACGTTTGCCGAGCCTTTGACGTACTCCTTGATATTAACATCAGCTATCAATTTGACAAAAAACACGCAATTCGTGTATGACTATTATTGCGTTTTGATACCTGTAGGCAGTCGTTTATTTGAGATTCAGTGAGATTAGTAGATTCGATTTTGTCCAGCTTTCCTGACGTCCAGCCGAGAACGTTTTCCACGGCATAATCGTCTTTCTGCTGAACTCCCGACGGTCCCACCAAAGGGTTCAGCAAGGCGTCACCAAGTATGCACTTTCTCAGCAGCGGGTTGCCACCCGATGGAATTATTGCCTGCAACTTCAACAAATTTGAGAATTACAAACCCTTCCGGCAGTTCTTAGTTTTTAACAATCAATAATTAATTATTAATGTTCAACGTAGTTGTAAATTATTTAAACTGTATCCCACTGCATCGTTCTATAGATACTCCTTTTCGAACTCCGACTGTGGCATTACTAATTCTCTTGGCGGCTCTCCGTTTGACAAAGTGAACCAAATGATTCGGCATTGACACTCATTAATCTTCATTCCGTTTGACGTCGTCTACCATTCATTTATTTTAATTTGAAAACATCAAACGAGTCAAAAACTTTCTTGGCCTAATTGCCGTCGGCTAAGATGAGGAAATGCTCATGCTGCTTGGTGTCATGATACGGACTTGCTAAAAACCGGATGGTATTAAATATTTCATCTGTACAAGTTGCAAAATGAACATCACAGTACGTAAAAGAATTATATTGCTATAATGGGTAATGGAATTACATGATCTCATCAATGTTTAAACTCTGCAGTAATTTACTTACATTGTTGAGGGGCGCATGAACTCAAAACAAAACCGAATTATAAAGTGTATAAGCATAAGATTGCAAATTCGATGTGGTCTAGTGGCCAAGATCCTGAACTATGATTTCACGGAAAAGAGGCAGGGGGTAGTCAATTTTTCCCAATTTTACTGTAAAGCCCCGAGGTGTGGCAATGAAAACCCACCTAAAATGTGTTATTTACCAGAAAATCTTGGGAAACATTGGCCCAATGTATAAGTAGGATTGTCACGAAAGCTTGGTCGAAGGATGATTTCAATGAGCTCCTTAAAGGATTTTTAAAAAAATATTTTGTAAAAATTTGTTGGAAAGGTCATGCTTCAAACGTTACGAAAACGGGTCAACATTGCAGAAAACGCGTCTGTATTATTTATAGGGCCTTAGGGAAAAATAGAATACTTGAATTCCGAGGTCTGGAGAGGATACATGACGTGGGCTACTTAGTCATCATCTGGTTGGCTGAGAGAACCAAGTTAGCCAACTTGGCAGTGCAAAAAGCCGACCCCAAAAATCGGGGTAGTCATATGAGATGGAGTGTTTCAATTCTAATTCCATTCTGATTTATTATTCAGCGCTCTGGCGGCTCTGTGGGCAACTACTCGATGCCCAGCGAGGGAAGGTGTGTCGTCATGTGCCCTCTACTTTCAGTTCAAATTCTCCAACATTTCTTAAACAGTTCTGCGCGTAATTATGTGGATTTTTGAACTAAAACTTTTCTGCGGAGGTTTTAAAGGGTGATGAATCCAAACATGATGTTAGAAATGACGAATTCCGACCTTCTCAAGGAGCCCATTGGGAATGGTATTTTGGACAGTTACCATCTGATTTTGGTAAATGTTGACTATCCCCAACAGGGAAATCTGCACATTCACCAAGAAAGAAAGGCTTAAGTCCGAACGTTCGACAAGAGGTATGAGTACAATGCGTTAATTGTACAAAAATAATTACAATTATTGTAAAAAATAATAATTAGGTAGGTATATCAATTAGCATTGATTCAAAAGTGATTGATCAAAAAAACTTACCAAATGAACGAACCCTATAATTAAATGATTGAGAATTTGTTCCTTCATAGCAAGTACTGGTTTGTTGTCTATAAAATATATTTGAACCATATATGGAAGACACTGCTGCTGCCTGACTGTTGCGTGAGTTGGTACGAGTTATGAGTCTTCCAGGCGTGTCATTGAGTTTTGCATTTGAATTCAAAACAAACACAAGATTTGAATAGAACGTGAGCAGGTCGGATTTAATTTATGTTGTAAACACATTTTGCGGCTTCTTTTCGGTTCCTTAGTACCAAAGAGAAGCAGTTAAGATGAACCACAGGGGAAAAGGGGGATCACTCAGCTTTTTGCAACTTTTCAGGAGATAATAATATTTTCAAAACGCAATTACTCCTCATGTGGGGATTTTTCGAGTTGTGCCCCTTTCATTCTATTTACTGCGGAAAACGCAATTACTCCTCATGTGGGCCACATTGAAAACATTTGAAAATTCCTAAATTGGCCTTTAGTACTGTAGAATGTGGGTATATAGTCAACTTCGAAAACTATGCCAAATCCCCGAAAGTACAAATGTTCAGGGGAAAAGGGGGATAACTTCGTGCTCTGCGGGTTTTCACCTACGTATCATACGACTTAATAGGGGTGTCAAATCCACGTTTCTTTGTATCAAACACGTTATATTGGTTTTAAAATGCAAAATCAAATTGTAAAGTGGCCAAAACTATGGAATCAAAACATTTTCATCAAAATTTTATTTAAAAATCAATAATTAAAATTTTATTTCAACACAACGTCTTCACGAATCACGGGTTTTTACGTTACGTCGCTTGCTGTTTTTTTTTTTTTTGTTTTTTTTTTACGTAGTAGCTTGCGCCCTCTCACTGCAAAAATGTTCTAAGTTTTTTCAATTTATTTATATATTTATTACTTACCTAACATAATATGTTAGCTAATATTATGTACCTAAAAACTTTTGTCCCCTCCTTGTGCAGCAAGTCTACAAATTTTTCTTTTGAAATAGGCAGCAGCAGAAGCTGCTTCTTGTTGGTCCTGCTTGGAAAAACAGTTTACCCTCATACCCATTATTTAGAGCAATTTTTTTTTATTATGTTAAGTTCGGCTAAGTAATCGCTCTCATTGAGAGGAATCGTTAGGGGCCGGTGAGTAAGTGAATGGAAAGCAGCAAGTTTTTGGGAGTAAGGTCGACATGAGTCTTTATGTAGGACTGTGTCCGTATGGGTGGGTTTACGGTAAATTTTGAATTCATGTTTGCCATCTTTTAGTGAGACTGACAAATCCAGATGGTTCAATTGATTATTTACGTTATATTCAAGTTCAAACTTTGTTGTTGGGTGGAGAGAGTTGATGAAATTTAGAAAAACCCTCCTGGGACCCCCACCCCCAGACCTCTGCACCATCAGCAAACAACAACTTTGGAATCACCTTCCGTTTTGACCAATAAAATAATACAATATTTCGATCTCGAAACCACAGACACAATAAACGCTATTGCAGCAAGAAAACAACGGGGATTCACCTTGTGAATCACAGGAAAAAAAGCACAAGAGAAGGGGGAAGACGACTTTTGGTCTCTTTAACTCTGTGGGAGGACGCCTACCTGGAGGGGAACTCAAGACGCACGTTATCTCCTTCTTCCCCTGTAGCGCTCAAGAAGTCCACTTTTTCCCCTGTACGCCTTTTTTCAGTTGGGATTTTTGGCAATTTAGACTCATTTTCCCCCTGAATTAAGGCTTACATCGTGTCAGCCAGCCCACAATCTACAAGAAACCGTCTTTACCTATACATATTTCGGAAAAAATGTGAGTTATCCCCTTTTTTCCCCCCAGTACTCTTCAAGTGTTAAAACTGAATTGAATCAATTTCCTCGAATTTTAGCCCCTGAAAAGTCGACGATTTCTGTTTGGTGAGATCAATCAATCTAGTTGGGAGGTGAGGTTTTGATCCCCCTCGTTTGGACAGCGCCACCTACATGGCATCACAATAGTTGCGGTTCGACGAAGGGTCGGCCTCTGCGTTCGGAAAAGGATTGCCAACTGTTGGAAGGGTCGGTGGAGGGGGGGTTTCAATTGCACTTAATACCCTCGACCGTTCGGGGTTTGGGTCAATATTTGCGAAAGGCTCACCCACCGCCGATACCCCCTCTCCGGTTTCTCCTAGCGAACCCTGTTCACCAATTAACTCTGTATTAGCTCTTTCCCCGCATCTATTACCCCGCTCTTCTGACCATCTCCTAACCATTTTATGAAAACCCCGCGCACCGCCGATTCGGCTTCCCCATGGACCCTCTGCCATGGACTGGGAGAGTGGCTTCGGGATTGCAGTGTATCGCAAATGGTCGTTAAATAGCTATCTACAATAAAAATAGTAGCCGCTTGTGATCTGGGAAGTTCATGTTCATGGGTGTCATGTCTTACTTGGGGGACACCCCCAGACTCCCAGATTGTCTCAGTTTTGATCAGGGGTAATAGCTAGGAAACATGGTAACTTACATACATGTTTTTCGTATAGGTACCTAAATATAATAATACAAAGAGAAAATTGGACGCTGGATGGTGTACAAGGATTACCGATTACGTAATATCCTAAGTTATGTATGTTGTAAGTTATGTTCTAAATAATAGTTGCATATAACAACATAACTCAACAGAACGATATTCAATGATGAACCGATTGGGAGCCGTATTGAGAGCGATGTGGAAGGGGTGGGGCGAGGTCCACTCATTGTGGTGGCAGGGTTGAATCACCCCAACTCCAACATCGGCATGCACCTACCGACACTAGGTGAAATGTTTTGTTCCCTGTATTACTCGCTTTATCAAACCATGATAGTAGTTTCAGATAGTATAGTACCGTAAAATCATAAGATAGAAGCGGTTTCGGGGAAAATGTCAGCTCATTTGAATCCTCCTCCGCCAACATGAAAGACACCCTGGAGGATGGAATTCATTGGTTTACATGAATTAATAATTAATTTATGTAAACAAATTTAATAAAATTTATGTAAAACACTCATAATTATCATAATATTTTTTTAATAGTCCATACAATGTTCGTCTCTTAATTTGTCATTAATTTGTGATATGTTATTTTCTTCATACTCAATTAAACAAATTAAATAATTTCTGCTTTTGGTTTATTATTCTTGGAATAATACACCTATGTTATCGTGACGGAGGTCGAAAATTCTGATCGGCCTCGAAATTTGACATTATCCATTTCAAAGTGTCTAGATTCCAAAAACGAAATGTCCGTCCGCTGTACGCCATCTGCCATCCGGGGAATAGGTAGGCCGTAGGAAGGTAGGCCGAATAGGTAGAGCCGTTTCGGGGAATAGGTAGGCTTTTTTTAAACATGATATTTGACAAAATTCTCGGTTTACCGTCTAGTTGTGCCCGCAAGGCTTTCAGCCCGATCGCCCAAACCCGTGGGGCTCTGTGGGGTTAAAAAGGGGCTACAGGAGAGCTTTTTTTTAGAGGGTTTCGGCTATGGGGACGAGTTAGGTATCATTTTCGAAGTATTTTTGGACGTAGAATCCATTTTCGAGGGTCCCAGAACGATTCGATTTGACCATAGGGAGCCATTGGGCTCTGATGGGGCTACAAATGGGATTTTTGAAGGATCCCAGGAGGTCAAATATTTTCCGAGTAATTTTGGACGCATAATCCATTTTTCCGGTCGAACACCTTTTTTTTCCAACTGTGCAAACGGAAGACGGAAATGCTTCCTTGCTCCCCCGCTAGATCGTGAGCGACTGATTCCAAGCGTACCCAAAACGTCTTGTCTGGTAGCCAATGGCTACTAGCCATACTGTCAGTCCCACCCGTGTCCACCCTCACAGTGAAAACCGGTTTGGGTTGCTGTTATGTTGCAGAATGTAAAACCGTCGTGATCAACCCCAGTGATATTTGACCTTCTGTGAGCTTTAAGGGGGTTGAGCCAGGTTTTGGATCAAAAATGAATTTTCGTTTTTCCATACTGCTGAAAGTAGCTAGTGAGGCCACTTTCAATTTACTACATTTTGTGGTCCCCGATTTGTACCTCTATGACTCCTCCCTTTGGATCCACTCACCCCATCGCACCAATCCTATTCGAGACCCACACCGCCCGCCATCGCTCTCACCCCTCTTCACCAAGCTGGTCGATAGGTCTGATTAATTGAGATCCTATTTAGCGGGGGGCCTCCGGTTTAATTTAATTGCTACCGCTCCAGTTCGATTTACCTCTCTACTTTGTAGACTAACCGGCTCCCTCCAATTAATCCCCTTTCAGCCGCAAACTTCCTGGAATTGACTCCATTATTATGCTCCTCAAAACTTTTATCGCCTACCGCTTTTCCCGCTCTCTCCCCTGTCAATACCCTGAATTATAGAGAAGTCGCCCGACGGTTCCATTCCTGTGAGTGTCTGATAACAACCGACGCATTAAATTGAACGTCAACTACATGAGAGTGGGGAGAGTTAATAATTGGGAGTACGATACTAAAAGGTACTATTTTGGACAAACGACTATATTCCAGTACCTATTGATCGTTAATAGGTCATCAGTAAAAACCGGTTTACGAACTCCCCATACCATTTCTCAGCCCCTTCAAACCGTTTCTTAACCAGTTCAATCTCACTGAACTGGGTCCTCCGAACTGATTCGTAACCCCTTTGTGGGGAAAATTCCCCACGTTGAGGGGTGTATTGCCAGCCCGCCGGATGTAGTACTAACGGGATGAGCAGGTCGCGCCACGGTCGCGACGCGAGCGTGCAAACCCCCTCTTGTCCCGTTGGTGGCCCAGCCTTCCTCTTTGGAGACGAGGGGAAATTTAATAATATTAAGTTCTATTTCTCTCACTACTTATTGACATTTCGTCAATGTCACATCGCTGAACAGGCAATCATTGCCGACACAACGGTTGTGGAAGCTGCAGCAGCAGTTTTGATCTCGACGCCCGGGTCCGTTGACCAGGCCTTCATTGTCATCATCTCGACTATGGAAGCCGGCTACGCGGATTCGGGTAAGACTGGATTAATTGGTCAGACCGTCTTTAACTACAATTCGTTTGAGGTAGCTACAACAATTAATCTCTGTTCTGCTGCGAACCCAGTACGAACTGATACTGGCCACAACATTTCGTGTTGGGTATCAGCATCTCCTCGGTTTCCTCCTGTTGATCCAGCACCGTCACAGTAGTATCCTGACATATCAGGTAAGCCTGACGAGTGCGGATAATTATCCGATTATAATCGATTGTGGCTGCATCCTCTGCTAGGTCCGTAGTAGTAGTAGTAGTAGTAGTAGTAGTAGTAGTAGTAGTAGTAAAGATGTTTATTTCGGCACAATCACATGCATTAATTTAAAAAAAAAAAATTGAAATTACATGATTATCATTTCCTGAACTTAATACTATTTTTATCTACAATACCGGACAACACAATCAATAGGTACAATCTTACAATACCGGACAAAAGAAACAGAAACACAATGACTGTGACAAAACAACATCTAAAGACAATGGTCATTGACCGTCTGTCGGGTTTGCTTTCCTTCATTATTCCTAATTTAACAATTTCCAAAAATACAAATTTTATTCCTATACCTGCTAATTACGTTTTCTAAACCTCAATTAAAAGTAGTTAAACTGTTCAATCAAAAAAGTACGATATCTCGAGGCACCCGTTATATACTTACCCAAAGCACACCAATCCTTTCCGTTCAGCCACTCGATGCACTGCTCCCTCGACAACTCCCCCGCTCACAAATAGATCACCCTGTACTCTCCCAAAATTGAGCAGCTCCCCAGAAAGTGCAAAACATTCTCTGGCACGTTTTTGTTGCACAATGCGCAATTGAATCTGCGGTCGGTCCGTTGCGGCATCCAATTGAGGTTCATCAATTCGCCCCGCATTTTAGCGATGTTCCCCGCAGTCCATGCATCCAATCGTAGGTAGCTGTTCCTCGAGTAGTCCAGAACGGCGTAGATTCTGTCGGATGCCCTCGCGCAGCGTTTGAAATTCTCCACCTTGCTAGCATGCACCTTTTCCTTGATTGCCTTAATAGTTTTGGAGTCGATCCTTTGTATCTCCAGCTCACCGAGCGCATACCTTTCGCATAGTGCCCGCCAACTCCGAAGCCAGGCACAGTTTCTTGTCACCACCTCCTCCGCCAAATACCTTGTCAGTCTACTTTTCGGCTGGCTGAACACTTTCCGCATGTAGTCCAGATGCAGATGCAAGGTAGGTGACTATGCTCGTACATGGTCCTCATGTCTGTCTCCAGGTGAAGCACATACGTGGGCGTACAGGTCGGCAGATGCAACACTCTTTTAATAAAGAAACGCACCAGCTTTTCTACCTCCTCGCTTTCAACATAACCCCACACCTGTGCCGCATAACACATTATTGACCGCGCTACAGCTTCAAAGACCTGTATCTTATCTTCCATGCTGATGTCTTTTTTCTTGAAAAGCGGCGCCCACAGTGAGCCCATGGCCCATTTTGCGGCTTTCAGTTTTTCCTTCAGGTGCACCGAGAAACTGAATGTCGGGGTAACAGTTACTCCCAAATACTTATAGCTAGGTCCGTAGACTAAGACAATTCGTACGATGCCCTAGCTAGAGATGTCCCCATACTCCCTCCAGCGGCCTTCCGCTAAACACTCAAGACAAAATTTGATGACTTTAAATTCAAATTTAGGAAAACAAATTCATGTAGGAACTTCCTCCACACCTGCCTTCAAACTGGGTCAAACTCCTCCAATCTAGTTTTCAAAAGTAAAGCAAAGTAGATTAAACTGACGTAATCAGTATATATAGTGGGGATCAACCCCGGGCCGTATATACCACAAGCACGCACGTCCGGCTATGGCTGGGGGGGGGGGGGGGGGGGGTCCCAGGAGGGTATTTAATATAATCAAACTGGTTCATCCTACTCAAACCGACTAAACCTCGATTTACCCCCCTGACCAAACAATTTTGATTTAGGTATTATAATAAAATAATGTTGTTGGAAACTTGTTGAGGGTCAGTCAAATAAGACGAGATTTTTTTTGCCGACGTTTCAAGAGATATATTCTCCTATCATCAGGGCAAGTGCAGGAAAAAAAAAAAAAGGGCAGCACACGATGTGAGCCGTCGCTGTCGTACAAATATACTATATACCTATAATAATATAGGTATATTTGTACGACAGCGACGGCTCACATCGTGTGCTGCCCTTTTTTTTCCTGCACTTGCCCTGATGATAGGAGAATATATCTCTTGAAACGTCGGCAAAAAAAAATCTCGTCTTATTTGACTGACCCTCAACAAGTTTCCAACAACATTAATTGAAACGGTCAACATCACCATCAACTATTAATAAAATAATTATTCAGGAAGTAAAAGAAGTATTAGGAAGTATAATACAATTATTCAGGAAGTAAAAGAAGTATAAGGAAGTATAATACATCTATGTAAACGCGACGAAATGTCCGTCCGCAATCGAGCCGTTTTGGGCATAGGTACCTATGTAAGTAAGGATTTTTTTTTTTAATGTTAAATTTTGACAAAATACTCGGTTTACCATCTAGTAGTGCCCACAAGGTTTTGAGCCCAATCGCCAAATCTGTGGGGCTCTGTGGGGGCTACGGGAGGGGATTTTTATGGCTTCCGGCTATGATATCCAGAGGAGTGTCGTTTTGGTAATATTCTTGGAAGTAAAATAGGTATACTATTTTTCTGTTCCCAGAACTACCAGATAACACCGAGAGGATCAATGGGGCTTTTTTGGGGCTACACATGGGGCTTATGAATGATGCTAGGAATTTCTTAAATAGGTACTTAATTAAAATTTATTTATTTAAGAAATTCCTAGCATCATTGAAAATTTTAATTGAGTAAAAATTTGGTTTATTATTCTTGGAATAATACAATACATCTTTGTAATCGCGACGGAGGTCGAAAATAATTTTTATTCTGATCGGCCTCAAAATTTGACCTTACCCGTTTCAAGATGTCTAGATTCAAAATACGAAGTGTCCGTCCGCCGTCTGCCATCCGAAAAATCTGAAATTTTGATAAAATCCTAGGTTTACCATTTAGTTATGCCCCCAAGGTGTTCAGCCCGATCGCCCGAACCCGTGGGGCGCCATATATGTATGGCTAAAATGGGGCTACGCGAGGGGTTTTCGGCTATCCAGTCGAGTTAGGTGTCGTTTTCGAAGTATTTTTGGACGTAGAATCGATTTTGAGGGGTCCCAGAACGAACCGATTTCACCGTGACGATATGTGGGGCTTTCATGGGGCTACGGATTTTTTAAGGATCCCAGAGGTCAAATAAGGTGTCGTTTTCCCGAGTAATTTTGGACGCAAAATCCGTTTTTCGAGGTCACACACCTGTCCATAAATCGTACAGAAAATTTTTTTCTTACTTTTTCACAAAATTTGTGAATATTTTGTGAATATTTAATATTTTCTCACTGGCACAGAATTAATTTTAGCAATTAAATAGGTAGGCACTCTATCATGTAGAGTACCTAATTTGTAGCAATTTAGGTACTCTATTTTCTTTGATATTATCAAAGAATGATAAACCCATGAGTAAAATTTGCAGCGTTTTTAATCTTACTGAATCGTTTCCTACCATCCAAAACAATTCGTACCTCTCCGAATCGGGTTCTAACCCATCCAAAAAATGTTGTCAACCTTTCTATCTTGGAAAACACTATCAATTTCTTTTATATTTATAATTCTTTGATTAGTTTTTCCATTAAATATGCTGTAGACAATATTCATCTTGGCAAGTCATAAAAAAATATCGATATTTTTTTATGACTTGCCAAGATGAATATTGTCTATCGATTGACAAACAAGGGTAAACGCTAGAATAACTTGCTTGTCATTCTGATCGGAGCGACCCTGCCAATGTTGCACACTCTCCGCCTGTGGAGTAGTAGATTTCGACATGTTCTCCAATAGTCGTGACATCTAATGAAGTGGGTTTTGGGGAATAAACATTTGTTCGTTATTTACTCTTGTTTTTTCTTATTCTAGAAGGGGAGAAAATCATCCTCCTTACCTCGAAACCGTAGCTTCCTAATTTCTGAGTAATACGCATCCTCAGCAAATACGAACAAGAGGCCCCTTGAAATTTATACGACAAGGAAGTTTACATTGGGTGCTCGGGGAGAGGCAATTCCATTCTGTTGGTGGGGGAGCCGAGAGACTTTCCATCTTCTTCCCATCTAATTAGGTGCCTTTCTCAAAATAAAGGACCCTCGAGTCCGTCACGTGGGATGGCGGGACAATCCCCCCCCCCCCCCCCCCCCCCCAACAACCACCTCCCGGCTTGTTCACTTTGGTAATTTACTGCGTCTTTTCTCTACAATTTGCCCTTCGTCGCCTTTTTATGGGGAATCCCATTTTAGTACGCCAATCTCCTCCAAGAGGCCCGTTACAAGCCTGCCAATCACCATATGAGAACTTCCGACGGTTTATTCGCTTTGTCATATAGTGGAAAACCAATGGAAGTGTTCACTTTAAGAAAATTTCTTGTTGCTACAATATTTTTCAAGATAAACGCTCCAAATTTTACACAAGGGTTTAATATTCTTTGATATAGGTTACTTGTGCGAAAATTAATTCTGTGTCAATAAAAAATATTTCTAAAAAAAAAAAATTTATTATTTTTTTTTTTAACAGATATGGGAAAACGAAAATGGATTAAGCGTTAAAAATTACTCGGAAATATTTTACCTCCTGGGATCCTTCAAAATTCCCATTTATAGCCCCATGAGAGCCCAACAGATCCTCACGGTGAAATCGAATCGTTCTAGGACCATCAAAGATGGATTCAACGTTCAAAAATACTTCGAAAACGACACCTAACTCGACCCCATAGCCGAAAACCCTTCAAAAAAGCCCTCCCGTAGCCCCTTTGTTAGTCCCACAGAGCTTCACGCGTTTGGGCGATCGGGCTGAAAACCTTGCGGGCACAACTAGATGGTAAACCGAGTATTTTGTCAAATTATCAGATTTAAAAAAAAAAAAAAATCTACTGCCCAAAACGGCTCGTACGGCGGACGGACATTTCGGTTTTGGAATCTAGACATCTTGAAACGTATATTGTCAAATTTTTAGGGCGATCAGAATTCTCGACCTCCATCTCGATTACTTAGGTGTCTTATTCCAAGAATAATAAACCAAATGCCGGCAGACATTCACATATCCCAATTTGTTAATAATCATCTTTAAAGTAAAGAAACGCTTCACTCAAGGGTTTATACCACAGAATAATAAGCCCTTGCACACTTTATACACGAGAATAATACCCCCCCCCCCCCCCTTGAGAATTATTCCCAGACAACAACAAATTATTTAAACATTAAAAAACAACATCTTATCCAAATAATGTTCTTACTGGGATTCTACGTCCAAACTTACTATAAAAACGACATCTTTTATGACGTAGGTACTCATGTCATTCAGGAGCAAAGTTAGAAGCAAATTTTGTTCCCTGATAGATCCCCACATTGAGGGCCTGGGACCCCCGAAAAATGGATTCTACGTCCAAAAATATGTTTCAAAAATGACAACCCACTCACCTCTTTGGTCAAAAACGTTAGCCCCTTTTTAACACGTGTTTGGGCGATCGGGCTGAAACCCATGGAGAAAAGTATTTTGTCAAAATTTCAGATTTTTAGACATATTTCTACTACTGGAGGGCTCCGAGGCCCCAATGAATGAATGTAACTTACAAGTGACCTGCACACCGTCTAGGAGAAATTAATTTGACAAAAATTGTGTTTTCATGGACATTGAGGGCAACCGTTCGTTAAACGGAATTCACCCCGAAATCATCTCACGGTCCCCGGCACTTAGGCGGTGGAGTATTTAGCACCAATTTCACCCCAGTTCGCTCGGCTGTGTTTCGAGGCTTTAAACGCAAAAGCCCCATCCTTGTAGCTGTGTAGGTGTGTCAGGCTCGAAGCGTTAGGTCGTCGGAAATGGCGATGGGGGAGGTTTCCCCAAATCCTGATTGGTTACTAAGAGGATCTCACTAATTACGAATGACGTCACTAAATACGACCTTCCCTAAGAACTTTCTCTCCCCGAACGATTAAAGGCTCCACTAAACTCAATTTCGGGTTGACGAGTCCCTCTGTGGCTTCCAGCGGTATTCAACTGGGACTCATCGGCTGCTCTCAATTGCCGAACACTTTTCTTTCGGTTTCCCAGTTTCTATACGACCAACAAAGACTTAGAAAGCACTTTATTGTATGAAATCCAATTACTCTGTTGATGAATGATAGTGATGAGCTGTAGACTCATAAATTGGTGGTAGGAGGAGGTAATGGAATTATGTTCTTCACGAATGTGTTTCATGCCCGGTTAGAATGGTTTTAACACCAATTGAGTGGCGTTTGCAACCAATTGAATTATTCCATATCGCTCGCGCGATCCCATAAACACAAAGTGGGTTTTTATAAATTGCCGACGAAACCATTGAACCAACATCGAAGGAAGTAGTGGATACTTGCTGCAAGACCGTAAGAAGCACGTGAATATAATATTGTGGTGCCCCCACTTATTTGTACATCAAATAACTAAAGCGTGAATAAAGCAAATAAGCAAGCAGTAAGGAGCCGAGAAATAGGTACAACGCTCGCCCTTTTAAAACGGGTGGCGACTGTAGGGGGTTTCCGCAAGAACCACCACCAGCAAGATTCAACCCGCTCTATGGGAAAACCTGGAGAGGGGTGAGCCCAGCAGTGGGGTGAACTGACTATATCAAGGCGAGATCCAGGCCATCTCTCTCAGTACATCTTCAATTCTTGAATTAGTACGTCAATCCTCACTGCTCACTCCTTTTCTCCTTTCAGGACTTTTTTCTACACCAATAACGTAAGGATCCCCAACCTGGGTTCATGCATCCTTACCAACTTGTTCGTAAAGCTCACCTCTGAGTCAAAACGTAAGGATCCTGAATCTTGGTTTCAGGCATCCTTATCAACTCATTATCCTAATTTAGCTTCATTTCAACACGTAAGGATCCCCAACTTTGGGTTCACGCATCCTTTCCAAATTATTAATAATTTAATAATAAGAGAATTCTCTTACAAATTATTAGTATTCAACACAAGGATCCCCAAATTTTGGTTCACGATTGCGCATAACAAATATAACCAGATATTATCTACGCAATTAAACGACTAGGTATTATGTCAATACATCAAGATTCTGCCTCTGTCAGCCAAGCTGTTGTAAAATTAATGAAATCATGGGGAGCCAAGAAGACCATTTCGGGTTCCTAAATACGCCTTTTTCTTACCCGGTAGTTGTAGGTGCGGGTTGCCAAACCCCCGAGGACGTTTACAAACTCCCACGTCAGTTGTACATCGGCCCCAACTGACGTGCATCTAATTAACAACCAACCATAAACGGGGTCAGTCTGTTGACTGCTAAGCAAGCGAACACTCGCTAAACGTACAATTCAGATAAATACCTAATTTAATACCTATTTGCTCCAGTGCTGGTATTTTGAGGAATTGCCAAACAAATTTTAACTGAGACCAATGGAACCGGTCCAGATATGGCTACTTGGAGGTGTCCGTCTGATATCAGATTTTGATATCACTACCAACAGGCCCCAGGCAAAACAATGATTATTGTTTATATACCTTTTTTTTTGTGTAAATAATATTCATTTAATTATAAGTACCTAACTACCCATATCTGTGGGCACAAGACTCATTTCAGGTACATTGTGTGCCTAAATCATTGAAGACATTGTGGCGTGTATGGCGGAGTTTCGAAAGCGTTAGATATTTGATTAAGCCGTTGTTTGTTTGGGAGGAAGAAGCAGGAGTGCAGGTGAAGATTATCCTGGTACATCGCACGTAGTGTTGTGGTCTGCTCCAAAGGTCCCGACAGCTACAGGTAAGGGAGATCCATCCAGAGCAGTTTCGCCAGAGATCTACCGCTACTGTACTCCTCCTGGACCTCCGGAAGGGAGATCTGAGGTAGTCACCATCTCGTACGAAGCGTGCTGGTAAATGGCGGACCTCTCAGATCCCACAGTATGACGTAAACCCGTATTTTCAATATCCTTGCTCGAGATGAAGAGGTTAGACGTGGCGGTGACGAGCTCCTGCCGTGAATCCGCAGTCTTCCACAGTTTCGAGAAAATTCTGTGATCATTCGTCGTGAAAGACTTTCAAGCAGGATGAGTAAAAACACTCATTAATTGGTGGGGGCACGCAGGGCCCGTATCCGTACCTAATACTAGAAGAAGGACGCGCGTGCTCCCGCCAACTCGCTTCGCGCCTGCAGCATTCAATGGCGGATTTTATGAATGAGGGGAAGACTCCCCATACAGTATTATTATTATTATTAGTTTGGTAAAAATCGCAATTTTAATGACAATAATTAGGCATAACGTAATATGCAGAAGACGCATTATAAGAATAGGTTAGCATAAAGAAGAAGTAGAAGAAGAAGAAGAAGAAGAAGTAGAAGAAATGTATTACAAATTTCGGGGCTCATTTCGTTACTTTAGCCACTTTCTTGTCGAGTTAAAAATAACCTTGTGAGCCAAAGATTTCACACTCTTGCAACCAAGGTTCATTACGCTCTACACAGCTTCTGATCCAGCCAATAACGCCTGTTTTGCCGCCAGGGCGCTCTCATTTCAGCCCCGTACATGATCCCCTCGGGTTATTTAATTACAAGATTAAAAAAAAAAAAAAAAAAAACTGTTCCCAAAGATGCAGAACATCGTCACGACTGATCAAGCTCCTTAAATATCTATAAATACGCAGTCGCGACTAAACAAGGGGTTTTCTCAGCTTCGCCTCAGATTACGGGCTCATTACCACTCGATTTTCCTCTTGCACGGACGAGGCGGGAAAAACCGGAAGGGGGAAAAAACTTCGCGGGGAAGTTTACTCTGAGAAAAGCAGAGTCAGCAGAAGATGCCGCAAGGCGCAAAAGGAAATCCTTTGCAAATCTTTTTTCCATTTACCGACCGGAGGCGAAGACGAGGCGAGGAAAAAAGTAAAAAGCCCAGAAAAACGCAACCGGCGGTAAGCGAGCGGTGGAGGGGTGAGTGGTTAGCGGATAAGTTTTTAAAAGTGCCGGGCCCTTTCTTCTCAACACCAAACCCCCTTTACACCACCCTTCTAGAAAAGTTTATTCTACAGACCGACTTAATATCATGTAACTTTACAGTTCCTTGTTTTTTTTCGCAATTTTTTGCTGACAAAAATTTGCACGAGAGCCATATTTGCCAGAAACTAAAACGTAGGTACATCGAATTGAGAAAAAAACGCGGAAAATTTTACAAAAGGGTTTAAAATTCTTTGATATAGGTTACTTGTGCAAAAGTTAAGTCGGTGCCTGTAAAAAAAAAATAAAATAAAATAAATCCCAAGGATTTGATCAGGCTTAAAACATAGCGAACCTAAGTACACGGAGAATCGAGTATTTATCAGAATAAATTATTTTGAATTCAAAATAATTTTTGGATTAAAAGAAATCCTACTGGCTTTGAATTCAACACGTCATGAAGAGCCTATATGCTATGAAGACAATATTAAATATTTTATCAAAAATTTTGATCGGAATTATAATTTAATAATTAAATTGGCATATATGCCACTTATAATTATATGTAATTATTATAATGCGCTGTAACGTCAAAATGTCTCCGCATCTAATTTCACAGCTCTTGGACGGTTTGTTGAAGATCTGTCGGCTTTCGTCAGGAAAGGAAGTGCTAAGATCTCGTCAGCCGCATAAAAAGCTTATCACTCCTTCGCTTTTGTTTTCACGGTGCTCGAGTGAGGGATTGAGAGCGAATGAGGGGACGAGGGAAGAGAAAGTAAAGCTTTTCGAAAGAACCTCGGTGCCTCTTTTGCGGGTAAAGCGCAGTTTTTTTTTTTTTTTTTTTTTTTTTTGCTCTTTTTGGAAAGTAGCGTTTTTTATAAGGGGGAGAGGGCTAAAGACGAAAGAGCTACAGATACCGATTTTTTTTATCCGTCTTCTTCATTTTTCTTTTCCACTTTTTTTTTTTCTTCGTCTCTTTTCCCATCTTTTGTTTCCTGCCCTGAAGGGGAGTGCCGTCGATATAAAAGTTACCACGATCATTTAATCTACTTCACCCGCTCACACCCTCTTTCTGCAGTTCCATCCACACCCCCCGAGACACTGCCATTCCACCGGAGCATTTTCTTCCATTGTTTTTTTACGTATTTGTCCCTAGTCTTCACTCTTAAGTCTTTGTCGATGGCAGATGATGGTTTTTGTTGCAGATCGTTTATCTGTTTTGTAGGGGCTACTGCTAGGTTGGTTTAAAATTAAGTAACTTCATGTCCGAAGACCCAGTCCGGTGGTTATTCAAGAAAACAATGGAGATACAGCGTGGACATAACGAGTTACGGGTTTTGTTCAGAACAATATTTTCAAATTTTCATAGGCGCAATAAAACGTTAAAAAAAAAAGTTTACATAGCACTGAGCGCTAAAAAGTATAATTTGAAAAAATTATAGACACAAATTATTGATAAATGAAGTGGTTGTTTGCTGACGGTGCAGAGATCTATAGACCTGGATTATAATCCAATCAGTCGCTGAAAACTGACTCCTCTTACATCATCAGAGGAGTGGTTTTCTCTCCCTAACCATCTCATTCTCTTAATCGATAAATATCGGAAGGATTCAATAAAACATCATTATAATCGAAGTAAATTCATTGATATTTTTATATTACCGATAATCGATTTGCATATCTCCTCTATTAGTAGTTTTTAAATAGGAGAAAGGTGGATAAGGCGGGAGAGTGGGGTCAAATGGAATACCGTCAGATGTGGTCGTCAGGTGAAGGCTGACCAGTTTAATAAGTGTGTGATAATCTTTTCCCTGAATGCTGAGTGGTGGTGGGATTATTCTAGAGGAGTTGGCATTTTGATAGGAAAACATCCCACGATGATCAGGACTGTGATTATACAAAAGCCCTCAAACATCGTTCTGCTTCTGAAGCAACTGATGCTGACAAGTGACGACGCTCTCCAAGTTAAACGGCATAATAATTAACCGATCGGGCTAATAATTGGAAGGGAATCCTTATCACCGATTAGGCTAATGTCAGGGAAGTGCCAAGGGCGAAAGGAAGGGTATAGGGGTATAGAAAGGGCTGTGGGACAATCCTCTTAGAGGCGCAGCAAACAAGGGAGCTCCCTTGAAAGCAATTGTCATGCAAACCCTTCGACTCCTACCCACTCCACGCTATCAGACGGCTTCCTTTTGCGAAAACCCTCTTTAAAATTTTATTTCCATTAAAAAATAATGGAAACACGAACCCCCTTCCCCTTCCGCTAAGGGATAAAAGACAGTCTCCCCTTAGATGGTGAGGGGGGAGAAGCTGGGGAGCTTATGCTAACTATGTAGCCCCCAGCACAGATGTGAACCTTCACACGTCCTTAGTCCTTAGCCCACCTACTCCTCTTCACCGGGTGAGGTCTGCAGAATATTTTGTGATCGTTCGCTCTTTGCCACCGAGAAATCCGAATGGAAAAATAAACTGCTTACCTTTCTCGTTTCTTGAGACTGTCAGGGAAGTGGGGGGCAAGTCTCCATTCGCATTGGCAATTTTGGATGAACTCTCAGGATCACTTTTCCAGGGTCACCTTTACAAAACGTCGTAATAGAACAACAATTTAGCCATGTAAACGAAAGTTTGGTCCTACCTATTCTAATAGAATCTGATAAACCCAATTTGACTGAAAACAAGCTCTGAACAGTAGTCGCTTCGTGAGAATGAAGCATAGCGTTGCATCGAGGAAAACCCAATGAGCAAGTTCACTGGTCCAATTTTGTTGGGCTGCTGGGCACTATATTGCAGCTATGACCGAGGGTTAATCCATCAATCCGACCATTCGTTCGCCAAAAAGGGGAGAAAAGTGCGACAGAACGACTGGAGGGTTATGGAATCAATATTTGGATTGCACGTCAAAAGAGCGATGCTATCAGCATAACCCTCGCAAGCCAGTTCCATTCTGAAAACCCCCCCACAGGATCATCCCGAGCTCCTCGATGCCTAAGAGTCTTTGGCCAACTAATCCTATTATTTGAGGATCCAAACAGAATCAAAGACTCGTTCTCGTTCCCCGCTGCACTTCCCGTTTCAGTTATTTCGTCCACGGTTTTTTCCCCCCCATCATTCTCCCGACACTTTTTCGGGGCTTCTCGCCCAGCCGACCGTGTAATAGTGTTGTGTGTTCAAGAATTACTTTCCCCGGTCTTATGCACTCTTGATACAACAAACTACCACCCAGGTCATAGCCTAATTTGGTCTGGGTGTTATCGTTCCAATTGACAGCTAAAGCTCCTACTGCCAAGAATTGTGTGGGAAAGTAACTAGATACCCATCTCGGTACTTATCACGATGCGCACGCAACCGCTCAGCACAGAGGTCATACGAACCCCAATGTAATGGTGGGAGGGGTGGGGGTGGGGGAGGAGAAGGGGGCTAATCTCCAAGTTGGCCAAAGAAAAGGTAAAAATAGATTTCGCCTTCCAAATAAATCCTTTCACTTTCCTCCTATTTCTTTGAGAAAAAAATTCATTATTGAAAAGCGAATAGAAGGGGTCTGAGTGGAAGAGAATTAGATAAAAGTATTAAATACTTTAAATAAATTTTATTTTACACACATGGGTTCATTTATTATTATCATCATCATGAAGCATGATGTGACGAAATGGGGCGATTTTTTTTCTTTCATTTGTGACATTAAATACCTGTGTGTTCCTGAGAATGAATAATAAACCAGAATTGCGACTGTAGGTAGTTCAGGACAATAATTTCGTATGACATACATTGTAGCATCCATTCCTAAACTCCAAACTTGCCCTTCCACGAGGGCAAAATTTACTTAATTTATTCCCTAAAATTATTTCTTGAATTAACCCTATTCTCATATTCTACTGAAATACTCTTTTTCTTGAATTATATTTACCTTGAATTGTCTTCTCCTTTTCTTGTTTAACACCCCATCATAAAACGTACAGACATATTATGGCTTCGATAGTACCTACAACAACGCTAGAAATGATAAAAGTGAACATTTGAAACGATGGGTGTGGGTGACCCCTCACACCTCTTCAGAATCCACTGGCATATGATAGTGAGGAGGGGGAGGGGTATTTTCGGAAGAAACAGGATCAAAATTCACTCAGAAAAAAAAAAATATTGCTAAAAATTAACAAGTTTGAAAAAATTTACCTATTCTAAATACCTATCTGTATCTCAAAAACTGTTGGGTCTACAGAGATGGTTTTGGTCTCAAATTGTAGCAAATTTAGTCTACTTTAAAAAGTATTTCGAAGGTATTGTCAAAAAACTAGCCATCAGCGTTAAAATCGCCAAAAACTGAAATGAAGTCGAAAATTTTACGGTTTTTTCAATTTTTGAAAAGGTTGCGTTCAGCGCTCGAGGTCACAAACTTGGATTATTCATTAGGCCAACATCATAAACAAGGGAGCAAAAAATCAGAACTACTTACCGGATTTGACACAAGGTACCCCCCCCCCCCCCCCCTTTCAGACGACAAGGTTACTGGACTAGATGTAGTCGAAGGATTTATGGAGTTGGAGTCGGAACATACACAACAGAACTTTCTCGCAGAAACAACTCCAACCACAGAGTAGGTAACAGAGAACAGACTCCAACACTATTAGTCAAGTTGCTATTAGTTATCTGCTCTGATTTTGATAGTTCTATCAAAATCAGAGCAGAAAACTACCTTCCTTTCGGCCAATGGCGCCAATGCCGAGATGATTCGTTTCTTCTTATTCTTTAATTTTCAGTTTCAAATCCTCGGTGCATGATGGACACATTAGATGTCTTTCACATTGTTTTTTGTTGTAGGTAAGCTCGATTTTTATTATTATCATTATAAGTTATTATCATAATAGGTACCTACCTAGGTATTATTATTATTTGGGGGGGGGGGGGGGGGGAGAGAGAGGAGAGCAAATCGTGTGTCAAATTCTTTATTGTATTTTTCGTCTATGGCGGATATTAGGTACGCTCGTAGCTAGGTTCTATTATAGGTAGGTAGGTAGCATCACAGCATTGTTAGGTATAATTGATATTAGGTATTACTAATAAGTAGGTAGGAATAGGTATCTAATTAAGACCAAGACTTATACTTTCTGCGAGTTAGGAACTGATACCAGAGAAAATTGCCTCCCGTTGCCCGTTGTCTAGGAGGTCAGTATAGGTAAGTGACCTTCCTAATTAGGGGTGGAAGTTATCGCTGTTTTCAGTTAGGTAACATTATCAATATTTTATCATGGAAAAATTTATAAGGTGAGAAAAAATCCTTTGAATTTTTCCTGGATTCCAGAGAATTTTTAGCGATTTTTCGTGGAGGTAAAGTGGTTAACTTTTTTTTCAAACTGCATGTTTGAACATTCTAGAATGTTCAGAAGAAACTTTTTCATCCTATCACTCTCTCTCTTCTTCATTCATCATTGAATAAGCTATTGCGAAGACTTTGTCAATTTACATAATTACGTCGGAACAGTGAGAAGGCCCAACGTCGCACAGTGGGGCCGATGACCGATAAAAGAAGCGGAAATTATTCAAGGTGACAGACTGATTGATAGAGATGGATTGAGCATTAAAAAAATGCAAAATCTAAATGTTCATCTGATTATTATCATTTTGTTATACACAAAAAGTAAAATCTAAAATAATTTGCGTAAAAACTGAAAAATGATTTTGCATAAATAATTCTGCTTAAATTTAAAATAATTTAGCATAAACAATGAAAATGTAAATGTTCAGCCGTTTATTATAATTTTTTTAACAAAAAAATAGAATTTAAAATAATTTTTTCCTTATTCGCACGGTTTTAATGCGCAAATTTGTACACGATCTGACTTCGGAATCACATTCTGGGGTCCTTGCTGAACACAGAGAAAGAAAAAACCCCGTGCTCTTCGGTGACCAACGCAACTTTTCTTTCGATTTTCTGATTTTTTTAAAAATATGTAAAGTCGATGAAGGCCAATTTAATGAAGAGAATAATTTTAATGTCTTCGGATACATGGCTTGAATACAAATTAATCGTGGTTTAATAAGTGTGGCTCCCCGCGGCGAAAAAAAACTGTACTGGGGAAAACGCCGATGATACTGTACCTAATACTGCTGATTAACATGGAGCTTCCCGCAGGAAGATTTGGTTGATCCATGAAATGGCGTTGCCAATGAAATAAAATGAAATTATTCGTAACATCATTCCACTCCTCATACGGCATAAATTATTTTCATCTCACAGACCGTCTAACTGAATTGACGTTACATTTTTACTAGTCATTACTCCGTCATACTCATCACTTTTTCTAACGCCTTCCACGTAACCTTTTCGCCTGCCACGTATTGTTTATCACTACCGTCATCACGTATGCTAATCTTATTAAGATAAGAAATCTTTGAGCAAACGTTATGCAACATAAAATTATTTGATTAGTTGAACGAATTTGTTTTTAATCCTCAGAGCCCTAAAAAATGGCAACATACTGTATCACAGAAATTCCGCCTTCTGAGACAATCCAACCCGCGTCAATAGTAGGTGGGGAAAAAAAGGTTGGGTTTGAGAACAAAAAACGCAATCTCCTCATTTCGTATTTTCACATTATGTATATTATATACAAGGTTATTATATACAAGGTATCTTGAGCAAAGCTTCTTAAATACACTATACAATACAATACACAAAATGTACTTGAACAAAACATTAGTAAGTATTACATTTTAATGATCTAAGTTTCATATTCTTTTTATATTTTTTCACATATGATTAAAGGATTTAAGGATGTCTAAATTGTTTCAGTCTTTTTCGTTGCTCATTCAAGTACTTATCGCTTACAGCTGACTATGTATTACCCTTGGAATAGCAAGTAAGTACATTACTCTGGAACATTTTTCATCAGTAGTTCTGGATATTGTTTGTATATAAACAATACCCACAGGTACCTAATTTTAAAGGGGAAATAATCTGTTAGTCTGCTTTTAGGATTTGTGTTTAATTTATACATGAGTGATGGTAAGTGTAATAAGCTCTTCCATTATGAAATTCAAAACCGAACTTTGTCAGATTTTACTGTCATTGACGGAACCGGATCGAGTGTTTTTGTGCCATTCAGCATGTCTTGAATAGCTTCCAATGATTTCCCTTTGGTTTCTACCATGACCGTTTTTATAAAAACCAAACAAATAAACGGCGCTACAGCCATTATTACAAAATTGAAGTACTCGCCAATGGTATTGTTGATGTCGTAGAAAAATTTGGTGCTGATAGCAGAAAAAATACTGGCAGATATGCACGCGGTGGCGCCCCCGATGCTTTTCAAATTGACTGGGTACAATTCACCTTGAACGATCGTAGGTATGCTGACGATGCCCATGGAGTAGAATACACCGGAAAATATGAGGAATAAGAGAGGGGTAAAGTTCGATGTTGAGGTGTCTACGCTGGTAAAGTCCCGCAAATAATACCATACTGCGGCTCCAGACATTCCGAGCCCGGATCCCAAACAGGACACCGCCAAAAGTGTCCTACGGTTGAATTTGTCTATGTAGGTACTTGACAGTAAAGAAAAGAATATCCAAACTAGAGTCAGCACCAAAAAGCTTTGCTGGGCAGTCAAGAAAGAATCTGGAGTAATCTCAGTGGCGTAGGCAAATAAGAAGGTCACTCCGGAAAATCTCTGAATGGCTTGGAGAGTGATGATAATTAACACAATTTTTCTTATGGCTTTGGTTTTGAAGAGATCCCCAAACGTCCCTTTCATTGAAAGTTGTTCTTCAACTTTCGCTTGAAGAAGATTCAAATCATCATCGTTGCATTTTCCTTGCAACCATACTATACTGTTTTTGGCATTTTCCCGGTCTCCTTTCCTAAGGTAATAGTAAGGTGATTCAGGCACAAACAAGAACCCTACGAATAACAGTATCGGTGCAATTGCAGAGATCAATATGAGATTGTGGTAATTATCGAATGACGCAAGGCTTTCATAAAGTGCTCCTAAATACAGGTTGACGCCGAAAAGGGCGCCCGTCGTCCCGCGGATCTTGGGTTTGACGACTTCTCCCATAAACGCTGGAATGACGGTATAAACGATGCCACTCCACAGTCCACCCAGAAACCTGGCCAAAGTTTGGATGACATTGAATTAACATTTTCAAGGTAAATGAAACTGGACCTCGAATCTTTTGAGACTGTTGTCGCTCGGATTTCGCATGGTCTTTTGAAGCCCCAAACTGTATTGTGTTTTCAGGCGATTTGCAAAAAAAAAAATTTTGTTTGGCAAGCTTTGTTTTTTCTTCAAGGGATTAAAAAGCATGTATACATTGCAAAAAGTAAGTTTCATTCGAATTTTTTAAATGCATGTTTTTGAATTTTTTGGCATCACCATTTGTTTTGTTGCAGTGCACGTTTGGCGTCAAATTTTTGCATGTTGACCCGAGCCATAGTTTTGGTTTAAAATTCTAGTATAGATTCCAAAACCGAAATGTCCGTCCGCCATCCGGGCCGTTTTGGGCAATAGGATCTTTTTTATAATCTGAAATTTTGACAAAGTATGTACCTACTTGGTTTACCATCTAATTGTGCCCGCAAGGTTCTCAGCCCGATCGCCCAAACCCGTGGGGCGCTATGGGGCTAAAATGGGGCAACAGGAGGGTTTTTTTAAAGGCTTTTAGCTATGTGATCGAGTTAGGTGTCGTTTTCGAAGTATTTTTGAACGTAGAATCCATTTTTGGGGGTCCCGGAACGATCCGATTTCACTGTGGGGATCTATAGGGAGGGCTTTCATAGTGCTACAAATGGGATTGTTGAAGGATCCCAAGAGGTCAAATATTTTCCGAGTAAATAAAAAATAATAATAATAAAAACAAAACAAAACAAAAAATGAAAAAAACTTTCTTTTTTGTCTCAGAATTAATTTTTGCACTAGTAACCTATATCAAAGAATAATAAACCATATAAATTTGCAGCGTTTTTTACCTTGCTACGAAGAGAGCTATCGAATTCGGAACAAACGCCTTGATCATCCACCCTGTTATGGCTATTAGGAGCCCGATCCGGATGGTGTTTCGGCGCCCGATTCTGTCCATCAACAAGCCGCTGGGTATGGGGCTGACTAGGTTGCCGATAAAGGAAATCGTGATCATCCACGTGGCTTCGGCTTCGGTCAGGATGAACCCAGCATCTCCGATTTTGAGCTTAGGCAGCGCAGCGGCGGGCCATGCGAAATACTGGCCGGTTGTCAGAGTGCAGAAAGAGGCTGGAACAGATTTGAGGAGGTTGCTAGCAAAAGTCAACTTGTCCACCTTTGATCGAAATCTATTTTTTTCCATATTCTAGTTCCTCTGGCACATGTCCACATGTCCGCGAAGTTTCACCGAGCTAAACTTAACTTTTCCCGAGTAAAGAGGCCTCTGAATTCTGGCATTTCGTCCAAAACTTGATTTGTCCATCATCCCATTTTCCTCGGAAATGTCTCTTGTTTTTCACACCAAAACTCGACTTGTCCACGTATTTGCCGACAGTTAAGCGAAACATTTTTTTTTCATAACTCGATTTGTCCAAACCCATTTGGAATGGTAACGTTTCCCGAATTTCCCTCTTCCCCTCACAAGATGGCAGCACCCACTTACCAACCTGTTTGAATTCCTGCTTCATGGGCGCTCCGACAGATGCCTCGCACGATCATGTGCGGCAACTGGGTATCAAGAAAATCACGGAAGTTCGAGCGTTATCACGTTTGAACTCTGGAATCGTTTGATCTTTTCTTGTTGTCACGTCCCTTCGCAGTAGGGTTATTACATCGAGAGCTAAACATCGATATGTACATCGATGTCAACATCGGACGTTCAACATCGATGAGAGAAAAACTTCGGCCCAAAAACATCGATATAACATCGATGTTCAATAAATTTAATCGTGAATTTTTTTTCGATCTCCTAGGCATATTATTTGAATAGCCAGAATTATTTTTATAGTCTCGATTCTTATTGCTTACCATGAAGTCCTAAGGGTAAAAAAAAAGATCTTAGACGCACCAGCTCGCTAACGAGATTTTTTCATTATTAAATTAAGAAATTTTTTGCCTCGAAAAATCAGCCCTTGATTTTCCCTCTATCAAGGGTAGATCCAGCTAGATCGTTCTCGCCTCAGGCTTTCGAAATACCATCAGTGTTCACTCCTATTACAATCGATTCAGCGCCTCAAGCTTCCTTTAAAAAAAAGTCACCTTATGATCTGATTTGAAGACAGAATACCCAACCACGAACTAAAACATCGATGTTGGGTCCAAAACATCGATGTCCGTTAATATCGACTAGCTAAACATCGATGATAAAAACATCGAACATCGGAGCCAAAACATCGATGTTTCGATAACATCGAAGTTCAACCCTACTTCGCAGTGCACTTTTGTACTAATCTTCTATTTCTATTACTTTATGTTTTGCTCTCTATACATTTTATAAAGGAAGTTTTGGCTTGAGCGTACTGATTCTTAATTTTTCCCTGTCAAAAACGATTTTTTTCTTTCAAAACTAGTTTTGTCCATAGTTTTTTAACAAAACTTAACATGTCCAAAATATTTAAGTCGGTATGTTCGCAGTATATTATGTTAAAAACTTGGTATTCAGCGGGAAAACCTACTCTGACTTCAGGATTAATATTCCCCGACCGGATTAATTGTATCATCAAAGGGGGCTGCACAGGAAGTTTTTTGCCTCTCCTGAAAATTTTTGAGAATTGGACAAGTTGACTTTTGCTAGCAACCTCCTCATTTTATTTAACCACTTTTATTTATAGTAACTTATAGTAAATGTGTATCTAATTGTATAATACTCATTTGCTATACTTTACAACCGAATGTCCGAGTGTGTATAGGCACGTGCTATTGTTAATTCTTAAATAATAATTATTTAAGAATTATCTTAAATTAATTAAGAATTATTCTTTCGGTAAATCGTAACATTTACCACATTCCGCACCTGATGGGCGGAATTGAAATACTTTTTTGGAAATCGCGATTTTGGGTTTTCTCACTATAACTTCTAGCATGATTTTTCAACAGCCTTTTGGGCTTCAGGAGATAAAGATGGACCCTGCTGGTAAGTAATTTTACGGCTTACCGTTTTAGGGAGGGCTTGTAACGTTATAGGAACTTCCACGGAATAGAAAGGTTTCTTTCTACTCCGTGAGGAACTCCGGAGTGCTCGCAGGAAAGCTCTGAATGTACATCCGAGATGGACCATCTCGTGAAAATACACAGGCCAGGCTCGCCTCAAACATCCCGGCATTGCCGGAGAAAGATGGAGAAAGCTTGCAAGCTGACCATGGTCAGTACATTTTCACGATGTGCATATATTCAGATCTTTCCTGAGGGCGGTCCAGAGTTTCCACGGCTTTGCTCAAAGCTTCAACTTGAACGTCTTGGAAGCGCCGTTTCTGGCAGACCTACGGCAAAACTCGAAGGCTTGCCAGACATACCCAAAGTAAAGGAGTCAGTTTTCTCCAAGGTCCTTGCTACCAATGGACAAGGTATGACCAGATGTTCCTGCTGGTTCCAGCTGGTTCTTCTGACACGTTTAAGGTGTGCATTCTGCTATAGGTAATAAAAATTGTACTAGCGTGAATTGTAAAAAAATTAAATCATGCGGGAAACCCCGACCTTCTCAGCACCACCGGCCGGAGAAGGAGCGATGGCAGTGCCAAGTCATCAAGTCCTCAGTTGGCTCCGCCTTGCCAAACCAAATTGAATCGTTTATTTCAGACACCACCTAAGTACGCTTTTTTCAACTTTCGGGAAACTAAAAAAAAAACTGTTTTGCAGCTTAAAAGTATAGGTCTAGTCTCCTTCAAATACCTATTTGTTTACCAAATCAAGAACATGCTATTGGAATAATCTATTTTGTTAAATTTTTTTCCTTCAAGTTTTTGAGTTATAAATTTTTGAAAATTTTTCACATAGGTGGTTTCTGCAATAAATTAAGTGATTAAAAAAAAATTAATATTGAAATTAAGTCAAACGATTAATTTTTACCTGTTTTGGCGTCCAAGGTAAGTAACAGACACACTTAAGTATAAACAAGGGTGTTTTTATTAGGCATATTAAACGGAAAATTAGGCATATTAAATTTGTCACTTAGGTGGTTTCTGCAATAAATCGCGAGTGAAATCTACCGCAGAAAGAACCTATGCGACGGCGCTTGGGATCTTTCTGAAATAAACGGATTCTTTTCAAGGCTGCCAAATAGCATAGGTGATATGGAACATAGGTTATTTCTGCACTAAACGATGTATTCACCTCCGAAGTGAACAGTACCAACAAAAACACATTTTTGGAATTTTCGTCGCTTAGGTGGTTTCTGAAATAAACAATTCAATTCCGGTTCGCGATAGCCTGTGGCAGGAATCACTACAACCCAATTAGTGGGATTAGTGGGATTTTGTTATTATATAGGTATTTCTGTTCACTGTTCGGAGAATGATATTCTCCAAAACAGTGAACCTAACCAATACTATTTGTAGAACATATAATGATCTACAAATAATACTACTTAGGTGAAGTTTCATTTCGCTTCCGAGTCTGCGAAGCAGCGGAAGCCTTGTGTTCACTTTCGGGAGAAAAAAAATTTTTGTTGTCCGAATTCTAAATTTCCACTCGCATTTTGCGTTTCATAGCCTACTGAACAAATTTGGTTTCGTGTCTGTCGGTCTGTGGGTCTGTCCGCATTTCCTTGTTACAGCCATAATTTCCACAATTTTGAATGAATTTAGCTCAAATTTTGAGGGATTATGCGGATAAGGCTCCTTGAGGTCCCATACGAATTTCAGCACAATTGAATCAGCGGTACGCTCTGCGCATGCGCTAACGTGAAATTCTTGAAACAGGCATAACTTTCTCAATTTTGATGGGATTTCAATCAAATTTTCAGGAATTGTGTGCGTATAGCTCTAGATGGTACCCTGTCAGTTTCATCACGATTGAATCAGCGGTACGCTCAGCGCATGCGCGAACGTAATTTCCTTGCCACAGCCATAACTCCTACAATTTTGATCGGATTTCAATCAAATTTTCAGGAATTGTGTGGGTATAGCCCTAGATGGTTCCCTATCAGTTTCATCATGATTAAATCAGTGGTACTCCCTGCGCATGCGCGAACGTAATTTTCTTGTTACAGTTGTTACGTTCATTTTGAACTTGGCACGAGGAAGCTCATGTGCCATTGCCTTGGCAGTGTATTTTATTTGCATGGGTTCCATTTTTGTCATACATTTACCTAGGCCTTTTTAATTTATGTATATTCTGATACTTTTACTTCTAAAATGTTCAATGCCGTTAAAAACAAGCCATCAATTGAATTGAATAGATGAGCGCAACCTTTCTGTTATTACGATATATTTAATGAGCGAGAGAAACTAAGAAACAGTAGGTATCTAGCGACCAAACTATGCCACAGAACACATCAAAAGTATCCACGTGATGCTCATTACGTAAACAACTGCACCCTAACGACCGATGCGTAAGAAAACCTTATGCCGATCAGAGGTAACGAACGGCTCAGGCTGCCAAAATCGTTTTGGAGTCGTTGGAATCAGCCTAAAAAACTCATTCCATAGACCCTTGTACCAACGAAATCGGACAAAAACTTTCGTCCCCCTTTTGAGGCCTCCTTAGTTACACATGAGAGATAAACAACTTAAGTTGGTCTTGAAGAAATTTCGTCGTGAAGGACCTCCCGAAAACCGATGAAGGGGATGAGGGAGGAAAAATCAAGGTAGCCTATAACCACCCCCCCAACTCGCTGATCACAATGAGACCACCCTCATGAAAATCTGTTGAGCCGCTCGGGCGTGACGCTGTGAAAAAAAAAAAAAAAAAAAAAACACACGTCGAAGAGGTGAGCGCACCTTTCCATTTTTTGATGGAAAGGTTGCGCTAAAAACGAGCGTGTGTTAATACCAACCCAATAACGTCGCAAAAGTCCCTGGCTTCCAATAGGCTGGCGATTTGAGGATGTGGTAAATCACGATTTTTAGTGATTTTTTTAAGCCTTTAATCGACAATCAAGAAGTTATTTTAGTCTCAAGGCATGTTCATTCCTAATGAGCAATAATAGTACAATAATAGCAGCAATAGTAGTATGTTACAATAATACTAACAATAATAATATTAATAATATATGTTACAATAATATTAATAATATATGTTATAATAGGTAGGTACTAGTATTGCTTACTTATTAGGAATGAACATGCCTTGAGACTAAGATAACTCATGGTATTCCAAAACTTCAATTATAAGTGCGACGATGAATTTACCAATACAGGGTTGAAGCCATCTTGAAATTTTCAAGTTGAAATGCGAGCTATCAGAAAATGGTGTGCATAATAGTGGTCATACGTACCCATGATAGTCACGAACCATTGTCCGTACTTTCCTAGGTTCAGCCATTTGTGGAACATCCTTCCCAGCTGGTGAGCGTCTCAACGCGCTCGCATTCGTTGACTAAATGAAGGAGACCTTGCCATCGTCTGAGGCTAACATTATACTCGTAACGGCTGAGATAAAAACCGACTCAGTTGCATAATCGCCCTATGATTGGTTTTAAATGGTGGCCTCAAAATGTATTGTTGACTGAAGCGTCAGGATCAAACAGGATCAGGAGCGAAGGATCCGTTACTATTTTAATAGCCCATACTCTCCCGAAAATAAGTCACTTTTGGTTTATTATTCTTGGAATAATACACCTATGTTTTCGCGACAGAGGTCGACGACTCCGATCGGCCTCAAAATTTGACATTATCCGTTTCAAGAGGTCTAGATTCCAAAACCGAAATGTCCGTCTGCCGTCCGGGCCGTTTTGGGCAGTAGGAATTTTTTTTAAATCCGAAATTTTGACAGAATACTTGGTTTACCATCTAGTTGTGCCCGCAAGGTTTTCAGCCCGATCGCCCAAACCCGTGGGGCGCTATGGGGCTAAAATGGGGCTACGGGAAGGGTTTTGGCTATGGGATCGAGTTAGACGTCGTTTTGGAAGTATTTTTGGACGTAGAATCCATTTTTGGGGTCCTGCTAGGATCCGATTGCACTGTTGCGATCTATAGGGGCTACAAATGGGATTTTTGATGGATCCCAGGATCTCAAATATTTTTAAAGTAAAAAAACAAAACAAAATTTGAAAAAAAAAGAATTTTTTTTAAATATAAAAATCCAAAAAAAATTTTTTTTTTAAATTTTTTTCATTGACAGAATTAAATTTCTGCACAAGTAACCTATATCAAAGAATAATAAACCCTTGTGTAAAATTTGCAGCGTTTTTAATAACGTGTTCCCAAATATACATTTTCGGGACCCTTTTTGGGTGCAAGAAAAGAAGGCGAAGCAGTAGACGTCTCAATGGGTTCAATAACTCGTTGCTCCAAAAGCATGTCAAGAAAGTTCCGCATAGCTCTCTGTCTAACTAACTGGGTCTTGGGTGTAAACGACTTTAGGTACTTGTTTTCAAAATTGCACCTTCTTTTAACCGGAGGTCGCAGGTTATCCTCTGGAGTCAGGACGTCAGGGAAAAGTTTTTTCAAATACGAAAGCAATTTCCCTTCATTCAGTTTTTTACTGAATTTGCATACGTAGTGATCACAATACGCTATGCAAATTTAGCAACCTAGTGCGTATCCAGTAGTTTCACGTCGTTTTGAGATTGAATGAGATTCAGAAATGAGTGGTTTACAGCTGAAAAGCTTGAGCCGGAGTTAATCATTACGGCAGTCCAAATCCCGTTGATGACAATTTGAGCTAAGTTTTTTGTGCTTCCCTTCTCTGAAACTGGTGTATTTCCGGCATGGTCAAAGAAGGTTTTCGAAAATTGACACGAGTGTTTTTGTTCTGATTCCGTTCAGGTTTATTATTCAGCGCTCTGGCGGCTCCATGCCCAACTACTCGATGCCCAGCGAGGCGAGGTGCGACGTCACCCCCCCTCTTTCAGTTCAAATCTCTCACATTTCGAAAACAGTTCTGCTCGTAATTATGCGGATTTTAGAACTAAAAATTTATGTGGAGCCCATTGCCTATGAAAATAATTCACTCTCCCATTAATTGTAAATGCGAACGGGGTCAAATTCCAGTCTAACAATGATATTCATGAAGGCCTGCAATGATATCTCATTCATGTTCGATATAGTTTGCATAATTTACTAAGGTCGTTTGAGAATCAATCTAACCCGAAGGAGAATTATTATTAAACTCAATTGAATTCGATATGTATACGAATTACGGCTCAGGTGTACTATTCATAACGAGTTGCTAACAACACGATATTTAATGCATCGGAGTTTCCCGATAGTTATGTTATGGTGTCTGAATAATATCTAAAGAGCGCGACTTTGTACAAGTCGGTAGGAGAAAAACTTGGTCGGGAAGGGTTTTGGAATATTTACGGGGAAGAGAAAAATCGGATAGGGGGGAAAACTTTCATATTGGGGTGTTTCATATTCGAGTGACATATCACACTTTGGTGAGACAGGCAGAGTAGGTAGTAAGTTTACCATTATCCAACATCGCTTATTTTGACGCCTCAGAGTGATGTTGGATAATGGTAAACTTAAATTTTAGAGTGCGTATTGACCAAACTACGTGGATATATTTCTCGTTATTTTGGTGCACCTTCGGAATATGAACTTGAAGAAAACTTTCATCTACCGGGCTCTCATCACGAACATGGATTTGGAGGAATACGAACGCCTATTCCCTCGCGTTCAGGAGCTTTTCACGCCCATTCTCACGGTTCTTATGATCTTCCCGCCAACGAAAAGACTCCCTCTGGTGAGAATTTTTCAACAACAGAGCTACAGGTTAACTGCTACAGCTTTTAACAAAGCTGTAGCAGTTAACCGTAGCAGTTATGTTCCATTCATTTCACCGTACCTTTTTTTTTCTACATCAACCGACTGCATCTTTTGTGAATTCCTAGGTTTTCCTGTTGACGGTATTGGTGATGATCCTGTATTCATCTTACCTTGTCTTCGTGACGCAAACGTGCGTTCTTATTGTTGACGATTTCGTAACATGGAGCGAAATTATCCATCATACGGCCTTAGTGTACCTTGCCGTTTTCATCAACGTGTGTTTGCAGTTTTCAAAACCCTCCTTGTACAGCTTTTCAACCAAATATTTCAAAGGAGTGTTTTCCTACGAAGAAGGTAACGTACTGAAATCAAAATTGTGGCTATGTTCACTAATTTTAGTCCGTTTAAAATAACCGAACATTGTTTTCATAGGTTTAGTCGAACCAGTGTACGAAAAAATCAAAGAAGAAAAAGCGAAACAAGAGAGAAAAATGTTTATCGTCCCGATTTTGGTAATTTTCGTCACAGCGATTACTCTGCTAATCAAACCCATCATGGACTTTTCCACCGGCAGAGTGCCTCATCCAGCTCTCGTAAAAAACAACATTACTATGTTGTCAGTATTCCCCCTCAAGTATCCCCATGTTGTTGTAGACATTTGGGAAGCGTTGGTGATGAACGCTCTTCTCGTCATTTTCTCTTTGTTCGTAATTGCAACGATTGTCGGAGCCGACGTAATTTTCATAAGGTAACCAACAAAATACTTAAATTTATATAATTGTTTATTCTCTAGAATTGTTTTTACTATAGAAACCTTCTCCATTGTAAATATGAGCGTGTCTTACTCATTAGGTTGGCCTCCAGACTAGCGTTGGAGCTCTCTATTTTAAACCAGTCGCTGCATTTGATAGAGAAAAGGGCGACACGGCTGTATATAAAAATTCACGGAAATAAACCTCCTAAGAAAAACCGACGAGACTCATCGCTGTATCAGCAATGCATTGAGAAATGTCTAAGAGAAAATATCATTCACCACCTCGCAATCAAACAGTGACTAATCTTTTGCAAATAGTAGATGCATGTTTGCAGTTTGCAAATCAGTACCTAGTGCCTGGAATAATGTGCACAAAACGCACTCGAAATGGCGAAGTATGCATAATATACATAATATATGTACATAATGCATACTTCGCATAGAATATTATTCTATACACTCCACGCTGGAATATGCAAAGGAATGGTAAGATTTCCAAAATGAGCTACATTTTGGTCCAAGACCAGTGGTCAGTAGATGATGTGTCATGTTCCAAACATTATCACGTCCTCGAAATGGATCAAGGAAGAAGTTGGAATGAAAATGTACCAACTTATTTTTCTCGACTATGCTGTGTCCACACTTTCTTGGCAGTTCGACTACCTGTGGCGACCCTCAAGCCCGGCAACGCTGTGCAAACGTGATGACGTTTGAGCTTCTTCCCCACAGCACAATCAACTCCTTGGTTACTGTGTCAGTCTCCTTTATGATTAGCCAACTTTGTTGGATTATGGAAGTGGTCATTATTTCAATAGAAATCAAATTCACGGGAAAATTTTGAAAAGAACAAGTATAAACACTGCAACGTCATGTCATCCTTATATTGTAATTTAATTAATACAGATTTTATATACTTACAAATCCCATAAACCTACCAGATATTCAATATCATTTCACGTTTACAAATTTCTATTTACAAATGGCCGTCAAACGTAATTTAAAACATTCAATACATAGATATCTAAACCTTTCAGACAGTCTCTGTATGTATCTACATATGTCACAAGCCGGGGTTGAGATCCCCCTGAAATGCGCGCACACCCGCGCATTTGCGCCCAACTTTCTTATTTTAAATGGGAACACCTAATTTTTTTTTGGCGAATTCGGAATTCCCTAGCCCGTTGAGCGCAAATCTCATCCTACCTAGCGATCCAAATTTTAATTCTAAATTTTGAACGAACGAATTCCGACGATCTGGTGTTGACGGCAAGCGGAGTGAATACAAATTTTAGGGATCGGTCATTGGCGCGCGGGATCGGGCATGCGTCTGCTAATTGAATCATGGACTCTATAGGAGCTGGCCCGGGGCTTGGGGCAGTTGGGGTCTGTGAAGGTCTCCCAACTCGGGCGAGCCCTATCATTCAAATGGGCGAGCGAAGCGAAGGAGTGATCGGCTGTCAGGGTGCTAGTTATGTAAAAAAAAAAGAAGGAGTTTCAACAATTCATTAGATGGTCTAACGCCTGATTCATCGAATGGTTTCCCCAAGTCTGTATTATGGGGGGGAAACGTTTAAGCATTGTGTTGTTTGGTCTCATTCTGACACGAATTTTATGAAGAATCTAAATTCATTAACACCAAACACCACAAGCAGACATTGAAGCATACTTGACTGTTATTATTTCGCCTTCTGAAGGGGGTCACTTGGGTTTTTTTGGCTGGTCGCCGGCGTTGCCGCTCCATGGCGCGGGCTGAGGGGGATTTTAACCTGGGCAACCTGCCAAGAAAGAATTGACACATTACAGGTTTCTCTGACTGTGTTCAGAGCCGCCAAAACATAGGAACTGGGAATGGTTAGAATACCCAGACGCACAAAAGTGCCCCGACAACTTTCATTCCAAGAGAGACCGGCAATTATCCTGATTACCCGCTTCTGGAGCCTGAAGACCCTGATGGCATGACTGGAACTTCCCCATGCAATGATACAGTAACTGGCCCTGCTTGCAAAGCATGCATGATATTCCGAACGAAGAACTGCATCAGACACAACGCCCCTCAATCTCCTAATCATGTAGACGCAGGACGACAATTTTGGCAAAAGCGCTTGAATGTGTGATAGCCATGAAACAGTGTGGTGTTTGCCGACGGTGCAGAGGTCTAATCCAATGAGGTGGTTAGGGTGAGAAATGACTCCTCTGCTGAGTACTAAATTGTTTATTGGAATAAACAATTGTAGCGTGGGGACCGGTTTCGAGCAACTAAGCTCATCTACAGCCCAGAGTGACTTGAGGTGGTTGAACGTACAATTAGTTCTGATTCTGTTCAACCACCTCAAGTCACTCTGGGCTGTAGATGAGCTTAGTTGCTCGAAACCGGTCCCCACGCTACAATTGTTTATTCCAATAAACAATTTAGTACTCAGCAGAGGAGTCATTTGTCACCCTAACCACCTCATAGCCATGAAAGACGGTTATCAACCATTAAACCCAAGAAATTAACCGACCCATCCAGACGTCGGTTGAGGCCTAGTTCTAGAGTCTAGAATCTAGACTTTGAGTCTTATTCCTGTTCAGGACCAGGGAATTAGCTGAGCACCACTTCTCAATAATAATTATTGAGGAGTTCCCCTCCAAGCTACTGTTCATCTCCTCCCGAGAAGATCCCCTCGCAACTGTCGATATATCATCGGCAAAAAGGAAGATATCATTAGATCCAAGATCCTTCTTCAAGTCCCAAGGTTGGCCAATCTGATCCTCCCTTCAAGATGGCTGTTTGTTTATGTTAGGGATGTCCTTCAACGATACATTCAGTTTCTACCGATATTTGGAGAACTGTAGTCAGGTATGCTTTCGGGTTCGGGATGGTAAATGAGGTCATTTACCGTCCTTTCGGTTTCAAACCTTCCAACTTCTTAAGGCCCTGAAGGATAAATCGGGACTTTTTTGGCGGTATCAGGGCGTTATTAGTCATTAAATTACTAATTTTCATGGAACTAGCTTTCATTTACAATAAACCGAAAAAATGCGTATATAGCTCATTATCAACACCGGTGTTCAGGGAAGGGGTGAGCATTGCACCTTTCCGCCCGACCATACGAGCAATGCAGTGGTGCGCCTAGTGGCGCCAGCTCGTACTAACAAAAACGTTTAACTGTCGTTTAACCGACGCCGATCTGGTCTGCAGTACTATACCCTTGCATTGTAGAGTAGTACACGCTACACTCACTACCGCCATTATATTATAGCATTAGGTATAATTGTATTTTCAAAACTTTCAACTGTCAACCTTCCTACGCTGAAAAGTTTCTTCAAGGAAGAAAACAACCTACTACTAATAAGTGAGGAGGGCGTCCAAAATTAATATCACAGACTTAACAGAATAACTACTTTTGTTACAGAATGTACGACGAGTTTGCCGAAGTCGCGAGTTCAGCGATTGGCGGGGGTTTCTTTACTTGTTCGATAGTTATGGGTTTGGGGATGATCATTATGAACATGGTATGAACATGGCCTGACCTAATCCTGCATAACTCCACCGTTGAAAATTCCTCATGAACAATTCTGGTCTGCTTCAGGATGATGTTTACCTCAGTGACCAGATTGCTTTTTCTGGAACAGTGATTGCTGAACTCCTCAATGCTTTCATGATCTCTTGGAACAGTGAAATGATCGGCGAATTGGTAGGGGTTTACTTCTTTTTTTTCTTTTTAACTTTTGTTTCATAATAAATTCAACTACTGGGGTTAAAATGTTCCCAATAAAACATGTAGGTATTCTTTTTATGTTCTCTAATTAAACAAATGCTTTGCGTAGAACTATGAGCTCTACAACGCTGTGTACGGAGTCAAATGGTTCAACTGGAGCAGGCGGAACAAATCAACAATCATTACATTCCTAGATGGAACTAGAGAGCCTCTTTTCCTCAATGCTTTTGGTATGACCAAAATCAACATGGAAACCTTCGGATCGGTATGTATCTTCGTATGTTAAGGACGTGGTCCTCGCTCTAGTTAATTGTGTAAAAATTAATTCTGTGACAATAAAAAAATGTTTGAAAAAAATAAAAAAATAAAAAAATAAATAACAATAATAATAATCTGCGCTATGTTTGGACCGAAGTGAGACCTCAAAAATGGATTATGCGTCCCAAATTATTACTAGGAAAATGACACCTGATTTGACCTCTTCTTTGATCCTTCAAAAATCACATTCGTAGCCCCATGAAAGCCCCATAGATTCCCAAGGTGAAATCGGATCGTTCAGGGTCGCCCAAAAATTAATTCTACGTCCAAAAAATTTGATACTTCCAAAACGATCCCATAGCCGAAAACCTCCTCCCGTAGCCCCTTTTTAGCCCCACGGGTTTGTGCGATCGGGCTGAAAACCTTGCGGGCACAACTAGATGGTTAACCGAGTATTTTGTCAAAATTTCTCATTTTTAAAATAATTCCTACTGCCCAAAACGGCTCTGACGGCGGACGGACATTTCGGTTTTGGAATCTAAGTATTATATAATATGAAACGGATAATGTCGAATTTTGAGGCCGATCAGAATTCTCGACTTCCGACACGAATGTATTCCAAGAATAACAAACCAAAATTGTCATTTCCAAGGAATCTAGTGAGGTCTGATGATAATGCTTGTTTTTTGTTTTTGTTTTTTTCATTTTCAGGTAGTCAACACCGCCTATTCCTTTTTGAATTTAGTGAATGCATCGAAATCTTTGGATAATGCTAAGTAGAGCATCGTGCAATTACGTTTAAAGTGTTAACATAATGCACAATAATGTCATTATAATTAAAAATGCATAAAATGCACATCACATAATAAAAGCAAATTTGAAAGTTTCTCAAGTGGGTATCGTATCGCCGTAATGAAGGTGTCCCGAGTTTTGATGAGGGAAACCCTCCGTTAGCGAGACTTAGGGACTCATTAAGAACATCCTCCGGCTGAGAGCTAACAGGCTTAGAGCGCGAGTCGTGAGTGGGGATTACCTCAGTTTTAGCTGCCCCAAAGATGGGGGGGTCAATAAAATTTATTGACATTTATTGACAATTTATCATAAAATTTATTGACAATTTATCATATCCTCGTCAAATATTTAATATTTGACGAGGATATGATCGTTAAAGGGCGACCCAAAGGGGGGGTAACCATCATCGTTACCAGAAGGGCGAGGAAATGGTGATGAGGAATGAAAGGGGTGTGTAGACCTTGCAGGGATGGACGGGTTTGGACGATCGGGCTGAAAGCCTTGCGGGCACAACTAGATGGTAAACCGAGTATTTTGTCAAAATTTCAGATTTAAAAAAAAATTCCTACTACCCAAAACGGCCCGGACGGCGCACAGATGGGTGACGATAAAAGGTGGCGGAAAATATTCAAGGTGACAGACTGATTTGTAAAGATGGGTTTAGCATAAAAAATACAAAATATAAATGTTTAGTTGTTTATAATCATTTTTCATTAAAAAAAAAAATTTTTTTTTTAAATGTTTTCCTATTTTTTCCATTTTTTCAATCGTGATGAAACTGATAGGGGACCATCTAGGGCTATACCCACACAATTCCTGAAAATTTGATTGAAATCCGATCAAAATTGTGGGAGTTATGGATGTGGCAAGGAAATTACGTTCACGCATGCGCTGAGCGTACCGCTGATTCAATCGTGATGGAACTGACAGGGGACCATCTAGAGCTATACGCACACAATTCCTGAAAATTTGATTGAAACCCGATCAAAATTGTGAAAGTTATGCCTGTTTCAAGAATTTCACGTTAGCGCATGCGCAGAGCGTACCGCTGATTCTATTGTGATGAAATTCGTATGGGACCTCAAGGAGCCTTATCCGCATAATCCATCAAAATTTGAGCTAAATTCATTCAAAATTGTGGAAATTATGGCTGTAACAAGGAAATGCGGACAGACCGACAGACCGACAGACCGACAGACCCACAGACCCACAGACCCACAGACCCACAGACCGACAGAGACGGAACCAAATTTGTTCAGTAAGCTATGAAACGCAAAATGCGAGTGGAAATTTTGAATTCGGACAACAAAAATTTTTTGGCTCCCGAAAGTGAACACAAGGCTTCCGCTGCTTCGCAGACTCGGAAGCAAAATAACTCCATGTATACACGTGTATACATCTACTACTCTTTTTATCGATTTTCTGATTTTTACAGCATTTTTGATTTGGAAAATCGGTAAGGGCCAATTTAATGAAGAGAATATTTTTAACGTCTTCGTATGGACCGCCTGAATACAAATCAGTAGGTAGTGGTTTAAGGCTTAATTAATATTTACGGCCCGCCACGGCGAGAAAAATGTACCTACTGGTGAAAATGGCCAACTCCAACTTTCCGCCCATCTGCTCTCCTCCAGATAGCTCGAAGCGGCAAAACCAATATTGTTCTTTGTTCATATAATATATACCTATATTATATATCAGCTAAAGATTAACATCAAACCGATCGCGATCGCGACCGCGGTCAGATGCGTTTTTAATTTTTCGAATTTCCGCCACCTTTTAGCGTCATCTCTGTGCGGCGGACGGACATTTCGGATTTGGAATGTAGACCTCTTGAAACGGATAGGTAATGTCAAATTTTGAGGCCTGTCCTGTGCCTGCCTAGTGTGCCAGGACCTTAAGCTTAAGGTCAGGCTCCTAGGAGCCGGTTTTTTTTTGGGGGGAGGGGGGGGGGGGGGTAGGTATGGTATCCGCGAGCCAAATGCGCTTCAACTATGGCCAATCCGATTCCGAAGTCGGATTTCAAAAAAACCGAGGGGGAGGGGGCGAGTTCACGGTGAGAAGACAATTGGATCGTTTTAATTCGCGCGGGTTCTGCAGTCCCCCACCCACCCACCGCGATCACTCTACATAACACTAATAACACGCATGACCTTAATAAGTTCAGATAGTGTCCCGAAAGTGTCCCACGAGTGTGAATTTTGGAACTTTTTATAAGGGGAGGGAGTTTTCCTTGATGTTGGGGTTCCAACGTGCCCATCGATGCTACTCATCCACTATAGTGGAGCGAGCGAAGCGAGCCGGAGAGACTAGTTCTTTGATATAGGTTACTAGTGCAGGAATTTAATTCTGTTAATGAAAAAAAAACTTAAAAAAGTTTTTTTTTTATATTTCACAAAAAATGTTTTTGGATTATTATTATTTATTTTTATTTTTTGCCAAAAATACTTCGAAAACGACACCTAAGTCGAACCCATAGCCGAAAGTCTTAAAAAACCCCCTCCCGTAGCGCCATTGTAGCCCCATAGCGCCCCACGGGTAGATGAGTATTTATAACTGCTCGAAACCGGCCCCCACGCTACAATAATTGTTTATTTAAATAAACAATTTATTACTCAGCAGAGGATTCATTAAATGAATTTTTCTCTAGAAATTTTCCCACCTTAACCACCTCATTGGATTAGACCTCTGCACCGTCGCCAAAAACCACACCGTGATTACTGTTTTCGTCATTTCGACCGAATACCTGCAAAACCTCGTAAGTCCGATTTTTTCCCAAAGAAAGGTTTTGAGCTTTCTGGGTAAATTTAAGGCTCTAGAATGTCTTCTCTGTGTTCGGTTGTAATAACCTGCAAGTCCGAAAGGCTCCAGAACGTTGTAAAAACTTGTAAGTCTCAGCCTCTGCCGCCTCTCCAATGTTTTCTATTTTTAACGGTAAGTTTTGTACATTTTTCATCAGTAACGTAGTTATAAGTTACACATAATAATTGACGTGCTGAAGTAGTTATTTAAGTGAGAAATCGTCACAATATTCGCCAAAAGTCACTCAACTGAGCTCTTGGGACTTACAAGGATTTGGGCACTCCATCAGTCTGGACGTTTCCATGGAGTTTTTTGCGTCTCCTGTAAAATGTTTAGTTTGGAACATACGAGGTTTTGCAGGTATACGGTCGATTTTTCTCTAGGTATCTATCACCATTAAAGAGAAAAAGTTTTGCACTCCAAATGAGAGACTGTAACTGAGAATGACCCATATCAGATAGGTAGTTAGATGCTATTGATATACCTACTGTAATGTAGTATTCAACATTACAGGAGTCCCACAAGTCTTGATGCTGGACGTCGGGACCTGAAATTCTCAAATACGTAGGTAGTGTCTGTCTCGCTCTTTTTCTGAATAAGCAATTCCAAACGAAAGGAAACAATAAATAACTAAAGAAATCAAATTTTGATAATAGAAGAAAATAAATTAATGAATCAACAATTAATAACAACAAGTTAATTTGGTCGAGCGTTTTAATGATACCTACTTGTTCCGTTCTTTAGATGGGGTGAAGGGATTGTTGAGTCACAACACTTAATTTAGTCAGAGTAGATAGGTATGTATTTGTACAAAAGATATAGAAGAGATATTTGATAGGAAGGAATAGGAGCTCTTTGGCGATCGCATGTAAGATATGAGAGGGCTTCGGAATTTAGGTGTTTTGGGGCGTTCCGTGGACGTCGCTGGGGGCGGCGGGGCATGCCCCTGCACGTGGGAATGGCTCTGTCGAGAGCCTTGAAGACGGGCGGTCTTGAATTTCATCGCAGAATCCGAAAATCACTGATCAGCAGGGGTGTTCTTTCCTGTGGAACCCGCTATGACAGTTTTTCTGCAGATTAGGTAGGTACTCCCTTGCTTGTCACCAAAATTTGTCGTCCTCCGTACTGCCGTCCATTTGTCACCAATTTTTAATGTCGTCAAGCAAAATGTCCCGGTCATGACTAAATGCGGGGAGTTTTCTCTCTAGTGTACCCGTTTAGGCGTTTTTTTCCCTACGAGAATGCGAGTTTCCCTACTTTTGGCAACACTGTTTGACCTACTTCCGTTTTTCTCAAGGAGGTTAGAAGAAGTTCTTCTTCTAACCTCATTGGTTTTTCTATAGATTAGATAGAAGTCGGACTTAGATAGAAGGGGACTTCTGAAGTCCCCTCTGCGATTTCTAACCTTCCCCACGACACCAACGCGCTCTACCGCCACTGTGAGAACTACGGAATTCCCGTCAAATATTTAGCACACTTTCGTCGCAAGGAATCCTTGCCAAGGATGCGATATCTCATTCAAGTTCGATATAGTTTTCATAATTTACAGAATTATTATTAAACTCAATTGAATTCGATATGTAGGTATACGGCTCAGGTATACTATTCATAACGAGTTGCCAACAACACGATATTTAATGCATCGGAGTTTCCCGATAGTTATGTTATGGTGTCTGAATAATATCTAAAGAGCGCGACTTTGTACAAGTCGGTAGGAGAAAAACTTGGTCGGGAAGGGTTATGGAATATTTACGGGGAAGAGAAAAATCGGATAGGGGGGAAAACTTTCATATTGGGGTGTTTCATATTCGAGTGACATATCACACTTTGGTGAGACAGGCAGAGTAGGTAGTAAGTTTACCATTATCCAACATCGCTTATTTTGACGCCTCAGAGTGATGTTGGATAATGGTAAACTTAAATTTTAGAGTGCGTATTGAGCGAACTACGAGGATATATTTCTCGTTATTTTGGTGCACCTTCGGAATATGAACTTGAAGAAAACTTTCATCTACCGGGCTCTCATCGGGAACATGGATTTGGAGGAATACGAACGCCTACTCCCTCGCATTCAGGAGCGTTTCACGCCCATTCCCACGGTTCTTATGATCTTCCCGCCAACGAAAAGACTCCCTCTGGTGCGAATTTTTGAACAATGTTTAACAAAGCTGTAGCAGTTAACCGTAGCAGTTATGTTCCATTCATTTCACCGTTTTTATTTTATTTTTTTATTTTTTATTTTGTTTTTTCTGCATCAACCGACTGCATCTTTTGTGAATTCCTAGGTTTTCCTGTTGACGGTATTGGTGATGATCCTGTATTCATCTTACCTTGTCTTCGTGACGCAAACGTGCGTTCTTATTGTTGACGATTTCGTAACATGGAGCGAAATTATCCATCATACGGCCTTAGTGTACCTTGCCGTTTTCATCAACGTGTGTTTGCAGTTTTCAAAACCCTCCTTGTACAGCTTTTCAACCAAATATTTCAAAGGAGTGTTTTCCTACGAAGAAGGTAACGTACTGAAATCAAAATTGTGGCTATGTTCAATAATTTTAGTCCGTTTAAAATAACCGAACATTGTTTTCATAGGTTTAGTCGAACCAGTGTACGAAAAAATCAAAGAAGAAAAAGCGAAACAAGAGAGAAAAATGTTTATCGTTCCGATTTTGGTAATTTTCGTCACAGTGATTACTCTGCTAATCAAACCCATCATGGACTTTTCCACCGGCAGGGAGCCTCATCCAGCTCTCTTGGAAAACAACATCACTATGTTGTCAATAGCCCCCATCAAGTACCCCCATGTTGTTGTAGACATTTGGGAAGCGTTGGTGATGAACGTTCTTCTCGTCATTTTCTCCTTTTTCGTAATTGCAACGATTGTCGGAGCCGACGTAATTTTCATAAGGTAACCAACAAAATACTTAAATTTATATAATAATTATATAAATTTTGCAATTATTGTTTATTCTCTAGAATTGTTTTTACTATAGAAACCTTCTCCATTGTAAATATGAGCGTGTCTTACTCATTAGGTTGGCCTCCAGACTAGCGTTGGAGCTCTCTATTTTAAACCAGTCGCTGCATTTGATAGAGAAAAGGGCGACACGGCTGTATATAAAAATTGACGGAAATAAACCTCCTAAGAAAAACCGACGAGACTCATCGCTGTATCAGCAATGCATTGAGAAATGTCTAAGAGAAAATATCATTCACCACCTCGCAATCAAACAGTGACTAATCTTTTGCAAATAGTAGATGCATGTTTGCGGTTCGCAAATCAGTACCTAGTGCCTGGAATAATGTGCACAAAATGCACTCGAAATGGCGAAGTATGCATAATATACATAATATATGTACATAATGCATACTTCGCATAGAATATTATTCTATACACTCCACGCTGGAATATGCAAAGGAATGGTAAGATTTCCAAAATGAGCTACATTTTCGTCCAAGACCAGTGGTCAGTAGATGATGTGTCATGTTCCAAACATTATCACTAGGGCTCGGATCGATATGCTCTATAAAATCCCCGAATATGCCCTGAAAACCACCCCGATATGCCCATAAACATGCACGAAAAACCCATAGATATGCCCTTGAAAATTTAATGGATGCTGTAAAACTAGCTTTTAGCCTCCATTTTTCAAAGCGCAATTACGTCACCGACTCAACAAAATTATAGAAAGTATGGGGAGAAGGAAGAAACATGCGTAACTCACTCATATGTACACTTTATTTTGACCTTATATTACTATTTTCTTTCGGATTTACATTCTTAGCGCGTAGGCACATAATATCAGTCAGTAGGTAAATAATATAGCTTGTAAAACTAAAATTTAATTTTTTTCCAAATTCTCAGGCTTGAATGATTTTCTTGAGTCACGTGGGAAAGACTGCTCTACATTACGGAATTGAGTGGTAAATACTTGCAAGATGCAATATCAGTAGGGGTGAATTCGGAGTGCTTCAGATGAGTTGCCGTTCAACACGTTTGCCAGCTCGACTGCAGTTGACCAGCCAGGGTTCCGAAAAAGAACGAACTCGACTTTGAAACAGACTCGAGTAGAATGAGGGAAAACAGCAGGAGGTTGCTTTGAACACTCACTTTTTTTACTGCTTGCAGGTGGTCAGCATAGTATAATGCCGCAGAAATCCATGTTCCCCATCTAGTCAGGATGGGCTCTTGTGGCAGAGGGATACGGGGGTTCTCTTGATGGAAGGCCCTCACTCAGCTAGGTGCCTTGACGAAAATTCTTTTTACTGACGAAATTAGGCTGTTCACTCCCGGGGATTGATCACTCAGCGCTTCTGATACTCGATGAAGAGCGTGGGCCAAACAAGTGACATGACATGTCACTGATACATTGTATCATCTTTGGGTACAACACCTGGAGGTGTTTTCCTGCCTTCAAAAAATAGACTTTTTGTCAAAAACACCCCAAATATGCTCTTAAAAAAGAAAGTGCCGAAATATGCATTTATATGCTCTATAAATTTAAATTTGGAACAACAAATTCGCTTCAAAAAGGTGTATTTGGGATATTTGTAGCTTGGGCATATCGCCAACATAATATGCAAATATGCCCTGATCCGAGCCCTAATTATCACGTCCTGGAAATGGATCAAGGAAGATCTAACGCCTGATTCATCGAATGGTTTCCCAAGTCTGCATTATGGGGGAAAAACGTTTAAAAATATTGTGTTGTTTGGTCTCATTCTGACACAAATTTTATGAAGAATCAAAATTCATTAACAGACGTTGAAGCATACTTGGCAGTTAAAATTTCGCCTTCTGAAGGGGGTCACTTTGGGTTTATTGACATTTTATGTCTTTGCTATGGCACAAAAACTAAAAAAAACGTCACGAAAAATTGCTCACGGAGTTGCAAGAGAAATGAAGCTGGTGTATCGATGATTTGATTCATAGCAGGTGATCCGAATATGGCGAGAACGGTTTGATTTGTGAAGCGGTGGGGTTTTTTATTATTATTATTATTATTATTTTTTTTTTTTTACATTTTATGTCTTTGCTTTGGCACATAAACTCAAAAATCGTCACAAAAACTGTTGACGAAAATTGTCCCGGTTGTGTTTTGATGATTTTCACGTACAACCAAGCCTTTTCTAGAGAAATGGGGGGGGGGGGGGTGATGGTGGTGGGGACTAAAGACTTAAATGTCCCAATTTGTTGTAGACTCGTATGCAAGCGTGTTGTTTGATCCGGCTCTCGTCGCGAGGGAAAGCCCAGTTCGCGGTGAAAGAAGAGAGTTGGCGAAATCTACTACATTTTCTTTATTTATTTTTTTTTTTTTATGGCTGGTCAGTGCTGAACTCCCGGCGTGGCCGCTCCATGGCGGGGGATGAGGGGGATTTTAACCTGGGCAACCTGCCAAGAAAGAATGGACACAGTACAGGTTTCTCTATATTGTATTAAAAAGGGCGCCACCCCCTACTGGCTAGCCCACTCAGCTAACAGCCTACCCCTGCATGTTCAGCCCTGGCCTATTAACCAACAATTCGCTTTCCCGTGTTTATTATACTTTTTCCTTGTAGGATGATGGGTTTTTGAAAATCCCATTTCAAATTTGGATTCACCGTGAAACAATGTATGGGACTTCGATACTGAAAAATATACGATCAGAAATTAGTCACCAGTTATTTAGAAACTTCTAGCGCTCACGAACGACACACGGAGCTACATTCTGCTGGCATCGAGGATTTGCTTCTCTAGTGGTGTTGGAGACAGGAAGCCTGGTCAGCATGACATCGCCGATGGTTTTTTAAATGTAGGAAACGCCGTCTGAGATCCGGGTGGGGCGGTCCGAAATTTCCCATGTCCTTCTCAGATTCAGCTGATTTAAAGGGGTCAGTTTTCTTGAGTTTATGTCACTAGATTGCATGGGTGGAGGAGCGTGAGGGTCACCCTGGAATGAGCTGGCATCGAATGGTCAGATTTCATGTCCCAAGGTTGGCTACTCTGAACCTCCCTTCAAGATGGCTGATTGTTTATGTTAGGGATGTCCTTCACCGATTTCTACGGATATTTGGAGAACTGTAGTCAGGTATGCTTTCGGGTTCGGGACGGTAAATGACGTCATTTACCGTCCTTACGGTTTCAAGCCTTCCAACTTCTTTAAGGCCCTGAAGGATAAATCGGGACTTTTTTGCGGTATCAGGGCGTTATTAGTCATTTCATCGAACTAGCTTTCAATTACAATAAACCGAAAAAATGCTTATATAGCTCATTATCAACGCCGTTGTTCAGGGAAGGGGTGAGCATTGCACCTTTCCGCCCGTCCATACGAGCAATGCAGCGGTGCGCCTAGTGGCGCCAGCTCGTACTAACAAAAACGTTTAACTGTCGTTTAACCGACGCCGATCTGGTCTGCAGTACTATACCCTTGCATTGTAGAGTAGTACACGCTACACTCACTACCGCCATTGTATTATAGCATTAGGTATAATTGTATTTTCAAAACTTTCAACTGTCAACCTTCCTACGCTGAAAAGTTTCTTCAAGGAAGAAAACAACCTACTACTAATAAGTGAGGAGGGCGTCCAAAATTAATATCACAGACTTAACAGAATAACTACTTTTGTTACAGATTGTACGATGAGTTTGCCGAAGTCTTTAGTTCAGTGATTGGCGGGGGTTTCTTTACTTGTTCGATAGTTATGGGTTTGGGGATGATCATTATGAACATGGTATGTACATGGCCTGACCTAATCCTGCATAACTCCACCATTGAAAATTCCTTATGAACAAATCTGGTTTGCTTCAGGATGATGTTTACCTCAGTGACCAGATTGCTTTTTCGGGAACAGTGGTTGCTGAACTGCTCAATGCTTTCATGATCTCTTGGAACAGTGAAATGATCGGCGAATTGGTAGGGGTTTACTTCTTTTTTTTTCTTTCTTTTTAACTATTATTTCATAATAAATTTAACTACTGGGGTTAACATTTTCATAATAAAACATGACATTGTATTCTTTTTATGTTCTATAATTAAACAAATGCTTGCGTAGAACTATGAGCTCTACAACGCTGTGTACGGAGTCAAATGGTTCAACTGGAGCAGGCGGAACAAATCAACAATCATTACATTCCTAGATGGAACTAGAGAGCCTCTTTTCCTCAATGCTTTTGGTATGACCAAAATCAACATGGAAACCTTCGGATCGGTATGTATCTTCGTACCTAATAGGTATGTTAAGGACGTTGTTGGTATTAATGGTCCCCGCTCTAAGAAGAACAGCAACAAACGACGCGAATGCAATTAATACAAAACGAAAAGACAATTTACGAAGGGGTTTCACATTTTCCCGACCACTCGAGAAATACCCTAGAATAACGATGAAGCTATTTGTATCACTGTCCTCCTCCTCGCATTGGAGCTCGAGCTCTTGGATCCAAGTACATAGGGGGCCACCGCCTGCTGACTATCCAACCCCTGCTCTTTCCGCCCTGGCTGGTTTATATGTACAAAAAGAAAGAAACGCTGCAAATTTTACGCTAGGGTTTAATATTCTTTGATATAGGTTACATATCCGAATGTTGACTCGGAAATTATTATGTGGGATTTTTCAAAAATTCCTTTGTAGCCCCGTGAAAGCCCTATAGATCCCCACAGTGAAATCGGATCGTTCCGGGGCCCCACAAAATGGATTCTACGTCCAAAAATACTTCGAAAACGACACGTAACTCGAGCCCATAGCCAAAAACCTTCAAAAACCCCTCTCGTAGCTCCATTTTAGCCCCATAGCGCCCTACGGGTTTGGGCGATCGGGCTAAAAACCTTGCGGGCACAACTAGATGGTAAACCAAGTATTCTGTCAAAATTTCGGATTTAAAAAAAAATTCCTACTGCCCAAAACGGCTCGTTCAGCAGACGTACATTTCGCTTTTGGTTTATTATTCTTGGAATAATCTCCTATGTAACCACTGGTTAGTCTCACCGATGAGCGCTAATCTTGCGATAATTCACGTTCTTCTCCTTCACGTGCGTAACATAATAAGGAGCCATGCAGCTCGCTGACGACGAAAAAAATTAGCCATAAGGTATTCAAAATCACTTAAAAAAAAGTCCATCATTCACAAAGAGCATCCATTAACAACCTCCAAATACCATCTGAACAGGGTTTGAAAGGATAAAGGAACCCCAAATTTGGATTCTACGCCGAAAAATACTTTTGATGATGATGAGTCAAATACTTTTGAGACGAAGCCTTATTCGACCTCCTGGTGTATTCAAAAGCCCCCTATGTAGCGCTATTGAAGCCATCACGGTGAGTTCGGATGGGTTTGGGATCCGCATTAATGAGGTTTACTTCGAAACATCCTACGTCCAAAACGACATCCCACTCGACCCATAAATTCCTCAAAAACCCCTCCTGCCACTTTTAGCCCCACAGAGCCCCACTGGGTTGAGCTATCCGGCTGAAAACCTTGCCGACCCAACTAGATCGAAAAGAAATTATTTTTCCACAATTTCATTTTTGGAATCTACACAATGTCATGATGAAGTGCACAAGTCCAAATCAAAATTTTTGCACCTACATACTACCTTCCTAGGTTTTCGACTATTATGTTGATTTCCTATTTCAAAAAACTGCAAATATTACGCAAGGGTTAATTATTATGTCAACAGAATAATATTCTGTTGACATATCATGTCGAATTAACAAATTACGTTAATTAACATAGTAATGTTATATTAATTAACATAATAGTATTAACATAACATATTACTTAACCTTTGTTAATTGTGCAAAAATTAATTCTGTGACAATAAAAAAAATTTTGAAAAAAAAATAATAATAATCTGCACAATGCTTGGACCGAAGTGAGACCTCAAAAATGGATCATGCGTCCAAAATTACTCGGAAAATGACACCTGATTTGATCTCTTAGGATCCTTCAAAAATCACATTTGTAGCCCCATGAAAGCCCCATAGATTCCCAAGGTGAAATCGGATCGTTCCGGGTCGCCTAAAAATTAATTCTACGTCCAAAAAATTTGGTACTTCCAAAACGACCCCATAGCCGAAACCCTCCTCCCGTAGCCCCTTTTTAGCCCCACAGGTTTGGGCGATCGGGCTGAAAACCTTGCGGGCACAACTAGATGGTGAACCGAATATTTTGTCAAAATTTCTGTTTTTTAAAAGTAATTCCTACGGCCCAAAACGGCTCGGATGGCGGACGGACATTTCGGTTTTGGAATCTACGTGTTATGAAACGGATGTCAAATTTTGAGGCCGATCACAATTTTCGACTTCCGACACGAATACATAGGTGTGTTATTCCAAGAATAACAAACCAAAATTGACATTCCCAAGGAATCTAGTGAGGTCTGATGATAATGCTTGTTTTTTTGTTTTTTTTTTTCATTTTCAGGTAGTCAACACCGCCTATTCCTTTTTGAATTTAGTGAAAGCATCGAAATCTTTGGATAATGCTAAGTAGAGCATCGTGCAATTACGTGTAAAGTGTTAACAAAATGCACATTATAAATGAAAATGCACAAAATGCACATCACAAAATAAAAGCAAATTTGAAAGTTTCCTAAGTGGGTATCGTATCGCCGTAATGAAGGTGTCCCGAGTTTTGATGAGGGAAACCCTCCGTTAGCGAGACTTAGGGACTCATTAAGAACATCCTCCGGCTGAGAGCTAACAGGCTTAGAGCGCGAGTCGTGAGCGGGGATTACCTCAGTTTTAGCCGCCCCAAAGATGGGGGGGTCAATAAATATTTGACGAGGATATGATCGTTAAAGGGGAACCCTAAGGGGGGGGGGGGGAACCATCATCGTTACCAGAAGCGCAAGGAAATGGTGATGAGGAATGGCGGGGTGTGTAGACCTTGTAGGGATGGACGGGTGGGGAGATGTTAAGGATAGTAGGAGAATGTGAAGAATACACAAATATATTTTTGAGGGTCTTTTGCAAGCATCCGGCAGTTCGCACAAAGCAAAGTAGCTACTTAAAACTTGTCTATGGCTGTTTTTGTTTCTCGACGTTTTGAACTTGAGCTGACCAGCATCACTGAGCCGATTGCAAACACGCCGTAATTTAGTTTTCTTGCTCACTATTACACGACCTTCAACACTATCTTACATTATCGAGCCGAATCCGTACATCGTTACAAGGTCTATGCTCCAATCTCGCGATGCATCAAATATGTAAGGGGGCCGCTCATGCCTCGGCCCTGGATTGCCACTACATTTTTCATGCGGCAAGACGGCCGGGGGTGATGTTACCACTAGTGGCACTCCGAAAAGGAAGGGGGTGGCGGGGTACGTGAGAGGGGGGTGTTTCTCCTACCAGAAAACATCACTTTATTCCCGACGGCTATGAATAGGCAAGTGCGAAGGCCTGAGTGAACCCCGGGTTTTCCTAACCGTCTTTAGGCTAAACTACTCGGTCGGTTAAATTGTGCCAGCGAGATTACAAAAGGGGGCCCCAGGGGTGAGGGTGGGGGAAGTTATCGGGGAGGGGGCGGGAGGCACTCTTGCTCCTGTTGGCGCTATTGCTCTTTCAAAACGGTTTTTCACCCCCACCCCCCACCCGTCACTTAACCGTTTCCCTTCACAACATCCCCGCCAGCCCCTCGAGGGAAAATTGCGCTCTCAAGTTTTTATACAGGCTCCCGAATAATACCGTCTTCTCCTCTTCCTCCCTCCATTCTGTCAAGCTTTTTTTCCATAATTTATCCTATGATTAGGTAAGTATATCAAGGGAACAACCATTTGTATATCTTCGTATTACTTAGAGTTTTAAAAAGCAAGAGGTTTTTTTTTCGGTGTTGAATAAAAAAGCATTATCGAACCCTGACGCTTTCAAAGGGACTGGATCGACGCTGAGAGGGTTAAGAACCGAATTTGGAAGAGGAAGAAGTTTTCACAGGGTTTTTGAGAATTGGTCGTAAACTGGGGCAATTTGAGAAATTTTGGGCCTTCAAACGCAAATCTAGGGGGATTTTATATACATTTTTAAATGGCGTTCTCAAATAACCCCGAGAGTTGGGGCAATCAGAATCAGAAGCGTTTTATTTGCCGTTTTGCACAAGTGCTTTTTGAGAATAGTGCTTTTTTGAGCTACATATTTTGACGTAAATAACGCACAAGGGATACTTGAGAAGTGTCCCCAAGTTTAAAAAAAATATCCTAGACGAAATTGGGGACCTATTGAGGGGATAAAAAAATTACTCAGAAGAAAAACAAACTTTTTTAAAATAAAATTTGCAAAAACATAATAATTTCAGTCTTTTTTCATTCTTTTTAGTTTTTAAATCACAGAGGAATAGATAGACAAAAACATTTGATCCATTCTTCACGTGTTAGATTGCGTCTCGGAGCACGTCCTCTGTGTACGACCAGTGGGTTTCGAAAGACTTTCCTTTGCGGTGACTTGTGAATTGCCGTTTATACTTTCTAAAACAAAAACGAGGAAAAAAGGCATAGAAACGCCCTGAAAACCCCCTGCAAATTTTACACAAGGGTTTATTATTCTTTAATATTGGTTACTTGTGCAAAAATAAGTTCTGTCAATAAAAAAATTTTGAAAAACAATTTTTTTTTTTCATAAAAGTTTCTTCCTCAGAATACCTGTTTTTACTCGGAAAATATTTGCCTTCCTGGGATCCTTCAAAAATCCCATTTGTAGCCCCACGAAAGCCCTATATATCGCCACAGTGAAATCGGATCGTTCCGGGACCCCAAAAAATGGACTCTACGTCCAAAAATACTTCGAAAACGACACCTAAGTCGATCCCAGAGCCAAAAACCTTCAAAAAAGTTTTCCCGTAGCCCCATTTTAGCCCCCTACACAGCTCCGGTTGGGCTTAAATTGTCACATGCTATTTAAAAACTATTTAAAAACTCTTATAGTAGTTTTCGTCGGACAATGCATAGTTTATTAGATATAGAGCAAAAACTGAAATAAGGCCGAAAAAATCGCGGTTTTTCGTGTGCTACGCGTGAAGCACAGCTTTTGGGAAGTTGCAAAATTGGGTAAACACTATTCTAATGAGTCCGAACAACATACTAAAAAATCAGAGAGACATCTCGTTTTGCGAATTTAGCGATTTTTAGTGTCGATTTTGACTGGCCTATTTGACGTGCCGACTGATCCACAATGTCATCATTATTTTCGGATTTACTTAGAAGGTAAGCTTTATCGAGGCATTTACTTGGTTTTGTCAAAATTTGATATTTAATATCAACTCGGACGAGGGAGTTAGTTAAGTAGTTAGTTAAGTTAGGGCCGGTTTCACCACCTCGAGTTAGGCTAACCCACGAGTTAGCGAAAAAATTCACGTTTCACCAGCTGTTGTCTCCTAGTTACCAGGACGGTTAACTTCCACTTTTTTAACTTGCGGATTTTTGGAAGTTATCTTGTTAACTTGAAGTTATGTTGTTGTGTGCTAAAACTCAAAATAGCTAACTTAAACTTTAACATGAGGTTGGTGAAACCGGCCCTTAGTTAGTTAAGTAGTTTTGGAGAGACAGCGGCATAAAGACGACCAATTTTTCGTACAATGAGCTCTGACGACCGATTTTTCCCGTCTCTCCATTCATTCAGGATCGATTCATATTTCTAGTGCAGCTCGGTATAGATGTAACGAAAATTCGGTAAATATTTCAAATCGTTGGGTTGAATAATTTGGCGGAGGCGAATTAATGAAGCCCCTTAACAACCTTTTAAACTACCATGAATAAATCCCATCTTACCAGTTACCTCATGTGTTCACTAATGAAATTTTTTAGGTACATTTGATTATGTAGTGTAGTAGTTAATGTGTTCATTAATGGCGAAATCAATCGGTTCTAATTGATCATTCAGAGCGGCTCAAAAAGAGGCTCTTTATCAACTACTTCCACGTGTTTATCGAGCAGTTAATTTCATTTTGAATTCACCCCCGCCTTCACCGACTCAAACCCTTCATAAAAACCCTCTGATGGATCGCCGGTTAGCACAAGAGCTGAAGGGTGGAGGTTCGATCAAAACCGAACTTTACGGTAAGAATTTACAATTAATGGGCGCACTTACAATAAACTGAACGCACAAATGCCGACCACGGAGCAATTGATAGTACCTATCAACTGGGGCATCGAAATGGTGTTTTTATAATTATTGACGACCGAGTTTCTCAAAAATTTACCGCGTTCCGCTACGTCTTTACAATGTCCTTGAAGAAGTATGAAGGGCGAAGGGCCCCAATTGAGTGTGCGAAACAGATTAGTTCATCACCATATCAGAACGTTGGTCGGCCTGATGACAATTTTTTGGGGTGTCGCAAAAGTTTCGAAGGATAATCGATTAATAATGTACTCCATCTTTGCCAGACTCCCCACGAAGCCCGTGCGGATTGAGGACTTGTAGGAGTCCCCTGTAAAACCGATGAGGAAGGTGTACCTACATGAATTTGTTTTCCTACGTCCGAATTTAAAATAATTGAATTTCCTCTCTGTTCCTTCTTGTATCGGCATAATAATTACGCCGATAGATAATTAACATAAATTGTGGGCTCGATTTCTCACGATTTTCTAGTTACCACTCTAATTAGGAGTTCATATTTAATACCCCCATGAAGTATAATTTAAAAAAAAAAAAAAAAAAAAAAAAAACGAATCCCTCTGACGTAATTCCAACATCTTTCCCATTTTGAAACTAATCAAAGAAGAAAAAGCTCCAAAACAATATCAGCAGGGAAAACCTTCTGCTCGAAAAAATACTTCAATTATCATATAATTATGAGATAATCTCCGGAGCTTTTTTTATCCATCTTTGTCACGAAGAACGAAAAAAATAACTGGAAAACTGGGAAGCAGAAAAATAAAAGAGCTCCTTTAATTTGTAATTAAATTAAAGGCTGCTAAAGGAACCGTAAAGGAAAAGTAACTCAGCCTTCTTGATTGTTTTAAAGGAAGTTGAAAACTCATTGCCTCTCGGTCTTATTTTCGTTTCATTTTTTAATTGGCAATCTCACGATCCTTCCTTCCATTATTATTTTCGCTCTTTAAGAAAAAGGAGCTCTTGGGGTAGAAAAATGGGGGAGGGAGAATGAGAGGGGTGAAGCGGGGAAGTTTGAAAAGCGGTTGAGTGGCGTTGAGGAAAAAAAAATACCCCGGCGAAGGAAAAGAAAAGATCCGGAGGGAAAAACTTTGCGCAGTCGGTGGACGAGGAGGAGAAGGAAAACGCTTAAAAAAGGTCGCTTTTTTAATTGATTCTCCTCTTTCATAATGAGACTGGAAAAGCCGGAGTTTGCTTTGTCATTGAAGTTTTTTGCGAAGGGGCGAATTTTGGCGAACTAAAAGTGGTATAAAATGAAAACAATTTTTTTTTGTTATGACAACTGCTCGAACTTTGCATGTTTGCATATTTTGGGCTATTTCCATATTTTTGCATGTTCGCAATTTACCCAGAAATTAACAAAAAATCTCAACAAATTGGCCAATTTTTAGGCACAAAAAACCTTTTTTTTTTTTTTTTTTTTTTTTTTTGTAAATAATTAACTATGTAGTACTAGGTAGTTGGTTTTCTATAGAATTCTAAGTGTCAGTTTTTTCATAGGATCAGTTTGGAAGCTACAGACGAGTAAAAGTCGACAAGTGATATATTTGAGCAAAAATGAAAAAAATTCATTTTTCAAAAAAATTTTCTTCAAAAATTTGACCTCCTGGGATCCTTCAAAAATCCCATTTGTAGCCCCATGAAAAGCCTATAGATCGCAACAGTGAAATCGGATCGTTCCGGGACTCCCAAAAATGGATTCAACGTCCAAAAATACTTCAAACACGACACCTAACTCTTAATTTTAAGCATTCATGGCAAAAAAAGTAAATTTCCTTTGAATTATTTTTAGAATGTACGTGTTTGCATACTTAGGCATTTTTAGTGCATGTTTGGCCTCAAGTGTTTGCATGATCTTCCGTATTGATCGTCAAAATCCTCCCTACTTCCAATATTGGAGCGCCTTAAAAGCGTTGATGTGCCAATCGTCCAAGTGTCTCATTTCGTACTTTTGAAATTGTTTTACGCCGTCACATAAATCCTGCTAACCTCCGCCGGCCTCACAAATAAGCACCAATAAGAGGATATGAGGTGTTTGTATAATTGGACTATCAAGGAGGGACGCCAAGAAATCCTCTGCGGAGGGGAAAGAGAAATGTGGGGTTAGGAGAGTCCTATAAATGACTTGCGGGCTTATAAATAGGACCAAGGGTCATCATATTGTCAGAAAACCGAGACGGCAAGGTGCTTTCAATCCTGCGCTTCGTGTGATGCTTGACTGGAGTTTAAACCAAAGTCTTGGCTCCACAGACTCCTCTGAAGGTTCGTTTTTGATTTTGAGATCATTTTGAGTCACACTCGGACACGATCTGAACAGGAAGGAGTTACTCCTTCTGCTATACGTTAAGTTGCTGGTGTACATGTGTACCAACAATGAAGCAAATACCATCAAAAATACCAACCGCCATCAAAATTTTATTTTTTATAGATTTATTCTTAATAAAATTATTTATTAGATGTTTTTCTCATTATTAACAAACCTTTATCTAATTTTTTTTTTTTTTTTTTTTTTTTTTTTTTTTTTTTTTTTTTTTTTACAGAAAATTATCACCCACTTCTTTATTATTATTGATTTGAACGGGCAACATCAGAACCATCATTATGCAATAAATAATTTTATGAAGAAATAAAACTTTAAATAAATGTATTGTTGGGGTTTGCCCCCCAATTTCTAGGCTGTATTGCCTGCCCGCCGGAAGTAGTACTGTTGGGAGGAGCGGGTCGTGCCAAAATCGCGACGCTATTGTGCTGGCCCCTCTTCTCCCTATGGCTCCACTGGGCATGCCACCTTTAGCGACAGTTCGCTTGAGGTACCTGTAGCAGCGGTCCAAGTTTCAACTGCAAGCCCAGGGCGCATTGATACCGGCCACGACATATCGTGTTGGGTATTAGCATCCCCTCAGTTCCCTACCAGAAGTTCTGCACTCTCCCCGTACTTCGACATATCAAGCAAGCCTGTTGAGTTCAGACTTCCCTATTCCGTGGCTGCATCATCCTCCTGGTCAGCAGATCACGTCAATTCGTGTTATGCCAAGGAAGGAAATGTTCCCATACTCCCTTCCTGTTCCTCCAAAAACACATGAACTTGGCCGGTTAGTATTGCATTTTTTTTTTTTTTTTTTTTTTTCATTCTTTTCGAGCTATTTCCTAACCCTCCCATCGGCCAATCTTTCGATCTGCAACTCCCTGTGAACGTGCTGAGGGAACTTTTCTCTTCGGGAAGACGAACGAACGGAGGATGAAAGAGCGTGTTCATTAGCGGGGGACAAGTTTGAGACGATAAATCCTCCGTCTATTTGTCCTCGTAAAGCCGAGTTATTGGCCACCGAGGTTTTCTGACAGGTTTACAAGGGTTGGCCCCAACCCAAACACATGCGCTTTCGGTTCCGTCTGTTTTCTGAGAGGAGTGCAGAGACTCTTTTATGAATTAAAACGCTACAAATTTAAGGAGTTCTCGGCTGGTTGGTGACCGAATTATCCAGGATTATTTTACTGTTAATGGGTGTTGATTAAGTGAGAACTGTCCTGAAAGTAGAACATTCAAACACGGGAGAAATTATTCACTCCTGTTATGAATAAGTTTATTAATCATGATTATTATACATTTATGTTCAACCTGATCTCTCATGATCGGACCATGAAGTTGGAAGAAAACATCGAAAACTCGCTGATTTAGCTCCTCGTTCACTTCCTACTACCTACACTACCGACAAAAAATATCAGTACTTATTTCCATAATATCATCGATGTCCGTTACCCTTGAAATATCGTATATCGATTTTTTATCTCGATATAACGGCCTTTTTTCTAGTCTAAAACACAGTTCCAGGATTAGAAAGGCGATTAGAGGTGTTAAACCAAGCAACGAGCCGACCAAGAATTTACACAAGGGTTTATTAAACTTTGATACAAATTATACAAAAATTAATTCTATATCAATAAAAACAATTGAATTTAAAACAGTTTTTTTTTTGTTAAGTTTGTGGGCGGATATGGGACCCTGATAAATGGGTCATACGTTCAAAATCACTCGGAAAACGACATCTTATTCGACTTCCTGGCATCCTTCAACAGCCCCATTTGTAGGCCCGTTAAAGCCTCATAGAAGGTGAATTAGGGCCCCCAAAAAGGGATTCTACGTCCAAAAATACGTCGAAAACGACACCCCACTCGATGTCATACCCGAAAACCTGCAAAAACCCCTCCCGTAGCCCCTTTTTAGCCCCTCAGGGTTTGAGCGATCGGGCTGAAAACCTTGCGGGCACAACTAGATGGAGGATCGAGTATTTTGTCAACATTTCAGATTAAAAGAGAATTCCTTCAGCGCAAAACGGCCTGGACTGCGAACGGGCATTTCATTTTAGGAATCAAAACATCTTGAAACCTGTAGACAAATTTTGAGTTCGATCAAAATTGTCTACCTCGGACACGAATAGAGAGGTGTATTAAGACTTAATACTTAGTATTTCCTAAATAATAAACCAAAACAAGAAAAATAAATGAGACTTTTGATAGTTTCCCAGTTTACTTTGTTTGGACTGCTTCAGTTGTTTTCCATGTTTTTTTGGGTAATTTGCGTCTCGTCCCCAATCCTCTTAACTACGGAACGTCTCGGCCCGTGCGAGTGGAGATGTAGGTACCTACTCGGTAGGCAGTAGGAGTTCATTTAGAAATCGGACATTTTGACAAAATACTCGATTTTCCATCTAGTTGTGCCCACAAGGTTTTCAGCCCGATCGCCCAACCCCGTGGGGATCTGTGGGGCTAAAAAGGGGCTACGGGAGGTTTTTTTTTGCAGTTTTTCGGGTATGATATCGAGTAGGGTGTCATTTTCGACATATTTTTGAACGTGGAATCCATTAAAAAATTTTTTTGTGGGATCCCAGAACCTTCGGAATTCACCGATAGAATCCAAGAGGCTTCCAAATGGGCTACAAATGGGGCTGTTGGAGGATGCCAGGAAGTCGAATGAGGTGTTGTTTTCCGAATAGCTTTCAACGCATAATCGATTTTTTGTCGACATCATATTCTGTCCAAACATTGTGCAGATTTTTTTTTTCCGATTTTTTTAAAAACCTTTCTTACTGACAGAATTATTTTTTGAAGCTATTTCAAAGAATAATAAGCCCTTGTGTAAAATTTGGAGCGTTTTTGTATTTCCTTTTGTATTTCCCATCCCTATACCTTAATTACGAATACAAAAGTGTAATATTCTACGTAGGTAATATAATACCTAGGTATTATAATAGATAATATATAATAGATAGGTATAAACCTAAATCTACAACGCATGGGGAAAACATGTCAAACAATGTCATTACAATGGAGTATGAGTACAAGATTGACAACCTCAACAGATGCTCGATGATATCCGCCTGCATTATGAAGTGATAATCTCATCGAAATCGTAACCGAGCTCCCTGCGGACCAGAGTCCCCCCCCTCGTTTTCGCTCCGAGATGTGCAAACACCCGAGTTAAAAGTTCCTCAGTTGTTGTAATTGCAATGATTTTACCGCCCTCTACATAATTCATAGAAAAGGTTTTCTCTCTCGGACTGGATGCAGTGGCGGGGGGAGTGGGAGTGTGGAAAAAGGGTAGTTTCCACCGAAGGACTAAGTGAGGCATACAGGAGTCTGGAGAGAGCAAACAGAAAGAACGGCCGATGTTGACTGTTGCGGAGGGTCTTTCAAGGGTAGGGGGCGACGGTTGTGGGTGAGGGGGCTGTTTAATGCCGCCCCTCCACTTCATCCCTTCAACGAATCTAATTTGAAAGTCGGTCTCCATTACAAGAGCACATCTGTTGGGTCTTTTAATTCACCGCCGCCTTCCCTGGGGACACCGCTCCCTCAACAGGAGCCGGAACGAGGAAAACCGAGTATAAAATTGTTCCATTTGAGCAGTAAATGTTCCTGTTCCTTTGCTATTTACCATCCGATCTCAATGTCTGCTGCCACTTCGCGATGAGTGCTTTTTCTTTAGTCATGTTTTTTCTTGAAATGAAACTACCCTTTTGACGGTCTTTCAGAACTCTCCATCACTTGGTTCGTAGGTAGGTACTGGAAAATATTTTATTGACATAATATATTATATGACATGAGCTATAGCTAGAGTTATCCTGAAGGATGCTGTTTGTAGAATTCTCAAAGGCTGAAAAGATTTCGTATACAATGTACTTGAGTTCCTAAACTCGCTCCTTGCATGTTACCAAATTTTGACACAAACCGCGAAAAACTGTTGCCGCTTGAAAAAATTGCACAAATGAGATATTCTTGCCTTGTAATGACGTTAGTAACATCAACTGAGCTGCGAGGAAAGTTATTTTGTATGATGAATAAAATGTGTAGAAGCAGATTAAGTTTGCAACGAGCCAGTTTTGGAACTCGCTCGAGCCGAGTAGCGAATGAGGAGCTCATTCAGCTGAGTTCTTAATGAGGGCGATAGTCAGCTGAATACTTAATGAGGAGCCAACTCAGCAGAGTACTCCAAGAGTACTCCTTAATGGGTAGTCCACTCAACTGAGTACTTAATGAGGGTGATAGCTGAATACTTAATGAGGAGATGAATAAGCTGAATACTTAATGAGGAAACAACTCAGCAGAGAACTTAATGGGTAGCCCACTCAATAGCTGAATACATAATGAGGTTAAGTAACCACTTAACTGAGTGCTTAATGAGGGCGATAGTCAGCTGAATACTTAATGAGGAGCCAACTCAGCAGAGTACTTAATGGGTAGTTCACTCAACTGAGTAGGTACTTAATGAGGGCGATAGTCAGCTGAATACTTAATGAGGAGCCAACTCAGCAGAGTACTCAATGGGTAGTCCACTCAACTCATTAGTAATTCTGAGCAGTTTTAACTTATATATCCGCGTGTTTATAATAGTAGATTTTACCGACCCGTTATGCGCATGTCGATGGCAGACATAGTAGCGAGGCCATCAAAAGTAGGAAACCCAACAACTCGAGGAAGAACGAGATGATAAGGGCTATGATAAAAATTAGGACATTTAGTGTGATATCTCTGTAATAGTTGCGTCCAGTAAAATTATTCATTCAGAGCTATGGCTCAACAGCCATTCAAGAAAATAAAAATAGATGTCGGGGATGTTCCGGGGGCGATTTTGCCCTTCCCCCCGGAAAAATGTTCGGTAAAAAACCTCCGTACATTTGTGAGAAGTCGAGGTTACCCGACGTCGCAGTGCACAAAAAAGGAGCTCCTCGCCTTGGCAAAGAAAACTCAGGCGATGCGTGTGCCTGTCGCCGAAGATGCTGGAAAAGGTAGGTAAGCCAGATAATATTCTGTTTATCAATATGCAAGATTTGTTGGTACTTAATGGTTAAGGGTGCTATTCGTCAGCAGGGTAGTTGGAAGAAAATTCAGATTGAAATTCCTTGTTCACTTTCGGTTTATTATTCATTCCGAATAATAGGTACACGTCGGTCCGAACAGTTTCTCTTGTGTGGTTCAATGTGTGTTGATTCCGAAAATGATATGTCCATCCACTGTACACCATCCACCAAGTGTTTGTCCCCGCCGCTTTTGGCGGTATACCTTGGTAGTAAACTGTCTGACAGACTACTTGGTTGCGGTCTTAGTTGTACCCGCACGGTTTTCAGCCCAATCCCTCCATCACATGGGTTTTTATGGGGCTAGAGTTTCGAGTGAGGTATGGTTTTCGAAGTATTCTGGACGTAGAATCATTTGATGGGGGTACCAAAACTTTCCGATCAATCATTAATCATGGCCCAATTTTGGCCGTCTACCCCAGTTCTGGTAATGAGAAGTTGTCAAAGAAATCTGAAACTTCGGGAAAATACTTAGCGGGACCCACTCGTTCCCTCAAGGTTTTCAATCCGATCTCTCCATCTCATGGGTTTTTGTGGTGCTAAAATGGCTGGACGTGGGGGTCTATATCGCAGGATTTTGACATGAGGGTCGAGTGAGTTATCATTTTCGAGGTACTTTTGGACGTAGAATCGAATCGTGGGGTCCCAGGGACGTCTGATCATTCATTCTGGGACCCTGCTCTAAGCGGATGAATAATAAACCCATGTGTCAAAATCTACTTACTTTGGGACTAATGTATTTTCAATCTCTTCTAGGTCGTATCCTGCTTGCCAAAGGATTGGGAGCAGGATTGAGAGCGTAGGACCGAGAAAATCCTGACTTGCGGAACTCATAACATGGTTTAAGAAAGGGATAGAAAGATACCCCTTCTTTTGGGTAACGTTTATCATTCTTACAAATACCGAAGCAACAATGGGCCGGCATCTCTAAGAATGATTTTACAATAAAGATTCGTAAAATCAGAATGTAGGAAAACTGTAAACTAACGTACTTTCAGGTAAAAGAAAGCTACAAATACAACGTAGCCACCACAAACAAGCCTGATGACAACAAACCGATGTCAGAAAAGGGCAGGCAACACAACAAACGCTGATATCCTACGAGAAATCTGCAGGAAAACGGTTTTTTTCTCAGGTTGGCCCAGCGCATGCGTATCTCGATTTCTGTCGAAAAAATCTACTATTTACATGATCTGTTTAGGTATCTGCATGAACTGTAGATTCCTAATGTTTTGAATGAAATTTCGATTTGACCATTTTCATTCGTCGAGAGTTATATATTGGGCTTCCTAGGCGAAATCAAAAGGCACAATTTGTTGTTGGGAAGCTGTTATTAGTTGGGTCATTTACTTAACCGCGGGCTCATAAGTCAACAACTTCGAAATGCAAGGCGAGAGGTTCAGTAGTTGGCTCTTCAGTGAAACGGAGGGGTTAGGAAGTCGGTTAATTAGAGATCTATTTATATACAGCTTAGAGATGAGGACGAATGTTGCACAGGATGTGTTTCTTTCTAGGGAGTGGGTGGTGGGCAGGCCAGACAAATTGCCTGTGACTTATGAATCAAGGAAGAACCAATTACCTCTCGCCTCTTGGCAGGTTCTCCCCCTTTTTCCGAAACCATCCATCATTAGGAGTTTTCTATTTCGTCCCAACTATTCACCTTTTCATAATTTATTTCGTGTTGCTACGAGTACAATGAACCATCTTGATTTTGAAGGGAATCTAAAAACTAGCGAGAATGTTGGGAGAAATTAGCAATACAACCATTAATTTGAATAGCACGATGTTTGAAGTTTCCGTATATCACGCGGCTGTTAATGAAAAGGGCATTTCCATTATGCACGGTCTCATTTTGTCTGTTCAACCTGCACGGGCGTGTCACAATCTACGTAATTACGTTTACTTTTCGTCGTCGTCAAAACGCAATTTGGTCCTGAGTACATAGCTGCATTTGATTTTAGGGAAACCGCCAACGAGGAACTTGAAGTAATGTTTCTAATTATCGAATAATATTAAATAGGTTGGGGGAGTGTTGGGATAGTGAACCTGCCAGTCCATTTGGCCAAGGGTAACCCGCCAGTTACCTACTGATGTTGGACAGCTGGTAGCAAAATCAAATATTTGTCGGTCCCTCGCCGGGTTTCCCCTTTTGGTTTTGAAGACCCCGAACTTCCTTTGTTGGACTGAGTGTGTACCGCTGAAATTGGTGGTGGGGGTTGCGGTTTAATTGAAAACCCCCCATTCAAACCTGCTCGAGGTTTTGAACAAACAATCAAGAAACCCCCTTTCGAAGCCCGCGACGAGATGAGTTTTTCATTATTGTAATTAAGACATTCACGATGGAGGTTTACTGTTCGGAAATTTGGTTTCGTCATTAAATGATGAAATAATGAATAGGACAAATTTTGCCCTATTGACAGCTACCAGCATCTAAGGCCCACTCTTACAATGGGATTCGACTTTTTTTTTTAAACCATAAGCCTTTTTCCAATTTCATTCTTCACAACTTTCGTTGAAAAAAAAAAAATTAAAAACCGACTAACTGCGACGGACTGCCACCACGAATTTTAAAATTACTCATTTTTAAATCCAATTTATTTTTTCAAATTTTTGGGGCGAAGAAAATAGGTACCTTAGTAGGTAAAATAGGTAAAATAAGTAGGCGAATTGAATGGAATAAAATTAATTTTCTATTTAATATTGAATAATCTGAGGCGAAATTTCATAGGTTGAAAAAACCTCATCCTTCGGGTGAGCATAAATAAATAATTCTGTTACAAATAATAAAATAAAAATATGATAATAAATATTCAATTAAATTAGGTATATTAAAAATAAAAATTGAAAAAATATTTAAAATAAATCATTTAAAAACTAAAATCAATTCATTAATACATAGGTACAATAATTATTATGTACGGAGGTGAATAATTATTATTCAATAATTCACCTCCGTCACTATTTCTAAGCCTAAGAATCTTAGGTGTATTATTCCAAGAATAATAATCCAAAAACGCTCCAAATTTTACACGAGGTTTTATTATTCTTTAATATAGGTTACCTACTTGTGCGAAAATTAAATCTGTTTCAAAGAAAAAAAAAGTTTTTTGACATTGTTTTCTTCACACATTTTTTTGATTTTTTTTTGAAATTTTTTTACTTGGACAATCTTTGACTTCCTGGGATCCTTCAAAAATCCCATTTGTAGCCCCATGAAAGCCCTATAGATCGGCACAGTGATATCGGATCGTTACGGGACCCATTTGCAGCCCCATAAGAACGCAATAGATCTGGATCCTACGTCCATAAATACTTCGAAAATGACACATAACTCGATCCCACAGCCAAAAGCCTTCCAAAAACCCCACCCGTAGCCCCATTTCAGCCCCATAGCGCCCCACGGGGATGGGCGATCGAGCTGAAAACCTTGCGAGCACAACTAGATGGTAAACCAAGTATTTTGTCAATATTTCAGATTTAAAAAAAAAATTCCTACTGCCTGGTCGGCGAACGGCGGACGGACATTTCGGTTTTGGACTATAGACCTCTAGAAACGGATGATGTCAAATTTTGAGGCCGATTCCTAATTATTGCCCCCCGCCGCGAAAACATCGGCTGATTTTTCTGAGAATTTGCAAGTTTGCAATGCTTTTATTTTATTTACCGTCCGCTCGAAATGGATCTTCACTTTGCGCCAAAATCATTTCTGCACAAATAACTATTTTCCGGGCAATTCCCGCACGAGGGACACGTACAAATTGTGTGTTCAAGTAATGAAATGAGTTTCAAAAAGTCGACCGTGAAGGTAATTAATTTGGAAGTTGGGAGTTTGAAATGGGCCACCCGAGGTCTCGTCATGGGGCAAGTCCAATAAAGGCGACGAGGGTTGTGGAGAGGTTATTAAAAGCCAACTTCAATTAAATTAATTAATTAATCGAGTCCTGGTGGACGGCGGAGATTTGAATTTGAAAAGTCAACAGAGCCCGCAACTACCGATACCTCTTCACCCTCGGCTTTATGGAAGTCGCCTGTTAGCGATGGTGAGAGTTGAACATTTCTTAATGGTGGATTTCACCACCTCGGCTTAAGGTTCGGCTTACTGGTAAGCCGAAGAATAAGAAAAAGATGCGTTTCACCGCTTAGTCTTAAACCTCGGTTTACGGTCTGAGGTTAAGCCTCAGATTTTAGTCCCTACTCATCCACGTCTTAAGCGTTAAATCTGAGATTTACGCGTGTGTTGTAGTTGTTGTTACAATTATCACCAACAACAGCAGTGCCCATTTCGTTGATATCGGATATGATAGTTGGATTTATTCATTATCATTTATCCTCGAACGGTGTGATTTTCGCTTTTTCGACCAGAGTGTTAATTATTTCGTTCGTACTGCGTGTTTGGGAATGGCATACCGAAGAATTACATTCTAGGATGACGACGAGGAAATTGAGATGATTATTCAGTTGCAAAGGCGGCCGGGAGTCTTCAAACAGATCGAATTATGTTTCTCTTTTCGTCAACTGTTGGAAAAATTTGGGTAGAGTCCTCAATAAGATAATATACCCTAGTCCAATTTTTTTAATGACTAATCCATTTATCGATTTATCCATTTATCGACTGAAATATGCAGAAACTTTGGAGATTCATTTGTAATTTAAGTGCCTTCGCCTTCCTATCTTTTGAATAATAAATTAAATTACCTGAAAAAAGTTAATTTTTCTCAATTTATCAACCTTTTCCTTTGAATGCGAACTTATTCACAAAAATTCGCATTCAATAATTTTTGAAAATAAGAATAATCCGTGTTCTTCTCCCACTTCTTTTTGAGATTTCATACGAATTAAGACAACGCATTACTTGGATTTTTCGAAAATAATATCGATTATTCCTGCAGCGAATTATATATTTCTGTACGATAATAGTTTAATCATTTTAATTATTCTGGATTTTCATTGAAAACTTGGATTAATTTCATTTAAATTTAAAATTAAGTAATGAATAATCTTCATTATTTAAAAATAATAATGCAGTTATTCATTAGGCAACACCGGCCATCTCATAATATACCTAGTAAACTACAACACACGCTAGGTATACCTGAGATACATCTCAGAATAAACATCCCCGCTAATATAACCTTGCAAACACCAACGCCGGCTATCTCAGCTGAATTTTCATTATTATTTATTTTTCGATTTTTGGTTTATTATTCTTGGAATAATACACCTATGTTTTCGCGACGAAGGTCGACGACTCGGAACAGCTTCAAAATTTGAAATTATCTTTTTCAAGAGGTCTAGATTTTAAATCCGAAATGTCCGTCCGCCGTACGCCGTCCGGGCAGTAGGAATTTTTTTAAAAATCTGAAATTTTGACAACATATGTACTCGCTTTACCATCTCCCGCAAGGTTTTCAGTCCGATCGCCCAAACCCGTGGGGCGCTATGGGGCTAAAATGGGGCTACGGGAAGGTTTTTTTGAAGGCTTTTAGCTATGGGATCGAGTTAGGTGTCGTTTTTTTTTTTCATTGACAGAATTAAATTTCTGTACAAGTAACCTATATCAAAGAATAATAAACCCTTGTGTAAAATTTGCAGCGTTTTTTACGTTGAAATCAATCATTCGGGACCTCCTTGTCCTAAGCTTCTGACTTGCGATAAAAGTCGGTCCAGGGATTCAGAAATCAGTTTTTAGGCTCTCCTTAAAACCTGAGAAACATGAGATAGCAGATGTTGCCACTAACGTGACGATTTATCACGGCCTTATCACTTTATTGTCACTGATTACCGAGTTTTCCGCGGGAACACGAGTCTGGGGCAACCTGTTCCAAAGCTAACCGAGGCTTAGGTAAGCGCCACCTTCAGTCTAATGGTGAAACGGAATCTTCCCTAAGTCGGACTTAACGTTAAATCCGAGATTTAGCTAAAACGAACTTTAAGCTACACTTGGTGAAATCCGGCATAAGTGTCCACAACATGCCGAATGAGGTCGAGTATGTTAAGCCGAGTAGTGTTTTGATCTTGGGAAAATTGGTTCGAAATGTTCACACTTGTTTTTGGCAAGAGTCAGTAAGTCCTTCAGTCAAGCAGCAGGGCACACTGTAGGGCAGAGTAGGCACTTGTTTGAGGGAGTAGAAACGTGTTTTAAGGGAGCAGGAATTGGTTTAGAGGGAGCGGACACTTGTTTGAGAAAGCGGAAACGTGTTATAAGAAAGTTGAAATCGGGTTAGTCCAACTTTCTCACTTACCAATGATGTGTATTTTGTATAAATGCACATAGGAGAAAATCATTTTAAAAACACGTTAGCATCCAACTTTAAAAGGACATTATACATTGACCTCCATCCAAAAGTCATGACATGTTCAAGCCACGCGTAACCCGGCCTATAAGACCAAATGGTATAAAATTGCTAATGATCTTAGAGGATTGATCAAAGAAATCAAAGAAGAAACTCAAAAAGAACTCCTTTCAACGCTTACTAGCCACAGGGACACTGATTACTCCCTGTGGAAGGCAACAAAATAGGTACTTGAAGCGACCCGTAGTTCAGGCACCACCCATACTGGACACGATGAGCAATAGGTGGATCAGGACCAACCAGGAGAAGGCTGACGCGTTTGCTTCTCACTTGGCTAACATCTTCACCCCAAATCCTGGCAGCCCTGATGAAGAGCCGCTCAAGGAGATTCCGTCCAGTGACCAGGAGACTGTGATCGAAAGAGTAACTGTCAAACAAGTGCAGATGACAAAAAAAAGAAAAATATTAACCCGAAGAAGGCGCCTGGATATGACCTAATTACAGGCCAGGTACTTCAGAACCTTCCTCGGATGGTGATTGTTAAACTCACACAGATTATCAATGGAGTCATCAGGTTTTGCGATGTACCTCAGCTATGGAAACTTGCTGAGGTCATAATGATCCTAAAACCTGGAAAGCCTGCTGAGGAATTGATTTCATATCGACCAATATCTCTGCTACCAGTTCTCTCAAAGCTGTTTGAAAAAATCATTCAAAAACGACTGTTGAAAATAATTGAGGAACGGAACCTCGTTCCAACCCATCAGTTTGGCTTTCGTCGATATCACTCTACAATTGATCAGGTGCACCGAATAACGCACATTATTGAACAATCTCTTGAACAAAAAAAAGTTTGCTCTGCCGTCTTTCTTGATGTCACACAGGCCTTTGACAAAGTGTGGCACGAAAGACACAACTATAAACCTGCAAAATACTTCCCACCTCGTATTCCAAGTTGCTAGAGTCCTACCTCTCAAACCGATTTTTCCGGATCAAGCAAGAAGATGCGCATTCGAAAGCTCAAATTGAAAAAATTCAAGTTGGAGTACCGCAAGGTAGCGTACTGGGCCCACTCCTGTACGTCCTTTTCACCAGAGATCTTCCCGAAAGAGAGGAGAATACCATAGCGACGTTTGCAGATGACACTGCAATCGGCGATACCAACTTGGAATCAATTTCGAAACTGCAAAGGTCAATCAAGAGGCTGCAAAGCTGGACTTAAAGTGGAGGATCCAAATGAATGAGGCAAAATCGGTACATGTCGACTTCACAAACCGTAGGTGTGAGTACCCGTTCACCTCAACAACAAAGCCATATCGCACGCAAACGAAGCCAAGTACCTGGGCATGACCCTCGATGCTAAGCTTCGGTGGAGAGCACATACATGTCAACAAAAAAAAAAAAAAAAAAAAAAAAAAAAAAAAAAAAAAAAAAAAGAAGAAGAAGAAGAAGATGGAACTAACCACCAAATTTCGGAAGATGTACTGGCTAATGGGGCGACGGTCATCCACAACAAGCTAACACTATACAATTGTGGGGCTGCACCGCTCCGAGCAATCGCTTGATCATTCAGCGATTTCAAAATAACGTGCTACGAGCATGCGTAGATGCGTACCGTTACACCAGGAACGAAAGACTACACCAGGAACTTCAAATTCCTACTGTCGAAGACGTCATCAAAAAAACAAGCATTAGCCCATCAGCAGAGGCTTCGGGGACACATCAACAACGAGGTTGTCCAGCTCCTCGACGTTGGAGGCCTGCTCAGAAGACAAGCTCAGAACGAAAACTCATGACCTTGGGAGTGGGGTGCCCTGTGAAAGTTAGCTCAGTATGGGTCAGTTGCACAAAAAACAAGTCACATAGAAGCAGTGTTACGTGTCATAGCTTCTTTCAAGTCATTTATAGTACACATCAATTGTAAATTGCTGATAGGTTTGTTAACTTGGTGCAATAAAAGTTTAAAAAAAAAGTTCTTTTCGAAGAAAATTTTGTTGAAATTTTAATGGTCACATGAAAACCCAACTTTTGGATCAGTAGGAAACTAGAACATCTAAATTTTATATTCATGTAGCTAGTAACGCCATGTTGTCAAAATATCGATATTTGGCATTCGATATTCAATATCGATTAGGTAGTGATGTTGAAATACACCGCCTACCGAAGATGTTGTTACCCAGAGAACAATAATATTCTTTTTATGTAAATAAATACGTTTCTGATAACTGTGATTGTTTATTCAACATCAGCAGAGAAGTCGTGCCTCTCCATATGTCGTCAATTTAACCAAATTTGTATAAGTGTATCAAAAACTTGGTGTTCGTTGCATTTTTAAATTTTGGAGTCATGTTCACTGGATAATGATTAAAATTGCAATTGTATAATGAGGGAAGGTGGGATAAAATTAGAGGAACGAGACGGTTAAATAGCAATTGATAAGAGCAAGAGAGAGTCTGGTTAAATAGGGTGTAATTAGGAGTGCTGTGAAAGTGGAATGGGTCGGGGGTGGGGTGGGGACGCCTGGTTTGGCTGCTGGGGGTGGGGGTAGGTATGATTAGAGCAGTTAATAGCCTTGATAAGATTAGCCATAAAAGTGGTTGCTGTTTGGGGGTATTAGGGGAGTTGTCGCCACCTCTTTAGCGATGGGGGATGCGGGAAGGTTGAAAAGGGAGTACGACGATGGCAAGGGGGGAGTCTTATGGGCGGAGCTTCAACTTCAAGCCCCACCCCCCATAGTGCCCACCCCGAACACCGGGGGTGGGGAACGCCGTCGTCCAGTCGGGTATGATGATGATTCGGGACGACGACAAAAAGTCCGGTCCGACGTACTCGAGTGCGGACGAGTCGTGCGATTCCCAGGAAGCTCTCGACGTCGGGTCGCCGGTGGATTTGACGTCGCGGGGACTTCTGAGCCGGTTGGGAGGATCGCCGTCGCCGACGGATGAAAACTCGTCGGCGCCGATCGTCAGGAGTTTACCTTTTTCCGTCGACAACATCCTCGACCCCAACAAGTTCACCGGCAGGACAACAGAACCCCAGAAATTCCAAACCCTCCACTGGCGACCTCACGAACTCAGCGACAACTCCAGTGAGTAAAGTTTGTATATCTATTTAATTACAAAGTTTACTTTTTGTTCAACTTGTAAAGCATATAATATATTATTATACACCACAGCATCTTCAGAAAAATATGTGCGCGATAAAAACAAAATACATCGGCGACCATGTATGGAGTCACTTTCTCTAGTAAACCGAGCTTTCGTTGTCATTATTCTCCTTCATCAGCCTCAGAGGCATACACGTCTACTCAGAGCAAACCATCGCCATCATAAAGTTAAAATTCGCGCTTTCAAGCTCAAAAAATTCACTCCACGCCTGTTATTCTAAATCAGGGCATATTGTGAAAGAAACTTCATTACATTAGAAAAAGATGAATAATTTACTGTAATTATTTACAGTAATTAGGTGTTATATCGTGTTTCCTCTCTAGAATGCTTGGCGCAATTTTTTTTTCTTCTGTAAAATTTAAAGAAAAATAATTCATTAAATTATTTAATAACAAATTCTTGTTAGGTATAACATTTAACATTATATCGAATCACCTTTACCTTTCACCCTTCAACGAATTGGAGTCAAATGTGGAATTGCTTGAAATTAATTGAATTTCTTAATTTCTGATTCAGAAAACCGAGTCATCGTGAAGCCTAACAATATGTCATCCTAAACAATGTCAACATCTTTGTTACATGGGGCAAAATATGTACTTTCGGGCATTCCATCTGTGTTATTCTTGGGGATCAGCAATTTTGATCGGCCACAAAATTAAATTTTGTCCTTTCATGTTCCACGTCGGTAGAGTGCATAAATCCCGTCTGCCGTTGGGCACCCTTTTCAACAGTATGAATTGGTTCTCGGTATGAATTGGAGCTTGTTGATCCTGCAAGGATTTACAAATTGGGCTAATAGACTCCCGGAGGGGTTTTTTCAAGGGTTGAGGTTTGGTATTCGAGCGGGGTGTTGTTTTCCCAGGAATTTCGGCCTTGGGGTTCCTAACAATATTAGGGCTTTAAAAAATTAATTAATAAATTAATATCAATAAACAATTCAAAGTTGAAAAAAATGTCTACCTACGTCCGTTGAACAGAGAATTACCTGATTTTCTTAATTTTTAAATTAAGAAAAATGTATCACGCAATTTTATAGTATCACTTTGTAAATAATTTGTACAAAAGGATGATCAAACGTGATGTGATACCTACGTTTTAATTCTTCGACGTCGACTTTTGGTTAATTATTGTCAGAATAATACAACCATAATAAACTAATGAAATCGCAAAAAGGATCAAACACTTCGATCAGCCTCAACTTCAGTCCTTACACGTTTCATGACGTGTATATTTCATAAATAAAATTTCCGTCCGCCATCCAGGCCGTTTTGGGCAGTAGGAATTTATTTTTCAAATCTGAAATTTTGATGAAATGCTCGGTTCTTCACCTCAAAGCCCGCACGTTTTTCAGTCCGATCGCTCGAACCCGTGGGGCTAAAAAGGGGCTACGCGAGGGCTTTTTTTGAAGGTTTTCGACCATGGGGTCGAGTTAGGTGGCGTTTTCGAAGTATTTTTCGGACGTAGGGTATATTTTTAGGGGGCCCAGAACCATCTGATTACACAGTGGAGCTATTAAGGATGCCGGAAAGTGGAATAGGGTGTCGTTTTTTCCGAGTAATTTCGGACGTAGAATCCATTTTGCGGGTTCCCACATTCATCGAAACACTTTACAAGAAAATTAAAATGAAAAAAAATTTAAATAAGCACCAATTAAATTTAAACACTTTTTTGACTAATTATTTTTTACACAATTTATCAATAATAAACCCTCGTGTAAAATTTGCAGCGGTTTTACCTTACGTAGACTGTGCCTCTGACCCCGATGAAGGAGTAACCCTGAAAGTTCGGTTTGGAGGGCGACGTTTCAGCGGCGATCCAGCGTTGACGCACTTAATTTCGACCTACTGGTAATGATTAAACTTTAAAGCTCCCATGAAGCTGTTTCAGCTTAACCATTAAGCCCTCAAGCCCTTCATCATGCTGGTGTCGGCAGTGAAAAATCGACTAGTCGATATTCTTATTTTTTCACTTTTTAACCTTGTAGGCTCCAAAAACGAAGCAAAACGCGTTGTGGATGGATCTTCGCTCCAACTAGATTTACATCAACAATAATTGTTATTACGTCGTAGCGGTTTAAAAAAAATCACATCCTATCAACCCGATAGCGACGCACGTCGAATGTTTATACGGGGTAGATCGGCTAACTTGTTGATATTATGCACGAGTTTGAACGTCGTTGTATTGGATTAGTCTTTTTTCATTGTCCCCACAAATTGAATGCGGAAGGCGATAGGGACCGAAGGGGAAGAACCGGCGGCACATCTGGTGGGATTTACTTTTACCCTCGACGGGATTTCCTGATTCAATCGTTCGGTCTTAAAAACAGATAATTCGGAATCGGTGCTGATCCTTTCGAGAGCGCAGGGAAAGCTTTCTCACTTTTATGAGAAACACTTTACACAAATGTCTTGCTCGCGGAAACACAAAAAGTGTTATGTGAAAGGCGAAAATGACAAGTTGGGCCACAAATTAAAAGCCGTTTCGTGAGACGTGTCGTGGGAGGGAAGCGGGGAAAGAAAAATTTAGGAAGGAATCTGGTTGGCTGTCGGACGCGGTCCTCCTTAATTGGGCGAGTTTGAGGTTTTTTTCTCCCGTTTTAAAAGACTCAGAAATGGGAGCAACTTGGCAGCTCATTTGGGACCCCGAGCGGCTCTAAATTCTCGGCATTTCGTCGGTTATTAGGTCCCATTCCTGGCCAGCCCATCTATTCATGCGACGCGGCGGAAATCCGAGTAGAAATGAGAGGTCGATTAGGCTAATGCAAGTTGAGTAGTTGGGTGTTTGTTTTGAATTTACGTAAAAATACCGGAGCTGTGACCGGGCATGATAAGCCTTGAAAAGGAAACGTCCTTGTGCCTTCGACGTTTCACGAGCTACATCTGGTGTCATATTGCCGAAATACGCCAGACGTCAGCAGAAAAGAAGCTGGACAACACAAAATTTCCAGCAGATCGCACTGATTTAAAGCAAAAAAAAAAATACCCCGATTGGAGAAGATGGGTTCGTCCTTCGACGTTAACCTAATCATGCCCATCTGAGGACACTCCAACACGTTGCAGAGGCGATTGTGTGTATTCAAAACTTCCATTCGCGTTGTCGTCATCACTGTCAGCTGAATCGAACAAAGCGAGGGTGATTCGTCGCCATTGTTCGAGACATAATATGTGTATATTATACACAATGTGTATATATATGTCATATATATAATACTGACGCAACTACACTGAGAGAAAAAAGGGGCCTATTCTAGGTTATTTTTCGATTTTTTTCTAGGTTAAATGCTGCCAACCTAGATTTTTTTTGGTTTTCATTCTAGGGTGGAACAATTTAGTCTAGGTTGAATATAATTTAACCTAGATTGAAAATACTGGTGAAGTTACCTTCCTAAAAATGCAAACAACCAAGATTTAAAATACACCACCCCCACACTTTAGTTCTAGGTTAAGTTCACGGTGTGTGCCACCGCCTCCATCCATTTACAGTCTAGGTTAAAAACATTAATGTCTTGGTTGTCTCACCCTTGTATTCAATGTTTTTCACTTTCATAGACGGTTGATTTAGCCTAAAACAAAAACGTTATCACCCCACCTCAAACAATTTACAGCCATGGCGCGTTAACCTAGAACCCTTTTTTCTCTAGGTTGTTTCCCTTTATTTACGAGGTTGTTTCAATTACTATCCCTGTTGTTCCAGTTAAATTTCTAGGTAGCTTCCTATTCTTTTCAGGTTGGTTCTAATAAATTACTAGGTGTTAACATGGCGCGTTACATGGCGCGTTAACCTAGAACCCTTTTTTCTCTAGGTTGTTTCCCTTTATTTACGAGGTTGTTTCAATTACTATCCCTGTTGTTCCAGTTAAATTTCTAGGTAGCTTCCTATTCTTTTCAGGTTGGTTCTAATAAATTACTAGGTGGTCCACTTTTCTTTCTAGGTTTGCTCCACTTCCATTGCAGGTTGTTTCTATCAACTTCAACTATCTTTCTGGGTTGTCTCTGTTTCCAACTCAGTACAAAAATTTGAATGTGACTTCATTATATGACTGCACATAGGGACAGAAATTAGATGATTAGAATTTGACCACAGAGTAACAGAGAGGAAATTTGACAAAGACTTGGCCTCAACCCCACCGGGTAAATAGTAGGGATGGGAAATCGGTAAGAAGTATCGATTTTTTGAATTGATTCAAAATCGGATGCTCCAAATCGATTTCCCAAAAAAATCGCCATAAAAGTATCGATTTTTTGGAAAATCGATTCAAAAATCGGTCTTACAAAAAAAATGTTTTTTTAAATGAGTGATAACGGTAGATATATTTAATGTAGGTAGGATTCGAGAAAAAATCGTTGAAAAAATTTATTGAAAATTAAAATTGCATTAGTTTTCAAAAATTTTGATAATAAACATTTAATCAGACGAGTAATCAGTTTCGCTGTCTGAAAAAGCCATGGCGGACGTCGCTGGTAACTAGTGAGTTTTGTTGTTTTTAGCTATTATCATAATTTTTGATCGACCTAAGACTCGAAATTTGCTTGAATCACTTGAAATAATAAACTAATTTTTATAAATGACGAAAATCGATTCGATTTTTTTGAAAATCCGTAGTAAAAAATCGATTCACGATTTTTACAAAAATCGGAAGTAAAAAATCGATTCACCTCAAAAATCGGAACCTGAAGATCGATTCAAAAAAATCGAAAAATCGGAACAAAAAATCGATTTTTCCAAAAAATCGGAAATCGATTCCCATCCCTAGTAAATAGCAGGGGTGCCAAGACAACGAGAATTAACGCCCACCGCCTACAGTGGCGCTCTCCGCGGCCGCTTAGCGTACTGTAGAAACAACCTGGAATTTATTGAATGAATTACAATCACTGTTGTTTAAACCTAAAACTATTTGTAGTACTACGGTAGTTTTAACGGAGAAAGAAAGAACTTTTTCTTCTGGGTTGTTACCTAAAGTAGCAATCTCGCCTTTTAAATCTCTTGGTTGTTTTCAGTAGTACAACCGAGACTTTAATGGAGGAGAATTATATGGAAGGTCAAATCATTCAATTCTAGGTTACCCCACTTAAAAGTCAAAGGTAGGTAATATATTTTCTAGGTCTTCACAATGTCAACCTAGACCAAATGTGAAGTTCACATTTGGTCTAGGTTGACACTTTTTTATTCCAGGTTGTGGTTAGAGGGCGGGTAATAAAGGGTTAGGTTGTTTCTATATGGGTCTAGGTTGTATTAATATTTTTCGATGTTACTTTAACCTGGACCTATTTTTTTCTAGGTTGAATCAATTGATTCTAGGTGGTTTCAATTTCTTTTCGAGGTTATTTCGGATTTAACCTAGCCACTAAAAAAATCTTTTCTCTCAGTATACTGACTGAGCAAATAACATAGCCCGATTGGAGAGGATGGTCCGTCTGCATGGATGATTGCGATGGTACTGTACATCAATCATGTACTTTATCCTAATTATCATGTGTCCTTGACACAACTGCTGTTGTAGTGGCCATTGCAGTGATGCGTCCGAAACTTCCATTCGCTCGTCGTTGTCATCATTGTTGTCCACAGCATTGTACAAGCGCTGATAGAATCGTCGTCTCTTCTTTTCTTCTTCTTTGAGTGCCATACTTCTGTTGAGCGTCTTGACCAGTTATTAAAGAAGTAGTAGGGACTCGGAAGGAAATGCCAAACCACCGAGAGTATCTTGCTAGACATCTTCCTTATACTTACTGATACATCATTATAAGGAAGATGTCTAGCGGCTTCCGGGACCGAACCAGCAACCCTTTGACTCAACAGTCCATCGCTCAAACCACTGAGCCACTGATAACCACAGTTCTTACGGTTTTAAAACGTTGAATTTGAAATTATTTTTTAAGCGAAACCCCATGGAAAATTTAACTGGTTTTACCATATGACATCCCCGACGCTAATTAGGCTCTCAGTTTATCGTTACCGTCAAAATATGCGCACGTCCCTTCCGGCAGTTTCCCACTGTTTACGCCAAGTTAGCCGCCACATCCTTCTGGTCCGAGAAATCACGTCCGGCTCGCTCGGCGGGGGCGCACACGTGTCTTGAGGGGGTCACACGTGGCGGGCCGAAGCCACGTGTCACATTAGGGCGGAGGGGTGATTTGACCCATCTGACAAAATAGTGCAAACATGGGGATGAAAGTTGAATTTGCCTGTGGACGAAATGAGTTCATTGATCGGAGGCGGCGAATTGGAGTCAAGATTTGCTCGGTGCTGGATTTTTTTTGGTTTATTATTTGCAGAAAAATAAACAGGTATAATTTGCGACGGGAGACAACAATTTTGATCAGCCTCAAACCTCAGGTTTGAAACATGTTACTACGTTTTCAAATGACGATAATCTGAGATTTTTGACAAAGTACTCTGTTTTCCAACTAGTGCCCGCAAGCTTTTCAAATCCATCGTCTTCTAACCCTCGGGGCTGAACAGGGTTATCAAAAATTTATTTTTTGAACAGGGTTATAAAAAATTTATTTTTTTCAAAAATATTTTCATTGACAGAATTATTTTTTGCACAGTTAATTTTCAGCGTTAATTTAATTTCTGCGTAATAAATAAATTCTGTACAATGTTCGGACTGATGGTACCTCGAAAAATGGATTATGCTGCTAAACTTACTCGGAAAACGACAACTCATTAAATGAGTCAAATTTTGACCTCCCTCGGATCCTTAAAAAAATCCCTTTTTTTAGCCCCATGAAAGCCCCATAGATCCCCGCGGTGAAATCGGATCGTTCCGGGACCCCCAGATTAGATCATACATCCAAAAATACTTTGAAAATTCCTACTGCCCAAAACGGCTCAGAATTTCATTCACGTTAAAAATTAATTTAAAAAAAGTATTTAATAATAACTTTCATTTTTAAATCGTTTTTGGGTTTTACTGTAACAATGGAACAAACGACGGCGGGAAGTCAGGCAATCAGTAATTACTTGTTTTGATGTAAAATTTATTTCTTTTAATGTAATATAGTGTAAAGGATACTCCAGGGATGCTAGGGGTTCCCTAGCATCCCTGTGATTGAACACCTGGAGGAAAAAGGAAGGAAGAGTTGTGTTTTTCAAGCCATGTTGATCGTGTGGTTGAGTTTTTGACAAGTGAATATACGTCCTTGTCGGTTGTTAAATGGTTGTTATTTTACATTGGGGGCCCGTCCGTTTCGTATAACTGCCAGCGATGTCTCGCCCACCCCGGACGATTTCGACACGGCGCCGTCCTGCAGACGTTCCTGTCACTCCGCCTACCGTGGCCCTCCTTCCGGCCGCGTCCCAGTCGTCCGCCGCGCGTCCTCCTTCCCGGCGTCGTCGAGAGGGGCTTGATGCGCCGCTACCTGTCCTGCAGCCGTCGACGTCAATTGCTGATCCTCAACCTTCAACGTCGTCCGAGGCGCGTATCTCAAACCTCGAAGAGTCTTTGAACAGGATGGAGCGGCTACTAACGCAGGTAACAGCCCACTTGCCACAGCCCTCGCCTGCCCCGGCCCGAGACGAACAGACCACTCAGTACCACTGGCCAGCAAAACTAAGCACATACGATGGTTCGATAGTTTGGGAGGAGTTTGAAGTTCACTTAGAGGCAACAGCAGTTTTAAATCACTGGTCTACAGCCATGAAATGGGGGAGCCTGGCTAATTGCCTACGAGGCCCAGCCTTGACACTGCTGGCGGACTTGAGTCAGGACGAAAGGTTAGATTATGGGGTGCTGATAACCGCTCTCTCTGAACAGTTTGGACGAGCTCGCCACCAGCTAACCTCTCGCCTTTCTTTGAAGAAGCGGAGACAGCAACCGGGTGAAACGCTCACAGGTTTGGCCAAAGAGATCGAGCAGCTTGTAAGGGGGGCGTATCCAACTGAGAGCCGAGTGCGGAGGGATTTGCGAGCAGTGGAGATTTTCGTGGAAGCCTTGGCCGACAGAGACCTGGCAAGGCTAGTACTCCTTAGTAATCCTGCAACCATCCATGAAGCTCTGACCATGGCGATGCAATTGGAAGCAATGTCACAGGTCCCTCGTCAGCACGCAGCAAGTACAACGTGCTTCTACTGCAGAAAGTCAGGGCACTTCAAAGTGGCCTGTCCAGAACGTCAACAGAAGCTTATAGGCAAAACAGCATTTACACAAACGACGATGACCCCACATGTAGACATTGTACGAACGTGGGGGGAATTGATATTTGTAAGAGCAGTTATCAATCAGTCGAAGTGTAGTATGCTCGTTGATTCAGGAGCAGGCATCTCTATCTTGCGTACAGATGTGGCTAAGAAATTGGGCCTCACGATTCAGCCTTCGCAACATAGGGTGCTGCAGACAGTACAGGGAGGTCTAATGGATGTGGATGGGGAGTGCTTTGTCACAGTGGCATTTGAACAGCCAAATTGCCCGAAATGGTCTCAAATGTTCTTAGTTGCTCCCATCAAAGACCAAGCAATCCTTGGTATAGATTTCTTGCGGGGGACCACAGCCTGTATTGATGTTGGCCGAAATCAACTTGTCATGGATCGAATGGTGGTTCCCTTGATGTCCCACCGTGAGAGTGTTGCCAACCTGCGACATCTGCGACCAATGGAGGAAGAGGGTTGGATTAGACAAGCTTTGGGTTCGTCTGATTTACCGCCTAATTCGGTGGAGCGAACGAAAGTTGTTGACCTTTTTCAGGAATACCGTCGCATCTTCGCCACAGAAGGTAACCTATTGGGTAGGACCCATACGGTGGAACACTCAATTGACACTGGCAATCATGCTCCGATAAAGCAGGCTCCTAGGCGCATACCTTATGCTCAAGAAGCGCATGTAGACAAGCTGATTAAGGAAATGCTAGACCAGGACGTGATCGAACCTTCCACTAGCCCTTGGGCCTCGCCCGTAGTGTTAGTTCCTAAGAAGGACGGATCCACTAGATTCTGCGTTGATTTTCGGAAGATCAATAAGATTACAAAGAAAGACTCCTATGCCCTGCCCTGTATTCAAGAACTGCTCGACACGCTTGGAGGTTCAGAGTGGTTCTGCACCATCGATTTGAAAAGCGGTTATTGGCAAATTGCATTAAGTGCGGAAGATAAAGAAAAGACAGCCTTCAACATCTACCGTAAAGGGCTATGGCAGTTCAAGGTCATGCCCTTTGGTCTCACAAATGCCCCTGCCACTTTTCAACGCCTCATGGAAGCCGTGATTCCATCGGAGCTTGCTTTGACGTATCTTGATGATGTGATTGTGTACGGACCGGATTTTGAAACGGTCTTAGACAAGCTAGGAAAAGTTTTGGATAGATTGGCTGGTGCAAATTTGCAGGTGAACCCTAAAAAGTGTTCCTTCTTTTGCCGGGAGACAAAGTATCTAGGCCACATTATATCCCGAAGGGGTGTGCAAACTGATCCGGCAAAAACAAGTGCAATGAAGGAGTGGCCTACACCGCAGAACAAAGGAGAGCTCCGTTCGTTCCTTGGTACGTGCTCGTACTATAGGAGGTTTGTAAGGAGTTTCTCAGAAATAGCACGGCCTTTGAATAAGTTGACAGAAAGTCGAACACCCTTTGTGTGGGATATGGCCTGCCAACAGAGTTTTGCTCAGTTGAAACAGGCAATGACTACGGCACCAATACTTTGCTATCCTGATCTGAAGCAGCCCTTTAAGCTGGATTGTGATGCCAGTCGACATTCTGTGGGGGCTGTACTGTCGCAAATGGTTGAGGGTACAGAACGTGTTGTAGCTTATTACAGTCAAGCTCTGTCCAGACCTGAACGCAACTATTGCCCTACCCGTCGGGAACTTTTAGCTGCTGTGAAGGGCATCCAGCATTTCCATCAGTACTTGTATGGACGCCACTTTACACTGAGGACGGACCACTCTGCTCTGCAATGGCTTCATTCCTTCCACCGACCTGAAGGCCAGTTAGCTCGATGGATTGAGTTACTTGGGCAGTATGACTTTAGTGTGATCCATCGGCCAGGTCGGAGGCATGGTAATGCTGATGGAATGTCCAGAAGACCATGTGGCGAGGACTGCAATCACTGTCGTCGACGAGAGGAAGCTGACGTGCTGCCAGCGAAAACAGTTTCCTTGCAGTCAAATGAGTGGAAAGGGAAGCAGGTCGACAACCCAGCCATAAAGTTCATCCTGGAAGCAAAAAGTAGGGCCGGCACCAAACCAGCGAATATAGAATTGTTGGAGAAAGACGCTAGAGCAAGGAAGCTCGCTCACAGATGGGACTCTTTAGAAGTGTATGATCAGCAATTATTTCACCGTTGGAATGGGCCTAAAAACAAAACATGGCTTCAATGGGTCGTCCCGCCTACGTTGATTCAAGCCGTTCTGGAACAATGCCATGATAACCCTGCAGGCGGGCATTTTGGATTCTTCAAGACGCTCGGAAAAGTCAGACAGCAGTTCTACTGGCCTGGAATGAGTACTGACATACGAATGTGGTGCCGAACCTGTTCCACCTGTAAAAGGTTCAAGGGCTTGCGAACGACAAGGGCACCATTACAGCAGCGGTTGGTGGGAGCCCCATTCGATCGCCTTGGGGTTGATTTGATGGGGCCGTTCCCTGAAACTAGAAAAGGGAACCGGTACGCGTTAGTGGTTGTCGATTATTTCACCAAGTGGCCGGAAGTCATAGCAGTCCCCAACCAGGAATCCCAAACAGTAGCCTCTGCCTTAATGGAACACGTGTTCTGCCGCAACGGAGTCCCCCTGGAAATCCACACCGACCAAGGGAGGAGCTTTGAATCCCAATTGTTGAAGGAGGTGACTGAGCTTCTGGGTATACAGAAGACGAGAACGACACCATTGCATCCGCAGTCTGCTGGTCTCGTTGAAAGACTAAATAGGACCCTAGCAAAGTATCTCGGAATTTTTGTGGACAAGCACCAAAAAAATTGGGACGAGAAGCTCCCACTATTCCTCTTGGCTTACAGATCGGCGCCTCATGCGACCACGGGTTTGTCTCCGGCGCAATTGGTTTTTGGAAGGGATCTGCGACTTCCTAGCTCCCTGCTATACCCGTCCCCACCAGGAAAGATGCCATCGACCTCTGCACCTTACGCCCTGTGGCTTCAAGAGACCTTGGAAAGTGTGCGCGATCTAGCAAGCAAGGAGGCGAAGCTACGTATGAGGCAACAGAAAGAGGCATATAACGAGCGAACAAAACTTCCGTCGTTTGCGACTGACGATTGGGTGTGGGTGCACGAGCCCCAACGGAAGAAGGGGAAGTGTACCAAGTTGCTGCCACAGTGGACGGGACCTTGGGTGGTCACGGAAAAGATCAATGATGTCCTCTTCAGGATCCAGTTAGGGAGAAAACGGAGAGTTCTCCATGCGGATCGGCTGGCGAGGGCGGACGTCAGGCCTGAGGACAGGCCTTTTTCGGAAGGAGGGACCAGTGTAAAGGATACTCCAGGGATGCTAGGGGTTCCCTAGCATCCCTGTGATTGAACACCTGGAGGAAAAAGGAAGGAAGAGTTGTGTTTTTCAAGCCATGTTGATCGTGTGGTTGAGTTTTTGACAAGTGAATATACGTCCTTGTCGGTTGTTAAATGGTTGTTATTTTACAATATGTAATATATATACTATATAAAGATGGGTGCACCCGGAGCATGCAATGTGCACATTAACGGCTCATTCCCTGTTGAGTGAACGGCTCACTTTTGAGGCGATAATGGGACAACGAGAGGCCAATAACGGCTCACTTTTTTCCATCTTTCCCATTGACGGCTCACTGAAATGGCTCATTTTTGATATTTTTGAAATATATATATACATAATTATGTATTGAATAATTCAATTAACGCAGCAAAGCTCGTTTATTTCAAAGTATTAATTATTAATACTTTAAAATAATGATAAGCCAATTAACTTAATTTAATAGGTACCTACTCTTAAAAAACATCAATTTAAATTAATTTATCGATTAAAATGTATTTTGGCATTTAGGCCATTTGGTCCCTAAAGGCTTTAATGGTTAAAATTAACAAAAATGACTGCTATTGACAAAGAATTAATTTTTGCACAATCCGTACCAAAGAATAATAAGCCCTTCCCTAAAATTTGCTGTGCTTATGGTTTATTATTTTTGGAAACATGTATTCGCGACGGGGGTCGAAAATTTTGAACGATCTCAAAATTTGTCTCAATACGCTTTAGGATGATTCTATCATCTTACTTTATGATTCTTAAATGTGCAGATTCAAAAAAAATGAAATGTCCTTCCACCGTACGCCGTCGGGGCCGTAGGATTTTTTTTAAAGATCTAAGATTTTGACTGCCTCTAATCTAAGATCTAAGATCTATGATTTTGTTCTGCCCGCAAGGTTTTCATCCCGATCGCACCAGTGGGCTCTAAGTGGCTAAAAAGGGTATACAGGAGGGGTTTTTGAAGGTTTTTGGCTATGGGATCGAGTTAGGTGTCGTTTTCGAATGTGTTGACGTAGAATCCATTTTCGGGGGTCCCTCATCGACCCAATTTCATCGTGGGAATCTATAGGGTTTCCGTGGGGCTACAAATTGGACTTGTGAAGGATGTGAGGAGGTCAAATGAGGAGTCGTTTTCCGAGTAATCGTAAAAAGCGTTCATTACATAAACAATCATTGTTAAAAACAGCTGATTTTCAGGAGAAAGAAATAACTGTTCCTCATTAACAGTTAATGAGAACAGTTATTTATATGAATCATATATTATTTAAATGAAAACACCTAAAATGTATACCTGACTACCTTCTAAGACTTATCCAGTACTTTTCTGTTATTCTCAACGGCATAATATGCTAGGTATAATATAGGGTCGAGATGAAAATCAGCTGTTTTTAACAATGGTTGTTGTTGTAATGAACGCTTCAATTTTGGACGCATAATCCACTTTTCAGGGGGGTTTTTTTTTAAATGATACTTGGTTTTTTCTGAATTTTCCTGTATCAAAGAATAATAGAATAAGTATTTATTGAACCCTTCTGTAAAATTTGCCGTTTTTTAAAATTTTTTTAAGACATCCAGTTTGATTTCCACTCCAAGAAAAGGCAATTGATGCGGTAGTTTCGGTGGTAGCGGCAGAAGAGAGAGAGAGTCTGGTTCCCTGATGAATACACCTTTGCCTACCACCAATCGCAAGCAGATTGCCCATAAAGAAACCCAGGGAAAGGCGTAAATTTGCTCAGAAACCCAAATTAAGGTGGGAAAATCGACTGGGAGATTCACCTATCCGGAGGTTTCCCCGTAGCTCTCCTTAGGCCCGTACGGTGGTAACCCTTTCGGAAAACCCGTTTCGTTGTGCGAATAAAAAAGGTCGGGAAGGCCCGAAAGCTCTAACTTGTTGAGTAAATGAACCGTGAGGCCTTTTCTAATGGGCGAAGGAGGTGGCAGCAATGAGGGGAAGCTTTTAGTTCGAGGTAGAGCTAAAGAGGACCTTTTGTGATGGGTTCGCCAAACTGAGCGAAGCGGGTCGTGTCTTTTTTCTCACCAGTTCAATTCGTTTACTTGCTGATTTGGCAGCTCATCGTCGTCAGATTGAACCACATCCGAAACGTCAATATATGACTACCTGTTGTCCGTTCAATTCTACCATCTCCTCTTTGCTTTTAGCTATAAAAACACAACCGTAATCGATCCTCAAGAGGTTGTTTAAAAATTGAGTGGGGGCTAAGTGGTTGTCGGGTAAGAAAAGTGCCCAGAGTTGTGGACAGGAAAGAGAAAGATGTCAGGGGAAAAAAAAAATCTTCCCCTCCTTGAAAGTCCCATCGTGTGTTGGACCAAAGGACCCTCCCACGCCCATCCTCTACCACTCTGCCAACTAAGCTCAGGGACCCCAACGCACTCAAACAACTTAGCCAACAAATAGGAGAAAAACGAGGGACGAGAAACTTTCGACCAGAAAAAAAAGTTGCCCTTTTTAGCTGGAATGGTGCGAGGAACATTTTGATTTTCATTGGTGATTGTCACACTAAATATATATATACTGTAACGCGATTCTCAATATTATTTTTCATTGTTTTAATTTTAATATTATATTATCTGTAGGAGTTTCTACTCGATGCAATCGATAATAAATCTTTTAGTGGGTTTTAGTATGCCTGTGTGCCGCTAGGTGTCGCGTTTTAAGATAACCCCGGGGGGGGGGGGGGGGGGGGGGGTGTCATTGCCTCTTCTCACCATGGTGAAGTCGACGGGTTTAAGGTTATTCTCTAGGTTCCCCGCTCAATGAACGCATGTTTTCAGATGACATACGCCAGTTGACGCCTTATCGTTTCTGGCAAACACTGACTAGGCGTATGTTCTGCCAGGCGACTGTTTGGGCTCCCTCGCAATACGCCGGGAGCATTATTTCGCATCCCTAGAAACGGGGGCGACCGACGCTATCCATGCATGCCCTGACCCTGTACAGTGTGTCTGCTATGAGCCCTACTGATGCCAGCTGGTTGTTTTCCTCGATTGGTTGCTGATGTGGTTGGTCGGCAGCTCTGCTGGTACAGGACCTGGAGGCTGTGCGATCAAAGAGGGTGTTCAATCGGCTCGAGATTGGCCGATTGACTCTTGAAAAACATCTGGAGACTCTGCTGGAGAGGTTAGAAGCCCAATGGAGGGTGACAATCCGCGCAAATGCTGAGGCCTCGCAGGATTGGCTATACTTCTGGATCAAGTGGTCTGCTTTGTGGACGTGGCGACAGAGACGTAAAAGGCCTCCATGGTCGTGCTAATGTGGTGTGATCTTTTCATACTGTATGTTTGACCACGTATTGTTATTTTCTTTGGCTCTGAATGCATTCTTTTCTGTAGTTAGAGTAAATTATAAGATGGTAAGTTGGTTTGGGGCCTGAGCCTATGGCCATAATGCATGCAATGAAACCAATGAGCATGCAGTAAGTCAAATATATACGTTTTTCTATCCATCTATCAACAAAATTATTTATAAGTCAAATTTAAATCTAGGAACACAATAATTGTGCAATTATTGCATGTAAATTTCGTGTATGTACCCAAATCTGGTTCACTTCCTGTATTACACGTTCAATCATTTCATTTTTGGGGTGCTGTGACGGGGCTCGTCATTTAGCGACACTTTTACTCCATTAAATGGAGTAATTATTTTAATTAAAATACTCTCAGCAAAGTTTCATTTATTTCCTCCCGGCAGCCCACAATTTCAGAATTAATAGTGTACGATTTCCGAAAATGATTCAGGATGTGGGTTACGAGAGCGTTTCTTGCGTCAGCTCAATAATTGAAATTATTCAGAAATTATTTCACTGTCGACGCGCTCGGATGTATCCCATTTAGGCAGATGAACCCATAAAACAAACCGGGGGTATTAAATCTAAATTAAAGAACGATTATCCCCTCACCTAATGGATGTTTGTTGAATCGATTCCAGTTTGGCAGGAAGCGCCGAGATGGAATTAGATCGGTTGATCACATGGGGTTTGAGGGGTTGGATTGTTCAAAATGTGGTGGACTACGAAATTCATCCACGAGAACTTAAAATCGCTCATCGCCTATCTCAACAGAACTTTTTTTTTAAATTTCAAATAATATATCACATTTTGTCTGGTAAATCCGCCCCACCTGAAATTTCTCATTGATTTAGGTGAAATTACGAGTTTGAGAGAAGATGAGTGTACAGACGTGGGGAAGGAACTAGAAAATAAAACTGGATCGCTTACACGAAAGAACTGTCGGGGTGCCAAAAGCCGAAGAGTCGAGCCGTATTAGAGGTAACGTCTCTTAAGCGTTACTAATTGCGTTAAAGATAGCAAGCGGCTGAAAGGCACTTAACCAATTAAGTTTCTTTTAATGTGGAGTAATGAGCAGATGCAAGACAGATGCTTCCCACTCACCAGCCTGAAAGAGAATCTGTTTCCTTTTTATCTCGACGGGACTATTTTGATTTCGAGGCTCATCCGAATCCAAAGCGAAACGGCTCGTCGTGTTTTTTTTAGTCCGCTGCGGTTCGGAATTTTGAGCTTGTGAAATTAAATTTTTCTGCAATGTTGGTTTTTGCGGTCAATTTCACTCATGATATAAATACTCTCTTTATAGACGATATTTTTTTTTTTTTTTTTTTTTTTTTATCTTAACCAACAGTGTTTAGTTTTTCCTGAAAAATTTGGTATTTTTGAGATACGAGGAAACACATTATTAAGTAATGAAAGTTGAAGGGGCGGGTCGAGGGTGATTTCTTCCGCGTTCCCAAGGATTTTCCCTCCTTTCATTTTCACCCCCGTTTCCCGCCGCCGAAAATTCCCTGAAAGCTTTTTCCGCCTCGGTGGAGCTCGTTGACTCGGATCGCAGCCGATATCGGGAGCTGCTTTCGGGACCGCTTAAAAGGGCGGGAGGGGAGGGGAATGGCGTGAAGGGAATGGAGGGGAGGGGGTGTGCCAGTTATTGAGAAATAAAGCTCCGATAAATTGCTCCTTTATTCTCTCCCCCCTTTCGGAGCCCACAACTAAAAGGAGGCGGATTAAGGGTTCAGCCTTTAACTCTTTAAGAGGCTCTAATGCTGCCACAATTGCTCAACGATTGTTTATCTCTGTGTTATATTTTGCATAATTGGTGCGAAAAAATCTGATTTCCGTCTCAGCCTGTAAAGCAGTGGTGCATAACCTAACCGAAATGTCCAGATGAGATTAGACCTAATAAAATAAAAATATAGCATAGCCTGATTGGTCGGAAAATTCCATTATACCAGAAAAAACTAATATTTTGCTGAGAAATTGGAAAAATTAAAATAAAGGCTGCAAATTGTATACAGGTTTTATTATTATTATTGCATAACCTGTGCAAATATTAATTACATCCCAATAAATATTATTTTTACAAACTAAAAACTCTGTTGTTTAAAAAAGTTTGGACAGCAGGGGTGAGATTCTTCGCTTGAAATTGCCTCGAAAACGACACCTCATTTGGCCTTTGTTGAGCCCCACGGTGTCTCGGAAGGATCTAGAACCCCGAAAATGGGTTCTTCATCCGACAATACGTCTAAAACGACAACTTATTCTAGGCCAAACTCCTTCCAAAGATCTATAAGGCAAAATTAGGTTATTTACAAGTGTCACGAGATGCCTCGGTAATGTCCGGAGCATCTCCGTCTATGTATATGAAAGTAAGTGTTCCGGAGGCAGATAGCATTCGAAGGCACACTTTTAGATTTTCCGAGTTTATTTTTTATTTTTATGAGTTTATTTATTTTAAATTTTTGTTTTGTTTTGTTTTTAAAAAACAAAACAAAACAAAAATTTGTTCCTTTGTGTTTTTTTTTTTTTTTTTTTTTCAACGGGATGCGAAAGAAAATTATGGAAAATGATCAAATACATAATAAAATTTGATCCCAATAATAAAATTTCCAACGCTTAATCTTTTTTATTTATTGGCCAGTTGGGTAAAAACCGGAGCGCAGAAAACGTCAAATTAAGGGCGTCAATTTTTCAGGAACACAATCTTCCAGGTGAGTCGGCTTTTCCAACCCCCGGGCCGCCCCCACCCCCCTAACTTGACTGAGTGGGGTAACTAAGACACGGTGTGCCGTGATGCGGTTGGCTCCTCGTTGCCGTGGATACCATATCTCTGTTGACACAGGCTCCTTTGTTTTCCGTGTTCCTCCCTCTTTCTCGGGGAGGAAACCCTCTCGCTTTCACATCCCCGAACACGCCACCTTCCCCCCCCCCCCCCCCCCCCCCCGCCGGCCGAGGTCATCATGAAGGTAACTGGTGGATCCAAACTTTGAGAAAATGATAAGTTTTACAGCGAGATCGATACGAAGAGGCGAGAGATTATTAAAAATTAACATTAAAAATCAGAGCTATTTGTACCATCATTTCTACGTGTACGTTTGCATGCCTTTATACGGTTTTTATAAAAAATATAAATAAAAAAAATTTGTAATTTGATGATAATGGTAATAAATGGCCTCATTCAAATCAACTAAAGAATTCAAGGAGTCGCTCATAGTTCCTGATTATGCTCGTGAAACGATCCACTAATGAAGTCATTGTTTAAAGTAGGCACTAAAGGAAAAGGGGTGGGTTCGCTTAGATTGGGGGTGGAACCTTCCCCTCCGCAGTTACCTCCAGCCGAGCGAGTTCTTGTCATCCATTATTCCATCTCTTCTTATACCCTGTCGGTTGTTAGGGGGTGAAGCCAGATCAGCTATAAGAAGGGAGGGGGTGGGGCGGTACGACACTTTATTCCACAACCCTTCCATTAGCCACTTAGCTGGCTAATGCCGAAATAACAAACCCTATTCAGCCATAAATGAGCCCACTTGACGTGATTTCCCTGTTAATTTAAATGGGCGACAACAGCTTATTGGAATGAAAACTGAAACTATCAATCAATGAATTATATATTTTTTATTTGCGTAAAGGCATCACTGACCTGTACAGCAAAGAGTTCGCGTAAGTATTTACTTGAACAAGCATTGGCAAGCAAGTAAAATAAAATTACGCTGAGAAATACAATGAAGATTACATAGATCATGAGTTCAACGTTAACGAAACCCCACGTCAATAAGTAACTCCTCTAAATATCCCCTACGCTTCGGATAGGCGATAATAAAATAAAATAAAGTTTTTGTTTTAAAAATCTGTAGTAAGATACAGGAAGTTCCTGTTAAGTACCGTAAAGAGTCAACCACGGATAAACTCAGGGCTCAAAGTAGCCGATCCGAAACCTAAAACCCAGCAAATTTTACATAAGGGTTTATTATTCTCTGATATAGGTTACTTGTGCAAAAATCATTAATTAAGTACAGAATTATTCTGTGACAATAAAAAAAAAATTGTTGAAAGAAAATAAAAAAACCTGTTTATTGTTCGGATAGATGTGGGACGAAAAATGAATTATACGTCCAAAATTACTCGGAAAACATTTGACCTCCTGGGATCCTTCAAAAAGTCCATTTGTCGCCCCATGAAAGCCCTTTAGATCCCCTACAGTGAAAATCGGATCATTCTGGGACCCCCAAAAATGGATTCTACGTCCAAAAATACTTCGAAAACGACGTCTAACTCGATTCCATAGCCAAAAGCCTTCAAAACCCCCTTCCGTAGCCCCATTTTTGCCCCACGGGTTTGGGCGATCGCTAATGTCACCGTCAACGGCCGTGCCTCCTCTCTACAACCAAGCGAAAAATTCTCTACAAACAATCAAAGGTAGCACAAAAAGTTGAAACACCTCCAATTCACTTCGGGCGCTTTCATCCTGGCGATAACTCACCTGCTTAGAAATGTAGGCGGCCGGTTGTTCTAATGTCGCCGATGGGATTTCGAAGATTAAAAGATTCTATTTCAAACAAATGAAACGAACACATTGTCGAGATTTACAATCTCCTGGTTGGACGGCAGCCACACTTCCATTACCTACTAATTGATTCTGATGATGAAAGCGTATTTTTAAACTTGTTGTGATTTGACCGGACCAGATAGGAGGAATTTATCGGCCTGTCGTTGGCCTACCGCTGATTGCGCTACCAGAGGGGCGGATTTATTGATAGTTGTAATATACGAGGGGTTTGGTCGGGGCCGTAACTATTTTAGAGGCTATCCGGCTAAACGGTCCGAAACAATTAAACCGTCAACAGATAGCGCGGCGGTATCGGCCGACATTTGGGAACAAGCGCGTAAATCCCGCCTCCCGAAGATTAACTTTATCGTTCTGTTAGATTAAGTCACTAGTTGATGGAGTAGAGTTGAGTAAGCGGGAACGAGCGGGAGATGGCGAGAAGGCACTGATATACGAACAAAGGACTGAGCCAGGAAGAGAGATTTGCAGGGAAATGGCGATAAGGTGCTTTAAAAATAGTACGCAATTGTTGTGTACAGGAAATTCAAAACTACATTTTCGTGGGCGGTCAAAAATTTGTCTGCAGAATCCAAGTCAATTTTTTTTGTACAATTTTGACCGTTTTCCACGAAAGGTAGATAGACATAGAATTGTTCCAAGGTGTTGAGTTTAACACTTAAACACACTTTGTAACGTTATTTCGGGTTTTATTCGAAAATTGAGTTGTTGATAGCCAAGAGCGATTTCCACCTGATACAAGTCAATGGTTTGGGGTGGTTTCATCCCTCCCGGGTAGAATCTTGAGAAAAGCACGAGTGGGTGGGGGGTGGCCTCGCCCCCTGGCTCTCCTTGGAAACGAGTTGCCCCCCTCCCGATCCTCAACCCCTTAACACCCCACCACCACTGTAATCGCCCATGTCTTTGTCTTCCCTCTAATCTACTCCCTTAATGACTTCGCCTCCTCCCCCTCGCCTCACCCGCCACTTTCCTTGTTAATTAAACCTAATTAACCAGCGCTCCGAGTGTCTACTTCGCTAACTAACCGCTCCCTCCGCCCCGCAAAGCTGCCGCTCGGTTCCTTTACATTTATAACCTGTTTACAACAGAACCTCCCCCTCTTCCCGACGTCTCTTTCTCATTTCACTCTACCACACCCTCCATTACAGTTTTCCCTTCTGTTATTAACCCGCTACAGATAAGCATTTGAGTTCTTCTCGTCCTTTCAGTTTCAACGCTCAATACAAAATGTCAACCTGAATGTTCCCATCGACAATAATATTGTGACATATTATGTCACAACTTGTGTTGTACCAAATGGGCCCGGGAACCGATTGTCGACTAATACTTTTTTCTGAAAGAACTTCATAATTTGAAGCCATAGCAGTGAGTTTTGGGCTCCTACGGAGTAATACAAATTTACAGGGCACTTTCGAAAATTTCAACTTTGAATCTGGAGGGAAGAGTGGCGCTTCCAAGAAGTGCTCTCTGGTGGTCCGCCAATGAACTAAAAGCACGAATTCAGACAGATTCGCGAGATCAGAAAAGGTGAAATCGCAAGGAAAATAGTCGTTCGGATTTGTTCTGACGCTAGAGTGACGGGACAGACCATATTCATGTTCACCAACATCACATAACCCAAAATAAAAAAGATTTTTTTGTACACTTCCTACTTTATGTGCAAGTGCACTCTGGCGGATTTGTAAAAGTGCCACGGCGGGAAAATTTAAAACGCCAAATATTCACTAGTGATTTCCTCTGCTCAGACACCTAATTTCTCAGTGCTAACTGTACCGAGTACATTGTTCATTATTAGTTCAACTATGCTCGGCCGAATTTTCCCATTTCTCTGACCTTGTTCCCTACCCCATTCCATGTTCACTATTCTTCTCTTGGTTTCGCTAAGACATAAGAGCTTTCTAGACGTGCAATATTATTGTGCAATATTCTGGTTTGTACAATATAATTGATCGTGTGAGGGTGAGATTGAAAGAGTCTTCACTGTCGAGCATACAATGTCAAATTTCGAAAGTGAAAAAGTTGCAATATAAAAGAATCTTACTGCATCTGATGCAGGGAAGGGCGGCTACCTTCAACCACTTTTTGCTTATTCAGATATTTCTGTTCTGCATTAGCGAAATTTGAATTGGTTTTCCCTTCTACAATCAGTTTAACTATTGCCCTGAACGATTAAATAGTAAAATCCTTATAAAAACAGAGGCAAATACCCGTATTTTATGTCCATAAAAAAATTGTTTTTTGGTTGAAGCTACCCCACCAGTGGGGTAGCTTCAACCATGATGTGGGGTACCTTCAACCACTTTCATAGGGTAGGTAGGTGAACGAGTACACCCATTAAAACGCATGAATATCTTTATATTAAATATATTATATTTAATATTTCATCAAATTTTGATAAAATATTAAATCAGCCTTGGTAAAATGAGTTCATTTCTTCTCTAGTAGGTATTAATAAAGGTGCTTTTTTGCATCACAATAATGAAACAGAATACTTCAGCTTCAAAAATAAACTCAATGGGCTCCTTGAAAAGGTCTTAAAAGGTTCATAATTTCCAACAACATATTCGGATTCAGCACCCTATAAAACCCCCCTATATAAATTTTTAGTTCGAAAATCTATATAATTACCTGCAGAACTGTTTTAGAAATGTCGGAGATTTTGAAATGAAAGCGGAGGGCACGTGACGTCACCAAGTAGTTGGGGCACAGAGCAACCAGAGCGCTGAATAATAAATCTGAACGGAATTTGAATAAAAACACTCGACCCGGGTCGATTTTGAATGACCTTCTTTGATGATAACTCGATGCTCGATTTTAAATGACCTTCTCTGATGATTGCCCCGATTTTTGAATTTCGGGGTCGTCTTTTCGCATAGCAAAGTTGGCTAACTTGCATAGATGCGAGAGAGAGGGAGATCAAAAAATGATCCAGCAGCCGGCATCATGACATGATACATTGTACCCCCTCCAGGCCTCGGAATTCAAATATTATATTTTTCCAAAGGCCCTATAAATAATAGAGACGCGTTTTTTGCAATGTTGACTCATTTTCGAAACTATTGAAGCATGAGTTTCCCAGGAATTTAAAAAAAAAAAATCATTCAAGGAGCTCATTGTATACCTAATTTATTTCTCTCATTTTTCTAAAACTAAATATCTCTTTTGAAAACATTCTTCATTACTTCTGTGCACAGAAGTGCACTCTCTCTTTTATTGCATGACGGCTTTGACTAATAACTAGTTTCATCACAAAGAACAATAGGAATTCAGAATAACTAAGCAATTTTGAAAGGTACCAATAGATGGGGTAGATTCAACCACTCAAAAAAGTGGTTGAAGGTACCCCACTTCGTTCTGGTTGAATCTACCCCACCCTCACTTTTTGAACTAAGTGTGACTTGACCTTCAAAGAGAGCATGCAATCAGAAAAACTCAAGTTGTTCCTAAAACTAGAGTAAATTATGAATCTAATGATGCAGAGTTAATTCCAAAATACATATCCTGACATGTACAACAGAGCAACAAAAATTGTGATTTTACAAACATTGCATCGCTATAAAACACGTTTTAAACTGCAGCAAGCCACACAAATAAGCTGAAACCTCCAAAATACGGTTACAATGTCTTCTTCACTTCTTCTTCCTTTCGTAATTTTCTCAGCCCTAAAAACGTTCATCATGGCGGACAAATCGCCAATGGTTGAAGGTACCCCATGGTTGAAGGTAGCCGCCCTTCCCCTATACAGAAAACGTGAAGAAGAATAAATAGACGTAGGGGTGAATAAGTTTTGTCAAAAAAACTACAAGATTTTATCACAGGTGTTTTTACAGAGGTTATTTGGTTTGAAGTTGTAAGGTCAACAGAAATATCCCACCGACCTGACCTACGCCAGTAGCTCGATTTTGGTTTTTGAAATAGGCATTTTTTTTTCCAATATCAAACTTTTGAATATAACTTTTACAAACTTCTTTCTAAAATTGTGAAACTTCGTATACCTACCTACTTTTTTGGAGTCGCTGAACTCGAATATGCAGTCAAAACAAGTCGACAGCAACAACTTTTGACAGTTTAGAATCTCAAAATCATGTCAAAAAATGACAATTTTTCAAAATTGTAAAATTATGAAAATTCGTTTTTTATTTTTATTTTATTTTCTGGTTATTCCATAAATCCGCCTCCTATTGACAACATAGTAACTATGTTATGAAGAATTTTATCAACTCTAGCACTTTTATAACCTTGGTAGGTAGGTCTACACGGAGAGAGCTAGAGCGACACTGATTGCGTAGAGTCAGCAGTGTCTACCTACACCATGCGCCCTGAGAGAGCTAGAGAAAGTTTCTGAGACCGCTCTCACGGGTGGGATTGCGAGAGCAGTTTCGAGTCTGTCTACACGATCAACCTTATTGCAGTTGCGCGAGAGAATCTTGGAGATTCATTGATAAGCCAAGTTCGCAGTTCCGCTCAAAAAATTAATTTTTGGTGGCTCGCTAAAAATTCATATTGCCCTGGAGGGGCCCGAAACCCACTTTTCTCGTATTCTGACGTAATTTACTTCCTGGGAAAAATTAATATGAAAAACGGTTCCAGGGCCCATCCACTGTCGGGAAGGAATTGCGTAAATTAATAGACGCATAAAATTTCTTACCAAATCGCTAGTGGTCTGACCTTGAATTCTGCTCGACGGGACCATGATTTTCATCGCGTTAAAGAATTGCCAACCACTTTTATAGACGTCGTCAGTCCCACTGCCACTCTTCCTCTTCTTCATTTTTCTCAGCTCGCTGTTTAGCTGCGTCCTCAAGTTGTGGAGTTTCCTTGTAATTTCCTTGGTATCAGTAGAAAATTCTTGTGCAAGAGCCGCCGAGGAAATTGCATTCCTGCTCGTGTCTTTGTATTAAATACAAATTTTTTCGGATGAAACATCCCACAGTTCACACTGAGAGAAAAGATTTTTTTAGTGGCTAGGTTAAATCCGAAATAACCTCGAAAAGAAATTGAAACCACCTAGAATCAATTGATTCAACCTAGAAAAAAAATAGGTCCAGGTTAAAGTAACATCGAAAAATATTAATACAACCTAGACCCATATAGAAACAACCTAACCCGTTATTACCCGCCCTCTGACCACAACCTGGAATAAAAAAGTGTCAACCTAGACCAAATGTGAACTTCACATTTGGTCTAGGTTGACATTGTGAAGACCTAGAAAATATATTACCTACCTTTGACTTTTAAGTGGGGTAACCTAGAATTGAATGATTTGACCTTCCATATAATTCCCCTACATTAAAGTCTCGGTTGTACAACTGAAAACAACCGAGAGATTTAAAAGGCGAGATTGCTACTTTAGGTAACAACCCAGAAGAAAAAGTTAGACTTTCAGTCTCGGTTAAAACTACCGTAGTACTACAAATAGTTTTAGGTTTAAACAACAGTGATTGTAATTCATTCAATAAATTCCAGGTCGTTTCTACAGTACGCTAAGCGGCCGCGGAGAGCGCCACTTTAGGCGGTGGGCGTTAATTCTCGTTGTCTTGGCACCCCTGCTATTTAGCCGGTGGGGTTGAGGCCAAATCTTTGACAAATTCTAATCATCTAATTTCTGTCATTATGTGCAGTCATATTATGACGTCACATTCAAATTTTCGTACTGAGTTGGAAACAGAGACAACCCAGAAAGATAGTTGAAGTTGATAGAAACAACCTGCAATGGAAGTGGAGCAAACCTAGTAATTTATTAGGACCAACCTGAAAAGAATAGGAAGCTACCTAGAAATTTAACTGGAACAACAGGGATAGTAATTGAAACAACCTCATAAATAAAGGGACACAACCTAGAGAAAAAAGGGTTCTAGGTTAACGCGCCATGGCTGTAAATTGTTTGAGGTGGGGTGAGAACGTTTTTGTTTTAGGGTAAATCAACCGTCTATGAAAGTGAAAATTATTGAATACCAGGGTGAGACAACCAAGACATTAATGTTTTTAACCTAGACTGTAAATGGATGGAGGCGGCGGCACACACTGTGAACTTAACCTAGAACTAAAGTGTGGGGGTGGCGTATTTTAAATCTTGGTTGTTTGCATTTTTAGGAAGGTAACTTCACCAGTATTTTCAATCTAGGTTAAATTATATTCAACCTAGACTAAATTCTGCTTGGTTTGGTCGGTTTCCATATTACTTATCATGGTGTGGCGAGGGGAAAAACCGTAGGCAGTCTATGGTGATAATTGCATTTAATAAAGTATGCAATTACATGGTCCTCAAGGCGCCTTTCGCCCTCTCCTTTATCAGGATAAAGGGCTCATCAGGAGTTTTTGAGGACCATGTAATTGCATACTTTATTAAATGCAATTATCACCATAGACTGCCTACGGTTTTTCCCCTCGCCACACCATGACTAGACTAAATTGTTCCACCCTAGAATGAAAACCAAAAAAATCTAGGTTGGCAGCATTTAACCTAGAAAAAAATCGAAAAATAACCTAGAATAGGCCCTTTTTTTCTCTCAGTGCAGGATAATATCCTGCAATATTATGCTTCAGCATCAGCAATGAAGCAGCTGATGGAGTGTTCGGTCTCTTCTTTCGTCCATGGAGAGGCCAGAAGTCATGGCGCTCTAGCAATAACTTTCATCTAGGTGAGACTCGCTGAGACTGTTGCCTAGATCGGTTGTGGCACTGTCCAGACGTCGAGAGTGAGGGGGAAACGCGAGAGCCCGAGAGCACGTCGAGAGTGCTCTCGCAACTACTCTAGGAGGTGTCCACACGACTCTCACGAGCTCTCAGCTCTAGCTCTACTGCAATAAGTTTCCCCGTGTCGACCTACCTGAGAGTAGGTGTAGTGTAGACCTACTTACGTTGAGAGTCTCGGTAGTGAAGACCCCTTAAATTACAACCATCTTGAATATGTCATATCGACATACGAGGGTTTAGACTTAAGGTTGAAATTACTCAGACACTCCACGGTAATTACATTATTCATCATTCATGAGCTTTAAATGTTCGCCTAGAAGGTCAAAATTACGAGTTGAAATAATATGCCCTCCGTTAACAGTATAATTTAAACGGAGGGCATATTTAAACAAAAGAGTCGTTTAGGGTAAATGGGAAAAAAATTGAAGGTATGTTACAGAAAAAAGAGAGGGCAGAGAACGTTAAGTCAATATTAGATTACTCCAACTTTCAGCCGTATCTCCCTTTCCACTTCTTTCCTTTGGCAAACATTTTTTCCTTCTAGTAGGGAGTCGTATTTTAACGTTCAATAAATGGTGGTAACTCAGAACCTGTCAGGCTTGAAACAATGAAAATGAGCATACAATTTTAGTGAATGTTGAATACTGCATGCAATAACCCTTCGGAGGGCGGATCGAATCAATAAGCGATTGGATCAAGAATAATCCCATTAGCATTCAATTAAAACGATAGTTAATAATGTTACTGTTCCATTTAATTTTAATTACGCCCGAGGGATTTGAGCGCTAGAAGCAATAATGCTCTTAGGCAAATCCTTCCACTCAGCTTCTCCCCAGCCATTACACCCTTTTTGCCACCTTGGTGACGTCATTACAAAAGTTTAGGGACGCAGAGAGGATTTAACGTACTCAGCGGCCGGAAATGGCGGATCAATAACATCGACAGTGTCTCGCGAAATGAGGAAAATTGAGTTAAGTGAAGGAGATGGGCGTAAACGAGGATCAAGTGGAAATCCTTATTAGGAGTGAAATACAAGCCAAGTTTTCAGTTTGTGCTACATCTTGTCAAGTCGTGAGCGAGGGCGGTCCCCTACCCGGCAACTGAATGAATTAAATGTTAATTTATTCAAACTCCCTAATTGAGGTAGTTAGTGCCCGAGACAGAACAAACCTCACCCTATCCAACCACCCACTCCAACATCCCGCTTTTGTTAATGTTTCACCTTGTTTGTGAGATAATTAACAACTGAAATTATTTGTAAATAACTTATCCCTCGGCAAAGTTCTGAGGCAGAGTTTTCCCTCTAATTATCATGGTGGGAAGGCTTTGAGGCAACATTGGGCCTGCGGATCGAAGTTGATTCCCTACGGAAGATTAAATTCAGAGACAAACGAGTACCTAGTTAATTAATGCTCTGTGACCGACACCAGTCCTGATTGGCTCGGGTCTTTAGAGAAGTCAGGATATAATTATAATAATCAAGCACCTACGGTAGGTGTAACACCCTCTCAATATTACCTTTGACCTCAAAAGACATTTTCAACGTGTCATCTCGATTCCAAATGTTTGGAATACTTAATGGTCCAGTCACCAGGTGCCTCAATGTTAAATGCAACGCGTGCTGTAGGGTTTTTCTCAACGGTTTTATATGTTTTTTGGGGTGTTGAACACAAATACGAAACTTCCGAACAAAATTTGAGGGACGATCACCGTCAAAAACGCAAAAAACCATGAACGGATAACTTTGAAAGGGTGCTGTGGGGTTTTTACCGCCCTTTTCTCTCTTAATCTCGCCTAATCCATAGCAGCTCTCGCCATTACCTACTGGAAGACTCTGGTTCCACCTCTGCAGAGGTCTCCTCATGAGACTCCGACGGGAAGCGTCTGGATAATATTATGCTTCTGGTGAAGTTAAGCAGGGTTCACATCCATGCGGCAATGCGATATTGCATCATTCCGTCATTGCGTTCAGTATGCTGATTGGCCGATGCCAGCGGTCGGGAAGAAGTTAGTTTTGACGGAGAAGCACTTTCGAAGCTGACTGTAGCTGACTACACATCCGAAAAATCAGATATTTTACCGGACTGACGCATTGATACGCATCCAGGTTATTGTGGTCGCCATAGCAACATCAACAAAGCACGAATAAACGCGGAACAGCTGTGCACAACGCAATGGCAATTTGCCGGACGCTTGTGAACGGCTGACCAGAATGCCGGAATCCGCTCCACTGCAGCAGTTAGAATGAAGAACGCCTCACCTCGAAAAGTGCGATTTCAGAAATCAGCTTCAAAGTTTTCAGTATGAACTTCGCTATAAGTTCACTCCAGAACATTATTACGACCCAGGTTTTTGGGGTTACATCGATAGAAACTCAACTGAACATAAAATTTATGTTCAGTTGAGTTTCTATCGATGAAACCCCAAAAACCTGGGTCGTAATAATGTTCATTTAATGTAAGACGAAATCGAGAAAAAAACGCTGCAAATTTTACACAAGGGTTTATTATTTTGTGATATAGGTTACTTGTACAGACATTTAATTCTGTCAATAAAAAAAATTTAAAAAAAAATTTTTTTTGGTTTTTATATTTAAAAAAAAATTTTTGGGGGGATTTTTTTTTTCAAAAATGTGTTTTTTCAAAAATTCTTTAATTTTTACTCGAAAAATATTTAACTTCTTGGGATCCTTCGAAAATCCCATTTTTAGCCCCATGAAAGCCCTATAGATCGCCACAGTGAAATCGGATCGTTCCGGGACCCCCAAAAATGGATTCTACGTCCAAAAATACTTCGAAAACGACACCTAACTCGATCCCATAGCTAAAAGCCTTCAAAACACCCCTCCTGTAGCCCCATTTTAGCCCCATAGCGCCCCACGGGTTTGGGCGATCGGACTGAAAATCTTGCGGGCACAACTAGATGGTAAACCAAGTATTTTGCCAAAATTTCAGATTTTTAAAAAAATTCCTACTGCTCAAAACGGCCCGGACGGCGGACGGCGGACGGACATTTCGGATTTTGAATGTAGACCTCTTGTTGATAATGTCAAGTTTTGAGGCCGATCCGAGTCGTCGACCTCCGTCGCAAAAACATAGGTGTATTATTCCAAGAATAATAAACCAAAATCGATAATTTCATCGATTATTGACACCTGAGGCATTTTGAGCCACTATTCGCGATTTACATTAAGCATGCGAACTCTGGTGGCGCTCGGAAGACTCACTCAAAAACGGCAAGTCACCCGCCTGCCCTATGTAATTTGAAGCGCCCGGCACCTAATTATTCAGTTTTCTCCAATTATAGCCATGTCGGGGTACGAAAATTGGAAATTGAAGAAGAATAATTCACTAATTATTAGTTTGTTTAGAAATAAAGAGGCAGGAGGTTGATTTGGCAATTTCGCTAAAAGAAAAATAATCATTTGTGTGGACCTTGACGACGAATATGCAGGGGGGCGTTTTGCTGTGTGTACGGGAGCAAAACAAGGACAAAACAAGGATTTTTCTTATTCAGTTTTCTTCCAGTTTAAAAATAAACCTAGTCAGGCAACGTTAACCCAACCAGCGAATTTTCTTCGAAAAGCCCTCACAGGCTGGAAATTATAATCTGGGTGGCCGGTTGGTCAGTCTAGATTCCAAAACCGAAATGTCCTACCGTGCGCCGTCTGAGCCGTTTTTTAGCAGTAGGCATTTTTTTGCCTACATACTCAAATTTTGACAACATATTTGGTTTACCATCTAGTTGTGCCCGCAAGGATTTCAGCCCGATCGCCCAAACCCATGGGGCGCTATGGGGCTAAAATGGGGCTACGGGAGGTTTTTTTTTTAAAGGGTTTTGGCCATGGGATCAATTTAGGTGTCGTTTTCGAAGTATTTTTGGACGTAGAATCCATTTTTTGGGGTTCCCGGAACGATCTGATTTCACCATGGGAATCTATGGCGCTACAAACGGGATTTTTTAAGTATTTCAAGGTGTACAGTATATACGGAGTATTTGTTTTTCGTAATTGCCATATAAACCTGTTATCCGAGAGTTGAGAATAGTTTCGTGATGATTAAAAACCTTTAGCGGCCGAAACGCAACCAAAATCGAGTGGGGGGGGGGGGGGGGGATAACGGGAAAGTAACTCAGAGACCTCTTGATTTTGCAGTCTTGAGAACAATACATATTATTAAGTCAGGATCGAAGGAAGTAGGTTTTACAATGTGCCTCGTCAAAATGAGAACAGTCAGAGGTCAGAAAAGCCAGCCTCTTTTTAACATAACTATAAACCAAACAAGCTCTTGGACTGTAAAATCAGAACAACATTGGATCTTGGGGGAAAATGATTGAAATTGGAATTGATTATTGGGCTGGTAGGACCTCACCTGTTGCAATAACGTAAGACGGCGACGACTTACTTACATTCCGCTGACGCTCCGGCCTTACATGTACAGTGGAATGATAAAATTTCCTCTCCTTTTATGCTGATTCTTCCTTCCACGACGTGCGAACCAATGCATAACTATTGGTGCAGACATCCTCTGGCAGTCGAACACCACACACAATAATGTGGCCAGCATTGATCACAGCCCCCCACCTCGCAAAAATTCCGGAACTCGACATTACAATTGCCGTATTTGAATATATAACTAAGTCTAAGCATAACGTAAGGTAAATAGGAACGGGATTCCGTTACGGGAATCAGGGAACGGAAAGGAAATACGGAAAGGACGGATTATTATTATTTTGTCAGAGCTGAGATAAGAGTGATAAGAGATTCCTTATTCTTCTTCTTCTTGTCCGATTATCTAGTAATCGATTTTTCATGCCAACATCGAGTTTAGGTGTACCAAAAAATAATTATGAGCGATTTTGTGAAGAAATCCTCCATATCGCCTCTTGAGATTGAGGCAGCTTGCCGGGAATGTACGGCCATTTTGGAAACGACTACAGCGCTCCAGTGTTAATGTAAATCGCGAATTTCGCTATGTTTTTTGAGGTAAAACACCTCACCTCTGTGTGAGGCGTTTCAGTTTCAAAAACGAAGCTGCTTTTGGAGGAAGAACACCTCACCTCTGTGGCTTTTTACCTGTGTAAACAATTGAAACAAAAACGCCTTGCGTAAGCCAATAAACGCCTCACTTTGAATTTGAAGCCGACAGTTTGAACAAGAAATACCTCAGCTCGAATTTTCAACGAGCTGAGGCGTTTTTCCTCCAAAACAGGCAACGAACAACACAAAGGTGAGGCGTTTTAAGTGCTAGGATGAGGTGTTTTACCTAAAAAAAAACACGTAGGTGAGGTGTTTTTCCTCCAAATCGAGCACTTTTTTGGTTTCACCCCCTAAAAATTTAACCCCTTCCGGGTTGAATTTCGAAATTTCGATTTCACCGTTGAAAAAATAAGGTAACGTAAACGTAACGTATCGTAACGTGGATTACGTAAAAATAAAAAATAAAAAAACGAAAATTTTGAGGAGAGGCGTTCTTCATTCTGCTGACGCGTTCACGCATTGACGGATTGCCGCATGGATGTGAACCTTGCTTTATCCTTGAAGAGTTCTCCGCTACCACCTCAGTTGAGATCGTAAACCCAGGAGGTCACACAGCCGTCTCTGGCAGACAACCTGGGAAACTCTTCTCTGTGCTCAACTGATTGCAGGGGCCCAGTTCACATTGCGAGAAGGCTCGCGGATTATGGCAGGAGGAGGGGTGGGCCCAGGTTATCTTCTTGCTCTCTACCCCTTGGGCTCAGGGCCCACTCTTCACCCGTCCGACGACAGCTCGTCAAAAGTTGCTGCAGCCACAACATATCGTGTAAGGTATTGTCTTCCCCTTGGTTCCCTTCCGGAGAATCAGCATCTACATAACCAGCGCCGGATTAACCTCTCGTGGGCCCCGGGGCTGAGACCTAAAAGTGGCCCCCTATATATATGTACATACACCTACACATATATATTGTATATTGTATATGAAAGTGGATCCTCCGGCCAGGAGTATCACGTAAAAACCACTAGAAAATCGCGTCTTTCGCTTCACAACCAAAAACTGGGTCAAAACAGTCAAAAAACGCTCCGAATGCAGGCAATCTATTTTTACAATTAAGAAAAAAGTTTCTTTTTACAGTAAGTAAATAAAAATTCTGCAAATTTAACACTAGGGTTTATCATTCTTTGATATAGGTTACATGTGCAGAAATTTATTTTTGTGTCAATGAGAAAAAGTTAAGAAAAAAATTTTTTGGGGGATTTTTTTTAAACAACCTTTTTTTTCGAAAATATTTTGTTTTACTTGAAAAATATTTGACCTCCTAGGAACCTTCAAAAATCCCGTTTGTAGCCCCATGAAAACCCTAGAGATCGCAACAGTGAAATTGGATCGTTCTGGGAACCCCAAAAATTGATTCTACTTTCAAAAATACTTTGAAAACGACACCTGACTCGATCCCTTAGCCAAAAGCCTTCAAAAAAACTCCTCTCACAGCCCCATTTTAGCCCCATAGTGCCCCACGTTTTGGGCGATCGGGCTGAAAACCTTGCGGGCACAACTAGATAGTAAACCGAGTGTTTTGTCAAAATTTCAGATTAAAAAAGAAAAATTTCTTCCGCCCAAAACGGCCCAGACGGCAGATGGCGGACGTCATTGTATGCGTGCTCAATTTCAGTGTGTGTATGTGTGTTCAGATTTTATTTTTGTCTAGGCTGGTCGTGTTAGTTTTAGGGAGGGGAGGGAATTTTGCAAAAGTACTCGCCCTCCACCAGACAAGTGAACGTGGAGAGAGCAACCACCCATGATCCGAAATGTGCAAGTTACGAGAAGAGGTAGAAGAGTAGGTACGGTCTGCTGCATTCCGCAGCCACCAACGACCCGAACACCACAAGTTACAAGAAGAGGTGGTATAGTAGGCAGGTCCGCTGCGATGACTCCTGCCCCAAAGAATTTCGAGCCAATTTACAGTGATAAGACCTCCTTTAAACCCCGGCGCCTCCACATTGGTCCAACCCAGGCACACCAGAACGGTGTGGCAAACGCTGGAGGGGACAGGGGGGCCCGCTGTACTCCCCCTGTACTAGGGGAGATCTGAAGAACAAGGTTGAAGAAAGAAGATTTAAGCAACGATAAGTGCACTTCCTCTGGGGGAAGAAAGAGAGCAGAAGGTATGAGAAAGGTTGTGATGGGCCAGAAATGGCCAATTAAACCTAAAATGGCTTAGACAACCTAAGAAGCTCTGTACAGCGGATGGCGGACAGACCTTTTGGTTTTGGAATGTAGACCTCTTGAAATGGATAATGTCAAATTTTGAGGCCAATCGGAGTCATCGACCTCCGTCGCGAAAACAGGTGTATTATTCCAAGAATAATAAATCAAAAATTTAACAAATTATTTTTGTTTTTATGATCCAAATGCGGTACAGAGTCCAACCCACTTAGCAAACTCTGAACCACCACAACAGTGTGGAAAATCCGTGAGGTCTATAACTCGCGTTGGGAGTGTAGACATATAACCTTATAGACATATAGACGACTCCATGAGGTGTTCCGGTTTTCCGGAGTAGTAAGTGGAAGTTAGGTAACTTGAAACTTTCCGTTCACCTTCCTCTTTTTCAGGAAAAAATTTTTTTGGAGATCGGTATATGAATAAGGAAAGCTGTTTGTTAATTAAAAAAAAAAAAAAAAAAAAAAAAAAAAAAAAATCATAACGGAGGCGAAGTGGCCCCCTTGGGGTGTGCGCCCCGGGGCTATAGCCCCCCTAGCCCCCCCGTTAATCCGGGCCTGTACATAACCCTGACATAATATGTCATGTTATCACGCGAGCCTGTGGTATGCGAGAGTCCCTCTTCTGTGGCTGCATCTTCCCCCAGGTCTGCAGATCACAACATTAATTCGTGCTATGCCCTGGATGGAAATATTTCCATACTCCCTTCCTCCAAAACACCGGGATTCACGCCTCCAGATCTCTGCCAAACACAACACACAATATAGTCTATCAAAATTCAAACTTAGAAACACAAGTATTTGAAGGTGCATAACCATCACCCTTTGCATGGGGTGTCCCACAAGTGCTTTTCAGGAAAAATTTTTCTATGTACCTAGTAAATTAAAGAGCCCAAAATTCTGCGTCGAATGACCTTACCTACGAAAGCCAATATTGAGCCAGCCTTTAAGGGCTGGCAATTTTTGGATATTTGTATCAAAGAATACTAAACTCTTGTGTAAAATTTGCAGCATTTTGATTTATTGTTACAGGTAGAGAAGGAGGGCAATTTTCGGATCCAGGCGGAGGGGACGATGATGACGGAAGTGGAGAAGGTGGCAGCGAAACGGGAGACGACAAAGACACCAAAAGAAAAAAGAAAGGAGACTCGAAATCGTCAGGAGGGAAACCTCGAAGAGCAAGAACTGCTTTCACCTACGAGCAACTAGTCGCCCTAGAAAACAAATTTAAAACTACCAGGTTGGTTTAAGTTTCTTCAGGGCAGTTTGTGTGATTTCAAGAATTATATAATACATTATGTTGTGTTTTCCTGTTTGCGTAGGTACCTGTCAGTCTGTGAAAGGCTCAACCTCGCGTTGTCGCTGTCACTGACGGAGACGCAAGTGAAAATCTGGTTTCAAAACCGTCGGACCAAGTGGAAGAAACAGAACCCCGGGATGGACGTGAACAGCCCCACAGTGCCGCCTCCGGGGGCGTCGAACCCGGCATTTTTCCCCCACCATTTGGGATATCCGCCGCACTATCCGCCGCCTTTTGCTCAACAAGGATACGGCTATTTCCACCACCTGGGCGCTCACCACGGACTCGGACACAACGCGTGAAACAGAGTCGGATGAAACCGTCGGGTCGAAAATCAGTCTGTGAGCTGAGATGTCAAAGAGCCAATAAAACAATTAACTACCAATCGAGTCATTTGCAACTTCAAGCAGGTAATGTGTGATCGCAGAGGTTTGAAAGGAATCCTGGTTTCTTATATGATGGCTCACCACCACACAGTGGGAGGAAACGGCCAAATCCACGCACTTTGAACCCCTTCAAAGTATTCTTGTGCTTTTCGAGGGTGCTGAATCCGAATCAACAATCTGTTTTCCTCTAGGAATTCGCCTTTTTGAGATCCACTCCACATGGTGGACAGAAAACTCATCAATTCTCAACTTTTACTTCGGTTGATGATTTCATGCGTCACCAAAATTTGATATACTTGTCTTACAGGAAATGAAACGCTGAACACAACTGACACACATGTAATTTGCAATATTTTTTAGTCTAATGAGACTTTAAGAATTAATTATCTATATTTAATTATCTAGAGATAATTAATATAGCTATATTAATAGAGCTATTAATAGTCACTGTAAGAAAAATGAATGAAAATGTCTCGCGGATGAAAAAAATACAAAAAACACACGAAAAGTACAAAAACGAAAGAAAATGAAGAAAAAAAAAACAAACGTATAAGTTTTAGAAAAACGTAGCAAACTAAGAAAACCCGAAGTTCCCCGAGGCTTCTACCGAATTAATTGAAATTCTGCAATGTCTTCTTGGCATTGCTCACTTTCTTCTAGCTCATTTATGATTCATCCATCAAATCACAATGCATCTTGGCGTTTTCTAGCGTTTTAGACCCATTTTTTGGTACATGTTCTGACGCACTGGATAAAGATAGCGACTTGCTTATTTTTCATCTGAAAGGTAATATCCTGAAGTTTCTACTGAGTCCAAGGAGAGGCATAAGGAGAGTTCTTGTTCTTCTTCCGCCCTTGTTCGAGGTTTCAAATCGAATGTCTTTTGGACATAGACATGAACTAACCAGGTGATTATTGTGAAACGGATAGCCAGGAAAATCATTAAATGACAAATTTTGTATCAAACGTGTGTTTCCTGGATGATGAAATCTGTATCAGAGATGTGATTCCCGGATTAAAATCACTCATTGATAGAACTACTTTAAGTTTGCGTCCACTAACATCTACTCGAGCTGTATCGGTGACCATTAAAATTTAATCTGATGTAGGGCCCCAAAAAATCGAATCTACTTCCAAAAATACCACGAAAATGACACCTAACTCAATCTCATGGCCAAAAACCTCCAAAAGCCCTCCCGTAGCCCCTTTTTAGCCCCATGGGTTGGAGCGATTGAGCTGAAAAGCTTGCGGGCCCAACTAGATGGTCAAAATTAAAAAGTTTAGAAAATTCCGACTGCAGTTTATTTCACGAATAATAAACCAAAATTATGAGTTCTAGTTACTTCTGATCCGGCAGAGAATTCAAAACGTATTTCCAACAAAAGCCCCAAATTATACAGATTTTATCAAACCTGTGGCCTACGTCTTCTTTAATTCTTACCTACTGACCGATTTTCCATCTTCTGCAGGATTCAGCGAATATGATAAAATTAATTAGCCTATTAGCATTATTAATTCAAAAAACGATTTTCAATTTTCGGCCATTCTCCCCGGATTTGCCCGTTTCTTCCCACTGCGTATCCCAGGACACCACTGCCAGCAATTAAATGCAACTCCTTGAATCAAAACCATCGAAAAAGATCTGAACACGGCTCTGCTTTGTGGCAACGAAGATTATCTTGCTGATATTTTGATAAATTAGAATTTATATGTGCAATCTACAAATACCCCTGGTCTTTTGAAAATTCAAAATAAGCGTTTCTCATCTTTCGTTGTCAGAATGGATGACCTGTTTGAGCCAGCCCTATCAGTCCTGCTCCGGTTTGCCAGTTCACTTGAAAACATTATCTTGGAACTCACCCTTGAACTCAACGTGATTTGAGCCAATTTAAGTACGACCGAGTTTACAGATATAAATTCAAAATTGGTCACATTGTGCACTCACTTAGGTACCTACAAACTGAAATTCTTAAACTTCTCCCATTATTGTTTGGTAAAAATCTGAACGGTGGAGATTTTTGTACATAATTTAAAAAATCGATCGTTATTTCCGTTTTTTATGTTTGTAAAGTGTAAATTTTGTAAAAAATTGAAAATTACGTAGTGAAAAAATGTGTAAAGATTAGTTTCTCTGATGACCACTACAATTGACGAAGTATTCGTATATTTCGGTGATGAAATATTGATCGCACAGGTGTTTATTTCCCAGTACATGTGTACACTATCTATTATGAATATGTTAAATAAATTATTTTACAACTGGATTTTTTTATTTCGTTACCTCATTTTAAATTAAACAGTAAAGCTTGGTTGTGAATGAGGCGGTGCCGACAAACGACTCCCAACCGACAGATTCATCACAATTATTTCGCAACTAGGATCTAAAAAAAGGGACAAGGTGCGGTTCCGTTTACGATGGAAATGATTTCCTGAAGGAACTCGGAGGGAAAACAATGGCGCAGGGGAGCAATTTTTCCCCTCCCGATTGATAATCCGCTGACGGTGTGGGGCGATCCATCATCCGATGTGATCCCTGCGTCCAATTAGGGCACGCCCTCCTGCGCCCTGCAGCGTGTCAATCACCTATCAAATATCACTTAGCGTCGCCACAGCAACAAACCCTCCATCGCTCGCACAACCGTCTCATGTGGTGAGAATATCGAGTTGTGGTGAATCAAAACCCTCTGGGAAAAAACCCCTGTAGTATTGGTGCGCATCGAATGTTTCAACTTTGTCGACCAAACTGCTCAACTGATTTTCGATGGTGGGTATTGATCCTGAGGCGGGTGCGATTCTAGTACCTATGTATCAAGGTGTTTCGACTATTTAATTTGAATTTACATTTGTCTTGTGTCAAGGGAAGAGAGTAGAAGGCAATGTATCCATGTTCTTATCGCCGCTTGTGGTGGAGGATGTGAATATGAGGCCTTTGATCAGAGTATGCTCACAAGAGCCGTCTAGATGTGATATATCACATCTATAGGTAGGACTAAACCATCGGAAGAATGCTTTGATCTCCACAGTTTTGTCCGTGAATATGAAAGTTGGTGTGTTTGGTATGAGCTGGCAACATCATTTCCAGAGGGCAAGTGAGCCTAAACTGATTACAGGACAGTATGGTAAGGTAAAGGTAAAGTGAGTTTTACGTCAAGATTTTTGACCTAATCGGCATGACATGACGGAGCGCTAATTTGTTTACGAATCACTTTAACCCACCTGCTCATGTATTCACAAAATTTACATTGTCTTCCGTGGCTTCATCAGAATGCAGCGTGCAGTGACATACGCCCAGAACCACTCGGCTAATCCGCCCGCCTAGAGGGATGTAGGGGCTCGTTGAAACATGGAAAACGTAAAAATCGCCGTAATTCACCACGACTTGTTTCTAATGTTATTGTGCGTTAATAGGTAATCAAGAATAGATTATGAATTTTTTAGTCAAAAGTGATTTAGGAAGCTAGAAGATTTGTTTTCCAGATTGTTTGTACCTACTGCATTTTGTAGAAAAAAGCTGCAAATTTTACACAAGGATTTATTATTCTTTGATATAGGTTACTCGTGCAAAAGCTATTTCTGTGTCAATAGAAAAAAATTTGAGAAAAAAAATTTTTGGGATTTTTTCAAAAATTTTTTTTTCAAAAATTCTTTATTTTTTACTCGAAAAATATTTAACCTTCTGGGATCCTTCAAAAATCCCATTTTTAGCCCCATGAAAGCCCTATATATCACCACAGTGAAATCGGATCGTTCCGGGACCCCCGAAAATGGATTCTACGCCCAAAAGTACTTCGAAAACGACACCTAACTCGATCCCATAGCTAAAAGCTGTAAAAAAAAACCTCCTGTAGCCCCATTTTAGCCCCTTAGCGCCCACGGGTTTGGGCCATCGGACTGAAAACCTTGCGGGCACAACTAGATGGTAAACCAAGTATTTTGTCAAAATTTCAGATTTCAAAAAAAATTCCTACTGCCCAAAACGGCCCGGACGGCGTACGGCGTACGGCGGCCGGACATTTCGGATTTAGAATGTAGACCTCTTGAAACGGATAATGTCACATTTTGAGGCCGATCGGAGTCGTCGACCCCCGTCGCGAAAACATAGGTGTATTATTCTAAGAATAATAAGCCAAAAGATATTGAGAGTTGAGCCAATGATGAAATTTTTAGCCTACTGGTGCTCTTCCACTATTTTAAATTCAGACCTTTTGAGAAGTTCCCTATTGAGAATTTCTCATATTTGAAAACCAAACCTTGTTCATTGAATTCAGCACGAGGTCGTGTCAATGATTAATCAACAACTCCTGTTTTGAGACCTCGTTCGGAAGTATCATCCCCGAGGTCTGGTTGGTTAGACTGTGAGGGCGTGCAGGATCGGTAAGGGGACTCGGAAAGAAAAAAAAAACTCTAACGAGACAATCATCCGGTTGAGTTGTAACGATGTAGTGATGTCACTTTGGCGGAAAAGGCGGTGGGTGAAAAGGGTCGAAGTTGGGCCGAGAGGAAAAGGGGAGGTTGGCGAGGCATCACCCAATCACACAATATCATCTTTCTTTTCCGCCCCTTTTTCTCCCGTTGTTGACGGGAAAAACCTGGTTGCCACCTCTTTGGCGCAGGTGAACGACGCCGACGCCTTCATGGCCTTCGGGACTCTAAAGAACTAATGATTCTTTTTGTGCAGAATATTACTAACATCCTGGAAATTATGCAATTATGACAAATGCTCGAAATCAAATTTAGAGGGTTTATTTTCTGGGCCAGTAACCAAATGAACTGCAACTAGATTTACACCAGTGACGTCATAATAGAGTCGGTTTGTTGAGGTTGATAGGACCGTCCTCCTTCCAGACTGTCGGCTCTTCCTCTACGACCTACCACCTTCCATTCCCCGCCTAACTAGCGTATCCTCCTCCCCTCCAGCAAACCGTCTCCAGAGCGAGAAAAGGGCTCGTTTTAATGGCCCTGCCTGCTTTCCCGCTCCACATCTATTTTCTGGTAGACGTGACTCCGTTTATGGTTGTCAGCGTTTTCCCCGGTGCAATAAACCATGAAACTGGTTTTCCTCTCGAGAGATTCGCCTCTGCGACTTATTAGCATTTAACATTTATGAGATTCTGACTTGAGAATCGAATCGGGCTAACCAACGCAATCTTCTGTTTAATTGATCAGCCGACCAGATGCCTCACTTTAAATTCGTTTATTTGATGAAATCCTCGTCATTGTTAGCAGTTTAAAGAAAAACGGGAACTGAACCAAAATTACAGATTTAATGTGTTAGCAGGTGTTCCGAAATTATTATTATTGTGTATTTGGCAGAATTCTAAAGGTGCATACTCCATGTTCACGCCACCCTAGAGTTGTTCATAAGAATAAACAATTTAGTACATCAGCAGAGGAGTCGTTTGTTCTCCCTAACCACCTCTTTCAGGAATGTAGATAAACTTCCAAAAAATATGAATAATTATCAATCACTTAAAATTATTATTTGGGGAAGGGAGGAGTTATTAAATTAAATTCACACTGAAATTGAATTCTAATTATGAATTTATTTAAGTTATTACAAGAAATCAGAAGGGGAAGGCCGAAAAATTTTTGGGCCTCAGGTGGGACTCGAACCCACAACGAAGGTTCCTGCCGTCGGCAACGTCTCGTCAACCTTCGCATTACTAGTGCGATGCTCTACCGCTACTGAGACCAGCAGTCATGATAGAACATCGGAGATTGAAGGCTCAACCGTCCCCCTGCCCCCAACGCTTGATTCGGCCTTCTCATATTGTTGCTTATTTTCCCCTTCTGAACCCTGATCTGATATGAAGCCAGTAGACATCCTACTTTTGTCCCTCTTCCTAGGGGTCCCTTAATTCCCCAGGAGGAGTAGTTTCATTAGGTAATGACTTGAGGGAATTTTGAACTGCTTCCCTCATACAGTGTTTTATTTGGGGAAGGGAGGAGTTATTAAATTAAATTCACACTGAAATTGAATTCTCATTATGAATTTATTTAAGTTATTACAAGAAATCAGAAGGGGAAGGCCGAAAAATTTTTGGGTCTCAGGTGGGACTCGAACCCACAACCTTCGCATTACTAGTGCGATGCTCTACCAATTACGCTACTGAGACCAGCAGTCATGATAGAACATCGGAGATTGAAGGCTCAACCGTCCCCCTGCCCCCAACGCTTGATTCGGCCTTCTCATATTGTTGCTTATTTTCCCCTTCTGAACCCTGATTTTTAATTAATTAAATATAAATTAATTTAATAACTCCTCCCTTCCCCAAATAAAACACTGTATGAGGGAAGCAGTTCAAAATTCCCTCAAGTCATTACCTAATTAAAATTATTATTAAACTCGACTGAAGTATAAATGACAAATCAATTATTAATTGATAAGTAATCAAACTAAAAAAGTAACTGCCAACAAGCGACTCTACAAGTCACTCTACGCCCATAAGTTGAGTAAAACGAACATGTTTTCTTGAAAAATATAAACTAAATCGAAATGAGATGTAAGGACGTTAGCTCGGAACAAATAAAGTCAAAAAACTCGGCCCTTTGGCAAACCTCCTGGACCCCCGGATGCTTTTTGCTTAGGCCCTAACGTGTATCGACGCCTCAGAAACAATACCGCCTACCTATCTCGAATTTTTTTTTCGTAAAATGAGGTTTTGGTATTGACGCGTGCATCGCGCATCGCCGGAAGCTTCTAGTTCACAGACAAATTAACAGATAAAGCCATTATAGCTGAAAAACTAATATCGCTTATCTTCTTCTTGTTAGCAATCTGCTCATGATAGGGTATGTTATGACGGAGAGATAGGCGATGGATCGTCTGGTTTATAGAATCAAAATTTGATTCATTTTTTCCTTCCTCCTGTAAACTTTCTTCTCCAGTAGATAGGCGGTATTGTTTCTCGAACTAATACGTCTTACATAACATAATATGTTACATGTTATAATATTATTATAAACGTGACACTCCTGCGTCTCGGCTTAGGCGAGTTAGGTCACGGCTAAAGCATGTTCCATGCTAAAAATCGATTTTAATATACATAAAAATGAGATGAAGTTTTAGGATTCTGAAAATTTCTCAAAAAGTTGAAATTTTGAAGTTTTAGGTTAGGTACAGATAAAGTTGTAAATGCATTAAATAATGTCTTCAATAACCGTTATTGAATAACGTTGTGAATTAATGGAGACAAATAAATTATAAATTAAGACGGAAATCAGCGGAAAACAGCTACAACGGGCGGCCAACTAATGGGACGCTGTAAAAAACTGATGGCCCGGCAGTAAGCCGGCCGGCCAATTATAATTGAGCCTTGAGCGGTGTTTCTGCAGTTGGGTCAGTAAACATTAGAATGTTCGTCCAAATACTTCAGTAAATAACTTAATTTTGCAGTTGATTGAATGAAGTAGGAATCGTATTTTCAATGTAGGTAATACACATAAAATTCAGAAACATTTTATGTGTATATTTAATATAAGGTTTAATTAACAATTTACACAAATTACGTGAAAGTACTTGAGTAAGACCTACTACGTAGTTTTTATTTAGGCGAAAATACTTATTTAAAAAAACTATCAATTCGCGAAACACGAAGAACATTTTTGTTGCATTGCGCTAATTAATAGGGGTCGATTATTAAACCTCGTCGACCATTAAAATCTGTTTACCTTTATGCCGAAAATAGTTCATTTTTTAGACGATATTTTGGTGAAAATGTGTTTTTAATGCCCAACTTGGATGAGAGAAATTCGCCTGAGCGGGCATCAATTTAATGCAGACGGAATTTTTTTTTTTTTTTTTTTTTTTTTTTTACGGTGGATTAACTCGGAAAAATAGAGTGGTCCACCGTATAGGTATACCTACTACATTCATAGTCTAATTTATAAATCTGTCAACGATGAAAATGACGGCCATGAAAACCGTACACCTAACGACCGTTTAGTTGTTAATTTTACTTGAAATAGGTTATCTATCCACAGTTTTATCAACTAATCCTGAAATGCCGAAACCGGTGCTCCAAAGAACGTCTCGGGGTAAGGCCGTTTTGGAAAGAGCAGCGAGAGACCAAGCGACATTCCAGAGGATCGTCGTCGAAGAAAAACCGGCAGTCTTCAAACCGGGCGAGAAACCACCCAGTTTGACGTCGAAAGAGAAGTGGCTCAAAAAGAAAATTCCGCCGCAAGCCAAACCGAAAATTTTCAAAGGGCCGGCCCAGTGCAGAGTTGCTCCGCCGACGGAATTGCTCATGAAGAGTCCCAAATTGTACGCGCCCGCATACGACGCTCAGACGTTGGTGAGTTTGGAGAAGTTCGGGAACGAAATTATCCGAGACGAACCGGACGATGGGATTAGCGGATTGAAAACATCCAACTCTTACGCAGGTATTTTGAAATTACCGACTCATTTTTCGTTGAAAACAACTCAGCGCCGTCTATTTCATTTCGTTAGGAATTTTCAAGTTCCCGTTCATCACCGACATCGGAGACAAACCGCCGAAGCTCGATCTCGAGAAGCTCTTGCTGAATGCCAACAAACCCGCAACGTTGGAACACGAAGCTCAACATTTCAGTGACAAATTTTTCCACAGAAGCGGATCCATCGTGAACGACATTGGACCCAAAATAGTAGTCCTGTGCCCCAGCGTTCAAATTTCGGGGTTCTTCATGATAGCTTTGTCCAAGCGATTTAACGTGCCTGTGATTGACAGTAGGTAACCGTAGTGATGAAAGCGGATCAATCGTATAATACTACTAGGTGGCCATCCCCTACTCGCTACGCCAGCCAACCCCCGACTGTATCCCACTTGGCCTCAGACCCAACAACTCGTTTTCCCGTATTGTGCAGTTTTTTTTAAATACAGATTTTTTTTATTTTTGCTCCACTTTTGGAGCTCAGCTGCGCCAGGTGGAGCAAATTTTTGGTGGTTTCATATTTTTCTCGTCATCTACTCGGCAAAATGGATTTTTGGTATTTTTTTCAAATTTTTTAGAAAACGTTTCCCGTTTTCACAACAACAGTAAAACTTCGTAAAACCGCATATCTCAACACCAAACTGTCCCCAATATCGACCGAAATTACATGTGCGGATGTACTGTAACGACGACGATTTGATCCTAAAGGATCAATCAGGATTGATAATGTTGTTGGAAACTTGTTGAGGGTCAGTCAAATAAGACGAGATTTTTGCCGACGTTTCAAGAGATATATTCTCCTATCATCAGGGCCTAACGAAATGAAAAAAACACGAATTTAGACTTTGAATTTAACAATTGATGAAACTATATGATAGGACACAATAGTGAACAAAGTCTATATGATAGGAAACAGTGACAAGTGTACATAGAACAAATGAATATGATATAAATAATTTGGAAGGTAAGTAGAGGTAAACTTGCTCACTCAATGACAGGATTTTGCTCTTCTTACCTTCCAAGTTATTTATATCATATTCATTTGTTCTATGTACACTTGTCACTGTTTCATAACATGATATTATCATATACACTTTGTTCACTATTGTGTCCTATCATATAGTTTCATCAATTGTTAAATTCAAAGTCTAAATTCGTGTTTTTTTTTCATTTCGTTAGGCCCTGATGATAGGAGAATATAATATATATTTCAAGAGATATTATCTCTTGAAACGTCGGCAAAAATCTCGTCTTATTTGACTGACCCTCAACAAGTTTCCAACAACATTAATTGAAACGGTCAACATCACCATAAACTATTAGGATTGATAATTATCAAGGTTTCCATTATGTTCCGTTCTTATAGAACACCGTCTCCTCTGGCGTTTCATTTCCAAACGGAACACCTCCATGCGGTTTCTGAGAGACAGGAGAAAACACATTTGGGGCACTCACGACATTTACTTCAAGCAGCCTTTGCTCGACGGGTTGATGAGTGCGGCCATCAAAGCGACGCACAATCTCGGCTGCGTCATCAACGGAGTCCAGTTAGCCGATTGTTCGGATCAACAAGGTTCAGCATTTCGGACAACCTTGTCACTCGGGCTCAAGCCAGATCTGTTCGTGGTCATCTCTGCAGTGAGTTCAAGTCTCACCACAATTTCGAAAATGAGCAGCACAGACCGGAAATTAGTTTTAGGTTCACTCACTCACAACCGTCTAAAATCAGGCCAGGCTAGAGGAAAATCTAGTGATGGAAGCACAAGAGAACATTATGGTGGACCCTTACACAATGCTGACGTACGTCTCCAAAACAATCTGGGATGTAGATGAAGAGCATGAAGTCAAATTTGACAAATTGCAGAGCCAGGAAATAGAACCTCCCACTGCGGCTCACTTTGCTCTGTGCTACTCTTACGAATGTGGCGATCCAGAGTTATATTACATGAAGAATGTAAGTTTTCATTTTTACGGTTGCATGGTACCAGTATTTTTACTACATTACCCCCAATGCACAGACGGATCAAACATTGAGAACAACTTCAAAATTGCATTTCTATTCGTATCACGGCGTGGAGCACAGGCATGATTGGAAAGATGATACGATTGTGTTCCCTATAAAAAGAGCTGGGATGCATCCAGACGTCATTAACTTGGCTAGTTACAAAAACGACTACAAAGCTATTGAAAAAATAAACCAGAAATATTACCGGGCTTTGCTGTTGTTCAAGAAATATTTCAACAAGGACCAAGTGACGAATTTGGAGGTTTGCGGACAAACTGATCTTTGGATGCAGTTTTTTGTAAGTGCGGGAATATAAGCGTCAGTAAGTTTGATTGTGTAGATAAGTGTGTAAATAACAGTTATCCGGGGATTGTTCTAAGAGTTACTGTGGGGATGTTTACCCCCTGTGTCTCACTTTCTTCAGCCTGTCAAAAACGTCGTCAATTCCTTCAACACAAATGGCGGCGAAAAGTTGAACGTAGCGCCTGGAACTGTTAATCCATCATACAAAACAATTTTAAATTTCAGGAGCGCACCATGTGGTGTTTCAGCAAAAGCCTTGGCAGCCTATTCAAGGTTGCGCGCCGCCTTGCAGGGAGCAACTGGGTCCTCAGTTCGAGCGATCTGCTTGTGATATTAAGTGACATAAACTGACCTTAGGGTGTTGAGATCGCCCTCATCAGGAAGGCGTGAGGACAGTTTTGGTGCAGTAGTGCCATTTATTGCTGGGGTTCTCCCGGTAGATCTGGAGCCAGCCCACCGATCTGTAGCCTTGGATTTGTGAGGGATGTTCCTTTCAGGTGCTGGAGTGAAGCTTCGAGCCTGGGATGTGCTGGACATACTTGTCAGCCAGTGGTGGTAGCTGGAATGAGCTACTGAGTCCACTGGGAGACTCACCTTTGAGTACCTTTGGGGAAATTTTCTTCCCATCTCTGGCTCAGTAGTGGAAGATGCCTTGGATGGTCCGTGATCATAAGACCTATCAGTTTCAGCGGCCATGGAGACTTCTCAAATAACTTGCACATGGGGGCCCTGAGAACTCAGTAACGCATATATATATGCTTCTGAGCTACCCAAAATTTGCAAGGGACATGCCCATACCAGTGGTCGCCTTTTGCTGACGGTGTGAGGGAGCACTGGAGCAGGAGATTTACAGTCCTATACTAAGCAAATCTTCTTCATATATTACAGCATTTGGATGTACCAGATGCGAAGACAGAAGCGTTTTTTGCTTGCTGCCCTCCAAGAGGCAGAGAAGTGGATGATTGGAATACCGATCACGAGCTGTTTACTACTTCCTGTCTTCAAACGTATAAAGACAAAACCATGAACGAAATAAGAGAACGGTGGTGCCAACGAGTGGAGAAGTCGTTGAAGTCGGACGAGGTTCTTTTCAAAGGAGAGTTCCGGAGTGGGGACAGTTGGTTTTATCCAGTTCTGGAACCGAATTTCGAGAGTGTTTATTTGAGGAAGTCCCCAGCAGACTTTAGCGCTCTGGAGTGAGTTTCAAGAAAGTGTTGCAGACAATTTTTAAACATACCTATTGAAATACAAATATTGGATGGTTCTAACGAAATATACAATGAGTATTTATGATGCAATTCTAAATGATTTCTAAAGGCATATCCACTAAGTGATAATAATTATCAAAATTATTTTGACTCAGGTCCAAAGTTAAACTGAAACTCCCTTGGCAAAGGTGTTGCCCAGTGACTACCATGAAGTCCGGATTCGCTAAATCAGGGCACTTCAATTTCCGAGCTATGTGAGTATTTTTCAGTCGTCCTCATCAGTGCAAAATACGACGTCACCATAATATTATCTAACAATCTTTGCGCGATCAGATATGCAGATTCGATGTTCTATTTCCTGAATCGAAAAAGTTGTTACGATTTCTTGCTTCAACCTTCATTTTATTACCAATGGGGTTTGGCCAACCCGTGCTATGCCGTCGTAGTCAGTGGACCCCCAAGATGTGGAATAAAATTCATATCGATCTTGCTGGCCAAAGCCTTCCGTGTTGCGGTATGAGCATCCTAACTTTTCCAATGTTGAAAATGAACGAATCATTACTTTGACATTTATTAACTCATACAGTTGATCGATTACGAATCAATTTACCGACAAGCTGTATTGCTGAAACGAGTGAAAAACTACGCTTTGAACTTGGACATGGCTTATCATCGAATCATGCAAGCCATGCTACACCATGAATACCTATTTGACATGCTGTACCACAAAGACAGAGAAACTTTCAAAGAGTTCGTTCGGTGGGCTTACCAGAATCTGCGTCGGTAGGTGACATAGTTTGTTGCTCGTCCTCTAACAAAACGATTGGATGATAAATACGGAGTTTATTCTTGATGTACAGATACAGCTTAGATGCCAACAAGAGAAAAAATAAGAGTCGTAGCAAAGAAATAAAATCAACAATGAAATACTTTAGACAACTGGATTGGAGAGAAGAAAATACTAGAGTGTTCACGAAATCTTGCAAAAGTAATCATTCACCAGCAAACATAGACAAGACTGTATTTGACAGAATTTCAAATGATAAGTTCTGTTTTTAAATTCCCCAGTTATAAACCGTAACATCTAAACCGTTAGAAGATAACTTAAAAAACCTTCGAATCATTCAAATGATTAGTTTCGTTTTGGAATTTCCCAGTCAAAAACCTGGGCCCTATCCCAAATGTCGATATAAAACTTGGATGGGACTATTTGATGGACACGATGGACAGCGTTGGCTCCATTATCGACCCAACTCCTGAAAACGATCTGGCTCGAATGAAACTGGAAATATACCTGGACGTCTTGGCTTCGGTCGCCAACTACGCTGAATTCAGAGGGGACATGGCTGATTTGATAAGGTGTTTAAGAAAGTTATCTTAAAAATTGTTGACATTCTACAAATATACAATGGCAGGATAACCAGCTCGGGTGATTTTCAGGCTTCTTTCTTTGTGCCCGCCTGAGCTGATGAGTTCGTTTGAAATTCACAAGCCAGAAGAAGTCAAACTTGTTTCTCAACTAGCAAGTCGGTTACAACTTTAGCGATTCAATTTGGTGAGACGTACAGCTGAATAAATAAGGGATACAAATGCATTTTATTATCTACAGTTGAAAATTATTTGGCGATGACTGAACTTCCAACACCAAAAGAAGAGATCAACTTGATGGCTGTGGCTATTCACGAAGTCATCTGCACCAGTACGCCCAGTCGATGGTAAATATCATTCATTTGAGTAGTTTCACCTTCAACAGATCACCACATCGTTCATCTTCAGCCGAGGTTGGGTCTTCGAAGGCGTAAAAATACACCCCCAGCTCGTCAACCAAATGGAGTCCAGTATAGGGATCCGTCACGCCTTCATTACCATCAACGATCCGTCCTTTTTGAGCTACAGCAAGCGAAGGGTTTCACTCTGCAACACCATCAAGCCTGAAGAAATACAATGTGACTGTACGCAAGGTATGGGTGGACATGCAAATTTTTATAGTTCAGTGAAATTGGGAAAATAGAGGAAAGTTTTGGGGTAGTCATAATGTCCATTGTGATGAAAGGTGGATGCGGTGAGATAGTTGGGAATCCATCTTAGAAAATACGATTTAAGACGAAGTAGTCCAGTTGTACTGATGATGGTCTAATCAACCGAAACGTGTCTACAAGTTATGTTTATATTTTTATCGTGGAAATAGACTACTTCGTCTTAAATCGTCTTTTTTATCTCCATTGTGTATCTAATAGTTCTTTGATAATTTTGCAGATAAATGCACGTTCAATAAGCACAATCAACATGAGCGTACAAGGTAAATTTCTTGCATGTTTCCTATGGGAAACACTGCAAATGAAATAATTTGAGTTTTTCAGAAACTAGTAGTCTATTTCGATGTCTTGCCACTACACTGAGAGAAAAAAAGGGCCTATTCTAGGTCATTTTTCGATTTTTTTCTAGGTTAAATGCTGCCAACCTAGATTTTTTTTGGTTTTCATTCTAGGGTGGAACAATTTAGTCTAGGTTGAATATAATTTAACCTAGATTGAAAATACTGGTGAAGTTACCTTCCTAAAAATGCAAACAACCAAGATTTAAAATACGCCACCCCCACACTTAAGTTCTAGGTTATGTTCACGGTGTGTGCCGCCGCCTCCATCCATTTACAGTCTAGGTTAAAAACATTAATGTCTTGGTTGTCTCACCCTGGTATTCAATGTTTTTCACTTTCATAGACGGTTGATTTACCCTAAAACAAAACGTTCTCACCCCACCTCAAACAATTTACAGCCATGGCGCGTTAACCTAGAACCCTTTTTTCTCTAGGTTGTTTCCCTTTATTTACGAGGTTGTTTCAATTACTATCCCTGTTGTTCCAGTTAAATTTCTAGGTAGTTTCCTATTCTTTTCAGGTTGATCCTAATAAATTACTAGGTGGTCCACTTTTCTTTCTAGGTTAGCTCCACTTCCATTGCAGGTTGTTTCTATCAACTTCAACTATCTTTCTGGGTTGTCTCTGTTTCCAACTCAGTACGAAAATTTGAATGTGACGTCATAATATGACTGCTCATAGTGACAGAAATTAGATGATTAGAATTTGACAAAGATTTGGCCTCAACCCCACCGGCTAAATAGCAGGGGTGCCAAGAAAACGAGAATTAACGCCCACCGCCTACAGTGGCGCTCTCCGCGGCCGCTTAGCGTACTGTAGAAACAACCTGGAATTTATTGAATGAATTTCAATCACTGTTGTTTAAACCTAAAACTATTTGTAGTACTACGGTAGTTTTAACCGAGACTGAAAGTCTAACTTTTTCTTCTGGGTTGTTACCTAAAGTAGCAATCTCGCCTTTTAAATCTCTCGGTTGTTTTCAGTTGTACAACCGAGACTTTAATGGAGGGGAATTATATGGAAGGTCAAATCATTCAATTCTGGGTTACCCCACTTAAAAGTCAAAGGTAGTTAATATATTTTCTAGGTCTTCACAATGTCAACCTAGACCAAATGTGAAGTTCTCATTTGGTCTAGGTTGACACTTTTTTATTTCAGGTTGTGGTCAGAGGGCGGGTAATAACGGGTTAGGTTGTTTCTATATGGGTCTAGGTTGTATTAATATTTTTCGATGTTACTTTAACCTGGACCTATTTTTTTCTAGGTTGAATCAATTGATTCTAGGTGGTTTCAATTTCTTTTCGAGGTTATTTCGGATTTAACCTAGCCACTAAAAAAATCTTTTCTCTCAGTGTAAAGTGCACAAGTTAAACTTGATTGGCGTTCTTTCTTCAGGAAAAAGCCCGTGAAATGCGGATGCGTCGATTGTGAACGATTGAGGGAAATCAAAAGCAAGTTGAAGAAGTTGTCTCCCCAGACAAGCAAGTCCGTGACTTTAGGGCAGACTTCTATTTCTCCCTACTGAACACTGTGGTTATGCCCCCAAGTGAAGTGGGGTCAACATTGACGACGAGGATTCGATTGGCGAGCTCAAAAAGGCCCAAACAATTAAAAAGTCTTCCTGAATCAGTTCGTCTAGCAACTCTATAGAATCAATAAAAGAATAATAATTATTGAATTATTCAAGTAGGGAAACCAAATATCATCAGCAACCCTCAATCGCCCCCGCGTCCGACCTCGACGTTTCGAGCAGTGATGCTGGGGAGATGAGCTCAGGCTTTACATGGGAGTCCGTCAATCCCGCGTGCTATCACACGTCTCGAGCGACGGACGTTGCACTGGTGGATCTGAAAGGTCCAACATCTATCACGACGTTTCACGCAGGATGTTGGCTACCCAAACGCTACTGTCAAGTAGCACCGAGAAATCTTGTGCTCATCCAGGCTGCTCAGGGAATGCAAAACAAAGACAATTTTCACAGTTGGAACCAATCTGCCGCTCGTGCTATTGAAGACGGTAGGTGTGAGGACTCAGGGCCTCACTCTTCTTCTTCCCCGGGAAGCGCTGAAGTAGGCGGCGAGATTGGGCGTTCCTTCTTCACTCACCGCCCACAACCCGGACTTTCCCAAATCAGGCTGCCAAGCTATCATTTCACTGATGGCTTAAATTCAACCATAATTGATCAATTCAATCACAATTTAAACGCAGTGTTGGTCCCGCCGACTGGGAATCCCATGGACGATGCCAGTTGCAGCAGTTGCGAAGCAGCCAAGCATGGCATGGAGCTTGGGGCAGTTAAGGAGCAACAGTGCTACCTCACCGTGGCGACTAGAGGGTTGTGCAGGTTTAATCTAACTCGCTCTCCACAACAATTCAAGAGTTATAACAGAACTAATCCGAACCTGTATCTTTGATATTACACTGAAAATAAATTTTGACCATCCGATAGAAACAAATTGGATAACCAAACACAATTTCGGAAGCAGTGATTTCATGATAAGAAATGATTGTTTTCGTAACGATATTGAAGGGAACGAAAAGGTAAATTTTTATGAGTTCCAAGCGAAATACTGTTGTTTTCTGGCAGATTTGAAAAAATAAAACTTTCGGTGGGTCCTAACTCTTGGGAAATCTGCCTCTGAGATCCCGCGAAAGTAACCGAAAAAAAAATCTCGGCGATTGAGCCCATAAAACACGGCGGTCCCGAGATGATATCCCTTCCCTAGGCATTAAAAGATGGCAGTTTCCTCACCCTTTTTTTGTCCCCCAAGGGTAAGATAAAGACCGAACAGTATACGGGCGGGTTTGGAATATGCGAGGGAGACCCGAAAAACTCGTTTCGGGGAGTAGTGAGCAGGAGGAGGCGGCCGGAGTTGTTGGAATCAGTCGGGTTGATTCCAATCGAAATCATAGCAGGTAGAAAGAAAAATGAACGACTTTGTTTGAAATAAATTGTACGTACCGATCTACCTACAAAAACGAACTTTTGTGGGTTCGTTCGCAACGTGTTTTCAAACCTTTCAACCGCTGTGACATCTCCTCACTTATACCTCCATGCTTTGAGGATGGGTGAAGTAGCATGGCTGACGATGAAGAGGGAGAAGGAAGAGGCTTTTGTCTTTTACAGGTAATCCCAGGGAAACCCGTTTTTTATCGCTCCTTTTCCACATGTTTAAACTCCATTAACTGAACTGCATGAAGGATAAGATAGGGACTCCCCCTTTTCTAATAGCTCACCCCCTTCCATTTTCCGCTTCACGCTGGAAAAATCATTCGATTTCCCCTTCAACATTTTCTTTTGGGCTTCCGGAGCCGGTTCCATTTGTATAGGAGAATGCCAAAGACGAATTGATGCAGCAAAGAAGGCACTGCTGCTAGGTCTCCACGATCGTTGAAAAGGACACCGTTCATGAACTGCTAGGGGCTTTCATCATTGACTTACAAATGGCTTCGCTGAACAGCCCAGGCACCCTTTCATTGTGTGAATAAATTGCTCATATATACCAAAGAGCCACTTAACCTAAATTAATTAAACTTCAATTAATATATTTAATTAATCTAAATTAATGGAGATTAATAATCTCTATTGAAAATTTCTTTTACATACTTCTTGAAGACATTTAGGCCAAGAAATGGTCTTTTCACATTTAGGGCGATTGATTTTAGAGCGCAAAACCTTAATAGAGCGTAAAAACCTCATCCCTATTTATATACATTTACGCATAAGGTTCATATTAAAATAATTTTATAAATTGAGGTGGTTGCATCACAAAAGGTTTTATACGGCCAATTTTTCAATTTCGGACTTATGGTTGGTTTGGGGTTTTGGGAACTGCTTCTTCACGAAAATGAAGTCGTTTCAGCTCTAATCGTATTCTAACCATTGAAAATAAGCGTTTTAAAATCGAGTTTTCAACCAAAAAGTACTAAATCCATAAGGTAAGTTCCAAGCAAAACTTACTCTATCCTTTTGATTGAAATTTCTATCCGCATCTCCAGTGTTGTTTCCTGGTTCACACTTCGTTTTTACCGTTTTAATTAATATTAATGCCTCTTCAGGGTCATTTTTATCCCAAAATCGTGTTCGCCACATTGTGAAGAGATGGTCTAAAAACATTGCAACAACAACTCAATCCAACCACGATTTTATGTGCTAATTCACCTCGGTCATTACTGTTTCGGTTTCGTTTCGTATAGTGTATTCACTCAATTTCCAGCTAAATTCACGGTGGCGCGCGTTTTTCGTCTTTTGAACTTCAAAGAAGAAGAAAAGTTATGGAACCCGCAAAAAGCGGAAACTTTGGAGAAGGCGGTGGGGTTTTGACAAGAATATAGACAACATCGACCTCACGTTTGGCGCATGAGTAGGGATTGCAATCCCGGGATCCCGAAATCCCGGGATCCCGGTCGATTTTTGCCAATTTGAAATCCCGGGATTCGTGGAGTCAATCCCGGGATCCCGGGGTTCGAGAATTAATTGCACCTCGTACGTAAATTGCTCAAGTCTTGTCGGGAAAAATCTTTTAACAACGGACAATAATTCGAAGGCTAAGTGAAAGTGCTCTAAGATGAAAACTGTGAAGTCCCCTGAAGAAAGGATTCGGAAATCTATGAACCAGCCGGTGCCGGTGCCGAAAATACGAAAAGATTTATCGACCACAATTAAAAAAGAAACGAGCCTGTTCAAAAATGGAGGCAGCCGAGGCCACCATTTGGATTTAGTATACACAATTTGTGGATATTTAATATCTCCTGTTAGGCCGGTCAGCGGACAAAAAAAGGGGGCTTAGAACGGAAAAATAGACACGTTCTAATTTTTTTTAAATGTTGTCAGGGACGGTACCAGCTTTGAAACCCTTGTGCTAAATGCTGGATGCTCAAAAAGCCGCGAAATTTTCGGATTTTTTTTTTTTTTTTTTTTTTTTTCAGTTCTTGGCTTTTAGCTTCAAAAATGTGCTCCCTAACGAAAAAGTCACTGTATACTATTTTCAAGTAGACAAGATTTGCTACCATTTGAGCGCAACGGCAGCTTTCTAGGACCAATGGGCCCCGAGATTAACCCTCTTCAAACATTGACCATTTTCCCCCAAATGTTAGAAATCGTGGTTTTATCCTTCTTCAGTACGGAATATCGGCTATGATATTCATCCCACGAGGAAAGTTATGAGGAATGAAATTGTAGAGCAGTGAATCAGCTTCAATTTAAGCACAACCAGAACACGTAGGACTATCCCACTGACCTCCGTAGAAGCTGAGAGGGCCTTTTGAGTAGCAGGACTATTTTCGACAAAGCTAAGAAGCAAATTGGCTGGCCAACTTTGAGTGCTTTCTAAGATCCAACATTATGATTTCTAAAAGCACATTTTTTGAGTACATAAGTGAAATTTTTCCTTCATGAGAGAAGTAATATTTTATATAATTTACTATTATTGTAAATAAACAAGTTTTTCGTCCTTTTTAATCAATTTTTTCACGTTCAAACAAAAATCATCAATCCCGGGATTAATCCCGGGATCCCGGGATTGCCTCTGAAAAATCCCGAGATCCCGGGATTCAGAAAAACGTTCGGGATTGCAATCCCTACGCATGAGTAGGGCGACCCGACGGAAAAGCCCGAAAAACATTACAAAAATAAAACAAAACAAAAAATTTAGATTTGGCTGAGGATGAGATTATTGTCAAATCTATTAGACTACTGTAAAATTTCCCAAATCTCTGGAAGGGATCTTGCGAATTTCGACTGAAATACAAGAAGATCGAAATTCCATCCCTCAAAAACTTATTCTGCAAAGCAATTTTTGTACCGGTTTTATCCCAAACTGTTACAGTCAAAACGTAATCTATCCATCTGTATCAGTCAAAAAATACTTCATCCATGGCTTCAGAATTTAAATTTTAACGTAGCTAATCACATTTTTAACCACATACGATTGAGAGAAGAATAAACTTAGACATAGACATGTCAAAACCATAAATCTCCCTTATGGGGACCTTTTAGATCATGTCTATGTCTGGGAGAGGAATACTCACATAGGTGCCCCTGTAAACTACCCTTAAAAGTGGTCCGATCTCAAAAAACGAGGACATTCTGTCAAACACATCCCAAACAGAACAATCACGCCAAATTTCGACTTTCTAGCACAACGTGAAGTCTCCGAAAAAAAGTTGCATGTTTTCCGTGATTACACTTTTTCCTGACCCCCTCGCCTTAGACATAGACATGTCAATTACGGTCGATGTGAAAAAAATGTTTGGTAATGTAAGGTGGATGCGGCGAGATAGTGGGAATCCATCTTAAAAAAGACGATTTAAGACGAAATAGTCTATTTCCACGATAAAAATATATAAACTTGTAGACGCGTTTCGGTTGATTAGACCATCATCAGTACAATACGGGGGTATTGTACTGATGATGGTCTAATCAACCGAAACGCGTCTACAAGTTTATATATTTTTATCGTGGAAATAGACTATTTCGTCTTAAATCGTCTTTTTTTTTTTTTTTTTTTAATGTTTGGTTCTTATGAGCTATAGTAAATTTGCTACGGGTTTTTGCGGTTCCTGTAATTTTTAATCCAGTGGCTATAGTACCTACTTTTTTCAATGCAACCTCCTCAATTTAAAAATAAATTACTATTGTAATTATTTCTTTCATACAAAATGGTACCTCGGGCATAGTTGGCAGTTGGCTTAGTGGAAGAAGAAGATTAAGGGATGTGTGGTGGGTCGTGAGGGAGTTGGCTGATCCGATCCCCAATGTTGTGTCTTCATCTCAAATGACGCGTGAACTGGATCAACTAGCCGGTTGGGTGCTCGTCATGGGCTGATAGCACTTCGAATCGGACCAAACGGGTATTCATCAAGTTAATGATCAGTCTTGATTCTAAGAGGGGGAGACGTGCGATTCAAGTAGCGCGATGAGGGTGTTCAATGGCGTTTTAAAACGTTTTGGACGTTGCGAGGGGATTCACCAAATCTAGACAGCGTGTCTTCGTCGGGGACAGTTCGACTTCACAAAGGACGGCAACTGCTTGGTCGGCTCTGTTTCAAACCTCATTAGCCCCTTGATGGTCTGCTAATTTGAGAAAGAAAGTCAAATTACTTACCAGTTCGTCGAAAAAAAACAACTGGGAGACGAGCGGGAGTATCTGAGACGACACCTCGTCCCTGTCAGCCCACCTCTGAAACTAATGAGCCCGGATATCTTGTTACAGCGCTCTCTGGTGTTTTCCGCTGATTGACACGAGATTGGTTACAACTATAGCTCTCAAACGGCGGATGACTCCCGGTAATTGGGTTCTCCTGAGCATGGGGCTTCGCCAACAAAACGTGATGAAATCCAAGATCCAGAGGGTGAATGACTCCTTCTGAAACATTCTAGAAAAAAAAAAAAAAAAAGATTGGCAAGTTGACGAAAGACGTGTGTTCAGATTTATATGAAGGCTCCTTCGCATTAGGAACCCTCTCTATCCTCTACGCTGGTGAATGAATGATCTGCCTGTATGGAGAATGCTGGAGGCGATGCGCCGGATCATAAAATTGGCACGTTTTGGTGGTACGATAGCTTCCGGCGGATTTCATTACTATTTTGACCGAGACCTTTTTTCAAAAATTAACTGATAGGAACCTAAAACACCCCAGCTAACCAAATTACATTGAAAATCCTATCATTAGTTTTTTCTACAAAATATTTGGGCACATTCGTTTTCCCTCAGCCTCCCGCAGCCTCGTTTGCTGGCGACTTTTTGGAGCGACAGCATTGTTGTGGGACGCACGTGTAATCGGCCGGGAGGGGAACCTAACTTTTGACCTGTGGGCGACTCCCCTCCGAGGAGGGAAACCTAACACTTCGATAAGCCGCTTCTCGGACGTCTCGACTGCTAATGACCAATAATGGCTTTCCGGGAGGGAAAACGAACCCGCCCAAATATTTACCAATTTAAAAACGTTGCGGTTAACTTGCCATAATTTTCAAGTGTAATTAATAATTCTTACTTAATGTGGGCACTAAGTTGAGACGATGCATATGCCGACGTTTCAGAAGCTTCCTTATCATGATGGCTTAATGGAATAAGAACGCAAATGATTTGTGAAATAAATTTCTAGAATGTTGGAGATTTAATCTTAACTTAAAAATGCGTAAAATGTTGGGGGCAGTAAGACGCTAATGGAAGTCCACAACCTTTTTCCCCCAATGCCCTGGTGATGGAGGAATATTTCTTCTGAAACGTCGGCACATTCATCGTCTTGTTTGACTTGACCGCATTCCTTCAAACAGTCAACAACATCACCAACATAACTATTGATACAAGTTGCGTAAAAATGTGACTAATTATTTTTTGAGAAAAAAAATCCATTCACTAAGAAAGTTTTTCATGTTGTACGTCGATGAACGTTTATCGACTCGAGTCGATCGTTGAAGTTTTTCAAAGTATTTATTTTAAACCAGATAAATAAAAAACGGTTCTTCTTCTTCTTTTTCGTCGTCTTCTTCTTCTTCTTCTTCTTCAGATCTCCAATATCGACATCGCCTGGTCAGCGGGCCCGTATAATCCCATAGTTCATCTCATAGACGTATGAACGGTTCCTGGATAGGAGGACGTAATCACCGTGTAATAATCTGCGCATCTGTGGCCTTATCGGTTGCCGATGGGTCGGAACTAACTCCCCCAAACTACCGTTCTAGAACTAAAGTCTCTCCCCCACCAAGCCATATGGGATCTTGCACACAACTACACAAGTTGTTGCTTTCCGAGGGTGGCCCTTATGGCTCTGATGAACAATGAGAGACCAACTCTGGACGGCAGACCCGTAATTTAATGGGGATTATTTGGGTGTAGCTCGCAACTCCCCGAAGATGATTTCCCCCAATAATTATGCAGTATCAGCCCATTACATCGCGAACCGGTTGAATCATTGCTCGAATGCTCTTAACCGTAACGCACACCCAGTACTAACGTCAGAATTAAAAAAAATAATATTGGAGCCGCCACATGAGAAGAACGAGTATGAGGAGGAGGAGGAAGAGGATGAGAACCATCTTTTTGTAGTCACGGTGTGGTTTTTTGCCGATGGTGCAGAGGTCTAATCCACCGGTGGTTAGGGTGAGAAATGACTCATCTGCTGAGTAGTCATTTTTGTCAGCAGAGGAGTCATTTCTCACCCTAACCACCTCATTTTTGTAGTCATTTTTATTCTGAGGTAGTTCCAATAATCGGAAAGATTTGAATTTAAAAAAAAAAAAAAAAAAACAGAAAAATTACCCCAAACAGTATTAGCTCCGTTTGGCGCATTCTTTCGCCTTGAGTTTCCCCAAAGACGGCAAAAGCGCTGCAAATTTTACACAAGGGTTTATTATTCTTTGATATAGGTTAATAATTAACCTATATTATTGTGAAAAAGATTTTTCTGTACAATGTTTGGACAGATGTGGGAGCTCACAAAATGGATTTTTCGTCCAAAATTACTCGGAAAACGACACCATGACTTTTGACTCCCTGAGAGGAATCCCATTTGTAGCCCCATGAAAGCCCCATAGATCCCCACAGTGAAATCGGATCGTTCTGGGAACGGATTCTACGTCCAAAAGTACTTCGAAAACGACTACTAACTTGACCCCATACCCAAAAACTTCAACAACAACCACAACAAAAAAAAACCTCCCGTAGCCCCATTTTAGGTTACGGGTGACTGGCGATCAGGCTGAAAACTTTGCGGGCACGACTAGAACTAGATGGTGAACGAGTATTTTGTCAAAATTACAACAACCAAAATCATACCTACTGCCCAAACCGTCTCGGACGGCAGGAAGAGATTTCGTTTTTGGAATCTGGACCTCTAGAATGTATGCATGATGTCAAATTTTAAGGACTCCGTCGCGACTAAATAGGTGTATCTTACATTGGTGTATTATTCTAAGAATTAAAAAAAAATATACATTGCGTCCCCACTGGGCACTTTCCGTTTTTTTTTTTTTTTTTTTTTTTTTTTTAAGAGGAACCCGAATTTTTAACTGGATTTCGAAAGTTCCTCCTGCAAGGTCAAAAGACAGTGAGATGGTGAATAGACGTTCAAATTCGGGAAATTCGCCTATTTACGGCTCTCTTTTTTTCAGGTTCGTTTTCCTATTGATTTCTTAACGCTGAATCAGGAATTTGAAATCGGATTTCAAAAAAAACGTCATCCGGTATTTCATTAAGGGAAAAATGTGTAATAAATTAAGCATCCATAGCAGAAAATGTGGAGCCAAACCAGCAGAGTAATCTGGGGCAATAACAGTAGTTAGTGAGAAAGCCTTGTTGACAGACAAACTTAGCTATGCGATTTGATTTCTTTGAAAAATTACATTGTTTCTGATTCTTTTAATATTCCACTCTATCGATCACTTGCATGTGTTTTCCGTTGATGCCATTAGCCTTAGCAATACCTCGAGCCCAAGCCCTTAAACTAGCAACCAAAACTCCATTAATTTTCTATCACATGCCAGGAGGGCTTGGGGGCCGGCAGGGGTGGTGGGAAGGTTGTACAGTTAACCGCGCTGAACAACCAAAGCGTCATTAGCCGTCCGAACAAAGGCTGTTAATTTCTGATCAATAATTCAGCCACCCGATAGCCCAAATGGAAAGCAGGTCGAGGGTCGCATAACGACGGCGGGGAAGTTGGTTGTGATAAGAAGGGGAGAAGGGGGTGATTGCGATAAGGGTTGCCGGAGAAGGGGGGGGGGGGGACCTGATTGTTATTCAATTCAACCAAAAACCGATCCGCGGGCAATTAGATTGATGATTTGTATCCCGGCGCAGACCCAAAATGCAGGCTGCTTAATTGGGGAGGTTGAAAGGGGACTATTTGTCAAATTTTGATCACTCAATCACCCCAACGCAATCACTTCGCGTAATTATATGAGTTGAGAGAACGGCGAAAATTACATGCTAACAATCATCACCGTATTTACATTAGCGGGAGGTCGCGATTTCAAAAGACGGAAACGTTCAGAGCCAATTTTGGGGAAATTATTGTTTCAGCCATTGGCACATTATCAACTAAAATTACGGAACGTGGCGTGGAACGAACGAATTGTTTGTTTTGCCTCACGGCACCAAGCTATCAACTAGTGGGCCACTCGTGCTGCTCGCCCTGGCTGCCCTCCTCCCTCCACTGAATGTATGCGAAGTTAGTGAGGAAGAAGGTGAGAGGAATATCAGCCACTTTGTAGAGACTGGGAAGTGAATAAATGGGCCTACAATCCAAGTATAATATTTAAAATGTATACCTACTACTAAATCTCATCGTGTCTGTCTGTCTGTGTCCGGTTCACGCCTGAACGGTACCCAGCTCGAAAAAATACGGCGGTTTTTCTGGAGGGTTTCGCGTGTTCAGGGGAAGGACAAAGGCTAACTTAAAACCGCCCTTAGATCCCTCTTTATTCGCGTAGGTCGACCTGGAGAAGAATTTGGTAACCCAGCACTCATTTTTTTTCGACCGTCATCTGGCCTACCTACGGGTATTTCTACTGTCCGTAAAAGTGGTTGGCTGAGCGAAGCGAGCTCCCCCCCCCCCCCCCCTGTCAAAGTGCTAGTATGTATAATTTAAAAAAAATTACATTTAATGTAAATTTTTCGGGAGCTCGGGTCACTGCGGGAAGTGTGTTTTGGAAGGTTTTCGGCTATGGGGTCGAGTTAGGTGTCGTTTTCGAAGTATTTATGAACGTAGAATCCATTTTTGGGGGTACCTGAACGATCCGATCTCACTGTTGCGATCTATAGGGCTTTCATGGGGCTAAAAATGGGATTTTTGAAGGATCCCAGGAGGTTAAATATTTTTCGAGTAAAGAATAAAGAATTTTTGAAAAAAAAAAAAATCCAAAAAAACATTTTTTTGAAAAAAAATCCATAATTTTTTTGTTCAACATTTTTTCTTTTGACACAGAAATAATTTTTGCGCAACTAACCTATATCAAAGAATAATAAACCCTTGTGTAAAATTTGCAGCGTATTTGAGCTTTCATGGGGCTACAAATGGGATTTTTGAAGGATCCCAGTAGGTCAAATATTTTCCGAGTGAAAAAAAAAAAAAAAAAAATATTGACATTTAATTTCCGTACAAGTAACCCATATCGAAGAATGATAAACCCTTGTGTAAAATTTGCAGCGTTTAAAGAATCACGAGACAATTTTATTCCCCACTAATTTCTGACATTTTCTGGGATTTTAGGTACAAACTAGCATTGCATCAGATGCATTGCAGACAGATTTTGTCTTCATCACAAAAGATCTGAGGAACAAAGTGCCGCAGCGCCCCACGGTTTTGGGCGATCTGGCTGAAAATCTTGCGGGCACAACTAGACGGTAAACCAAGTGTTTTGTCAAAATTTCAGATTAAAAAAAAAAGGCCTGCTGCTCAAAACGGCCAAGACGGCGGACGGCCATTTCGGTTTGGAATCTTGACCTCTTGAAACGGATAATGACAAATTTTGAGGCCGATCGGAGTCGTCAACCTTCGTCGCGATTACAAAGGTGTATTATTCCAAGAATAATAAACCAAAATCAGGAAAGGGAAGCAAAATATATCTCGCCCCGAATCAGGATCGAACACCCCTCTCAGACCCCACAAAACGAAAGGGAGGATGGCCTCTTATGTCAAACAATCGTTCAAATTTGCCTTTTCGTCAAAAACTCCCGATCGTCAGAATTCGTCCGTTTAAAATTTAGTATTAAAATTCGAAGGAGAAGGTGACAGTAGAAACGCCATTTCAATCGGACTGTAAGCAACAAAGATGGGAATACTTGAGAAGGAGGTTTGTTACATGCTCAGCCTGACAGCCATGGTCACTTTCTGAATTAGTGGTACCTATAGATTGACCCAAAGCCAAAAGACCTCTTCATGACAATTTGTCAGTAACGCTGAGTGTAGAGCTGAAGGGCAACGCTGAAGCATCGATCGGACGCGGTAAAACCGGCGGGTCCTTTTGAAAAGATTCGGCGAGCGAGGGGCTGAGCCGTCAGGCCGTAGATCATGTTCCGATGACTAGGGAGCCCGTCGCCAAACACCCAACACTGATTGCGGTCATCATTACGCACGTTAGGGTGTCGAGAGGGATGTGCTATCGCAACTGTTTACGTCCCCCGGGAGAGTTAGTGTCAATTAACTGGCAAGAAAGCCCTTCTTTCCACTTTCGTCCTTCCCATCGGTATAACCTCCGGGGGTGATCAACCAACACGATCCATCCGCAACATACAGCATAACATAAGATATGAAGCCATCGAAAAACTTGGCATTAAAAATTTGTCAACTTTTTTTCTTCTTTTTGTTTTAGCTCGCATAATTATATTGTATCGATGAATATTATGCTTTAACCATAAATCCCCTTGCACAACAAAAAGAAAATGTTACGAAAGTTCCGGCAAAACGGTCGATCGAGATGATAATAATATTATCATCTCATATCATGTCATATTATGACACGATAATAATATTGGGATTAATTACTATTGGATGATTAGAGATCCGTGGTATGATCGGATAGGTCTTAAACCCCACACATCAAAATTTGATGTAAGTAAATTTAATTTACTTCCAGATTTACATGAAAAACATCACCCTACTCATCATGCCATACTTCATGGTCCAAACCCTTCAATATCCCACGTGAAGCCCCTTACAAGCCTCACAGAGCCCGTGGGAATGATCGTACTGGTCCGAAACCACCTTTATTCGATTTCACGTCTAAATTTACATCGAAAACAACACCACACGCGACTTCTAGAAATCCCTTCCACACCCCCTAGGAGCCCCTCAGAGCCCTTCAGTATGATCGGGCAGGTCTGAAACACCAGTGAATTGATCTCTCGTTCAAAATCATTTCCGTAATGACACTCCACTCGATCACATGCCTGTACTTCAAATTTCCCGCCTGTAAGCTCTAGTAGAAAGAGAACGCTACAAATTTTACACAAGGGTTTATTATTCTTAAATTTTAATTTCTTTCAATTATTATTATCATTTGATAAAGGTTAGGTACTTGTTCAAAAATTAAATTTGTATCGATAAAAAAATGTTTGAAAAAAAAAATCTGTTCAATGTTCGAACAGATAATATCTGTCCCATATTGTGGGACCTCGAAAAAAGGATTTTGCTTCCAAAATTACTAGGAAAATATTTGACCTAATGGGATCCTCCAAAAAGTCCCTTCAAAGTCCTTCAAAAAATTTTCTCAACTTATTTTGGTTTATTATTCTTGGAATAATACACCTATGTTTTCGCGACAGAGGTCGACGACTCCGATCTGCCTCAAAATTTGTCATTATCCGTTTCAAGAGGTCTACATTCTAAATCCGAAATGTCCGTTCGCCGTACGCCGTCCGCCGTCCAGACCGTTTTGGGCAGTAGGAATTTTTTTAAAAATCTGAAATTTTGACAAAATACTTGGTTTACCATCTAGTTGTGCCCGCAAGGTTTTCAGTCCGATCGCCCAAACCCGTGGGGCGCTATGGGGCTAAAAAGAGGTTACGGGGGGGGGGGGGGGGATTTGAAGGCTTTCAGCTATGGGATCGAGTTATTCGAAGTATTTTTGGACGTAGAATCCATTTTTTGGGGTCCCGGAACGATCCGATTTCACTGTGGGGGTTTCAGTCCGATCTGTAGGGCTTTCACCGGGCTAAAAATGGGATTTTTGAAGGATCCCAGGAGGTTAAATATTTTTCGAGTAAAAAATAAAGAATTTTTGAAAAAGCAGTTTTTTGAATGAAGAAAAAAAAAATTGTTTCCCAAAATTTTTTTATTGACAGAAATAATTTTTGCACAAGACTTGTGCGGTTACTAGGTTACTTAGTAACCTATATCAAAGAATAATAAACCTTGTGTAAAATTTGCAGCGTTTTTGGATTATAATTATGCATAATTAATCATTATTTTTATCAAAGATCAATAAAACCTTGAGTAAAATTGGCAGCGTTCCTATTGCTGTCAGCGGTTATCGCCTTTTTTGGACTTGGACACATCTAAACACAAACGGACCAATTTTGAGTCCAATCAGAATTGCTTGGCCGTATTGCGTCATAATAGAGATACGTTGATGATTCAGATAATTGTTCCCCAAAATCGCTCATATGTTTAATCTGACTTTTAATATGTTTAATCAACACCAAGTTTAATTTAAAAGGTCCAACCTTTTGATGATTTTTCTGAGTCAACATTGGTGCTCCGCATTTCTTATTCAGAATGTTAAATATTGCATGAGTTTACACGACTAACGTGTCATCGAGTTAAGAACGCGTTTCATAGCGAAAATTGATGGCTTTGCGGTGGGCGATAACCCTTCGTAATTGCTCTGCGCCGATGTTTGGTAGGTGCACATCTGTCAGGTCCTCAGTAATGGGTGATCTGGGGTGTTATATAATAAGGGGGAAGAATCTTTTAGGCACCACCGAGCGGAACTGATTAGAGACAACAGTGCGAGATTCCCCTCCGCTAATATACAAGACGTCCCTGGGGGAGTGTAGGGGTGGACTTGAGGGTGTAGGACCACATCTGGGACGAAAACTACCCTCCAAACTGAACAGGGAACTGCCAGGACTATCCCACACTTGGCAAGCCGTCGACTAGAAAGTACCTTCGGCCGACTATTGTTTCATGCATCAACTCGGTCACTCCGGGGACAAAAGACGCGTGCGTAATTATTGACGTCAAATTAATGGCAATTACCGACCCGGTAACAAATCACTCCAGACCTTCGTTCTTGGCGAACGGCTTGTAGGTATTCAGGCTCCGGTAAATATTAAATGCAATTAACCTGTGAAAGGAAGAATGAGGCAATGAGCGCTCTCGTAATTGGCAATTAATTTTATTAGGTAATTAACAGAAGTAATTAACAGGTGTTAGTTGGGAGTGAGCATTGTTCCGGCGGGGATTTCATTAAATAAAGAAGGGTTTTCATTCAATGGCTTCAGGGCACCATCACTAATGTTTTGCTTTTTTGGAGGAGGGTAGAAGTTGCTCCCAGTCTTATGTTTAACGCATCTTTCTTGAGATAAATTAAAATTTCATTTTTTGGGGAATAAATTCTGGTAATTTGGGCTCCCTTACAAGTTGGATCAAAGTTTCCCGTTCCAATAATACTCAATAATATATTATATCCCTTAAAAAAAGAATTGAATTTCTCGTTTTTGTATCAAAACTTGATGAATCCACTCCCAACTCTTTTCCGGTGGATAACTTGTTTTTCTCACATAACTTAACATCACGCAACACCGACAAAAATAGAAAATAAATAAAAAATAAACAAAAATAAAAAATAATATAAAAATATGTTAAAAAAGAAATTGGAAAAATAAAAAATAATAAATAGAAAATTTAAAAAAAAAAAAAATAATAAAACTCAAGAATTCAACCTGGTTGTCGAACTAATGTTATTTCGAAACTAGATGTCGGATGAGTGGAACAACCTATGGTGACCTATTTATTGGTAGGTTCTGAGGCGTCCCACAGATGGCGCAGTGGTCCGAAATCGCAAAAAAAGTTCATCAATTAAGTTTAAAAAAATTGTTTAATGGTACCTATAGTCAAGGATTGTGTGTACACCTCAAACTAAACTCGAGTTCTGAGGCGCGTTGCGTTCACCAGAAGGCTTACAGAAACAACCATAATTCGAAAGAATTGAAAATGGTAGAAATAATGGTACCTACATCAAAATTATTTATTAATTAAGTAGAAATATTTAGTTATAACGAGGTGGGTATAATTTTTTCTGATTACGCAATAGCATTGGAAGGGGAAAAGATAAATTTCAAAATTGATGAGCCTCTTAAAATCGCGTATTTTATTAGTAACGAATTTTCAAATCATTATGCAGCTCTTGCGCCTCAATGGTTCAAATAAAATGTTTTTTGGGTCTGAATATCGAGCCTGTACTGCAAAAAGCTGCCGAAACGTGCCTAATCGGTGTTTATTGATCCCAGAGTTCAAGAAGAGATCGAGAAAATGCAGGTCCATGCCCGTTCTATAATAGATATATAATTGTATCGCACCTCTCAGGGGTAAATTACTTGTATCTTCGTAAATTACCTTGAACATGAAGATCAACGGGTACAGTGAATTTGCGACTCTCCTGAAAATTTTAGTGAAATGGATTTATGAAGTTTTGTAAAAGTGGGGTACCCAGAGAAAGTCCGTGATTATGCTTCAATTGCATCAGAATGTTTATGGTAGTTAGGCTAACAGGTTGTCGCAGTCATTTTGTCAAATCTGTCATTTTACTAAATGCCTAGGCAAACTGTCAAATATTCGTTTTTATTGGAAGAAAATACAGATTTGACAGATTGCCTAGGCATTTAGTAAAATATAAAAATATAAAAGAACTCTACAAGTTCAGACCCCCTGACAGTCAGCTAGATTTCACACAGTGAGGCGGAAACCCCGAAACGCCTCACCAAACCCGGATTAAATTCACGTGATTTTCATATTTAAATAATTACGAAATTTTCGTAATAACATTTAGCAGGTTCAAGTAATTTTGGTTTTTTCGCTATAGCGATGGCATTTTTAATTTACCCTCATCCGCTCCCCATTTTCACCAACTCCATTGAAGAAAAAGGCGGTAGAGAAATTCAACGAGATTAAGGTTCAGAAGAGACTGAACTTCCGGATGGGGAATCCCTTTGTTAAGGAGGGAAACCCAAGGAAAAGGGAAATTGGTCCGGGAAAGTTGGTTAAAACTCCTAAACAGGAATTTATGGATATTTAGGGGCAATGGAAGGAAAAGCAAAAGGAATAACTGCGTGTAAGTGGATTTAATCAGGAAATGGGAGAGCGAGGAGGATCTCTCAAAGTACGAAAAGATTCCACGGGTGTATTAGGTTGAGGGTACACATTATACAGCCCAGGTGGCTCATTACAGTAACTTGAAAAGAGGAAAAGGGGGATGAGACAACTTTTTTTTGTCCCTTTCTTTTTACCGCAAAACTCGTCGCGAAGGTTAAAAAAAAAGTAGGGAGGGATAAAAAGATAGCTTGTTAACTCTCAGGTATTGTTAAGAAGTTTGTCCGGCGTATGGAAGGGGTGCAAAGCTACGGTGCCCCTCGTTGGGGGTTCACACTTTATTTAACTCTTGCTACGGGGAGGGGTTGGCCCATTCAAGCCTCTCCGACTTTGGATTTTTTTTCCTGTCTCACCCTCTCATCACTGAAAACCTCCGGTCTCCGCCTTTCAACTTATTGTGACCTGCGATCTCCACGACAATACTTGGCACGTACAGACGAAATGGGTTGCGGGCCCTATCAGCAGGAGGCCGCCCTGCTGGATACGCCAGCCAACTACCGCCTGTTTCGCCCTTGCCCGTGACCCCAACAACTCGACTTCCTATGTTTATCATACATTTTTCGTTTAAAAAATGACATTTTGAACATCCGAATTAAAATTTGATTTCAGCCTGAAAAATTGAACCGGAAAATTTTCCTTTCTAATATTTTTCATTTAATGATGCTGAAAAAAATTAGAAACGAAATTTGAGAGTTGTGAGTTACAATAATCTCAGGATGTCGCGGTAATTTCCCGATTTTCATGTTTTTTGCAGTCTCTCGCTCTGTTGACTCACCTTGAAGGAGAATTTTGACAATCCGATAATGTAGTCTCTAGTAAATAAACTAGCTACTGGCTACGCCGGCCAACCCCTGCTCGTTCCGCCCTGCTGAGGCGGTCGTTGCGGTCTGGTGGGCCGCTCTCTTCTAGACATGTTCACGTATGAAACTCTCATCGTCTTCAGTATGAAACGTTGAGATAGTGAAAGGATTCTTTTGTAAGGTAAAATCTATAGAGTAAACACTATAGTTTAACCCCTTTTGGAGCTCAGATACGCGACGTGGAGCAACTTTTTGGTGGTTTCAGATTTTTCTCGTCATCAACTCCTTCAAACAAATCTTCTTTTTTTCACATTTTTTTCAAATGTTATTGAAACCCATTTTGTTGCAACATCCGGAGCTCAGATACGCCAGATATAGCTACTTTTTGGTGGTTTCAGACTATTCGTCATTTACTCACCGCAATACAATTTTTGGTTTTTTTTTTTTTTTTCAAATTTATCACTTTCCTCGTTCGCCTTGTGTTGAAGCTCCAAAATAGTTAACTATTGGGCCACCACCTGCTGGCCCCTCCAGGCAACCCCCCCCCCCCCCCCCCCAAGATCTGCCCCAAGGTAAGACTGTGGAGCAACATGATTCGTTATCATCCTTCATGAGTCGATGAGGAATAGCATAAGCCAATCTCTTGTACAAACCATTTCACTTCATGTAAGCCATGCTTTATACTAGTGATAAGATTTGAATTGTATCACAAGGTTGAATTTAATTCAAAAATTTCACACGTTCCTTTACCCTTAATAACGCCTTGGTTGTGGCTGGAAAGCAGGCTTCTTCGTTTAATGACCTCGGCGGCCAATAGTTGGGGGCCCTTCGAACTCCAAATCCATCATCATAAGGCCGTAGATATCCTCTTCAGGACCAATTAGTAAGGCAAATGTTCTTCACGGCTTCTCTTCCGGTAATTTAGACTTCAAACAGTACCGGCAGGGTCCCCCCTGTCAGAGTTCTGAACAGGAAGGTGCAGATGGCCAACGCAATCGTACCTCATAAGGTACTGATTCCTCATAAATCGACTATTTTCTCATATAATTATATTTATTCATTTTTGAGTGGGTTGAATTTTTTGAACATCTATCAGGACATAACAACGTCCTGAAGATTACGGCTTAGCTTACTCGACTGTCACCCACCTTGAGTTCAATTCTCTACAAATTCAATTACAATCTACAAGATGCATGTTCGAAACGTCTATCCATTTGGTCTACATCCGAAGTGACGTGTCTTTTCCACCTGTCCAGGCCAATTAAAACGTTTCGGTCGACGACGCACGTACACACGTGTGCACACGTGTAATGAGGATATCAGCGCCTTTTTCGTCGTCATTGGGGGCCTCTTCAGGTGTGAAATCCCTTCTGGTCTTTTGAGTCAGGTGCAGTTTTCACAGTTGAGCGGCCGTGTCTCCTTTTTCTGACTCAGTGTTTAATGTGAAAAGGAGTGGGGGGAAGAAAGTCATGCATGTTCAATGCTGGATGAGAGTATCAGGGGGTGATATTTTGTTTTTCTTTGAGGGAGATGTTTTATGGGTGGGAGTCAGGGGAAATTAATGTAACCACACAGAAGGTGTTACAAATCAGCAGTGCAGTGAACGAGGAGCGGAATCAGTAGAGTAGTGAGAGGCGAGCGGAATCAGCAGAATATTGTATGAGGGGCAGAATCAGCAGAGTAATGAGAGAGGAGCAGAATCAGCAGAATAGTGAATGAAAAGCAGTAGGTATTGGTGGAGTAGACCGTGAAACGCAAAAAGTCAAAATCAACCAAGTTTAATATTTTCAGGTCCAATAATCGCAATTCACCCCCTCCTCCCCCCCCCCTCACCCCCAGCAAAAAACATTCGATCAAAGTAGAAAATACTCTAAAATTTGTTAATACTTAGTGGGAAATCAGAATGGGCCTTTATCATAAACTTCCGATTTTAAATTTAACCCTACCGTTATATTGTTGGACCGAAGTATATGTTATAGAAACACTGAAATCATTTTTTTTTTTTTTAATTTTTGAAGGAGAGAAGAGCAAAAAACGAGTTGTGCAGTTCGAATTTTCGAGGGTCTGACCGTGAGGCTGACTTGACCAATCTACGTCACAAACAAGACAAAGCTCTCACCTGGAGCGCTAGTGTCTGCAGCTTGTAGAAGGAATTTACGAAGGTTTATCATTTGATATAGTGAATAAATATTTCAGAATATATTATACTTATAGTTAAACGTCTTATTACATCAGATTGACGGTGATTCTTTAGCGTTCGTTGAGATGAGCTGTCAGATGGCAACACTGGTAACACAATCGGCAGCCCGCCGAGGTTGGTAGAACCTTCGTTACCAAACGACGTCACTGACCCAGCTGATCGATTCTACTCCCGCGTATTTTCAAACGTCACCACTTTCTCTAAATTATAATATTTTTTTGGAAGCGATTCCAGACGGCTGACTGTCGTTTTTGTTATTCTCGTAGGATGTACTTTCGAAAAAAAAATTGAAAAACTTCCATGATAAAGGAATGGAAATCCACCCGACTTTCGGGTTAAATAATCCTGTACCATGTTGCTATAATAGAAGTCAAAAAGGGAAAAATACATCATTTTTGAGACAAAAATTCTTTCACACAGTTTATAATCATCTTAAGTTGTTCTGGCCATTCAAAAACCGCTGTAGGTGACGTCACCTACACCGGATAAAATGGTTGGCCGAGCGAAGCGAGGCCTTGGGTCAGGACGGCTATGTGTCCACCGATGCTACTCACCCACTGGGGGGGTCGCGATTAATTATGATGATAGTGCCCCGGATGGGTGCGTAGGCGAGCGAAGCGAGCCGGAGCAGCTAGTAATATATATATTATAATTATATGCCCCGCGTCTGTTTTAGCTTGGTATCGCGAGACTAGCGTCTCGCTTGATACTTTTCCCGGACAAATTACGTTTTCCAGACGAAGGATCTGGTCTTACCTAATGGAATGGCCTGAGGATTTTTCAATTTCCACCTTAATGGATATCCGTCCACCCCTGAAAGTGATCTACCGAGAAGGATCGGTTTAACGGGAGGTTCTCCGTCTTTAAAATAACTGAGTCCAGTAATCACTTTGGGGTCGACGTTGGGTGAGAGGGCCAATGGGTGACAAATAAGTGAACATGAGCAAGATGGGCAAGAAGTGAAAGTTCGTGTGCGATTTTGAAATAATCTATAAAGTGATAATCTATTAGTGGGGCTAATAAAAAATTGGCATTTGTCTCGATTTACTAAGTGGCATCAAAAAGAAGCTTGAAAATGACGATTAATTATGATGATAGGGTGAATGTACGAGTGTGTAGTGTAGTCTGCCTGTTGGATACCCAATATTTCGACTCCATTCATACGTAGTCCATGATTGAGGGTTTGGACGAGGAGTGGAGAGATGAAAGGCTCAAGTTACTAATCCGGAGAAATGGTTAGAAGTTGTCACCCTGGTACGCCCCTCCCCCCAGAGAGCAGAAGAGATGCCAGGAGGGTGTGATATAACACTGTGAAAACGATACCCCATCAAGGCCTTCAGCCTCTTCCTCCGCCCGAGGGCTCTACCCCAAGGGGAGCGTCCGATTCGAACCGCCAGGTCCATATCACGTTCCATCATGTCGAGATAATTAGGTTATATCCTACCCACTTTGTGGGGAATAACCTCCCTTCCTCTACAACATCCATCACCACCCACCGTCTTCTTCAACCTTCGTCATCAGCTAACTTCTTTTTGGGAGGGTTATTCCATTACAAGCAACAGCCCCAACACGACGGTTGATTGATATTGATGTGTTGTGTAACGTAACCAATTGATCGACACTGATTCCCATTCCTAAGGTGAATTCCCACACCTAATCTCGCAAATTGTGTTACCCCCGCTGCGGGAACTAAAATCAAGATGCAGATGTTTGGAAGCTGAGTACGCGGTTTCATTCAAAAAATGCTGCAAATTTTACACAAGGGTTTATTATTCGTTGATATAGGTTACATGTCCGAATATTAATTCTGTGTCAACAAAAATATTTTTGTTTATTTTCAGGTGCTGTCCTTGAACGGGGAACAAAGCTGTGATATGTGTGTCATTGTATGTGTGTTCAAATTCAGGGTGTGTCATTGTATGTGTGTTCAGATTTTATTTTTCTCTAGGCTAGTCGTGGTAGATGTAGGGAGGGGAGGAAAATTTTTAGAAGTACTCGCCCTCCACCAGACAAGTAAACGTGGAGAGAGCAACCACCCATGGTCCAAAAACTGCAAGCTATAAGAAGAGTCAGAAGAGTAGGTACAGTCTGTTGCATTCTGCAACCACCGACGACCCGAACACCATAAGTTACATGAAGAGGTGGGAAATAGGTACACTGAGAGAAAAAAAGGGCCTATTCTAGGTTATTTTTCGATTTTTTTCTAGGTTAAATGCTGCCAACCTAGATTTTTTTTGGTTTTCATTCTAGGGTGGAACAATTTAGTCTAGTTTGAATATAATTTAACCTAGATTGAAAATACTGGTGAAGTTACCTTCCTAAAAATGCAAACAACCAAGATTTAAAATACGCCACCCCCACACTTTAGTTCTAGGTTAAGTTCACGGTGTGTGCCGCCGCCTCCATCCATTTACAGTCTAGGTTAAAAACATTAATGTCTTGGTTGTCTCACCCTGGTATTCAATGTTTTTCACTTTCATAGACGGTTGATTTACCCTAAAACAAAAACGTTCTCACCCCACCTCAAACAATTTACAGCCATGGCGCGTTAACCTAGAACCCTTTTTTCTCTAGGTTGTGCCCCTTTATTTACGAGGTTGTTTCAATTACTATCCCTGTTGTTCCAGTTAAATTTCTAGGTAGTTTCCTATTCTTTTCAGGTTGATCCTAATAAATTACTAGGTGGTCCACTTTTCTTTCTAGGTTAGCTCCACTTCCATTGCAGGTTGTTTCTATCAACTTCAACTATCTTTCTGGGTTGTCTCTGTTTCCAACTCAGTACGAAAATTTGAATGTGACGTCATAATATGACTGCTCATAGTGACAGAAATTAGATGATTAGAATTTGACAAAGATTTGGCCTCAACCCCACCGGCTAAATAGCAGGGGTGCCAAGAAAACGAGAATTAACGCCCACCGCCTACAGTGGCGCTCTCCGCGGCCGCTTAGCGTACTGTAGAAACAACCTGGAATTTATTGAATGAATTTCAATCACTGTTGTTTAAACCTAAAACTATTTGTAGTACTAAGGTAGTTTTAACCGAGACTGAAAGTCTAACTTTTTCTTCTGGGTTGTTACCTAAAGTAGCAATCTCGCCTTTTAAATCTCTCGGTTGTTTTCAGTTGTACAACAGAGACTTTAATGGAGGGGAATTATATGGAAGGTCAAATCATTCAATTCTAGGTTACCCCACTTAAAAGTCAAAGGTAGTTAATATATTTTCTAGGTCTTCACAATGTCAACCTAGACCAAATATGAAGTTCTCATTTGGTCTAGGTTGACACTTTTTTATTTCAGGTTGTGGTCAGAGGGCGGGTAATAACGGGTTAGGTTGTTTCTATATGGGTCTAGGTTGTATTAATATTTTTCGATGTTACTTTAACCTGGACCTATTTTTTTCTAGGTTGAATCGATTGATTCTAGGTGGTTTCAATTTCTTTTCGAGGTTATTTCGGATTTAACCTAGCCACTAAAAAAATCTTTTCTCTCAGTGTAGGTTCGTTGCGATGACTCCTGTCCCAAAGAATTTCGAGCCACTAAATTTGAACAAGTTCCCTATTAAAACCCAGCTCCTCCACGTTGGTCCACCAGAATGGTGGGTAATCGGAAAAAAACTCCCCGGAAAAAAAAATCCTGCAGGGCGGAAAAAAATCCCCTAAGAATACTCAAGGGCGGAAAAAAAATCCCCGAAAAGAAAAATTGAAAAAATCTTGAACAAAACACAACAAACACACGTTTGGTTTATTATTCTTGTAATAATACACCTATGTAATCGCGACGGGGGTCGAAAATTCTGATCGGCCTCAAAATTTGACATTATTCCTTTCAAGAGGTCTAGATTCCAAAAACGAATTGTACCGTTTCGGGCAGTTGCACAGGAGAGGCCCAAAATCCACTTTTCTCGTTTCCTGACGTGAAGTACTTTCTCGGACAAATAAAGATCAAGACACGGTTCCGGACCCCAATGTCATCATAATAATTAGTTACCAAATGTTTACCTAATTAATTTTAACTTTGAGAAGTCTTCGGAAAATATTCTAGTGTCACAAACTTGCAGGTTGCAAGGCACCACAATTTTTGTATCGGTCACCATTATCGAGGAGATAAAAAGATAATGTGATCTTCATAACATTTTATTGTTTTATTTGGTATTGACTTATTCTTGGTTCAGGCGTATGAGGGCAGCTGCGAGTCACCGAATTCTCCGCGCAAACCTTCCGCTAAATGAAATGTCTCCGAGTTCAGAAGTATGTGTTCGAAACAGTAGTCAGAATATCCTCCGTCTGAACTGGCGGTCGTCAAAGGGCCCCTTAGGAGCATGAAAGGGACGTTTAGCTCGCCGACAGGGAACCTCATTACGTCACCTGATGTCCATTCATTACGGGTGGACGACCGACATCAAAAGGAGGCCGCTGGCTTATTAACGCCAATTAGGGCTGACAGACGAGAGATCAGCAAGTTCGCAGCTTCTCCAAAGGGACATCCTGCAGCTCATGGCGAGAGTTTAGATTATCGAACGTGTATTTAGATTATGGAACCATTTGAGGAGTTGATAAAATAGATGATACGCCCTCCTGGGAATAAAAAGAAAGCTGCAAATTTTACACAGATGTTAATTATTTTCTGCTCTAGGTTAATTGTGCAAAACTTAATTCCGTATCAGTTCCGTGTACAATTTTTGGACAGATGTGGGACCTCGAAAAATTGATTATGCGTCCAAAATTACTCGGAAAACGACTCCTTATTTAGCACCCTTCAAAAATCCCATTTGTCGCTAAATACTAAAAGTCCCCAACACCGTACGTGGTGAGTATGGTGAGGGGGGGGAGGTAGGTTTTCTTCGTTTTTTTTTGCTCCTAACTCGAACGCGGTAGGTCCTATAGAAAAATCATCTATATGAAAAATAAAGCTCACCACATTCGCTACAAAAACGTTTCTATTCAGTTTTCGCGTACCTATAATAGTTCAGGAGATATTCAAGCTGGAAAGTGGGTAATATTTCAAAAACCTGCTTTTTTCGCATATTGTTTGGTTTTTTGAGCACTGTTGTGCTCCAAATCCAATAGTAAGCGTAAACCACGGTTTTCAGAACGTTTTCGGCTGTGGCTCAGAGACGATTGGCGGGATTCCAAATTTTGGTCTTTTTTTTCTCTCTCGTAAAAGCTGATTGAATTTTCCATCGCAGCTATTCTAAGTGAGATTTTAATTTGAGCTTTGATAAGGGAGAGACAGGCATGGCAAACAAATTTGGCAAAAACGCGTTTTTTCGCTCATTTTTGCCCACAACTCAGGAATGGTTAGTCCGATCCTAATTCTCTTTTGGTTTATTATTCTTGGAATAATACACCTATGTTTTCGCGACGCGGGTCGACGACTCCGATCGGCCTCAAAATTTGACATTATCCGTTTCAAGAGGTCTACATTCAAAATCCGAAATGTCCGTCCGCCGTCCGCCGTACGCCGTCCGGGCCGTTTTGGGCAGTAGGAATTTTTTTTTAAATCTGAAATTTTGACAAAATACTTGGTTTACCATCTAGTTGTGCCCGCAAGGTTTTCAGTCCGATCGCCCAAACCCGTGGGGCGCTCCGGGGCTATAATGGGGCTACGGGAGGGGTTTTTTTGAAGGCTTTTAGCTATGGGATCGAGTTAGGTGTCGTTTTCGAAGTATTTTTGGACGTAGAATCCATTTTTTGGGGTCCCGGAACGATCCGATTTAACTGGGGCGATCTTTAGGGCTTTCATGGGGCTAAAAATGGGATTTTTGAAGGATCCCAGGATGTTAAATATTTTTTGAGTAAAAAATACAGAATTTTTGAAAAAACACATTTTTGAACAAAAAAATCAAAAAAAAAATTTTTTTTGAAATAAAAATCCAAAAATTTTTTTTTTTTAAATTTTTTCATTGACAGAATTTAATTTCTGCACAAGTAACCTATATCAAAGAATAATAAACCCTTGTGTAAAATTTGCAGCGTTTTTTCTGGTGAAAGCGGATTAGATTTTTTAAAGGGTCAGTACATTATATTTCTCTTGAGACGACAAAAGTGCCATTGTTATTCGCAAGAACACTCTCGCCTCGTAGGGTCTGGGACTTTTAGTATTTTAATCCCCCCATGGCCCTAAACACATCGGTGAAGAAATCGCTCCTGCTCTCAACATTTCCACCTAGACCCCTTTTTGAGCGTTCGTTGCCTAGACTATTCTCTAAAACTCCTCCTACCAAGAGAGATGAAAAATCAGTGGTGATAATCCCATTCATTTCATTCATTCAAATTTGCCTCGCCCATATTTGCTCTTAGCGCTTTTCTGACTTCACCATCATTTCCAACATGAAACAAACCAGTGAATTTTAGGGTTGTTTGTCAATTTTAATAACTCACTTGATACGCTATGGGACTTTTATGAGGGTTCAGATTGAGGATGATGTTTTTGAAGGACTTTAGCCAGGTCAATTTGCTGTTAGCATAAAATAATAATTATTGTACGTTATTATGATAGGACCGAAACATTTGAAGGTATTATTTTTTCAAATCTTTCGGCCCTGTCTTTGCTCCCATTCGTGGTGCGCATAAATTAATGAATAGCTGTTGTGGTCTCGAGGTTTTGGCCTTTGAATCAATGGCATCTCCTTACACCAACGTTTTGAACAATTTGTTTGCCATCATCAGCAAATACATAAATAAATTGTGTAAGGTGATAAGTGGTCGAGAACCGAATATTTGTTGGCATCTATAAATTAGTAAACAGAGATTAAAGATACTATAAAACAAAAATAATAGCCGATTGCGATTAAAGGTAGGTTCTCTATTATATGGATAATAATAGTGACGTTCGATGGATTAGATCGATGGTAAACTACTACCCTGCACGTTGAGATCGGTTGTAGTGACAAAGCCCAGAGAATAACGATAGTACGGTGACTTTGGCGAGGGAGGAGTCGAGTATGACGGGGGATCGCAGGGATGTGCCCGGGGGGGGGGGGGGGTAGTCACCATAACAACGCTAATTGGCTCGCCTGTTATCTGCCGTCCCTGTTTGTCCCTAATGTGATAATCGGCGGACATTGTGGCCGGAGGACGGAATTAGGGACGCGGTCAGTACAATTACCCCGGACAATACGGCCGGACATGATCACAGAGATACGCCCGGGGTTCTCAATAGTCTCTGCGTCTATTGGCTCAACCCCCTATTTCCTCCCTCGTCGCCCTCCCTTTTCACCCCCCCTTCGGGCCGCCTTTTCACCTGAGAATCTAATCGCCGCGTTCCCATTTCCACAAGCGGGGAAACTGATTGGAAACTTCCGTCCGATCGGGCGACTAATCTGTGAACTACAGCGTGTCTCGTCTGTCTGCCACGTGGATAAATCGCCGTCCCAGCATTTATTTTTTAAACCTTCAAAAATTCTCCTAAATCACTTACCCACGAAAAAAACTTCTTTCTTTTTGGTTTATTATTCTTGGAATAATACACCTATGTTTTCGCGACGGGGGTCGACGACTCCGATCGGCCTCAAAATTTGACATTATCCGTTTCAAGTGGTCCAAAACCGAAATGTCCGTCCGCCGTCCAGGCCGTTTTGGGCAGTAGGAATTTTTTTTAAATCTGAAATTTTGACAAAATACTCGGTTTACCATCTAGTTGTGCCCGCAAGGTTTTCAGTCCGATCGCCCAAACCCGTTGGGCGCTATGGGGCTAAAATGGGGCTACAGAAGGGGGTTTATGAAGGCTTTTGGCTATGGGATCGAGTTAGGTGTCGTTTTCGAAGTATTTTTGGACGTAGAATCCATTTTTTGGGGTCCCGCAGCGATCCGATTTCACTGTTGCGATCTATAGGGCTTTCATGGGGCTAAAAATGGGATTTTTGAAGGATCCCAGGAGGTTAAATATTTTTCGAGTAAAGAATAAAGAATTTTTGAAAAAAAAAATTTTTGAAAAAAAAAAAAAAATCCAACATTTTTTTTTCAACATTTTTTCTTTTGACACAGAAATAATTTTTGCGCAACTAACCTATATCAAAGAATAATAAACCCTTGTGTAAAATTTGCAGCATTTTATTTTATCTATACCACTAATTCAGAACGTCTCTGTGTTAGCACCGCACCACGCACGGGCGTTAAGAGCAGAGTAAAGCATTATGGCATCAGAGGGACTTTTTATTGTACAAAATAGCTTCAGATCGTCTGCGAAGATGAGATACTGCAAGTTGTCCAGCACGACGTGTCTGCTGTTTACGATCAACAGGAAGAGTAAGGGCCGCGATGATTGAGCCCTGTTGATCCTCACTCGCTGCGGTCTGTGCAGCAAGTAGCTCTTGAGCCAGATCAGGAGTGGGCAAAAACGCGCCAAGGGACTCGAGCAACGCCAGGATATGGACGTGCGACAACTTGTCAAATGCTTTGGCAAAGTCCGTCATCACCACTACAACCTGATGGCCCTCCGCCAGACTGCCATGAACGAATTCTGTGAGGGATAGCAAGTTGGTGGATAAAGTTATGCCTGTTTTCAGGTTTTGGTCCAAATCTCGTCATTTCATGACTACAATCATAATCATAATGTTATCATCATAACATATTAACTCAGCTAATTTTGTAGATGACTTACTAAATCATCTTGAAAATTGCCCAAGTTTTGATGTTGATTAAAATGTCCTCTATTAGAAAAAAATTAATTTAGGTTCTTAAATGTTTGAATATGTTTTAAAAAACCTAAAAATCCCAATCTCTCGGAGATCATCAAATTTTGCTTTATAAGCCTCACGCTTTTGGTCGGAGTTTACACGCGTATCAACTGGAACATAATTTTCCGGCCGACGTAGCTCGAATAAGCCGAAAGATTTTTGTGGTGTGGGTGAAGAGGGAGAAACGCTTGTCCTTAATTCGGCGTGAAACCCCTTTGAAGATGGCTCGGAGTCGCCTAATGAGAAAAACGGTGACTCGCCGAGTTTTTTTTTTTGTTTTGTTTTGTTTTTTTGTTCTACGGCAGGTGTTTCGGTCCAACTTGAAACAGAGAACCCTTTCGGCTACGTTTATCCCGGTATTAACCCACAGATTCACACACATACGGGGCGACACGGGACGAATTTGATACGGCCTGATTTTCAAACTGAACGTTCCTTTGGCTCGTAAGACTTCAAACAACGGATTTCTTTCATACTGTCCTTCCTCCCATTCCACTTCAGGCCATCCAAAACCGAAACCAATCGCTTAATTGCCCCTGGCAAACGACCAAATTTCCCCCGCCGTAATAGGTCTTGGATGTGCTCATCAAAACGTGGAACTGCCAAATCGTAATTGCTCCTATTATTGTGAAACCTGAATGTGAAGATTACGTTGCAAAATTTACACATTGGTTTGTTATAATTAGGTATGAATAATCCAAAAATTAACTCTGCCAATAAAAAAATTATTTTAAACGATAACAATTATTGTTAATTATTAACAAATATTGTTAATGGGGGTCTAATCCTAAGTCGGAAAAATAAACAAGTTCGGCCAAAAATCGTTCCAGTGGCCCGAAATAAAAGGAAATAGGTTTTCAGTGAAGATAAAATCGCTAAGGAAAATGCTTGTATTCAAACCGTACCCCGGTACGCCTTTTCCAGAAAGGCGAAAACTAATCCGACAGAGCGCACTAGCACTGACATGAGAAATGGACCTGATTTCGTGAATTGTTCTGTTGGTCAACTTGGTTTTCGACGACCATGCAATGATGCTAAGTATCAGTTCTTGCACTTGTATTTCGATATTGAGCACCAAAGTAACGCGAATCTGAGATTTAGTTGTTGCCGTTGAATTCGAATCGCTAGAACATTTAACGACCATTCGACAATAACATTTACCAAAAAAATTACGGAATAGGAAGGAATATTTATTGCGTAGCGAAAAATAAAGGATGAAATCACAACAAAATTAAATGGAGGTTCTCTACTTGAATAGGTAACCTTAATCTAACCTGTGCTTAGATAACCCACTTGTGAGCTTGCAGCCTCCCGTCCGATTTTTCATTGGTCAGTGAGTGGCCAACCACACAGCTTTCCACTCGGAAGACAAGTTCGGGGTTCCGTTCAAAAAATTTTTGGTGGCTCGCCAAAAATTCAAATTGCACTGGAGGGGCCAAAAACCCCACTTTTCTCGTATCATGACGTCAAATACTTTCTCGGAAAAATAAAGATCAAGACACGGTTCCCGGGCCCCAATTTTTAATCAATCCGTACCTATTCCTGTACAGTGTTTGGACAGATGTGAGACCCCGAAAAACGGATTCTTCGTCCAAAATTATAGGTAGGTTTTCCTGCCTAGGAAAACGACAATTCGACTTCCCGGCGTCCTTCAAAAGGCCCATTTATAGCCCTATGAAAGCCCCATAGATCCCCACGGTGAAATCGGATGGTTATGGAACCCCCATAAAGGAATTCTACGTCCAAAAATACATCTAAAACGACACACCACTCGATACCATTGCCGAAAAACACCTCCCGTAGCTTGATTAATACTTTAAAATAATCTGTTATTTTAATAAATTTATTATTATGTTAAAGTATAAATAATAATAATTAATACTTTAAAATAATAATCCGTATCAATTATTGATAATTTTGAAAATTTCTTTATTGATAATTTTTTTTTTTTTTTTTTTTTTTTGGCATTTGTCCCGAAAGGCTCTAATTATTGAGACCAATCAACATTTTTAGCGTCAATAAAACGTAAGTTGATTATTCCAAGGATAAGAAACCAACACAGCCCATGTCGAAATATTCTCAGACGGAAGTTCTTATGAGTCATCATCAACAATAGAAGTTATTTCAGCTCCTGAAAGATTAAAAGTTCTCTTTCCCGGCTCGTTGTTTATTCAACGAGGAAATGTGCGGGGAAAAAAGCCACAAACAGACCGGGGGGAGGGGGGGGGAGAAAACGACACCGGGAGACCCTGAAATGGTATAGAGGGCGATACACGTCCATAACGCTCAAGATGAGTCGACCCATGGGTGTCGTTTCCTGGGTGTCATTTCCCGTTGATATCTGATTCCCCTCCCTCGACTCTTTTTCACCGCAAGATGTCGTTATCCCTCGGCACATTATCTAAACTCGGTTGACAATTTACCTAATGCGATCGCCCCTCTGAGTGCCGTGTGGAGCTTTTTCGCGATTGGGGAGATCATTAGAGAACACGACGTGGTACTACGAACGATTCCTCTGCTGGTTGTTCCTGTTGCTGTTGAAACGTAAGAAAACGATTTTGGTTTATTATTCTTGGACTAATGCACCTGAACTCATGTAGGAAGATTAAAATTTTGATCGGCTTCAAAATTTGACATTATCCGTTTCAAGAGGTCTAGATTCCAAAACCGAAATGTCCGTCGTCCGAGACGTTTTGGGCAGTAGAAATTTTTGTAAATCTTAAATTTTGACAAAATAAGTATTGGTTTACCTTCTAGTTGTGCCCGCAAGGTTTTCAGGCTATTTTCGATATGAGGCTACGGGAGGGGTTTTTTAAGGCTTTTGGCTATGGGATCGAGTTAGGTGACGTTTTCGAAGTATTTTTGGACGTAGAATCCATTTTTCGGGGTCCTGGAACGATCAGATTTCACTGCGGGGAACAGGGCTTTCATGGGGCTACAAATGGGATTTATGAAGGATCAAATATTTTCCGAGTAAAAAAGAAATTGAGTAAGTAAAAGAATTAATTTTCGCACAAGTAACCTATATAAAAGAATAATAATATTATACCCTTGTGTAAAATTTGCAGCGTTTTTCAGTTTTCATCGCTCACGACCAATTTTACATTCCTGTTGCGTTTTGCTTACCTAATAAAGAAACAAATACGTACGTGTAGGGGTCGCAATCCCGCAATGCTGGATGCCGCAATCCCGCGGGATCCCGCGGTGTTTTACCAATCTTGAAAATGCGGGATTCTAAACGCGGGATCCCGCGGGATTTGCGGGATTCCTCTTGTTTAAAAAAGTCGCGTTTTCTGTGGTGTGAATCGCAGCCTGCACACTGTAAATCACATTCTCATAGCCTGTGATTCATATAAGTCCTCCTCATGCCTGTTGTGGTGTAGTTCACAATATTTTGGCTATTCTTGTGGTATCTACGATCCTATCTAAGATCCATAATATGGATATTATACTATATAATATGGATATTATAATATTATACTACTACTACTACTATCTAACCTATCTGGGGGCCGTCGGCGGTGTAGTGGTTATAAAGCCGGGTCTCACACTCAGGGGTCTGGGCTTCGAGACTGTCTTTAATAAGGTTTTTTGTCCTTTTCCTTTTCACAGTTCTCGTTGAACTTCCAGACAAATACAATAATAAAAAGTGGCAAAACATGCAATTCCGGCGGCTCTATCTCATGTTGACATGTGTATGAGATAAAACCTGGCCTAGGGACTTAGGACATCAACACATGGATGCGTCGAATCTGAAGTTCAATCGCGTACAATCAGACCACTTGAGGACTGCCGTGCCGTTGGGGATCAAAATCCTGTCAGGATGAAGGGGCACCATCGTCTAGCCATGACGGTGGGCTTGTCCCCCCTGCTTCGGGATTGTGATTCCCAAGTTTGAATTTCAGAGCTTTTTATAAAAAATCAAAAAAAATCTAACCTATCTGAGGGGAAAGAGGGTGCGCGATGGATATTATAATATTATACTACTACTACTACTATCTAACCTATCTGAGGGGAAAGAGGGTGCGCGTCTCCAGTTTGCATAATATGCAGTAGAGTATAATATTATAAGGTATACATTCTGTTTGACCACAAGTGATATGAGGAGTCAGAGAGAGAATTCTCTACAGCTGGGAACCTATTTCTGCAATCAGCGCCCATCAAATGTGAGTGACCTTCTCTGGTGGTATTTCTTTCAGCAAGATGGCTATTTCTCAGCTTCAGAGGATGACTCCATCTCACTCCCTTCAATGCATTTATTTCCTTATATTTGTTCAAATATTTTTAAATAGATACATTTTGGTTTATTATTCTTGGAATAGTACACCTATTCAATAGCGACGGAGTCGAAAATTCTGTTCGGCCTCAAAATTTGACATTATACCTACGTTTCGGGATGTCTTGATTCCAAAAACAGAATGTCCGTCCGCCGTCCGAGCCGTTTTGGGCAGTAGGAATTTTTTTAAATCAGACATTTTGACCCGTGGGGCTTTCATGGGGCTGAAAAAAGGATTTTTGAGGGAACCCAGGAGTTCAAATAAGGTTCGATTTTCCGAGTAATCTGTTTTTCGATGTCCCACATCTGAACAAACATCTCACAGAAAATAAATTTTATTTTTATTTTATTTTTTATTTTTTGTCATAAGTATTTTCTTAATGGCACAGTATTAATTTTTGGGCAATTAACCTATATCCAAGAATTGTAAACGCTTGTGCAAAATTTGCAGCAATTCTGTAAAGAAATTGCGGTTTTTAAACAAAATTATTTTATTAATTACAAAATTCTGCGGGATCCCGCGGGATTGGCTTGAATCCCGCGCGGGATCCCTCGGGGTTGAAAATCGTGCGGGATTGCGACCCCTACGTACGTGCAATCACAAGTAAGTTTACTTTTTTAAGGGACCACGTTCATGCTGAAGTAATTTACGCTGGTTTTGAAAAAGCTATCCACTCAGCTGTACGTTGGCCAAACGTATAGCTGAAAGGGTGCCGATTCCACATAGGGCAATGTTTTTGGAGGGTTATTAAAAAACGAGGACTAACCGCTCATTTTCGTCAGACTTCTACAATTATTTTTCGGCTTGCCCCTACTGCCGGCCTCAGAAGTGGAAGACTGTTTTATATTTGGGGATGAAACCCTACGAATTCAATAGCTCTTGAGCAACTCGACAACTTACATTGGCCCAGGTTCTCTCTTTCCACCTACAATTTTGGGCAGATTTTAGCACAGTGGACCGCACAACGAACTGCAGTGAATCCTTTCAAGCGAAACAGAATAAGGCATTTGGCCAGTCAAACTTTTGGGCTCAATTCACAATCAACAATTTCCCGGAGCAGAGATCATTCCCCATCTTGTGATAGGTACTGGAGCGATGATGAATGTGATCAGAAAGGCTGAAATGAAAATAATTTTCAATTATTGTTTGTGTGAGAAGCAGTGGAAATATTCCAATTCGTTCATTTTTTTAAGGGACAGCAAAGAGGGTGTTCTGAGGGGGTTGAATATAAACTGACAATATCCTGTTAGCTCCTCCCACTTGAGCCGCAAAGCTTTCGAACATTTTCTCCTCCCTTCAATCCCGCGTAAAACTCATATGAGCTGAAAAGCGCTAAAACGGCTGTAACGCTCTCGGCCCAATTAAAATTTATCGGTCCCCGGCGGTTTTATTAAATTGCGTGTACGAGGGGGAGCAAACGCGGGCTGACGGAGGGGGGGGGGGGGGGGTTAAAGGTGGGGTGGAAAGTTGGTAGGTGACAAAAACCCCTGGCGGTATCATGGCGCTTAACGCGAGTTTAGGGGCGTAGGGGATGGAGAGGGTGCGACGGGATGAGTTATAATTAAGGGTTGGTCTTGCCCTGATAAGGTTGCCATGGTGACCCTTCCTGACTCCCTGGTAACCCCTGGCTTCCAGCCCGGCCCTCCCACGTAGTTCCTTCACCTCTTACACACCCAAAAACCACCCCTCAGTGCGATATACCATTCAGCGTGAATAACTGAAGAAAAATTCTCAGTTTTCAACTTTTGGTTTATTATATTATTCTTGGAAGAATCAACGAGTTTTTGCGACGCACGTTATTTGAGCAATTTAGGGGAAGGAAAACCGAAAAATGAATTTTGCAATAAAAAATTTCGAACCCAATGTGTACTTGGATACCTAAAGTAAGAGAAAATATATTTAAAAGAGAAAAGGTGTACTTGACCAACATGACGATTGATAATAGTCCGATTTCACAATTTCTTCAACAGTTGAAGAGTTACTACACTGAGAGAAAAGATTTTTTTTAGTGGCTAGGTTAAATCCGAAATAACCTCGAAAAGAAATTGAAACCACCTAGAATCAATTGATTCAACCTAGAAAAAAATAGGTCCAGGTTAAAGTAACATCGAAAAATATTAATACAACCTAGACCCATATAGAAACAACCTAACCCATTATTACCCGCCCTCTGACCACAACCTGGAATAAAAAAGTGTCAACCTAGACCAAATGTGAAGTTCACATTTGGTCTAGGTTGACATTGTGAAGACCTAGAAAATATATTACCTACCTTTGACTTTTAAGTGGGGTAACCTAGAATTGAATGATTTGACCTTCCATATAATTCCCCTCCATTAAAGTCTCGGTTGTACAACTGAAAACAACCGAGAGATTTAAAAGGCGAGATTGTTACTTTAGGTAACAACCCAGAAGAAAAAGTTAGACTTTCAGTCTCGGTTAAATCTACCGTAGTACCACAAATAGTTTTAGGTTTAAACAACAGTGATTGTAATTCATTCAATAAATTCCAGGTTGTTTCTGCAGTACGCTAAGCGGCCGCGGAGAGCGCCACTGTAGGTGGTGGGCGTTACTTCTCGTTGTCTTGGCACCCCTGCTATTTAGCCGGTGGGGTTGAGGCCAAATCTTTGTCAAATTCTAATCATCTAATTTCTGTCACTATGTGCAGTTATAGACGTCACATTCAAATTTTTGTACTGAGTTGGAAACAGAGACAACCCAGAAAGATAGTTGAAGTTGATAGAAACAACCTGCAATGGAAGTGGAGCAAACCTAGAAAGAAAAGTGGAACACCTAGTAATTTTTTAGGACCAACCTGAAAAGAATAGGAAGCTACCTAGAAATTTAACTGGAACAACAGGGATAGTAATTGAAACAACCTCGTAACTAAAGGGGCACAACCTAGAGAAAAAAGGGTTCTAGGTTAATGCGACATGGCTGTGAAAAACATTGAATACCAGGGTGAGACAACCAAGACATTAATGTTTTTAACCTAGACTGTAAATGGATGGAGGCGGCGGCAGACACCGTGAACTTAACCTAGAACTAAAGTGTGGAGGTGGCGCATTTTAAATCTTGGTTGTTTGTATTTTTAGGAAGGTAACTTCACCAGTATTTTCAATCTAGGTTAAATTATATTCAACCTAGACTAAATTGTTCCACCCTAGAATGAAAACCAAAAAAATCTAGGTTGGCAGCATTTAACCTAGAAAAAAATCGAAAAATAACCTAGAATAGGCCCTTTTTTTCTCTCAGTGTAATGAACGTGTACGTCTCAGTCGCTACCAAACAAGCTAATTACGAGGTTCTCTGTATTCCACACGTTCTGAGGAAGCTGAAACACATTTTTTGAAAATTTCAGACGCTTTCCTATGCTCCTTCTCATATGAGGCGTATAGGCAGTATTAATTCGTTTTCTAAAAATAAGCTTAAAAAAAACCACTCTGATTTTTTGGTAATCATCTCTCCAACATGTACTTTTGAAGATGGAACCATCATCTCGACTTTGCCCAATTCTTGAAAAAGTCGATTTAAAGTCAAATTAATGGTTTCAAAAAACCTGTTTTTTTTAGGATTGTTGGGAATAAAAATTTATTTATTGCAATTTTTGTACTTTTTATAGTATAGATGGCTCAACCCCAACGAATAGAGAATTTTACTTGTAAGTTTCTAAATATGGATAAGTTTTAGTCACAAGTGGTTTACTGCCAAACTAATTGGGCTAGAAATTAGGAATGTTAGCAATTAGTAGGTATTTCGGATAATTTATATTCACGGTTAGGTTTACTTTACAGACTTGACGTGATAACGTTTTTTTACATGTTATGTTTTCATTTGGGTGTTCATTTTTGTTAAAGACTTTTTTAATGACTACATTGATGTAATTATCCGTACTGTAATAAAAATAAAATATTGATAATTTAAAGTCAGACGAAGAAAAATATCATAAATATGGTTATTCAAGTGCTTACTTGGCAAAATGTGAAAAAGGGGAAATGTAATTTTCATTCCTACGAAATAACGTAATACTGGGCTCATATCTATTGAAACCCTTGTTAAGCTGCATTTTGATAATAAAATGACAAATCAGAGTTTACCCTAAAAATGTGGAAATTTTTGAGTTAGAAACGCAGATTGTAAAACCAATAACGTGTCAAAACAAGTAATAACATTCATCCCTCGTCTTCTTTTTGGCCTCAGATTGGATTCTACATATCCGAAAACATAAACCTACCAATTTTCCTTTCCCTAAATTGCTCAAATAACGGACTGTGCGATGGGAGTCGAAAATTTGGATCGCCCTCAAAATTTGTCAATATACGTTTCAAGATTCCAAAAGTGTAATTCCGTCCGTCCAAAATCGAAAAAAACGTGAAGTTAATTGGAAAAATCAATGTTCAACTTAGGACTCAGGACTTGTCGAGGTTCATTCCCAACATCTCGGAGCTCATTCATCCACCAATAATTTAAAATAAAACGTCGCACAAGTCAGTAGGGAGAGGGGAGAAAGTTTTGGTTTTTAATAAGCTCGATGTTCGCCGTTTTAATGCTCGAGTTGTAATAGATTTTAAATCATAACTTCAATCGGCAAAATCGTAGGGTCATGAAGGTTTCAGGAGTAGTAAACCTACCTTCGGCACACAAGAGAAAAATGTAGAGTCCAAAATTCAAAGAAGTGGAGTGTTTTTAATTGAAACTTCTTGGGCGCTCAGAAATTTGAAATGATAACTTCACAAACAATTTTAAAAAGAACCTCTTTTCTTTTCAATATTGAACAACAATAGAACTTCTGGAAGTTACTCCTGGAACTAAAACTACAGTCAAATCGGTTTGATTTTACTAGAGACCCTCTTAGATTAATTATACACCCTTGTATAAAATTTGCAGCGTTATTTTTTTCGTGTGTTTGTTTTATTTTATATGATCGTTAAAATTTTCATTGTTCAAAAAAATCATGCTCAAAAAAATCTTTCGTTAAAATTATTCGATTGGATTCAAAATTATATTACCTTTCGAGTGAATGTGTATTTGCCTGCGAATTGTCTAGTTGTATCTACTATGCCGTGTGGTAATTATAGATAACCCATAGAGCTCATTTAGTGGAATAAGCCTGAAACAAACTCTATGGGACAGAAGAGGTTATCGAATTGGTGTGATGACACGCCTGGCGAAGTTTTCAGGACAATAGTCGTCGCGTATTGTCAAGAGCCCCCTCATACAGCCCTTTTCACGTCCCCCTCCCTCAGAGCTCGCCCTCATCATCCACAGGCGGCAAACTCCCGTTGTAAAGGGATTGAGATAAACTGGCTTTGAATGTTTCAACTTCATTGTTACGTTTAACACTCACTTCGCCCTCAGTCACGCTCAACCTCGCCCGCCTCCCGGTTCTGATTTCCCTCTCTGTTAATGAGCAAAACCCAAGTTTTAATTGCCTAGTCGGCTTTTCCTCACGGCAGGTCGACCTTTTCCCCCTCTCGCCGTCAGGCCTTCATTTTCTCTTTCCCTTCATTTCCCTCCCAGCTCCGAACGCTCATTTTGCTCTTCCATTTTCGCTTTCTACTCTCTAAAACAGTTTAAATTGCACGACCCATCCTGCCCTGGTCTTTTGAATGTCTTCATTAACATCCACCTTTACGAAACGGGTTTTCAAACTTCATGGTGCCAAAGCCAAAAATAAGTCTTAAATTTTGCTTATGAATCATTACATAATAAACAAAAACCAACTGAAATTACTCTTTCTCCGTATTTCTGTACCCTGTGGCCGTACACGGCAGTCCGACTCCCGCTAACAACCCCTCTGCACACATTAATACGGCAACGAGTAAACCTCTCTCGTATGCATTCAAAATATTAATCAAATCAAGTTCAATCTTGACGAGGGATCACAGTAATATTAAATAATATTTAATCATATTATGATTGTTTAAATTCTATAGTTTAACACCCCACCAGTCGGAGTCCTGTATTGAAAAAACGCGCGCAGCTATAAAAATAATTTCATAATAAATGAAAATAATAAAACTATAAATAGTTTTTTTTATAGAAAATAAATTTTCTAGATTTGGTTAATTATTCTCCTTAATCAACCTATGTTTTCACAACGGTGGTAATATTATTATTTTATTTTTATTTTATTTTTATTTTAAATTTGATTATTTCTTTATTTTTATTTTTTTAATTTTTTTTGGGTTCATCCAAAATTAAAGGCCGTAGGTATCGTTAACATCAATTCGACCACCAGTTCATTTCTTCAATTTCTTCTTTTCGTGCAGTTCAGCATTCCAGTAGAAATGAAACTGTTTCATTATCGTCCGAATCTCATCCCCAACAGTTTCATTCCAGGTCCATTCCATCCATTTCATTCTTATCAGTTTCATCATTCGTGTTTCAATTCTCAATCTCATCGAATTCATTATTCGGGGACCATCCAACTCCGCAAGTGATCAACACCTCCAATATAATATATTATATACCGGCATGCCGGTAGGCCTGGAGTACAATGTGATCATGTTAAAACCACTGTTTCATTTTTTCCTTCCTTCACAGATCGCCAGCCACTCATCTTTTACAGAAGAAGGTACATGATTTCCACTTATGGCTCCCAAGAGCTTCTATCCCCTGAAAATGATCCTACACGTATTCAATAGGTCTTTCCATTACGCGGGTAGTGTGCTCTGTACTGACGCCTACACAACCTGTCCAGAATCATCCCAGAACTTAACCGCAAGGGGTGATTTGTCTTGCACACACAGTTCGTTCATATTGATTACGTCAATCCGAAACGGTTCTCGCCGTCAATTAGACCCCATGCAAAATTCCATTCATTTTAAAACACCTGCATTTGGTTGATAGATGACTAGTGGTCCACTCAGCTTTATCTTCACAAATAGATTTGTAAATGTACCTACTCAGGCGTTTTTATAGAATTGTAAAGCTATTTACAACATTCAGCCTGAAATCCACGCTGATTAAATGTAACTCACAGCGGAAGATATCAGGAGATTCGAAGTCAATTTGGTTCTCAAAATAAACTCTCCGGAAGGATCTTTTCCCGTCTGGATAGGACTGCTCGCTAAGTGGGCCCTACTACCCTTTTTTCTCCCTTCTTTTATTCGATCCATTAAAAGCTTAGTTTTTAGTTAAAGGGCAACAAAGATTAGGGACCTGTTTTTCTTGTAGGGAAAAGTACTCTCTAAAGCTGCCAGGAGACCCTAAAAGTCTAGCTAGGGAGAAGGACCGAAGTAACCCTTGGAGAAAAAGGGTTCCGCTACACGCTCAGTACCAAGTCGGAAACGATTTTATTATTCGCTCAGGATAAACAGGACGGTTTTTCAAGCAACCAACTTGTGACACATGGACGGAACATGAACTCTACCTGAGACAATTCAGAGTGATGAAACAACCATAAAATTCAATGAGAGTGGTAAGTTTTTTATGTTCGGTCAAATGAGAAGATGAATACGTCGACGTTTCTGAAGATTTATTCCTCTATCATCAGGGCCTAGTGAGATAAACATAAAATTATTTTTGGTACAAATTCGAAAGAAAAAATAGAAAAATAATAATAAAACATAAATTTAAAAAAAAAAAGGTTAACGGGTGAGTGGAGGGCTCTATGTGATAAAGAGCAGTTTTGGGATGCGCTATCATCGGCGCATCTCGCCAGTTATCGGGTTCTGTCGGTATTTATACCTACCAGGTTTATTATAAAAATTATAATATTATTATAATAAACCTGGTAGGTATAATCAACTTGTTCTCTGTCACTCTGTGGTACCTATAAACGCTTCCGCACCTTCAACCGTAAGTTCTGGCGTTGGCCCTAAAAAAGCCCCCTCCTACTGCTTTTCCTATAGCCTTAGTAAGGGTACATCACAGTGTTTTTATTGTAGTAAAAGTGAACTTATTTTTCACCTGTCGGCCTCCAAATTTGACATTCGCCGTCCACTCTCCGAGGCGTTTTGGGCAATAAAAAATCGGAAATGTTGACAAAATACTCGGTTTTCCATCTATAGTAAAATTTACTATATTTAATATAGATAACAACAGTTACTGTTGTACCCGCAAGGATTTCAGCCCGATCGCCTGGGGCGCTATGGGGCTACGGGAGGGGTTTTCGAAGGTTTTCGGCTTTGAGGTCGAATTAGGTGACGTTTCCGAAATATTTTTGGACGTAGAATCCATTTTTGGGGGCCCCAGAACGATCCGATTTCAGCGTAGGGATCTATGAGGCTTTCTTGGGGCGACAAATGGGATTTTTGAAGGAGGTTAAATAAGGTGTCTTTTCCGATTAATTATAGACGCAAAATCCTTCTTATTTTAGGTCCTACATCTGTCCGAACATTGTACAGAAGAAAAAAAATTAATTGTTTATCTTAAATTCATTTATTATCTTATCGACACAGAATTAATTTTTGCACAATTTACCTATAATATATTATCAAAGAATATATTATTATTAATATACCCTTTTGTAAAATATTTATCGTTTTTCTTGTGGTGAACTTACTTGCGACGACTTGGGGCCTTACTTCTCCCGGCCGATCACTATATCAGCCAGGGGCTCGCTTTGCTTGGCCACCAACATAGGTAGTTCTATTATAATTGAGGGTGAGCTTTTCAAATTTGATTTCACTAGCACTCTGACAGGGGGGCCTTACTTCGCTCAGCTAATCATTTTATCAGCCAGGGGGCTCGCTTGGCTCAGCCATCCATGTAGGTAGGTAGTTCTATTATTATTGAGGGAAAACTTTTCAAATTTGATTTGACAGAGAGGGGGGGGGTTGCTTCGCTCGGCTGTTCATTTTCTCGGCCAGAGAGGGGCTCGCTTTGCTCGGCCACCCACATAGGTAGAATATATATAGTTTCCCGTACCAACAAACCACACGGCCGTCTACCACACGACAACACAATTTTATATTATTGTATGATACCCTTTTGTAAAATATTTATCGTTTTTCTTGTGGTGAACTTACTTGCGATGACTTGGAAAAAATCCCACGCCTCGCCCCTGCTGATGTCCCTGTAATGTAGGATCAAAAATCAATGTCGACCAATGCATTTTGTAGGAAATTTAATGCTCTTTCATTTCAATACTGACTTTACTGCCGTCGAACGCATAGTGTTGAAGTTGTAAGCAAAAAATCGAAAAAAGGGCCAACATTTTGGAGTTTTTTGCTAATATCTCAGAACGCTTAAGCCGAATTCGTTGGGTATCTTCCGATTCGGATTCAGCACCCCAAAAACCATAGATAAACACTTAAAACTCCAACCACATATTCCTACGTCAACTTCGCATTGACTGGATCCATTCTTTGACATCTGTGTCCAACTGAGTCCAAAGTTGGGTGAAGTTAGGTGTGGAGGATCGCCAATCCAAATCCATTTCCACCGTAACTTCCACTTGCTCTCATCCACCCAAAAAGATTTCCAAGGTTTTTGTCTGCCCCGGTAAATTGTTAATTGACGTCGGATTGGTTCCTAATCAGTTTCAGGGTATTTTCCAGAGACCTTTAAAGGGTATGTTCCAAACACGTTCGTTAGGTGTACGGAAAATAAAAAAAAGGCGGAGGCGGGCTATTCGAAATTTTAAGTGGTATGTCCTGAGCGTGTGGAGGGCTTTTGAGGGAAAGTAGATTAAAGCTTTCGGGGTCGGTTAAAAGAGTTCCTTTTCCCCAATTGTCTCGTGCAGATTAAGGGGAGGAAGGGAGAGTGTCCTTCGTTTTAAAAGCACTTCAACTTAATTCCATCAGCAAACACACGCTACTACTTGACACTGGTTCGGGATTTAGATTATGTTTTTAATTCCGGCGAGAGGACCCCTCAAAGTCCTTACGTTTCACCCCCGCCCTAAACGAAAAATGTCCTCTGGCAGGGCAACCCCTTTGGTTGAACGATTCCGCCACGGGTTGGAGCGGATTATTAATGGGATCATTTGCGCAAACGGGCGTTAAATTGAATTTAAAGTGCGTTAAATCGAAAACGGGGATTAAAAGGGAGATTTCTAAGGACGGCGAGGGGGAGGTTGGATTTGCATTTCGCGTATTGGGGATGTGCTGTGCGGTGTCTGGTTTGGTTATATGATGCGTTCGTTCGTCTCAGATCGTTAAACTCTTATAGAATATCAACAAGTTCCAGTATGTCTGAAATGTTGAAAAAATACTCGGTTTTCCGTCTAGTTTTGCCCACAATGTTTTCAGCTCGATCGCTCAAATCCGCGGGGCTAAAAAGAGGCTACGGGAGTGGTTTTAAAGGTTTTCAGCTATATTATCGAGTGGGGTGTCGTTCTCGAAGTATTTTTGAACGTACAATCCATTTTTTAGGTACCTCAAAACGATCACCGTAAGGATCTATGATTCTTGAGGCTACAAATAGGACTTCCGAAGCACGCAAGAAGGTCGAAAGAGGTGTCGTTTTTCGAATAGCTTTGGACGTAGAATCCGTTTTATGGGGTCCCACACAATATGTCCGTATTATTTCCAAACGCTGTACAAAAACAAATTTTGAAAATTTATGTTGATTGAAAAGTGAAAAAGTTGACGTTTCAAGATATGTCGATTCCAAAAACTAAATGATGGCGTGCCGTCCTAGGTATGTAGTAGGATTTTCTATTTTAACTGAAATTTTGGAAAAATACTCGGTTGACCATCTAGTTGTGCCCGCAAGGCTTTGAGCTCGATGGGGCTCTGTGGAGCTAATAATTATTAGCCCTTAAGGGGCTACAAGGGGGGGGGGGGGGGGTTTCAGTGTTTTTCGGGAATGATGTCGAGTGGGGTGTCGTTATCGGAGTATTTTTGGACGAAGAATCCATATTTTTTTGGATCCCAGAACCATCCTCTCTACGGGGCTTTCACGGGGCTACAAATGGGACTTTTAAAGGATGCCAGGAAGTCGAATGAAGTGTCGTTTTTTTGGAGTAATTTGGGTCGCTTAATCCATTTTTCGATGGCCTACATCTGTGGGGTCGAAAAAGCCAAATTTTATAAATTCATACAACTGAAAAGGGCAATGGTATATCACCAACGCTTTTCAGACTTGGGATCAATGTTTGTCGAGATTCGGCTCGTTTTGTCGCCCTCGGGGTCAACAGCCACTGAGGATTTATCAGTAGTTCTCAGACCAATGAAATTGGGCGATCACTTTTCGGTGTAATGGATTCTCATCTGACCCTTCCAGCTTCCTTTTCCACTATCATTGTCGAAGGGCTCGTGACCTGAATGGGTTTGTTTCTTGGTGCTTTTCAGAAGTCAACAATGAACTATTTCGCCACCGAGACCGACCCTCATCAACTTTCCTCCCACATTCATTGACACACTGAGAGAAAAAAAGGGCCTATTCTAGGTTATTTTTCGATTTTTTTCTAGGTTAAATGCTGCCAACCTAGATTTTTTTTGGTTTTCATTCTAGGGTGGAACAATTTAGTCTAGGTTGAATATAATTTAACCTAGATTGAAAGTACTGGTGAAGTTACCTTCCTAAAAATGCAAACAACCAAGATTTAAAATACGCCACCCCCACACTTTAGTTCTAGGTTACGTTCACGGTGTGTGCCGCCGCCTCCATCCATTTACAGTCTAGGTTAAAAACATTAATGTCTTGGTTGTCTCACCCTGGTATTCAATGTTTTTCACATTCATAGACGGTTGATTTACCCTAAAACATAAACGTTCTCACCCCACCTCAAACAATTTACAGCCATGGCGCGTTAACCTAGAACCACAGAGTAACAGAGAGCAAAAGAAGAAGAACCCTTTTTTCTCTAGGTTGTGTCCCTTTATTTACGAGGTTGTTTCAATTACTATCCCTGTTGTTCCAGTTAAATTTCTAGGTAGCTTCCTTTTCTTTTCAGGTTGGTTCTAATAAATTACTAGGTGGTCCACTTTTCTTTCTAGGTTTGCTCCACTTCCATTGCAGGTTGTTTCTATCAACTTCAACTATCTTTCTGGGTTGTCTCTGTTTCCAACTCAGTACAAAAATTTGAATGTGACGTCATAATATGACTGCACATAGTGACAGAAAATAGATGATTCGAATTTGACAGAGATAGATGGTGGGGTTGAGGCCACCGGGTAAATAGCGGGGGTGCCAAGACAACGAGAATTAACGCCCACCGCCTACAGTGGCGCTCTCCGCGGCCGCTTAGCGTACTGTAGAAACAACCTGGAATTTATTGAATGAATTACAATCACTGTTGTTTAAACCTAAAACTATTTGTAGTACTACGGTAGTTTTAACCGAGACTGAAAGTCTAACTTTTTCTTCTGGGTTGTTACCTAAAGTAGCAATCTCGCCTTTTAAATCTCTCGGTTGTTTTCAGTTGTACAACCGAGACTTTAATGGAGGGGAATTATATGGAAGGTCAAATCATTCAATTCTAGGTTACCCCACTTAAAAGTCAAAGGTAGGTAATATATTTTCTAGGTCTTCACAATGTCAACCTAGACCAAATGTGAAGTTCACATTTGGTCTAGGTTGACACTTTTTTATTCTAGGTTGTGGTTAGAGGGCGGGTAATAACGGGTTAGGTTGTTTCTATATGGGTCTAGGTTGTATTAATATTTTTCGATGGTACTTTAACCTGGACCTATTTTTTTCTAGGTTGAATCAATTGATTCTAGGTGGTTTCAATTTCTTTTCGAGGTTATTTCGGATTTAACCTAGCCACTAAAAAAATCTTTTCTCTCAGTGCACGTTCAACATCATCATCACCAATTTAGTCGTCTAGAATCAAAACGCATCCTATCCAAATGTTTCAAAAATGAGGTTAAGGCGGTACCTGAGTCAGAAATTCTGACAGTACATATTAAATTTTTTCATGCTGAAGCCATTGTCGTTTTGAGTCAAACTACAGCCGTTCCTTTGAAAAACAGGCAAAAAGTTGAAATTTGGAGCCAAAGTGTATCCTATCCGGTGAGGTTCACTGGATGGGGCTTTCATTCAACCAATCAGATTTGGATTTTAACTTAATTGCTGGGTTGAGGTTAGAATCACGGCGGCCAATAAAAAACGCTGCAAATTTTACAAAAGGGGTTATTATTTTCTGATATAGGTTACTTGTGCAAAAATTAATTCTAGTCTGTAAAAAAAAATTTCGAAATTTTTTTACGTGGAAAATATTTGACCACCTGGGATCCTTCAAAAATCCCATTTGTAGCCCCATGAAAGCCCCATAGATTCCCACAGTGAGATCATATCGTTCCGGTACCCGCAAAAATGGATTCTACGTCCAAAAATACTTCGAAAACGACACCTAACTCGATCCCAAAGCCAAAACCCTTCAAAAAACCCTCCCGTAGCCCCATTTTAGCCCCATAGCGCCCCACGGGTTTGGACGATCGGGCTGAAAAGCTTGCGGGCACAACTAGATGGTAAACCAAGTATTTTGTCAAAATTTCCGACTTAAAAAAAAAATCCTACTGCTCAAAACAGCCCGGACGGCGGACGGACATTTCGGTTTTGGAATCGAAACCTCTTGAAAGGGATATGTCCAATTTTGAGGCAGATCGGAGTCGTCGCCCTCCGTAGCGATTACATAGTTGTATTATTTCAAGAATAATAAACCAAAACAATATAGGTGCTCAAGGTTTGTTATGAATAGCCCAAGGCCCCGAATCCTCAGAATGTTGTGGGGCGGAGTTTGATGGTGTTCATCGTGATTTTTCGAGAGTCAAACAAATCTCGAGGTAGACAGACAGTTAAAAGCCAAAAATGGACGCTACTAAGAGCCCCTCAGCCAGAGGAAAAAAGAGAAAGAAAGTTCGAAAGCCGGAAACAATGAAGAGAAACATCGAAAAAGTTATGAGTGCTGAGGGGAGACAAATTTTGAGGAGAGAGAAAAAAAAGGGAGATAAAATGTCCAAAATGTCCCAAAGAGTGAATTCTTTGTTAACCACTTCTGAAAATTGACCCACTATAAAACCTAAATTGACCTTGGACTCGTTGTTTTTTGTGGTTCAACACCAAATATATCTTAGACTTGGATAATCGAATGCAGAAAATACATTGAAATTGACTGTGTGACGTTAGGATTGGTTTCAAGGGTTTCTGATTGGTCTGAAACAATACGGTAGAAAACCTGGTGAAGTTATAGCTGAGGGAAATAAAAAATACGCTTCGTCCGTTAAAGTAATTGTTTGCCCAGTTGCTGGTTTGGCTTTGTTCCCCTGGGGACCTCCCTGTATCCTTTCCCTCTTCCCATCTTCGCCCTTTCCCCCAACTACCTCGCCATCATTCTCGTCAATTCTTCAGTTACCAAAACCCATCGTATAGAAATCCTACCGTACAGACAAACTACATTTTTAAACCACTCAGAAGGGACGCACTAACCACGTTCAACCTACATTCCCAAATCCCCTCCTTCACACTCCACCATAAATCCCCAACTGTGATTCAAGAAGATTGTTCTTGTTGTATTTCCCTTGTCGACTTTCTCCCCCCAAAGCCTCAGTAAACACTTAGCGAAACCTTTCTCCTCACATGTGTCTGTGTGTATCCAACGCACCCAGTTTCCTCTCATTTCTTCTTATCCCACGATACTTGGATAGTTATTTTCTAAGTCTTACTTTCAAACCCCCCAAAGAGTTGTGATAGAAAAGTAAAAACTCACGTAATTGGGATACGATCATATTTACAATAAATATGAAGCAGCAGTGTGGCTGTGAACAGTAAATAATGCGACAATAAATCAATCACTATTCTCTCTAATACAATATTTTTTCAATAAATAAAAGTATCACAATCAACTCAAGATTAATTAACAATAATTGTTAATTATTAGCCCTACAACAGACTATTCCACTTAAATTGACAAAAAAATTGCGTAGCAGATAAAAATCAAATAATAGAATGCGAAATCGATTGAAAACTAAATAGCCTAATTCGGTTTAAGTAGTTAATTACTTCGTAAATAAGTAGCATAATGTACGATTACAAGTCATAAAGCATAATCCGTCAATGTGTAATTTTTCAAATTTTATCAACCTCTTAAGGGAATTTCAAGAATGCAGCCAAAACAATTTAAAACATGTTGAAAATAAAAACAAATAACCCCTCAAAAGATTAACGAAATTAAAATAAAGATAATATCTTCAATATTAATGTTATCTTTAAGTGAAAAATTAACAAAACTTCGGAGATCATATTGATAGTCATTAGTCAGTTTGTTTCGTGACAGTTCGTGAAATGTGTATCAGTTACGATTTTGAAAGAAAAAGCATTAACTTAAAAGTAAAAATAGTGTTATTTAAGTTAGTTGTTTATAAACTGTGTTGGGTGCCTGAAGTCAAGTCGCAAGCAGGTGGTCAAAATCATTCTTTCAATGTGCAAGCGAAGTTCATCAGTGGCACGTTTTATGTTTGATTTATGTCATAGAGTTCACCAATTAATATAATGAAATAAATAAGGAATTGGCACTTTGGTGGGTAGAAGGAGCGACGAAAAGTGACGTCAGTCTGTGGTCGCGTTTTGAGTGGGAGAATGGTTGACGTAAGAGTCGTAGTGATAAGCTCGTTTGCCCCATCCGCCGCCGCCACTGCCCCCACCGCCGTACCCGCCGCCGCTCTGACCGCCGCTGCCTCCGGAAGACCACCCGTCTCCGCCGCCGCCGCCGCCTCCCCACGAGTCGCCTCCTCCTCCACCGCCGTCGGACCAACCGCCGCCGCCACCGGAATACCCGCCACCGCCGCCGCCGCCGCCGCCTGACCAGCCTCCGCCTCCTCCTCCGTATCCTCCGCTACCGCCGGACGGCGGGCCGTAAGATGTTTGTACCATTGAGCCGCCACCGTGACCCCCACCGTGACCTCCGCCGCCTCCGCCGCCCCCATGTTCCACCACTATAACGTGTTTTGATCCGCCTGCAACAAAACCAATGAAATTCAATCAGTTAAACTGAAAAACAATAATAATTACTTATTATTGATTATAACAATTAATATTATAAAGAAGACATATTTATTATGTCTACTGTGAATAGGTACAACACTATTCAGAGGTTAAAAAAAGTTGTGAGCACTTCGCCTTCGGTTGTAGTTGATGCTCAACTGGTCTTCTTATTCTCATTGCAAATCGTATAACTTCAAGATTCACGGAGCTGCCTTGACAACACTGACTCAGGGACACCACAATGTCTTTTCATGACATGTGCACAAACTATTAAAACGCTTGTGCTCAAACCTATGCAAGTTCAAATACCATGTACTGTATATCGAGCAATTTTCAATGCGTTTTGTTGTGTTTACCGTCTCAAGCCAATTTTCAATAAATCATAATAACATTATATTCATAAAGATATTTTCTAACTTTGATGAAGTCGCTGATTGTTCAATTGTTTGGAATAAGTTTGGCAAAGAGGGTTTTCTCTAAATTAAAGTTTAGGTAGTCATTTTCAGGAGTAATGTCCAATCAAGCACAGTTATTGACACGCCTCCCATTAATTCCGTTTTTTTATTTTTTTATTATTTTTTTTTTTTTAAGTGGTATTAATTAAGGAACGACGAGTGCAGTAATCAATCAGGCTGATTGAATCAGCTACGGGATGAAATTGTAAAGGGGTAGATATCTTACGTATCCGGAGTGCGTGAAGAGATGGAAGGCTGGAGGACGAAAGTGTTGATGGTGATAAGTACGGAAGAACCTCGAAGAAGATGTACAGAGGTGCGTGACAGCTCCCGTGCACCGAACGGAGCAAAAACAATGACAAACTTACTTATTTACATTTACCTTCGTCTTTCTTCATGAGCATCTTGAAGAGTTGAAGTTTGGACATGAGGAGAGCCATCGATCCCATCATCATGGCCGTCATTGCCTTCATTTTGACCATGCCCATCGACATCATCATCACTTTGCCCATCACCATCATAGCCATCATCGCCATCCCGTGACCGTGGCCGTGACCTCCGCCGTGACCACCGCCGCCGCCCTTCGTCTTCTTCCCTCGTCCGGTCACTGTTAAAGGCCAGAGAGAGAAAAAAATTTCAAGTTAAATCCCGTTGGAGTACGTGGCTGTGGTAAAACTCTAATAGAAGCCGAACCGCAAATCCGGACGAATTAGGGTTATTTTTACTTAGTTTACGTAGAGGGCAATCTCAGTAACCCAAGCTAGATTAAGATGGCGATACTTTGTGGTAAAGTTGGTTTGAACGGTTACAATAACGGAGAAATAAATTAGCTCATGATGTACTACAAAGTAAAAAAAAGTATCAAAACCCGGTCTAACATTTTCACTCTCAGAAATTTTTCAGCTGAGCCAAAAACGTGTACCGTTCGCTACCTGAACTTTTAAAATCATGTCAACCAACCAATAAATTCCTTTCCCCATCCTTAGTTGAGCAGCTGAGTTGCAAAACTGGTCAAGTCAACTTAGGTTCAGTTCGTGAAAAACGGCAAAAACTTTTTGAGATAGATTTTTGCTCATTTGATTGTTCCTGGTGAGAGATTAAAAAAGAAGAGTCGAAAAGAATCAAAACCCAAAGTAAACTTTGATAAAGACGTTTGGACTTAACCAGTCTAGCTTCAAACCCTTGGATCTAACGAGTTTTGTAAAAGAACTGGCGGAAACAAACCAGTTCTGAAACAAAAGTCGTGAATTCACTGAAACATGTCATAAGTTATTAACTTACAACGAAGGTTATTCACACAAAAGTGGAAATGTTGAGTTTTGATAAACAGTTCTTTAAAAAAAAATAGTTCTGTGGGAAATCGAAAGTTTATTTACTCTCGTGACACAGTCGTGAGTCCTCTCAAGCGCCTTCCCAGATGAAGAAGATAACTACGTGAACTTCCTGAACTGGTGGGGGTGAGAAAACAGTAGGGCGCAGTTCACAGTGTCAAATAAAAGGTGATATCGGTACGAAGTAGTAAAAGAAAAAGGACCTGGAAACCATTATGTGGAAAGTAGGGTAATTGCTGAGTAATAATGTGAAAAATATTGTAGTAGTTTATCACTACGTCAATTCAATCAATAAATGAGAAAGTAGGTGACAGTCTTGCAGTTCGTAGTGTCGGATTGACCTTTCAAGAAAAAACCATCACGACCTTCCTGAGGCAGTTTCAATTTTTGATCCGGTCGGCAGCTTATTTCTTCCGATGAGATTCGTGCCTGACCTACTGCATTTTTGGCTCAAACGCCCAAAATGCTCGGGGAAAACTCATGTCCTCAGGTGACTATTATTGGCTGAGTCGTGACGGCGATTCTCTCCAATGTTTTCCTCGAGTTTATTCAATCACGATTACCAACAAGCCCGGAGAGAGATATTTTTTCACGTATGCATCCGAGTGTGTGTATTCGAAATCGTCGCTCCGAGCTGTGCGATTGCTGCCTGCTGGAAATTTCAAGGTGAAAAAAAACGAATTTTACCTTCCGTCAAGGCTCTGCCCACATCGAGGTCTACAGAATGTCCAGTTCCTGTCGCCCAGTCAGGCAGAGCGATGCGGAGGCTCCTTGAAGCGATGAAGTCGTCGATCGCCTCGCCGATCGTCAGCAGCAGCCCTCGACGACGAAACCGGCTCTCCGCAACTGGCTTTTCCAGCAGTTGGGATCTGCCCTCCGGAGCCGAAGAAGGAACTAAACTCATCCATTCTGTTATGGGAATTTCTGAAACATTTCAAAATGAATAGATATTTAATTAAGTTAGTTTCGAAGATGTTTGCCGAAAGTGCAAACCAATCCAATGTTGTCACAACAGTAGAGGGCATCTTTCATCTCACTCCTTAATCTCCACATTAAGTTAATTTCATCAACGTGTTTTTCTGTCAAATCCAAACTGGTCACACGAGTAATACTTCGCCAACTCCGTTTTCCGAGTTTTATTATATGTACCTAGTGTAGATTGATAATAGTCTATATTTTGCCAAAAAAATCGAGATTTTGTCAAAATGTTATTGGAAACCTGAAGTGGTTTAGGCTTACTGACTTGGGAGGAATTTTTTACCCCGAGTTTTTTTATTTTTAGTGGAGAAATTTTTAAAAAAAGAAGCCTCCCTCCCCCCTAAAAAAAGATAGCTCCTCGGCCTGGTATCCCCATGGGGTAAGTAGCTAACATCGTACCTATCACACCTTCAGCTCTCTCTTCACTCGTATTTTCCGTACCAGACCTTTCTGAAAAATTCGATTCCGAGTCTGCCTCTCATTTCTTCATAATGAAAAAAAAAAACTGCTCCAACCCCAGAACGCCCGAAGTGGGGAAGTAGGCGACGACAAGTAGACTACTCGGGTAATTGTGGTGATGTTCAGGGCGCCTGAAGATGAGATTCCAGCGATATCCATCTGGCCCTGCTTCGCATTTTCACGCGATAGCCATCGCATTCCCAGCCGAGAACTTAACGAGATGAACTTTGCCGACATGTAGCTGAGAACAATTCCGGCTCAATTGTTTTCGAGACAAGTGAAACTTACACCTTCAAGTTTCACCAGATGGCGTCGAAAATAGAACCTGGAATCTTTCATTAGGGAAAGTTTGTAGAGCTATCGATTTCAAATGTAATTAATTTTCAGATCAATCGATTTAGGTATGATTTTAAACTTATTATTCATTGCGATTCAGTGAAGTCTTATATTCATCCTAGTTTTATGACAAGAAATATATCAATATCTCATTAGAGGTTTCTCTGAACGATATCATTTCGGCCACTTTCATCGTCTGAAGCTCTTTCGCTAATGTTGGGAAATACCAGTATCGGCAAACTGGACGTTTGACATGAAATGATTGCTGACAACACGCTTTTTTTTTTTGTCTTTCAGATGCCGATCTAGTTTTGGGTAGTCATGCTCCTTTCCATTCTGATCCTAGAAAGTCAGTTGGGGTTCCCACACATCCCACAGCCTACATATTTCAATAGTAAGTATAGCAAAAGCTTTACAGAACCTTTTTTTAACTGGGAACGCGTTGTCAGTTTTGAATTCTCGTGTCTTCAAGTAAAAAATCTTCATCGTACGCCGTCCAGGTCGTTTTAGGCAGTGGGGATTTTTCCTAAAATCTGAAATTCGGCAAGTGCTCGGATTTCCATCTATTTGTGTCCGCAGGGTTTTCGGCCCGATCGCTAAAACTCGTGGGGCTCTGTGGGGCTAAAGGGGGCTGCTGGAGGAGTTTTTGAAGGTTTTGGCGATTTGGTCGAGTAAGATGTCATTTACGAATTATTTTTTGACGTGGAATCCGTTTTCGGTGGTCCCAGAACGATCCGATTTCAATGTGGAGATCAAATAAGTTTTAGTGGGGCTAAAAATAGTGCTTTTGAAAGACCCCTAGAGTGATCTGCGAATTTTGAACGTAGAATCCATTTTTTGGGGTCCCACGTCGGTCCAGATTTTTGAATTTTTATTTTTATTTTCTATTTATTTTTCTGTAACAATGTTTTATAAGTGTTGAGTTAAGTTTTGCACAATTTATGCCAAAGAATAATAAACCCTTGTGTATAAGGTACGGTGGTTTTTTCACAATTAAAAAAGTTTTTATTATTTAAACTAAAATATTATTTAATAAAGTTATGTACCACACTTTCCCGGTCGGACTGAAGAAATCTGTGAGTTGACAACAGTTCATCTACCAAAATGTTTCAACTGAAGTTCCTGTATGTTTTTCCGGGGTTTCATTTTTTAAAATAAAAAGTAGGTATAACAAAAATGTCGAAGCTAACATTATTTATGTGGTACCTGACGCAGAAGGATGTACAATACTAAAGAATGAATAATTCATTCAAAAAGATCGTCTACCAATTGTTGGTTTTATTGATGGAAGCGATACTTTTGTCTTCAGTCAAAAAAGCTCGTTTTTTCACCCAACCCTGAAACCGAATTTTCTCTGATTTTTGAACTGAAGATAAACTCGATCGATTTAAACTAGTTTCCAACAATAAAACACAGCAGAAAATTGTATACCAATTCATTCTTTAGTATTGAACTTTTTTTTTTTTTTTTTTTTTCAAATTGTAGGATTAAAAGTTTGAAACTCTTTCAGCAAATTACAAATTGCAAGCCGTTTGAATTTTTTTTTTTTTTTTTTTTTTCTTAGGAAGTGCTCACCTTGGATATTGTGAATTTTCCTGAAAGCTGCGACCAATTTGTTCGACAGGCAGGGCAGTGAACTGTTGCCGGTGCATGACGGTTCAGTCGCATTGTTGCCGTCAGGGGAATCCGCTGTTGCTCCGACAAACAGCAAACATACGTACAGTAAACACCTAAGGGAAATAATACTGTTCATACTCGTGTGGGTGGATGCTGTGCGGACTGTGCGGATACTTGTGTTGATCCCCCTCCGCCGGATATCTGTTTTATATCGGGACGAGCTCCCCTCCAGGAAGATGCCCTCACCACAAGACGCCGGAAGGTGCCCCTGCGATTAGCGGGATAGGCAATGCCGGCACGGGGGGAAAATCACGGGTCAGAAGAGATTGTAAACGGAAGTGATTATTTATTCAAATATGCTCAACACAAGAAAAAAAACCACCTCACATCATTTAACAATTAGAGGCGCTCGTTTTTGTCTAAATGCAGAACATGGGCGTGATCTCGGTGCATTCTTTTTTTTGCTTTCAAGAATTTCTAAAGCTTTTCTAAGTACAGTGCGGGGTCGGCTCCTGCCCCAATAATTGTGGAAATCATTCATACAAATGAATGTGGCTCGTTTTTGTATAATGCAGAACATGGACGTGATCTCTTGGTGCATTCGTTTTTTTTTTTGCTTTGAAGAATTTCTAAAGCTTTTCTAAGTACAGTGCGAGGTCGCCTCCTGCCCCTGAAACCAAGTTGGTTAACACAAACAAACCCACTTTACTTACTTTTCGTTTCTTTACTCACCCACTTTACTTCATTCGTTCATTCCGTTAGGTCCTGACGATAGGAGAACATAATAGATATCATCTCCTGAAACGTTGGCCGATTCTTTCCACCTTCATTTGTATTAATGATTGTTAATCAGGTAGACCCAATATTTACTGAATTTGATGTCTATTTATTTTGATAAAATTAACGAGAAAATGATGTCAAGTTTACACACCTTATTTTTTTACCTTACCTTAAGTTTTTTAAATCTTGGTTCCGCCCCTGCCCCCCCCCCCTCCCCCCTCAAGCCTTCGTCAAAAATCTGGTCACCCTAATCTATTCCCATATTCAAAGTAACCCCAAAGTCGCTACTAAATAGTTCCGGAGAAGTCAAGGTATCTGTTGCATGTATGAAAATAGCAACAAGAATCCAGAGCCCTCCAAAACGACGTAAATTGTTGCGTCATGCCGCGATTCCCAGTGCCGGAATTCATAGAGAGCACCCAAGAGAAGATCAGGAAGCTAAAAGTCGAAGAGAATCTAAATAGGAGGAAAAAGCATTTTGCCGCAATAAAAATCCAAAAACGGATCCGGGGATGGCTGACGAGGATCCATTTGAAGAAATTGAATAAGAAAGCGGTGATTATTCAGAAGAACTGGCGGGGGTACAAAGGCCGGCTTGCTGCTGCTGAGCTCGTTGAAGTCAGGTACAGGAAAATGGTGGAGGATTACTATCACAGAATGGCAACCAGGATTCAGGCATTGTGGAGAGGCTACTGGTAAGCGAAATGAACTTGGTCAAGAGACCTTATTATTATTTCATCATGCCTAATTATTACAACTTATAGGTGTCGAAAGGGCTACGACTACTACAAGCAAAAATCTTGGCTGGCTTCAGTTGCCAAAGCTAATCAGGAGATGTTAGTGAAAATGGAAGAGTTTCGACAGACTGAAGAGGAACGTCAAATCACAGAGATAAAAGACGAGTTCGAACCCTGGATCCACTACATGGCCAACAAGCTGCATCACTTTCTCAGAACTAAAGTCCGCCCTGGGATTTACAGTAAACTGGGCACGACAGAATACAGCGAGATCGAACAGTTCCTCGCCAGCTACAAATATCAAGGGTTCATGACTGATTTGCGGAGGTAATTGCTTTACTGTTGATAATAGTTGTTCTAAATAGCTCTCGATGTAAGGTAAAATTCATGGGAAACACCTATTTTACAGCGATATGCGCCAGCTTTCACCCCTAATTTGTCTTGTTTCCTCCAGGGAACGTCTGATGGAAGCTGTTCGTGACTTGATGTCCCGCCCGACTGTGGAGAAGGACGAGTGCACCCGGAGGATCACCAACAGACGATGCGTCGCCACACTCAAGGCCAAACACACCATCTCCAATCCGTGTCTCAACTCCACGAGAAAGTGATGTTTGTCTTCCTAAAGGCGAAAAAAAAATCCAAAGATACTCGATGCGATTCGTCGTGTGTGTTTTCCTTCGGATTCCGGTCAACGCTTAGATGCTTCCCCCTGGCAGATCCACCAACTTAGAGCAAATAATTATGGGTATATATTTTCTTGTAGTTTTCGCATTTTTATTCAGGGAGCTTTTCACCAAAGAAGACGCTTTAATGTTCATAAAAAGTTGATACGTTTTGTTCAAAATTAATAATTAATGAGAGTTCATTAATATAAATTCTTTGGGAGTAGAACGAACAAACAACGTGCAACATTACTAACTCAATATCTATAAATGGAACCCAGCTTTGTACTGATATTACCTAACTTATTCATAATAAATCTACCTGTTACAATAATGTAAGGCTAGACGTCCGAATAACACAGAAGGCTTTATTCATAATCTACCCCGAACACTCTCCAAACCAAAACTAGTCCACCTTTTTGCATCGAACGCCACAACACATGACCAGTGCTGGTTGCCATTACTTCAGCCGCATTCCTAACAATCCCTGAACGCTTGGTTATGCCAACTACTCCTTAAGAAATGAAGAAAAAAACATGCTAGAAGTTGCGGTTAGGTATATTACTTATCTAAGTCTGATTGAACCCTGCCTAATGATAAGCGTTTGCTTGATTATTTATGTATGTAAGTACTTGCTTATACTACTTTGATTTCATATTTCTCTCATAACTGACTAATTAATTATTTGGAAGGGAAAATTTTAAAAAGTAATTGTGTGAAAAGATAAAAAAAAATTTTAAAAACATGTATCTACTGAACTTGAATTTCACTCAAGAAGTAGCAATAGTACTTATAATAATATTATAAGGAGATTGATAATCGTACTTTTGTTATAGCATAATAATACTATGGTAATACTAGCACAGTTTTGAGCAAAGTATTGTAGCACTATAGGATAGCATTATGGCATAGTATTACAGCTATGAAGCCATAGTCTTATGATATAGTATATCCGTATGCTTGAGTATTATAGATAATATTATGTACCATGATAACACATCATAAAATATACTTACAAGTATATTAATACTTAATATACTTAATATTATAAATAATATTAAGTATATTTCATCCATTTTCTAGGTTTCATCAATTTAGGGGGAAGTGCGGAACTCCTCACTTATCCATATTTCTTACTCTGCACTTCTCCCAGCAGGAGAAAAAACGGGGGAAGTGCAAAATAGGTCTTATTAAATAAATTTTTCAAAATTACAAGTTTTAACAAAATTGCTCGAAGAGGTTCAATTGAAAATTGACCTTGGGCAAACAGGTAGCTCCAACAAAAAGAAAGTGATTCCTGAATGGCGAGAAGAGGAAAACCCGTCAATGTGGGATCCGCGGGGAAAATACTCCGTCGAAAAACATTCTAGGCGGTTGAAAATGAAAATGTCGACAACTGTGACTTGCACAAACGTAAAAGAGGGGATTTCCCCGACTTCGAGGACAAGAAAGGCGAGTTAAACCATAAAGAGAATGCAATATTTTGGCAGGGTATAATCGCTATAGTCTCGTTTCAAAGTTGGTTTGCCTGTTTTCAGCAGGGTTTTCATTCCAATAAAATCAATTAAGAAATGGACATTGTTGAAATGGTAGGCAGCTTCGTTAAAATGATTTTTTTTCCTCACCTGTTAGCAGAAAGCGTTCCAATTAAAGTGGAATCTAAAATAAATTTTCCATCCAATCAATTTTATTTCCTGACTGCCTCTTTCATTTTCCATCCACAAACCACTGAAGCGCTAAAAGAGACTCATTCTGTACAAATTACTGTGATGTCCAGTGTTCTTCCTTTGACGTTCTCACTCAGTTTTCTCTCGTCTGTTTTTTTGTCCCCTTCGTACCGTGTCTGTCAGTCGCCAACATTTTTACCTTCGGAAAACGTAACGAGCAAACTAATTGAACAGGTTTCGCCCTTTTGTGATCTCGTTAGGAGAATCGAATCTTTAATTTGTGCCGCATTAGGTTCATTCGGAAGAGGGCCAGAGACAGAAACGAGAGTGGTAATTGCGAATGACGAGAGGGTGGTGAAGAGGGGGAAATCCTTTGTCACTGGAGAAAAACTGTGAAAGCTATTGAAGACGTGGTAGGAAGCATTTCAAAACGGTGTGCTAGCCTACTTGTCTTTTACCAATCATGACGTGAAGTTCCTCTAGGGTTTTATTTGATGGACGTGAGACAATGGTTTGAGATGTCACACGAATCAAAACTGAGGTTTATCGGAGAACAGGAACTGACATCTTGGTGTAGACTGCAAAATAGTTGAAATGTTGGGATTAGGACCTACTCAGTAGGTACCAAACCCAAAGAGGGTGTTTTTAGAGTAAGTAACTACGTTTTCCTCCATCAATGTGTGGTGTTTTCGGTGGAGTTCAGAAGGCGCATTATCTGTAGCCCGAACGGGCCCCTTCCCGTCGACCACTTTTTTGATCCGAAAGAGCCTTACCTCGGCAAAGACTTTAGGGTCTCCTGAAAGTACCTCAAATTGAACACAATGGTCTACCAAAATGAAACAATAGGTAATAATTATTCAACAACAAGAATAATTTAACAATTATTGTTGAATTATTCTACATTAGTTTGTAGTTTTATTAGATAATGTACAAAATTACATATTTTTGTTTCACTTTTAACAAATCTTAAAAAAAGATTCCCGTATGGGGGGCCCCAAATTTGCTTGTTGCCCCAGTGCCCCCGAGGCTCTAGCTACGGCACTGATTCACGGATAAGCAAGCAAGGGGTGAAGACTAGCGACTTCTCAGCAGCTGGTGAACAGAAATACGATGGAAATCGCACTGAGAGAACAGGTTTGGATGTGGGACCCTTATTCCGGTTGGAGCGGGGCTCCTAGATGTGGGAGCACTCGAGTTTTGATAATTATTATCAAAGTCTATTATAGACTTGTAATTTGGGTGTGAGATCCAAGGACATTTAGAACGCACATCCAGGGCTAGCAATGATTCATACCCAAAGCTAGCCCTGGAATCCATACCGTATGATACTCAAAGCTATAGGTGCTACACTCTACCGTAAAGCTGATACACCCTCTCGTATCGTTGCGCGCACCACAAAAATCGTGCGTCTTTTGATAATGACCAGCTCAATAATTTGCCGGACCCCTGCCCATCATTTAGTTAAACGCCTAGTTATTTTACTAAATGCCTAGGCGCTCCGTCAAATGTGTGTTTTCTTCCAACAAAAACGAATATTTGACACTTTGCCTAGGCAAATGACGGATTTGACAAAATGACTGCGACGGATGCTGAACCAAAATACAACCAGGTATGAGTGTTGAGAGAAAATACCACCACAAAAATCGTGCTTTACTCTGTCCTTTAAATTTTTCCAAGGAATGCGTCCGCGCGAACCTCATCATGGCGACCATGCGTTTTCGAGAGATTTTCTTTCTTTCCTGCTCCAGCACCCCCAACTTCTTCCGAGGAAATTCATCACCGGCTGGAGCACCCCCAATTTCTTCCGAGGAACAAGTATCACATTCAATGTGTGGCTTATAAGCTAGGGTTCAATTTATCGATATAGAGTTAGTATTAGAGCATATTGTTTGTTTTTCTTTCTATTTCAACTTCCTAAGAATTAGCATTAATGCACTCAGGGCAAAATCACGCAATTTTATGGAGTGAACTTTATTACAGTAATGTAACTCCAAAATGCTTTCACCGTCGCCATCGAAGATTAACAGGGCCACCTGTTCATTTGTGCCTACGTATGTTACATAGTTTTGACCTGTTTTGGCCAATCCGACTGCAGGACAATTTGATATGGGTTTTTAGCTTCCGCACGGATTCAGGGATGAACTTGAACCCCTTGAGATTTCTTACAAGTCATCAATTATTTTAAATCATTGTCTGGCTCTTAAACTGCTATGCTGACTGAATGGTAGGCCCGAATTACTGGGACGTAGGATTTGTACAGGCTCCACTTCCCATGCTAATACGCCTGAATTACATGTTGCCGCTAATTTTGGAATATCTAATAATAGTGATGAAACATCTACCATAACTGTTATTACATTGGGTATTACAATACACCTTCAAACGGCAACGAAGTTTGCCGTTTAGCCGTCTGGAAAAATCTGGGGAGTTGGTTGAAAGAACTTATGAGCGTTTTGAACTTTTGCACGGCTATTGTTGGAGGTAACAACGCTCCTGAGAAATTTACTATCATCATAAGAAACTCTTATTAAATAGCGCCTACATTATTTCCAATGATTTTGCCATAGTTTGCTCTCCATAGATCATTGTTTCTCTTGTCTCTTTCATTTTCGGTTTCATCCTGCCAAGTTCTAACTCTCTCGTCCTACCGGACAAAAGAACATCCAGTGGTTTCAGTTTCATTTCGTTAGACTGTGAACAAATGGCGAAATGGTACTTCTGCGAGTCGAAAGGCTTTGGGGATTCCTGGATGGAGAGTCGGGATCAGCTCGGAATCAACACAACATATAGCAGAACAAGTTGTCTGACGTTAGGTGAAAATCTTTCCGTTCGCCATATCCGAAGGGGACACAAAGAGTAAAAAAAAAGCTTATGGGATGCTACGCCCATTCGGTGTAGAGCACAAAAGGACGTTTGGTGAGAATGAAGAAGGAAAAGTTTGTGTGTCGTTGTAATAAAGAACGCTCTCTCGTGAAAAAAAGTATGTAACGAAGCTTACAGACATTATGGAGCTCTTCGACATATACAACAGTTACTGTTATAGTAGGTTTGTGTGCTATAATACCATACTCGCATAATCCGCTGTGGGAACGATCCAGGAATTAATTCCTTTGCCAATTCAAGACACAAGCCATATTATGACAAAGGGAGTAAAATTTACTCTAGTATTTAATACTCCGCTAGATTCGGGTGGGATTTGGTGACATCGAGCATCTGACTGACACTGAACCACCTTGCTTTCTAGCAAAATGACAAGGTCCCCAGTGTGATACTAGTAGAATCGCGGCCTTCCATCTCTTCAGTGAACTTTCCCTGGTCCTAATTACAATGCAGTCGTCATAACGGTTCGCACTCGGAAAAGATAACGACTGCCGACCTTTCACCCTCAAATGTCATATTTTCAAGCAAGGTCTTAGCGGTAAACAAATATGAAACGAATAAAGTGTGCGAAATTGATGAAAACGTTTACCACTTTCAACATTTGGACGGCATTAACGAGAAAAGAACCAACCACAAAAAATCAGAAAATGAAATAAGCATGCCATGGCATGGGCTAAGTCAATCTAGGTTTCCAGCAAATAGGACCCATTGCGTTGAAACGCTTTTCCTATCACATTTAAACTAGAAAAAAATATTGAATCTGAAATGGCCTCATCGGTTTCTCAGAAAAGTATCACTGAAATAATCTATTGTTATTATCAATTACTATCATTATCGATACTTTACTACCATTTATTATAGAATCTATAATAATTATAATTATGAATAAAAACTAATTTTAATATTCACGTTAATAAAAGAAACCCCCAGTAAAATTAAAATCAAAATTTTCGGCCTCTCAGTAATAATTTTATTACTGGTGGTTTCTTTTTGGTTTATTATTCTTGAAATAGTACACCTATGTAATCGCGACGGAGGCCGAAAATTTTGATTGGCCTCAAAATTTGACATTATACGTAGGTACGTTTCAAGAGTTCTAGATTCCAAGAACGAAATGTCCGTCCGCCGTCCGAGCCGTTTAGGGCAGTAGGAATTTTTTTTTAATCTGAAATGTTGACAAAAATTTGTACTTAATACTCGGTTCACCATCTAGTTGTGCCCGCAAGCTTTTCAGTCCGATCGCCCAAACCCATGGGGCTGTGTGGGGTTAAAATGGGCTACAGAAGGGCTTTTTTAAAGGGTTTCGGCTATGGGATCTAGTTAGTTGTAGTTTTCGAAGTATTTTTTGACGTAGAATCCATTTTTGGGGGTCCCAGAACGATTCGATTTCACCATGGGGATCTATTGGGCTCTCTTGGGGCTTAAAATGGGATTTTTGAAGGACCCCAGGAGATAAAATATGGTGTCGTTTTTCGAGTAATTTTGGGCGCAAAACGTTGTACAGAAAAACAAAAAAGTTATTCTTTTCAAAATTAGTTTCAAAATGACACAGAATTAATTTGCACAATTAAAGTATATCAAAGAATAACCCCTTGTGTAAAATTCGCAGCGTTTTCATCTGATTTATCAACTTCAACTAGGTACCGAACTTTGGAGCCCGATTTATAAAAATTAGGATTTTGGGGCTGTTTTCTTTCTGGTGAATTAGTAGGTGGGAGAGAGAAAGGGCAGTTAATTAAAGGGGAAAAGTCTTTCCCCGTCGCTCCCCTGACACTGCGATGTCTTCCGTACCATCAACTGGAAACTATAGTCAATGTGTGCACATTGGTGATGACGACTGTCAAAAACTCTATTATAAGGTATTAATTCCACTTTGCATGTTAATGTACAATTCTTGATAACGTAAAATATAATGTATAAATATAAATAACACATAAATGGTTGGCTACCAATGAAAAATCAAAGCTCGAATTCGAGCTTTGATTTTTCATTGGTCCCTTCACACAAAATAAAAAATCTTTCATTTAAATGAAAGATTTTTTATTTTGTGTGAAGGGACACAGTTCGTCTCGTTTGTACCGAAACCAGTTGTGTCTAATTTGTAAGTACATACGTATGGGAACTGTAATACACACTTGGCAGCGTGTGAATCACTTAGCCATTAAATGGTACTTAACTGGCGATAATGAATACCCACGCAATTGGTACCAGAGTAAACCCCTCTGATTTATTGAGCTACCTCCGAACAACTTGATCGTGTTTCCCGATCGTTTTCCACCTCATCCCACGTCGGATCAGACAACGGTCGCAAGGATGAGCCTTCGCTGAGCAATTGACCCACCAAAGGCCGACTAACATGCTTTCCGAGACAATTAACACGACAATTGCACCTTTCACACTAGAAAAGACCGACTAAAAGATGTACCGTATTTGATGTATGAGAAAACGCCGCAGGCTAATAATGGAAGCCCAATTCCTGCTTCCGGCTTTGGGAGGTCCCATTAGACAAATTACTATTCATAATTACCCCTCTCGCCCCTTATCTAATCTGGCAAGCTCACAAGCTTATAGCGACTGCAGCGCACATATCACGAAATGTAGGCGAATTCCCGACCTCAATAACTACTTTTTGTGTAGAGAATCAACAGTTACTCTTAATATTAATAATATTAATAAGCTCCCAGCAGGATCGTGTGATGGGATGGACATTTACATAAAAGTAATTAAATTTTCCATAAGCAATAGATTTGCACTCCATGAAAAAAATACGGTTTGAAAACGACCAAGGCACTTTTGACCTAATAATGCCAACACTTTTTACCCTCACTTTTCCAAAATAATAGCTAGGTACTTACATATAATATCGGACTGGTCGTGAGATTGTAATCCTCATCTATACGGCAAGACACAAGAAAAAAACCGTCATGCGTGGCCGAGCGGCGGCTGCGATGTTCCACTCGCTTTCACATCATCACGTTGTGAGGCAGTTTGAAGAAGAAGAGGATTAGTGTGACAAGAGGACGACTGCTAGACAACAGCTCGGCCTTTGCATATCTACCCGCAAAAAAATATTCTTTTTACTTTTCCTCTCGTTGGTATACTTTTACTTTCCAGAGTCCATTTACTGGCGGCGGGGTCATTGACGTCAAGTTTCATTCCCAGAGAGGTTTTGTTGGAGACAATTCGGAGTAATCGTCTACAAAGGACTCTCCACCATTACTTGGCCACGTATTTATACCATCCACCATTACTTGGCCAATCCATTTTAATGGATACAATGTCATATCACGTGGTACAAAACAGGTTGAGATACAAGCAGATTCACGTTCATATTAGAAAATCGAAGATTGTGAGAGAATAGTTCATGTTCCCCCGAGCACTAACCCTATTCCTACGTGAAATGGTTTAGAGAGAATTTCTTTCCCGCTCATCCCAGAGCGCTAAAATTTAGTAAGTGAACACTGGTCCGAGTCAAGCATTGATAGGTGATGGGCAAGACGAGACAATGCGAAGCACGGGTGTCCCAGCTAGCGGCTACGGATTTCTTTTTTTTTTTTTTTTTTCATCCTGCTCATCCCAGAGCGCTAAAATTTTGTAGAGCTACCTACAACTTCTTGAACCTATAAGGACAGGTAATTTTACCCTTTCTTATTATACGGGCCTGCATGAGGCACTCACGGGTACACCCAGCTACTATTTCAGACTGGAGGTCTACCAAATTTTAGAGATAAAGCAAATAGTTAGGCTACGGGTTGCTACGGGTGTTCCGAGAGAAGTATGGATGCATTACTGATAGATGATGAACGGGATTTGGATATTTCTGTGCGATAAACCCGTTTGGAAGTTATCCGAAGATCGTCAGTAGGTCGGTACGAGTATCTTTTGCTAGCCTTCGATTCGTAGGGTTAGGCGGTTTTATAACTTGAGCGACAATTTGTAACCCCTTCGCGAAAACATCAGTAGATTATTCTTTGGGCATGTTGATCAAACGCCAAACCAATTTTGTTTCCTCGATTAAAGCCCGAGTTGGACCATGCCGAGTAACGCTATTCAAAGTTGATATCGCGGCCTCTTGGGCTTAAATTTTAATTGAATCGATTAATCGAGGTAGGTCACAACAATTGTTACCTGCCTAACTAGCATTAAACTTTAATGCAATTATTGCATTAATGTTTAATGCTAAATATCAAATTTTGATTCGTCCATGGAATAATAAACTTTGGCTTGAAAGATGGAGAGTCCTAAATGACGAAAAACGACCCATCGTTCCGTAAGCGGAGAAGGACTCTGAGAAACGCCGACTTCAGAGGCAAAAAATCCAGAATCAAGAAAATTCAAATCTAGGCCAAGAAACTCCGACTTCAAAGGCAAAAAAGTATTTCACAAAACCCTGCCTCACAGATCATAATAACACGATTTTCTCACGTAGGTACAAATTGGGTTTTGCTATCTAGGTACCTATTAAAGATTTCGTTCCAAGACATCTTACCAATTAATTTGTTTGTTAATGATTTTCGTAGGTACTCATTATGTGGTTTACCTACATCCACAGGATCTGAAAAAGCTGAGTTAACACATTTTTCGCCTGTACTCCTCATTTGTATGGAAATCTTCATACAAGTCCAGTACCTAGGCATAAAATATTATTTTTTAATGTTTCAGTACCGACCCATTGCGAAACATTACTCGGATCATTTAGTAGGTCTATGTGCACTACTGTTCATAAAGGAAGCGAAAGCAAATAACAATAAGAAGATGATAACTTATCATTCCTCTTATCTATAACAGTCGATTGCTGATAACCTTCTCCGCGCTTATAACTTTGCCTAAATTTCCGCTAAACATGCGACCAAGTTGTTGACAATAGTGTTATTTTAGATATTTTTTTATTATTTACCCGGCAATTGGGTAGTTTAAGGTCCAATGCATCGTTTCCGACGGATATTCCGGAACCTGAGCCGGGTTCAAGTGTCCGGAACCGGTGAATTGTGCCAAAGCTACTGCCGGACGTTGATTCACGTGAGGTGCAAAAGGACGGACCCTTCGAAGATATCGTCGCTTTTTGTGCCGATTCCGGTCAAACCGGAGGGCAACGATGCCGTCGGAGTCGGCAAAGAGTTGACTGGGAACATCAGCAAGTCCGAGCTCATAAAAGTGCTCAACAAGTTCTACACTAGGCCCGAAGTCAGGCAGTTATGCACTGAAAATGGGTTGGACAGTGAGTTGATTCCAGTTCTTTATTGATTCCTTGGGTACTTTATAATACAACGTCATATTATGACTTGCACGTATTATGTATAGTACCTACGATGACTTATTCATGTTTCATCATTACACTTATTCATTTAAAATAAGATCCTTGCGTTTTGGCGTTTGGCGACAAGGACACATTCGGACGTTTATTTTGGTGTTGATTGTTCCTCATCAGGAATCTCAAATGCTCGCCCGTTAGCGACCTAAAGCATCAAAGTATCTGCAATCATCTTGATTTTTAATTATGGCAAAACATTAAGGCGAATGGGCTTCTTGAAAAGGTCTGAATTCAGCATTTCTGACAACATATTCGGATTCAGCGCCCTTTAAAACCCATACACCCCAATTTTTAGTTCGAAAATCCGTATAGGTACGTGCTGAGCTGTTTTCGAAATGTTAGAGATTTTGAAATGAACGCCGGGCAAATTTGACGTCACACCTCGCCAGGCTGGGCGTCGAGTAGTTGGGCACTGAGCCGCCAGAGCGCTAAATAACAAATCTGAACAGAATCGGAATAAAAACACTTGGCCCAGGTCGATTTTTGAATAAGCTTCTTTGATAATAACCTCGATGCTCAATTTTCGAATGACCTTCTATAATTGATTAACCCGATTTTCGATTTTTGGGGTCGACTTTTCGCTTAGCAAAGTTGGCTGACTTGCGTACATGAGAGAGAGAGGGATCTCCCGGCCAATCAAAAGACGACGAAGCAGCCCACGTCATGTACCCTCTCCAGACCTCGGAATTCAAATATCATATTTTTCCTAAGGCCCTATAAATAATTGAAACGGGGTTTCTGCAATATGGACCCGATTTCGTCACTTTTGAAGGACGACCTTTGCAGGAAAAAATTTTTCAAAAATCATTAAAGGAGCTCATTGTATGTACGGATGGGCTTAAGCAGAGTCAGAAAAACATCGCATTCACAATTTTACATGATTCTACTCAAAGTGGCAGTTTCCAGAACGTAAATAAATTGTTTCCCTCAATTTTAATTTATTTCAACGATTTTCTCTCCAGAATAAGGTGCCAAGCTCAATCGATGATGGGGCGTGCTCAACGTCCCCTAGTTTTGGCACAAGTGCCCATCAAAATTTATTCGTATCCAGTTGAATGACTTATAGCTCTCTTATAACGCCATGAATTTACGCCATAAAGCGTTAAAATTCTTGTAAAATTTGAATCTACAGTTGAAAATCGAGTGTAATACAAAAATTTAATACATTGGCCAATACATTTTGGTGTTTTAGACAAATGACGTTTGGCCCTAAATGACTTTTGTCCCTCTATGTCAATCAATCTACAAGTTGCCTTCTAGCTAATCAATCAATCTACACTTCAAATCGAATGTAATACATACATACAATAATATAAAATATTCAAAGTTGGCCAACATATGGTTTGTTCTTGGTGCATGAGTGAGTCAAAAATTAACAGCCAAGCAAACAAAAATGTGTGCGTTTGCCCCTTTTGAGAGCTATAAGAGATATGGCCAGGTTACAGAAGGTTATTAAGCGAGGGGGTATCTCACACTCACATGCTCACATTTCGAATTGTAGGCAAGTGTAAACACTTTACATCGCCTCACACTCACGCTCCAAGAACAAACCCAAAATTTGTGGTACCAGTCTGTTGTAGCGCAGGGTCAAATAATGCACGCTTTTGAGATGGCTGAGACGTTGTAATTCGGTGCCGAGTATATTAACGAATGATAATGACATGACATGAGGCTGAGGGCCGGGAGGAGGGACAATCACGATCCCATAGTAGCTACACTTTACTACACTCTCCCCCTATAAAAATAAATTCACTCCCATAATCCCCGTGGTAGGGCGGCCTCTGGCGCTGGCGGAATGACCTCCAGGGACCGGCTGACAGCGACGGCGGCAACGGAGACTGCCGAGGAAGTTCACCCGTATGGCAGACCTGGTCCAGGGGAATGACGAGACTCCTGAGGGCGCCATGGTGAACCCATACCTGGATTTCAGATGAACGGGACTCCCTTTGCAGGCCCGGAGGCCACGGTGAAGAGACGAGCTGGTTGATGTGGCGCTTCAACGTGCGCCCCGAGTTTAATTCGACGATGTAATAGAACTGCCACAGTTTCCTGGTCACAACTCCAAACTGCCATACTTCCTGGTTCCCCTGCCAGATCCTAGCCTGGACCCTCTCTCTCACGTGTGAAGGAAACGGACTCAGCCTGAGCTTCTGCTGGCTGGCACCAAAGGCCGACATGAACGAACGATTTGACATGAGGCGGATCGGCGGTGCAGCGGTACACATAATAGGTGGCGACTTGGCTGACTATGAGGCTGAGGGCCGGGGGGAGGGGCATTCACGATTCCGTAACAGCTACACTTCACTACACTGTCGAATGACGGCCAGGTGCATGACACTGAATAAAGGCACGCACAGTCTTTCTTTCATTCCCATGGATCCAACGATTCCTGGGTAGCAACTGAAAGTGGAAAGGTGCACGTGGCATGAAGACCAGAAGCGCCAACTTTTGACAGAAGAAACCCCTCAACTTTCAATGAAGAGAACTACAGAAAGAAACGTGGAGGGCCAGGTGATTTAAAACCATCTGGACAGCCCAACTCAAGGTTGCTTCAGCTCACCATGTCCATGGATAAATTTGATTTTCTATAATTTGATCAACATGGATCTATAGGCTTACGATGAAAGGGAACAAATTTTTTTTTTAAGCAACCCAAATATTCCATCAATATTCCAAATGCAGGCAAGCAAGGATGTAAAGGGCTGGTACTGTTAGGCTGGTCCTCCCGGTAGCCTAAACCTTCAACAGTGTCTTGAGACTGTGCAGCGTTCCTTCTCGGGAAAACAGAATAGGTGGCTGCATCAAAGGCGGTCTTAGTGCAGTTATTCCGACGTAAAGAGCCTCAATCCTTACTCTGAACTTCTGTTTTATAAATGCCGTTTGTTCTCAGACTACCTGCAACATCAAGCGTACATCAGTTTTCGTAGATACTGCTTAGAATGCGACAACCTCCCCGTGGACTTGCACGTCCTCGTCAGTGACATTCTCGGCGGCGCAGGACACGTCACCGACCTGTTCCCTTATTTCCTTCGACACGCTCGCATGATTTTCCCTCACCTTGACTGCATGGACGACCTGAAAGCCATCAGCGACCTTACCTCTCCCCCATCATGGTAGGAGATTCATTTACACGTACATGTTGGCTTTAAATTCGCATTTTATCACCATCATTAACCATTTACAGGTATCCTAATGCCCGCAATATGAAGAGAAAAATAATTTTCCACGCTGGGCCTACGAACAGTGGGAAAACATACCGCGCTCTAGAAAGGTTCATGTCGGCCAAAAGTGGAGTTTACTGTGGACCGTTGAAACTTTTGGCAACGGAGGTGTACAAAAAAGCCAATGAAAAAGTAAGACATCTCTTTGATATTGAATACATTATGTATTATACATACCTATGTAAGTTTGCCAGAAAGTGAATTCTTATCTACCGTTGGTTGAGTCCGTCGTCTGTGGCAGTTTTGCTGGTGGTGGCGAGCGCTTTCGTTGTGAAAACATCATCGTCTGGCCATTGTGTATCGCTCAGAGAGCTATAGAATAAGTAGGAGTTATTGTGGGCTTCAACTCAAGGCCAAACATCGTGAAAAACAAGTACCAAAGCAACAAAACTGCCAGAGTTACCAGACTCAACCAGCAGGTTGCATCTTTCCGATTTCACCACTTTTGACTCATTGTGATCCCTTAGTTTATTCTTTTTAAGCGGATTTCTGTAAAACCAACCGAAGTTTTGACATTTCCAGGGAACAGCTTGTGATTTAGTGACAGGAGAAGAAAGGAAGTTCGCCATCAGCGAAGGGAGCCCTTCTGATCACGTTTCTTGCACAGTGGAAATGACTTCAGTCAATACGCCTTGTAAGTGGAAGAACCTGCTAGCAGTTCCCATGATACCGGGGCAATTTTCCAATTTAAGAGCTCTCTACATGTGCTTACGGTGTAAATTTTAATGACTGACTTCGGTTCAATTCATTGATTTACCAAGTTTCGTTGACGTATTGTTCCATAATAAGATATTCCAGCACTTAGGCGTTTTTTTCTTTAACACGCGGGTGTGGAGGTGGGGTGACATTATTTTTCTTTAGGGAAACAATAATATTATATTGTGAGGAGGACATTCAGTGTGGGGAAAACGGGAAATTTAGCAAAACTAGTTGTAGGAGCACCCTGTGAAACGAACATTGGGGGCAACTGGTCTCTTTTACCCTGCAGTTGGGGGTTGTACAGGTACGTAGGTCTACGTGATTACAATGTGTTCCTTATTGCTTCTCTGGATTAACATTATAATTTGTTTGTGTGTTTGGGAGAATGCCTCTAGCACTGTATCTAGTATTACGCTCCTGTTGTTTGTGGAGGAAGAGGTGGGAAGTGTATGAACATCCCTAATTAAGGCATTGCACGAATTAGTGACGTGGTCTACAAACTTAAAATTAAGTTTGTAGACCACGTCATTAATTCGTGCAATTTTGGAGGTGTCGATGAAGAATGAGAGGAAGCACGAGCTACAGCATGGCTGGAAGAGTGTAGTTGTCCTGTAGTGTGTCTTTCCTCGGAACGGGGCTGTGTGGAATCTAATATCAAAGACGAAGTGTCGTGATTGGTATTGTCTCTCCCACACAATTTTATTGAAATTTGGCTGACTGGCTTCCACAAGCAAATTGTCGCTAATGGAGGCCAATTCAATATGAAGGGCAGTTCTCCCGGTGCCGACAACCAAAGTGTCGGCAAGGATGCCTGAACAGCAGATCCAATCAAAACGTCACTGCTGTTAAATGACGATAAGTGAAAGGATACCTTGCGGTGAGATAAGGGACAGTCCGGGCCGTGGGAGGTGAAGCCTCCCCTGCGAGAAGCTGGGCAACCCAATCTCACCGTCAGTCACCGCGCCTCCTGTGGCAGGCTGGCGAATTGAAGGAAAGAGAGTGAGACTCATGAGCGCCACACTAGTTTTTCTGGGTTTCAAGAACTGGGCTGGTAAACATGAGGCTGTTGAGGATTGTTGAGAACCAGAAGGATTTGGTAGTTTTTACTTTTTTTTTGTCCAAATGTTTCTTAGACTAACGTGTAACTTAACCAAGATTTACCTACTTTTATACCTACTTCATGTTTTTTCTTTTTTCATAAAATCGTTAAAAAACAAACAAATTAAACAAGCGACTTCGGCCTGGAAAAGCCAGGTTCCAAAGATTACCCTTTCGTGAAGTCAATAATCGTAATTGCCTGGAAGGTTCGTTTTATTTCTTTTTTTTTCGTGCTCTTACAGACGAAGTAGCCGTTATTGACGAAATTCAACTGCTTCGAGATCCCGGTAGAGGTTGGGCGTGGACACGAGCATTTCTGGGCGTCATGGCAGAGGAAATCCACGTTTGCGGGGAAGCTGCGGCCATTGATTTAATATCCGCTTTAGCTCTCACTTGCAACGAAGATGTCGAAGTAATTTCTTTAATATAATAATAAGTTTGAAAAGTATAAGGTTTTCTTAATCAGCTTCAATTGGCAATGATGTTGGTCGATTCAATTAACTATTTTGTGCATTTGTTGGTTGATACTAAGTTTGTTTTCTACGTTTGATCTTAGGTGCATACTTACAAAAGACTTACAGAGCTTACAATCGACAACGAAGCTCTCGGGACGCTCGACAACGTGAGGCCCGGCGACTGTATAGTTTGTTTCAGCAAAAACGACATTTATTCTGTGAGTAACACTTCGTCCTTTGGTGCCAAAAAGCCAATTGTGCCCTTTCAACAATTTTTTACACTTTTTTCGTGCAGGTGAGTAGAGCGTTAGAATCAAAAGGTAGCGAAGCGGCTGTAATATATGGAGGTCTTCCTCCTGGTACGAAACTCGCGCAGGCACAAAAATTCAACGATCCCGAATCGTCGTGCAAATTACTGATCGCCACGGATGCTATTGGAATGGGGCTCAACTTGTAAGTTATCAGACTGCCTATTCTTATTAATTTTTCCTCTTAAATCTCGCTGCATTGTGTCGTCCAATCCCAGTAGACACAAATGAGACGTTTGCTGTCTACAATTTTTATTTTAAAAGAATAGTTTTCAAAATCCCGTTGAATGAGCTCCCATCAGTGTAGTAGACTTACAGAGCATTGAGGGGACATTGGCGTTCAATGGACGTGAGGGTCATTCGAAAATTATGGTGCTTTCCTGACTCAGTTTCAAAGTGGGAACGTATGCACACATAAAAACATACTTTCTGACGTACAGAAAACGTCACCTCATTCGACCTTCTGACAGTCTTCAAAAGCCCCATGAAAGCCCCACAATGGGTCGTTCTGTGATTCCCAAAAATGCATTCTACGTCTATAGCCCCATCCATAGACCCTATAGCCAAAACCCTTCAAAAACCCCTCTCGGGTTTGGGCGATCGGGGTGAAAACCTTGCGGGCACAACTAAGTGAACCGAGTATTAAGTCAACATTTCAGATTTTTTTCAAAAACTCGTACGGCCCAAAACCGACCTGTAACTTAGAACCTGTCGACCCTATACCTGCAAAACCTCGTAAGTCCGATTTTTGGTAAATAAAGGTTTTGAGTTTTCTGGGTAAATTTTAGGGTATCGTGCAATATTTCTCCTATTTCCTCCTATTTCAACCGAACACTGAGAAGACATGTAATGTCTTCTCAGTGTTGGGTTGAAATAACCTGTAAGTGTGGAAGGCTCTATGAGGGTTGTAAAAACATGTAAGTCCCAACTTTCTGGTGTAAAGTCTGGAAAAGTTCTTGAAAAAATCCTCTTTTGTCCAAAAACCGCTGTTTATTTTTGAATTAACTTTATTGAATTAAGCTAATATTGTACCCTGAATTAATCATTTCTACTGAAGGTTTCTCATAAACATTGGTCGATTTGAAGTGCAAACCGTCTGTATGCAGTTTTTAGTGTCTCCTGTAAAATTTTGATTTCGGAACATACGTGGTTTTGCAGGTAGCAGCGGCTCTGGGTGGCCTGACAACATGAGGCGATTCATGTTATTGGAAAATCAAATTTGTATTCACTCCCACAAAGCCAGGAATACCAAAGTGTGTCGTACCATGATAATAGCTCCATGGAAGGTTTCACCTTGCTTCTTGTCAGCGATGTCCGGTTTCGACTTATTGTTGACCAGAACTGGACGATCTTCATCCCGCCCACAGAAAGAAAGAATCCAGAGATTCCACCAATGAGAGAAAGGGGGTTTTCAGCAACTAACACACTAATTCGTTCGACGGCAATGCCAATTTTAAGACCAAATACGAAAACATTAGTCTAGAAATTGAAGCAAATATTATTCGGCAATAATCGGGAAAACAACAAAAGTACGAAAAAAGGACTTTGTATTGAAAAACTCACGGTTGGGAGAGGCATAGAAAATAAACAGACAGGGGCGACATCTTAAGGACGCGAACTACTATCGTAGCGCCTCACCTTACTATCGTCAGCACGTCCATCACGACAATCTAGTGAGGGTGCGGGCAAGTGAGCCGATCGGTTCCATCGCCACCAGGAAGAGGGCTCCACAGTTTGTATTCACTTCAAACTATCGACACTAAAACTCTTTTGGCGAAACCGTTACAAAATAACAGTTGCAGCCTCAATGTGATCCAAAATACCTACCTACCTGCGTTTCAATAGAACTGAAGCTGGCTTGCTGGACTCAATTCAAACGCTTTCGGCGAAACCGTTTCAAAATAATGGTTCCCTGTTTCCGTTTCGGTTTCATCATGAACCAAACGAAGGAACCGAAACGGCCATACGTTCTGATGAAACAGTTTCTCATCACGTTATTTTCTCATCCCTAGTCGAAACTTCAAATCAAATTCGTGCATTAAGTTAGCCTGTATCGCTTTCGCTTGCAAAAAGTTTGTTAGCTGTTTACTCTAATTTTGAAGGTATCTGAAAATACTGAATTGTTGGTGGATGATCAGATGAGGAGCCGCCACTGGTATACGGTCGCTGTGCTTCTCCTCAAGTCACGATTAACCAACAAATATGTATGTTGCAGTGTGTTTTTCAATCCATGCAGGAGATGCAAACAGACCACTGCTCTTAGATAATAAATATAATGTAATAACGAATACATATTATAAAGAGCGGACATGGTGATGTGATTTCAGGAGCATAAAACGCATCGTATTTTTCTCGCTCATCAAACCCATCATGAACGAGAAGGGAGAAAGAGAGCTAGACGTCATATCAGTTTCTCAAGCCTTGCAAATCGCGGGACGAGCGGGCCGTTATAACACCCAATTTGACAAGGTACAGACCGTTAGCCACGTAAATTGACGTCTGAATTGATTCATTTGCTGCTTAATTCTAAATAATTTTCAATTATTGAATTTCAACTACGGTTGTAGGGATCAGTGACAACATTTAAGCCTGAGGATTTACCAATTCTAAGAGGCCTCCTCTCTCAGGAGCCAGAAGAAATCACGAAGGGCGGCTTACATCCGACTGCAGAACAGATCGAACTCTACGCATATCACCTGCCAAACTCCACACTATCAAATCTCATTGTAAGTATTATTTGTTACATTTTTTTATTAGTCTTCCTTTCTTCCTCTGTAAGAAGTTAGAGCGCTTCTAACGCGTCGAAAACGCTTAGTTTTCGAAATATAAGCAAAACACTGAAAAAAAATGAGACAAATTTGAGGTTATTTTGACTTTCGGCCTTGCAAATTGTGCCTTAAACTGCTCCTGTCTCGTTTACACTCGCAGAGCTTGGAGGAGATTGCTCTCCCGGGTCTTGACCTTCCAGATGGGAATGGAATGACGGAACGCCGCCTGGGGGATGTTGTGGGGCAAAATTTATATTTAATACCTAGCGCCTACTCTTTCACGTCTACGGAATTGGTGTTGCATTTCACTGCAGGCGCACCACCCTTTAATCTAGTTTTCTCCACATGCTAAAAATTCCTGCCGTAAATGGAGTGAGCTGAGGATGGATTTAATGAGTATAAACTTGGATACTGATGTGTATATGTTTATACAAAGAAGGAAACGCAAAAAGGCAAATGATTTCATAGCTACCTGTAGTTATACTGATGGTATACTATCAGGCCAATCAAAGTTTTCGTTCCCATTCAGGGAAAATTTGGGTTGGTTACCTATTAAGAGAACATTGAAATAATGTTTTTAATAGGTAATTAAATTATTCTGAAGATCAAAAGGTTTTATCATTTTCGATACAGCCCCCCCCCCCAATCCTCCAGATAAATTAATTCCCTTAAAAATAAACCTACATCGTCCTCCCAAAAACCCTCGGCGACCAAAAAAAAACCACATCTGGGGCGAAAGCCCCTGATTAGCATCATTGTACAACGTACACCGCAACAACTCTGAAATTTCCGGGAAAGCGACCGAGAGACCAGCCTAGTAGGTATGTTTGTTTTCAGTATTCGTTGTTAATTAATTAATTAATTTTTTCATTTGCAGTAAAAAATTTTTTGAGTTTTCTGTTATATTTATTCACTCAAGCGACACATTCAAAGGGCTCATTGTCAACGAGTCATGGGGACAGGTTGAGGCAGATTAATAATATTATGGTTGATATCTATCAACCATTGATAACTTTCCACTACCCCCTGGACTCATCATCATAATAATATTATCTTGGCATTGATCACAATAATTCCTCAGATCACATCTGCCTCAGAATTCCTATTTTAGTGTTTGTTCGTGTACATTTGAAAAATGCCAAATCCCTTCGACGCCCTTCCCATTTTGTATACTCGGTTCCCCTTCTAGTGGCGCGCTTTAGGGTATCAGTGGATTGCCCCACCCCGCGGACCGAATTGATGGATTTCAGCGAGGAGGGTAATTTTTGATGTAATTTTGGACGAGGAATCGAATTATGGAGGTCCCAGACATATCCCATTACCATGAAACAGTTTGCATCGTTAGTGAGCCATTCATAATTACCATAAATATCGTTCGTGTGGCTTTTTTTTTTTTTTTTTTTTAATTTGGTGGCAGTGGTCGCATCCTGACACTTACCACCGGTGACGTCGTCTCGAGCTTGAAACTGTTGTCAGGATTAGAATAAATTAGAATAACGAACAAAATAATAATTATTAGAAGAAGAACGATGTACAAAATGAAATACTTTGATCAAAAACTGCAATGCTTTTGATCACATGGTTGGTATTTGATATTATTTATCAGTCATGTTTCACTACCGCTACTTTTGCGCACCCCTTATGACCAAGTAACGCGGTCACCGGCGGTCCAAAATGAGCGACACGAGGGCCGTGGAGTGTTTTCTCAGGCTCCGGAATTGTTTTTTGTTGAGACTTTCGACGTCGTACAACAGGCCGAGGAGGAAATGTTCGTTGGCTAATTGTTCTCGACCTTTGTCGATTTGCTTCTTGGTAGGAACTTGTGTAGGAGACGGATCTGTTTCCAAGCGAGGCTTCTTTGGCGGTGTGGGTAGGATAGGTTTGGTATGGCTGCTGGTCGTTTTGACGTTTCGAGTAACTTCTTTGATGATTTGGATGTCGTCGTCATCATCGGGTTCGCTTTTGTTGGTTACCACAGTCCGTGGATTTTCTATCTTCCAAGGCATTGCATTTTCTACCGTCAAAGTTGGGGTTTGGCACTCGAATTTTACTTCAGGTTTCCTATGAGACTCAACGGTGGCACTTGAGGGTTGAGGTTCCCACGGGGTTACTTCCCCATTTTGTCCCGAAAAAAGCATCAAATTCCCTCGACTGATGGATTTTTTCGCACATTGTTTATTCACTGCTGGCGACCACTGTTGTTTCACTGGTTGGATATTAAGGTTCTGTTGAAGTTCTAGTTGGGCTTTGGGCATCGCCTCGTTCAATTTCTCGTTCCCTGTCGTCCTCTTAGGAGTAAATTTTATGACAGGCTGCCCGACCACGGCAGTGTATTGTTTTTGATCGGTTTCCTGAGGTTCCTCTCTCTTAACGAGATACACCACATCTGGAGAAGGTCTGGGGCCATCGCTTTTAACCAATTCAGTTTCTGCAGAATGCCTACGTGCATTTGATAGAGATATTGAGGTAGGTGCGATATTTAGGTGTGATATCTTCTGCGGCTTCGTTGACGGTCGGCTTGGAACGGCCACGCTGCTGAAAACTGGGGTGGACGAGATGCCTGAAGAAAGAGTGATTTCATAAATAAAGGAAACAAAAATAGACAGAGAGAACCATCAAATGATTGAATACATACCAGAGGTTCTGGCGGGGCTCTCGGACAAACTATCATTCCCCACTATCAAGCAGTCACTATTTTCATCGTCTTCACATTCATCATCTGCCACTACATCGAAGCCATCACCCCCATTTCGTCCTAAACACAGAAAAAGACAAAAGTTCATTTTTACATGTTCCCTTTTGAACTAAACATGTATTTCGTGTTTGATCTAAACCTCTAATTCAGAAAGCGTGTATGCATGTGTGTCACAAGCCTACTCCTCCTAAACGGTAATTTTCCTACCGTCTTTGCCTCTCTGTCCCCTCCTGATGGTAGGGTTGAGATACCCCCAAATTCTACGTCCAATAAACCTTTTTAGCGCCATTTACGACGCGTGCAAATCCGCGCATTTATCCATATCTTCGTTGTTTACAGTCCGATTGAAACGGCGTTTCAACGGTTGCCTCCCTGGCGATCCGAATTCTAATACAGTAGAAATCGGGTATAGTAGACACCGCATAGTGTAGACAATCACATAATATGATTGTCTACACATAAGATGATCATCTCATCATCTCTCTTGTTCTGATCATCTTTTATCTACTATATTATAGTATCAAGTATTATGGGGATAGTGCACAGAAATTGTGAAACGTAGACACCGCGTACAGTAGATGCGAGTTGCGGTCCAGTGGGAGCCTACAAATAAGTTATAGTAGACATTCCTTTGTTTTCAAACATTCTGAGGAACAAGACAAAACAATCGAATGGTCATTCATTTATCCTACGAATCACATTGAATACCAAAAAGGATAAATGTGTTCGTTTTCAAAAGACGTTACGTGCTAGGTAGTCACATGTATGCAGGAGACTGTCTTCTGTTTAGTCGTCTACAGCAAACTGCCAACTGAAAAAAAAAGAAGGGAGTTTCACCCTTGAATTTTCATCCGATTAGCTGGCCGCTGCCGTCGTCAGCAATCCTTTCAAGGAAGATCAGAACTCGTCCTGACGATTGCACTCAAGGCCCCCCATAGCCTCGTATCCCTGGGATACGAGGAGTTCGCTTTCTGATTGAAGGCAGAAAATAGTTGTGTCGATGACGTGGTTTAACTTCGATGATCGAGGGAAACGTTAGTTTACCCAACGCCACACCGGACGGCTGATCCAGAGTTTTCTAAAGACTCTGACCGCGCTTTAGATGGGTGAGGTCTGTAAAGGTTCGTTCGGGTTTGCTCTTGACAGAGATTTTTTTCCTCCCACAATTCCGGGAGTAATTTCTAAGACTCGGGCGATTTTATTCCTCGCTAATTTCGGATATATTCTAGGGTATTATCAACGCCCACGGGATTGGTTCTATGAGATCTGGGATCAATCCCAACTGACTCGACGAGAAATCGTTTACTTCCCGCTATTCTGGAGGAAGTTATTTTCATGATTTTGGGTCATTTCATCACTAGCGGGGTTGGATCGAGTGTACGGTCGCACAAATGTGCTAGCAAACAGAATGACTCATAAAATTTATGATTTTAATTACAATAATTGTAGGCTACTCACTTTGTGCCGCATGAAGCTGCATCATCGCCAATCCTTTCTCTTCATTCTCTCGCTCGAGTTCCCGTTTTATTTGCTCTTCGAGGAAACTCATCGCTACAAAGTTGGGGCTCTTGCTGGTCACTCCTGTCATGGTCGATTTGACATATTCTTTCTTGTAAGTCTTTTTCAGGGCGGCCCATTTTAATCTTAGCTTCTTGACTGAAATTAAACAAATCGGTTCATGTCTGCTTTATGTAGAAAGGTAAATCCCTATTCCTCCATTATTGACATTCTTTTCACTCGTATAAGGCGCTCACCGTCAAAGCCGCACACACTGGCAATGTTCTTCCACAGTATCGAGCACAATTTTAAGTCACCGAACGACTTGTCCGTGCTGTCCCACAACGCCGTCTGTCTTTGAATACAATTTATAATCAAAGAAGTTGCCAGTTTGTTTCGCTCTTGCTCGCTGACGGTTGAATAAAGAGACATCATGGAGCTCGGGGCTGGAGAGATTTGAAGTGGGTCCTTGTTGAGGGTCTGCCAGAGAATGTTATTAACCTGGACAATAGTGAAAAGATTTCGGTGATCTACCTTATACTCTGAACCTATAGACTGTCTTTTGTGAGCCGGATGATTGATTGAAGTAGAATTGGAAAGCAGGGATTGGATTGGAGTGATATTTATTATTCGGAATCGCTCAATATCAGGTTTTAGTTTTATTTTTTCGCTCACAAAATAAAACAACTTTTTGCTCAAAATAAAACTCATCCACGTCAAAATCGCTTATTTAGCTATCAAAAATCAAATCAAATGCGCACATTTAATTCATGAATTAAAATTAGATTATCCAAATTGAACAATTCTAATCCTGTCTAAAACTGTTTTGCGTTTGCTGGAGGAGTATACAGGAGTATAATTCCTGTAAATAAAACTCAAAATCTGATATTGAGCGATTCCGATTCACTCAAATTCAATCCCTGCTAGAAAGGATGTCAATGAGGACTTACGTCTGGGGGTGCACTCAAAATGTTTGACGAGTCTGCCAACACTCGGTCCAAAGACGAGGCCATCGGAAGGGTTATTGGAGAGAGAGCAGGCTCCGAAACAGTCGGCACCATTTCTTCCGTAACAGTCGCCACCATTTCTGGACCAAAAGGGTCCACTGCGTTTGAAGGGACCTCACTGTTTTGGTCAACCACAATCATCGGTTCTTCCTCCTCCTCCACTTCTTCACGACGTTCCATTCCCCGATGACATTCTGAAGAACATAAAAATAGTATGAAAGTAAATTATCAGCATTGTTTTTCTTTCTCACTAGAATAGTTTGAAAGAAGTATAATACTACTATAATACTACTAGTCACGATTGAGATTTGGGGGTTTTCAGGGCGAGTGGAAACTATAATGCTGGAGCATCATATCAGATACGCTACGTTCAGATAGTGAACAAACAAACCTTGTATTGTAATACAAATTTTCTACGTTACAGCAAGTTGTAGGATAGCTGAACTTACTGACAACAAACTTAACTTGAAACTGCTGTGATAGCAGTATATATCTCATGCCGCCAATTCAACTTTCACCGAGTTAATCATTACGAATAGAATAGCGTGCACACATACACACCTTTTCCATTAAATGGACATTTCCAAATTGCATTAAATCCCTCGAATCAAGCGTGTAAATAAATCGTTACACAAGTTACAGAAGCAGTCAACATAATCCAAAACGTACTGTGTTGAACATAGTTTGTGGTGGTGGTAATCGACTTCTTCGCTTTGCTCCTGTTGTGGTTGTTGGTTGCTCCTTTTTAACAATTTCGAGTACCGAAGAGGGACAACTAAAAAAAACCATTATTTTTGGCCGGAAAAGCGTAGGTACGATTCTTCTTTTTTCTTCCAGCACAATTTAGCTTTTCAATAAGAATCGCGACACCTACGGACGTTACGATACCACTCAGCATCGTTTTGATCGATACTGTCTTATCGATATCTTGATATTAACGATACTTTAAAATTTAAAGTATTTTTTTATTTAATAAAAAACGCTGCAAATTTTACACAAGGGTTTATTATTCTTTGATATAGGTTACTTGTGCAAAAATTATTTCTGTGTCAAAAGAAAACATTTTGGAAAAAAGTTTTTTTGGATTTTTTTTTTTTTTTTTTCAAAATTTCTTCATTTTTTACTCGAAAAATATTTACCCTCCTGGGATCCTTCAAAAATCCCATTTTTAGCCCCATGAAAGCCCTATAGATCGCAACAGTGAAATCGGATCGTTCCGGGACCCCAAAAAATGGATTCTAGTACGTCCAAAAATACTTCAAAAACGACACCTGTCTCGATCCCATGGAGAAAAGCCTTCAAAAAACCCCTCCCGTAGCCCCATAGCGCCCCACGGGTTTGGGCGATCGGGCTGAAAACCTTGCGGGCACAACTAGATGGTAAACCGAGTTCAACTTTTGGTTTATTATTCTATTATTATTCTTTTTTTTTTTTTTTTTTTTTAATTCTTCTCTATGAATCCTTTATTAATAATATTGAGAGAGAGATCTCGCCAAGAGAACCCCAACAAAAACAAAACGAAAACAAAAACAAAAACAAGAAACAACAACAACGAAACGGCAATTATTATTATTGGAATTATTCTTTGGAATAAGTACACCTATGTTTTCGCGACGGGGGTCGACGACTCCGATCGGCCTCAAAATTTGACATTATCCGTGTCAAGAGGTCTAGATTCCAAAACCGAAATGTCCGTCCGCCGTACGCCGTCCGATCCAGTTTGGGCTGTAGGATTTTTTTTTTTTTTTTTTTTTTTTTTTTTTAATCTGAAATTTTGACAAAATACTCGGTTTGCCATCTAGTTGTTCCCGCAAGGTTTTCAGCCCGATCGCCCAAACCCGTGGGGCGCTATGGGGCTACGGGAGGGGTTTTTTGAAGGCTTTTGGCTATGGGATCGAGTTTGTTGTCGTTTTCGAAGTATTTTTGGACGTAGAATCCATTTTTTGGGGTCCCGGAACGATCCGATTTCACTTTTGCGATCTATAGGGCTTTCTAAGGGCCTACTACTACTACTAAAGAATTACTAGACCTAATTAGTGTTGAAGAAAAAAATTTTGGAAAAAAAATCCAAAAAAAATTTTTTTTGTAGCATAATTTTTTTATTGACACAAGTAACCTATATCAAAGAATAATAAACCCTTGTGTAAAATTTGCAGCGTTTTCCGACTTGTTTTTGGCCTTCGAAAAATCACGAGTTGCTTAGAAAAAGCCTTTTTAATTTATTAATGGTTAACAATGCTTATTTATTTCAAATCCCGTTAGAATCGGCGAGAATTGGACCGATATTTTGGGTGAGAATCTTGAAGAGCCGCCTGAACAAGGTTTTTGGAAGTGTTGAAAGTTTGGACGTCACAAATCTGCTCAATGCTGCGTTTGGCGGAAGTCAACGTTGCCAGATCTTCTCCAGAGTGATGAGTTCGGAGGGCTAAAACAATTTGATTGTAGGCCAACTCCAGGGGTACGAATTTGGTGAACACCCAGGGACAGAAGTTTTCTTTGCGCAACATTTCATTACCGGGGTCTTCCAAGATGACCTGCTCAAAATGGTAGGCGCCGCGGATTGGGTCTTGGCGTGAGAAGAAATAGAAGTAAGAAGCGCTCAAGTGGGTCTGTTTTTTGAACATGTCTTGAAATTTTGTCAAAATCTCGTTGAAATATTCTTCAGCGTCGAAAACCTGGCCCAGTTTGACTTTGCATTCGAGCCGAAGCCAGGCCGCGCCGTAGCCGCCGTTATCGTAGGCGATTTGTGCATGCCGAAGTGCTCGTGTAAAGTCCCTTTGACGCTTGAAGATCTTACAAGCGGTTACATGAACACCCACGTGGTTTGGGAACTTTTCCAGGAATGTGTCTATGATCTGCATCCCTTTAAGCTTGTCGAGACCTTTGGACTGAGAAAACCTTTCAGCAGCGAAGGAGACAAACATGGGTTGATCGGTGATTTTGTAGAATTCATTGCAGAGTCTCAGAATTTCTCTTCGGTATTTTTCAATTTCTCCAGAAGGTTTTTTGCCCAACGTGTAATCATAATATGCCACAGCGAGGTGATACTTGCATATGACCTTCTGCTTCTCTGTCAGATCAGGGCAGCACAACACTTCTTCAAGGATGTTGACAGGTTCTTGAATGTCTTCCCATTTTAGCTCCCCTCCCTTGAAAAAATGCCTTTTTCTGTTGAATGTTACGACTAGGGAAATTTTCCAGTCAACCTCTTTAGGGTTTTTCCGCACTGCCTCCCTCAACCAGGGTATGCCTTTGTTTGTTCCATTTGGCCCGTAATAACGAAATATTTTGGCTTTCATTGCAAGTAGCCCAGAAAGCTCCTCATCTGACATGGCCGAAACGGGCTTTATAACAGCGACCAAATCCTCTACCTCTTTTAAGCGGTTATCACATTTTAAAAGCAAACTGGCCTTTGTTGAGAGTGCTATATGTAAGAAGGACACTCGATACTTAACATTCAGGGAGTCCTTGGAGGTTTCTATTTCTTTCACAGCGTTTTGGACACATTTTTCTCCTTCCGCAGGGTCTTCTGAGAACGCTTCGTACCCGTATGTCAGTTGGAGCGGCCATTTGTCCCCGGATGTTGCGGTGTCCATTGTGTCTTTTTCGTTAATTTTCTCCCTCAACTTCACCACCATTGGGATGTCATGGTTGACTTCGATGCCCGACAGTTGCCAGTTGAAAAGACTGTAGGTTTTGTCCAAAAACTCTTTGCAAGCGTCCATGATAGTTCAAACACACAACAATAGAATGAATTCGATAGTTATATGTATTACAGGGATCATGTGAGCCAGATGTTTACGTTGCTAGGACGCCACCAGATGGTTAGGGCTGATTTGTGAAGACATTTGATATAAGATTTAAATTTTAATTGAAGAAGCTTGGGGCTAGAGGATGGAGCAGTAGTTCCTACCAGGAGTGATTCCTGCTGTCGTTCGTTACAATGGTACCGTCAAGACTACAGAGGGTTTAAACGTAAACGCTGTCAAAAAAAAATAAAGAAGATTTAAAAAATTAATTTTATCTAATTCAAATTGTGCGCTGGGGTTCGTCTGCACCAAAACAATTATTAGGTTTTTACTTTTTTACACCAAAACGTCTCCTTTGGAACATACAGCGTCTCACACTCATTTCATCCCATTATGGGCTTTGGCCAGGAAGCCTAGTGGGATGTGGTTTACGATGCAACACCCCCCCCCCCCCCCCCCCTACCCGTAGGCTTAGCTGAGGCAGGAGCAGTTGAAGTACACCCACCTAGTTACTCGAACGCTTATAAGCGTATGAAATGTATAAATTTATACATAAACATGGTACCTGTAAATGTATTTATACATTTACAGGTACCATGTTCGTTTCGATTATAACAGTCTCATGATGAGTGTGGCGGTTTTACCCCCTTTGTCTCACTCTCGCCAGCCTGTCAGAGGTGGTACCAGTGCACAGATTAAACTACTGACATATGGCCGACTCAATGTTAAAATAGATGCCCCAAAACGACGCTGTCTTTAGTTTGGCTCCAGCATTACCGAGTCTTATCTGACGTTACCTACCAGCAAGAGCACACGTCCTCCATGAATATTTTTCAAGACAGAAAAACCCAGTGGGAGGGGCGGGTCGCGCCAAACTCGATACGCGATGCCGTGAAACCCCTCTTCTCCCGCGAGCGAGACGACCTTCCTTATGATGGAGGGAGGTATTTTCCTCCCTTCAAATTACCAATATATGTGTGTGTTCATTATTATTTTAATGTCAATCCCAAAGACCAGGCCTCCCTTGGCGACATCCCGCCTAGGGAAGCTGAGTCAGCAGGAAATATCCCGACGCCTGGATTCCGCTGCCCAGGCCTCCTGCATTGACAATTCAATCAAGGACGCCACAGGGGCGTTTCCAGGTAAGACTGGACTAGTGGGTCAGGCCACCTCTGAAGATATTTCGTTCGATGGTGCTGCAGCCACTGACTCTAGTGAAACTGTGGGCCCTGGGCGAAACGATACCCAACACGACACTTCGTGCAGGGTATTGTCATCCTCACGGTTCCCTTCCGTAGACGATTCCGTAGGAACTGTCCAGTCTCCGTATTGTTGCAACCGAAAAATATCTATGAAAAATAGGAGAAGAAGTCAATGAAGTGGTTAGGGAGAGAGAACGGTTCCTCTGCTGGTTCAGACCTGAATGTACGTTCAACTACCTCAAGTCACTCTGGGCTGTAGATGAGCTTAGTTGCTCGAAACCGGCCCCACGCTATAATTGTTTACCGAAAGAAACAATTTAGTATTCAAACCAGCAGAGGAGTCGTTCTCTCTCCCTAACCACCTCATTGGATTAGACCCCTGCATTATCGGGAAACAACCACTTTTGAGAAGCCTTTCTCGTACCTACATAGTTTATATTCATTTAAAGTTGCCCTGGTCGATTCAAAAAGTATGTGCGTGACGACACCTAACTTAGGTGACCTAAGGACCTTCCGGTTGGACTGCCAGGGTTGCCAACTCAGAAAACCACTTTTTCCTTAGATCGTTCCCATAAACAATCTCTTGACATTTGAAATAAAAGCAAAAAGTGTTTCTGCTATTCACCTTACCTAAGTTAGGTAACCTAACTCAGGAATGAATCAAAACAACTGCCGTGGTGTCACCTTTAACCTCAGAGCCCGATCGTTCAGTTTTGTTTTTTTTTTTTTTTTTTTTTTTTATGGTGGCCAACTTGGCAACATGGCGAAATCGTCGACCAATCGCTGGTCGCCGGTTTCCGCCGAAAATTCAATTTGCTATTTTTCCATAAATTCTATAAATGCGTACGAACTTGCAATTTCTGTTTTAACCCCATTTTCGGTGTTTGGAAGCCTTCTATCGATAAAAAAATTATAATCCAGAAACACGTCCATTCCTTATTCCCCGTTCAATCCACTTATTGTCTCGACGATCATGGTTGGTGGTCGGAGTACCCTGTATTGGAATAATTAATTTGGGCTCCTATCTTTCATGTTTTAGAACATTTTCGAAGGCATATGCACCGTCGATGATTCCTTGTACTTCATGTGCAACTTGGACGACTTCAAGTTTCTAGCGGACATGATTCAACATGTTCCTCTGTCGCTTAAATCTAGATATGTATTTTGCTGCGCTCCAATCAACAGGAAGATGTCTTTCGTCTGTTCCATGTTCCTCAAGGTCAGTGCGTTTGTTAGATCAAGTCAAGAACTGTTGGCAGATTCAGTACCACCTACATTTCACGGTTGTGTTCACGATTGTGTTTTCAGTTTGCTCGCCAATTCAGTCGCAACGAGCCCATTTCCGATCAATGGCTGTGCCGGAACATATCGTACCCGTTCTCAGTTCCTCACACACTAGGCGACCTCATCCACCTTGAATGCGTATTTGACGTCTTAGATTTGTATCTCTGGCTGGGGTGAGCAATTTTTTCATTAAGTAGGTGCCTACCTTATATGTTATTGATATTTATATGAAATTAACTGCTTTGGTGCAACGATCAATTTTAGCACACGGTTTCCCGACCTCTTCCCGTGTATTCATCAAGTCCGAGAGCTTCAAGAAGAACTTGATAACATCATCCAACAAGGTGTCACTATGATTACGAGGCTTATTATCAGCTCTCAGCAATCGAGTAAGTTAAAGCAAAATTTGCTAAGACAGATAGAAGATAAATATGTTTAATGTCTGAATTTAAAAAATCTCTCCCCCGAACTGTTACAAAACAATACTCGTGATTTCAGACGAAGAAGACATGTCAGAAGATGAAGACCAATTGCCGAGGAAGGTGGCGAAAAACCTGTTGAAAGGTAGAGGGAAGCTCACAGACCGATTGATGGCACAAGGACTACTCACCCCAAGCATGCTCAATCAACTTAGAAAAGAGTGGAAACAGGTATACTTTTCATACACTCGAGTTTGTATAGTACCTACAGAGCGAGGAGCCCTTTTTTGGTGGGGGGGGGGGGGGGAGTTATTTTGTTCCATCGACTCCTTTTTCTTCCTTTTTTTCACTCCATTTTATTATTATTATTATTATTTTAGTTTTAGTTGTTCTCCATTTGAAACTTAAAAACTTGGGAAAATTGTATCCTCCCTAGTCAGTTAGCTATTTGCCCACACAAATCTTTCATTCCTTTCAGTGTCCGAACGTTCTTGTGGCCTGTGGGAAATCTGTTCGACAGAATTCGGGGAATCAAACGTTAGACAAGTTGAGAATAGTGAGATTGACCCAATGGAGTGTTACAGTAGATATATGGGTCCGAGTTTTATTGGGATTAGGTCCAAGAACGGGAAAACTCTACTTCATTTGCCGAGTTTTCGAGCAGTATGTGCTCTTCATCAGGGCTATGAAGATGATATCTGGTGGGAGAGAGAGGGAGATGAATGTCGGAAAAAAAATCCCTAAAAGAAAATAAGGGAATAATTATTTGCGGTTGAGTAACAGGCAATTATTGCCTATTACTTAACCTTCACCTTGGCGGTTTATTATTAAAATTAATAAAGGGAAAGCAGATTTAAATGTTTTGAAAGTTTCTTTTCAATCAGGCAACAATAGGGTAAAAAACTATCGTTGTATTTAGGCAATGACTCAACTTTATTGGATTTATCCATAGGATGAAAGGAAGAAAGGTATCCGTTACGATGAAGTTGTCTGCAATTGTCAAATCCGTATGAAGAGCAAAACGCGGTTTGTTGGCCACAAAAGGAGGAATCCGTGGAACGAACGGAATGAGAAAAAACGCCAGAAATACAAACAGAATTACAGGCTCGTACTTGTTATGTAGTGTGGAAGAGTGATATGATAGTGTACGATCCTTCTGTTAGTTCATGTGGTGCTTGCTTATGTGATTTTGATCGTGACGGGAAGTAAGTAGGTAGGCTTAATACCTGTGACGCCGGTGAAGTTGTTAACTTCCGATTCTGTTTCAGCTCTCAAGGATGGAAGAAGAAAGTTTCGACCCAAAGAAAAAGAAGCGGAAGCCGAAATACTAGCAGGTTTTGGTAGGATGAAAAAAAGTTGATCCCTTGTAAAAAGGACGGTATTAAAGTTCTGTCTCGTACCTCGCATTTTTATTTGCATTACACTCGAATTAGGCTAACTACTCAGGGGAACACCCACGGACGTGAAGTATTCGTTCAATTTATTAGCTATTTCGTCCGATTCGTTTATTTTAATATTATTGCAGTTATTGCTTTATGAGCTTTTTTTTTTTTTTTTTTTTTTGCGATTTCGGGCCACTGTGGGTCGCTCTTCTAGCCAATAAAGCTTCCGAAATTTAGTAATTAGTTCCATCTTCTTTCTTAACATGGGCTCGCTCCGTTTCTCCGACTGCCGAGCAGATAGGTTCCCTAGACTTTGGCTCCTGGGCATTTTCGCTTCCCAGTTTCTTTTGGTTTCCAAGTTGCTGGTTCACGGCTGGTCGTCATTCCCAATCGTTTTCACTCCGCCAAGACTCCTGGCTCCTGAGCGTTATTGATTCCCAGCAGCCTTTGTCATCTCATCCACGTGTCCCTGCTCTATGCGTGACCTGCATCAACTAGTCCGCCCTTCGTTCGCGTGGCTGGATCTTCCGTCTTCAAGGTTGAGCCGTCAGCTGTGGTCTAACCCCCCTCCGGGAGAGTCGCTCAAAAGTATAAAACGTTTCTTGATACCTCGTAAGTTGACTCAGAACTTACTGAAATCACCGTTTGCCGTCACTGCCGGTCGTCATGCTATCGTACAACCGCTCACGTCGCTGGGGAATAATGTTGTTGGATTTGGGGGGGGGGGGGGGGGGTTGCAGAAAAACGTGGAACTGCCCCAGACGGAGACGTGTAATTATTCAGCAACCGCAGTGAGTTTGATAGTGTGATTCGTTTGACAGTGTGAACCGTTTGAAAGACAAAAAGTTGAGATCCTCTATCGTTTCCTGACGTCTGGAAGATTGATTGATCTTGTAAGTGATTTACTTCGAACGGATGACTAATAGACTGCGGCAGGTACAAAGGTAGACCTCCGCCCTCGTAGGGGTTGAAGTTTGGGGGGAGGCGCAGCTGCGACCTTCGCGCCCTACATTTTCCACTGTATGATCTCCAGTCAACCAGCGACGCCCCCGCGATGTAGACTTGGTCTCAGTCCATCGTGGCTTCTTGTCTCACTGAGCAGGTACGATCATTTTTTCACTTACTGTTTACATTCTAGAATTCAACAGCGAGCTCAAAACATTGTTCCAGTGAATTCTGCGAGCATAGGTGGAAAACATCTGACACAAATCTTATACGCGTACCTATTATCCCTACTTCGGTATTAAATAATATTTATTTATATTATAAAGCGTTTGTGGGCCCGACACGGTTGAGGCCGTCATCATTGACTGTTTCGGTGCTGATGGGGAGCGCTTTCGATGTGAAAACATCATCGTCTGGCCATTTGAGTGAAACGGAAATAGGCAGGTAGGGGCTAAAGTATTATGACCGTCTTCAAAGTTTGTCCTTTTGTTACATTGACGTTTAGATTCCAAAAATGCCATGTCCATCCATTCCGCTTTGGAAATTTGGTGTTTAATTTGAAATTTTGACTATAAATTCTGTTCTCCATCTAGATGTGTTCGCAAGATTTTCAGCTCCTTAGGGCTCTTTGGGAGAACAGAAAGGGTTTTTGAAGGACTTTCACTGGGAGGTGAATTTTGGATGTAGAATCCATCTTCGGGGTCCCCTTTACTGTCCTAACATCAACAAAATGTTGTTTTATTTTATTTTTTCAATGATTATTAAAAACATGGAATTAATTTTTACACAGCAACAATATTCATATACTTAAGTAATATTAATAGTAATTAGTAATAAATCCTTGAATAGCCACTGGCGTCGTACATCTTGATTCGCCTCAAAATTGTCCTTTGGTTTTTCACGATGAATAAATTCTATCTGAAATTATCATTAAAATCTGAAATTCAGACAGAATGCTTGGTTCCACATCTGGCGCTTGAGGTTTACAGCCCACTCACCCCAGAACGTGGAGCTCTAAGGAGCTACTAGGGGAGCATCCCCTGCTGGCTAAAGCCAGCCAACCCCCGACCATATCTCACCTGGCCTCAGACCCCCATGGGGGTTTTTTTTTTTCTTAAAGAAATACAGGATGATAATATCATTAAATATTAATATTTAATGGATGATAATCATTAATATTATTAATTAATATTTAATAGGATTATAATCATTAATATTATTAAAGGATTCATTTTGAATGGGAAATCTATTTTTACCCCTTTTTTGTCCATCTTTCAAAGGCCAGTGGTTTCTCCCTTGCTAGCCCTCTTCATAACCCCCCACCCCCCTTCAGAGCACCCCTTTATTGTTGTGTATTTAATGGCGGGTGGTTTTTTAATCACCTCTGAGCTCCGCCTTATGGTGACCCCACCCCTGTTCATCCCGCCTTTCCAACATGTTTTCAACAAATAGTATTAATCCTATTTTTGAACACCTTTTGGTTTAAATGGACCACATTGAGCCAACCTTTTTAATGTTTCCACAGAGTCCGGCAAATTTCTGCAAGACCAACTTCTTATATATAAGCAGCAACTTCTTATAGCAGTACCGTAGAATAAAGATGGTCATCCTCCTCCTTGTGCTGCAGCTCCAATATAATAGGATAGGTGTGGTTTACGAAGATTTGATCGAGTTGTCGTTTTCAAAGTTGGTAATTCTGGACGTAGAATCGATTTACACGTCCGAGGCGTGTCCCGGGGTCCACCATAGAGATGTGATGAAGTAATCTTGGAGGTTGAACCGATTTATTGGGGTCGAACCATCCTGAGGCTTCTACAGGGCTGGTGGTGGTTTTTATTTTAAGGACCAGGGGGTTAATCCAATTTGCTTCAACGTCCAATAATTGGCAAACAGATTTAAAAGCAAAGTGTCTCATTTTTGTTGAGGTTATTAACAAAAAATTTCTTCCCTCAACAAAAAGGCAATTTAAAATTATTTAAAACGCCATTTAAAGGACCATCTATCCTCCTGTTCAGCTGGGCATGTCATTGGATCCATTTGGTGTTGAATAGCGCCGTTTTACGAACTCTAGCATGTTTCAGGAAACGAAGGTTAAGGCCGTTTGCCGCATGACAATCCCCCTCACATTTCATCCGCACCGTCGTCCCTACGTATTTTATGTTGCGGTGCCTCCCCGCGGCGACATGGGTTGCGGCCCCAACCTATCGACCACAGACCCCAACCGCATAACGCTCCAAAGCTGTTAGGTCTATGGGCCCACGACCTCCACAATCTCATCGAATTCGACGTTGTCCTTTGAGGAAGGGGCGAACGTTTGTTCGATATCTCTACAGCGACCGAGCCGCCTATCGAAGGGTGATTGCAAAGTGGGGCGATTGGCGCCGGGGCCTCCACGTGGACTGGACACGTGTAGCGTAGCATCGGAGAGCAATACGGATTATATTAGCCTGTCAAGCCTTGGTGCATGCATTGCAACACTCGTGGATGCTAGATTAAAGGTATTAAAGGTAGTCCTCCACTGGAAGCGACGAGAGACGGCTTCGAAAAGGCGAGGCCAATCCTGAAACATGTTAGTAGGTAGCGAGAGCTTCACGAAGACACGTTGAACGAATGAAAAATTATTGGAATTCTCAAGTCTCACATTCGAACGATTTCATGCCGCATTCAGTTCCTGCATTCGGATGTCCAGTCCTGTTTTCCCATGGGAGACAAACGGGAGTTTTCTCACTATGTTAGTTGGCGCCGGACTGAAGAGGTTATCATGTCTAGCATTGCCGTACCAACATATCGGACGAATTCGACTATTTGCTCGTGTTTTGAGTTAGCGTCTATTTAAAGAAAATGAACCAATTAGAACCTCTGTATTTGGTGAGTCCAATATTAACTAGGAGGCAATGGTTGGGTGAATTCAGCTCCATGGCGAATGGTGCGAAGACACGGAGAGGTTTCGTGATTATTACGGAATGTACATCAATGGATAATATAACCATAACCTATTCAAAATGGATCAAAGGGATCATAATAGAGAGGTGATTTATTTTGGAGTGTTTGTGAGGTGATATTAAACGCGGAAAATGAGTCAAGACAATGTGAAACAGAAATGGAGAATGGGAAGTCCGGATGGGATCAGTCGCTCGTCGCCAAGTAGTATACCTATAGTGGAGGCCTCCTTCACCTAACGGGATCAATTGGAAACGGTCGCTTAAAAACGCGACCCAGCAGAGGACTTCGCCTAATTCACATTCATTTTCGCGAATCAACAGGTTTTGCATACAGATTTCCACCAGTCAAGAAGTAAACTGGACCCATAGCAAGCAACTCAAGTACAGAACGCCCAAACAATCTATCCCAAATTACATAAATTAACCATAACACCATTGAATATAAATCATTACCACGTTCCCGGAGATAAATAATATAACACAAAATTTGTCTTACTCTCAGAAATCGAGCGTGTCATTCTTACATTTAATGTTACTCATTTTGTTCCTCTAAAAAATATATGCTTTATTCCAAATTCAACAATTATAAACTACAGACGCTAGGAAAGTCCATCACAAATTGGTGACCTTAACGGGTAAAAACCGTACATTTAAATATATTTGTTTTTGAGAATGACATCAAAAGGAAATTGAGTGAAAACTTAGCTGCAAGCGTCTTCGCGATGTTCAAGTGTTAAACCGACAAAGAGAAGACGGAGGTACCGACCATGAGTAGCGTAATATTCCTATGGCGACAGATAAAGTCGATTGTTAACACAATTCTTTAGGTGGAGGTACGCGAGGGAGTTTGGAAAGAGTGAAAGTGGGAGCTTTGAACTGTTCGAGATCGGACTCACTCAGCTGTTCGATCGGAGTGTAAATACGCGTTTCGTTGACGTCTGAAGGACCTGTGCTCGAAGTGAACGGAGAGGCCGCGGCACCGAAGACGTTTGAAGTGGTCGGAGTCCCACCGAAGACGGACGAGCTACGAGCATTTCCGAAAACACTGGGCGCAGCAGGGGCGCCGAAAACGCTGGGGGTGTCAGCAGCCTTGGCAGAGCTCCTGCCAAACGCGTCTGGGCCGAAAACGCTCGGCGTCGTGGAACCAGATCCACTTAACGGTCCCTTAGAAGTAAACCCGCTTTGTTGAGCGACCTGACCAAAGATGTTCTTTTGGAAGGGCGAAGCAGCACTTTGGTTAAGCAGTGATTCGCTGGCGGTCTCCATATCAGTGTCATTCAATGCAGAACTCTGCAAATAAAAACAATCAATTTAAAATTGGAGATCAAATCAAAATTAAATGTTGTGAATAATTTAGTTATTCACATTTCATACAGATACAATAAAAGCTCAATTAACCGTGGTCCAATTAACCGGGCAGCTCCCATATCCGGGGGTTTTCTCCCGAAAAAGTGGCGCTCCCACATCCGGGCTTTTCGTCCCAATTCGTACCCTCAAGCTCCATTAACCGTTTACGTTCGAGCAAAATCAACAATAATTGTTGATTTATAATTATTATCAATGTCACGAGTTTGATTAATGTTCAATGTTGGATTGGAAAGGACATTCAAACCCTTGGGTAAATAATTTACAATAATTAGGAATGGCAAATTTCCATTTAATGCACCCGAATTTCGGGTTAAATCAACCTGTAGGACCTACACTGAGTGTAGGTACCATGTTGTTAGAAGTCAATAAGGGAAAACGCTGCAAATTTTACACAAGGGTTTATTATTCTTTGATATAGGTTACTTGTGCAAAAATTATTTCTGTCAATGGAAAAAAAAAATTTTTTTTGATTTTTTATTTTTTTTTGTATCAAAAAGATTGTTTTTTCAAAAATTCTTTATTTTTTACTCGAAAAATATTTAACCTCCTGGGACCCATCAAAAATCCCATTTTTAGCCCCATGAAAGCCCGATAGATCGCCACATTGAAATCGGATCGTTCCGGGACACCCGAAAATGGATTCTACGTCCAAAAATACTTCGAAAACGACACCTAACTCGATCCCATAGCCAAAAGCCTTCAAAAACCCCTCCCGTAGCCCCATTTTAGCCCCATAGCGCCCCACGGGTTTGGGCGATCGGACTGAAAACCTTGCGGGCACAACTAGATGGTAAACCAAGTATTTTGTCAAAATTTCAGATTTTTAAAAAAATTCCTACTGCCCAAAACGGCCTGGACGGCGGACGGACATTTCGGATTTTGAATGTAGACCTCTTGAAACGGATAATGTCAAATTTTGAGGCCGATCGGAGTCGTCGACCCCCGTTGCGAAAACATAGGTGTATTATTCCAAGAATAATAAACCAAAATACATCAGATCGAACTGAAGGAATCAAAACAATTTACAGCTCGGTCCAGTCCTATTTTACTGAACAACAAACCGAACGATAAGAGGAGACAAGAGAGACAACCGGGATAAGGGTTACCTACGCAAGCAGGTGCTACAGCGCACTGGCGTTGGCCTCTGTTCTGTTCTGTTCCTCAGACAATCCTTTTGGTTTATTATTCTTGGAATAATACACCCATGTAATCGCGACGGAGGTCGACGACTCCGATCGGCCTCAAAATTTGACATTATCCGGAATATTTTTAAAAACGCTGCAAATTTTACACAAGGGTTTATTATTCTTTGATATAGGTTACTTGTACAGAAATTTAATTCTGTCAATAAAAAAAATTAAAAAAAATTTTTTTTGGGATTTTTATATTTCAAAAAAAATTTTTTGAGGCGATTTTTTTTCAAAAATGTGTTTTTTCAAAAATTCTTTAATTTTTACTCGAAAGATATTTAACTTCTTGGGATCCATCAAAAATCCCATTTTTAGCTCCATGAAAGCCCTATAGATCGCCACAGTGAAATCGGATCGTTCCGGGACCCCAAAAAATGGATTCTACGTCCAAAAATACTTCGAAAACGACACCTGACTCGATCCCATAGCCAAAAGCCTTCAAAAACCACCTTCTGTAGCCCCATTTTAGCCCCAGAGCGCCCCACGGGTTTGGGCGATCGGGCTGAAAACCTTGCGGGCACAACTAGATGGTAAACCGAGTATTTTGTCAAAATTTCAGATTTTTTAAAAAATTCCTACTGCCCAAAACGGCCTGGACGGCGGACGGCGTACGGCGGACGGACATTTCGGATTTTGAATGTAGACCACTTGAAACGGATAATGTCAAATTTTGAGCCCGATCGGAGTCGTCGACCCGCGTCGCGAAAACATAGGTGTATTATTCCAAGAATAATAAACCAAAATCTGAAATTTTGACAAAATACTCGGTTTACCATCTAGTTGTGCCCGCAAGGTTTTCAGCCCGATCGCCCAAACCCGTGGGGCGCCATGGGCTAAAATGCGACTACGGGAGGGGTTTTTCCTAAGGGTTTTGGCTATGGAGTCGAGTTAGGTGTCGGTTTCGAAGTATTTTTGGACGTAGAATCCATCTTGATTAAACAATTAACCCAGCTGTACATTTATTCCTAAGATTTCCAACGGGATTCGAACCCTTGGCCTAGCAGAATACACCACAAAGTGACTAATGCCCAGAACCGCTCGGCTAAGTCACGTCACATGATATATGTTAGAATATATTATAGAAAATTGTACTATGGTCACACCTGTGATGTATTTGAATTGAAGCCTTGAGCAGCCATGGCAAATAACCCTGGTGCAGGGTTACTAGCTCCAGAGCCAAACGGGCTGGACCCAGAAGCACTACTCGCTGCGGGAGCTGCCGAGCCTCCAAAGATCGAACCAAGCCCTGTAGAGCTGGACCCAGTTGAAGAAGAGCTGAACCCACTGAATGCCGGAACCTGAATACGAATATACACTATAATAATTTATTCCAAATTGCAATCCATGGATATATCGAAATGATTGTAACGCGGTACCTGAGCTAGTGAGAAATTTGAACTCGGTTTGCCACCGTCTTGAGTCGGTTTCTCAAACATGCTCCTCACGACCTCTTCGGCTTTCTTCCCGGGGCGAAGGAAAGTCAAACGGCACTCTTTGGCTTTCTGCAAGAGGGTTCCGTAGAGGCGAACGTACTCATCGAACCGACCGGTGAGTTTGGCAGAGTAAGCAGCAACTCTGAGTTCTTCCATTGAATAGTCGTCCCATCCGGGTACGTTAGCAGCTTCTTTGAGGACGCTGAGAGACGTGAGAGGCCATAAATTGTCGTGCTCAACTGAAACAAAAACTGAACTTAGCTAATAGCCGAATATACGCTGAACTGCACCAAGTCATACACCTACCTTGTTTAGCTTCCTCTCGAATTTTTTCAACTATTTCCTGTATGTCATTGTATGACAGATTGTGTCTCCAATTTTGTTTTGACTCATTATAGCTCTGCCGATCGTTCGATTGGGTCCTGTTGAGCACATATGGATTGTGGGAGGAGTAGTTCGAGTTGTAACTGCTTTCAGAGACATTGTGGCTAAAACGACATCTATCCCCGAAGCGGCAGTTACCGTTCATAAAATAACGGCACACAGGTGTAGACATCCTTGGAAAGGCCCTTTAACCTGTAAAGAAAACTATCAATAAAATCATAAACAATCGCAAGCGGAGTGCACAAAGGGGAGACAATTTTTATCCTTCACAATGCCGAGTACTTCGCCAGTTATTACAATATGATGAGTGTGAAAGGTGATTCGTTATCGCAAATACAATGGTAATGAGTTTTTCCACTATACAGACACGAGCAATACAGTAGACTTAAGTTATGTGAAATTCTCGATATCGTGCTGCATTTCATCCTCGATATTCCAATTACCACCGCCTTTAGTCTGACTGGGAGGGGAAAGTGTACACTCATTGACTGGTATAATATGTGCCGCTAGGTTTGCATCGTGCGAAAACGAGAGCTGGTGGTAGATGATGGTAGGTACTCCCGAAAATCCCTATTCAAATTGATGAGGCCAGATTCGCTGATCGACGAAGCAGCTTCTGCTGATTATTTTGACAACTAGGTGAGCAACATGCACATTTTCGTTTTTTTTTCTTTCATTTTGGTTTATTATTCTTGGAATAATACACCTATGTTTTCGCGACGCGGGTCGACGACTCCGATCGGCCTCAAAATTTGACATTATCCGTTTCAAGAGGTCTACATTCAAAATCCGAAATGTCCGTCCGCCGTCCGGGCCGTTTTGGGCAGTAGGAATTTTTTTTTAAATCTGAAATTTTGACAAAATACTTGGTTTACCATCTAGTTGTGCCCGCAAGGTTTTCAGTCCGATCGCCCAAACCCGTGGGGCGCTCTGGGGCTATAATGGGGCTACGGGAGGGGTTTTTTGAAGGCTTTTAGCTATGGGATCGAGTTAGGTGTCGTTTTCGAAGTATTTTTGGACGTAGAATCCATTTTTTGGGGTCCCGGAACGATCCGATTTCACTGGGGCGATCTTTAGGGCTTTCATGGGGCTAAAAATGGGATTTTTGAAGGATCCCAGGATGTTAAATATTTTTTGAGTTAAAAATAAAGAATTTTTGAAAAAACACATTTTTGAACAAAAAAATCCAAAAAAAAATTTTTTTTGAAATAAAAATCCAAAAAAAAATTTTTTGAAATAAAAATCCAAAAAAAATTTTTTTTTTAAATTTTTTCATTGACAGAATTTAATTTCTGCACAAGTAACCTATATCAAAGAATAATAAACCCTTGTGTCAAATTTGCAGCGTTTTTGTGGGGCGCGTATTGAACCGTATAATCCCTTGAAGAAGAGACTTCATGCGGATTTCTTGTAAGTAACTACCTCCCAAATGTTTCCTACCTACTTCTCTTTAATATACGTATATTATATACATACTATACGTATATTTTACCTACCTTCTACCTACCATCTCTCTAATGTACCTACGTATATTATGTGGGGCGCATACTACCACACCTACCTCATTCTGTTAAATTGGTCATTATTGAGCAACTAGATGCAGCAATATGGAACAATAATAGGAAAGCGTGAGTCTACGGAAGTGTGGTTATTAGGTTCACCTATGGCTCCCGTTAACTTAACACAAGTTAACATCTCTTCTGGCCGAGGTTCACTCCTCACTAAAATTAAATGAATTTATACATTGGTATTCACACTTTGGATGAAAAGTAAACAAGCCCAGGGGACCTTGCTCCTAGAAGGCAGCTACAGACCAAGCAATGCAAATCGTACAAGGCCCCAATACAAGTACGTACTTTTTGGCCAAGCACTAACGAAGTACTACTCACCTTTCTTGGACGTAAATGAAAGAGAAATCCTTCACAATACCACAACAAATCCTTCAACAAACTAGATTACCAGTGCATGACCCTTCCATGAGAAATCCACAAGCGAGTGTTATCACTTATCAAGTCCGGCGGGGACGCTCCTAGGAATGGGTAGGAATCCTCACAATCGATTAGCTTGTTAAGTAATCGATGTCATCGGATAAAAGGTAATCTACGGTAACGATCCTATCAAACTTTTTTGGCATGGATAGGTATGTCTTAGTTCTGGGGTCTTGCAAAATTTTCCTGCTGAGTTTTCAGGTTTAGGCTGTTATGACCGTACCGTGATTTTTCTTAATGAAAGAAAAAATTTATGATCGATGCATTAAAATTTAATGCATCGATAGGTGTTTCAGTCTCTTCAAGGTGCCAATTTTCTTAACGATTTCGAGTTATTTTATGTACCTACCCAAAATATTTCTATCATTCACCAAGATGCCACCAAAAAGTGTTGTGTGGGAACATTTTGATGAAGTTCAAGATAAACAGGCGAAGTGTCGTGTGTCTCAATTTTTTGAACCTAATGCATTTAATGTATCGATCATAAATTGGCTACAAATCTACTTACCGCTACGGAAATTGCACCTGACTGACCTACCTAACTTGTTTATACGACGCAAATTTTGGGATAATCCATCAGACGTAAGTCGTACATATCCATGTCAAAAACGAATAAATAATAAAATAACAAATCAATAATGATTAACAACCTTGAAATAGGTACAGCAAGTTAAGTTGTCAGACAATGCCGGCCGGTATTTCGAGGCACCTAAAATAGCGATTTACTTACCAACACGAATTTCTAGAAATTTTCTAACACAGAACTACCAGACAGTATGAATTTAACATTCAACAGTGTGATGAATAGACTATTGCAATCACAGAACCAAACCATGAAGACTCTGTCAATAGGTAGCTGTTGTGTTTCAGTCTCTTCAAGGTGCCAATTTTCTTAACGATTTCGAGTTATTTTATGTACCTACCCAAAATATTTCTATCATTCACCAAGATGCCACCAAAAAGTGTTGTGTGGGAACATTTTGATGAAGTTCAAGATAAACAGGCGAAGTGTCGTCTGTCTCAATTTTTTGAACCTATTTTTTGAAAAATGTTTTTCTAACCTGCCGATGAATCGATCCTGGAAGCCACGATGGATCAATGTATCGATTGGACCATGAAAAATAATAATCGATTAGTTGATACCCGCCCCTACCGCCAGGCTACAAACCATGGAACAAGAGAAAATTTTGTGTTTTTCCATCAATGAAACTTTCAGACGTTGACATCTAAGTTTGTCGGTCAAATCGTGCAGAGAGCAAAGTGGGTATAATATACATAAAATGTATATGTTTACATAATATTGGCAAGCGTTTTAATATAGTTAAGGCGAGGAGGATTGAGTTTGTTTATACTTAAATCGTGATTGCTGCTATTTTTTTCAGGAAACTACAAGATGGGAATTCAAGGAGACCTGGCTTGTAGCAGGTGGGAGGATGTGATGCTAATTTGCCCGTCAAAGTGACGGCAGCCGTCAGTGAAAACGTCATGACTTCGGGTCGTTGGCTCCCCGCCGAAGACACCCCCGTCCAGGAGTACGTCACCAACTGCAAGAAACTCAACGCTGTGGCCGAAACCCTCGAGGCAGGCTTGGCTTACCTCCTGTACGACGACAGCAACAAGTGGGATGTGAGTGACTTATTATACACTAAATGATGTAACGTCTTTTAGCCCTGACACTGTCTTGTTGCTGCAGAATCTTCAAGAGGTGGCGGGGAGCCTGGACAGCACCTGCAAACTATTTGTTAAGGTGTCCGGAGATCACAGGACGGCGATCGTGTCGAATTTCAAGTGCACCCACTGGAGGAAAGTCATCAACAACAAGAGGCTATCCCTTATGTACTTCCTCAACCAGACGGTGACGATCGGGTTGGGAAAATTCCTCGAGTCACCCCAACACCTCGTACACATTCTCAAGTAAGGCTGAGCTTATGACACTGGAGATTGAAGTTACTACTTTGAAGATAAATGTTGGGCCACTCAAGCATTACTTTGTAGGTTGATAGTGTTTCACGACAATATCCTGCCTCTTGGATCAGGTGCTGAGAGCAAGTCAGTTAGCATTGTGAGGAACACTTGCCCAGTTATGCTCTTACCAATGAGAAAGCTATCCCTAACTAAAATCTTGCAGGTAAGTCCTTGAGTTTTGTTGTCCATGTAAAAATTACCACTAATTTATTGATTGAACGTGCTCCCCTGTGGGGTGCCTGTAGGAGCAGCAACTATCAGACACTTCGCACACCTAGAATGAAAGGGGCACTTTTCAAAAATGCTACTTTTGGGAAATCGACTTCAAAGTTTTCCATTTGGCTTCTAAAGACAGACACATCATGCTCTCTAGAGGCCAATTTTTTAGTTAGGAAAAAGCTCGTCAGCGCTGCTTGTAGAACTCGCCGCCGCGAGTTTGATAGAGGCATAAAAAAAAAAACGATTTTTCGAGTTGTGCCCCTTTTATTCTAGGTGTACATCAAGTCTTGATGTACACTGACGACATTGTTATCACGGTGGAGAGTGTAAGGGATCGCCAGCGTAATAGTGATGCTCTCCAGGTTTATTTGTTGAAGGGTTGCTTGAGGTAAATTTGTTGAAATCCAAGATATTAGGAACTTTCGTAAAGGGGGACGCCTCAGGCGTTCAGATTCTTGGTCGTTTGGTGGTGAGCCCGTGGAGGTATGTTGGGATAAGTACCTTGGTCCCCGGGCCTATCTTTTTCTTCACATCTCAGGGAGAGAGCTGGATCTGAAAGAATAGTATAGAAAGAATACCAGTATGTACTGCCCTCTACTCAGGCGTCCCCAGGTCCCAATCTGCGCTAAGTATCAAGTTTTTCTGACATCAGTTCGAGCCATACTTTGCTACAATGCAGCAGTACCGGGTGGTGGATCAGGTCCTCATGGTCTGGTCCACGGGTGGTGGATTAGGGCCATCAAGAGTCTGTGTCATCTCCCTGGACTATGTTGTGTATTTGGAGGCTGCAGCCTCCATGGAGTGGAGCCGTAGTTCATGTTCTCCTTGTCAGTCCATTGCAGGTATCTGCAGAAGATAGCGAGTATGCCAACTAGTCGTTATCCGAGACTGCTGGCCGTGGAGATGGCGGGTCCTGGCGGGCTCCAGGTGTTTTGGAGTAGGGCTCTTCAAGATTTGGGAGACCAGGTGGGATGTGCACTGAGCATTGCGTTTGCTACACGAGATCGTATCTACCACCATTTGGATCATGGAGTGAAAAGCGGAGATCTCTTGGCGGAAACCCAGAGGGCGTCGATGTTCGTCCTCAGATGCGTCTGAAGGATTCGTTGGGACCTGCTTCGCCTCAACTGTCAGCCCCACTAGTATGAGGATGGTTTAAACCAAATCTGTTCGTTGTGTAACATGGGTGTCCCGGAAGATATGTTTCACTTTTTGGCGGATTGTCATGTTCTAGGGGAATTTAGAATGATCAATTTTAGAACTGCAAGGTCGTCTTCATCCTCGTCTTCTTGAATACGAATCTCCTCTCCTTTGGAATTATCTCCAACTATTCTTGAGCAGATCTCTTCACATTAAGCGGGGGCCACTGTACTATAATATTCTGTTAAATAGACATCTGACGGACGGGCTTAGCCCACAGTCAGACATAGTATTGTGTCATTCTAATTCGTTCTAATACGTGTTTGTCTTCTTTTTCCCTTGATTTTTTTTTAGATTGTTGCTCAATTAAGAGCAGAAGAATGTGGGCAACAGCTGGTTTATGTTTTGATGAGCATAAAATATAGATCAGAGAGGAACGACGAAGACTATACCTCATCAGATAATTCCAGCATGGAAGTTTACAGGTAGTTTTCGACTTGTTTCAACTTGTGTTTATCCCATTTCGCTTTTGCAGTTTGTGTAGATATGTTTTTTTTCTAGGGCTTTAACTGAGAACATATCTCCTTCCCATACGAGCGGCGGCGGGTCGCCCACCAACGGAAACGGCAAGAAAAAGACTGAAAATGACGAAATCTCGATGTTGGAATCCCTTATCGTCATGGAGTGTGCCCGGTTACGGATATTGTTCTCCACGATGGTAAAAGTGGCCCCTGATTACTTGGGCCACTACCCATCGCCCTCCGACCAAGAAACTCCATGTAGGGTGGATAATAAAACAGAGAGAAATAACGCAAAATTCAAGCGTCGAACTCATTTGTACCGGTGTGTCTTTTTATTCTTCCAGCAAAGTTTAAAATGAGCGCTAAAGCCAAACATAAAGTGGTCAGCTACTACCAAGAAGTTCTGTGGGGGATGGTTGGAGGATTTGCAGAATACGGCCTCATATGGAAAGGCATCGGCTTTTATGGTGAAACGTGCAACAAGTGGTCCGGTTGGCTGAGGAAGTTCATGACAAATCGTGAGTTTGGAATTCCAGGTTGAACACTTTTCTATGATAATAATAATTTATTCGCAAAAAAAGCAAAGAAAACAGAATTGGAGCCGCGTAAAAAAAGAAAAAGAAAACCGGAAGAAAGAGGGAGAAGCTGAAGAAAAAGAAATAAAACAATAATTGTAATTAATACTAATAATAATAATAAATAAAACAGTAATTATTACTCTTCATGGTGTAGGGGAACTGTTCAATCCGAACTGAACAGCTGCACCATCCTCAAAGCCCAGCAGGTTGTCAGCGCACCTCCAGCGTTTCCGAGCACCTTTGAGACATAAGCTGGTTGCTCGGAGTATAGCGAATGCCAGACGAGCACGTAGCCACTCGCGAACTTTACACCGTTGTCGTTCCCAGATTTCTGAGAGCCTCTCCGCCAAAACCTTGATAAATGCTCTAGCTTGCGGAGCCCACAAGCCATCCACCGAGCTCATCAATGGTGTGAATGTTGCATGGCGCTCTTCGCATGCGCTGGAGTACTTTCTTCGCGTTTCCTGTTCGGCTGATGAGAGTACTGCCGAGACGGGAGACATAAGAAGGAGCGACAGTGTGAACCACACGGATATCAAATAACGCATCCCTCTGTGCCTCCAAAACCCGTCGGCAAACGATGTCTCCCCTTAAAGCAGGACGTGAGGGTGTTGCTTCCTTCATCAGAGGCTCTTTTACACAATTCCCCCAGACGCAACTCATGAGTTCCCCAAGAACATCCCTTATTTCGTTGTGACGACGCGATATCTTACAACTCAATGCATGTTCTTGGGAAAACACTGAACCACATCCATCACACAAGGATGCTCACCCAACCGGTATCAGCTTGTATCGCACCGCTAATCCATCATGGAACTCATTTGCCAACCAATCGAAATTCTGACCTCTCAGTGGAAGTGCAGTGAGCCAGCCAGACGTTTTAAATTTGCTGACCGCAGACACTGACCTACGAATGGCCCCCTGGAAAGGTGCTCAATGTAGCAAGTACGTAGCAAGGCTTCTTCTTCCACATTCCTCCCTTACCTTGCCAATGAGCCTATTTATAGGCTCATAGATTTTATGTTTGGATGCGATTAGGAATGGACGTGTATCTGGATTTTTTTAAATTGATAGAAGGCTTCCAAATAACACCGAAAATGGGTTAAAACACTACTTAATTGCAATTTATGGGAAAATCGCAATTAGGATTTTCGGTGGATACCAGCGATCAGCTCCTATTGGTCGATGATTTGCCAAGTTGGCCTTTCATTAAAAAAATTAATTAAGATTCTGCGTGGTATAGACGGTTTCCATCTTTCTTAGTGGGATGTTGTGTGGGCAAACAACCGTACGTTGATTGGTGTAAATTGCATTTAATGAAGTACGCAACTCAAGGCGCCTTTCGCTCCTGCCCTTTTGGGTTCAGAGCTCTTCAGGAGTGTAACATTAACCTGCCGGCACATTACAACAAATTGTCTTAAATAGTGGTTATGCGAGGAGCAGTCTCACGCTGCACAGAAGTAGATCCTATAATACCGGGATATTTATTTCTACATAATAAATATCCCGGTATAATAGGATTCATATTATGAAGGTTTAGATTCAATATTTACCATTAAGTTAACAGGGTGGCCGCCATCTGGAAAAGTCAGGGAAAACCTGGAAAAGTCAGGGAATGAAAAATTTCAGGAAAAGACAGGGAAAAGTCAGGGAAATCGGTCACAAGTCAGGGAAAAAATTTTGATTAAAAAAAATCAAAAATTGTATTAAAATACGAATTTTGTTTGGTGACAAGTTTGTCCCTCTCTTCCGTCCCGAAAATGATGATAATTTTTGAATTTTTGTGGGAGCGACTTTGCCGGGTTTGTTTTCCCCTCACTCTTCATCCATGTTGCCCGCACAAGATCAATGAGTTGGCGGAATTCCCGTTACAGATATAATATCCCCATTCACACGATGAAAAGTCCCACTTCATGCACCAATATCCCTCTCTTCATAATGGAATGTTCCACTTCACCCACGAAGTAACCTATCAATCTTTCACTTAGTATTTTGGTTCGAGATCTCTGTCCTTGTAATCATTACTAGTTAATTAAAAAGATTTTTTTCTGTTCGGGTACGTACCCGAACCCTGCTTTTATTCGCAGAATCTGGCTTCTCGAAAATTATTTTTAGCTAGAAAAAATGTAGGGAGAAATTATCGGGAAATCCGTTAAAACTGATGGGGAAGTAGGGAAAATTTTGAGCATATGATGGGGAAATCCGGGTTGGGAGCACCGGCAGGCGGCAGCACTGCAACACTGCCGAGTTGCACCTTGCTCCTGCTTCGTATGACATAACGGAACATTGTTTATCTGCGACGCAGATTCTGCGTTGTTCCTTTTTCGTTCCACTCGTTCGCTCGTTTCGTATGGGTATTTTTGTTTCGCGTGTGACTCTTGCTTCGAAGCTCTTGAGGTGAACTTGGGGCAAGTTAGGTGAAAAGATCTCTAATAAACCTATGATTTCGCGACGGGGGTCGACGACTCCGATCGGGCTCAAAATTTGACATTATCCGTTTCAAGAGGTCTACATTCTAAATCCGAAATGTCCGTCCGCCGTCCAGGCCGTTTTTGGCAGTAGGAAATTTTTAAAAAATCTGAAATTTCGACAAAATACTTGGTTTACCATCTAGTTGTGCCCGCAAGGTTTTCAGTCCGATCGCCCAAACCCGTGGGGCGCTATGGGGCTAAAATGGGGCTACAGGAGGGGTTTTTTGAAGGCTTTTAGCTATGGGATCGAGTTAGGTGTCGTTTTCGAAGTATTTTTGGACGTAGAATCCATTTTTTGGGGTCCCGGAACGATCCGATTTCACTGGGACGATCTTTAGGGCATCGTGGGGCTAAAAATGGGATTTTTGAAGGATCCCAGGATGTTAAATATTTTTCGAGTAAAAAATACAGAATTTTTGAAAAAACACATTTTTAAACAAAAAAAATCCAAAAAAATTTTTTTTTAAATTTTTTCATTGACAGAATTAAATTTCTGCACAAGTAACGTATATCAAAGAATAATAAACCCTTGTGAAAAATTTGCAGCGTTTTTATTTTTCAAGTGTTACTATTTTTGTCAAATAAATAGTTTTTAAAACTTTAGTTTAGTTTAGTTTAGTTTAGTTTACTTATGTACTTTCCCTGGGTTTTAATTGTTTGGTGTAAAAATGTATGTATTTTCCAATCAACATTCAATAACAAACAAACGAAAGAAAAAAAAAAAAAAAATCAAGCGATTAAAATTATCAGAATAAATAAAATTTCAAATTAAATTATTATTATTAATAATTAAATTATTAAAATCTCAGATTTTGAATAATTTTGGGTCTGGAAATTAGGTATTTTTGCAGGGAAAAGTCAGGGAAAAGTCAGGGAATTAATTTTTCCCAGCTTGGCGGCCACCCTGAGTTAAGCTGCATGTTGGCTTCCTCCTTCAGAGCGCCTCGCAGGGATGGGGTTTGGTGGTCGTTTCTGGTTGTATTTTCCTATTAATAAGTGTGTACTAGTTTGGTTTTAATCCGGTTTCTTGGGATTTGGCGATAGGGAGTGGTGCTGTGGGGGAAAAAAATGGGAAGGACGTATGTACTTACATTTGGGATGCTGTATTTTGGGGATATTAGGGGGTATTTGCCGAAAACATGTTGAAATTTACCACGTTGACTTTGGGGTTACTTTGGGGCTACCCCCACCCCGGCAAGTAACCCCAAAGTCAACGTGGTAAATTTGTTACGCCGTTATCGAATAACGTCGGTCTCCCTCTCTCCTTCCACTTTGTGGTTCAATAATTGTTTTACTGTAATTTTAATTTACAGCTAGCATACCCCACAATCTGAAACCAGCCCTTCAAAGTTTGATCGATGGGCTGACTGTGCACGTGAACACAGTCACGTGGGACTACTCGTTCAGGAAAGCGCTGGTGGCTGCTGGACACCAAAATGGCATTTATATTACTTCGGACGTTTTAAACGTAAGTTAAATTGTTATCATGTATTTTCATGGCCAACTAGTGCTCATTGTAAACCGTTTTCCAGGGAACTAGGACGGGACTGTTGTTCAAAGACATGTTCGAGGAGCTGGTGGCACTATCTAACAGTTGTGAAGGTTCTAATTGGACGGCTGTGGCACTAGAAGAGTTGCCCCTCACTGAGCAGATACCTATTCTTCATCGCCTAGATCATTCGGTAAAGTTCAGTTCGTCTCCCCAACATAGGAAACAAGTGGTTTACACTGAAACAACCAATTATTGTGACGCAGGTTCACACTTGCCGTCTGTGGGCTGAGGGAAAGGCCCGCCAGCTTTCCAACATGTGGAATATGGATCAGTTCTTCCGGGTGACTCAAACGGACGTGTCTTGGTGTTTGGAAGCCCTCACCAAACGTCACGTAAGTAAAATGTACATGTTATGGTTTGACACCGCTCTATTGCTGTTAAGCGTTTGCCTTTCAGTTTGCCAAGAACGACGACTTACTTTGTCCTGAAAACAGCGTACATGTGATGGTGTGTGGTAAAATGAGAGCCAAACTCGTCTCTGAGGTCCAAGACAACGTCCAGCAGTTGAAGGTAAATGACTCTACTTATTTGAACCGAATCGAAGAACAAAGCCATTATCGTTGTCGTTTTCTGGGATCCTGACTAGCAAGTGCCAAACGAGAGTGAAGACGTTCTCGCATCCGTTTGTCGAATATACAGTTTGGCGAACCTTCAGCTGATGTTCCCAGAAGCCAAATATTGGAAGCAGCAGTTTGACGAAGTTCCCCAGTATGCGAGTAACTACGTGGAAGATTACATGGGCAAGTTTTATCATTGACTTGAAGTGACTTCAAAGTAGCACAGGGCGATATTATCGATGATGTTGTTTTCAGAAGTTGTCCTGAAACCCGTCATTCACGCCGCAGCCGAGTTGGAAAGTCAAGTACAACAAAGGGTGTCATGTTTAGTTTTGGATATCATGTGTGAAGCTTGGTTGGACCACATTTACAAATACAAGATCAAATTCTCGTAAGTACATCATTTCACAGAGTTTGTGGTTTACTTTTAATCGAATGCAATGAGGTCCGGAACCGTGTCTTGATCTTTTTTTTTTTTTTCGAGGAAGTACTTACGTCAGGATACGAGAAAAGAGGGGGTTTGGGCCCCACCAGTGCAATTTGAATTTTTGGCGAGCCACCAAAATTTTTGTTTGAACGGCCGCCGGTACGGTTGGCCACTCACTGACCAATGAAAAATCTGGCTGCAATTCGAGGAGGTTAGAAGGAATGGAGGAGCCCTGGCCTGAACGCCCCCTTCGGCTGGCCGTCATTTTGGTGTTACCACTTTCAAGCTAAATCCTTATGGAAGAACAGTGTTTTTTCAATTCTGTCTGCAATTTTTGAAATTTCGACTCGTAATAATATATCCAATTACAATTTCAAATTTTTTCAACGATCCATTGCATTGAGGAGGTGGTAATGGCTTGCAATGGAGGTCAACATCTGGCCCGGGCTCCTAACCTCCATACCTTCTAACCTCCTTGGCAAGTTGACCAACAGAACAAACCTCGAAATTTGACGAAATCAGGTCTCTTTTTTTCATTTCAGTTGAATACAGGTATTTCACTGAAGACCTATTTCCTTTTTGTGACTGACCCATAAGTACATTTTATTTCGGGCCACTGGAAAGATTTTCAGCTGAACATCACTCATATTCCGACGTAGGATCATACCCCATTAGAAAAATGCTGCAAATTGTACACAAGGATTTATTATTCCTTGATTTAAATTATCCAAATAATATTTGGATTAATTAATATTATTAATTCTATTGCAATGGACATCACCTGATGTGGCCACATGTTCCGGTTGTCAAGAAAGAAAATCCCCTTTAGTTCAGTTTTAGGCCAGTCATTCCACGAATTACACTCACGTACTACATTCATAACCATCTTTTCATTTTACATTTTGGGGGCTCGTCCGAACTCTGTTAGGTACGGAAGAATTCTTCTCAGTTGGATACGCCCCCCTTACAAGCTGCTCGATCTCTTTGGCCAAACCTGTGAGCGTTTCACTCGGTTGCTGTCTCCGCTTCTTCAAAGAAAGGTGAGAGGTTAGCTGGTGGCGAGCTCGTCCAAACTGTTCAGAGAGAGCGGTTATCAGCAGCCCATAATCTAACCTTTCGTCCTGACTCAAGTCCGCCAGCAGTGTACAGGCTGCAGCCCATGGGCCTCGTAGACAATTAGCCAGGCTCCCCCGTTTTATGGCTGTAGACCAGTGATTTAAAACTGCTGTTGCCTCTAAGTGAACTTCAAACTCCTCCCAAACTACCGAACCATCGTATGTGCTTAGTTTTGCTGGCCAGTGGCACCGAGGACTATGTACGGCAGCTGAGAGCGGCGTCTGTTCGTCTCGGGCCGGGGCAGGCGAGGGCTGTGGCAAGTGGGGCACAAGAGTTTGTGAATGGAGCGGCAAGTGGGCTGTTACCTGCGTTAGTAGCCGATCCATCCTGTTCAAAGATTCTTCGAGGTTTGAGATACGCGCCTCGGACGACGTTGAAGGTTGAGGATCAGCCATTGACGTCGACGGCTGCAGGACAGGTAGCGGCGCATCAAGCCCCTCTCGACGACGCCGGGAAGGAGGACGCGTGGCGGACGACTGGGACACGGCCGGAACGAGGGCCGCGGTAGGCGGAGTGACAGGAACGTCTGCAGGACGGCGCCGTGTCGAAATCGTCCGGGGTGGGCGAGACATCGCTGGCAGTTACACGAAACGGACGGGCCCCCAAATGTAAACAAAACACTTTTTAACAATGTCCAACATACAACGTAATACGGAATATACCTACTATATTCCCTTTCTCAACAACTCTCTCTCCCTTTTACTCCAGGTGTTGGTTCGATGGGGTTCCCTAGCATCCCTGGAGTGTCCATTACACTATCAATAAAAATAATTGTGAATTTAATTCCTTAGAAAAATTTTTCTTATTTCCTTGTGAAGTTTGTGGACGGCCCCATTTGTAGTCCCATGAAAGCCCCATAGATCCTATCGGTGAAATCCGATAGTTCTGGAATCCCCAAAAATAGATTCTACGTCCAAAAATACTTAGAAGGCGACACCCCACTCGATATGTAGCCCCATTTTAGCATCACAGATCCCCACAGGTTTGGGCGATCGGGCTGCAAATCTTGCAGGCACTACCAGATGGTAAAACGAGTATTTTGTGAAAATTTCAAATTAAATAGGTAGGTGTATTATTCCATAAATAATAAACCAAAATTACATATAATTTATTTGTCGTGAAGAGAATGGGGAGCGTTGCAGCTGCTAGCGGATTTTGGAGCGGTACCGACATGGCTGATGGAACGAGTGAAAGCCACTCCGAACCTGCTGTGCACGGAGATGCTGAGGAGGTGCGAAGGAGTGGGGAGGCTGCTGTTGTCCCAAAAAGGTCACCGGGTTCCCATGGTGGACAAAACCATACGGAAATATCAAGGTATGATATGCGTCTGTTACTAGTTAACGTCTTCTTCTTCTCCACGGCTGGATTGAATGGTTTCTTAACGGGCTTCCAGTTAAAATCGTTGAGGTGCATAAATTCACCAACAATTATGTTCACGCAGGTGAGAATAATGAAGGCTCCCCACAAAGAATGCCTCCAGAAATGTACGTGCCGAACCAAACTCAGTGGCTGGAGTTAAGAGCATCTAAAATGAAAATGTTTTCTCTCTGCTGCCCGCTCAACATGGTCAGTATAGTTTCGTAATAATTCCAAACGAAAGTTTTCATTGTAAATTTTACAACACCGGGAAGCATTTGAATAGGGATGGGTATTAATGGGGATTAATCGATTACTCGAAATAATCATTTAGTTTATTAAATAGCCGATGGTTTATTATTGTTGGATTAATACACCTATGTAATCGCGACTGAGGTAAAAAATTCTGATCGGCAGAAAAAGTAGTTATTACTACATAGTACCAAACATTACAGGTAGGTCAACACCTACCGATTTATTAAATAATTCTAAAATTAAGAACATTTATTCACCCATAGAATAATTCTTAAATGTTATGCCTTACAGGATGCCTCGTGATCTACGCACAGACGATAATTCCAAACTGTCTGATGTTTGGGACTTGTTATTGCCCTGGTATCGCTAGTCAGCAGAAACTATCGAACTAGCTCATTGACCATTGGTAAAACCAGGGGTTGGCGCCATAGAGCAGTTAAAACCAGAACACGATCGATGTCTCCAAAAAGAATACCTATGATAAAAGCTGTTGATAAAAAGCACCCTGAAATCAACGGTACGAAGCTTCGATTAGAAGGTCGAGTCAGTCGAATTGGTTGAGCGCGTGAACCGAAATGCTTTCAACTCTTAGAAAATTCGAGCAAGCGCATTACCTAATATAAATTAAATATTGCCAGCCAGTCAAATTGAATAATAATTTATTGTTTCATTATCGATGTATCAAGATGATTAATTATAAAACTTGAAAAATAAATTATCATAAAAGGAATAAAAATTCATTAAAGCCGTCAGTAAAATAGGTTCTCGCAGCTTGTTTCTTTTCCCGACATGAGTTCTTCATCATTTTACAATACTGTCAGAGTCTTTTCCTGGAACGTCAGAAAATTTTAAGGTTAAGAAGAGAGGCATTGGCGGTGGGTATAGTAGGAGTGTCCCAGCCTGGGCTCACTTAGGAACGAGTGTCCCCACTAATGATATGCACGAGTGGCCCCAGGTGGTATGAGTGTCCCCGAGTGGTAGGTGTGACCTCGGGGCCCCCTTTCACTTTTCTGGGGACACTCGTGCCTTCCACCATTGGCGGATCCAGAAAGATTCCGTGGACTTAGCGCACATTGGCAAGAAATCAATTGGCGTGGCGATAGCGCACAAGTGCAGGGGTTCGTTGAAAACCAATTTATCTCAAAAAATGTTGGGTAGCCAACCTCATCAATGCAATTTTTATATTCCGTCGTTTACGTACGATTGGAGGACAAAAGACAATCAACGGGCGTGAATTTGTTTCGAAAGAATAGGTAAGGAACTATAGGGCGACCAGAAGAATATGGCCTACGTGAGGCCCCCTCTAGATGGCCAATATGAACTAAAAACTGTTGGGAACTAAGAGGGGAATATTTGGCTAACATGATCTGTGGCGTCATAATTTGTAAACAGCTTAAAGAAGACGTACAACAGTGTTTTCCAAAATGTGGTGAACGATTTTTCTAGGTTAAGTACGGACGAAGTTTTCACAGGCAAGGCCAATTTACGAACATCAGCGAGTCCTCGCGAAATTCCTACAATCGTCGTGGAGAAGGGGTGGTCTGTAGCAGGGTTGCCGTTTCCCCGTCCGTAGACGGCCAATTTATTCAAGTACAATAATTGTATATAATTATACAATAATAATATAATTATTATATAATTTAAAATTGACAACAATATGAAATTGAGATTTACTTTTAAATTATATAACATTCTTGGTAATAGAGTAGCCTGAATACTTTTTGAGCCTCTGTACCTCACAAACGCTCAAATAATAATGACATCAGATAAAGTATAAATAAATAATAAACCAGATTTCACCATCATATTCTATGAGATCGTAATCATTCGTAAGTTCTCTTCCCAGTATCCGGGGCCCTCGTGGACCGCCCCAATTTCTCCTCACAACGGGGGTGGTCCGTAGGCCACAAATCGAGGACGGCAATTATGCGCAGGGTGGCCACAAGAACGCAATTCTCCCTGCCCAAACGGGGGAGAATAGGCCATATTCTTCTGGTCGACCTGTAGGGTGGTCACCAAAAACTGATTTCGAACAAGCAATTAAAACAGTTTTGCCGGACGCTAGTCCCTCGGGTTGCTATTTTCATTTTGCCCAGTGCTTGAGTCACAAAATCCAAAACCTAGCAGGCGGTTACACGGATCTCTCCTCCTTTCGTGCGCGCTATCGCCACGTGCGGTATGCCCACGGGTTACACCGACTTCGGGATGGGCGCTACCGCCATGTGCACTAGGTCCACGCCGCCTCCAGAAATTGTCGATGGAGGTGGAATGGTTTTTTTTTTTTATTTTATTTTTTTTTTTTCAAACCCTCTTCCCCAGTTCACGGTCGGGACAAATCTACTCACTTCACTAGATCCTGACTTTGAAGGAATGGTAATTGTAGGAGTCCCAGACGGAATGTACAAGACGGTACTGGAAGATTCCAAACTGTCCATAACCTGGCTCTGGAAGACAGATACCTGTGAAAGAATGGAAAATTATACGATTGACAGCACTGAAGAGACTGAAGAGAAATTATGTGCACTTTCAATAGCTATATGCAACACAATAACTTTGCTATGTCCACTTACTTCTTGGCCTTGTACGACTGGGATGCTGAGAGGCCTTGCTGGCAGGTTGACTTTCCGTTTGAAGAACAAATTGGGCTGTGGGGGATGATGAAGAACTGTGCGTTGGACGGGCAGCCTGAACTGGGGAGGGGGACCTGTTTTGACGACGATAGCGTCGGCTGGCAGAAACCGGGGGTCCAAAGACAATAGTCGGGATTTGGTCAGGTCCTCCCAGGGTAGGACGACTCTGTTGGGCAGTGTGGACGGACCCGGCACCGGCACAGGGAAAATCCCTCCTCGACCTTGAAATGCAATGGACATGTGTAACTGGAGGAACTACAAAACGAGAATTGTTTTCTCTGAATAGAAAACAACTCACCTCTACCAGGACCAAACGTATTCGGGCGCACGCCGTTGGACACATTCGTGAAAAATGGCATCCCAGTGAAGAGAGGTTTGACCTGATGTTTCCTCGGAGGAGCGACAGGTTTGAGTGGATTGAGGTTAAGAAAATCAGGCACCTTTTGAGGGGTCGTGATTGGCGTCCAAGCTGGGTTACTTATAGGGGGCGCCAGCGGCGGAGCTGGTGTCAAGCAGCTTTTCACTGCACCCAACTCCAGGATCTTCTTCTCACCTTCTTCAGGCACTGGAAGAGGGTTTTCCACAGGCTTCAGGGTGGGTTGCAACCCAAAATCCCAAGTTCCCAAATCGAATAAATCGTTTTTCAGGCTGGTTGATTGGCCTGAAAACAACATAGCCGAAGAGTTGAATGATGCGTAAGTTGAATGAAGGGGGAAGGTGAATTACGTACCATCATCTAGCAAGGATTGGCTGGGTGGGACGAATGCTGGTAAATTCAGAGGAGGCATATACGGCTCATCCTGCATTAAACCAAGCGGGTTGCTGCTCTCCAGACTGACTCGAGTACTTTCAAAATCCTGCCGTTTTTTAAAATGCCTCCGCCTGACGACTTTTTCTCCGTCTTTGGCTTCACCGTCGACGACCTGAGAATCAAATACAATGTCAATTTTTACAGAAACAGCTCCAGATTAATTAATGTCAATTTTTACAGAAACAGCTCCAGGGGTTCTTTGAAACTTCACTACCTTCTTCTCCCTCTTTTTCCGCGGCTTTTTGACGCCTTTTTCCTCAACGGTGAATTTCCGAGCGTCTTCCCCGCCGTTGTCGAACTTCATGTACTTTTGGTCGAAGAACCGGGGCAGACCGGACACTTTCTTTATCCTCCTCGACCTTCGGATGTTGCCGTCTTCCCAATCGGACACTTCGTCCTCGTTGGGCTTTTTGTCGGCGTCGTCACACGAAAAAGCGTCCTCGTCGTCTTGAGGGGAATATTTCCTTTTCATTACTCTTTTTCCCAACGTTTCACAGGGGGTTTCTTCAATTTTAACATCCGTCGCCGGTTCGGAAAGGTCGTCGTTGGCGTTGGAGCCATTGATGACTTTGGTGATCCAGTATTGTTGAGACACTGCGAGCGAGATCGGATTCCTGGGAATACGATAGAAATTAGCGTTACCATAACCAGAAGGTTGCATAACCATAAAACCGAAAAATCTCATGAAGTATTCTAAAATTTAGACCTTTAGGCATTTTATGACCCACTTGTAACTTGCTTTGCTCCACTGGCTGTACAGAGCTTTTAACCCCCTCACGCTGAGCTCTCGGTTTTTGTCTTCAGAAAGCAATTTGTTAATAGAGGCCCGACTCCTTTTCCTTTTGGCAAACATTTTAGAAAGGCTCGTCAAAGATTCGCGGTCATACGCCACGAGACTAAATTTTTGCTTTTTTGAAAGAGGCATATCTGAAAAATTCGGAGATCAACATTTCTAGTTAATTTTTTTACATTAAAAAATAAATCAATTAGATGAATTGTTGTTTACCAGCTGGCAAATTTTCATTGATCTCAACTTTTGGGTGGAGATCAAAATAACGTGGGAGAACGAACTCAATCGTTGAATCCTGGAAAATAAAAATATCATTCCCAATACGCTCCATTCCATTCCATTTCCGCTTCCATTTTATGAAAGAAATTTTCAATATTTGCTGAAGATTATTTACAATATCCAAGCTGACTTTGGAAGCACGGTACACCCGTATTTCAGGTGAAAAAAGGCTGACGTATTCGTGTTTTGAATCGCCGAACAAAAGTTTTGGCTTCAGCACATCCTCATTTACCACGTTGAAATACTCCTCGATCTTCTTGTTGGAATGCTGTAACAAGTTGTGCCAATTACGTGAGAACCGGTTTCAATAACTTTCTTATGCGTGATATTTGTCAACACTCACAAACATGGTAGAACACAAGGCTTTGACGATGGTCGCTTTTTTGTGGAGTTCCAAATCGTGAAACGGAGTGTTTATCAAAGGGTTCACTTCTCCCAGGCACTCGAAAAAAGTTGGCTCCACCCCATACCTTATGAAAACCTGTAAAGATAAAATTCAAGCGTAATCAAGCGAGGCGCTAGTCTCGCAGGGCCAAGCTAAGAGACGCGGAACCGAGTATAATACCTCCTCCCGAGACGCAAATGTCAATCGAAAAAACGCTGCAAATTTTACACAACGGTTTATTATTCTTTGATATAGGTTACTTGTACAGACATTTAATTCTGTCAATGAAAAAAATTTAAAAAATTTGTTTGGATTTTTATATTTCAAAAAAAAAAAATTTTTTTGGGGTAGGTTTTTTTCTTCAAAAATGTGTTTTTTCAAAAATTCTTTAATTTTTACTCGAAAAATATTTAACCTCTTGGGATTCTTCAAAAATCCCATTTTTAGCCCCATGAAAGCCCTATAGATTGCACAGTGAAATCGGATCGTTCCGGGACCCCCAAAAATGGATTCTACGTCCAAAAATACTTCGAAAACGACACCTAACTCGATCCTATAGCAAGAAGCCTTAAAAAAACCCTGTAGCCCCATAGCGCCCCACGGGTTTGGGCGATCGGACTGAAAACCTTGCGGGCACAACTAGATGGTAAACCAAGTATTTTGTCAAAATTTCAGATTTAAAAAAACATTCCTACTGCCCAAAACGGTCCTGACGGCGGACGGCGGACTGAATTTGTTTTCCTATACCTACTCGGTGATCGCGAGTGCCCTAACTGGAAATATACCAAATTTGAAGGGATGGACATCGGACGGCGGACGGACATTTCGGTTTTTGAATCTAGACCTCTTGAAACGGATAATGTCAAATTTTGAGGCCGATCGGAGTCGTCGACCTCCGTCGCGAAAACAGGTGTATTATTCCAAGAATAATAAACCAAAACCCCCTCAGGGGTGAAAAAGATGTCAAGCATCAAAACCACTGATATCAAGGTTGTGCCAACCAATCGATTGAGACTTTACACTCCAACTGTGTTACACGTCCCTTCTGACTCAAAGTTGAGCCCCCCCCCCCCCCCCCCCCCCAATCCATTGAGACCATGACATTAGCCAAGTCGAACAAAAATACGTACCGCCATTCTATTGTTGTACTTGTGATAAGCGGTGTACCAAATGTCCATTTTCTTCTGCAATAGCGACACCCAAACGTCGTAGACCATTATCGGTTTGAAGTACAAGGCAGGCCGGATCGCAGGAGGACTGAAAAACAATTCACAACTAGAAACTCCAAACACGAGCTGTCAAACAGAATTTAACTAGTGACTTGATGCTTACCACAAAAAGCTGGTCATGATGGTGGCCAAAGTTGTAGATTCTCGGGAGATCACGAGCATTCTCTCTATTTCGTATTGGGATATCGGTTTCAAACATAGTATTTCCCTCGTCACGAATAAAAACTGACCGATTTCAGCCAACTGAAATTAAATCCAACGTTAACGCACGGCTAACATTTTGACGCAAACCTATCACTCCTCTGTGAGCTTTCAAACGAAATGTACCCATCATAGAGAAGAGATGTGGAATTCAGTTTCTATTTTTTTAGAGCGTAACGACTTTGGGCAAACGAGGGAGACGTAGGGATAGAAAAAGGCAATCCGATTTAAAAGTCAACAATGTCGTGCGAGGTATATGTAGGTACGAGTTATTTATAACAATGATAATAAAACATCAATGAAATGAACACAATACAGAAACAATAATAATAGTAATAATAACAACACCAGTGTTAATCCTAATCCTCCTAATTCCTGATTTTCAGCAGCAATTAACCTTCCCAGAAAAGAAGACACGGGACGTGTTGGTCCTGTTAAATGAATTATGGAGGATTTTTATACAGGAGGACTAAACATGACCTTTATCCAGTGCGGAACAGAACAACAGACTGGCACTTGACATACGAGTCCCTATAAAAATTCAACTCCTATAAAAATGTTACTTTCTTGTTGAATTTATTTAACTTTGCATGTGCCCAAAGTCATTGCGTTTCGATTTTTAGCCACCATCTCTTGTGCTCAAAGTCATTGCAAACCGGCCTTATTAGTGTGCCCAAAGTAACGGTGATTTTTGCCCAAAGTCAGACCACCCTTATTTTACCTCTGGCATGATGTGAATTTGCTTTCGTAGTTTGGGCTCCTGAAGGACTTCGTCCGCCCATTTTTCCATCTCTTCCATCGCAGCTGCTGATTCGGTAGTGGCAGAGTTCAACTCGAGATTTCGCAAAATCTTCGAAGTATATTCCGATGGCACTGCATTTCGAAAATGGCCTTATTTAACGAAAGATCGAATCACCGAGGAATTTGTGGAATGAGGTACGTACCATCCGAAGCAAAAGCGTCAACCCCCTCGGAGGACACAGCATCCTCAGAATCGTACAGCGCCAAGCAGCATTTCAAACGCACCTGAAAATAAAAAACGCCAAAAAAATAGTAATTAGGATGGTTTGAGGTTTCTCAATGGTTTTCGGCGACGCAATTAAATAATCATTGATTTAGGGGAAATGAAGAGCGAGAATTTGCTGCTACCTCAGGTGGAAAATCCATAAGGTGTTTGTCGAGAATCCTCTCAGCGCGTAGAGCTTGTTTCACGAATTTGTGTTTTTTACCCCAAAATCGGTAGCTGTTTTCCAAAACGAGTCGCAGGTCCTTCATAACGTCAACGACGGTCTTGTAATGGTTTTCAGCGTACTTCCTCGACACTGAAATTATACTTGACTGTTGGCGACGGTACTAAGGGTGCATACAGATTTCAAAAGTTGCTTACTTTCAAGGAGCCACATGGGTTCTTCAATGATGTCGTAATAGTCACTGAGGCCATACAACAGCTCGTCAGGTTTCTCAATCAGTGGTCTCAATTGGGACATACTAATCAGTTCCTTGAGAGGCCTGAAGATTTTGACACAAAATTATTCATACGAGAGCGAAAATACGGTTCATCATTAAATGATGGCTTTAAATTTTAAAGCCCTTAAATCGACTGTAAATCGAAATAAAATCCACGGATGTGCAATAAAAAGGACACTTTTTCAAACTTACTTGTAGCCCATTTGCAATTCGGAGATAGCTTCTTCAGGAAGAGTCGACGTTGGAAATTCAACCTCGTTGGGGATCAAATAACGAATTTTAGGAGGCCTCCCGCGTTTCTTTTTCGGAATCAAAGGTCTGAAACGCATTTTGTGTCAAGAGAACTACGACTTGACGTAGACTCCTTTTCATTGACACGCATAAGTAATACTTATGCGTGTAATATACTTATTAAGTATATTACACTAAGTAGGTATAATATACTTAAACAAGTCTTGTAATGAATTTCAATAGAATTCCTAGGCCAGCTTCCGAAGAAGATCTTATACCTAATACGTGAATGCAAATCTCTTCAACTTTCAATAAATTCATACTCACCCTTGACTTGAGCTCGTACTTTCCATGACTGCGGAAACCCCCAACGATTCTACGAATATACCTACTGCCTAGCTATGAACAATTTTTTTTTTTACTACGATTTTTTACAAAGAAAATTATTCAAAAGCCTATCGTAAACAACTTGCTAAGGTCAAAGTGCGCGAAATTATTTTCGCGAGCGTGAGTGACGAAGAAAAACCCCCAAGTGCGCGTAGTCTCAAAAAAAATTCCCCTAACCGCGAAATTCTGTATCAACCGGTAACAGCGTCGGCCGTCAAGGCAAAATGGTGGATCGAGCGAAAAATTAAACATATGTTTCATTGATGGGGGAAAAAAAGCAAATAAATGAGAAGCGAGAAACATACCTGATGAACGGGCGTCGCTTCTGAAGGGACCTCCCCACGCGTTGTCGATCGGGAATTTGAATCAACATCAACGCTGACGTCAACAGCTTTTTATCCGCAACGTGCTAACAAGTTTCTAAGCAATGCATCCCAGATAACTCCTCTAAACCGAAGATATTCGGTTTTAATTCATTTGAAACATTTCAGATTTAATGAGTAGGTACCTACCTTTAAATTGCAACCAGTAGGTAGGTATCTTGTGGATACACAAGGAGGTGGGCGGAGAATCAAAAGTGCACAATTCAATTTTAGTTAAAAGGTAGAATTGACCATCTATATGAGGAGTTTCCATGCCGTGATCTCGATCCCCCATGACGGTAGTCTACACCAAATTCACAAAACGTGAAGTAGGTACTATAATATAGTACTATATTATAGTTCTGATTTTTTAGTCCCTACGTTGTTTGGACCCATTATGGTAGTTTAAATTGATATGCAACTCTCTGAATTGTGTGGAATGTGCGTAACAAGCAATAAACGCGACATTTTTAGACTTCTTTCAGTTTTTGTGTGGTACATCTCCTACACTGTGCATTTTTCGATGAACGACTCCAACAACGTTTTTTAAGAGAAACATTTTTTTCGATAATCTGAGACCAACCGGAGATCTGTAGGTTCTAATAATTAGAATAATAATTAGCAATTATCGCTCCGAGCTGTGACCCTTTGAAAAATTGGTCAATTTTTCCAAAATACGAAAATTTCAACTTTTCTCCTTTTACAATGGAAGTTCTCTTAATTCTACAAACCAGGAAGGTACAGAAAGCGTCAACAAGATAATCAGTGGACGCCGCTTATTGTGGTCACGCTTAAAGCAGCCACCCGCATGCACTGAACGATTCGAAATTTTCAGAATTACTCTGCAAACTCTCCTTATGTATTCAATGTGGATATTTTTTTCCGCTTTTGCCCCACCGTAGTCGGAAGAGTGAAGACTACAACCCCCGCGCCAATAATTGGCAACGTTCTTGCTAATTTTGAGTTGGGATTACAATCACTTCGAGACTGCTGACCTTTGCACGCTTGATCTTGAGTTAATTATTACCAAGTTTATAATGCAAATATTACATTATGCAACAAACAGTTTTTAACGTAAATTCGTTCTTGGACCCTCCAACCCTGGGTTTGCGATTGGTAACAAGTAAGTACGTAGAATCCGGGTAAAACGTAGTTTAATATTCACCCCTCCGAGGACCTCTAAGGATCTCGATGTTTGCAGCATACACCTTAACGTCAACTGTCCACTATAACTGAGAATACACAACACAGGAACGGTAGAAGTTGTGATGCTTCACTATAGAATAGAGGAAAAAATGAAAATATACGAGATACATTTGAGTCCAATAGAGAACGATTTTTTCAAGGTGGAAGCAAATGATGGACATGAAACAAATTGGGAGAGAATGATTATAAAAATTCTCGCATGCTCTAATGGTAAAAAACAAAGGTGGTCAAGTTCAGTTCAATCTTTCACGGCGGAGGCGCTCCAGCTCAGACGCACGTTCCCAAGTTTCTTTCGTGAGCGAGGTTTGTCCCAAACTCAAACACAACAATCGAGCAAGCACCAAATGCAGATGAAGTTCGTCGGGAGAGATGTTTGCATTCGTTTGCCTCATCCTCACGAAATCATCTTGAATCGCTCCTGTCAGGTGATCAGGTAATGTGAACTCTCTGCTTGCCAAGACCGCCAAGTACGCCCTGATGTTGGACAAAAGAGGATCTTTCAGGTAACTTTTGACCGACTCCAACGTCTCTCCCACTGAACCGCAAAAAGACGAGTCTGGAATCAGTTTAACGTGAGCATCACATTGCAGGAGGGATTTACCCTCAGAAAATACCAGAACGGGTACGTTCATAGCAAACGGAACGGAATAGAATTTGAAATCATAATGTACAGTTTGATCACCCAACAATCCGTTCAACACTTGCAGATTCTTCACACCTCTTTCCATCAATTTACCAGGTTCTAATTTGGTCTCGTCAATAACAAAATGCGTACGATCACTGAGCTGAAGGAGACCGCTTTGCAGTCTGTTTGTTTCATAGTCTTTGAAAGGAACTAAATTAGAAGTGTTCATGTGCTGTAAAGACATGGGGAAGAAATGACTTTTGGGCACTAAGTTGCTCAGCACGTCGTATACGCCTGCGATGTACGAGGATTCAACAGGGATGTTGGATACGTTCAACGAGAACTTGCCCAAAACGACGTCTCTTCGGCTGTAGACTCGTGATAGGAGGTGGCAGATGGCGTAGTCAGCAGCGAGGTGATCTCCCAAAAACAGCTGAGTGAGGGCGAGGTGGAGTTCTGAAACATAAACGGATGAAGTCGTAAAAAAGGGGTAGTGCAGAGCTCGATGGTTGTTGGGTGCATAAGCAGTAGCCACTTATAGGCATTGTGAATAGAAATAACTATGGTAAAGTGGGGGAAGTACAAAAATGGGGCAAATGCATAAGTGGGATGTATAAAATTTATCGTACTTGGAACCATTTCCACTGGATGACATCTAGTGGCTATGTTTCAAACTAGTCTGAAATCACTTATCCGCCTTTATTATCCCATTATTATGAAGTCACATTGTGCCAGTTCACTCAGCTGCCAAGTTCAGTGCTACAATTTTATTGCGTTCCACCCTTAAAACCGGAGAGTATTTCCAGGAATTTTAAAGTTTGTTTATAAGATCAGTTGATGTACTTCACTCCTTCAATTTAAGGGATTCAGTGTTTTCTAATGAGGTGGTTAGGGGGAGAAATGACTCCTCTGCTGAGTACTAAATTGTTTATTTAAATAAACAATTGTAGCGTGGGGACCGGTTTCGAGCAACTAAGCTCATCAGATTCTACAGCCCTGACAAGAAAACCATTTGTCATTAGCACCAGAGAAAACCCATAAAATTATATTAACAAAGTAAACTCCAAATTATATTATACTGAAGGTATATGAACAAGCACAAATAGTGAAAAGTATAACTGATGAAAAAGGTCCAGAATGGTGGTAACTTGACAATAGTAGTTTTGGAATATGGACTCACTGTTAAAATTGGCTCCATGACTGATGGCCAGTGAACCATTTGAAAACCAATGGTTGGTCATATTATGTACGGCCAATCAATCAATGAAAAAGAGGTAAGTATTAAAAACATTCAAGAAGGGGAAAAAATGAATTTCCCATTATATTCCCAATAAGTTCCCGGTTTCCATAGCTGTTTTGTAGATTCATACTTGGGAAACTTTCTAAAAGTGCAGCAGGTGATGAGGGGTGCTAGAGGGCCAAGGAGCGCTTTGCTGTAGAACAGACGGGACATGATCATACAAACCTGATCTGATGGAGACGACGTTCTCAAAAGGCAACACATGTCCGACGAAAGGGTTGTCATGGGATGGTCGTCTTAAAGCGAGAGCATGAAGACGAGGGGCTAGCGAAGGAGGGATGTTCACTTCGTCCTGATCTGTCGCTGTGACGTAGGCAAAACCAACGACGTCGACGATGTCGTTCACTTTGATATCCTCGCCCAAAGCGTCGTAAACGTGGACAACGCAAGCTGCGTCTTTCCCAGTAGGGACTGGACAGTGGAGACCAGTTGTGGAGCAATCTGTCCCTTCGCTGCTACGGTTTTCGGTGACACAGTGACGTTTGCTGTCTGTCCCGGCATCGTCTACTTCCATATCGTCAGCTGTTCTCTTCACGCCCCCAGACGTGGGCAACGTCGGGCGGTTACCAGCAGATTTTGAGGTCACTCGAGCCCAAGAATTCAAGCATGGGATGTTCACGCAGTAATACAACCGCCTCTCGGAACTCACCGTATTGTCTGAGTCCAATAGCAATTTTTCATTCTCCTGGCACAACAATCCATCGCGGTACTTGCCAGAACGGGTTGTTATCTGACCTGTCACTGTGTTTTGGACGGCATATTCATCATAATAATAGACAGGGTTAGGCATGTCCTGAACCATCCCCCGGAACCGTAATAGCGTACCGTCGACAATTTCATGGTTTGGCAAGTCTTCTAGTAATGGAATTTCGTCCCATGCTTTGTCAATGGTTTCATTACCCGCAGAGATATTTTCCAAGTACGATTCAACGGTAAGAACCATTATGTGCGGGCAACTCCACTTATAAATCTCTAATTCAATTTTCTGACTAAATCTATAACTTACTGAGTGCACTAAATCAGTTTTATCACAAATAATAATAATATAGCACTGAGTCTCAATACATCAACTTCATGAAATACAAACAACCTTGAAACTTTCCCGCAAATTCTTCACAGTGTTACCCAAACACAGAACCGCTAGGGTCGGCACAATACCACCGATGTATCAAAGGATCCGTACGAATACTAGTATCGATACTTGTGATATCGATACATCCCTTGCAATACTGACAAGCAATACAATAATAATATTAATAATAATATTATTATTATATTATAATTATTATATTATAATAATATATTATATTATAATATATTATATTATGAGATTATTATTGATACTTTCCTCCGACAAATTCGGGAGTATCGATACTTTTCTCTGATACATTGTTAATTTACCTTCGGAGTAGGTAATTTTATTTTATTTTCTAGAACAATACCTAATAGTTATTATCTCAATGACACAGAATTAATTTTTGCGCGAATTATCAAAGGATAATGAACCCTTGTGTAAAATTTGCAGCGGTTTTGGTTTATTATTCTTGGAATAATAAACCTATGTTTTCGCGACGGGGGTCGACGACTCCGATCGGGCTCAAAATTTGACATTATCTGTTTCAAGAGGTCTACATTCTAAATCCAAAATGTCCGTCCGCCGTCCACCGTCCAGGCCGTTTTGGGCAGTAGGAATTTTTTTAAAAATCTGAAATTTAGGCAAAATACTTGGTTTACCATCTAGTTGTGCCCGCAAGGTTTTCAGTCCGATCGCCCAAACCCGTGGGGCGCTATGGGGCTATAATGGGGCTACGGGAGGGGTTTTTTGAAGGCTTTTAGCTATGGGATCGAGTTAGGTGTCGTTTTCGAAGTATTTTTGGACGTAGAATCCATTTTTTGGGGTCCCGGAACGATCCTATTTCACTGGGGCGATCTTTAGGGCATTCGTGGGGCTAAAAATGGGATTTTTGAAGGATCCCAGGATGTGAAATATTTTTCGAGTAAAAAATACAGAATTTTTGAAAAAACACATTTTTGAACTAAAAAATCCCCAAAAAAATTATTTTTTTTGAGATAAAAATCCAAAAAAAAAATTTTTTTTAATTTTTTTATTGACAGAATTAAATTTCTGCACAAGTAACGTATATCAAAGAATAATAAACCCTTGTGTAAAATTTGCAGCGTTTTTCCATTGGTGTACCTAATGCTGTGTTATTATAGTAACAGTAACAGTGAGCAGGCAATGAAGGTCTCAATCATTTTTGTCCTTTGTTACTCAGTGGTCTCAATGCTCAAAACAAAATTAAATTGTTGTTGTTAAGTTGTTTGATTAATTTAATGCTAAAACAAACAAAAGACGCTGTTGCTTTTGCGTAGGGAATTCTCCCACACTAGGGACTTTTGTGGTTTTAGCGGGAATCTTTGAGGGCGAAAAGGGGAAGTTATCGCTGGCCACACTGGCTTGTGGATGTTTCGATGAACCTATTCTGCCTACGAGAATCAGTGATTCTGATTTGCTTTGTTTGCTCTCTACGCCAGCAATTGTTTTTTCTAGTTTTCCGTTAGGTGATGTTTCTTCGTTTGCTGGGGGTTGGAAGTTTTTGTAAGTATATTCGTATAATCGTATTTGTTCGGGTCATTTCCGAGCGTGTCAAAGCACCTTTTGTTTAGCATTCTGGCATTCTGGTTTTCTGTCGGCACAACATTCACATAGGTAATTTTCATTTTACAGAATTATTCCGCTCTGAACTATTGAATCTGAAAGTGGTTAGGATGGCAGGAGAGATGGAAGTCGACGAAACCAATAAAAATGTGATGGCAAATTCGGCTGCGGTAGGAAGCGTAGCGCTGTCACTACATCCACTCGTTCTAATGAATATTTCTGAGCACTGGACCCGTGTCAGGGCTCAAGAAGGTTCAGCTCAACAGGGTCAGTATGACCAGGATCCTTTATTGGGTCAACCTGCTTCTGTACGCCCTTTCTAATTGTACGAGTTCTGTTTCAGTTATTGGGGCATTGATTGGCAAGCAGAAGGGTAGAAATATGGAACTCATGAACTCCTTCGAGCTGGTCTTTACTAGAATAGGAGGTGATATTGTTATAGATAGAGAATACTACAGCACCAAAGAAGAACAATGTAAGCTTTAATTTCAGGCTCCACTTAGAATTTCAGCCTAATGAGCTTCAGTGGACCTAAGGCCAATGTCAGTAACCTGCGTTCTGCAACTTGTCTTATTTCTTTTATATGTCCACAGTTAAACAAGTATTCTCAGATATGGATTTCTTGGGTTGGTACACCACTGGTGAAGGGCCTGACGACAGTGACATTAAAGTGCATAAACAAATTTGCGAAATTAACGAAAGCCCAGTATTCCTTAAATTGAATCCAATGGCTACTCATTCTGAAGTAAGTAGTGTCCTCGTAATTTCTCCGTTCCATTTCATTTAAGACAGAATGTAAACCTGCATGGGCTCGTACATGATTTTGAATGTTTCAGCAACTCCCAGTGACGCTATACGAGTCGGTCATTGATCTAGTGGATGGCGAGGCGACGATGTTGTTCGTTGAACTGCATTACACGTTGGCCACCGAGGAAGCTGAACGGATAGGAGTGGATCATGTGGCTCGAATGTCCACCAACGACGCTAGCGAAAGCTCTCTTGGTAATTACTCATAAGAACTCGGTAACTATCGATAATTACTCATAAGAATGGGACACTGAGAGGAGAGTGGAACACGCTTTTATCGGGACCCAAATGGAAAAAAAGAAAACAAAAAAAACGAGAACGACATGAGTCAAGGCTGAAAACCTTGCGGGCACAACTAGATGGTAAACCAAGTATTTTGTCATAATTTCAGGTTTAAAAAAAAATTCTTACTGCACAAAACGGACGGCGGACGGACATTTAGGTTTTGGAATCTGGACCTTTTGAAACGGATAATGTCAAATTTTGAGGCCGATCGGAGTCGTCGACCCCCGTCGCTATTACATACGTGCATAATTCCAAGAATAATAAACCAAAATCGCAGGGGGCTAAATCTGGTGATTGCGCTGGCCAGTTCAATATCTTCTTTGCTTTCTATGGCCTCCCGGAGTGGGGCAGAAGCGGCGAAACCCCCGTTTCCCCGAACATGCTAATTTTGATTATATACGTCATCATTCTCACAGGATATTAGCCACATAATTCAGGTACTGCAGGAATTACAAGTTTTACACAGTAAATAATTTACTTTAATCCCCAATTATTGTCAAAATAAAGGATTTTTGTGTGAATTCGGTGGTGTAACAGGAAAAGAGGGGGACGAATCATTTCTCTTTGTGTTCTGCCTTGCCTGACTATTGTACATGAAATGTTGTCCATTGTACATTGACATTGTTTTAGTTGCGGAACACCTCAGCGCACAACATTCCGCTATCAAGATGCTTCACTCGCGAGTTCGGTTGGTTCTCGAATACTTGAGAATGGTCGAGGCTGGGAAACTGCCGAGGAGCCACGACGTGCTCCGTGACGCTTATTCTCTGAGCCATCGCCTCCCCGTCATTCAATCTCCCAGATTCCACGGAGATTACTATAATGTAAGTGACAGCGTACAAACTATTTAACTCTTGTTAAGTATACCGAGGTAAACCTAACTTTTGCTCTACGTTGGTTTCAGCAATGCAACGACGTTGGGTTGATGACTTATCTCGGCACGATCACCAAAGGGTGCAACGATATGAATCAACTTGTCAATAAATTCAACCTCTTGTACGATCGTCAAGGTCTAGGCAGGCGGATGAGGGGTATCTTCTTCTAAGCCGACTGTGTGATCGTCTGGAGAAATCGATTTGGTGGTCTACGAGTTGTTTCCTTTCAAGCCCCTACGTCCCTTTTTAGATGCTAAGTGGGTTTAGGGAGGGTGTAGGTTCAATGGTTTACCTCTCTATTGTTAAAGAAACTTCCAGAATATATACTATCGTACTCTTTCACTTCAGCTAAGAAAAAAGGGCAAGAAGGGGTTCAGGAAACACGTGGCGCACGATAATCGAATTTCTCCGTTGTGCATCTTATTCAATGTTGCGCCTAATCTAACAGTGTTGTATTTACATCAGTAGGTTACATGAGAGATGACTAAATTTTGAACTTACTGATATTGCAATAAATGTGTTCGACATTGGTCTGTACTTGACTTGGATTTTCCTTGTAGTCTATTCTGAAAAGTGAAATACTACATAAATTATAGGTACGAGGAAGGATAAGCCAATTTGGTGGTAATGTATCAGAGGTACATCGGCGGCGGCTAGCTTTCGGGGCTACTGTGTCCCCTTCTTCAGGCTGCGAACAAAGTGGGGTTTCGTAACTTTTCAACGCCCTTGGCACTGAACACTAAACCATATCCTATTGAGTAGCGCGTACTGGGGGAATCGGATGATTCAGAGCTTCCCAAACCTTTTGGCTGGCGGACCCCTTTCACAGAACAATATCTACTGCGAACCCCTGTGTCTCAAGTATTTAGTGGCCTTTTTTCAGCGCGCTCTAGCCGCCTTATTGTTCCGATCTTCAACTGTAGCATATGCATTTTGTTGGAAATTTTGTTTCCTTTAATTTTGATAATAGTGTGTTTCCACGAAAAACTTAAACAAAGTAGACAATTTTGAGGTTATTTCGACTTTCGCCCTTGCAAATAGTGCTCCAAATTGCTCTCGTCTCGTTTACACTTGCAGAGCTTGGAGGAGATTGCTCTCCCCGGTCTTGACCTTTCAGATGGGAATGGGATGACGGACCGTCGTCTGGGGGATGGTGTGGAGCAAATACCTTTCAGCTACTCTTCTAGGTCTATGGAGTGGTGTTCCATTTCATCGACACCTCACTCTGGTTTACTCCACTTGCTAAAAATAACCGCCGTTAATGGACTGGATTGAGGATGGACTTAACGAGAATACTGATTTGTATATTTATACAACGAAGGAAACGAAAAAAAAGCAAGTGATTTCAAAACTATTATCAAGCCAATCAACGTTTTCGTTCCCATTTGGGGAAATCCAGAAGGGTAGAAAATAGGGTTTTATGAGAGGATGAAAACACATGAGGTCCCCCTAAAATCCCCCCGCGAAAAAAAAAAAAAAAAAATCTCGGGGGAAAACCCCTGACTTGCCATCATTGGAACGTACACCGCAACAACTCAGAAATTTCCAGGAAATCGCGAGCGATTAGTACTTCCCTCTCGGTCGCTTTCCCGGAAATTTCAGACTTGTTGCATATTCCTCTAGTTATAGACCCCAAGTCATTTATATATTCGGAATCAGCGATACATTTCCAGCAAGAAGAGAGTTTTTGTGGAACTTTTGGCATCTGTACGATTATCTGTGATTTTCTAAACTGGAAAAGGCCGACAAAAAAAAAAAAAAAAAAAACGAAAAATCGCCAACATCTCGAAAATTTGGACGTGACCAGAAAAAACGGAGGTCAGATTTGGATTCAGCACTCCAAAAAACACGGTTCGATGGCTTTTTCTGAGGCGCCTGCCTGAAAGCGACTTTTTTGCAATCTATGAAAACGGCTTCTCCTTCAACCTTTTTTGTAATGTAATTTGTTCTAATTTGGGGTCAGTATCGTACTCGGTTCGAATTTTTCCTTGGAGGACTGTTTTTCATATTTTTCAACGTAACAGTAAACCAGGGCTTCGGATTCTTTTTAAAATAAATAGTAACAGTTGAAACGCGCCCCCTGACTCTGTTTTCCGGAGGATACTTCAGTGAATTACGAACAATAAATAAATGTTCACTAGCGGTCAACTTGAAAATCATTTAAAAATCTTTATTAAAGCAAAATAAACGACAATATTCTCCATAAAATGGTGCAATCTAGTATCTATTACGGTTTCACGGCATTCGAGCGCCACGAAAACTCCTTACCTATGCCCTAACTTGAGGTTAAAAAAGAGGAGATCAAATTCTCATATTCGTAGTGTAGTTTGAACTCTTCAGCACGATGGTAAACCGCTCGAGTGAGAACTGAGAGGGCATTGGCGATTTCATCGTTCCTAGGTGGCGATGCTTCGTGTTGATCAACTACAAAGTCTGACGTGGTGTCAGATTCGACTTTATCACTTGACCCTGATATTGATTCGAGTGGCCTGTCATTGGGGCTTGTACTGGTCAGTACACCGCACTCAACGAACCGTTCAACGATACTTCTAGCAGGGACGTTTTCCCAAGATTGGGCAACTGCGTGGAGTACGGAGAGGAAGTCGGTGGAGTGGATGTTGGAATCTGAAACAGGCACACAATCCTTCAAACGGCGCCGCTGCCGTTTCAATTCAGCGATCTGACAATGTACCATTGCAAATATCCCGGAAGATCGTAGATTTTTGGGGACGTGCGTGAATTTCAAATTTTGGAAACTAGTGATGCTCCTGAGATCTTGACAGTCGTCCATCATCAAGACTATTTCATGGTCCAGAGTACGGTCCCATTTCATCAACCAATCAAAGATGATGTGAGGGGTAAGACGTCCCTCATCGTTGAAATAGTAATCGATTGGCAATTGACGAACATTTTTGAAACTTTGTTTTTTGTCGCGCTGTCCAGCAACAAGTAGTTTCCGTTTGGCACCGCTCAAGTTCACACAACACAAGATGCTCAGGCGTTCTTGAATTAGCTCCTGGTCGTTTTCATCATGGAAACCTGATTTGGACATGTTCAAACTAGAAACTTCAGTGCTGTAGATGCATTCTTGCGAATAAGCAGTTAATACTTCACTAATGTCATTCTCTGGGTTAGAGTGGAACTGAGATACTTGTTCATCAGATGTGGTACTAGTTATCATAGGTTTGACATCAAGTTCAGTGTGGTCAAACAGTCGCTTGTGGGGGACAGACTGGGAGTCAACCGTTTCTACCATCGGTTTATTCTCATCTTCAATTTTATCTGATTTTGCGCCGTCAATAACCTCTTGGGATGAACTAGGCTCATTCAAACTTCTTCCTTTTCCAGTGGTGATGTTTTCTCTCTTTCGCCACCGACTGAACCATCCGTCTGTCGCGACGAACTCCCGTTTTCCCAATTCCCAGGCCAATTCTTCTGCTTTCTTTCGCATAATGGGCCCTGAAAGGCTGACGCCGTCTTTTTGTGCTTGATCGAACCATTTTTTGAGAGCGGTTTCAACTTCACCGTCCTTTCCGCGACGTTGTCTCTTACGCGAAGAGTTCTGAACGGATTGCAGTTCAATTTCGTGACGGGTTTTCAAAATTTTGCACAACAAAGGTTGAGACACCCCAAGCCGGGATGCTGCCAGACTTTGACTCATTTGGGGAAGTGCGTCATACCTGGCGAGTACTTCTAATTTGTCGCTGATGCTCAGATCACGCCTTTTTGTCGGAGAGGGCAAAATTGATTTCACAGGCGTTGTCAAGTTAGGGATGTCGTTCAAATCCTTACCGGCGCTGCTGGTGGAATTAGCTTGTGCAAGCTGCTGCTCCCTTATGGCGCTCGATTCTGATCCATAAACACACTCAGCCGAGTAAGCAGCAAGCATTTCTGGCCACTGACCAGCTGGAACTTCTGAAATGCCTTCGCTCTTAGACTTACCCAAAAGTATGACATTTTCTCTCTTCCTCCAGCGGCTAAACCAACCGTCTGTAGCGACAAAGTCCTCTTTTCCCAGTTTCTTGGCCAGTTCTTCTGCCTTCTTCCGCATTATTGGCCCTGTAATGGATACTCCCTCAGCACACGCGTGGTCAAACCACTCCTTGAGGGCAGTTTCCACTTCTCCATCTTTCCCACACCTTTTCCTCTTTCTATTAATGTCTTTATTGTGCAGCCAAGCTTGCATGATATCGGCCCTTTGCTGCAACAGTCTGCACACCAGCTGTTTGGATATCCCAAGCTCTCTAGCAGCCTTCGATTGACTCATTTTAGGAAGAGTGTCATACTTTATGAGTAGTTCCACCTTTTCACTAACGCTGAAGTCACGTCGCTTAATTGAAGTCGAAGAGTCAGTACTGGAGGCGTCGGGATTGCTCGGTGGCTCATTGCATACATCCACCAGCGTTGTGTCTTCAGACAATAAGCTCATCCTTGAAAATTTGCAAGCAGTGCTGTTATCCAAGTCAAACGATTGCGGGACTGATCACAATAACAGCATCTGAAAGCAAACACACAATGTCATCAGTAGGGCACATTAGCATAATTTTTTGTCTGTCTAGTAAACATTAAAAGAAGCCTTTTGGTAGTATTTTCACCCCTCTGGGACCAACGGAATTTAACTTTAACGGGCATAAAACGGCGATATTCAGAATAAACGAATATGAATTCATATTCTACTGATTTTCCTTTAATTTGTTTTTCATCAAAAACCACATCGTTTCACATCATGGGAGAGACGCTCTTAAAATTGGCCATAGCAGTTCTCGTTTTGTTTAAAAAATAATGATCTGAGTGTAGAATCATCCAGTGGATGGAATGTAACTACATTTCATCTTATAAGATAATATCTTGCTATATTATAGCAACTATAGTTGCTACTGGATCATTAGGTATATTATATAGTGTTTACGATGTCCGAACCAGAACCTACCCCTTCAACTTCTGGACAGAAGACGTGTGCAGATATAGGGGAGACCGGGGTAATACCGCCAGCTTGGGTAATACCGCCACTCCTCATTATTATTCAACGCCTTGAGTTATAAGGCTTATTGCAGGTGTTTTCTCATCTTTGAATCAGCTGTAGCGTTGGAAAAATTGGCATGGCATCATTTGTTCGTTCATATCCGCTGTAGTGGTCATTTAAGTTTTTGACTCTCCTGAAGCTAGTATCGACGAGTTTTCAACATTGAGGTAAGTGCCGTTTTTCTTACTTTTGGCTCAATTTTTGGTTTTGACAGTGTAGAAAAATCGTTCAACTTTCGTTTCCATCCATAATTTATTGGTTTATACCAATAATTTTTGGATTAACGGTTGATTACGTAGAAAAAGCGTTTGGGGTAATACCGCCATACCAATTTCAGGTTAATACCGCCATGGCGGTATTGCCCCATAGTTAAATAATTATTATTATACATTATAAAATAATAATATTATTGTTCAATATTTATTATTATTAATATAATAATATTATTTAATAATATTATCATTATAAATTATTCATCCCCTCGGATTTTAAAAACTTGTCCTGAAGTAGCTATAGAGTAACTGAAGTAATTCAAATACTTTGACAAATAATTAACGTTCTTTTTTTTATTTAATAGGAGAAGACATTGTTCGAGCACGACCAAGAACGACCAACAGGAGAGTTGGATGGAGTGAAGAGGAGCTGCAGAAGGCTATGAAAGCTGAAAACTTTTTAAAAGGAATGACCTTTTTTTGTGCAATGTTCATTTTATTTTTCAAATAAGTTCCTAAAAAAAATGTATTTAAGTTCCTAAAACATTTAAGAATAATGTAATATATTGAGATCCTGAAAAAAAAAAAAACAAGTTTCGTTACCGATATTTTTTTATTTTTTTTATTATTGTTTCAATGGCATTGCTATGCCAATAATATAAAGGGTTAGAGTCACTTAATAAATATCCTTTGCAATTTCATTCATGCAAATCATGGAACTGGGAAGTTATTCAGGAAGGATATTTTAAAAAATTGGGTATTCATTTCTTTTAGTGTGCTTGATTTCTCGTTCTATTCATGTGGCGGTATTACCCAACACCCCATGGCGGTATTTCCCCAGCTAGCTGGGGTAATACCGCCATTTCGAAGGTATTTGTAAATCGCTATTTACATTTACCTAAGTTGCCAAGAAACCATCGAACCATTATGATTCACTAGGGGAGATATCATACGTTGATTTCCTTCAGAATTTGGAGCTCGAAACCGCCTAATTTGGCTGTTGTGGGTAGATTTCCTTAAGGTGGCGGTATTACCCCAGTCTCCCCTAAGCAAAGACTGACCCAAGGCAATGAAGGTAGGTACCAAAAGCGAATGCTGAGCGATCACTCCCTCTGTAACGGTACGACGTAAACACGTATTCTACGTTCCTCAGTGTTTAGCCATCAGGCTCAAGACAGAAGATTTTTTTTTAGCATAATATTATATTATAATGGGGTTTTTGAGCACACCTTTTAATTGAGCAGCTCAAATTTCAGTGATTTTTATCGCGCATGTAAATCTGAGCCTTCGTCATGAGGTATGTTTTTTGTAGAACAGGAGTGCGGTTAATCATAAATTTTTTGACGTACTACCACACAGTATACGAATGACATATTACCATATCACTGGATATCTCGGGCCCCTGGACCAGTTCAATGTCAACGATGTTATCAAGCTCCATCCTAACATGGTGAAATTATTCAGTATAATGTATTGAGGTTTTGCTAATATTTTAAGCAAAATTTGTGAATCAACGCAACTCACGCTCAAAACCAAATTTGTTTACGACGTGGATTCTTATCATACACTATCATCAAAATAGTGCACCACAGTGATGCCAGAGATGTTGACAAAGAATTCCCGACCTTCCTCCTGGAATTTCCCGCCCTTCTCCCTCCAAGATTTCAAGAATGTCACCCAGACCGTTTTTCTCCTAAACCTACCTATCGTTCAAATTTATTGTGATAAAATAGTACAATAATTATTATTGTCTGATGGCGCCTGTCGCTGAAGGATGCTCAATATTCAGGAATGTAATAGTAGACTGTCTTCTGCTGTGTGTTGACGTAAAAGTTCGAACGTTCGAGTAGTTTCTGACGACAAAACACAGAGCAGCATACAGTCAACGACTCATTCCTGGGTTGCTACTGGTGTTTGCATGGGAGATAGATATTTCGTGCAAAGCACGGGTGTCCCTGTTAGTATTATGATTATTATTTTTATTAAAAATATTTTTTGGAAATGCTGGAAACAAGAAGCAGGCTTTCTTCCCCCAACAGACTATTATATAGGTAGTTATAGGTACCTACATTATTATAATAATATTATAATAATGTAGGTACCTACTAATTATATTATAATGCTGCTGCCGACTGTCGATGCGGAGATATGATTACGACTGTCGAAAATTTTATCATAAGGTACCTAACCAAAGTTTTTTGTATGTGATTTCTCGTCCATTTAATACAAATTATAATATAATAATATAGGTACCTATAACTACCTATAATTTTGAAGGAATATTACTGATGACTGATGAAAGTAGGTACAAGATAGGTACTTGATGAATATTTGGAAAACAGACAGTATACTGTCTATATTATAATGTGTTGAGAATGACCATGATTGTGCCTTGTTAAAGGGCTACCAAAATGGACAAAACTGACTACTAAAAGGCGAACAAACTCTGACTGGATTTTTTTTTTAATCTTAAATTTTGACAAAATACTTGGCTTACCATCTGGTTGTGCCCGCAATGTTTTCAGCCCGATCGCCCCAACCCATGGGCCGCTATGGGGCATGAAAGGGGCTACGGGAGGGGATTTTGAAGGTTTTCAGCTAAGGGGTCAAAAACGACCCGATTTCACCGTGACGATATAAGAAATTATGAGGGGCTTACATGGGGCGACAAATGGGATTTTTGAAGGCTCCCAGGAGGTCATAAAAATGACAATATTATCATGTCATACTATATTATGAGGTGTCGTTTTCCGAGTAATTTGGAACGCAACATCCATTCTTTCGAGGTCCAACATCTGTCCAGTTTTTTTTTTTTTTTTTTTCAAAAATATTTCCTTAATGACAGAATTAATTTTTGCACAATATTATATCAAATTAAGTAGTTACCTACTTAAAAATCTAGGTATATCAAAGAATAATAAACCCTTGTGTACCCTAGTGTTGTTGTATCAAATACAAATTTTTCACTTTTTTTCTATGGTAGGAACTGATCTGAAAATTCCAAGGAAAATTCCTATCTACGTTTTTGAATGTTTCAACAGAAAATTCCACCGACCCTCCACGCCTTAAATATCCCTCTGTCATATTGGATAATTCCCGCCATCGGGCATTCACCGAACCAAAACACCAAAAAGCCCAACAACGAAATTTCCCACGTCCTCTAAAAATTCCCTCCTGCCATTTTTAAATATAAAAAACAAAATTCAATATGCAGTGCTCACAGTAAATATTTTACTTATTTGTGGAGTGTATTTTTAAATAATTTAGCTTGTAAGTTTAGGTAATAATTTCGCAAAAGGAAAACTTTTTTCGGGGACAACCGTGGTCGTGCCCGCCATCTTCCGGAAGAATTCTACATGTGATCAGGTTAGTTTAGTTCATGTAACCATTTTTTTCCGTGAACTGGACTGTCTGTGCCTGTGTTAAATTTCGTGATTGTTCCGTTGATTTCCATCGAATTTCCGGACAATGTGTTGTGTTTTCGTTTAGTGGTAAGTTCCGTTCGGCGCCTGTGATTAGTGCTTTTGCGGATCGAAGGAAAAGGACACCGCTGCGCGTAAGTACGAAATCACCTCACGGACCTGGCACTGAAAAATGCTTTGGTCAACCTCGCCACCACGTTTCTAATTGCCGAAGTTTCATTTGTCGTAAGCGGCGACTAGTTTTGTGTTTTCTTCGGTATCATTTGGAGTGGAAAAGGTGGCCGAAGTCTTGAAGGATTCGGTGGAACCGAATCAGTTCTTCCGAGAATCGCACCTCGCCTATAACGGTGTAACCTACATTGGTCCACTCTCTCCGCGAATAACCTGCATAAAACACTAAATTAGCTCCTTATTTTCGTATCGAATTACTTGAGCGCTAAAGGTTTAATACGTGGTTGTTCACGTGGGTTGATGTTTTCATTGTTCCTCCTGGTGTGGCAAGAACCCGCTTGATTGAGAAGTCACTTGTGTTTCTTTGCCGCTGCATTATGGAATTCCCTACAGAATTTGTGACTCGTATTTCCTGAAGTAGATAATACTCGACTCGATTAAATACCGATTTGCTAATTATATTGGGAAATTGCAAAGTGTTCTCTTGAGTCATATTGTGGACGTTTGTGGTTTTACCGTGTCGCGACATTTTTGCTCCTGGGCGGTTTGTCTTGGCTATGCCTGTACCATTCGTGCATCCCGTGGGCGTGGGGGTTTGGTCGGTATGATTGTTGTTATTGACCAGTATGCCATACTTCCTAGAATGCAGCACCAACCATGTGGTGTCTCCCGCCGATCTGACCCGTTTGCCCTGTAAGTCCCGCCGTCTTAATTACATTTTATTCCCACCTCACCTCGTTTGATTTCCTCATTTCCTCGCTTTTCCCTCCTTCTGCGATCGTGGTCCAGGAGTTCGACTCGTTTTCGAAACCCTCTGCCCGACTTTGACCTAATTTCATCCGTTCCATATGTCGGCGGTAGACCGAAGCCTTTTTTCGCAATTCTCTCCCCTTCCAGTCGGCGCTAAAAAGGTTGAACGCCGCTGGGGGATTTCTCAACATCTTTGGACATTTCTTTTCGTTCAGAGTAATTCGGTTTCGGCTCGTTGACCAATGAAGCTTTTCGGAAACTGTTTCGAATATGGAAGGCAAACCTCCAACCTCGAACCTAAGGCTTCTTGTTATGTAATTTTTACTCTCCCCTGAGAAAACAATCGAATATCTTCATCGATGTAAACCATCTCATTCTTTCAGTTCATTTGAAATTTATTAGTTTTTCAAATCAGTTTTTGTTGCCTGTTTGGGTCTACCTGTAAATCTGTTTGCGCCGTTAGTTCAATCCAAACGTATGTTTCTTTGAATCCGTCCCAGTCATGTTTGAACTTTGAATTTTTACGCTTCATTTACAACGAACGGATCTTCTGAAATATACGAATCTTTTCACTGAAAGATAATGACATATTGTGTTGCGTCCTAGCATTGTGCTCGGATTTTCTGCAACATTTGCAATATTTACAATATATTTAATATAGGGGGATATGGGGAGGTTCCGGTCAGAATTTACGAAAATAGCAGCACAGCTCTGAATAATTAATACTCAAGTATGTGTGTAAGTTTCTGATCGGCCTCAAAATATGACATTATACGTTTCAAGATGTCTAGATTCCAAAAATGAAATGTCCCGCCCGCCTTACGTGCGCCGTCCGCCGCCCGAGCCGTTTTGGGCTGAAGGAATTTTTTTTTAAATCTGAAATTCTGACAATTCTAGGTTTACCATCTAGTTGTGCCCGCAAGGTTTTCACCCCGATCGCTCCAACCCGTGGGGCGCTATGGGGATACGGGAGGGGATTTTGAAGGTTTTCAGCTAAGGAGACGAGTTAGGAGTGGTTATCTAAGTATTTTTGGGGGTCCCAGAACGATCCAATTTCACCGTGACGATATATGGGGCTACAAGTGAGATTTTTAAGGATCCCTGGAGGTCAAATAAGTTGTCGTTTTCCGAGTAATTTTGGACACAAAATCCGTTTTTCGAGGCCATCTATCCAAACATCGTAATAATACCGTTATAAGGGAAATTTCCATTCGTCTGCGGATATCGTTGATTGGATTAGCAGGTATATTCTCTATTGGTACCTCATACCTACCGTATACCTGGGCATTTGGGTTTTTCGAAAGGGTGCATTATAGAAAACTCCTGGAACAGGTCGAGGGGACGGCTTTTCCCTGTTGAGTTACCTGAAATCGGTAGTCAAAATAGGAAGCTGGTCCGAGGAATTGCCAAGGTTTTGGGCGGCATCAGGGCGGATGACCTCCAGAATTACCTTGGCCTCCAAACAATGGCGAGAAGACGGCTACCTACTCCTTCCTCCCTCCCGATGACGAGACGCCTGGCGTTTTCATGAGGGATAAACCGGCCGGCTCTGAAACTCGAACCGAATCCTCATCCTCACGTCAATTTTCAATTTTTGTATTTGAATGGCGCCTCCACATTGTTCGCCAAAATCGTGATTCATTCGTCAGACTACTATACCGGTATTAGCACCAATCAACATCTTCATTTCTAAGCTTTCGGGTTGTTAAATTGTCGTTGCTTAAAACACCATTTCTGCTCCAGTCTTCAACATTCTAAAGGTGCAATTTCCAACACGCGGCACACGATTGCACTGCGACTCGCGATTGGCCGCGTCCCACTCCTCCAATGCATTCATACGGAACCACATTCCTAGGCGCGTTTCCCGGCCGTACGACGCAATGCGGCTGACGGCTGATGAGCGCGTCTGCGACTGGACTGGTAGGGTGAGCAGTCCAGCCGGACGCCGTCTGCGGCTGAGGTATGCAAACCCGCTCGAGAGTTCATTTTCAGGGAATCAAACAAAAAAATGTGAAGCACAGAAAGCGAAAATGGAATTCACATTCCCGTGAGTGATTCTTATGAGGTGGTCGACCACACCTACCTCGAGTGCATCTCCACTTAATGTTCTTTTTTGGATTAGATGAAAAAAAAAAAAACTTTTTTACTGATTTCCCATCACTACCACAGGCCATATGAACATAATATAAGGACACTGAAAGTAGTGAAATATCTGTATGGTTTGTAATTAAGTGGGTAGTCTTGGGATGATTTTTTAACATTTTTCGCACATTTTTCATTTTTCGAACTGAGAAAAAAAGGGAAGAAAATGAGTCGATAGAAAAACGCTGCAAACTTTACACAAGGGTTTATTATTCTTTGATATAGGTTACTTGTGCATAAATTTAATTCTGTCAATGAAACAAAAATTTGGGGAAACTTTTTTTTAATGTTAAAAAAAAATTTTGGGGATTTTTTGACATGGATAATATCCATATTATGTCTTTTGGCTGGGGGTCAAGGAATTTTTCGCAACACTTTTTTTTCTCCTCTTCTTCCGCTAACAGGAGTGCGAGCACTACGTTCTTCGCGGACATCTTGAGCCAGACCGACGAAGCGGCCAGCCGTACCTAGGAATGTTACAAGTTTGTGGCGTGCGACTGCGTCTGTCGACCAAGAATCGCGAGTCGCAGTCGCAATCGTGAGCCGCGTGTTGGAAATTAGATTTTTCATTATTTTAGTTATTTTCTGTTAGTCAAATATCTGAACTCATGTTCATTATTGCTTGCCAAAAAATTAATACCTATTCTAATTTGTTCGCAGGAAATCAAGTTTTTGACATGGAAACAGGGTTTCTCAATAAGCAGGACGAGTATTTTTCATCCGATGTAACATACGAGCAAGTGAGTATCGCTCCACCACCGGTAGTGACAATTAATTTTTATGTTGAGAATGAATGAGAACGAGAAGGTTTATTTGTAAAAGCCTTCCGGCGATACAAGGTCAATAATTTTTGTTTGTGTAATGCTTTTGAAAACATGTTCTGTGATCATGTTGTAAGTGCCGACCAGAAAATAAGATCATACGCTCCAGTTGAAAAGTGAAACATCAAAAGCAGACCTCACTTTTTTTTATGCGTCACAGTAGTACATTCGGTGGAGCAATAACATTTTAATGTTGTTTTGAATTACGGTTGCTCCGTCTTGGCGCCGCTAGAGCGAGCGCAAAGGCTGTGGCATTTCAGCTGATTGTTTATATCGTAGAGAATAACTGAACTACCTATTTTGCTCTTTATATTCAAGGAGGGTCGAAATGAGTAAATTAAATTATCTTGGAACCATAGGTGAGATGGCTAGTAGCCATTGGCTACACTACTGGCCGACCTTGTAAGCTGTTGGGCTTGCTGTAGCTGACATTTCGCCCTAAAAACGCACCTAACAATAGATCGTAGAATCTTATCTAACAGTGATACTAGAATCTAATCTCAATTAAGCACTGATAAGGACCGTGTCATCGGTACTTAAGTTAGATTCGATTTTAGTATCACTGCGACGGATAAGATTCCACGATCTATTGTTGTTGGTCACATTTCTATATTCCTGATAATGTAGTGATAACGCATCTTCTATGGCGTTGCGCCCCGCCTTTTTTTCCGCCGTCCGAGCCGTTTTGAGCTGTAGTAGTAATTTAAATATGAAATTTTGACCAATTACTCGGTTTACCATATAATTGTACCCGCAAGGTTTTCAGCCCGATCGCCTAAACCCGTGGGGCACTATGGGGCTACAGGAGGGTTTTTAAAAAAGGTTTTTTGCTATGGGATAGAGGTAGGTCTCGTTTTCGAAGCACTTTTGGACTTTGAATCCATTTTTTGGTGTCCCAGAACTATCCGATTTCACCGTGGGGATGTGCTGGGCTTTCATGCGGCTACAAATGGGATTTTTGTAGGATCCGAGGGAGGTCAATTAAGGTGTTGTTTTCCCGAGTAATTTTCGATGCATAGGTAATCCATTTTTCGAGGTCCCACATCTGTCCTAACATTGGCAGAATTTTTTTAATTTTCCAAAAATGTTTTTTAATTGACACAGAATTAATTTTTGCACAATTAATCTATATCGAAGAATAATAAACTTTTGTGTAAAATTTTGCAGCTATTTTTCGTAATCCGCCACATCCATAGGCATCCTCTTGTTCTTTTTTGAACTTGGTGAGCACGATTAAAACGAAGAAGACAATATTTGATTACCGAAAATTGGAAAATAAGTGCTGGGGAGGTTGTTAGACACTCAAAACGTTCCCTCACCTCCCCCCCCCCCCCCCCCCAAAAAAAGAAAGTGAAACGCTTGCACTCTTGTGTTGCGGAATAGGTCTTGTGGCGGAATGCAAGAGCTCTGACAAATCGGCGGCATAGGGTAACAAAAAAGCATCAACATTCATGACGAAATGAAATATTCAGCTACTTACTGATAAGTTGATGTTAATATGAAGCCACTTGGGAGGGAGAAAAAAGACGCCCAACTTTCGCGTTTCTCCTACTTGAGGTTTCCTTCAAAATCCATGTTTGTAGCCCATTTTCATAGGATAAAATGTTTTAGTTGGCTATTTACAACCCACGTCCCAAACTTCCCCAGTGTCCCCTCAAGGTTTTTGTTGTTGAAAAACAACTGTTTTAAAACAGTTATTATTTTTTTTGTTTACCGAATCACATTTTTCGCAAAGTAGTGGCCTCGCGTCAAACAAATTTGGTTGGCCAGCCCTTCTCTTGATTTTTCTCTGCTGTTCTCACTAGCTTGGAACTGCCATGTCCAAATTGCATTTTAAATGGGCTCGTTAGAGATTGTCAAGTACGACATACTCGGCGTAGTCAGCTTTACTACGCTCTGTGCAACAACATGAGTCGGGGTTATCTGTTGAGGGGCGTCATTGCCCCGATATGATGTATCCCCGCGCTTGACCTTGGTACTACTGGTTAATATTTGTTGTGTTACGCCTCGTTCATTATTTGTAGTATTTGTAACTGGTTGATGTAAATCATTTCTCTAAGTAAATATTATTGATCAATATTATTGTAGGGTCTTAATGAAATAAAAAAGTCTTCAAAAATTCATCAAAAACATCCCCGCTATCCTATATTATATTACTAGCTGATCCGGCGAACATCGTACCGCCGTAGAGGCAATAAACGACCTTGTGATAGACGACATTTTTCGTACCTACTCACAGAAGGGCTCCCTTTAAAATGTCAACGTCCAAGAGTGAATCGGAGAGATTTTAGCTCACTCAGCTGATCAGGAGAATTCCCCGATAGTATAATATAGTATTATATTATAATGATAGTGGGGTTATTTTGGCATTTTTTGTACGCTAGAATCTTGAAAATATTTTCTACTTTTCACTTTTGTCACCTAGCAACTGCAATTTTTCTGTTTCAGAGCAATGATTTTGAAAGCGAAGGTTCTCTATTTAGCAGTTTCGTCAACGACACATTCGCCAATGAATTCGACGAGTACCAATGGGTTGTGAACGAAGCTGAGTAAGTTCAAATTCACCATCAGGGATGACGTTCGAATGAGAGATGGGTCATTGATTAAATGCCTCCGTCCCCTTTACAGAAATGTGAACGACACAACCTTCTCCGGTATACCAACTGAGACGCCTGTTCATCAGGACGATTTCAACAAATCGTTCAATGATTGGCAGCAACACATCTCGAATCTTAAGGTGGTAATTTAACGGGAATGTTTCATTGTGAATTACCTTGCAGCAGCTTTATTTTTCGCATATTTTGCCTGATATTCTACTATGTAGTTTGATCGAGTCTGAAGGATGAAATTGCTGATAAGGCCATAGATCGCTCCAACCTCATAATGGCTTTTGAATTGTTTCGGGCATATTTATATTTTTTATAAAAAATGTTAATGAACTTTTAAAACCATTTTTCTCATTGACGTACTACCGTGGAATGAGTTTCTATTGAATGCGCCTCCGGCAGAGGTGATTAACCCTGACCTCCAATGCCGTCGTGCGGTGTCCTTTTGTTTACGTATTGTACCATGCGTGTTTCCTGACCCCCCTTCAATCAGCTCATATGAATGAATACAAAATACTAACTTGCTGTTTTGCTCATAATGCATCAATAACATATTTATGTCACTTTGTATTGTTATAGTGATCCGTATACTTGGGAAGTAATCAATAATCAATGAAATTTGATTACGACCCTATTAATGCCAGCGTTATATTTCAACGTCGCAGTTCAACTTCAGTAATGGTAGTCTGAAGGAGGCAATGAAATATCTCAAGGACTGTAACATTACGGGATGTTTATGAGTGAAGACTGCTGAGGTCATCAGTGTTTGTCGGAGCCTCTTTTATTTTTCAATATCCCAAATTAGTACGTGGGACACTCCTAATATCTTCAAAGCTAATTACTCGTCGCAAGGTTCATTGGATTCATTTGAGCCATCCGATGAGCTGTGGAAGCGTTAATTGGCCCAAAATGCTGATCTGAGCGAGAACGCCTAAAAAAGGACAAGAAAAATGAAAGAAAGGAAAAAAAAAAAAAAAAAAAAAAAACAGTTTCGTTTAGTGGAATCATCTCATGAAAGGTTTGCACGCTTTTAATTTCGAGGCTCGCACTCGTCTACAGTCGCGATCGTGATGATTTGGACTATTATAGTCTCATTCATAATGAATGAATGAGATATTGATATCGACGATGCTATCAATCAAATTGGCGTTGACATGAGCCCGACTACACCAAAGATGGTCAGACAAATGCAAATGCTCCAACACATGTGTAGGTTTTCCAAGCGCAATTGAGAATTAAACTTTTACAAAAATGAATTTATTCTCCCAACTGAATTGAGCTTTTTCCAAACTAAAATGACTATGTTCCATTGTATTGACTCTATTGAGAATTTTCCATTTCAATTTGAGACTTATCCATTTTAAATTAGAAATTTTTATTTCAAATTTGGAAAATTGTTAAATTAAATCGATTCTTTCCGTTTCAAATCTTAAAGTTGGGAAATTGAAGCATGTCATGATACACTCAGGTTGGACAGCATAAACATAAATTATATCTTTTTTTGCCTTCATATGTAGATTACAGAGATGGGCGTATTCGTATTCGCGAATACGAATACGAATATCACCCAAAGCACGCCCAACCTGCGAATACGAATACGAATATTCGTATTCGCATATAGGATTACGAATGCATTTGTATTCGCATGTACGAATACGAATTTATTCGTATTCGCAACTATAAATACGAATATTCGTATTCGCAACTATAAATACGAATATTCGTATTCGCAACTATAAATACGAATATTCGTATTTTCGGACCTATAAATACGAATATTCGCAGAAAAAATTTGCGAATATTCGTGTTCTCGATGCTGAAATACTCAAATACGTTTGTACATACCTGAAAAAATGAAAATACACTCGTACACCTTCGTATTCGCAGGAAAAAAATACGAATACAGTCGTATTCGCAGGAAAAAAGTGCGAATACGTTCGTATTCGCAGGAAAAAATACGAATACATTCGTATTCGCAGGAAAAAAATGCAAATACCGTCATATTCGCTGGAAATAAGTACGAATTCGTTGATATTTGCTGGAAATAAATACGAATTCGTTGATATTCGCTGGAAATAAATACGAATTCGTTGATATTCGAAGGAAAAAAATGAGAATTCGTTGAAATTCGCAGAAATAAAATGAGAATTCAGCTATAATTTCTCAAATTCTCAACAATATAGTTACAAAGAAATGAATATGAGTAATTTGGCTTTCATGAATTAGGCTGACTATGTAGGTAATTATGGTCAGTCGGGAGTAATAAAATAGGTATTTAATTGCTGTTGGTAAAATGGGGTTTTCCGTTTATTCTTACGTAAATAAGTAGGTACCTAAATGCCACATCGCTGCACTATAATGTACCTATGAGAGTGGTGGTGCAGCTGAACGTGGGATGAGAACATGATGGCAGACTACTGTTGGAACATTCAACGAGACAAAAATAAATAAATTTAAAATTGATGAGCATATTTTCAACATGTTCCTCGAAATTTTCTGCTTTTCGGTTGCCGAGGAAATTTTGTATTACCTAGTTCAACGAAGGACTTACAAGATTGTAGCTCATTACCTTCCAACGCATCAGCAAATTCGGGATCCTTTATAAGTGCTTTAATTTGCGTTCCATCGCAAAATACAATTTTTTGACGGTAAAAATGATTTTTACAGCTTGTATTCCCGAAACTATGCTCTGTAGCGGCTTGAAAATGGTCTCATTCGATTCAGCGCAAAAAGTTCTGTAGGATACCGTAAGTCTAAGCGCTTAGGATGAATACTTAGATGAGCCAGAAAATTTTTTAGTTGGAAATGGGAAAAAGGGAGAGTAAAATTTCTCTTTGAAAAATCGCCAAAAATTCACAGAGGTGCAGTTGGCTGCATTTGACGCAGAAATGTCCACAGTTTACTTTGTAGTTGGAGCCCTTATTTATTATGCAAACTGGAGATAGCGCCCCATATTATTATAAATTTTGTTTGGCGATTTCACCCACGAGTGAGGAGTCAGTGAGAGTCTTTCTCTACAGCTATTTCTGCAACAGCTCCGATCAAATTTGGGCGAGAGAAAGTATTAACTAACTGACCTTCATGTGGTCTTTCTTTCAGCAAGTTCTCCCTTCAGATGGCACACCCACCCAGCTGCAGAGTGGCTCCATTTCACTCCCTTCAATGAATTTATTTCCTAATATTTCATCAAATTTGCCAAAGTGGCCGGCGACCTTCTGTGGTAATCCTCCACATTTGAATAAACAAGACTTTTATACCTTTAAATTACCACTTTATTGTGGTAATTTAAAGGTATAAGTCTTTTTTATTCAAATTCCTAATATTTGTTTAAATATTTTTAAATACACCTATGTAATCGCGATGGAGTCAAAAATTCTGATCGGCCTCAAAATTAGAAATTATGCATACGTATACGTTTGGATGTATTGATTCCAAAAACAGAATATCCGTCCGTCGTCCGTGCGGTTTGGGGCAGTAGGATCTTTTTTAAATCTGAACGTTTGACAAAATACTCAGTTTACCATTTAATTGTGCTCGCAAGGTTTTCAGCTTGATCACTCAAACCCGTGTGGCGCGATGAGGCTAAAATGGGGAGGGGGTAGAGTTAAGTGTCGTTTTCGAAGTGTTTTTGGACGTAGAATCCTTTTTTGGGGGCGATCCAGGACCTATAGGTATATAATATATACCATATTATGGAGCTTTCATGGGGCTATACCTAAATGGGCTTTTTGAAGGATCCCTGGATGTCAAATAAGGTGTGATTTTTCAAGTAAGCCGTTTTTCGAGATCCCACATCTTACCAAACATCTCACAGAAAACAAAGTTGTTTTTATTTATTTATTATTATTTTTTTGTGTCCAGTTTATTCTTAATTTCACAGCATTAGTTTTTGTGCAATTAACCTATATAAACGAATAATAAACCCTTTTGAAAAATTTGCCGCGTTTTTGTAGACTTTTTTTTTTACTGCTAAATTATTAAATAATTTTTATGAATTTACTTATATAAAATTTTTATGAATTAGAAATCACGCGGAATTGAAAATCGTGCGGGATTGCGACCCCTAGTACAGTACTAGTACTGTGATGAAAAAAGATCAGGGAACAGTAACTATTCCCGGATCTTTTTTCATCACAGTTCATCCACGAAAGCCGTGGAAAAAATACGACCTGGTATTGTCAGCGGGTTTCCTTGATGCAGCATACAATGAATTTAAAGCCTTTAAACAGGAATTACTGAAACTCTGCCTTTCGTTAAAACAGACAAAACTCATCATCCTGTCTGTTCCTTTCGAGTTTCTTCTGTCATCGCTTTCTTGTGTCAACCTGGAAATTCATCGAGTGAACAAATTCATCTATTCACTTCCCGCTAAATTCAAGTCAGTGCATGTAGTTAAACAGGATCAGCTCGATCGGCGTCTCATATCATCTAAGAACAGTAACCCCTATCACTCATTGAAGACTCGCCAGTCAATCTGCAATAAAATTCGAAATTTCATCTTGTCACCTATGCAGCCCATTCTTCCGCTGCACTTCGAGGATCTCCCTCGGGCTTCTCCATCTTGACGCCTTGTGCTTCCGGATGTTCCTGGCCCGTCCAGTTTGCGTGGTGGCTCGGATGGGTCAACCTCATCCTCTCTGCAGCTTCAGCCTGTTGATTTTCAAGCCAGTGTTTCCCCACAGTGTTCGCGATCGTGCTCTTTTGTCAGTGAGCTAAAGTGTATGTTGAATCATTGCCCCGAGCATCTTCTTAAATTGTATGATTTACCTTTATATAGAAGTGTTTCGATGCCTGCTCGGTTTACAAACCCCCATCCGAGGCGTGATGACGTGAGAAATGTTTCTTCAAAATGCCATTTTACTGTTCTACATTTAAATATTTGCTCTCTTCGAAATAAATTAAACTTGCTCGATTGTTTTTTAAAATCTGTTAATCTAGAGGTTGATGTGGTCAGTATAAATGAGCATTGGATCAATGCGTCTGAAATGAAATTTATTTATCTGGAAAACTACTCAGTTGGGCCTGCCTTTTGTAGGCCAGCACTTGAACATGGTGGCTCTTTATTGTTCGTAAAGGATAACTTTCTTTTTTCATCTCTTGACTATTTAAATGGTCTCTCCGTTTCCCGTGATTGCGAAATAAGTGCACTGAGACTAGATAGATTGAATTTGATTGTGATTTCGATTTATCGTTCTCCTAGTGGAAACTTTGAAAATTATCTATCCATACTAGAAAATCTCCTTCGTCGTGTATACAGAAACAACCAAGTTATGTTCATTGGGGATTTCAATGTTTGTGCACTTGAAGACACTTCCAAGTTCAGATCGCTCGTAAATATTTTTAGTACATTTAGATTTTTACCCCAAAATTACAGGCCCACTCGTTTGCGGAGATGTATCGATAATATTTTTATAAATTTCCATCCTTCTCAGTCATCATATTTTGTCGAGGATGTTTTCTTCTCTGACCATAGAGCCTTATTCGGTTCTTATGTTTTGGACGCCAAATCTGACCCATCCTCAAATCGAAATATCATCATCCGCCCAATTTCTCCCCAGAATCTTGCAGCGTTTGAATACCATCTTTTTATGACTGATTGGAATTTTGTTTACGATCCGCTGATAAACATCGATGTCCGCTGGACCACGTTCATGGAATCAATTTCTAGTGCTGCCACTATTGCCTTCCCTTGTAAAAGTGTTAAATTGGGCACTAAAAAGAGTAAACATAATAAACCCAATAGATGGTACAATAATGACCTTAGGCTCCTGAAGGATCAGCTGGATGAACTATATGTTAAATCTAAAACCACTACTAACCCTGCGTTGCAAAAAACTTTACATCAATTAAAATCCAAATACAAAAGTATGATTAGACATGCAAAACAAGTAGATCGTGAGAAATCTATCTTTTCGTCCAAAAATCCTGTTAAAGCCATGTGGAATGAAATTAATGAGAACAGGAAAGGGGAGTATGGGTCTAAAGCAGCCTCGAACCTTTTTTCAGCTGATGCCTACAATTCTTATTTTGTAAATGTCCCTGCAGAGGTTCTCAGTGGCCTTCCTTCAAATCTTGGCGACCCTTTGGATTTCAGTGTTCAGCTTTCAGAAGCAGTTCCATCCTTCGCATTTTCTTGTGTTGAGCCTCAGAATGTCTACACTGAAATAACCAATCTTAAGCAGTCTGATGGGTGTGACGTTTATGGGATTTCGACTAGCATGCTGAAGCAAGGGGCACTGGCTCTGGTGTTCCCTCTCACGCGCCTTATCAACGACTCGATCTCAGCACGGGTTTTCCCATCGGCTCTCAAGGTCGCCGAGGTGGTCCCATTATTTAAAAAAGGTGAACCAAATTCACTTTCCAATCATCGACCCATATCAAAACTTCCTGCTTTGTCCAAGGTTTTCGAAAAATTACTAAAATCCGACCTTAACGATTATTTTGAAAAGCATAATTTGTTTAATGATTCACAATTTGGTTTCCGTAAGGGTCGTTCCACAAGGGACGCAATTCAAAGCCTCACTGATTTGGTGGCATCTGCTTTCGAGGACGGAGAATTCGCTTCCGCGACTTTGGTGGATGTCGCGAAATGTTTCGACTGCATCTGCCATAGAATACTGGTCGAAAAGCTCCACAAGTATAACTTCTCCCGTGGCGCCCTGTCTTTGGTAGAAAGCTATCTATCCGGCAGAATACAGGCTGTTCGCCATGGCGGAGGTTTATCCCAGTTCTTGCCAATCAACTATGGAGTCCCACAAGGCTCAGTCCTCGGCCCAATTTTATTTCTAATTTTTATCAATGATCTCCCGGCATGCCTTCTGAATTCTTCAGCAATTCCCATTCTTTTTGCTGATGATACATCTTTGGTCATGAGAAGCAAATCATGTTCTACTCTCTGCGAAATCGAAGTTGCTTCTCTTGAAGCTGTCACAAATTGGTTCTCAGTAAACCAACTCTCAGTAAATTGTGATAAGACCAGCATTATGAGGTTTGGGTTGAGAGATTTGTCGAGTCTCGACAATAATCTGGCTGACGTAAGATTCCTTGGCGTCTCCCTTGACCCAAGGCTTGACTGGAGGTCCCATTGTACTCGCCTCGTTTCAACTCTCAATAGCTACACCTTTTTATTGAGGCGTCTCTCTGAAAGACTGACAAAGCCTGCTGTCCTCGCAGCTTATCATGCTTGTTTTCATAGCAGAGCTGTCTATGCAATTCTCTGTTGGGGACACTCCCCCGCATCTTCCATTGTTTTTGCATCTCAGAGAAAAGCTGTACGGGTCGTGGCTGGTATTCGCTATCGCGAGGATTGTAGACCAGCATTTGTCGAGCTCAAAATTCTCACTATCCCAGCTATTTACATCCTTGAAGGCTTAAATTATGTGAGGAGGAACTTTGATAAATTCCTCAGGCCCGACCATCAATACTCCACACGTGGCAAAAGCAAACTCATACTCCCCTTTCATCGCCTAACTACTTCCCGGAATTGCACCACCTGGTGGGGGCTCAAATTTTTTAACGCTCTCCCAGCAGATATCCGGGATGCTCCAGCTGGTGCGTTCGGGGCCCGTATCAAGGGTTACCTCATCAGGCTTGCTCCTTACAGCTTTGATGAGTTCTTTGCTGACGCCGTAAATTGGTCCATGTAGTGTGCCTGTATTTTGTTGTGTTATAGCTAGGTTAAGTTGGTCCATGTAGTGTGCCTGTATTTTGTTTTGTTATAGCTAGGTTAAGTTAATCAGTTTTTTTCTTGTTTTTTTCCTGTATGTATTTGACCATTGCCCATACATTCTGTGTTTCTGGCAAATAAAAGTTTTGATTTGATTTGATTTGATTACGAATATGGCTATCCTCTGAACTAAAACCCCTAATTCATGTTAGCCAAATCGTTACCACCTACTCATATTCATTTCTTCGTGTCATATCGTGGCATATTGAGAATTTGAGAAATTATAGCTGAATTCTCATTTTATTTCTGCGAATTTCAACGAATTCTCATTTTTTCCTGCGAATATCAACGAATTCGTATTTATTTCCAGCGAATATCAACGAATTCGTATTTATTTCCAGAAAATATCAACGAATTCGTACTTATTTCCAGCGAATATGACCTATATTTTCCTGCGAATACGAATGTATTCGTATTTTTTCCTGCGAATACGAACGTATTCGCACTTTTTTCCTGCGAATACGACTGTATTCGTATTTTTTTTCTGCGAATACGACGGTATGCGAGTGTATTTTTATTTTTTCAGGTATGTACAAACGTATTTGAGTATTTCAGCTTCGAGAACACGAATATTCGCATTTTTTTTCTGCGAATATTCGTATTTATAGGTCCGAAAATACGAATATTCGTATTTATAGTTGCGAATACGAATAAATTCGTATTCGTACATGCGAATACAAATACATTCGTAATCCTATATGCGAATACGAATATTCGTATTCGTATTCGCAGGTTGGGCGTGCTTTGGGTGATATTCGTATTCGTATTCGCGAATACGAATACGCCCATCTCTGGTAGATTATTACAAAATGAAGAAGGATATTATAGTTAACCACGTTTTTGAATGGAATGTAATAGATAAAACTCCGAATTTAGTGAATAATCTTCAGCAGCCACTTTTGGGAGCTGTAAATAATGCCGTTGGGACGCTGTAAAGCATGTCCATGCTGTAAATCAAATAATTCCACTATTGATTCTTCAGCTCTTCGCGCTACTCTAAAAACCCTAGAACTCATCATATACATAAGCCATAATGTTTCTCAATTTGAAATGAAAATTCTCATTTTAAAATTGAAAATGAAAAAAAATCTCAAATTGAAAGGAAATTCTCAACTGAAAAATGGAAAACTCTTAATTCGAAATGGCAAATTTTCTTCAATTAAAATAGAAAATCCTCAAATTGTAATGGAGCGTTCTCAATAATTTTCAATTCAGTTCCGAAAATCCTCAATTCATTTTGAAAATTCTCAACTATGGTTGGAAAACCTCTTGGTACACTCTGTTAGATTTGGAAAACAGCAAAATTTGCATTTATGCATTTCATCCTACTTTGCAATATTAAATATCATTAAATTAATATCATATTAAATATCATTAAATTTTAATGATAGGTACCTACCTAGTTAAATTTTGGATTTAATGATAGTTAACCCTTGAACGTACTGTACATCTGCAGTACAGTGGAAAACGCTAGGCGCTCGTATTAATCACGACTACAGCAATTGAGGGCACATAATGCATTATATTATTATCCCTTCTTGCACGGACCTGCTCAATTTTGGTGTAATAACGGGAATAAGTAAATTCAAATTTTGTTTCTCTGTATAAGTAACGTTTAACATAGGTAATAAAAAAAAATCATTCCTACATTCTGTCTGAAGTAGCTCTATAACAATAGAACTAAAAGAACATTTATTATTGCTTATATTAAAATTTAACGAGTAAAATGCAATATGTAAAAGAATAGACATTCGCGGAAAATACTAGTACTAGTAATAAAGACGATGTGACTTACCGCAGATTCAAAGTTCACGTCTTCAAGAGCGTCGGGCGATCAGCGACGAGCCGCGACCGGAAGCGTACTGAATGCCCAGAAGCACTGCTAAAACCTTGGCGGGGGCAAAGCCCCCCCTCACGCCTATTGGCGCCATTGAAAAAAAAACCGCTCGTAATTTTTACAATGTCTAGCTTTCTAGGGTTAAGCCTTATCACCCTTTCGAGAAATGCTACCTCTTTTCACGTTAGGCGGTTGTGTCCTCAATAAGAATTTAAAACTCCAAGAAAAAAAAATAGGTCCATTTATTAATTATCTTACTTCATTTGCAGAGAGAAGATGACTTTAATGACTCCAACCTCTTCCTCCAAGATGAAAAAATCGCCGACTTTTTCCCGTCGTGCTCCCCTCGACCGCTTTCGTTCTCCACGCTCCCGTCCATCCTCGACGATCCGCTGAACCCCGATCTCCTTCTGGAAGGCCTTACGGAGTCTCCGTCATCGCCAGATCCCGATACCCCGACGGCTCCTTCTGATTCCCCGTGAGTTCACTTGAACGGACATGGCATGCTTTTTTTTTCTGAATTATTCAGTGTGAGACCTGGATGAATGAACGGCTGTCGATACCTTTCGTTGTGTGTTATGCGTTTGGAAAACGAGAGTATAGTCCTTCTCTTAGATGCATCTCAGTCATCCGTCACGGAATTTTGCGACATTTTACACTGTAATGTGCTATTTGAGAGTTGATACGAAATAAGAAGAGTACAAACAGACAAAGGCAAGAAAACAGTACGATTTGTTACAGCAAATAACGTTAAAATTAAAATAAAATGCCCACTTTGGTACCACATAGTGAAACGATTATTTTGACCATCTTTTCCTGTCATGATGTCGAACCAGATTGATTCAATTTAGGGATGGGTATTGGATGGGTATAGGGATAGCCGCTAGTATTGAAATATATTTCTGCAAAAACTTTTAATACTCAAGGTGCTAAGTCTTGAGGGGTAAACAGTTCTGATAACTGATCCATGACTGAAAACAGACGTGTTGTTGTTGGTCATGATTACAATAGATCGATATCCTGGTCTGTAGAAAATTTCTATTTAGTTAATATCGATCTCCTGATATGTAGAAATATCGATATCCTGATATGTATGTATATCTGTCGAAATCTCGATCTATCTGGTAACGTCCACTCTAGTAACTAACTGTTGATGGACCCGTTTATTAATATGGGAAGTAAACAGGAATGATTCAGATAATTTCAGTGGAATACAGTCAGCAGAAGCGATTACAAAACATCGATATATCAATGTTTGTATTTGTTATATTATATTTGTACTTTGTCACCGGTATATATACCGGTGACAAAGTTCAAAAATATCTGACATCTATATCTGATTCATTTTAGAAGCATTTCGACGTATGTATCAGGATATCGATATCAGTCCCTAGATTTATTGTATTATACGATTATGGAGAAAACTGCGTGAACTTCGGAACACCAAAGGTTTTTTTTTTGGCTTAGTTTATTGCTGAGTTAGATTTTTATTGTTGAGGTGTTGGGCTTTAATTCTACTGCATGAGCTTGGGTGTGATGTGTGCCCCAACTTTTGGGGATTATTTTTTTAAACTTTAGCAGCGGATTTAAGCTGGGTTCACATGGCGTAAAAACGTCCGTAGAGTGCGTTCGGCGAGTGCTGATTGGCCTTAGTGTGGTGTGTGGGGGGGATCAGCGAATCAGATCGCCGAATGCACTCTACAGACGTGTTTTTTTTAACGCCATATGAACCATGCTTTAGTCCTACTCAAATCGCTATCACTGATAAATAACTAATTAACTCCTGTATATAAAAACCCAGCTGGCACAGCGCCCTTATTAGGATTTTAATAGGTTTAGGACGTCCGCCAACACTTAACATTTATCGTAAGGAAGGTCCAGGCATGGAAACTCACATTTTTAACTCAAATTCAAACATTTCGCTTACACAGGTTGTGGGGCATCAAAGCGTCAGGACCGGACCTTTCAATACGTTTATCCAGGTATTTTATTCAATGGTTTTGATGTTCATTCCACGTATGAAAATCTCCCAAGCCGCCTGCATTTCATTTTTCAATCTTAACTCAATTTGGCCGTTTTGTTTATTAAACGTGTTTGTTCAGGATCCAAATCAAGCAAGAACCTCACGATGCTGGGTCTCCCGTAGTTAACGTTTGTGCCATCAAGAAAGAGGCAATGGAGGTGGCGAGTTCTCCCATACCCAGCGTGTCTCAATCGGAGCCTTTGTCCAGCATTAGTCTCTGCCCTGACACTTCCGAGGATTTAGGGCCTGACAACTATGACGTGGTTGACATCAAGGTGGAAGGCGAAGAAGAAGACGAAGTCGAAGTCGACATTGAAACTGTTACCGATTCGATGCCAGGTAAGTTTACTTGTTGATTTGGTTAGACTGCTTCGAGTGGTGTTTTATTTTTCGGTGACTTCTTTTTTACAGGTCTTTCAAGTCTTTTCTTGTTTTACAGTCATTCAAGCGAAAGACATATCTTCTCTCCTCGACCAGTTCGAAGCCACCGAAAGAGTGAATTCCTTGTGCAAAAGTAAATCCAAGGAGGTGAAGACTGACCGATGGATTTCCGTAGAGGCCCCAACACCCAAAGTGCCGCCGATCATCATCAAGAAGACCAACTCGCTGTTGAAAGTCGAGCAGGCCCCTTCGCCAAAAGCGTCGCCCCGGTCTTTGCCTTCTCCCCAACCTTTGCCTTCGCCCAAATCCGTGCCTTCACCTTCGCCTTCCGCCAGCCCATTTTCCGCACCGAAGAGCGGCCCAGCCAATAAAAACATTATTGAATCCCTCCCTCATGAAGTGATTGAGAGGATAAAGGTAATGCATTTATCAGCGTTCTACAGTTGAAAATGTTGTTGGAGTAAATTTTAACATTTTATAACGTTTTTGTGTTGCAAAAGTCATCTTCGAAGAAAAGAAAAATCGTCCCTGTTGTACCTGCGGAACGCCTCCCGGCTAAGGGGAACTCCCACATGAAAGATGCTGGCGCTTCCAAATCCAAAGTACGCAATTCAGTACGTAAATTTCAATAATTATTATGCCTTACGGATTCTTAATGTGTTTAACCTCGTTAATTGGGATTTCTTCTTTTGTAGGTCACCAAAAAGAAAATCAAGACTCAATCAGCACAAGCACAAATGGATCACGATTACTGCACAAACGACAACAAGCACAGTTCAGAGGCTCCCAAAGTGCATTGTTCGGACACCCCTAAAGTCGCCCCTCCTACCAAACCGCCGACAGTCGTCGTCGACGCGTTTTCAGTTACCGAAGAAGACAAATGGGTTTTAGACAACGAGCAGAAGCTTATGACTAGCCTCCCCACTGCGTCACCGTCCCCCAGCGAAGCCTCGAGCAACGCCCGGAGCAACTGGGAAAAAAATTCGAAGCGGGATAGCGGTCTCGAGTCGGGAGACGTTAGTGACGCTAGCGAGAGCCCTTCAGATAAGAAGTGTCCTCAGAAGGTATGTTGCGACCTGTGAGCAGAGGTGGATTGTGCGTGTTGTGTAGCGGTTTATGGCAAATATTCCATTTACAGGCGAAACCCGTCGAAAGTTTCAACGATGTCCAAATAAAGATAGAGGAAGAAGACTGCCCTAATACTCCTGAAACATTCGGTGAACCCCAACCTGAAGTTCCTGTAAGTTGACATTGATTCAACGGTTTGGGTTTATCACATTCCCAAACTAAACCCTTTTCGCTAAAGCTTCGCTTTTGTTTAGAATCATGTCACCATGTACGATCAAGAAAAAGAAACGAAAAAGAAGAAACTCAACTTGGATGAGTACAGGACCCGAAGAAAAATCGCCAGGTTGAGTTCTCCGGTCAAGTCCGGTACCATCGGAGAAGCCATTTTGACGAACAAATGGGTTCAACGCCCGATAAAGGAAGACGAACCTAAACGTGAGCGTATTTATCATTTCTTCAGGAAATATTCTCAAGTTCAACACACATAATGAACACTTGTTTGTTTGTGTTTGCAGCTATTGAAGAGAAAAATACTCGCGTTGCTACTCCTGAAGTTCGTTTGGAGTCTCCTCCCAAGAAACAAACCGAAGACAAGCGGCGGCGAGACTCACGGAGTCGCGAAAGGTTCACCATTGTCTTAGAAACCCGTTTGTATGTGCTTACATTGAACGGGAATTATTGAGGGCTGATTTTTTTTTCCAGGACAAAATCAAGATACAGGCACAGATCATCCTCCAGTTCATCCTCAGAGTCTCGAGTCCGCTCCAGTTGTGTTCGAGGGAGGAGCAGAGACAGAAGAAGGTAAATTACCTCATTGTGTTGATGTGTGTTGATCATCGGTTGGATTGGTGTACGCGGGGGTAACCAGACGTTTCCTCTTTGGGGACATTCCCACCTTTTTTGAAATTCGTCCCGCTTCTCAGCCCAGGGCGGACAGGAGATGCCCCTCTTTCATAGATCAAAACGTTCAATCAAATGGGTACACAATTAGTAATGATATCAATTATTGTAGGTAGTAGTATTATTATGAAAAATTCATTGCTATTGTTGATTTGATCGTTGATCGTGTATTGCGGGTGTATAATGAAAATCGAACTGGCGAGGGACGTGCCTAACCTGCCTAACTTTAGTTCTCACTGACCATCCGCCCTAAACACATTTTAAGACAACCTAGATTTTAGTTAGTGAACGAGTTTTGCTAGTTGCGAGTTTAATCCAATTAATCTTTCGGTTCCTTTTCTTCTAATAAGCTATGCCTCCCAAGATTGAAGATTGGAAATTGGAAATCCAGATTCGCCGCTGCGTGCCATTGCACATTGCTTGGAAGTTTTTATTGACATGAAATTCAGTCCAGTGTTTCGGGCAAAACCCTAATTGTTCCAATTTTCAGCTAAAAACTCAAGTTTTATTGGTATTTGAAAAAAAAATCGATGTTTCGAGACATCGATGTTTTGTTGGCATCGATGGTGAGTTTTTAAAACATCGAGTTATTTATTTAATCATCGATATTTTTGGTCGATGTCGCAGCCCTACGATAGGGCATACGTGGGAATGGTTTTAGCCAAAACATGTGTTTCTGCACTAAGATGTAGAGTACCTACTCCATGGAAACATTAAATAAGTGTTAAATTTAGTGTTGAATTTCAACATTTTCAAGCTGGCATCACTTCTCAATGCTTAATTTCATCTAAGCCTTGAGAAGGGATAATTAGGAATGGAAGTGCTCCCGAATTTCGGGTTAAATCATCCTGTACCGTGTTGTTAGAAGTCAAAAAGGGAAAAATACATCATTTTTGTGACAAAAAGTCTTTCATGTAGTTTACAATCATCTTAAGTAATTCAGGCCGATTCAAAAACCACTGTGAGTGACGTCACCTACAGGTGTTCCGGTTTCCAATCAAAAGACACAGACGCAGTTTGTGTTTTAACCCCATTTTTAGTATTATTTGGACGCCTTCTATCGATAAAAAAAAATAATCCAGAAACGCTTCCATTCCTAATTAAGGGATAATTAAGCATTGAGAAGGGATACCAATTATTGTTATCCCTTCTCGATGAAAACATTTACATTTCTTTATATAGATATCAGTAACTGATATAGGTATATGTATATAGGTATATAGATAGGTATATAGGTATAGGTAGTAGTATATAGATCTCAGTAACTGATATCTATATAAAGTAATGTATATAGGTATGCGTATAGAATATAGGTATCAGTTCAATTTGGCACATAGCAGATCTACTCTGTTGCAAATTTCCCGAAAATTCTTGAATTTGTTCATAGTATGAACAATGAGTATTACTCAATCTTTTTTGTTTGTTCTTTTAACGAATCACTTCTGTATGCTAAATTTTCCATTATTTTAACTGATATCTACTCTTTGCCAAATTGAAGAACTCTTCAGTTTAGGTTCATACTTTTTTTTTTTCTTTTTTTTTTAACGGAATTACTTCTGTATCCTAAATTTTTCAGATATTTAATTTCATAGCGTTAAACAAGGAAACCTATTGTATGAAAAAAGTCGCAGTTTTTGAGTTATTATCACTACCTAACGGTAAATTTCACAGAAGCATTCGGATTTGTGTTCGTACTTGAGATCACCCTACGTGAGCATGACATGCATGACACATTGTGTCTCTACTCTTCGTCGAAACAGTATCCCTCAAAACATATAAGATATTATCCCTGCTCTATGCAAAGGTGTATGGAATTTAACGCTATTCGAGCACTACTATACCTTAGCCAAATTTCTTACAAGTCTTGTATCCCTGATCGGTTATTGTTCCTAACTTGTTTCCGCACTAAGACGTTTTTACAGTTGAGTTCCTACTCCATGGAAGCATTGAGTAAATTCACGCTATTTGAACTTGCATCACTTCTCAATGCTTGATTTCACCAAAGTCATCTAGTTAGTATCCCTTCTCGATGAAAAAATTTACAAGTTTGAATTAGAATTGTATTCAATGAGGAGAGAAGAATGGATTCCACGGACAGGTCAAAAGATAGCCCATTCTTCCCCTGTATACGTACGTTTCTGTAAACGCGTTTTTCGACTCGTTTTTCCCTCGATTTGAGGCGACCACTGAACTCGCCATAAAATCTTAATCTTTCAGAAACCATTTTTCGTAAAGAGCATGAAATTCTGCATCGAATTGCTACCTCACCATCAAAATTCGACCGATTGGTAAGATCACAATCGGCCGTTAAAAAGTGTCAATTTTTCCCAACTTGTGAGAAAACCGCCATTATCCGACATTAAAACGCCTGTAAATTGAGAACGGTCGTTCGGTTTTAATTAAAATTTAGAAACATAACATCCGACCTTTTGGAGACACCGAAGTCTAGATTGACTGGACTATAGAAAATCTTGGTGAAATCCGCCCCTGGTTGTCCCTCTACGTCAAACATCGAAACAATGTACTTTAATAATAATTGTAATTATTAAAGTTCATTAGTATTAACAATAATTATTATTGTTATTTTTAATTTTCAGGTATTCACACAGAAGTCGTAGCGGAGGCAGGAGCGCCTGGTCTCGCTCAAGGTCCAGGAGTAGTCCATCTGACTCAAGGTAAGTTTATACTAAGTAATTTTTAAAAATTTTAAGCGTGTTTTAGAGAGGAATTTTTAGACAACGGTACTAGGGATTGCAATCCCGGGATCCCGGTCGATTTTTGCCAATTTGAAATCCCGGGATTCGTGGTGTCAATCCCGGGATCCCGGGGTTCGAGAATTAATTGCACCTCATACGTAAATTGCTCAAGTCTTTTCGGGAAAAATCTTTTAACAACGGACAATAATTCGAAGGCTAAGTGAAAGTGCTCTAAGATGAAAACTGTGAAGTCCCATGAAGAAAGGATTCGGAAATCTATGAACCAGCCGATGCCGGTGCCGAAAATACGAAAAGATTTATCGACCACAATTAAAAAAGAAACGAGCCTGTTCAAAAATGGAGGCAGCCGAGGCCACCATTTGGATTTAGTATACAAAATTTGTGGATATTTAATATCTCCTGTTAGAGGCCGGTCAGCGGACAAAAAAGCGGACAAAAAAGAACGGAAAAATAGACACGTTCTAATTTTTTGGTTTATTATTCTTGGAATAATACACCTATGTTTTCGCGACGCGGGTCGACGACTCCTATCGGCCTCAAAATTTGACATTATCCGTTTCAAGAGGTCTACATTCAAAATCCGAAATGTCCGTCCGCCGTCCAGGCCGTTTTGGGCAGTAGGAATTTTTTTAAAAATCTGAAATTTTGGCAAAATACTTGGTTTACCATCTAGTTGTGCCCGCAAGGTTTTCAGTCCGATCGCCCAAACCCGTGGGGCGCTATGGGGCTAAAATGGGGCTACAGGAGGGGTGTTTCGAAGGCTTTTAGCTATGGGATCGAGTTAGGTGTCGTTTTCGAAGTATTTTTGGACGTAGAATCCATTTTTGGGGGTCCCGGAACGATCCGATTTCACTGTGGCGTTCTATAGGGCTCTCATGGGGGTAAAAATGGGATTTTTGAAGGATCCCATGAAGTTAAATATTTTTCGAGTAAAAATTAAAGAATTTTTGAAAAAACACATTTTTGAAAAAAAAAATCCCCCCAAAAAATTTTTTTTGAAATATAAAAATCCAAAAAAAAATTTTTAAAATTTTTTTTATTGACAGAATTAAATGTCTGTACAAGTAACCTATATCACAAAATAATAAACCCTTGTGTAAAATTTGCAGCGTTTTGTTTTTTACTCGAAAAACATTTGACCTGGGATCCGTCAAAAATCCCATTTGTAGCCCCAAGAAGCCCAATAGATCGCCACAGTGAAATCGGATCGTTCCGGCACCCCCCAAAAACGGATTCTACGTCCAAAAATACTTCGAAAATGACACCCAACTCGACCCCCATTGCTGAACACTTTCGAAAACCCCTCCCGTAGCCCCACAGTGATTTGGGCGATCGGGATGAAAACCTTGCGGGCACAACTAGATGGTAAACCGAGTAGGTATTTTGTCAAATTTTCAGATTTAAAAAAACTTCCTACTGCCCACAACGGCCCGGACGGCGGACGGACATTTCGGTTTTGGAATCAAGACCTCGTGAAACAGATAATGTCAAATTTTGAGGCCGATCGGAGTCGTCGACCTCTGTCGCGAAAATGTAATATTGGAACCTACTGGGAAAGCTCATGAGTAGCAGATTAAGCTCAGCATGGCAGTGTCTTCGTGAAGCTCTCGCATCCGAGATCTCACTTCATAGCTGTTCGGATGCCAATAATTTCATTAGGTAGATGTTCTACGTTCAAATGGAGAAGAGTAGTTCTGTTCGAAAAGTAAGAGAAATTGGTTCGTTTTGTCCAATCTCCAATACTGATGCAGCATCAGTATTGGAGTGATGCTCATTCGATTATCTAAATCATTCGTTTTGTTCATCACTATCAACAGTGACAAGTTGTTCGGCGTCCAACGACTGAATTTCCTGCGAACCCTATTTTTTTATTTTTAGAAAAACCAATCATTATTGAAAAGCGAGTAAAAGAGGTCAGAGGCCAGAGTCCGGGGGTTGGCTGATTTTAGCCAGCACGCCCCCCCCCCCCCCAAGTCGTACACAAATGTGAGCTATCAGCGTTACCCAGAGGACACCGCGAGGAGGTTGCTCACGTTGTCCCCCAATATCAGTGGCATTAGCCACCTCGTCAAACGTTTAAAAAAAGAAAATGGGAGGGGGTTTACTCATGAGTCCGAAATAACGTAAAGTTGAATACAGGCGAGTGACAAGAAAATGGTTCCACTGTTTCCAAACATATACCTGCTGATATGTTTCATTCCCAACAAATACCAACCAATAGTTCCATGGAGGCGCCTAACACTCGACCTCAAAAGAAGAGAGACCTTAAACTCATTGAGCCTCCTATGCCTCCACCAGTTGAACACTTGACCAACCCAACGGATGGACTACGAACAACTTCGTCCAGTTCTTCGATCTCTTCAAACTCGTGTGTGTCCTCTTATGTGTGTTCAAATTTTGTCAAGACGTTCTTGGTATGTGTAATAATGCAGTGAGGGAGAAAATGTAACAAATTACTCGACCTCAGCCTTCGTTAGGATGGGTAACTATGGGAAACTATTCCTAAACATTAACCAAATACCCACTGTAGGCACTTCACGAGAGCCATCCTACCTTCAACCTACCATCTTCCTTTCTTCTGCCAGCCTTCTCTTCTATCCTTTGGTGCAGCTTCTTCCTCGAGCTCCTTTCCTCGTTTTTTTTTTCTTCTGTTGACTGGGAAGCCTCTGGATCTGCCATGTTTAAGCCTCCGATCACTGGAGAACTGGTGACTCCAACGCAATACAGGGGAATTGAACCCGAGCTGATGCCAATTTCTGTAAAATGTGAAAATGATGAGAAAAGGATCGAACTCTCGGCCCTGGCATTTATATATAAAGAGAACCCCCTTTTTACAACTAATTATTATTAATTAGTTGTAAAAAGGGGTTTCCCCCATGTGACCTCCTCCTACCCCCCCAACTAAGGGGGGGGGCTTTCCCCAAATAGTCACACCTTCCTCACCAATTGGGTTAGGTTAGGTTACTGGAACAAAGCATCAATCGTGTGGAACAGGCGGTAAACGTTCCAGGCAGGAAACAAGCAGTATAAATGCTCCAGGCAGCAAACAGGCAGTATAAACGCTCAATGCAGCAAACAGGCAGTATAAATGCTCAATGCAGCAAACAGGCATTATAAATGCTCAATGCAGCAAACAGGCAGAATAAATGCTCTGTGCAGGAAACAGGCAGAATAAATGCTCTGTGCAGGAAACAGGCAGTATAAATGCTCTGTGCAGGAAACAGGCAGTATAAATGCTCTGTGCAGCAAACAGGCAGCATAAACACTCAATTCAGCAAACAGGCAGAATAAATGCTCAATGCAGCAAACAGGCAGAATAAATGCTCTGTGCAGGAAACAGGCAGTATAAATGCTCTGTGCAGCAAACAGGCAGCATAAACACACAATTCAGCAAACAGGCAGAATAAATGCTCTGTACAGGAAACAGGCAGTATAAACACTCAATGCAGCAAACAGGTAGGTAGTATAAATGCTCCAAGCAGGAAACGGGCAAGCTCCATGAAGAACAAAGGCAATATTAACTTTCATGCAGCAAACAGTCCGTAAACATTCTATGGCAACAAGCGGTGACAGGGAAGGAAGACGTGCCAACTATGGAAACTAGCGGTGATAACTTTACACAGGCAACAGGCAATGGCCAACGGAACTACTTACTTTTGGGGTTTCTCCTCTTACCAGGGGCTGCTCAATATCGCCCGACACCAAACCCTTTGGTCCAGACAATCATCCTTGGTGAGGTTGAGGCGACGCATCGAGTGGGCACCCTTCTTCAGTTCGCCTTCTGGAGAACCTTTCTGCGGCCATACCTATGACAGACATGCCTGTACCATTGGAGCGTCCTCTTGTCCAACGAGCTACAGCTGATTCTCCTTGGGGACAAAACACAAACTACTCTCCCTCAACATCTTCTTATCTTTTTCATAATTTGCCGCTCCTCTTCACACCATTCATCCCCCTCCATTGGCAGTATACTTTCAACAAAAACACTGAGGATGAGCTGTTTAGTTCGGCAATGGATTTCTCTGCCCCACCACTGACAGTTGAGGGCTGAGAGCTTGAATTGTTCCTTTGGCTAATGAAATCCGGGTTTCAATATCCAATTTGCACACTCCTGACTTGTCAATGATGGAATCCAGAAACTTGAGAGAATGGACATTACCAACATCAAAAACCTCTAGGGCGACCTATGGAACCCTTAAAGAACGAGAGCCAAGAGTAGATAATCAGAACTTGCATGTCTTCATTTTGTCAAAGGACTCTAAAAATCTAAAGATAAGGCTTCAAAATTTGAAGTCTTTTTTGTGTTTGTGAGCCCTCTATTTAATAGAGGGCTCACAAACACAACTTTTTACGATAAAGACAAAACAGTACTTAACTACTCTCCCTCAACGTTCCTTCTTACCTTTCATAGTTTGCTGCTCCTCTTCACGCCATTCTTCCCCCACCATTGGCAGTAGCGTCAGACTGAAGACCCTTTGGGATCTTGGGAAGCGTTCTTTAAATAAACTCACTAAAACCTATTTGCCAAATTATTTGCCTTCCTGGTGATTTCATGCAGAATTTGGCGACATCATAGCAGCAGCAACTCTTGTCTAGTGTGTCCCTTCGCAGCAGAAAAAGTGGATTGGCTCGAAGATGATGAGAAGATATGTTGGTGGTCTTATCATTCAGAGTACTTCAGTTATGACGCTGATGCTCCCAAGAAGCCTGCCATCGAGGCTGAAATATAAAATGAACGTTTAGCAAGGAAATCCACTTCATATTTATTTCACTGTAGTCAATCAAACTCACCAACAATGTCTTCTCTGTAAATTCAGTCAATGATGGCAGCTGCAGATGTTGAGGAGCAGATTGGCAGTAGCGTCAGACTGAAGGCCCTTTGGGATCTTGAGAAGCGTTCTTTAAATAAACTCACTAAAACCTATTTGCCAAATTATTTGCCTTCCTGGTGATTTCATGCAGAATTTGGCGACATCATTGCAGCAGCAACTCTTGTCTGGTGTGTCGCTTCGGTGCAGAAAAAGTGGATTGGCTCGTAGATGATGAGAAGATATGTTGGTGGTCTTCTATTCAGAGTACTTCAGTAATGACGCTGATGCTCCCAAGAATTCTGCCATCGAGGCTGAAATACAAAATGACCGTTTAGCAAGGAAATCCACTCCATATCTATTTCACTTTAGTCAATCAAACTCACCAACAATGTCTTCTCTGTAAATTCAGTCAATGATGGCAGCTGCAGATGTTGAGTACTGTTTGTGGAGTCAAACAATATCCACCCAAGGAGCATGAAGAAAGCTATAACGCTGAACGCATTGCAGCATCACCTTGTCTGGGGTGTCTGCAGAATCACTTTGCTTCAGTGCAGAAAAACTGGATTGATTCGTAGACGATGAGCAGATAATACCAACATAATATGTTATATAATATTATTATGTTGGTAGTCTTGCCCATCATTCGGAGTAGGTACCTGCTTACTTACTTCAGTAAATGACGCTGATGCTCTCACGTGGTCTGACATCAGAGGCTGGTTACGAAATCACTGTTCCGCTAAATAAAGAAGAAGTACCTAAAGATGAAACAACCACCATCCCTAGTCGGCATATTCCCCGAGCTGAGCACGGTCCACCAAACTTCACGGATGGACGACACAGTAAGAGATATTCAGTTTGCACAATGTAGAAGTCAGAGACAACAACATTATGCCCACAACATCAAATATTGTGCCGGTTGGAGAAGCCAACACCTGGCTCCAGAACCCAGCGTGAGAAACATGACAATCTACAGCAATTTGTTTCACCAACTACCAAATACAAGAAGAAAAGACAAAAACAGTGGAAACAACAACCAGGCCTAGTCGTCATATCCCCGAGCTGAGCACGGACCACCAGACTTCACGGATGGACGACACAGTAAGAGATATTCGGTTTGCACAATGTAGAAGTCAGAGACAACAACATTATGCCCGCAACATCAAATATTGTGCCGGTTGGAGAAGCCAACACCTGGCTCCGGAACCCAGCGTGAGAAACATGACAATCTACAGCAATTTGTCTCACCAAATACAAGAAGAAAAGGCAAAAACCGTGAAAACAACATCCAGGCCAGGTCGTCATATCCCCGAGCTGAGCACGGTCCACCAAACTTCACGGATGGACGACACAGTAAGAGATATTCAGTTTGCGCAATGTAGAAGTCAGAGACAACAACATTATGCCCGCAACATCAAATATTGTGCCGGTTGGAGAAGCCAACACCTGGCTCCGGAACCCAGCGTGAGAAACATGACAATCTACAGCAATTTGTCTCACCAAATACAAGAAGAAAAGGCAAAAACCGTGAAAACAACATCCAGGCCAGGTCGTCATATCCCCGAGCTGAGCACGGTCCACCAAACTTCACGGATGGACGACACAGTAAGAGATATTCAGTTTGCGCAATGTAGAAGTCAGAGACAACAACATTATGCCCGCAACATCAAATATTGTGCCGGTTGGAGAAGCCAACACCTGGCTCCGGAACCCAGCGTGAGAAACATGACAATCTATAGCAATTTGTTTCACCAAATACAAGAAGAAATGGCAAAAACAGTGGAAACAACAACCCGGCCTGGTCATCATATTCCCCGAGCTGAGCCCGGTCCACCAAACTTCACGGATGGACGACACAGTAAGAGATATTTGGTTTGCACAATGTAGAAGTCAGAGACAACAACATTATGCCAGCAAAATCAAATATTGTGCCGATTGGAGAAGCCAACACATGGCTCCGGAACTCAGCGTGAGAAACATGACAATCTACAGCAATTTGATTCACAAAGACAACAGTTGCCTACCTAATACCCTAATTGCTTTAAAAAAAAAAAAAAAAAAAAACCTTGGAGCCACTGGCATGCAATTTACTACAGAATAGAGATTGATAGGAGAATGTTCGAAGCCTACCACTTCAAAACACATCATTAGAGCTGAGTTGTTCTCTCTTGAGGAATTTGGGGGGATACAGTTGAGTAAATTTGGGGGGGGGGGGGAGGAGTCAATTTATGCTTTGTAAGCTGAGGACACTAATGTATTGTAAACTTATTGTAATTTTTTACCAGCTTTTTTGAGTACATGTGCGTTTTTTTACTGGTTTATGCAAAAAGAAGTAGGGAGTTGTGGGAGTTCTGAAGAATATTCTAATTGTAATGAACAACGTTTATGCCTACGTGGGTTACTTATTGTTTTGTGGAATGCAATTATTGGAATTGTCTACTAAGTAGTTTGTGTGTGTGTGCGCTGGTGGGTGTGTGTGTTGTATATATAACCCAGCCACCTAAATATGTACCTACTCTTCGTGTTCTTGATTCTTGAAACGAACAAATACCACGTGAAATGTGACTGTGGATAAAAGAAGCTTCCTCTCGTCGTCCTTCAGCTGAAGTTCTTGAAGTTCATGAAGTTCAACATGCCAAAGGGAGGAAAGAGACTAATTTCCAACAGTGGCTCCACAAAATGGCATTCAGGTTGGGTAGTATTTAAGCATTGATTTAAGTTCAGATTGACCATTTGACGAATTTCATTAGCGTTTTTTGAAAACTTCAAAGAGTGGAAAATAAAGTGAGTAGTGACCATCAAGTCACAAGAATGTTGAAAAGGAACTTGAATGCCATCCTGAATGGTTTGACATGCTTTTGAATTGTACCTGGCTCAATAAATGTTGATGAGCATGCCTGAAAAAAAAAAATCGTTTTAAAAAAAAATGATGTGAAACTGTACAGTACGTTTCAACAAAATGTACGCAGAGTTTACTTACCACCCAAACCTTGTCCATGAAGCGTTCAGGAACTTAGGAGAAACTCGGAGAAGACCCCCACACCCCACCCCCCACCCAAACGCCGCGAGACTTGGGAGCATTAACGGACACTCGCGTGTTGGATGGATGTGGCAGCAGCAGCAGCGATGGCAACGCAAGTTGTGAAGTCGACAAACGCAGTGATGGCCAAGGAGCACGTCTCGAGGTCTTGACTGAGTCTAGAAGTCTTCTTTTCTTCTCGGTGGTGTCAAAACAGGAAGTGTGTTCTTACACTACCGTCACTGTGATAGCCCACGCACACAGACTGGCATTGACGCTCTTCAATCGTTACGTGCCAATGATAATATTTACGCCTGAGTGTCGAGTTCAATGCTACTGGTAACTAACACAGTAGAAACGTTTCGAGTTTTGTTTCTCACTGGTTGGCGTACCTAGTCCCCCCTCCCACCAGAGCCTACCTACACAATCAGCCCCACCATCCAGATCGAACCAAACTGAAACTCCATCACTGTGCCAGTCCACCACGCCTGCCACTAGCATCGGAAGTTCAGATCCGTTTACCAAGTTTACCAGCTGTTGATAATTGGAGCTGACCAACCATTGCAACCTTACTCTCACAGTGACCACCACTCACATGCACGGCGAATCACCATGGCAGAAGCGATCTCCAGCCTTGTTAACCACTTCCGCCACTTCATCCACCCTAAGACTACCTACCTACCCGAGACCTAATGGGAAAGACTATAACTAACTTACAATCTATAATCCACGCGGCAGGCAGGCAAGGAGGCACAGCTTCGCAAGCTATCAAATAATGAATGGCAGGCTGGATCCTACGAGAGCTGGCTTATCCTTGCTGCGTACCACGTTTACCTACAAACCGCCTCACACATCCTGTTGACACCACCCAACTAGCCTACGCGCACTTAAAACACTTTACACAACACTGCACTTTAACACTCCGATGAGGCCCAACGCGGTTGCTCCTATTTACGCTCCCAAGATCAACTAATTTCAGCCCAATCCATGATTCACACTCCACTTTACCTGAATGTTAGAAATAAATTTTGATTTTTTTAAGTAACTGTAATTGATTCTGTCACCACTGTTTTGGTGGTGGTGAGCGCTTTCAATGTGAAAACCTCATCGTCTGACTATTGATGACGTTATCACATCGAAAGCGCTCGCCACCGCCAAAACAGCCAGCGACGGGCTCAACCAGAGTTATGTAGTCACTGGCAGGCCCCAAAACCCTTTACACTCAATACCATTATTATTTTTTATTCAATTTGCCAGGACATTGTGAATTAGTTATTTTCTCGATGGAATTTAGTGAATGATTTTGTGAACTGAATGATTCTTTACTTTTGTTTTAAGGAGTATTGAATACGAATGAAGTGGATACGAATTTTGAGTGAAGTTTTTTACCGAAGAGGTCTAATGAGGAGGTTAAGGAGGGAAATTACTCCTCTGCTGTTGTGGGTACTAAATTGAAGTGTGGAAACCAGTTTCGAGCAACTAAGCTCATCTACAGCCCAGAGGAATTTGAAGTAGTTGAACCTATACTGAGGTTTTTTATTATTATTTTATTTTTTTATTTTTAAGTATAAACCTGAGTAGGTATAGGTTCAACTACTTCAAGTTAGGTAGGTAGGCCTACTCTGGGCTGTAGTTGAGTTAAGTTGCTCGAAACCCATCATGACCCTATAATTGTAGCCCCCCCCCCCCCCCCCCAACGAAACGAGGAAAATATTTTATTACTCTGAAATGATCACAATAAATAATTAGATTTTTATTTAAGATGCTTTGACCAAATGAAATGAATCAATATTCTATTAATTTTTTGTGCTGCAATACTTTAAAGCGTAATTTTCAGTCCCCTGATTTTAAAAATGTTTACTTCCCCGGACATAGCCCCCCCCCCCCTTTAAAACTGCAACAACAGGCGATTTCTCTCCCTAACCTCCACATACGAATTTCAAGTTTGCCACATCGCGAACTGACTGTCCCTTGCAGGCACAACATTAAATGTGTACAAATTTTGTCAGAATTTCAGATTTGTTGACTCTAAAAAAGAAATCCTAGGTACCGCCTAAAAGGGCTCGGACGGCGGGAGGGAACATTACAGTTTTGGAACTTAGGTACCCATCTTGAAACGTGAAATGACAAATTTTGAGGCCGATTCCAAAAAAACTCACGAGAATAATAAAACATTCATTAACGGTAGAAAAAAAGCTCAACAAGAGAGACAGAGAATCCCTCAATGAGATCAACTTGATGCTGAACTAAATAAACCAATCAGGAGGGTTTGTGGGCTTCATGAATAGAAAATACCGCGAGTGAGAAACAATAATTATTCGTAAAAGATGAATAATTCATCTTACAATAATTATTATTGTAATCAGTTCATACCAAATACGTTTTCGTCTAAAACATGGCAACGCGACAACTTTCTTTCTATTCGTTACTCTCCCGGATGATAATATCACATTGTGCGATAAGTGGAGATAATTTCAAATGAATTGGGCTGAAATTACATTTAAATTTAAAAAATACCCCAACATGACCTCCCCGTAGAGCTGCTGGGAGAAGACTGAGTGATGACGAGGACGGGGCCACACCCTTCGCGGTCGTTCGATGTGGCATGTTGCACGAACTCCGCTGGTGTTCGTGTAAGGTCTACACAGCTAGGTCTGCGGGCCGAACGCGCAGACCTTACAGGCCTTGTAGAGATTCTGTGGTTCCGCGAGAGGGCTACAACTTAGTAGGTAACAATGAATAAAAATAATAACAATGATTATTATTCTTAGTTAGGTACCTATACTAAATGTTTGACCTCTCTGGGACTCAACATTGCCCTTAAACATCTCATGATGCGAAAATTCCATGAATAAAATGTATAAAGTGAATAAGTGTTACTATTCTTTGATAGGTACCTATAGGTTAATTATGAAAAATTAAATCTGTACCAAAGGAAACATTTTTGAAAAAATTAAAAATTAATTCTGTACCAAAGGAAATATTTTTGAAAAAATTAAAAATAGTTACCTACTTACTTATTAGGTTGGACAGAAGTGGGGGCATAAAAAAAAAAAAAAAACGTCCAAAATTACTCGGAATACGACACCTACCTATTAAACAGGTTTTTGAAAAATCTGAAATATTGACAAAAGACTCGGTTTGCCATCTAGTTGTGCCTGCAAGGTTTTCAGCCCGATCGCCCAAACCCGTGGGGCGCTATGGGGCTAAAATGAGGCTACGGGAAGGGTTTTTTGAAGGTTTTCTGCTATGAGGTCGAGTTAGGTGTCGATTTCGAAGTATTTCTGGACGTAGAATCCATTTTTTGGGGTGACGGAACGATCCGATTTCACTGTGGGGATCTATTGGGCTTTCAGGAGGCTACAAAAGGGATTTTTGAAGGTTTCAAATAAGGTGTAGTTTTCCGAGTAATTTTGGACGCAAAATCTATTTTTTATGTCCTTCCGAAGTACAGATTATGGTTTATTACCTATTCGTGGAATAATACACAGGTGTAGGTCTACACCTTTGTAATCGCGACGGAGGTCAACGACTCCGATCGGCCTCAAAATTTGACATTATCCGTTTCAAGAGGTCCAGATTCCAAAACCGAAATGTCCGTACGCCGTCCGGGCGGTTTTGGACAGTAGGAATTTTTTTAAAATCTGAAATTTTGACAAAATATATTTTGTATAGGTTCACCTACACCAAATACTTGGTTAACCATCTAGTTGTGCCCGCAAAGTTTTCAGCCCGATCGCCCAAACCCGTGGGGCGCTATGGGGCTAATTTGGAGCTACAGGAGGGTTTTTTTGTAGGTTTTCGGCTATGGGGTCGAGTTTGGTGGCGTTTTCGAAGTATTTTTGAGCGTAGAATCCATTTTTTGGGGTCCCGGAACGATCCAATTTCACTGTGGATAGCTTATAGGCTTTCATGGATATATCGCTCCTCCGGAGGAATAGTGGTATAAGTCCAAAAACCTTACTTTTGGGAAATCGCAATTTAAGATTTTTCACATATTTGTTAGCGTGTTGCAGACACGAGGGCTTTGTTTCCGATATCCGATGCTTCTCAGGCTTTCATATTATTATCTACCTTTCAGGTTTTCCCAAAGCTTCTTCTCCCCCTTCTCATTCACGACGCGCATGTATTAAAATCAATTAAATTTCAATTATGTACCACTCTTATCCCAAGAAATTGGGCCCAAATGGATGGTACATCTTGACATGATCCACTACTGTACTGATGAACACACGGGATGACACACGTTAATATTGGAATAGTAGTGGTACATTTTTGAAATGATCCGGTTTTGCCACTGCAAGCACACAAAAAAGGATATTTTCTTGGTTGAACAGCGGTACTTCTTGAAATATACCAGTACTGAAGTGAAAAAAATAAGGTTAATACCTGATTTTTCTGACGGATAGCGGCTCATTAGAGATGAACCAACCTTCTTCAAACGAAATGTCGGTAATCTGCATGGAAAACATACCGGTTCATCTGCTCTCTCCCGAGTAATTTTTGAACTATGCTTAAACCAATAATACCCCCATGTTAAGCTCGTCGCGAGCTACCCAATGGTATATATAACTCAAAACAGCTGTTTTTAGACTTACTTATACCACTATTACTCCGGAGGAGCGATATCCATGAAAGCTTTCCATAAGGGAGTCCCACTCAACCACCTGAACCATATTTCAGAAAATCCCTCACCCTCCAGTTTATGAGCGATCTCTAAAATTTCACCCAACGTTGCTGTTTCCGAACCAGTCAAATTTTTTTCTGGATCCATCACCCCGACCACTCCAGGCCATAATTTTATCGATGGATTCCTTGATGTTGTAAAAGCAATGTGCGATATTGTGGGTTTTCCACGTCAAAGGAGCAGCATCCATCGATTTCAAGGTTTAAGGGCATTTAGGCAAAAACCGCTGTTAGTGAGGGTTTACTGTATTAAGGTCCATCCACAAATTAATTACATTGTTTCACTTTTTTGGAGAACGAATATTTTGGGCGAGAGATGAGATGAGTTCCCCCATAGAGGGATCCTGTACGCTGCTCTAGTCTGCTTCCATGGAAGCAAGCGCAGTAAACTGTGCGTAGAACCTCAGGAGAAACCGCGCCAACCAATCTTCTCAGCATAAATATGCTGGAGGAAAGCTTAGATGAAAGTACCTCTGTGTGCCTGGCCCAAGACAGTCGATTATCGACCTCAATTACCACAAGATAGAGTTGTCCATTGTCGAGATCGATCCTGGACAGCGGTCCGGTTAACGAAACCGGCGGACGTGACGTCTCGACACAGCAGAATCTGTTGTGTTGACCGGCCTCCAAGTAGAGGGCGAATCAAGGCTGGTTTGGCACGTTCACGTGAACGAGGGATTCGGATAAAGGGACTGAGGGGATGCTGCATCAGGGTGAGTGCATTCCAGACAGTCAGAGCGAGCGTATGCCCGTCTGCCCGTCGTAGGCCCGGGAGTCGACTATCTCCTGGACCTTCCAGATCGTCACCTGGACCTCCGGGACTCTCTTCTCAGCCCAAGCAACTCCGGACAGGACCCCCGGGACCCCTACGTCGTTAAGATGAAGTCCCTGGCGATTTACACTGCAGCGACCCTCATGAGTAGCTTGGGCTAGCTCCCACGTCTCGTGAGAAGACATTTCGCGTTCGGTATCGGGTGTTAGGATGTTCACGAACGATATATTTATTTCACTGTATAATAAATACGCTTAGGGTCACAACCCTTTGGAACTAATTTCCATACCTCCTGATTGCCTGGGAGAGAGATCAGTCAATTAACCCTCATTTCATAATATAATAATTATTGACTCCCGAACGGAGAGCCATTTCACTCTCCGACAGTCATCTTTCCATTCAGCTCCAACAACAAACCCTGTCTTCCCTGGAATTTCCCTGACGCGTCTGCGGTCGGCGGCGGCGCACTGTTTTTTTTTTCGCCACTCTAGCTGGACAAAAGTCCAAAAAAAAGTTTGATTTGGAATAAAAGTCAGTAGCTTCTGTTCTACGCCTTTATTTTTCTCCCTTCTCCTACATGCGATACAAGGCTCAACGTAAACAATAAGGTTTGTTCCAGGTCTGACGGCGTCTGTTGACAAAACAGACAGCTGTCGACAGCAGTCCCAATGCCTTCGTCTGTCGAGTTCTGTCGAACAGCCCACCTTCTAACCTGGAACGCGAACTGTCAACAAAATTGTATAATTGTATTCAGAATAATCAACCTTTTTCGAGAGAGGAGTATCATAAGGGCGGGAATGAGTCATTTAAAGTGTTTGAGGGTATATACGAGGACTTTGGGAGGACGCGAGTACAACTTGATGCGTCAAGCACCAAAATAAAGGAGGTTATGAGAGAGGTTTCAACTGGGTTATCCAAGTCGACAGCTCCCAACCGAACTCATTCGAGCTGTCGGTTTCCGTCCGACTGCAGTTGAACTGCTGTCAACCTACAAATCGACCTGGAACAGCCGGCGACGGCGACCTGGAACAGCAGTTTTCTCAACTGCGCATGTCTCCGTCGATTTCTGTTAACAGTCCGTCAAACCTGGAACGAACCTGTTATTCATCAGCTCGGTCAGTGATATCAATTTCGCCACCAGAACGCTCTCTTTTCAGTCCCGTCACGATCCCTATTATGCAGGCAGTAATAATGTTTACCAACTAGGTCAGGCTTTCATTTCGAACATTGAGCTGTGAGATATTCAGACAGTCCAGTCAAAACCACAAAACTACGAAAAGCTTCGTTTATTATTAAAAAAGTGACAAATTAATAAAAATATGTGAGAATGAGCCCCAGATGAGAATGTCAAAATGTTCGGCATTCACTTAGGCGGCAATTCTCTCGTTCTTCCAGCTGTTCTTTTCTTTGAGGTACATGACTCTGTCTGCGATCCTGGGCCCAAGAGACTCGTAAAACTCGATCATCGACGGGAAGATCTTGTAGGCGACCCTGAAACAATTGAAAGCTTTCGTCAAAGTGAGGAACACGTCTGAAGACGAAATTTTGCTCGTAGGGTGGCAGCAACCGTCAACAGATTTCGGCGCTCGGTGAAAAAATTATTCCAAGTATAAATTGTGAGCGCAAAATGACCAAATTTGTGTAAACAGTATCAGTAAAACACTTACACGTGGTCGGGTTTGGCAAGGGCGTTGGCTCCTTCCTTATATTCGTTGAGGATCTGATCGTGGTGCTTCTTGAGCTCGTCCCACTCGATGGAAGTCCCCTGGTGGCACACGACCGCTCGGATTTTGCAGAAAAGCGGCTCAGAGTCGTACAGGTCCTTCCAATTATCGTAAGGCAATTCTTCAATGGGTCCTTCTATCCTCACCTGAAAGAGATCAAACTCTCATGACTAACTAGAACAGTAGGAAGTTCCAGAGGTGGGGGAAGAGAAGTACGAGGGGCGTGAGGTGGTTAGGAATAGAATATAGAATAGAATAGAATATTTTGGTTTATTATTCTTGGAATAATACACCTATGTTTTCGCGACGGAGGTGGACGACTCCGATCGGCCTCAAAATTTGACATTATCCGTTTCAAGAGGTCTACATTCTAAATCCGAAATGTCCGTCCGCCGTCCGGGCCGTTTTGGGCAGTAGAATTTTTTTTAAATCTGAAGTTTTGACAAAATACTCGCTTTACCATCTAGTTGTGCCCGCAAGGTTTTCAGCCCGATCGCCCAAACCCGTGGGGCGCTATGGGGCTAAAATGGGGCTACAGAAGGGGGTTTTTGAAGGCTTTCGGCTATGGGATCGAGTCAGGTGTCGTTTTCGAAGTATTATTGGACGTAGAATCCATTTTTTGGGGTCCCGCAGCGATCCGATTTCACTGTGGCGATCTATAGGGCTTTCATGGGGCTAAATATGGGATTTTTGAAGGATCCCTGGAGGTTAAATATTTTTCGAGTAAAGAATAAAGAATTTTTGGAAAAACAATTTTTTTGAAAAAAAAAAAAAAAAAAAATCCAAAAAATTTTTTTCCAACATTTTTTCTTTTGACTCAGAAATAATTTTTGCGCAACTAACCTATATCAAAGAATAATAAACCCTTGTGTAAAATTTGCAGCGAGGTGGTTAGGGTGAGAAATGACTCCTCTGCTGAGTACTCAGCAGAGGAGTCATTTCTCACCCTAACCACCTCATTGGATTAGACCTCTGCACCGTCGGCAAACACCACACTGAAATTTGCAGCGTTTTTTAAAAAATGTTATCAGGGACGGTACCAGCTTCGAAACCCTTGTGCTAAAATTTAATGCTGGATGCTCGAAAAGCCGCGAAATTTTCGGATTTTTTTTTTTTTTTTTTCAGTTCTTGGCTTTTAGCTTCAAAAATGTGCTCCCTAACGAAAAAGTCACTGTATACTATTTTCAAGTAGACAAGATTTGCTACCATTTGAGCGCAACGGCAGCTTTCTAGGACCAATGGGCCCCGAGATTAACCCTCTTCAAACATTGACCATTTTCCTCCAAATGTTAGAAATCGTGGTTTTATCCTTCTTCAGTACGGAATATCGGCTATGATATTCATCCCGAATTCATCCACGAGGAAAGTTATGAGGAATGAAATTGTAGAGCAGTGATTCAGCTTCAATTTAAGCACAACCAGAACACGTAGGACTATCCCACTGACCTCCGTAGAAGCTGAGAGGGCCTTTTGAGTAGCAGGACTATTTTCGACAAAGCTAAGAAGCAAATTGGCTGATCCAACTTTGAATGCTTTCTAAGATCCAACATTATGATTTCTAAAAGCACATTTTTTGAGTACATAAGTGAAATTTCTCCTTCATGAGAGAAGTAATATTTTATATAATTTACAATTATTGTAAATAAACAAGTTTTTCGTCGTTTTTAATCAATTTTTTCACGTTCATACAAAAATCATCAATCCGGGGATTAATCCCGGGATCCCGGGATTGCCTCTGAAAAATCCCGGGATCCCGGGATTCAGAAAAACGTTCGGGATTGCAATCCCTAAACGGTACGTTTTGGTTATTTTGTTGCAGTTCCTCCTCTTCTAGATCTAGAAGTAGGTCAGTATCGAGGAACCGTTCTCGTTCAAGATCTCGTTGTTCAAAGAGATACCGCGGCCGATCTCGCTCAAGATCAAGGTCTCGAAGCAGTTACCGAAGAAGGACGCCCCGAAGACGTTACTCGCAGTAAGTACATAACCGCGGACAACACCCACTAGCGTGAATTGTATGATTGACGGTCGCGTGAATTCAGCAACAGGTTCTCCAGCGATCGGGTTGCTCCTCGCCGAACAGACGACTGGAACAACGTGGAGCGGCAGAATCAAGTCGAGGAGCGTCGAGTCATCTACGTCGGGAAGATTGAAGAGGGCACGACCAAGTCTCAGCTGAGAGAGAGGTTCCAAGTGTTCGGCCCCATCGTGGACATCAGCCTACACTTTAGAGAAAGAGGGTAAAATTTACTTTTGAAAACAACTGAATTCTGTTGTTTTGTCTATTCGTCTTTACAATTGAGTTTTATTTCCAGGGACAACTACGGGTTTGTCACTTTCAATTATAAAGGTGATGCTTACAAAGCAGTTGAACACGGGAACGACAACCCCATGGACACACGTTATGAGATCTGCTTTGGTGGTCGTAGAGCGTTCTGCAAACAGCGATACGCTGATTTAGGTACGTCTTTTGAATGATGTTATTTTTCATGTTATTTTGCCCGAGTAGGCAAATCACTGAGTGACGCTATCGCATTTTAATATCGTTACTGGTTAATTAGCCTATTCGGGCGTATTGTAAACTGAGTGACAAGACAAGGTTCCGCAACTGTCCTTGGAGTGATATATTTCGGTCCAAAATAACACACATAAACAAGTCATATGATTTACAACCAACAGTCCTTTGGAAGCTCCCGCCTCGTTCCTCCTCAAATGAAGAGACTCCAATTCCTTGAGCCTCCCATGCCTCCACCAGTTGAACGCCTGGAATGAATGAATAAATTTGCCCAACCCTGTCCCGTTCGTCCACTTTCCGCATTTTCAAGAAGTACGAAACCTCCGCCAGACTGTGTTGAGTGCTGGCGACGCCTTGGCAACTGCACTTTGCTACGTTGACGCCGACTTTCGAGCAGGAGTTGGGAATTTCACCCGAACTGAGGTGGCTTTTGGTGGCAAGCTGGTGATCTAGGCAGACTGTCGACCATAATCGATGTTGGCGAATTCCCTGACCTGCTTCGACGTCACTTGGTCCCCGTGCGACGTTGGTTCGAGTTGAACTGGATGGGTGTCCACTACGCTGCTCGTCGTGCACTGCAATAGCGGGCCATACACGATTTGGCGTTTTTTTTAAAACAATATCTGGGGGAATGATCTGTGCGCTATTGAGCGTTGAAAAGACGAAAGATATCGAATCGGCTAACCGATGTCCGCAAGAGTTTAAATCTGGCAGACGGTAGTAGGTGGTTCTGAGAACTGTTCGATTCGGATTGGGCAGAGTCCCTTAACGTTCAGATGCCCACTAATTATCTCCTTAGATCTCTCCTTATCTTTATCAGTTTTTCCGGGGTGCGTTTTATCTAACAATGGGTAAAAAGATTGGCCCGAATACACCCGGTGGGCGGAATTGGGAACCCTTTTTTTGGATATCGGGATTTTGGGGTTTCTCACTATATCTAGAATAACTGCTAGCATGATTTTTCAACAGCCATTTTGGCTTCAGGAGACAAAGACAGGACCCTGCTGGCATTTTTCTGGACGGATTCACGTGTAAACTGCTGCTATGAGGAAAAAACAGTTAGGGTAGGCGGAATTTGACGCACTTACCAGAACCACAGGACGAGTTTCTGAAACGTGGTTCACCAACTTCATGTGTCCGAACTTTCTTCTTTCCAAAACCAAAGACTTCTCCCAAACTTTTTTTTTTTTTTGCCTTAGTCATTTTATGCGTACCTAATCCCCGCTGCAAAATTGGCTAATTTACGTTTGTTAACTCGGACAGTCACTAACCCCATGGTAGTAGCATCAACTTAAGGAGCTGCAAATCGCCCACTGATCTCAAAACATTTCGGATCCAACTAATAACTCGAATCTGCTTGATGAACGTCGGTGATAGACCTGAATCTGCCAGATTTCATCCCACTAACGAACAGATGACGTCGGGTGACAGATCTCAGGCACTACAGATTGGCAGAATCGTTTTTCGTGTTAAGGGGCAACGACAGATCTCGTCAGTCACTCCAGATAGCTGGTGATATCTGTCAGATGAGATCGGCCGACCAAATCTGCCGCGGATGTCTGTTCGTGTATGGCCAGCTAATATGTCACTGTTAACGTAACTTTACGCTACTTTCGGACCATTTGGACTCACATCGCATTGTCACCATAATATGCTCAATAGCGGTAACCCCTTCCTTGCTCAGGAATTTGATGACAAAACGCACTGACCAACTGAATAGGTTATCAACAAACCAACAGCGAACATTTACATCCCAGTTATACCGATCAATACACCTTTGCAGATTCTGTGGCTCCTCAGGCGACTTACAGCCCCTACCATCAGTCCAGATCTAACGAAAGTTTCGACAGCCTGCTCCGGGCAGCGCGCGAGAAACTACTCCGCAACGCTAAAGCCGTCTGACACCTATTCTCTACTGCTAGTAAAAAGTATTACGTACAGTTTTCTTTTCTTAGTAAGAACTGTTTGTGTAGTCTCTCTCGTTAATAGTGAAAAAATCCTGAAACGGTGAAAAAACTTCCCATTTGATTTGGCAAGACTGGCTACTGTTGAGAATGTCACCTTCTGCCGTAGTACGAACTATCTCATAGTCTAAATCCTGTACCTTGTTTGCTGCACCACAAAACAAAAAAACCGTATTTACCGTTTTTCACAGCACCTTTATTTTTATTTTTTGTGAAAAAACCTACTGCCAAGAAATGAAGAACCCCGAAAGACTGGTTTTTAGTACACATCAAACTTTGCCTCGTGCATTTAAAGTTGATCGATAGGTGCAGCATCATTGTAGTGATACTAATTTGAGTATATTAAATTTTCCCTTCGTCTTTATCCCACTTTTGATGCGTTGGAAGTTTCAAAAGGCTTTGGAAGGTACAATGTAAATAATTTTTGAACAAATATTGCAAATTGATTGTATCAAATTAATTCTCGATGGAAGCGTCTTGCTCCTTATGTCGTAGCTTAAGCTGAAAGCGTTGTAAATATTATATTTTAAAAAAAGGACTAGTTGGCTGTGCTAATTTCGTTCAATTATGTACCAAAACTCTAAACAAACCATTAAATTTATGATTCTTTCTTTGAATGAATTTGAAATTAAAATGTACCTATTTTCTTGGCAGAGATGTAAACGAAGAAATGGAAATACGCGATAATTAGAGCAATAGTTTAATTTCTTGCCAACTCCTTTACTTAAAAAAAAAAGATGAAAAAACGTAAAATAAAAAAAAATCGAGTGAATTATTTTTCTGGAATGCACGCCTTTGGGTGCGGTGTCGAGCTGAAGAGAATAGAAAAATAGATTTATTCGTGTTACTCAGAAATATTGCGTAAGTCGTAGTAAGTAGTTAACTGTCAATGGCTACTAGCTATAATATTTTCTGGTTTTAGTTTGAAAACGAATTTTAACGCAGTGCATTTACTGGAATCCCTTCATAACGGTTCGCATATTTGTAGCGAATTTTTTCTTGGCTGACATTCGATTTTTATAATTTTTTCTTCAAGTAAGAAGGCGTTAAAAATTCGAATTGAAACCTCTGCTGCCTACTCAAACCAGCCGTCTAGGCTAAAATTATTTTGATCGTTTTAGGCCAATGGAACTAGATTTTCATCCAGTTACACCTTTAGATATATTCAATATATCTAATATATATTTAACAAATTTTGTGGGATTCCATGCTGGTGCTTTCCTATCCACTTCGATGTTGATAGATAAATTTGGGGAATATTTTCAATTGAATATTTATGCTGCTGTAGCATGACGTACCTGTACTTATAAACAACTTCTCTGCTCAATTATTTGAAACGTTATAAGTAGTTTTTTTTAAATAGTTGTTTTCAATTCTTAGAAGAGGGTTATCAGTTATTAAACTATGTGTTCATTTCCTTCAGAGGTCGTTGCAGACGATGTGTAAAAGACATTTTTATAAATGTGAAAAATGAGTTTTTACGAGTTTTCGTATCATGTTCAGTTTGAGAAGGTTGTTGGTGATTTTTCGTCTTGATTTTGATGGTAGTGTGTCGAGAGAGTTGCTGATTCTATGCAGGGATTAGTTTTGGCTGACAGAGAAAATAATTTGGAGTGATCCTGCCTGGAGTTAATTTTTTTGCCCGTTGATGCTGCAAAAATCAGTAAACATTTATAATTCATTTCAGTCCCATCTTCAACAAATAGCACAATTCGCAAAATCATGTAAGGTAAGGTGAGGGAAGTGCGTGATACGGTTTGTCAAGTTCAACTTCTACAAAACCTCCAAAATCGGCCGATGATGTTACTTCAATTTTTATTTTTGCCCTGGATACCTCTGAATCCCTTGTTCTTTGATGTATGATTGATTTTTCGTAGCCTTGTCAATTGTGAGGATTATGCTGAAATACCTGTTCAAATCTGACTTATGCACTTGCCCCATCAAATTCTGGTTTCACCAGGGCAAGTGCAAACAACGAAATCTCTCAATGATCCTTTAGCAGTTTGAAAATTTAAAATCAGACAAAAAAGTTGATCACTTTTAAGTTATCTGTAAAATGTAGGGATCATCAGGACAATGGGGGCGAAAATTGAAAGCATAAAAAAACACCTAGAAATTTAATAAATCCGTTCTAAACAATATGTTAAATTTAGCCTTTACATGAGGTCTCAATCTCAAACTTGGTTAGAACCACGAACTACCTAAGTAGATTTTGCATCCCACTTACGCACTTGCCCCGTTGTTGCACTTCCCCCTCCTTACCTTAAGTATTTTTCCGGAAATTTGATGGATCAAGGGATTCAAGCAGATCAGAAAATCTCACAATATTTCAGACCTACACTCGCTGCCATCAAAGTAACGCAATTTCACTTCTTTCAAAATCGCACTCTGGGAGCATTTTTTTAAACTACTCGTTGAACATGCAGAGGGCTCGTCCATTCCTTATCAGAGACCCGAATGCCTTTAAAGTTTTTCTTTGTATTGAAAATACGATACAAACTCACACGCAAACCTTCAGCCTATCTTCGGGTTTAGGATAATATTCATTACAACGAATTTGTTGACTTTTCAAATTCTGTTGGGTTGATATTCACTATGGCCACTAGTTTCTGTCATGAGAATTGGCCAACCTTAATGGTAAAATTTGGGATAGAACCGTTTCTCTGGCCTGCTCGGGTCGTAGATTTTCGAAGGGGGCAACGAACACAGGATCCAAAATGCCGAGCGTTGAATCTGTCCTTGGGGGGTCATCTGTTGAATTGGCAGCATTTGAATCCTGTGGTCTTCCGTTTTACTTTACCCACCTTAACTCCCTTCCCGGGGCACCATCATCGCTTACATGTAAACATTAAGTAGGCATTTTGTCGAAATTACTTTTCTGCCTTCTCAAATCTCATTCGGAAAACCTAAATTTTCGTTTAAAACCGATTACTTTGTGTAATTTTGAACAAAATGCTCCTCTCGTATAAGTTTGGTCCAGTATGTTGTACATTATCCGATAAATTTCCCCCTGTAAGTAAATTCTATGTGTACCTTACCACCTGAATATTTTTAACGGAGGATTCAAGTTTTCTGACCATGCTGTTTATGGCCTAACTGTAATCACCATCGTTTTCACTTTCGAAAACGCGGTGAGGACTCCTCTCCTCATGTACATACGCCAAAGGGGATAGGACGTCAAATGTAAATAGTAGGTTGCTTTTTAAAACTGTATATTTTATTTGATCTTTTTTTCACCTTGAGAAGAATTAATTTTCGTTGCAGTTTTTTTGAAATGGAAGGAAAATGGTTTCCCTTTTACGGGGATGTGAAGTCAATTGAATTGGAAGATGAATTGCGTTGGATAAGAAACAAAATTGAATAGCTTCGATTGTGTCATACTTTCGAATTTACTTCTTTTTTAGCGTTGTCGACTAACGATGCGAAACTACCTAATTTATCACTTTTCGGAATTTTCCTTTTGTTTTTCAAATCAACCGACCGAATTGAGAAATGCCTAATTCTTTCATTCTTCCCCATAGCCTTTTCAATGAGTTTACCTAGTCCATCGTTTAACTTCAACGATTTTTTGTGACGTGGAACTAATCAAATCCAAACAACAACCGGGCTTGACAAATTAATAAGTAATTCAGCATCACTGGAAGATTTACGTCATTGCCCTGAGGATTAAACAGTTCCACTTCAATGAGGTTTAGCATTTTCGTCGGTACGTTTGTTGGTGCTCACCAAGTGTACCGTTGAAAATGTTTTTTTTTTTTCTTGCACCGGACAAAAATGTGATTTATAATTTTTCTCGGGTTCACAGCGTTTGCCTGACGCTGTCCCAACGGTTGTTGTTATATTGTGAACGTTATTGTAAATGTTTTCGAATTGGTAACTTCCCGAAATTTTCTCTCTTAATAGTTTCCGAAAGAAGAGGAGAACGAATAGCGTAGCGTTGAAACGGGTCTCGAAAAGCCTGGAAGTCGTGCGCGAAATTGTAGTGTTTTTTTTTTTTCGTTGGTTGTGTTGAGTTTCACTTAGTGATTTTCTTAGTGAATTTTTGTTCCCTGTTCAAATTAGCCTTCTCGTTTGAGGCCGAATGTTGATTTACGCATGTTGTGTCCAACATTAAATAATTCTGCAAACTATGTCTTGCAAGTTATTCACCTTCTACCATTGAAGTTAAAAAGTTTGTTTTCAGAAAAAAGGGAGGGAGAGAGAGAAATAGCGTGGTAGGTTTTTGATCGGTTCCACATTTTTCTGGGGCGCTGAATCCGAATCTGAAGTTTCCCACCTCAAAAAAAGGCTGCTTTATCTCGAAATTTTCTACCTTTTCTCGTTTTCTTGCTTATATCTCGAAAGCTAAGCGTTTTTTTGTGGAACCATAGCAAAATCAAAGTAGACAAAATTCCTACATAATACATCCATCAAAGTTGAATATCGGGCCAATAGTAAGGCCGCTAGAGCCGAAAAATGGTCAATTTTTTCGCAATTCGCACATGAAACTGCACAAACCCCGGTGGCGAACTAAGGTACATACACTGAGAAGTGTAAAGTGAGGGTGAGTGTCACCCACGGCTCAATCAGCGATCCTGTGAGAGAAGAGCGAACGAATCCAGCCCGAGATGTTTAGAACTCTCCTAAACTACATCGCTAATGTGATGGCAACTGTCAGTTTGTGAGTTTTGGGAGGGAGGTTTTATGTGGACGTTGTGATTCTGCTATGGAACCAAGCTCACCTGTTTTGTGTTGATGGGTCATCCTGCCAGGAGAATATAAGTAATCGTCCCTTTTTTCGTGGGTTGTACTTCTTTACATGATATTTGCCGTGATGTAGAAGTTAGATGGTAAATTTTGCTTGTAGGGAATGAAGAAAGTGCTAGGTTACCCTTACATCAGTGTTTTGGGACCTGAGGCAAGAAAAGACCCATAGAAAAGGTCTCACATGGTGGGGCAAGTGTAACTCTAATCCCAATTTTTATCATGTTCATTACTAAGAAGTTAATCGAGCTTTTGGCTTCAACATTCATCCAATGTTCAAGAATGGTTTGATAAACCTTAGATCAAATTTTCAAAAAGATTGGATGGACATTGAAGGTGTGATGAGCGTTCAAAGTTGAACTAACGATTTTCTGGGTAACACCTACCCCAGTGTACCTTATTTATAAAAAAAAAAAGGCTCACTTATCTAGCTCCACAATTCTAGCAAAAGTTTTTGAGAAGGGACTAAAGCGTGACGTCACGAGGTTCTTTGAAATGAATAGTCTATTTTCGAACGATCAATTTGGGTTTAGGCGGGGCAGGTCTACAAAGCAGGCCATTCTGGGGTTGGCCGAATTTGTATCGAATTCCTTTGAATGTGCGGAATATGCCTCAGCTACTTTTGTAGACGTAGCCAAGTGTTTTGACTGCATTCCACACCAGCTCCTTATCGACAAGTTAGCAAAATATCATTTTTCGGACGGGGCTTTATCGCTCATCTCAAGCTATCTCACAGGTAGATGTCAGGCTGTTCATCATGGAAATTCTTTATCAAGTTTCTTGCCAGTCAGGTATGGTGTACCTCAGGGTTCAGTTTTGGGTCCCACACTTTTTCTAATTTTCATAAATGATTTGCCATCAGGTCTACATCCTCTTGAGACCCTTCTGTTTGCGGACGACACTTCTGTCCTGACGAAAAACGCATCTCTCATTGACTCTGACAAACGAAGGGTCTAAAAAAGAGATATCGGGGTGGTTCGCTAGAAATGGACTCTCTGTTAATGAGACGAAAACTGAGACTCTCTACTTTGGGTTGCGAGACTTGTCATCTTTGGTCGAAAACCCCCCCAAGCGTTAGATTTCTGGGAGTAGGTATTGGTGGATCCAAAGCTGAACTGGAACCAACACTGTGAGAACCTTGAATCTAGGTTAAATTCCATTGTTTTCCTCCTGCGTAGGTTACAGGAGAAGCTACCCAAAACTGCAGTCGTAGCAGCATTCCATGCTGCTTTTATGAGTCGTGCGACTTATGCCATCCTCTGTTGGGGTCATGCCGCGTCGGCTGCCGCAGTTTTCGCATGCCAACGCAGGGCTGTACGAGTGGTCGCTGGGCTGAAGTACCAGCAGGATTGTAAGCCAGCCTTCATAAGATTTAACATCTTGACCATCCCTGCGGTTTACATACTCGAAGCTACGTGCTACGTTTTCTCCAACTTACACGAGTATCATACCCCCACTCATGGGTATAGAACACGGCATGGGAGTGACTTGCTGGTGCCTTTTCACCGCTTGAAATTATCCCGCATCAGCAGTTCATGGTGGGGTATTAAATTTTTCAATGCCATCCCTAAAGAGTTGCGAGCGAAATTTACGGCAACAAACGTTAGGCCAAAACTTGTCAAGTTTTTTAAATCCATCGCACCCTTTGATTTTAATGAATTTTTCCTCAGTATAAAGAATGTATGCTCTAGTTAGGCATAGGTTTTGGAAATTAGGTATCTAATAGCTTGTTATTGATGTACTACCTACCGCTGTATTATTGAAGTAAGTTTTTGTGAGCTGTAATTTTGTAAGGAAATGAAAATAAGTACATAACCGAAAGTAGTCGTAGCGCTAAACCCCTGTTGAGCGGTTTTTCTTTCTTCTTTTTTTTTTTTATTTAGGAGTAGGCGAATTTTTAATTTCAGCCAAGTTGAAAAAATGTCGTATTTTTTATGCTTGATTGTGGCTAAACGGCTGAACTGATTCTAATCTTTAATGAGGTCATTCGACGCAGAATTTTATGCTCATCAACTCTGTAAGAAGTATGTGTTTGTCTACGATGCTTAGTTTTCGAGTTATAGGTACAAAACTGGAAAAAGTCTGAAAAAATCGAGGTTTTTTGGCCGCCAAAAGTTTTTCCGACATACACTGCTACCATTTTTGATATTTTGTTGTTCAGACCCATAACAACAATTTAAAAAAAAGAAGAAGTTTCTACATCATATCGTGCACGAGTCAAACCCTCAGTCTGGCGACTGGCATATCCGTTAAATTTCTGAAACTTGGCGTGAGTCGGCACTGCTGTGTTTATTAAATCCAAGCTTTGCAGAAGCGGCTCTTTCTGTGAAGTGGTGTTCAAAAAAAGCCTGGGAGTCAGCAGTAGGTATGCAATTTATTGGTCATATTGGTAGAGTTGCCGAACGCGTTGCAGTGAAGCTCAGGCGACGCTATAATAAATTCCTCCGAATTCGATTTCTCCCAAAAATCGCTCTTTAGAGCTCATCTCGTATTTTCTGTTTTCAGACTTTCAAAATGGAATCCATGATGCCAATGACCAAGAATGAAGTTGCCAGGACTGGGTGTTTCCAAGATTACTTGTAGCTTTTCATTTTTCATACAATTTTCATTCAAGTTTGGGGATATACTATTTAGATAGTCGCTGAATTTTTGATAGGAGGATATATCACATTCATCATGTGTACCAACGACAGTCACAAGATGGATCCCAAAACTTGGGCAGGTGCGTAATGATGTTCCACACGATACAAAATACTTCGTGGCAGTAGCGAAAACCCTAATCGATCAAAATAAGCTTTAGGGGGTTTTGGACGTTTTGTATGATGCGAGGACCTAAAGGGTGTGGTTGCGTTCAGAGTTGTGTGCCCTTTGGGATGTGATAGAAATATAGCTAATTTTTATTTTTATTTTTGTGTGAAGTTCCGAAGAGTAACACGCTGATGAGAATTAACTTCATTAAAACACGACAAACCCCGACGGTTGCCCAAATCCGTGAGAACCTCGGATCACTTGTTGCCGACGCTTTGTTCGGTTCAATCCCTCCAGAGCTCAAAGAAAGTGTAAGCGATTACTTTCTTGCCGTGTTAACCCAGTGAGTTCATCCAATCACGTTCTGTTTTCGGTCCAGATCGGACTGGTGCCCCAGTTGAAAGGACCGACAGAGTTTTCGATGTGGAGCTCCCCCAGTGAGCAGCTTGTGGGGAAATTGAAACTGCAGATCGTCCCTTCACAAAGGCATGCTCACGCCTTAACCCACAACGCAATACTTGGTTAGTACCTGAAAATTTGTAAGCCTTGAGGAGGTGAAAACTTTCCAACTATGACGGCATTCCTATTATTACGTTCAGAAATAGGGGGTGAAATAGAAGATATGATAGCCAAAACGAATGAAAAGGAGTTGAAACAAAAACTTTTAGAGCAAGAGAAAGTGTTTGAACAAATCCTCGAAGAGCGCGTCCAGGGCATCAGGAAAAAAGTCATGAGAGAATTTTTCGAATTGAGCTCATTGAAACTCAGGGATCTTTTCTATCAAATGGAGGCTGATTTCAAGGTGAGCATAAACTGCCCGGGAATAAATCACCTTCTCTTAATCATGTTTTGATTTTTTTAGGAAGAGTGGAAGAAAAGAGAAGTGGCCCTGTTGACAGAAGCTGAGCACGAAAGGATTGTCGGGATCCGACATTTAGAGGAGGCGATGAAGTGCGAGTTGAACAACGTCACTCGTCTACACGAAGACAAATACAATTCTCAACTTAAATTTTTGGTTGACTGGGAAAAAGCTACGGCCCACGACGAGTACCACGTGAAGACGATGTTCGTGTCATCAAAAGATTCAAAATGTCAAAATTTTGTTGTCATTTATTCTGGCGTGTAATATTTTACTTTCCGCAGGAAACTCCAGAAAAAATGGGCTAAGCTCTTCAGAGATGCTCAACAAACCTCTAACGTGACAACGCGGACTCGAATTGCCCAAATCCGCGCTTGCCACGAGGCTGAAATTTGGTCCGCCATCACCAGAGAAAGGGAACACGCAGACAAAGTATTTTACGAAATCGTCAAATTCAATAAGGTGAGTCGGTTTTAATGTGTGCCTTACGTAGTTAGAAATGGAACGAAATCGAACGTTATTGAACGCAGAATCGACTCCTGACGATGGACGAAGAAATGACCAAATTGAGGGACGCGTTTGCGGAAGCGTGCGCGGAGAGGGATCGGCACAAAGAGGACATCGAAGCTTGGAAATGTGTTTTACGGGACTTGTTCGTGCAATTTCAAAAGTTCATCAACTATGTTCTCAAGGAGATTCCAGGACAGGCCGAATATTTGCTCAGTTTGAGCGAAATAATGAAAAACCGCAAGGAGTGCTTACCGAGGGTAAACCCAGAAATTATATTTTTGTTATATTATTCACAATGGATGCCAAAGTAATGGAACACTCTTGAAAATTCCAATAAAGAAGGGGGGGGGGGGGGAAGACACGCTGAAAATGTGTTGGTTAACACAAAAACCCAATTTACTTACGTTTTAAAAATAAAATAAGGACAACGTGCCTGCGGCACACTTTTCATTTCAATGATACACCAATTTCCCAGAAGTAACTCGCTTCAGAATCAAGGGAAACAAAAAATGTCTCGCCCCGAGTCAGGATCGAACACAGATCTCACCCACCGCAAGCGTGAATGTGTGGATTCAACACAATCTTCGGTCGTAATTTTCAACTGGTCGTCAAACGTTGAACTGGTCATAAGGCGAAAATTGCGAAAACTTAACTACCATACTCTGTGGGGCAAACGCCGTTGTCCTCATCATAGCCATAGATGATGCTATCACTAAATAGTGATATTAATTAATTAATATTAATTAGTGATCACTGTTAATTTGTGACATCAGTGATGATGCAATGGAATGGGGAAATTTTGGGTGAATCAAGTTTGTTGAATCGGAGAAATGGGAGAACTTGGGGCTCCAATGAAGGAATTGGGACTTTGTAAGCAGGCAGCCCTACTCAACAATGAATGCAAGCCAGTTAATACCTACTCGGTTTACCATCTAGTTGTGCCCGCCAGGTTTTCAGCCCGATCGCCCAAACCCGTGGGGCGCTATGGGGCTAAAATGGGGCTACGGGAGGGTTTTTTGAAGGCTTTTGGCTATGGGGTCGAGTTAGGTGTCGTTTTTGAAGTATTTTTGGACGTAGAATCCATTTTTTGGGGTGCCGGAACGATCCGATTTCACTGTGGGGATCTATAGGGCTTTCATGGGGCTACAAACGGAATTTTTTAGGGTTCCCAGGAGGTCACATAATTTTCGAGTAAAAAACAGTTTTTGAAAAAAAAATCCAATTTTTTTAAATTGACGCAGAATTAAATTTATGCACAAGTAACCTACATCAAAGAATAATAAACATTTGCAGCGTTTTTTAATTTTATTTTTATTTATTTTTATTATTATTATTATTATTTTATTTTTTTTGTGTGTGTGATCCCGTAGGACACCCTGCATAACGGATGTTGGGGGTGTATCTACTTGCACAAAATGTGTTCCTAATTGTTTTCTAGCTTCATCATTAATTGTGTTGTGTGTCTGGCAGAATGCCTCTAGTGTCACATCTAGGATTACGCCGCCGGTGTCTTTGGAGGAAGAGAATGGGAGTGCATGAATATATATGGGCATAAGTATGCAAAGTAGTGTCGCGATCTGCAGACCTGGAAGGCGGTATCAATGCATAATTGTAATTGTAATCCATGGAGGCCGGGCCCGCTGACCCTGTCTTACGAGGGTCCGATCTCCAGGCTACTACGATTTAGTTGTCAACAATACTGGCCTTGGCAATGGACCCACGCGAAATAATTGGTCCCGCTCATCTGGCTTCCGTGGGCCGTCGGACGGCCGCCGTCCCCTAAGGATGCACAGTCCTCGGGTCCAACCAAAATAGACTGTGTGCAGCCATTGTAATTAACAATGAAACTAAACGGTCAGTGAGATGATAAATCGGCGGCTGGATTGTTCCTGAGCGGTGAAGCCACTCGCGGGAGAAGCGGCACCGCCCAATCTCGCCGCCGACAGTGGCGCTTCCCGTGGCCTGTCTCGGGACGACTGGTGGGCTGTGAATTTAATTGCAGAGTGAAGTCCATGCGGTCACAGATCCTATTCCATTGAGGTTAAAACTAAATACCCGGGTATTTTACATCTCTGGCCACGACTCGTCTTTCCGTCGAAAGATGATGACGCAATGCGGCTTGTGAGCCGTATAAAATTTACGTATTCACAGAATACACAGGAATCTTTGATAGTTCCATTTAGTTTGACTTCTTCCCCCACGAAATAAGGGTCTTATTTTCCGTGTGGACTTGCACATCGCACCTATTATACAAGGGGGGAAATTAACTGAACAGCGCATAAATACCGAACATGTGACAGACCGCGGGAATAGGAAACCTATTGTGTTCAGACGAATTCAAGCGAACATCAAGGTCACTGGAGGGGAATGCAGACGTCTGACTTTGAATTCATGGGATTCCTTTCTTCGGATAGACGAAGCTTATGGTGTAAAAAATTGATACCCTTGATGTATTATGTAAAATAATTGAATTAACGCCCATCGGTGAAAAAATGGTGGCATACTTTAGGGCTGCGCAGTGTAAAGAGACGAATTAATCTCACAATGACCGCACACCCGTTCGGCTATCGTTTGTCGTTGCTTCCTCATTGTCAAGCTGGTTTTTTGACGGGTTGATTGCATCCCACGAGAAGAATCACTATTGTGACCAACCAAAATCAAATGAAGGCGTGTGCTTGCACTGTTAACTGATCAGCGTTTAGTGTAGGCAGCCAAGCTTAACGTTCAACAATGGACCTACAAGACCACGATTGATGTACAATTATTGTAGATTATTGGGTAATTGGGCAATTGGGTAATTGGTGAACCTGTTCGTTTCGCTGGATCATCTTCAATCCACTTCGGTTTTATATCCAGGTTCGAAAAGACATCAAGGACCACAAGTACATGAGCGACCAGAAACAGAAAGTGGAAGAAAGCTGGGAAGAAATCCTGGTGAGGCCGGTTGACGACCGCAAAGAGGGGGGGCTTTTCGAATGGAAAAGTAAAATTGATTTGGACGACGAAGATGAGGATCGGATGAAGAAAAAAGACGCCAAAACCGAAGAGGAATATTTGAAAGAATTAGCCGAAGGTTTCTTAAACGGTGTTTTCTACTGGTAAGGCAGATCGTCTGTTTTCTGTTGCACTTGTTTGTTTCCACAGGTAAAAAACAGGAAGAATGTGTTGAAATGATCAAAAACGTGTCGAATTGGGTTATAAACAAAATCGAAGGTATTCAAGTTACACCTCCAGTTTCGTCGCTGGAGAGCGCAAGTAGCGTCCACGGGGAATCCAAGAGCTCGAGGGGATCTGACAAACCTCAAATCGTCGACCCTGAGGTGATGAAGATGCGTTTTCTTTGAACCTGTGCACTTTCGGCATACAACCACATAGTGCATGTTCTTTTAAAAAGTCTTATGATTTCTTAAGATGAATTTAAATTTATGTTCATCATTTGTAGATAATGAACTACGTCGACCTGATGGAAAAACAACTCCCTTGGCCGTTGGATATGAGGACGACCGAAAAAGAAACGCTGGAAGCGGAAGTGGCCAAAATGTCTGCGACTTTCCGCGGCTCTGTTCACGTCTCCGGGACCGACCTGGAAGTGCCAGACCCCTGTCCAGAGCCCTTTGTGGCCAAAAGGATCAACTCCATCCTGAACATCCTCGACGCTCACCCATATCTCAGGAAACTTCTCAATGAATCGTGATAATAGAGAGAACGAGTTCGTAATGTTGAACGGCGTGTATATGTTTGGGATTTGATATCAGTAATATTTTCTGGGTTCTATTGTGAAACTCAGGGAGCTTTATCGGGTGGTTATCTGCCGCAGTTCACTCCCACTTCCTAAACTGTACAGTTTGCAATCTTTTCAAAGGGTCTAGCCCGATAAAATACTGGAAGTGGGTTAGTTTACCATTTTATGGGAGTAGTATAACTCAGAAAGTACCTAAGGCGTATACTAGAAAATATGGGTTTCAGAGTAGGTTTTTATTCGCAAAACTCCAAGAAGTTATTAGGGAGTGTGAAAGATGGGATTCCGTCCAGTCGTCAGTATCACTGTGGTCGTCAGCTTGGTTGAACTACTCGAGATGGAGTTCGGGGATGGCAATCTATCACCGGATTTCGGGATGCAGCTCAGGGGGCAAGTGCAGGAGCCAGAAGAAAACATTGCAGCCTTTGCAAGGCCAGTGAAACAGCTGGCACGGAATGCCTCGCTTGACCAATTTCAGGAGGGGCTGCGAAGCGAGCGGGTGCGAGAAATGGTACTTTTTGGGGGCACCTGGCTCATTGAGGGCTGCTGTGGACTTGGTGGACGAGTTGAAGTGTCGGTGGCTCGAGCACAAGCCAGTGCCAGTGGCTTTATTTTGTCTTGGTTGGATTACGATTAACGGAAACCCCCCAACGCAAACAATCCATAGAATCAGCTACGAGATAGGTAGATCAAACGTAATGATAATCCAGCCACTAGGCTATTCGTCAAAAGGGTCCAAAGTTAGACTTTACAAACCAAGAAAGTTTGTTATTTAGGATTATCAGTTAATGACCTGGATGTAATTAAGAGTTCCCCACTAATTGACATATTATTCTTGTCACTTTCTTTCTTCGTTCTTTTCTTGAATCCCTTTCACTTATAAGAGGCCCAACAGTATAATAATATTATTATACCAGATGGCCCCTCCAAAAAAAAGAGTATCGCTTGGGGAACAACCCGATTTGTTCAATTTTTTTTAACTAGATATTATGATATCTAGATCATATAGATAATATAGATATCATATTATCTATGAAAATGTTCTTAATCATTTATTTACACGACATGAGTAATATTAAATATTAACTTTCCTTATTCAATCACAATGGTAAATGACGACATAATATCAAGTATGGAGTCACAAAAATTGACTGCACAATAATTGAATTCAATTATTGAATTATCACAATCTTAGGTTCTAAGCAGTGGACAATACCATTAGAAGTTACTTGAAAGTTTTTGAGAATAAAAAATCCTTAAACCATGTGGGTAAATTGTTTGGAAAATTTGAAATTATTGGGTGACAAATGAAACGGAAAATTTGAATTAATTATAAAAAATGATTATTGGCGTCCGAAATTGTTTATCAGAGGGGATCTAATTGAGTCGGGATCGTCTTTCCACTCAAAACTGTTTATTAGGAGCTATAAAAATGGGGCCAGTTCGGAATATCAATTATTCCATTCTCTGCCTATTGAGCATTGATGCAAATCGCGCGTAAACGGCTTGTGTGTTACCACTTCGACATTGCACTATCGCATTATGTGGTAACACTCAGTCCGATTCGGTGGGATTTGCATTGGCTGAGGATGGAATAATTGGTATTCCGAAACCGGTACCATTTTGGTTTATTATTCTTGGAATAATACACCTATGTTTTGGCGACGGAGGCCGACGACTCCGATCGGCCTCAAAATTTGACATTATCCGTTTCAAGAGACTCCAAAACCGAAATGTCCGTCCGCCGTCCGGGCCGTTTTGGGCAGTAGGAATTTTTTTGAATTCTGAAATTTTGACAAAATACTCTGTTCACCATCTAGTTCTGGCCGCAAGGTTTTCAGCCCGATCGTCCAAACCCGTGGGGTGCTATGGGGCTACGGGAGGAGTTTTTTTTTAAGGCTTTTGGCTATGGGATCGAGTTAGGTGTCGCTTTCGAACTATTTTTTTTTCGTAGAATCCATTTTTTGGGGTCCCGGAACGATCTGATTTCACTGTTGCGATCTATAGGGCTTTCGTGTGGCTACAAATGGGATATTTGAAGGATCCCAGGAGGTCAAATATTTTTCAAGTAAAAAACAAAAACTTTTTGGAAAAAAACCAAAAAATAATTTTTTTCTAAAAGTTTTTTATTGACAGAATTAAATTTCTTCACAAGTAACCTATATCAAAGAACAATAAACCCTAGTGCAAAATTTGCAGCGTTTTGTAGCTCCTATGCTGCCTAATTAGTGGAAAGACGACCCCGACTCAATTATCCCTCGTTTTAAATGATTATTTTATTTTTAGATTAAATGACTAAGAATCTTAAACATCAGCTAGGTACCTTCACCATTGATTTTTTCCTTTCTTATCCAAAAGGTACATTATAATATAATGTACATATTATGTACATAATAGGTTCATATTATGGAAAGAAAAAAAGAGTATACTTACCTACTTATTTGGCGGAAAAAAACAAAAAAGAATAGTATAATGAATTAGGAGGTAAAAAAGAGTATAAACACTATAAAGAGTATAACAATATATTATAGAGAGTATAATAATATATTATTATCTGGTAACCATACCTTCAAGCAATTCACGAACTTGATACATTTCCATCAGAAGCTTGTAAATTAAGCTCATTTTTTAAGGCATTCCCCAAAGTTTCCACTTGCCCGAGAGGCTGATATATTTTTAATTTCTCCGTTTCGTTCTTATTTTTACCGTAAGGGGTTCATTGTTAGATGTGCCATTAGAGGGAAGCTACGCCGAAGTTTGCGTAATTATAATAATAACTCCCGGTTGGAACGAGAAACGGCTCTCGTCATTCCGATTTTGATTTTTTCCATCTGATCTTTTTTTAACTTGTGATGAATGGGCCGCCGGCCCATTAGAGTAATTAGGAACATTCCACAACCTTTTTCCAGGGAGTGGTTGTGTTTTGCACAGTGCAATTACGCTCCTTCGATGTGAGTAAGATGAGCTGTGGCTTTATGGGTTTTTATCCTTTAAAAAATTCCGATGCGATGACGAAAATCGGACTCCAGATTCGTGTTTAGCACGCCTGACAACTCTTCAAAACTTCCGACCGTGCCCTTTTATTGACATAGAATTCTGGGGTTTTCCATTTAAATAGATTACATCGAGATAATCTGCCTAATGCACACGTCAACTGGCTTCCGTCCCTTCAGTTCTGTGACGATCTTGAAGAGCTTCTCTGCTTCAGCCTGTTCACAACGTTGGACTCGTATCCTGTCTAGTATATCCACGAAGCATTCCAGATGACTCTGACGCGGGAAACGGATTGCGATAATACGGTAAGCTGCGGGGATGACACGGGTTTTATCGACGTTGTTATAGTGAATACAGTGCATGGACTGTCAGTAATTGAAGAAGAACCAATTGCGGTGAGTAGATGAAATTTTAAAATTTTGTTTAACTTAAAAAAATTTGGTAAGTAGGTACCTACCTACTTGATGATTTTTTCGAAACGTCGCTACCTACTTTTTGTGGTATTCTTTGGTTGGTGTAAAAAGTGGGATTTTCTCTGGAAGGTCGTCGAATTTGGTCTCTGAGGGGTGACCACTGCAAACAGCGGAAACGGGGGCTTGTCATCTGGCGCGAGCCCCTCGAGCTCCTACTCTCACGATAACCCAAAAATAGACGGTTTGTTTGGCTCTCTCACCCTCCCGGCTCAACCGATTACTGACGGAAGATGAAAACATGCCAACATCTTACGCGTAAATTAGTTGTTTTTCAAGAGTGTACATTCTTTCCACTTTACGGCGGATTTTATTTCACTTGGTAATCTCATAAGCCGCACAAAGTTCATAAAATGTGCGAGGTAGAGGTGGTTCATAGTCGTTGAATAGCCAATTGAAAATGAGGGACGAGACGAGTTGAACATTTTGAGTTTGTCGTCAATATGGCGCCGGTTTTGAGTGGAAAGGCGCCAAAATGGGTCGCGTTGTCGACGTTTATTGAACCCACTTAATACGAGCCCATTCTCCCCTTTATTGAGGAGTGTGATGAGATCCACTACGGCCGGAAATTGATTGGCTCTCATTGGATCATAAACGATCATGATTCCTCCAATTTCTGATAACAGTTCATCACCCTAGGGCCGTCTCATCGAACTGCTCAAGTGGTAAAGTGAGGGACAAGTGACAGCGCCTGACAGTTCGAGTTTGAGGTCTGCTTTGGGATAAACGTTCCCGGTTTCATTTTAATCACGTCTTTCATATTACTTTACAAAGATTCGAATTAAACCCTGACGGATTCAGATTTCTTCGAGATTCATTACCATATGAAGTTGTGAAAGATGAAATTGAAGGCCGCCGTACTCTTATTATGAAAACTCGCCATCTCTTCACGTGCCATTATCTTGTTTCCCTCCTCGTAATTGTCTTGATTGAAGCCCATTCACTTCAGACCAGAATAAAAAAAAAAAAAAACACCTCTTGCTGGGAGAGTTTTCGTCGAGTTTGAATGAGTATCCAAGCGCGAATGCTGTGGAAGGGGTACTTGGGGGAGCTGTGGGGGACTACGCCTGTAGACCTAAAAGGATTGGATCAGTGCAGGAGGGATTTGTTCGTTGTCTTGTGAGGTACAAAATGAGATAATGGCTGGGTTATTTATTGGTTTCATAACCAGTTTACAACAGTTTGTTAATTTGTCAATAAACTCACACCACCAAACTGGGATTCGGTTTAGATGGAGGGTTTCATCTCAAGTTTTCACGGTGGGGATCAAGATTTTTCAACGGCCTCAAAAAGTGCAGTGCAGGTTCCAAAAATTCAATACCCTTCCGCCATCCACGCCATTTTGGCCATGAAGTCTTTTAACGTGGTACATGTTTTTACGAGTGTGTGCTGGTTGAAAGCGTGACTGCGTGACCATAGAGATCCCCCAGCCTCACCTCCCGACCCAAACGTTCCTGATTTTGGAGTAGGGAGGATTCCACCCCGCCATCGTTACCCAACAGTGAGCCCTCAAAGCCCCACCCCTTCCACATCGTTCTCGAGACGGCTCCCAATCGGTTCTCCATTGAATATTGTTCTGTTGTGAGTTGCATTAAGAACGATTTTTTCTTCAGTTATTAAGAGTTGCATAATATATACATATTATGTAATTGAAAAATTATGAATGGGCCATCACCTTGTAGAGCACCTGCCATGTTTTCTTGCGATGATCCTTGATCAAAGCTGAGACACTCCGGGTCTGGGGCTGTCCCCCAGGTGAGTCATAAGACAATACAGCATGTATCTATTTATCTATTTTTGACGTAAGATCCGTTTTTTGGGGTCCCATGTATGTCCTAACTGTACACAAGTATTCAATTATTTAATTTTAAAAAAAAGTTTTTTAACAGCATTTTTTGCACAATTTACACAAAAGAATGATCAACCATTAAAACCCTTTCATTTGCAGGGTTCTTATAATGTAGCTAATGAGGTATCCATCCAGTGGTGTAGTGTATATTTCGTGCAAAGCTTTCTTCCCAAATCACCGTGGCTTCGCTCATCGCGGGGAACTCCACCTCTCATTTAGTCGTTCACACGCTGGTTTCTGGTCCGTCTGATCGACGTCTATGCCTTCCCTGCCCTCCCCCAACCCTTAGCGCGTCTGTTCAAGTCCGGTTGCTACCTCTGTGGCGGTTAAACGAGTGTGAACCGGTGACCTGTGCGCTACGCTATTGCCACCCTCCTGCCAAGCAAAATTTATCGCAGCAATACAAGGTACCCTACTCAAAAATGAAAACATAATATGATAATAACTATGATATTATCATAGTTATTAAATAGTTTTCGCGTTAAAAGAAAGAAAGATCACTCGTTAGCAGAGGGTTGTTTGAGTTCTATTTGCTCTTTTTATTATTTTCATTTTAACATGGTAGGTACATGTTTTTTACTACATATTTTTCAACTTAAAAAAAAAATTTTATCTCTCCTGCCTGTAAATTGACCCAACCTATATCCCCAGACTCCGAACACCTAAAGTTTTGAGACACCACAAGCATTTATTTATAAATTGTTGCTCACTTATTCCTCCAAATGTGGCTCATTAAATGTGCACCAATTTTGTGCTTGCTTGGAGCAACTTGTACAATTTGTTTTTAAAAATTAGCCATCTAACGCCAGAGATTTAAAAACTCTATTCTCTCAATAGACTGTGATTTGAGAACGTTCACAGTTGCAATAGTGACCAGTTGAAATGACTCGACAGCATTATCCATGCTAATTTAATTCTTTCACTCATTCTTTCCATGAGTAATTGATTGATCGGATCAACGACCGATTAGCTGAAAAATTTTCCGAACCAACGGTCATGACTTATTGATTCAATAATATTGAAGTCGTTTCGTTGCGTTCGGAAATTTGAAAAAAAAAGAAAAAAAAGTGGTATCAGTCGTCAAGATAAGAGGTTGAAAACATGATTTGAATGCCTTTTCTAATCCATGGAAATTTTACGTTGACAGCTTATGAAAGTTCCTATTCATTATCTTCATGATAACAGCCGCTGATATTATTTGCGAATAGCGTACTGGTAATGGTGTTGACAACAATTGTCAAATTTCCGAACGCAATGTAACGACTTCAATATTATTGAATCAATTATTTCAATGATTTTGTGGAGTGAATTGTTGACCAACGCTCAGCACATTCAACCAACAAAATTTTAGTGATAAGACTATTGAACTACGAAGTAATTAAATTTTAATGTCTTCAATAGTCTCATCACAATAAATTTATTTGGGAGAAAATGCGATAACAGTTGATGCTACTTTGACCGTCTTATTTGGTCATCATTTTGTATTCTTCTAGGTCATAAAGAAATCACTTTTTTGGGGGGAATGTGCACTTACTTTTTATAAGTTCACAGGCCAAAATTTTTCTGAGCGACACTATTACTCGTCTCATGTAGAAGTTGATTGTAGGAAAAAATATTCCCAGAAAATAAATTCCTGGAATGACCCCTTGTAAAAAACGCTGCAAATTTTACTCAAGGGTTTATTATTCTTTGATATACGTTACCTACTATTGCGGAAAATTTATTCTGTCTTGAAAAAATGTTGGAAAATTAAAAAAAAAAAAATTTTGTTTACTCGGAAAATATTCAACCTCCTGGGATCCTTCAAAAATCCCATTTGTAGCCCCATGAGAGAGCTCTATAGATCCCCACAGTGAAGTCGGATCGTTGCGGGACCCCCAAAAATGGATTCTACCTCCAAAAATACTTCGAAAACGACACCTAACTCGATCCTATTTCCAAAAGCCTTTAAAAAAAACCCTCCCTTAGCCCCATTTTAGCCCATAGCCCCCCACGGGTTTGGGCGATCGGGCTGAAAACCTTGCGGACACAATATAGAATACCTAGATGGTAAACTAAGTACTATTAGGTATTTCGACAAAATTTAAGATTTAAAAAAAATTCCTACTGCCCAAAACGGCTCGGACAGCGGATGGACATTTCGATTTTGGAATCTAGACCTATTGAAACGAATAATGTCACATTTTGAGGCTGATCAGAATTTTCGACCCTCGTCGCGATTACATAGGTGTATTATTCCAAGAATAATAAACCAAAAAATCCCAGGTGTTTCTCTTCTCATTCGTAATTTTAATCAATTATAATTTTAGTTTTGATTTTTATCTGATTTCTACTAAAGTATTTTGAAATACATGTATCCGTTGTAACATTAACAAATTCGCTAAAAGTATATATTGTTGAGGTTATTCAATGATCTCTGAGGGGTGTTAGTGAAGTTTTCTTCCTGATTTTCATGGAGCTCCTCTCCCAGGAATTTTCTTAGGGCATTTATTCCAGTAAAATGGGTGAAACACGGAAATGATTGGTGGAAGTGGTTTTAATCCCTCCAAATAGCCCCAAATTGCACCATCGGGGGAAGTGAGGTCAACTTTTGGCGGTGGTGGCCCGAAAACTGCTTATTTTTACATTTTTGGTTTCGGCCTTTTTCATGTAGAAAAAGCGTTACCTTTCTTTTTTAAGTGGATAAAATCCTGCGTCGAATGAGTACCCTATTTTCTGGTTGGGCTGCGGATCCGCACTTTACCTTGTTTTGCTAGACGCCGCCCACGCCAAAGGGTTACGCACTCTGACGCCTGCGAGATATAAAATGGGAAGAGTCGAAATATTTATAGTTGTCAACCCACTAGTGAAGGTTAAGGGGAAATTATTTTTAGTCCAGGTGGTTAGGGGGGGAAAAAAATTGGCGGAATGGGCGGCACTAACTGAGGATTTGACAGGTGACAAGTTCAAGTTTCGTGACGCACTAGCCGGGACGGTGGTTTTTACCAGACAGTTGATGAATGTTTACTCATAATCAGTGTGAATTAAGGAATGATTAGGAAGAACCAAAGATGTATACCCTCTGGATGGGCCAGACCCTATCCCTCCAACGCATAGAACTGTGCCGTAAAAGTCGAGGGGCTTCCCCAACCCTCGAGGCTCAAACGCCTTGAAAAGCATTGAATCCTCCCGGTTTTTCTTACTTTTCGACTCTGCTGTCTCGTAATACAGAGATTGACACTTTTGCAAGGGCCCTCGAGATCCCCTATTTCCCTATCGAAATAGTTACCTGTTAGGGTGAAAAGAGGGTAGGTTGGGTGCAGAAAGAGTTTGTGAGGGCATTTTGAAATAAACTACTTATAAATCATGTTGGCTAATTTCTTATAATAATTATTAAGGTGAATAAAATAAAAATGAAGCTTTTATTCACATTACCTACATTCTTATTCCTAAAATACTTTCTACCGATGAATGATTGGCTCACATAAAAATTGTCCCAGGACCATCTTGACCTTTTTTTCTGCATGAGGATAAGGAATCGCCATGACAATAACCCAAATGCAGAACAGTTTTAATGTGCTCTTAGAAAGCTCATATTCAGAAATTCCGTAAAAGCTTCAGACAGTGGTAACTGTGGCGAATTTGGCGCTACCGAGCAAATCGCTTAAGCGGCAACATATCCTATCTCCTACTTTAATACGTTATACATAGGATATGTTGCCGCTTAAGCGTCGCAATACGTTTTCGAATTGGTTGACCGCGTGATAGCCGCAAATGAAAATCACAAGAACGACGAAGAGGTCTCCGCATTGCCTATCGATGATTTTTCAGCCTCTTTATAAAGATAATATTAAATACGTAGTATAACTGCCAAATTTTGGTTTTGCTGTTCGTCGTTTGGACGAAAAACTCAACTGTGTTCATTGTTGTGAGGCTTTACGCACTAGCGAGACAGATCTGAGCCCTTATGCTCATTTCACAGACTTTGTATCTAGAGGGTATCGTATTAGACCTTCCCCTGACGTACGTTAGCCAAGTTTATTTACCAAACAGTATTGTGCGAAAAGCACGACAGACTAGATAGGTACCAGAAAGATTTTGTTGTTAGCTTCACCACTTTCAAAGCAATTTTTCAACGACATGCTTCCAACAGCATATTTAGCTGCCATACCTTGAGTCTAATAAAATCTTTGAGGAGTTTGCTGATCAAAACCCTTTGTCACCATCTGACCAGGCAACATAGCACAAATGCCACCTTACCCAAAAAGGTCTGTACTTACCTATTTAATAATGTCTGAGTTGATAATTTATTGTATATCGTCACTCAACTTCTAACACCACGTAATTGACATTTACGCAACTTTAGAGGAGAGGCAAAAAAGCTATTTTATCAATAATTGATAAAACACTGTAATTATTACAGTGTTTTATCAGTCACGGGCTCTTTTTCTCAGTTATGCGATGTTTTATCAATTAAGCGCTGTAGTCATTAAATGACTACAATGAAATGAAATGTATCGCTTTTTCCTTGTTTTGTTGTTTTCAGGTGACCTTGGCATGTCTTCGGCTACGTTAATACCAGGTATTAACATAGCCGATAGGTCCTATCAAATGGAATGAGAAAATAATTTTGGTCAATTACGTGGTGTTGTAACTAACCTAAGTGACGATATGTATATACTCTACACAATGCTGTTATTTTAGTTATAAGAATGTAATGTAAATAGCTGCTTCATTTTTATTTTACTCGCCTTAATTAGGTATAAGAATTTAGCCAACATGATTGTTGAGTAGTTTATTTTAAAATGTCCTCACGAGATCTTTCTGCACTCAACCTGGGTACCCCTTTTTCACAAGTTTTCACCCTATTACCTATTTCGATAGTTGAATAAGATCTATCGAAAGCCCATGCAAAAGTATTTATCTCAGTATTACGAGACAGCAGTCGAAAAGTAAGAAAAACCGCAAGGAGAGTCCTCAAAAGAGTGGGGGAATCCCTTCGACTTGGGCACGCTTGCCCTCCCGGTTTCGGCCCATCCCGAGGGTATAATATTACATCTTTGGGAATAAGTAACTACTTAGCGGGAAAATCCCCAAGTTGAGATATATCTCAACTTGGGGATTTTCCCGCTAATTAGTTAGTTATAATAGTATTATATTATTAACATCACGTTAGAGACAAAAATTTTGTTGACATTTAATGTCTCTATATATACTGTCATTGTACAAACAGAGCGTTGAATAATGAATCAACTGATTGCAAGACAATTTACTTTTTCCATGACTGAGAAACCACCTGTCAGTCCTAAATAGGAGGTAAACCCGCTATCAACAAATTCCTATCTCTTTCCTGTTGTTTAAAGCCGCCGTTTTTTCCCATGGAAAACCCGGGACTCGCCGTGTTCGAGGAATACCCACGCAGCCTACCGAAAAATATTAATAATTAATATTCTTATATCTGGAATTATTCCAAGCCCGACATGACGATACCTACTTCTAAACGGGACTTTCCTCATCCTGACTCCGCCAGTGTAATTAGCGCACCTTTCCTTCTTAACGACGGTCGATTTAAAAATCTCAGGTCCGCATATCTCACAAGATTGATATTTTGCGAATATTTTTCCTCATTTTTGTATCCTGTGAAAGAAACCGGTTACTATGGACGAGGAAGGATACGATCCGCCTGGGTAACCAACTCTGCCCTCTCTTTTGCAAGCCTCAGGAGCACTTGCAAACTGTAGGCATGTCAAAAAATAAAAGCCAAGCTGGAGGTATAACTTGAGCTAACTTTAATGCCAATGTAAAAATTTACCTAGTAGATTTCCATCTTAAAAATTAATTTTTGATAATAATTGAATAGGTAGGCAGATCAATTGCAAAAACGTTTTGTCTTGAACTGATCAACAGTGGGTTTGACTTTTCCGAACATAAATAAATAAATTTGTGGGAACGGCTACCAACCAGGGGAGAAACCACGATGTTTACCTACCAGGTAATCAACGGAGTCTCACCTTGAACTTACGCCCGGACGACACATTGTTCACTAAGAATATCTCGACCACCAGAAGGCAAATAGAGTCCATATTATGGTACCGATGACTCTACGGCGAGATATTCACTACGGCTGTTGGTCCGTCAACAAGCTGGGTCAGCGGCCCCCAGCTCTCCCCCCTCAGCCGTAGATTGCTCTGGCTAGCTTAACGTTCTCAGCAAAAGAAGGCATGCTTTGACAGCAGGGGCGGACAGGCAGGTCGGGCGATCGGGCGTCGCCCGAAGGGCCGACGGTCCTGAGGGGCCGGTCGAAGCTGGAGAAAAATGTTTTCCTACAGTACTAAGCCAGAAAAGAAAAACTCAAGACATAAAAGAATCTGGTTGGCTTTGTTCCTCATAGGGTGGATTGCAAGTTCAATAAATGCGTAATTTGTGCAACAAGATTTTAAAACAGTATAGCCTCATGGCCTCATCGCATGCAAGACTTTTTTTGATTTTCAACAAACTTTTGGTAAGTAACGCTTTGCACGACCCAAGTCGAGTATTAGAGGAGTTTTTCAACATTTAAAATCATCAAAACAAGGCTGAGGCAAACTCTGAGTGACAACAATCTGGAGGATCTTTTGTTGATGGCTTGCAAGCAGGAGAGTCTGGCCGGAGCACTGAGCCAAGGGGCTTAGGTCATTATTGCCCCTCCTTGCCATCGCCTTCTGCTTGGTCCCTTCTCCATCCCTTCTCTATCGCGTTTTGTGTGCGATATGTGTTCCCGTTTTGGTTAAACATTCTTGGAATAATACACTTTAGTATTTGCAACAGGGGTAAAAAATTTCGATCGTCCTCAAAATTTGTAATTATATCTATACAAGATGAAACTGAAATGTCCGTCCGCCGCCCACGACGTTTTGAGCAGAAGGAATTCATTTGAAAATCTGAAATTTTTGACAAAATACTTGGGTCTCCTTTTAGTTGAACTCGCAAGGTGTTCAACCCGATCGCAAAAACCGGTGGGGGCTCAGTGGATCTAAAAAGGGGCTACAGGTGGGGTTTTGGAAGAGTTAGGTGTCGTCTTCGAACTATTTTTGAACGTAAAATCCATTTTAGGGACTCCTAAAAGCTTCCGACTTCACCGTTGGGATCCATGGGGCTTTTGAAGGAAGCCAGGAAGTCGAATAAGAACTCATTTTTCGAGTAACCTTGATAATTGATTTTACGGGGTCCTTCATCCGTCCAAACACTAGACATGAAAATTAAAAAAAAAAAAAATTTACGATGGGTCTGAAATTGAGCCTAGAATTCGAAAGAAATTAACAAGCGGGGGACATACATGAGAAGGCTTGGAGGGCCGGAAATGCCCAAAGCCTCTCGGCTCAATGCTCCAGCCAGATGCTCCTCTTGCGAGCCTTCTTTTTATTGTTGATAAGCTGTGATTATGTACTCAACTGAAGAAATATGCTAAATGCATCTTAGTTTGAAGCGCTATTTTGTTTGCATAAACGGTAATAACTAATTCACATACCAAGCGCCACTTTTATTTTTTCAAAATATAGGCGCTGTTATTTTTCTCTTTCACCTAAGTAGGTATTAGGTTCACCCATGGGAAGCTGCAGGTATTAAAAGTATGGTCTTTGGATAGGTAACTGTGTGTGTGATGGATGGGGCGGGGTAGGGCCGGTCAAATTGAATCGCCCGGGCCGGTCAAAACCGCCTATCCGCCCCTGTTTGACAGGTCTGGTGGACGTCCAAGAGAGGTTCATTCGATCCCTCGATCTTGTGTGCTGAAGACGGATGCCTGAGCCACCTTTGCCACGGGAACCCCCCTTTCCGAACATAATAATGAAACCAGAATGCGACGGGGGGGGGGGGGGGGGGGGGGTCAAAATATTTGTAGTTTGCCTCCACGGACTCAAAAAATGAATCAAACAGCACGCTGCTCAGAGCTCACACAATCAACTGGTCTGATGACTGATGGCAACACGATAGCAAATTTCTTCATCGCACGATAGAAGGTGTGGAAGGTGGTCTCGGGAAGCTATTCCGCGCTATGGTTTTTGCGATTTATCGATGATTTCTTGTTATCGATTTGTAGATCTGCTTACCGATCCAGGAACTACGTTAAATTCCTTATTAGAATCTATAATAACCATAAAGTCTATTTTCCTCCTGACTTTGATTTTTCGTTCTCCTGAAAAATTTGCTTCCGAAAAATTTGCTCGTACTAGAATCACTTTTTTTTTTACTTTTACGCTCACAACGTACAGAGGTTACATATAACTCCATAGTAGGTACGTATTTTTACAGGCCTGTAACTTAACCTTTTTCGTGAGTTAAATGACACAAATCTTTCCATAGGTGATGTTTCAAATTGTTCATCCATGACGGACAGTAACTGTTGAGCTTGTTAATGATACTTTTTCTCTACCAGATGATTAAAAGATTGGGACCGGTACCGACTCAAAATTTTGAATCAATTCTCCGATACTTCTGCAAAAGAAAAAAAATCAAAAAGTATAATTTTTTGGAAAAGAATCGATAGGTACCCTTTTTCCACTGGCGAATCTGAGATCCTGGCAAACAAATTCCTTGTAACGTACTTATTTTCATATTCTTAAAAAGATGCCGTTGAAAGCGCTCAATCCACTATAATAATAGAAAATTTCTAAGAAATTTTAGAAATTTTATCTTTAAATCTCTATTTAATAGAGATGAGACTGATGGAACATGGTCATGCGTGATTTCACAACGTCGGAAAACGGTGCCTTTCCTTTGGCGATTTATCGGTTCTCATTTCACCTTTTTCCCCGGAGATAAGAGTATGCCTAATTGGTTTTTAGATTACGAAAAATCAATCACCAGTTCCTCATTTATCAGTCCAGATAGGCGTCTTTCTGCCGTCGATCGAGCACACTGAGATTGAACTCGAGCAAAAAATTTCCTGACCTTCGGACAGTTCTTGTTATTTTGTAGTTGGAGTCGACGGAGTAAAATGATTTGGATAAAATAGACAGACTAAAATTTAATTAACATTTAATGTTGAAATATTCGTCTTTTTTCAATAATGCCGGCTTTGATAGTAATTGAAAACAGACTGATGCGTTGTGAAAGTTGATGCATCAAGTTCAATATTTTGGGTGATCCCACGAAAAGTGGCATTTCCCAGTCCCTGCTGGGGACTCCCAGCCATTTTGCAGGATTCAAAACGATGAATTAAGACATTTTTTTTATTGCCTGGTTCAGAGCTCCTTTACTAATTTTGATTTCCCCCAGAAAATAATTTTCTTAATAATTAAGAAGATTAAGATTCGGGAATAATAATTATTATTATTCCCGAATCTTCCTGCGTAAAATTTGAACTTGAAGTAGAACTGGTCATTCATCTGGCTGGCCCCTCTCCAACGCATGGTTCTCGATACAATTTTTTATACTTTCCATCAGAAGGCTATATCCATGCTAACCAAAAATTTATTACCTATGGAATGGTGTTGATGATGTTGACCATTTCAATGAATGTGGGTGGAAAGTTGTTGAGGGTTGGTCAAATAATTGACTGACTCTCAACAACTGTCCACCCACATCAATCTTAATCTCGGACATAATGAGCTGAAACAAACTTGAGTAGGGCTGCTCTGGTTTGATCCATTCATAGTTTTGAATCATTCATCGGGCATTTCTTCCTGTAACTTTCCCTCTTTGAGCTTTGAGGGGTTTCTTCCGTCAAGTTGGTGCTTTTGGTTCCTGTCTTCCTGCCGCATGCATCTTTTCACCTACTTTCCTGCTAACCAGGAGTCGTTGGATGCATGGTATTAAAAAACTGTATGTTACTTGCCTTTATTCATTGTCATTCATCTGGTAATGTTCGTCAATTGAAATTCATCTTTATAAATTCGGAGTTATGATTATGAATGACGAGGTGTCGTGCCTAGTAGTTGGAAAATAGGGTACCCAGGTACCACCTCTGTCTTGAAATCAACTTTAGGTCCAAACATTATTCACCAAAATATATTGGCCAAGTCGGACTGTTTTATATTTTTGTATTACGCTCTAACACTCGTTTTTGAAGTGTAAATGTATTTTACAAGAATTTTGTTTTCCTTCCTTCTAATACAGCTAACTGAGTTTCATGTCTTTCATCTGGATACATTTTGATGGGCCCTTCTGCCAAAGCTAGTGGAAGTTGAGCGTTCCCCATCATGGTGGCTTACTCTTGAGTTGAAATCAATACATAACATATTTTTTGGGGTGTTGTAGAAAGTGCCGTTTTTCGTGAAATCACCTATTCGACAAACGTGAATATTGAAGTTGAAAATAAGAGGAGATCGTGTCGGATTTTGGGAGGGTAGGAGATACCAGATGCCAACTCAAATCAATTCATTAGAAAGACCCTCAGATTTACTTTTAATAGCCCTCTTAAGAAGGTTCGTTGTAAAATTAGAAAATTAGGTTAGCCAATTATACTTTTTTGCTCAATGTTATACTTGACCGGTGCCCTCATAAAGGTAGAGTGTCGCTGAATCGTACATTCAGTCAGGAAACAGTTCAATTCAATTCAGCATGCCGAAACTAATTGAGAAAATACCGGCCGTAACAAACACAACCCACAGAAAATAGCCTTTTTCGGTCATAGTACCCAGTTGTAAACTTGAACTTGACATAGAGAAGGAACAGGCAACGAACTTTGGTAAATAAAAGTGGCCTTATGATAATCGCAAGGCCTTTCTACGTGCTTCGCCAAGAAGTAGTTAAGTTCAGACTTTGGCCTTCAGGATACCGGTTGGATGGCTCGGCGTTATAATTTTTTTTTTTCTCTACCGACGCCACGGAGAAATGACGTAAAAATTCAACTGACGTCATCATTGCGGTCGGCGGATGTGAAGAGAAGTCTGGACATAAAGGGCCAAATATTTTGCTTTTGTGATGAGACAACTCTATTGTTATCTACGTGATTAGAAAGAGCTGGGAAGGTTCCCAAATCATTATCTTCGGGTTAAAGACACTCTCCTGATTAGTTCATCCATCGCATGTGAAAAGACACTTTCATTATTGATTCCTCTTTTCCTCTTCTTTTTAATTAAGGTTTTTTTTGTTTGTTTTTTAAAAGGATTTTTGTGGCTACTTTGTTATCTGGTTGACTGCATTCGGTCTGGCAGTCTTTTTCAAGTGGGTTTTCTTGGTCAGTTAGGACCTTCATCAAGTACTCTTCATGTCTTGCATTGTCAACGTACTGCAGGATTTCCATCCACGTCCTCTCAGTGCTTGGCACTCATTGTTTGGCAGTGGGCTGTCACCTTCCACGCCCTGGAAGCTGGGTGGTTTTAACTCCCACTGATGATTATTGATTCTCCACCAAGAAGATGCGCAGGTCCACCTCAGCTTGCAGGTTACAGCTGTCATCGAGGCAGCAGCCCGAAACGGCAGTTTCACGTGAGGCTTGTCGAATCGGAAGAAAGAGTTCAAACTCGAAATTCGATCTCGTCCATTAGACTTCTATAAAAACCGCCCTGGCAATCGTTCAAAAGGTTCGTACCGCTCATATTTTTCACGAAACCCTCACGCACAATAGGCCGTCGGATTTAGTGAAACCTTGATCTTGTTACGTACCTTCCCTTGACCTCGTAGTTTTTAATTGGCCATTTAAAAAATGTATTTTTATTCTATCGTAACTCTGTTTATTGGTAAATAGCTCAGAATTTTCACGCTTATTTAAAAGTCGCTCACCAAAGTAGAATAAATTATTTAATGATAGCTTGCACTCTGACAGAGGGGCCTCGCTTCGCTCAGCCGACCACTTTCTCGGACAGGAGGGGGGGGGGGGGGCTTGCATCGTTCGTCCGTTTGTATAAAAAAAAAACGCTGCAAATTTTACACAAGGGTTTATTATTCTTTGATATACATTACTTGTGCAGAAATTTAATTCTGTCAATGAAAAAATTAAAAAAAAAGTTTTTTTTTGGATTTTATGTTCAAAAATGTATTTTTTTCAAAAATTCCGTATTTTTTACTCGAAAAATATTTAACATCCTGGGATCCTTCAAAAATCCCATTTTTAGCCCCATGAGAGCCCTATAGATCGGCACAGTGAAATCGGATCGTTCCGGGACCCCAAAAAATGGATTCTACGTCCAAAAATACTTCGAAAACGACACCTAACTCGATCCCATAGCTAAAAGCCTTCAAAAAACCCCTCCCGTAGCCCCATTATAGCCCCAGAGCGCCCCACTGGTTTGGGCGATCGTACTGAAAACCTTGCGGGCACAACTAGATGGTAAACCAAGTATTTTGACGAAATTTCAGATTTTTAAAAAAATTCCTACTGCCCAAAACGGCCTGGACGGCGGACGGCGTACGGCGTACGGCGGACGTACATTTCGGATTTAGAATGTAGACCACTTGAAACGGATAATGTCAAATTTTGAGCCCGATCTGAGTCGTCGACCCCCGTCGCGAAAACATAGGTGTATTATTCCAAGAATAATAAACCAAAAGGTGATTAATGTTAGCTGCCTATAGGCAGATGATCTGCCAGTCTGTACGACCCGTTGGAAAGTTCCGATCAGTACATTTTCACTGCCAGGAACTCGTGAGTGCAAAGGCCCGTGCAACCACAGCCACAATCCACCTTGACACTGGGAGCCTTGAAGAACTTGACAGATCAAACAGGGAGACAGTTCGGCTGTATTCTGCCTTGTGTGGGTAGTCGAGCAGGCGGTTCGTCGCTCTCTGATCCACTTGTACACCGACCCATCTGATCAACTACCCTTGACGATATTATCCCGTGTTTATTCACGAATTAGTTGCTAATTCGACTAAATTTGCGATACCTTGACTTTCTGCAATTTCCGCTAAATTGCTAACGTTCATTAATGCTGTCGGTTATTAATGCTAAAGAAGTTATCAAAAGGGAAACGTTCAACGTATTGTAAAGTAGCATAATCTCTAAAACCAGCAAAATTAAACGCGCCAGTGACTCGGGTTCGTTGCCAACTTTCCTCATAATACATCAATAAACATAAGTTTCTCCTTGTTCTTAATATAAAACGCAACGTCGAGCACAGATGAAAAATATCGATGTTGGCATCGATGTCACCATCGTGAAGAAATCATATAGAAGATCATCGAGAAGAAACATCGATCCTCGATGTTTTGAGAAGTTACCTATGCGTTAGTTGGGTTAAATTTAAAAAAAAACGCGTCACTGGAATAACTTTCACGAAAAGCAATCGACCGGAATTAAAAAATTTCTTGAACCAAAAATTGAGAAATTAAAGTGGGAGGGGGGGGGGATGAGTTATTAATAAAATACCGTACACCCATCCATATTGTGGTTTCCTCAAAGAGTCTTGGGTACCCTCTTTCCACCAATTTGATTTTAACCCCAGACAAATGGTTCCGTCCAATGTACGCTACAGCCAACAAGGGATCGAGTTCCACTGGTCACAACGTTCTTTTATGGGGCTCAAAAGATCAATGGGATCCTCAGGGAACTGCAGCCAATCCTGAACTCCAGCCCACTGACCCAGGTGGTATTTCGAGAGGTTCCTCGGATGTCCTACAGACAGGGAAAGAACCTTGGCGCAATACTGTCGCATCGGCATCCAGCTGCTCGGCATGCAAATCCGCAACGACAAGGACTTCACCCATGCCAGAAACCAAGGTGCAAACTGTGCGAACTGGTCATTGAGGACTCAGGTTTTACCTCCCCCAACACCACCCACACGTACAAATACAAAGGGTCAGCGGATTGTCAGTCAAGGATGTGCCTGTACCAGCTGGTCTGCAAAAAGTGTGAAGAAGAAGAAACAAGGAGCTTCTATGTGGGGAAAGCGACCCAATTGAATTTGCGAATGAATAACGCAAGAACACACGGTCAAAATATCACCTTCAATGAATGCTATGGAGTCAAGGTGTTGAAGAAGATGCCGGAAAATGCAAACGACCGGCTACTACAACAATCTGAACGGGCCCACAGGTGGGTACTGGGATCAAATCGGCCTCCAGGACTGAACATAAATGATTGAAACCCAGAAACACTGTATCCAACAACCTTGGATCCAGGGAGCACTCAAAAATTCTTTTCTTCTAACTTTGACAAAGATTCATTCGAAATATCAAAAAACTGTTCCTCTTTATTTCTGTGAAATTCTAACCTAATTCGATATAGGTAATAGTTCAGTAGAACAGTGCATCAGTGCATAACATCCAAGTGCACATATTATAATATTATTATATACCTACGTACTTTAAAAACATACGGAAATAGTAACTTACACGAGGTTATTAACGTTCCGCATTGTGCGTCTTCAGAATCTTAATATATATATTATATGAAGTCCAAGTCAAAAGTTTCTTATTATCTCCGATAGCTTCGATGAGCTCTTTGGATGTGTTCTGTTAGTTTGATTGGGATGGGATGTCTTGGTTGTTGTAAGGACTGTTAGTAGGGTGGTCCAAAAAAATGAAGTTGGTTTTTTGGAAGGTCTCACCCCTCCAATTTTTTACCTTCAACATAAATAATAATTTCTCACAATTTCAGCGTCCTAGATGCATTGGAAGGGGGTGCTCAATCTCTCTCAAATTTTGGCATTCCGGTTTTCAGGCGAAGTATTCGCGTGACCTTGATAAGGGAATGTAGTGATTGGAATGAGGGAGGAGGAATGTTGACTTCCCCCTCTACCACCCTCAAACGACGTAGAATTTCTGTGATTCACAGAAACCACGCACTCCCCGCTCACATTGGCCACTGTAAATCACAGCCTTGGGTGATTTACCACGCACGACTCCATCTGCTCACTTTGGTCCCTGTGAATCACAACCTTGGGATTCGAACTCAGTGATTTACTCTTTTGGATTCCTTCACTTGTTTTCGTGCTTTTCTTGAATCAAAATGTCTCTCCCCAGAACAAGGCAACAAGATATGCTTTTTTTACTTGGTGTGAGAGAGCTGAAGCCGTTGTCTGACATGAATCAGCTTCCAACGTTAAGGCAAGTCCTTCTTAGATTAAATCATCACTTACTAGAGGAGAAAAATGTTCGTAGTGCATGCCAAAAATCAGTCGACGAACTGATAATTGTTTGGGAGAAAGCTGGTGTTCCCATCAGACAGAAATATCACTGTATTAGTAAGCTGGAGGAAGCTCACAAACAATGGCTCTTGCTTAAAAAAAATAAAGGAAGATCATCTGAGAGTCAACGGTCACGTGAGTCGATATTTGTCGAAAAAATTGATCGTTTGTTCGACATAGCTCATCATGATGCTCTGAAGATGTGCAAGGTATCCCAGGATCGTGACTTTTTGCTCGACCAACGGGACCAAAGAAAAATGGTGATGTCTGTAGTGGATAAAGCTCATGCAGAAAAACAAGCTCGGATTCAGAAGCGTATTGAAAGTGAGAAGAGGCGGTTGATGAGCCAAGGCGCTTCAAGTTCATTTTCAGCTGCATATCCCCTCGACCTCGAGCCTGATAGAAAGGGAGAACACGAGACTGCCTCAGATTCATCATCGGATGTCGTTGATATTAGCGATGATCCGTACAGGGCCTCGATCCCTGACAAAAAATTAATTTCGTTGGATAGTTCCGAGCCTGTTCCTAAGAAGATGAAAACCGTTCTTTATACTAAGCATGTGACAAGTGCTCTCGATAGAAACAAGGTTTCTGACCGCGAGGCCTTGAGGTTGATAGTACCTATTGCGACTGCACTGGGACATAATCCAAACGATATGCCACTATCAAGAAGCACCATTCGCCGGAGACGTAAAGATGGAAGAAAGTTGGGGGCTGAAGAAATCAGGCAAACTCTATCTTGCGAAGGCTTAGTTGTCGTTCATTGGGATGGCAAAATACTTCCTGATATCCTCAGCTCAGTTAAAGTAGAACGTTTGCCAGTTCTGGTGTCCACCACTGATGTTACTGAGAAGTTACTGGGAGTGCCTCAAGTTTCATCAGGCACTGGTATCATGGCAGCTAATGCTCAGGGTTTCTGTATCGTTGGTTTTATTCCACCATCACGTTGAGCACTCCTTTTCAATGGTCGTACAAGGCTCAAATTTGGGGGAAATGCCTATTTTACTTCACATAAAAAATGTAGGGGATGAGACTGAGCGTATCTTCATTTTAATTTTTTGAGCCCATTTCTGGACCACCCTAACTGTTAGTCTACGATTATGTCTGAGATGTCTCTTTTTGAGTCTTGTCGCAAAACCTGGTGGATCTGTTATTATATTAAGTATAATATACTTAATATAATTGTATTGCATTAGATCTCTCGAGACGTTGGTATCTTCATCGTCTAATTTGACTTAACTTCAACAACTTTCCACCCATATTTATTGATTTAGCTGGCTTTTTGAATTTTGTGGGCTATTCTTGCTCGCTATTTACGAGGTCTTATGTGCTAGACAGCTGTCGGCAATGGGCTCGTTCCATTCTAAACGAAGCCGGATGTTATTTCCAAATAAACGCCCCCAACGGTGTCGAATGGGCGTACGTGATACGAGCCATCCATCTGATTGCCCCTTTATTCGCTTGGGAGCCCTGCAAAGGACCTTTCAAACAAATTCGTCCGGACTGGAATCAGGCACACTACACGTGCGTTTAATGAAACGTTTCAGGGCAAATTTCTTCCCTTCTGAATAGAGTCGCTGTCATAATGACTCCACACATACACTATCTTCCAACCGTCGCAATGCTTCCTAATAGGACTTACCTATCGCGCTAATTTTTTTTCGCGATCAACAATAGGGAAAGCCTCACATAACGCATGTTGCCCAATGCATACCTCTGATTGGCTCTTTCGGGAATGAGGAATGGACTTGTTTATAATTTTTTTTAAATCGACAATATCCAAATAACACTGAAAATGGGATCAGGAATTCAAATCGTTCAAAAACACTTTTCCTTCTTGAATTTTTCATTTTTAATTCTGTTCATGAATACATAAAAGGTAGGCACTAAGATGAGTATGCAAGAGTTTCAAGATCTCGTCCAAATCCCCTCTTCAGGGTCACAACCAGACGGAATGTTAAAGTGCGGCTCGAAGTTTCTTGTTTTTCTAGCCGGGGTTTATGGCACTGAGGATAGGCGATTCCAGTCCAACTACTCGCCAAATCCGGTTAGCAGTTGCGCTTAGAATCCAGTCGTATAGTACACCAGACACACTTTTCTAACTCCCGATGTGGATGTTATTGCACAGTGCAATTTGCACTCTTGTTGTGGCATATACGATAATTCGCTAGATGCTTGAATCCCACCAGTTTCCAACGTCTCGCTTTCACTACAACGGTTTATAGGCTCTTTTGGAAAATATTGTTGTGCAACTAGAAGAGCTGTAATAACTGCACCGATAGGTTTAAGTGGCCAAAGTTTCTGATTGTTGGAGCTTTTTGGTGCCTGAAAGTACCGAACCGCAGATTCTTTCGTTTAGGAATCGCGTCTTCCAGGGCCTGCGGCCGTCAATTCGGCGAGTTCACGGCAGGACGTGACGCAAGTTCATTGTCATGGCCAACCTGAATATGAGGTGTTGCGTTTACGTAACTTGGGAATTGAATGTCAGATTTCAATGAACCTGTAGAGGGCTATTGTTGCTATTTGTCTGTGGGAAATGAGGGAATAAATCGCAGTAGCCGACGATTTTCATAATACGAGAATCAAGTTGATAAGAACTCCTGAAAAAACTGTGAGTCAATTATCCAGAGTCCAATCAGATCTTTTTCGACTGTAAACAGGCTCATCGCTCACTTCTCAGCTGATTCAGCTCCTCCCTCACTACTCTGCTCATTTAGGTCCTCGCTCACTACTTGGCTGATTCAGCGCCTCATTCCTGTTTTGCTTTTTGCTCATCATTTACTGCCACTTCCGATTATTCGAAAATCGCTAAAACCCTGGCCCTGATAAATGTCCTAGTTTTGTCGTAGGTAGGCACCACGCCTTGAAACGGTCGCCTCCCCTAATGTCAAATTCGAGTGATACGATGACGAGATGACCTTGATTAACCGCTTCAATGGTTGTAAAATTCATTGTTTTTTCTCGTTGATTATTGAAAAAAAGATAAAGCCGTATCGGAAATTTCAAGGTGAAGTGTCAATTTGGGAACGGGATCCGAAGCACTTGAAACATATTGACGTACCGCGTCAAGGAAGGAAAAGATGGGTAAAATCGATAGGTAGGGAAATAGGTAAGTCGACCGTTTGAGGTGCAAGGCGATAATGAAGTTCGTCTAAATTCGCAAGGTGATGGACCTGTTTGCGAGAGACCCCTGCATGAGAGACGCATGCGTAAATTACATACTGTTGGAAAACTGTGGGACTTCCCACAAGGTCGCCTTAGATAGACCGGCCAAATTCAAATCTAGTTGAGTCTTGTCTAAAACACTTGACAATATGAGAATAATTATAATCATTTCCTTTTAACCTTGTAATCGTTAGTTCTCAGGTGGAGCCGTTAGTTTTTTTAATTTACCGATCGTGGTAGATGACACGTAATATAACGGGATTCTATCATTGAACCGGGCGTTTCTAAATCAGGAATGCAAACAACGGGAGGCCATTTTTTCAAAAATCCAATCTCTAAATATTTTAAAAGGTGTTTTAAAAGGTCATTTTGGTGATCTGATAGTACAATACACTTCGAAGCTTCTAAAGAGTTGTACTCCATGTTTTGAACCTGAATCTGAAGTCTGCTTTTCGCTATACCATAATTTTGGGTAGACCCCAATTTGTCCTGATAAAAGTGAATTTATCTCATTTCGATTTACGTAATTTAAATGTGGGAGATTGCAACTTCTTTAACCTTATTCTGAAGATAAAAAGTAAAAGAGAGTAGAGTAAAAATATTAGCGAAATACAAAATGTTAGGTCTGAAAGTGACTTCTAGACCTCGCGTCTCCTAACAGTTACTATTCATTTTAGTAACTTGAAAATGGTTTCATCCGATTCAGGTCAAAACATTGTGGACATTGTCATATCGCTTATTACGATTACTTGGCTGAACCAGTAAATTTTGAAGTTGAAAATGGCTGAAAGTGGAATAACATAAATTATCGGTTTTGTCAGGTTCACTCGATGCGTATGAAACGAACGTCTGCATTCCGCGGGAACGCAATAAATTCGAGGTTTAAATAGACGCCAAGTCCCACCGTTCGACGTCGCGAAGTTGGCATGTTACCAATCGTACTTATATTCAACTTGCATGAAAACGTATTGAACGACATCAGCCAGTTACGGAGGAAACTTTGTAGACGTCAGGAGAATAAGAAAGTTTGGCCAAAGCGCACATGCACGAGACATGTCTCGTATATTATTCTGCGTGTGAAAATAGGATTAGACGTGCAGCAGACCTGGTACCTACTTATAAATTACGCTTTGAATAGCCAAAGGGAGACCAGAAAGCCGTAAAGTTGGGGGGGGAATCGTAGTTTTGACTTCTAAATTACTACGAGCATAACAGTTATGCTAACAGTTGCCTTCAGTTACTGAAGGGTCATTTTGGTTTAATATTCTTGGAATAATACGCCCATGCAATCGCGACGGAGGTAGACAATTCAGATCGATCTCAAAATTTAACATTATCCGTTTCAAGAGGTCTAGATTCCAAAATCGAATGTTCAGCCGCTTATTATCTTTTTTTAAACAAATAATCATTTTAAAATCATTTTTTCCTTATTTGCACGTTTTTAATGCGCAAATTCGCGCACGATCGGACTTCTGAGTCACATTCTGGGGTCCTTGCTGAACTCACAGAAAGAAAAAACTCCGTGCACTTTTGTGAACATGACAAATGTTTTTCTCGATTTTCTGATTTTTTCCACAGTATTTTTGATGTGTAAAGTCGATGAAGGCCCATTTAATGAAGCGAATATTTTTAATGTCTTCGGATATATGGCCTGAATGCAAATCAATCGTGGTTTAAGGCTTAATTAATATGTGGGGCTCGCCACGGCGAAATTGCAAAAATGTATATATTTTCAGTAGGTGCAAGTATGTGCGAGATTTTTCTTTTGTGGTGCATTCCAGGGAACCCACTGAACATGCTCCAATTGGAACCTGCTCGGAATCACGTGGAATCAGAAGCTTTTTTGATAGCTGTTTCCAATTTTACTGTTTTTGAGAGCAACCACGTTATCGAAAATTCGACATGAACGAATTAAAATTGTGAAAGCAGGTTTTCCAGTCTTAGTACATTAGTATGAATGAGGTTCAGTCGTTTTTTAAACGCATTTGATACACAAAGCTTCTCAGAACTAAAAAAACTGGAATTCCAATTCTTGCAAAAAAAGTGCTTCAACCCCAACTTTCATCTTCCCGTCAGACATTCTCGTCTAAATCTAACACAAACACCGATCGACGACGAAAACACGATACCACGAAAAACCGATCGACCAGATGCAATTTCAAAGTTTTGAATTTCCACCGGTTTTTGAGTCGTTTGGCCCCACTGTGCGCCGTCCGGGCCGTTTTGGGCAGTAGGAATTTTTTTTAAATCTGAAAATTTGACAAAAACTCGGTTTACCGTCGTCTAGTTGTGCCCGCAAGGTTTTCAGCCCGATCGCCCAAACCCGTGGGTCTCTGTGGGACTATAAAGGGGCTACAGGAAGGCTTTTTTGAAGGGTTTCGGCTACGGGGTCGAGTTAGGTGTCGTTTTCGAAGTATTTATGGACGTAGAATCCATTTTTGGGGCTCCCAGAACGATTCGATTTCACCGTGGGGATATATTGGGCTGTCATGGGGCTACAAATGGAATGTTTGAAGAATCCCAGGAGGTCAAAATTTGGAAAATATTTAATATTTTGGAAAATATTTAATATTAAATATTAAATTTTTCCTAGTAATTTCCCCAAGGGTGTGGGATGACTGTCTCGGTAGAGTCAAACGATCCAAGGTACACGGACTTAGGTACCCTAAATCCCGTGTGGGTGTTCCCAAATAGACTATAGTCCATTATTATACCAATTATAATTGGTAAAATAAATAAATAAATAAATAAATAACCTAACTCTTGATACCGACGAAGTTTACTATCACTGTTATTGCTAAATATGTAGATATAGAGCACGTTTAGAAGTTGACAGATCGGATTCTTTGAAACCAGTGACAGCTCCTAACTGACGTCAACAGATTTTTCATTGCGAAATTCCTCGATTTTTGGTTTATTATTCTTGGAATAATACATCAGATGTATATAAAACCGTCGCGATTCTATGTAATCGCTTCGGTTTTCCATTAAACGCCAATGTTTGAGAGCAAAATTCTATACCTTAAGTGGAGTTGCTCCTGGGGAAAAAGATAATAAAACTGAGTTACCTACTAAGAAAGGGTTGACGATTGTTTGCTAATCCGACGCACGAGAGTTTCTCTTATGGCTGTCAGTTTGCAATCCACTTGACTCTACAATATCACGTACAGTCAAGGGATTACCCTGAAATAGAGATTTTTAACTATTTTCTGACAGCAGGGTTTCGTAACTCACGGAAGGAACCAAAAATTGGTAACCACAAGGAGGTTTTGAAGTGTGTTATTAGAAATGAGAAATTCCAATCTTTTCAAAGAGCCCGGAGTTTACGGAATTTACTGATTTTTAACCGATTTTCCCCCATAAAATGAAAAACAGAGAATCCAAGGATTGACTGGATTAAACGTTTAAATAACACTGAAAATCGGGACCTATGTGATACATAGTATCTATGGCATACATTGTATAAGTATACTTTTTATCGATTTTTCCCATTCTACCTATTTGATTAGTCTGGCTAAAAATACAAGTTGGCAACTTTGGCTTCCACTTTCAGTTCAACGTCTCAAACATTTCTATGAGTGCTCGTAACTAATATAATTGTTGAACTTTTAAGGGCGTTGAATCTGAATCTGAAAATGATAAGAAATGAGAAGTTCCGGCCTCTTCATGGACCCCTTTCTTGATCACACAGTGCCCATGGCAATGATCCTAATGCTTTAAAATTTAATGCGAGAAAACAAGTTACGGGTCTGGTAGGGAATTCTTCATAGATTTCTAGTTCCTGTACAATGCAGCGGAGTTCCCATTTACGAGACAGCTAAATAATGTCAACAACTCAGCTTCCTTCGAACTTCCCTGTCGATAAATCTGTCCTTTCGCTAAACCATCGAGTAAATGCAAGTCGTTCGATCAAACCGCATTTCAACCCACCGGATTAATCCCTCTGGTGACACGGATTTCCTCTACTAACTCCAACCGGGTTTTCCTTGTTGACGGTTTTCAAGAGTTCCGAGGCCTCCGTAAAGGTACAAGGCTGCTGACCGCTGAACAACTCAGGTGAAGTAGCTGGCGAGTTCGATATCCTTCCTAGTTTTTATGTAAAACGTGGGATTCTACGGTTGTTATTACAAGGAGTCCAGTCCAGTAGAGTTGGAATAACGTCTGCGAGTTGTTAAAGAGGCGCCGAAGGATGCGCTTGTTGCTCTTGATTCTCTCGTAAATTCACAACATGATTCGGTGGCAGGTTGATTATTTGTTTACTCTAAGCGAGCGTGTTACTTTTTCTTTTCCTAGGTGTAAAGAAAGCTTTGGGAGTAAAAATAGAAGAAGCCCGGCCCGCGATTCAGTGTTTACTTCCTCGAATTAATCACGAGATGTCTTTCGGAAGGGCGTTGATCGATGACAGGCTCAAGTTCTTCTCCGGAATTGTTGGATTATGGCGCTAAGATAAAACAAAATCTTCGGTGGTCACACCCTTTCATCCGTGTCCTGGAAAATCTGGTCAGTTTTCAACGTAATCGTTTTTACCTAGTTAGCTGATCAATTAGTTTCAAAGCAGGCATCTGAATTATCCTACCACGCTAGTCCTCGTAAACTTAATCTCTACCTCTCGTATTGTGCAGGTCTGAACCAAGTGGAATCTTGCAATTGCTTGATTGTCACTTTTATGCCCCATTTTTCATTCCTTCCACTCATTCAAACTCGTTTGTAATCCTACCTCTTGGAATGAATGGACGGAAAATCTTTTTCACGAGAGGCATTATCGTAAGCGTGCTCACTGGTTCACGTAGAGAACTCGTGATCGAATGATACAACAAAATCTTTGTAAACATCATACGCTTTGCTACTTAATGAATTATTTTGAGTCAATATTTTTACCAGGAATTTCCGCAATGTTGTCTTTCCCTTTTCCCGCAAGTACGTTGTTGCTGTTATTATTTATTTATTTTTAAATATGACGGGGGTCAAAAAATTTAATCGGCCTCAACAAATTTGTCGTTTCGTGACGTGTAGATCTAAAAAAAAAAGTTTTGGAAAAATTCTGCAAATTTTACACTAGGGTTTATTATTCTTTGATAAGTATAGAAAACTTGTGCAAAAATTAATTTTGTGTCATTAAGAAAATATCTTTGAAAAAATTAAAAAAAATTTTTTTCTGTACAATGTTTTGTCAGGTGTGGGACCTCGAAAAATGAATTATGCTTCCAAAATTACTCGGAAAACTTCACCTTATTAGATGTCGTTTTCCGAGTAATGTTTTACGCAAATCCGTACAGTTAAATACATTTGACTTCCTGGGATCCTCTAAAAATCCCATTTGTAGCCCCTTAGAACCCCACGGTGAAATCGGATCGCTCAGGGACCCCCAAAATATGAATTGTTCGTCCAAAAATACTTCGAAAACGACACCTAACTCGACCCCATAGCCGAAAACCTTCAAAAAACCCTCCTGTAGCCCCTTTTTTAGCCCCACAGAGCCTCACGGTTTGGGGCGATCGGACTGAAAACCTTGCGGGCACAACTAGCTGGTAAACCGAGTATTTTCAATATTTTAGATTAAAAAAAAAAAATCCTGCTGCCCAAAACGGCCCGGACGGCGGACGACATTTCGATTTTGGGTTCTACATCTTGAAACGGATTATGTCAAATTTTGAGGTCGATCAGAATTTTCGACCTCCTTCGCGATTACAATAATAATTATTGTTTTATATTGTTGTATTATTATTATTGTTCCAAGAATAATAAACCAAAATTCTCAGTTCTCTCCTTCTTGTTTTGTTCGAAGGCCCGCTGACCTTGTATCGCCTTTTCAAAGTAGGCGTTTCTGAGTCTGCTGACCCAGGTGCAATACTTTAAATAAAACAAATAGTGAGGGTCGTTATTATTAAATAAAACAAATAGGCGTGGGTGGGACTGAAAACCTTGCGGGCACAACGCTCCTGGGGCTGGAGAGGGAAGTAAATCCTCCCCTCTCCAGCACCCCACCGCTCAAGTGTTGCATTTACTAGTAGCAGTAGTAGCTAGCAGAAGCATTAGTTGTGTTTGTGCAAACATGGCTGAATGACTGATTATAATTACTTTTTGGTAGGAATTCCATCAGCCCTTCGAGGAATCACCAAAGCCACATTCTGTGTTTCATTGGTTTGATCCTCGATCATCATAGTTTAAATAATCCCCCAGTACGTCGGTAAAAATATAGTAAATCATACCTACATATTTACTCACAAGCGGCAATACACCCCACAGGCGGCAACTTTTTGCTCTGGAATTCCCGCAAAATTGACTGAGTTCTTAGTACTATCTAGGTGTTTATTATTATTATTTTTTTATTTTTTATGTTCGATCAAACTTGCTAATACACATCACTAAATTACAGAAGGCGGCATTTCTAATTGACGCAGACCCACTTTATTTTTCCAAAACTAAATCAGAACTGGTGGCATCTGAAATATATCGATAATACTCTTGGTCATATAAATTCAATTCTCCAGACAGTTTTGGACGGAAACGATTGTTTCAATTGTGAGGGTTTATTGCTCAGTGAACGACGTATTCGATGAAGCGTATCACATAGTTTGGTGTACAAGCTCAACATAATCAGCCATCCTACCATTTCGGGATTGTTTGTCTTGGAAGCTACGTCTTTTTGTCCAACAGATATTTTGTATGGTTTTGTACCCCGTTCGATTCGGCACGTTTTGTTTGCTTCGTCGGTTTACATTCGAGGCCCCTTATTGTCTTTGAGGCCCAGTCGGTGTTTTCACCTGTTCCGCGTGGGATTTTCGGTTACCCGTCCTCCTCAATGGAAATAGAACTTTTGAATTTGTTCGAAGCGAAAGGACAACAGTACGTGGCCTACTTGGGATTTAAATTCCACAAACTGCGGGAAATCAATACGGGCGACATCACGTGGAAGTGCCTCAACAAAAACTGTTTGAGCACCATTGTGACGGATTCTTCTGCTAAGAAAATCATTCTTGACAAAGTTCAACACAATCACGCAGTAAGTATCAGGGACAGGCGCGACTGGTGATGGCAGAACAAGGGGGTGCAGTCACGGATTCGTGATAATATTTTATGAAAAATTTTATTGCACCCAACACAGATAAAAAGTACCTACTATCAAGATTTGCTATAGTTCATTATTTATTTATTTGTTTAAAAATTCCAATTAACTATTACCAGTTTCCTTTCATTTCCTGGGTACACGCTGCAAACCTGGTAAAGGTGAGGTTGGCCGTCCTATGTCGCGAATGTCACACTTATCACTCACGCCTAAACGGGAAAACTCCCTCAAGATGAAATCAATAGAGTTATCCAACAAACGCTTTATGAAATGAACAATGAAACGATCGAATGAAACGAACGAATAAAAAACTTATAAATGAGACAAACGCAGATCACCGAGTTCAGAAAACACTTCCCACTGGGAAGTTCCCAGAAAACATGGAAGCACACTAAACCCCTGATGCCATCCCCTCAGAAGCTGCTTCTGGTAAAAAAAATACTTACCTTTGTGGGAAAACTGAAAAAATCAGAAACCTTGGTCGATCGAAATTTTATGATTTCATACCGTACAAAGTAATATAGCAACACCAAAAAGTTTTCAAAATATTTCAAAAGTAAGCCCCTATTTTTTCCATGATTTGAGACAGATTAAATCCTGAAAAAGTCCCTCATTACAAACGAAAATTCCCTGCCCATGAACGAAGACTGCCAACACTGATTGTGGAGGTGATTTAACATCTGGTGAACGGTGAGAAGGAAGGGTGTGTGCAGTTCCCAGAACTGCCCCACATTTCGACATTTCTGGCTTCACACTTAGTTCGTTGTTCCATAAGGTCCATGCAAAAAAATCGTCTCAAGAAGGGCAGTGCTCCCGTTATCATTGCACTATCAACACAGGCTTTTCAGACGTTCCGCGAACTATGTAAGGTCTACAAGAACTTACGTAGATTTTCGAGCCGAGTTTTGATTAATTTTTAGGTAGGTAACTAATTAGGTAGGTAATACGTAGCCCCCCCCTCTCGCCCTTCTGCATCGAGGGGGTGCAGTTGTGACGCTGCCTCCCTCACGAGTCACGCCTGATCAGGGAATCACCCGGTCAAATAATACGATGAATGCTCCGAAGATTCTCCCTTCAGGGCCTTATGGTATGATCAGAAAATTAGCTGTTTTACAAATTTATTGACTGCTGGAGAATCAAGATACAGACCATGTTTAGGATAGACACAAGACGATAAAACAGTGAAACACCACTGTGATGTTTTTGCTCGATGATTTTACAGGTTTCGTACCGCGCGAATTGATGTGTTTAGAATTGAGGGCCAACCTAACGGACCGAATCCGAGTGTTTACACAGATGGAATTTCGTTTTAAGGATTGAAACAGTGCGATCGAATGGGGTTTTAACTACGGTACAACAATATAGCCATATTACGGATAAGTGCGGCTTCATTTGAAAATGGCTATCAAAGGGATTTTCTTTCGCTCGCAAAAACCAATCGTCTATAATCTGTTGAGATTATAGATGAGTTCGGCGTTCCCAGGAAAAGCTATCCACTGCCGTTCAGGGTGCATGATGGAACAAATTCTAAAGTAGGGGTTTAAAATAGTCAATGACTGATATGGCAAGCGAGGCTGCTATGAGGGAATTTTAAAGGCAGCGTAAAATGCTTCTCAAGGAACGAAGCCTCGAACAAGCTGCTGGCCATAACTGTTGCCTAATAATTATTATATAGAATAATTATTATTTGTGACGTTTTTCGAGGTGGTTTGCCAGAGTAAAGACTTGAAAATGTTTGGTGACTTCGGCCGGTGAAAAATGAGGATTTCGTTTGTAGCGCCGACCTCAAAATTTGATGTGCCTATTGAGACAATTTAGACGTTATTTAAAAATTGAGGGTTACCGAGATCACTTCAATTTTTAAAAAATGATGTTGGTACACTTTTTTTCATCCGCGTTTTCGAAGATACTCCAAGAGAGGGGCTCTTATCGGTTATGAAGGAGGCGAATAAAAACTTGATAGGAACCGCTGCCCCCGCTCATTTAATTCCCGACCGCAGTTAGTTTCGCGCTGTTTAGTGTATCTTCGAGTGTCGGACTGAAATATTCTTGATATAGGTGAGTGGAAAAACATTTACGGATAAATTATGCGCCATCAGTTGATTACGTCGTTTTCATACAGATGACAATTTGTCAGTAGGTAACAAAAACGGCCATTATCGTTTCATACTGTCACGAATTAGTTTTGATGTTCATTGGAGTTCAAGTTCGTGACATGAGCGCTGTTAACTCTAATGATAGTAAATGTCCAGTAGCATGGAGGAATAGAGTATATCTATTCCTCCATGGTCCAGTAGAAAATGTTTGTTATCATACACCTGGAGGCATGCTAATTTTCGAGCGGTTGATAACAGTAACTGTTTTACTTGTCAACTTCGGTAAACTGCACCTGGTGCTTTTCACGACTCACGAGTTTGTTATTGACGTCTTATCTTCAGAGGTCATTCCAAATTTTAGTCGGACCGAAATTCTGTGAGTGGGCAGACATATCTATGAATTGAAGTAGTGCATCACTGTGGTTGCTGTTTTACAACGATTTTTTCTTGATGACGATCCTAATTTCAGACAATTGCTCTCCCATCGTACCTTACGATTTTTGTTATCGGTTGGACACTTCAGTAGATCTAAGAAGTCCTTGAGATTCCAAAGGGTTTGGGGACGTAGAACAAGCAGCAAAGTTCAAGTTTTCCTTGTATGAACTATTGGGTCTGCAGGCTGCTTCTAATCGGCGATGATGAAGTGGAGGGGTTTCCCCATGTGGGAAATTCCTTTAAAAACTCAACTTTCCCGAAGGAATACCAGCGAGTATAGAGCGGCCTCGACGAAAGTTCAGATCTACTCGCGATCTGCCCTCCCACCTTTTCCAATCGAGAGAACGCGGGTTCTGTACGTGATAATTAGGTCGTCACAGGTGCATACTTGCCTTCCTTCCTACATAATGGTCCCTATCTGAGAACATCGCTTTTTAAACGGCTCGCGCCGATATCTGAACGGCAGAAGGACGAACGGTTTTGTCTTGAATCTGTCACTTAGTTAGGTCAGGGCATAATGGAATGTAGGGCAAATCACCTGCTAATATTTACGGTGCAGCTTATTATCTTCTCATGTCATCCACCTTGGTCATTTTTTTCTTCTGAAGCGTCAAACCACCAGACCAACCAAAGTTTGGCGTCTCACATGTTTTCCCCAATGAGCTCAGTTGAGCGGAAACTTCAATCTGCATCTTATTGTCCCTGAAATTGACGGTAATTGACAGATGATTGACAAGATGATTGTCTCCTGTCTTCTTGTCAGGCGCGTGTCCTGCTGAATGTTGATCCAAAGGGTGCACGAGGTTAATTGAAAACAGAAAAAGAGTAATATAAAGGAAAAAGGAATAACTTAAAGATTTCCTAAACTTGGAAGTACACGACCCCGTTTTAAGTTACTCAACGCATCGTCTGACAATGTTCAGATATTCATAGGTAGAAATAATTAATATTCAACCTTGATGAATTGAAATTCGCAACTTCGGATGCCCTCTTATATGAGGCCACGACATTCCAGATAACGTTCTGCACATCGCGAAATGAATACCAAATGGCAACTGCGCAAACTACCCCGGAAAGCCTGACATACTTAGCTGAATCGTTCGAATCACATGAAATCCAAAATCAAATGACATCACCAACAATGCACGCTAAATGCACGATTATTGTTTTAGTAATTCGTACCAAATAATGATTATTTGGTAATTCATCAATTAAAATTCAATGATTACAAAATCACATTTTATATCACTTTATCATATTCTCAAGGTCTTTTTGCTAATCCTTCGCGTACTAATACCGTCAGATAGCGAGGATTAAACGGGACTCAGCCTAATCTGAACGCATCACACTGTTATGACAACAACCTCACACACCAGTGGCTTTCCGCGACGTAAAGTCAATGGGCTCCCAAATGAGATGATCAATCATGAAACGAGTGCAATAAGTCTCGAACAAATTTACTATGGTTGAAACAAATGATTGTCGATGCTGTTCATAAAACGATGCCTAAGTGCATACGATGCGTTGAGAAGCTGATTTATGAGGAGGACAAATTTAATATTTAAGTGAGGAGTTTACTTTCAAAAGGGCATTTATCCATTTTCGCTTCTTGTTGAGAAACTGAAAAAAAAAAAAGAAGAAGTTTAGTGGCCGTAATAAAAGTTAATAGTTTTCCCAAATTACTGAACTGCTTAGGTCTTTGGTTCGAGTGATGAAAATATAGAATTTAGGAATAGTCTAATATCTTCTATGGGGTGATTTCAACATTTAAATCTTAATAAGTGCCTTAAATCTAAGTGATAAGGGGATAAGTGCCCCTTTGGTGAGAAACTTGGATAAGTGCCGTTTTGATGAGAAACGGCGTCCAACCGATAACAATCATTACACTGGTGGCTTTAGTTGAATCTGTCTTAACACGTTCACGTTCATGAGTCACACCAGACTGTGTGAATTCACACTGGTGACAGAGAACAGCTTTCTCAGGGTTAGCTCTTTTTTTTTGGTACCTCACCCGATCCTTTGAGAATCTATTTTTCAGGTCCGTTATAAAATCGAGTCAAAAAATCGATTTTAGTAGACCCACCATTCTACGCAAAACCGACAATCTCAGGACACGGTTCAGTTGTGCTGACTGGTTTGGTGATCCCGGAAACGGATAAACAGTAAACTGTTTACTACGCTTTTAATAAGGGTGGGATAATATCCCACCCTTGGATATATTATATTCCACCCATGGAATATATTATATTCCATTTTGGTGGTAAACTCAATTTTCAGTTCGCTTTTAATATGGGATAGAAACAGTTTAGGAGGGAAGTCGATGCACCTGTATACAGAGCTCTTCCATAAGATGAGGAAAACGCTAATAGTCCAAAAATATCCCAACACGGAGAGAGAAACAACCTTTTTATTTTGTAAAAAAAAAAAAAAAAAAAAATTACAAAAGGCGGGCTCGAAAATACGGGTGTGCCCTTTTTAAATTAAACTCCTCAACTATTCTCCAAAAGCTACAGGAGCTTACACTACTGCAATGAATGCATAAATTCTTACACCAATTTCAAGGCAAATGGTCGAAGCCTGGAACTAGAAGTGGATTGAACGAACTTGCAAAAAAGTCATGAATCTCCAACGCTTGGTATTTACCTGCTATGATTCAGCAAATTGATTATCAAGTCACGTAGGTACTGCACTGAAAGTGTCTCATTAGAGGTCAGTGTTATCCCAAGGCGAAAGTACTCAACCTTTTTGTTGTTCGTTGTGGAAACCTACGTATAATACGATATTATCCTACTTTTATCTCCTATAACCAAAATCAAGTGAACTTCGTTGCTGTTAAGTGGAAAACACTTGAACAGTCACGAAGTGCTTCTGCCAAACACTGATAACAGTCTTGTGGCTTTCATGTTGATTTTGAGAGGTAAATAAAAATTGGATGTCAATCGTTTTAGATTAATGAAAACCCGAACGATTTTACTAGGGGAAAAAATTGTGTGCATTAAATGGCTATAAATGAATATCTACGACCCCAATTTAAAATTCTACAATTATTATAGCCTTTCATTAACTCAGCATCAGATGATTCTTCTAACTGAAGGGGTGTGTCCATTATCGCTGTTGGGTGTAACCTTTGGACGTCTAACTACGTCTGTTTGATGATTGGCGACCCGAGTTTTGTTGAAAAAATATTACATAACGACATATCTCCGTTTTCTTTTCAAAGGTGGAAGTTCACGATTTAACTACTAGCTTGTAACGGGATTAGCCCAATTGAGAAACCGGTATACCGATCTCTTAAGAGTTTTTCAACTATTGAATTCTCGTTGCTTATCAAATTGAAAAAAATTAATAATAATAAAATAAAGTATTGTTTATTTGCAACAATTTTTCTTCATTTTCGATGACGCAACGCTCTCGGGAAGTGTTCATAATATTATTCTGTTCCACGAACGATACGGGCACTCACTGTTAGAAGTGCTTTTTGGAAATGAAAATCAATGATCAAGGCTACCGTCTTGGATGTGGAAATAATAGATTGGCATTTAGGTACTTTTTTCGCCGTCCGAGCCGTTTTGGGCAGTAGGAATTTTTTTAAATCTGCAATTTTGGCCAAATACTCAGTTCACCATCTAGTCGTGCCCGGTTTTCAGCCCGATCACCGAAACCCGTGGGGCTCTGTGGGGCAAAAGTGGGGCTAGGAGAGGTTTTTTTTGAAGGGGTTCGGCTACGGGGACGAGTGGGGTTTCGTTTTCGAAGTATTTTTGTACGGAGATTCCATGGAAGTGCACTTTTAGGGGTCCTAGAACGATACGATTCAATTGTGGGGATCTATGGGGCTTTCAAGGGGCTACAAATTTGGGATCCTTGGGATTTATGGTTTTTTTTAAGGATCCGAGGAGGTCAAATAGGGTGTCGTTTACCGAGTAATTTTTTACGCATAATCCATTTTTCGAGCTCCTAGGTACATCTATCGATAGATAGTCTGGATCCAGACAATGTAGGTACAGAAAACTTTCTTTTTTTAATTTAAAAATAATATTTTCTTAATGAAACAGATTTTTTTTTCGCAAAACCTATACCAAAGAATAATACACCCTTGTGTAAAATTTGCATCGTTTTTCCTTCTTTGGGCGCTCTATTTGCGGTGCGTCCCTCATTCCAGGATTGCGGGGCTGTAGGTCCTAATTCAACGAAATGGGCGAAACAATAGAAAGTAGATAGAGGTACCTATATATATATATATATATATATATATATATATATATATATAATGTTTACACCTTCTAAGAAACAGTACTACGTGGCCCATTGTATGCCTTCACTTCAAGGTGTTAGGTACCTACAGCCCGACTAATTGTTATAAGCGTGTCTACCACAAAATTGCATACAAACGTTGTTCAAATCAATAAATAATGTAGTTATACCACGGGTCTAGTCCTCGGGCCACTCCTTTCGTAAATATTGATCGTCATTGCTCACCTGTGGGTAGCAAACGTGTCAGTCCAGCTTCTTTGCATGATTAATGTGTTTACGCTTAGACATGACGCCGGTACGTAAAACCTAAATTTATGTGGCAGAGATACCCAACCTCCATCGGTAATAACCCGAAGGATCAAAACATTGCCCGCCTCCTGGAACACGTGAGCATTCAAACGGATTAGAACACGTTGATAAATTTAACGAGAGGCCCTCTGCAAATTTTACACGTGTAAAAGGGATACCTACATAGGTAGGTGTATTATTCCAAGAACTAGCACGCTGACAAGGGTGGGGGGCACCAATTTTTAGCCCCATAGATCCCTGTGTAGGTAGGTACTCTGAGACTCTATAAAATGATAGTACGTCCAACATTACTTCGAAAGCGACACCCCATTCGACCTCCCGGCTACTGTACTTCAAACCCCCAGTCGTTCCCGTAATGAAGCCCCACAGATCGCCTCGGTCTGAGACGTCCATAAATGAATTCTACGTCCAAAATTACATCGAAATCGACACCTCATTCACCCTCTTGGCTAATGTTCGTCAAACCCCCATTTGTTGCCCCATAGAAGTCCCATTGATCGCCTCAGTGGTGTCGCATGGGTTCTAAGCCCAAAATAGATTAAGCAAAAACGTGAGATGTGAATTGTGATTTTTACTTTCTAGATTTATCGATAGTATTGATTCGATACGATATTGATTATTTTACAAATTACGATAGGTATCGATTATTTGAAGTATCAGACATCCCTCCCCCCCCCCACCCTTAAATCATTTTTAAGTCCTATCCCCACTATACGAGCAGGACTAGTGGAAAACTGAATTGGGATTCTGTCAACATTTCAGACTTTTGAACTAATTCCTATCGCCGAAAACGGCCTTGGGTGGCCTACCGACAACAGACTTTAAAAGAAATCATATTTGGAATCCTCATATCTTGAGGATAGCTTTATAATATACTATAATATTATTATTCTGACCTGACATTATAAGATCAATTTTTGAGGTCGATCAAAATAATTTTGATCGACTTCTTCAATTATTGTTTATAATCATCTAAACTTCCAACGGCTATAACTTTTGCACTACAGCAACAAGATCTGTGCCACGGTTTCATGATAGTAAATAGTAGACTAACCACCACAACATTCTTAACAAAAACAGAACAAGGACGATTGTTATCAGTAATAGTTGACAATAAAGTCTCTTTTTATTCGTTTCTCTCATTGTTCGTATTATTAAATTACACTTCGAATAAATGCCAATATCACAATGGGTATCCAGATTTTGTTGCCCAAACAGATGGCGAAAGGTAAGATAACCGATTATCAGGAACTGTGTTACAAAAAATTGAAGCTTGTATAATCGTTCACACAAAGTTGCTACTTGTAGTTATTTTGTCTGAGACAATGCTTCGGTTGTTGAAACGATTTTTTTTAAAAAAAGGTGACGAGCAAGAAATTAAGAAAAGGGTTAAATCGATCAGTGCGCCAATAATCTTACATTTTCCATTTTTGTTTCAGGCGGGGGAAGAAGAGGAGCCACTGATCATGACTGCTCACAATCAAGCTGCTCGGCTGCCCCAGTTCATAGCAGCGATTGCTGGTGGGTTTTAATAAATTATGTACATCTTCTAAGACTGAATAAGTGCTTCATTCTGCGATTAGCTGATGCCAATGTCCATGAGTTCATTTCCAATTTCTCGTTTCAAGCTACGCTGGGAGGTTTCGTCATGGGGTCGCAGCTGGGGTGGACGTCGCCAACAAAGACGGAAGTCTTCGACAAGTACGACATGGCTGAAATTGATTGGAGTTGGGTCGGAGGAATGTTGTCCGCTGGCGCTATGGTTGGTGCTCTCTCCGGAGGTTACATATGCGACTCGATTGGTCGTCGAATGACGATCATGCTGACTTTAATACCTTGCTGTGCCGGCTGGGCTATGATCCTGTGGGCTTCCGAAGTGAGTGCAGCCTACGTTGAGTGAATATTACCAAAGTTGGCAAACCTGGCAAACGTTTTGATTGACGTAATTTCTTTCCAGACGTGGATGATTATAGTGGCCAGAGGAGTCCTCGGTGCTATGAGCGGGTTGCTCTCGTGTGCTTGCCCTCTTTACACCAATGAGATCGCTGAAACCGCCGTGCGTGGTACGCTGGGAACGTTTTTCCAGCTGCAGGTCACCATTGGAATTCTCTTTTCCTACATCGTGGGAGCCAATGTAAGTGTGGGCGTACCTGACCCAATAGAGCCTGGAGTGATATGCAAAAACACATATGCAAATTTGACACAAGGGTGTATTGTTCTTTGATATCGGTTATTCGTGCAAAAACTAATTCTGTGACATTAAAAAATATTAGAGAAAAATTGAAAAAAAAAAAAAAAAAATCAGTAGGTACAATGTTTGGACAGATGTGGGACCACGAAAAATGGATTATGCGTCAAAATTTACCCGGAAACCGACACCTCATTTGACCTCCTGTGATCCTTCACCAGTCCCATTTGTAGCTCGATAGATCCCCACGGCGAAATCGAGTGGTTCTGGGGACCCCAAAAAAATGGATACTACGTCCAAAAATATAGCGATATGAAATTATGCAAAATTCCAGGCTCTAGTTATCACCTACATGATTTCAAAAAATGAGGTAATATTGTGGTAATTTTTCACAGATGTCTGCCTTCAACTTCTCTCTGGTCTGCGCCATCATCCCATTCGTTCTTACACTCGCCATGTTTTTCATGCCAGAAACGCCAGCTTACTTTCTGAAAAAGGGAGATGTTTCGGCTGCTCGTGAATCCCTACAGAAACTGAGGGGCAGTTCCTACAATGTCAACGATGAAATCTCCAACTCACAGAAAATTCTTGATGAGGTGAAATCCGCCGCACTGTTAGATGTTGTCGCACCGTTGAGAGCGTAGTTGCTTTATTGAAATGGTTGTTTGCAGGTCGAATCTCAGAAGCTGTCATTCAGTGAAGCGTTTTCAACCACTGCAGCCAAGAAAGGTCTTACCATTGGTCTGGTTGTCATGTTTCTGCAGCAGTTTTCTGGTATTAACGGCGTCATCTTTTACGCTTCCTCCATCTTCAAGGTAAGAGATTTGTGATGAAGGGATGTACTGATGATAATATCATCATATATGAAGGGATGTACTGATGATAATATCATCATATATGAAGGGATGTACTGATGATAATATCATCATATTATATCTCCAGGGTAGTTAACTTCAAATGTCGTCTTGTTCGGTTTCAGGACGCTGGTTCCGACATGGATCCCAACATGGCCGCGATTGTAACTGGCATAGTGAGCGTAATCGGCACTTTCATCTCCACACAAATCATCGACCGCCTGGGCAGGAAACCCCTCCTGTTCTCTTCAGACCTTTTCATGGCCATCGCCGCCGCCATTTTGGGCGTCTTCTTTTTCCTCAAAGACGGAAAATATGAACTCGCCAATAACTCTGTCGTCAAAATGATCCCGCTCGTAGCCGTCTGCGTCTTCATATTTATGTTCGCCATCGGCTTCGGTCCCATCCCATGGATGTTCATTTCCGAAATTTTCCCTCCGGCAATCAAAGGGCCCGCTTCCTCCATCGCTTGCCTCTTCAATTGGCTCTGCGCTTTCGCCGTCTCTTTCGGTTTCCCCATCATGAAAGACAAACTCTCTGGTGATTTCACCTTCTGGATTTTCGCCGCCATTTCGGCGTTCGGAGCAGCCTTCGTCATGCTGTTTGTCGTTGAAACGAAAGGCAAATCAATTGAAGAAGTTCAAAGGATACTCGGTGGCGAATCCGATGGGTCAAATTCCACCATTGAAGCTGCCAGGTAAGGCAATTTGGTTTTCACAAGCCCTCACAACTCTAACTTAGTGAGATCTCTTAGCACAAGTCGGGAAAATTGTGATTGAATGGATTGATATCAAATCTAATGTGCCCCAAATGTTAGGGGAGAGCTTTTTTATTTTCTTGATGTATGATTTTTCTGTCTACGTTATCTTTTGAATAAGGCTCTTGAAGCTCCTAGTTTGAGCTAAAATATTAAGTATACTGGTACAATCCAATTCAGTTGAACTTTATTGAGTCACGCTGTGGCTTGAACGAATACTCATTCTGAAATTTTATGTCGTTTCCGGCAGAATTTGTAAATATCGTGGTGCATCTGTACCGGTGAACTAAATAGTTTACAAAACAAGTTCACAAAATCAGTGTTGTAAAGAACTGACACTTATTTGTAAGTATAGTTTTAATTATGTGTTGTATATTTTATATTGTTGTGATTCATGTTATCCTTGCGGCGTCAGGTACATCACTGTGCCACGTTTTACATTCCACAAATGACGTTTCCATGTCACGATTGTGAAATCTGTGTGATTAGTTCATTATTTATTGCCGTTAAGTAGCTTCAACTTACTGTTAACGTTATTAGCAATGTAGCGACGTTTGTAAGTCGCTTACGTCGATACACCGCGGCGAACGCTGCTTCGAAGTGAAAAATTGGGAAATGCAGCGAAAATGAAAGCCCTAGAGAGGCTATATAGTAGTCAATGTGATATCCTTTGCACGAAATAGCAACTCTGTTATTGATCACTGCCAGTGTGGCATGATTAGCCCTAATTGGTGTAATGTGATCGAATGCGTCTAGTCCATCGGCGTTAAATTTCGTAGTGTCTAGTGTAGAGATTCCATGTGTAACAACTGTACCATAATTGAAGAATCAAAATGTTCCTGCCGGAAAAGCGGCGTTTTCTGAGCTTGCTAAACGCTCGTCTCGACTTGAGATCGTCTACACTATTAAGAAAACCAATGAGAATCAGGGTAAAAAAGCGTATTCCTCCAAACGCCTTACGGTGGTCCAAACTCTCAGGCTTCTCATTGACTTCCGTATTTTCATTTCCTATCTCAAGGAACACTCATAGGAAAATTTTATAACGGAGTTATTGTGTGACAGTCAGGCAATTTATTGGCTGTCGAATTGTCTGTTGGGTGCTACCTTTATTATCAATGTAACGTGCTTTTTTGTGGCTATGTAAATTGCAAATTGTTATTTTAAAAATACACTGGAGCTATTTTTTTTACCTATTGATTTTTTATTAAAAAAATAACACCAACCTTCCAATCCTTGAGTGGTCGAAACCGGTGTGGGTCCTGGTGGATATGGGCATTCTTCGGGCCTTCCAATGTCCCAATAGGCACCAAAAATCAGGTTCCCCAGCCAGCGGCTCGCTGTTCTCTGAAATTACCTTCTAAAAGTGCATGAAATGCCGAAAGGGCGTTTTCCTTTTTGCCAACGCACTTAGTTCAATTCTCTCCAACTAAAGGACGTTCCTCTCGGGGATCATGATTATGTACCACGTGCTCTTCACTGATTGAATTTGCTACCCCAATAATTTTCCAAGTCCAGTTCATCAAAATGCCAATACTGATACCATATTAGTTCATGTACACCCCCTTCAAAGTGGCGGCTGTTTTTCTTTTGGATTCGAATAAATCATTGTAATACTCAGCTTTCGATTATCTAAATTATTTGTTTTCCCCATCACCAGGTGTGGAAACTTCATGAGATTCCATTTCAAAATAGTTTACTGCTTCTGCATGGATGGTCTACCAGGTGCAAGTCGGTTAGTTGTGCTCACAGAGTAATAGAGAGCTCGGTTGTGCTGCAGGGGGTCATGACATCACCCTTTCAGATGCTCACCCTCAGTAGGTGACAGATGGTTAGCAGAAATGGGAGAGGGTGCTGGGGGTTCAATCACGCTCAACAACCAGAAAACACTGGAGAAGGAAGCATGTTCCATACTTAAATTCTCAACTCACTAACCCAAACCATTCATGGACCCAATCAGCTCCATAACGTCTCACAGGGCGGTGCAATTGGACTGAACACCTGGTAGGCATCAAAATCCCGTTTATAACCTTTCACACATAACTAATTTAGATTACGTTGCTCACGTAGAGAAAAATAAGGCGAGCTTTGCAATCTAGTCTTGCCGCACCCAAACAAGGGTCTCTTTTATTCACCCCATCCTCAACAATACGGAAACCTACTGTACTTAAGAGTCAAATCAGTTCATAGAAGATTAGTTCTCCTTCTTGATATACCTACTTGTCAACAGAAGAAATAGTCAATAATACAGAACAAAAACGAGATGATGATTATGAGAGTGTAATTTGTGGAACGTCTAAAACGTAACTATCAGGGTTTTCCTTCTTGACGATGCTTCGCGACGGGAACATGACATTGTGGTCACATCCATGTCCATTACTTCGAGATTCAGGAGATGGACGAGAAGCTCACAGGCACAAAATTCTCTATGTGCCTCATACTATACAGGAAGATGAATTACCAACCAATAGCGACTCGACGAGTAAAAGAATCTTGTTATATATTATTTACATACAGAGTTATAACAATAATTTCTTTGAAATTAATCCAAAAATGAATCATGAAAAAGGTTAAAGTTTAGTCAGCGTTTTGGGCGACTTTGCTCTTCTTCTTCTTCTTTTTCTTCTTGGGTGCACCTTCTGCTTCACCTTCACCATTCACTGCTGTCGTGTCCAGCCCATTACCACTCTCATCTGCTGCGTTTCCTGTAAATGAAGAAGGTAAGCATGTGGTTTAGAACACACGGGGACAACATACCAAATTACTGTTTTTTCTTTCTTTTTATATAAATATTTACCATTTTCCAACTTCCTCTTTTTATCCTTCTTCTTCTTTTTCTTCTGAGGGGAGGCTGCCGCGGCAGCTTCAGACGCTCTCTTCATGACATCTATGTTCTTCTCGGGGCGGTCTCCGCCAGCCAAGAACTTCAACCGGTCCTCAACTTGCGTCTTGAGTTCTTCACCAAACGCTGCATTGGGGGTTTCTGCAAGCAATGGAGGTGTTAGTTGTTTTCTAGTGGTAAAAGAACACTTGCGTTGTCTACAAAGTGAGGTACCTGCAAAACAATCGATTCGGGAGGCGATTGAACACTTGTTGGCCAAAAACCGGGAAATCCTCCCTTTATTTTTAGACTCCGCTCTCCCTATGAAAGATGAATGGAACAGGAGTCCATATTTGGGGGTTTTCGAACTGCGCGCTTTGAGAGCTCTGAAAAATCGCAGAAAGGGTTACATTTGGTGAGTCAAAGCGTGAGAGTTGCCAGTCACACCAGACAAGTGGTTACCTGAAAAGAGCTTTTTCGGCACCGAGGATCTGCACTGTGCTGGCAGGAAATTTAGCCAGATTGGTCAACGAGCCGGCGTGAGAGATGAGCCGAGCTCCGACTTGGTCGCCAATAAGTGTGGCCAAATTCGGAGCTATCCCTTCCATTTTGTCGTGCAAATAGCCAGCCAGTTTGCCTCTGTAGTCCACCAAGTCTACGACCCGTTTGGCGAAAAGCTCAATGTTCATCAAATCGATGGCCGCGATGTCCATACCTACAACAGGAACATCAAAAATTACCATCACTCTTTTTAATTTATAAGCTCACGTCCTGATTGACATCAGACGCCAAGCACAGTTTAGGTATCACTCAATTGGCTCACCCATAGATGATTTTGAAGCTTCCAGGACAGCTTCGGCTTTGGAACGGTCCATAAGAACCTCTTCCAACTTATCGACTTTGTCTTCTGAGAATTCCTTGCGGTTCATAATGATGCTGGCCGCTTTGGCGTACAAATAATTCTCGGGGACGATTTTGTAAAGCTCTGGAAAGTGGTAAGAATACCATTCCCTGAAAAAAAAAAAAAAAAAAAAAAAAATTTATATCATTCCGCCTCACAGAACAATTCAGCTTAGAAATGGAAAAAAAGTATCGATTCCCCCTCGATGTATCAAAGGATCGATTCCAAATTTCGAGAATCGGTCGGATTCATTTCACTTTGAAGGAAAATTTTTGACAATCACGGCAACCACAACGGAAGAGGGTGAAGTGAAAACCTCAAGAATGAAGAACACTGCTTGAGGGGGGGGGGGGGGGGGGGTAAACCGTTGTTCAGTCACTCCCTGATGGGGAGGTTTGGGACAAAATTTGTTGTTTCAATGTGTAGGTAAACAAGCTTTAAAAAATCTGAAAATATAAGGAAAGCTCATGGAGGTGTGTGGAGAGGAGAGGAGAGCTACCAGGACCGTGAAAAATGGGAAATATTGCTGTTCGTGGGAGCCAGTTATGTAAATTCTGTCCCAAACCTCCTCACTTTCCCCAATGTCAAATTTTGAGGCCGATCAGAATTTTCACCCTCCGTCGCGATAACATAGGTATAATATACCAATTATATAATACACCTACGTAATCGCGACTTATAACAATTATTCCCAGAATAATAATATTATACCATAATCGATACGATTCTTTCAAAGAAGATACAATTTAAACAAATTCTTTTTGAAGAATCCGACATCCCTAATTGCATTTCAGCATTATAAATTGGCGATATAATTCTACCCACCTAATCCTCATGGAAAAGGTGTTGATATCTTTGTCCAGTTGATCAAGAAGTGCGATGCTCTGGATGATCATGTTGTCGTTCCTGTGCACGTTGAACTTGACTTTGGCACGAGAGTAGCTGTGCCCCAAACCCAACTGGGCAACGCTGGAAGACTTGTCTGTGAAGCCTTTGATCAGGTGGTGAAAGTGGTACCGGATCCCTGAAGAAAATCAAATAAGGTGAGTGTTTATGACATCCACCGTCGACTAGCGCAGATATTTGAGCTCACATACCACGTATGATTTCTGGGACAGCACCGCTGGTTGTACACGGGATTGATAATCCATCACTGATAGCTGCAGCTAACTTAGTTTCCCCAACGCCCAGCTGGAGATTCTTCTTCTTCTTTTTGGGGAAATGAGACTCGAGGAACACCTGCAAGTCATCTGACACGACACCTGAAACAACGATTTTGAGCATTGTAAGAAAGGGTAGTAATTTGAAGGAGTCTTTGAGGGTGATGGTACTGTACAACACCCGGGAGGACCAAACCAGGTCACCTCACGCAACATACGCTCTGCTTACAAATTCAATTTCCTCTTGAACTCACCTTCCGAAACGCTATTGATGTTCTCCAAAGCGGCCACGGCAGTCTTGAATGGGATAAACGACACCAAATGAACGATTTGCTGAAACCTCTTCAGCTCCGTCACTGAAGCCTCCACCTGAGGCAGAAGCATCCCCACCTCCTCAAACTCGGCCACGCTGAACAAACCATACCCCGCGGCATGTTCGAACAGAACGTAAAGGTCCTAAAAATTAAAAAACGTCGATAATCCGAAGCCTAAAAATCATTAAGATTACACCACGTGTTATGCAAGCAACTTTCCACGACCACTTACCATGGCAGAAAAGGGATATCTAAAATGATGAGGTCACAGAATGAGCACCATAACAAGACGAAATGCTTTTCACTTCACGACAAATCAAACAGAAACATTAATTTATCCATTAATCGAAAAAGAACAGCGATAAACAAGCGTGCAGCATGAAAATAAACGTGACCTATGTTGAAAACAAGTGGTGCCAACAGAAAAAACAAAACGTTTGAATGAAGAGGCAGTGTTGCCATAGCGGAATGCCGAAAAATACTCCCTCAACTTTGAAAAGCACCGAGAATAAAATGAGCACAGTAAAAACTGCTTCTTGTTCTATCCAAGTAATTTTTATTTGATTTGATACTGTTCATGTAGGTACGTGTAGAAAAATAAAATCAAAAGTCAGAAGTTAGGGATTATTAAATAATAATACCCTTAAATTTTAAGGTCTTCTTTCATTAAGTTTCCCCGCTTTGAGAAATGGAAATAATATTATGTATTTCGAAAGTTATGTTTTTATTTCCTTCTGTTGACGTCTTTTGGCTTTAGAACGGAAACCACTTGGCTTTATAATATAGTTGAACTATATTATAGTTGAAAACCCCTGCCTAAATTTGATACCAGAGGCCTTCATGAAAAGTCCCCACCCTTGCTATCAAAATATCCCAACACTTCCCTCACTTTCCCCTCCGCTTCGTCATAATATTATTATATTATAATAATACAATGATATGCCTCATACCTTAATTAATAAGGCTTGTATTAAGGCTTAATACAATAATAACAATCTCAAAACAATTTAATTTGTCATAATAAATTTATCAGTGTTTAGTTTCGATCTACATAACTACTGTTTTTGTGATGCGATAGTTTAGGTCAATTTTTCGATAGTTACTTTGGAACTTATCCAAAAGTCCCTACGTTTTGGGAGGCTTCATCAGAAAACTCCCTCCCAGACTTAAAATTTAAGTCTGGGAGGGAGTTTTCTGATGAAGCCTCCCAAACATTAAATGTTAAATTTTAAATTAAATTTTAATGTCTCTCTTCCGTAGAATAAGTCCCACCATCTGGCATCACTGGATATTATTGTCAAAAGAGGGAAATTGATGTTGTTCAGGTGGTGCCACTAGGTATTTCCATATGATTTTCTGTTTTCTTATTATCGCTGTTGCTTGGAACTGCGGTTGCTCCTAGTTCTTTGTCCATGTATCAAAATTTTGCGTCGTAAAATTTGCTGCGTGAACGGAGTTGGTTTGTGCGCCACCGATAGTGATTTTTCTTGGTTGTAAAAAGTTCTAGTTATCAGTTTGAGTGAAAAACCATTTCGGCGGAGAGCCCAAACTCCGCATGACGGCCCCGAGGTGAAGTATAGACTTTTGTGCGTCCCAGGGTGGCCCGAATGTCTCTGCCAGACCGGATGGTCCGGATGGCTCTGATGGCCCGGAGCTTGGTCGAAGGCCTACTCCGAGTTCCGCCTCTGTTCATCATCGATGAACTCTTCAGGATGGGACTGGGGCTGCCCCAGGGCTCTCCGGGGACTCCGGACGGCCTGGTCGAGGAGCCCTACAAACAACAGGCCGCCAAACACATCTTCCAGTACGACGCTCAGTTCTACAAGTGGTTTTTCTTTGTTCTCATCAAATTCGTCCTCTCCTGTTTGGGTGAGTAATTTGTTCTCTGAAGGCACTGGGTCACTCGGAGCGTGAGAAAGTACCGTTAAGTTTCTCAAATCCTTTGGAAGTAGTACACGGGTTCTCTTGTTTTTTTTTTCTGGGCGTGCTGAATCATGTAGATTTCTCTTTTTTCCTCGATCCCGTCTTACGAGTTTGGTGACGATCTATCGATAAGTAGGTGAGCATGCGTACGTTTGTGAAAGCCTGTGGCATCTTGCTATCTGATACCTAGGTGCATACAAGCCATCTGAAGCCTGTCTCACGACAAGATACCTAATCGCTGGTACGTGACGAGCTTTGTAAACTTTCTGGTGCATCTCCTGTCAGTTATGCAGATGAAATGACCTTTTCAAACGTGAATGGGTTGAGGCTGATTGAGAAACCAGCGAACGAGGAAAAGTACGAGATACTCAGGCTTTGTAGGTTTCTCATAGTGAAAGGATGAGTTTTAGAGCATGTAAACAGGCCAAAAATATTATACGCAGGGATATTCGAGATGACCCCCGTGGCTGGTTAGTAACCAGTGGTTACTATCTGGATGGCGTGAGGCTCAAGGTCCATTGACGGGTATTTTAAATTGCCCACCAGCACTTCCCCCTTCTTTTCTCATCCGATGTTCATTGAACTTGGGGTGTCTTCCTTCCGGGATGTTGTGACTGCAAGGGCCGTAGCGGTGGAAACCGACCTTGACCAACCGTCATGGCATCAAATACGTTGAATAGAGGCAACCGCGTGGTTTTTAGGCTTGTTTCAGGGTGGTGCGGGGTAATTGGTTGTGAAATCGGCTTGACATTCCTGAAGACATTAATTTTGGTTTATTATTCTTGGAATTATACACCTATGTAATCGCGACGGAGGTCGAAAATTCTGATCGACCTCAAAATTTGACGTCATACGCTTCAAGATGTCTAGATTCCAAAAACGAAATGTCCGTACTCCGTGAGCCGTTTTGGGCAGTACCTAGGAATGTTTTTCAAAATTTGAAATTTTGACAAAATACTCGATTTACTATCAAGTTGTGCCCGCTAAAATGGGGCGGGCTGCGGGAGGGGGTTTGGAAGTTTTTCGGCTATTGGGGGGTCCCAGTACGAACCGATTTCACCGTGGGGATCCCGCTTTTATGGGGCTGCAAATGGGATTTTTGAAGGATCGCAGGAGGTCAAATAAGGTGTCGTTCTCCGAGTAATTTTGGACGCAAAATCCTTTCTTTTTTTTCGAGGTTCCACATCTGTCCAAACATTTTACAGAAAAAAGTTTTTTCTAATTGTTTCAAATATATTTCTTAATGACACAGAATTAATTTTTGCGTAATTCACATAATAATTAACAGAATAATTAACAGCGGGTTTTGTTCTTTCCTTGAACGTGAATGGGACTAGGACATTCATGCACTACAAGACACCTGACACTAGTGGCTTTACTGAATTGATCTGGAGACGTCATCTGCCAGAAACTGTTTCTTAACCCGAAAGCATCGGCAGCTCGAAATACCAGCTCTGATACCGCCAAATACCTCTGTTCATTTAATGACTTTAGAATGACTATTCATTAAAAACCCCGTCTTCACTAATTTCCATTTCGTTTTGGTTTTTTTTTTTTCTTGGGACAAACATCTCATGTTTTGGCGATGCGGGTCAAAACATTTTGAGATCCCTTAACGTTAAACAAATTTTGTCATTATACGTTTCATGACTAGGCAAATCATGCAAGTTTGCAGTTGAAAAAATCGTCGATTTCGCTTTTAAAATCTAAACCGTCTAAAGCCAGTCATATGGGGGAAGTTCGGCCCCCTTGAACCACTTTTTGCTTAAATTGGTCTCCTGGCTCAGCTGTTTGAAAAATTCATGATTTTTCTTTTTCTACATTTAGTTGGAATATCCCCCGAAATGCACAACTATTCGATAATGAATAGGTTTTTTTCCACAAAGAAATTCGATCCTTGTGAGGCGGGTGGGAATGGGGGTGCGGTCCTTTTAACTGATATCTCATCTTCTTCCTCACAGAATTTTTTGTTCTCAATTTATGCCAAAGACAAATGAACCCTTGAGTAAAATTTGCATCGTTTGAAATGTACTGAACAGTATTCATGAATAGGCAACTCATGTATAGGTATCCCGAAGCCCATCACCTCAGTGCCGTGCCCTCGTAAGCTGCTTTGTTAGGCATTTTGCGGACTACTTATCCATATTTTTATCCAATCAATGTTTATTCAAGTTTATTTATGACATGTAAACTTTGTAAATACCTACAAAGATGATAATTATAATTTCAATCAATAAATGTTTATTGACGGCGAAGGACTGGACTAGGCGGGTAGGTTTGAATTGAACAGCCTCATGGTGTGGGCCTATGTCGTATAATGACGTATTTTTCCGCCCCACTGGTGCCTAGATAGATGGTGCAAATATTGTTACTGGCCTTCTGTTGTCAGTGAACTTGGGAGTCTCTCATTAGCTAATTACCGTACTTGTACTTAAGAAGGCCCTAGGTGGGAATACCTGCAGGTACCTGAAGAGATTTACGACCCTACTTTCGAATAGTTTTCAGTTCGGATAGATTCGGGCAGTTTCCCCTCTTCACAATCTGCTGTTTTAAGTTTTCTGGCAGAATCCTCGTTCCACCTTTTCGGGGGATTTTATGGATGAGATTTTCGGAGAGTTTTGAGACGAGACCCCGATCTCCCCGAATTTCCAGCGAGGGTCTTTCGGACAGACACCCCCCACCACCACCACCACCAATCCTCCAAAACCTGCTCAGATGTAGCTTTTTTTTCTCAATAAAACACCTTATTGACGTAGAATTAATTTTCGCTCAATTTATACAAAAGAATAATAAACCTGTGCATTTTAGCAGAAAGTAGGAAAATGCTAGTTAGGTTGACCTGCTTGCAAAGGGAATAGATCAGCGTTAGAATCAAATTAAGGTCCCTCCTCAGGCGAATCACGTTTTCTGCTACATTTCCTTCTCGTCAACTCACCGGTGTTCAGTTCTATTCCGAGACTCGGATAACCAAGAACGAAATGGAAATGTTTCCTACTTTAAATCATGCAATGCGACTTGGCTGTTCAAGTATGACATTTATGACTATTAGTTTGTGTGTTTTAGAAGCAAAGAAAGCTTCAATTATCCTCTCAATCTGACAAGCTTGTGTTGAAATCCTATTTATCACGATGACATTGCCACTTTTGACAATATCGAGCCCCGTCACTCGGCGAACGGAAGCTCAGTTGGACGAGAGCTTCTGTCGCACACTTCATAATTATCAGGACGGTAACAGTTACTATTGGTGAAATTGCCAACGAGGGACCCGAAGGCCGGACAAGGTCGCTCTGAAGGTCTGACGCGATCTATGCTCAACAGCGTGAACAGACGTCAACAACGTGAAAGCGAGCGAGCTGAGTATTTGGGCTGCGATGTACGTGATGGAAATTTCTACTCGGAAGCCATCAGAGTAAGAAATATGACAAACGATCTTATGAACTTGACGGACGGGAGGTCAATCGATCTTCTATGAAGAACTGCCCAGACGTTAGAATTACAGATTACTGTAATACGTGACTTTGAGATAAGTTTTCTTATTCCCGTCAAAAGCTGGTCTGACGGTGAACGGCTGTGGTTATTCCAAATGTTTCTAGTTCCTGAATACGTGACCTTTATCCTTTAGCCCACGCTACATTTGACCTTTTTGGTGTCCCAGACTGAACTGATATACTCACCATTCGAAACCGACTGAGGTTTATTGCTCTTGATGAATTTTGAATCGTGTCATTGGTTTTAATTTCTTTTCATTGGCATCTAGTGACTTCGTTTGTAAGTGGGATGTAACAATTTTTTACATCCCATTTACACACTTGCCCCGTTTTAGCCCTTCCCTCACCTTACCTTACTTGAATGTTTTGAAAAAGGCAAAGTAAATTTTCTGGGTTCTCCTCATCTTCCCCAATTCATAACTGGTGTTTTGTTAGTTTATGTTTGTCTTGAATTAGATAAAACCTTTCCTCAGAACTCACACAGTTATTTTCCTATTGCATTATTACCCATCTTGTTCGTCGAATGATGTATCCATTAGTCCATTTATGAATAAGTGTACATATTTATGAATCCATTAGCCGCATGAAAAAACCCGTTACATATGATTGCCGTTTATTGCTGTGTTAATGAGTGCAGTTCTTTTTACGAAAACCATAACGCAATCTCGTATTATCTCGCATCGGTCAACGCTGGCTATTATAAAAAGTGCAAGCTTCAAAATGGTAATTTCTTCATTATACAAACTCCGTCATTAAGTAATCTCTTAGAGCAAAAAATTAGCACCTTTAAGCTCGCGAGCGAGGCAAATGAGTGTTCAGGATGTGGAAATGACGGGGATTAAAGTCTTTGAACGAATAACATGGAGGAACTGGAATTGGGATAGAAAGGGCTAGTAAGGTTGCGAGGTTTCATGGGCTACTTTGTAGGATAACTTCAATGAATATGTCCTGATTTATATTCATACGTTACTCAAATATATAATAGATTTACCACATACACTTCCTGTAGGTTCAATATCTGATCAAACTTCCATTCTCTCCGACCGTATTTCCCTTCTTCGTATACTGCGACCGATTTTTATTCATTTCAGCCGCAATCGGGCGTCCTCGTGCATAAAATTTATTTATTTATTAGCGTTACCCCGAGAACCCCGCGAGGAGGTTGCTCACGTTGTCTCCACTGTTCACAGAGTTAGTTTGGGACTGTCGAGAACAAGTTCAATCAGTCCAGATTTTTGTCTGAACTTCTAGTTCGGAGCCTGCGCAGTAAACTTTCCACCTCTTGTGGCCAATCTGCCGAGAAGAAATTTCCGTACCGCCCCTCCAAAATTACTTTTTTTCGGCTTGCCATCCGTACGATTTTCTACACACATATAGATATTGTAGATATCTCCCGTATAGCAAAATCTCGACCTTTTTTCAGTACTCCCAGCTAAACACGAGTACATACCGAGTTTCCGAGTAATAGGCAATGGTTTTTTGTCATTTTCATGGTGAAGCCACCATGTCCGAATCTAGTAGCTATCCAAATTTTCGGATTCAGCACTCCCAAAAACGTATAGATCCATCGAGAAAAATTCTTGAGGTAAGTATGTTTTCTATTCCAAACTCGGTAGGTTCCTAATGACTGGGGAACCAATGGAAGCCAGGTGCTGTCGGGGTTCGACGCTCTATCAGCTCCTAGCAATCCTCCCAACTCCTTTGAGTCTACTGCCTTATCTCTATAATATAGAATGGATCGTCAATATATGGTAGCACGACACTTCGCCCAATTTTTTTCGCCCAATGCACTTTCGTCTAAATTTTTTCGCCCAACTGCCTTTTCACCAAAAAAAAATTTCGCCTAAAACCCACATCGCCTACACTACATTTCACCTAAATACACCCGTTCACCTAAATTTCACCTAAAAACAAGAAATGTAAAAAAATGGAAGTGGGAATGGTCGTACCAAAAAATCAGACAGCAGAAGTCGTCGTCAGGTTTTCAGCTGATCAAGGTTGGCATATTTTTCCTTTTTGGCCTTTAATTTTCCGACCCTGCTCCAGCTGTTCCCCTGTTCTTTTTGAATCTCCCGGATGAATCGATGGATAGTCGGGTGATTTTTACTCATCATCGGATGGAATCTATTGTGCCATCCTTCCTTTACGTTGTTCGTCCGGGGTTCTTTATTTAATGTCGCCTGGTACTGATTCCACATGATGGGAGGGTAGCGGGGTGGAACTGGCCGCCGACGTTTTCCTTTGCGGAGTATTCCTTCCACGTAGGTTTCCGAAAAATATTTCATTAAACCCTGTAATGCCTTGGGAATTCATTGTGAGGGGTCAAATTGAGTCCCGAAAGTTTGGGTGAAAAATCCTTTGGGCGAATTATTTTTAGGTGATTTTTTTTGGGTGAAAGGAGTTTTAGGTGAAACTGCGTTGGGTCAAACGGACTTGTATGAAACGCTTTGGGCGAAGTGTCGTGTAATCCAATATATTATATTGACGATCCATTCTTGTCTCCCATTTAAAAAAATTGAAAACCTTTGGAATTTGTTATTCTCCTACTAGAAAATTACGACTTGGCCAACCAGCTGAACATATTGAAGCTACTGCTCTCATTTTTGTCTCGTCCTTGTTTTTTAATTCTGATTAGTCATGCTCTCGTGTGTTGTATCTCCGTCAGCGATTGCCTATCCCGTTTTAAAAAAACTCATTCATTTGCCAGTCACCCCCCCCCCTCCACAACTTTACGTAACTCGCAAATGTTTACAAAGGATTCCTCCGAATGGGCCAAGAGATTTCCAAGAGAAACCCAACCATTCAGAAGGGTTTCCCCTTCGCTCCTTACTGTATTTGTGTTTTACTGAATTATTTCCCAATTTTCCAAGATTTATTCATGAATGGCGAGCCTTCAAGCACGAGGCCCTAGAAACAATTAAGGAGCCAGCTAGAAGTGAGAAGGTCGTTCCAATTTTTCGTTCTCAGTTTTTTTTTCATTCCATCGGGCTCGGCTCATTTTTTTCCTCTTCGCGCTTATGATGTATTTTTTAGGAGGGTCGTAAGAATTCACAACTGATTATTAACGTGGCACGTTTTGAGGTCCCCAGTCTTTTTCTGTTGAGAATCAGCTTTGTAGATCTAAAAAATAGTTTTAAGATCCAAAACCAAAGTTACTAGTCTTGTACAATTGGGCTTTGTTATACAATTAGTCGACTTAGACCAGGGCTTCCCTCACTAAGGGGTCCGCGGCGAACTTCGATAAAAAATAATAATACAATAAAAATACCATTAATACAATAAATACAATTAAAAACTCAACATTTATTATGAATACTGAAAACAAAATTTGATGGGTGAACATTTTACCCACTACAGTAAAAGCCCCATTAACCGGGGTCCGATTTACCGGGCAGCTCCCATATCCGGGGTTCTCGGCCCAATTCGTACCCTCACGCTCCATTCGCTCCCGTTTACGTTAAGCAAAATCAACGTAAATGTCTCGAGTTTTACTGTTCAAACTTGGATTGAAGGGGACATTCACCATGGATAATGATGGAGTAACAAGTGACATCGACTCTATAGACATAATATAGACATAGTCTATATTATGCAACAACTCTGGGTAATTAGATAATTTCGTTTAGTTGTTTAAATATTCCGATTAACCATGAAAGTCTTGCACCCGTCGAGCCCGGTTAATGGGGATTTTACTGTATTTAATAGTGTGGCGGGCGGGAGGGGCTAGACTGGTCTGTCCTTCACTTTCCAGGAAATTACAGAGAACTTTGTTGCGGTGTACATTGATCGTGATTTTTTTTTTGTCGTCTCGGGATTTTGAGGGAACTATGACGCCTGGGTTTTTTGAGGGGATTTATATTGTGTCTAGGGGGATTTAGAGGGGAGGGGTGGATTTGTCGGAAAAATTATTAATTCTTTTGATCTTCAGAATAATTTATAATTATTAAAAACATGAAACTTCTCATGTAAGTCTTCTTCCTCCCATATTACCATATTTTCCCTCATCTGGACGGAAAACCGCCATTGTTTCATTATTCTCTTAATAACCAACCCACACTTTCCCTGAATGAGAATGAAAGCTTTGATTGGCCATGATAATAGTTATGAAACCGTTTGTCTTTTTGCATTTCCGTCTTTCTATAAAAATCAGTATCAAAGTTGTTACCCATTTTAGTTATGTAATATTCCCCTCGGTTGCAATAATGTTTTTACAATAGTTCGTATCACTAATTTCAACGCAAATAAAACAAAATAGGTTTCTTCGTGCGTGCTAGATATTCTCGTGTTATAGACCTATATAGAGTTTCCTGTGGGATTTCTTCACACCTTCTGCGAACCTCATTTAGCGACTGGTTTTCTTTGAATTGACGGTCACACAAATACAGGATGTTCTCTATCTCTCGCTCGGTTGTGGGCAGTTCTCCTTCCAGTCGAGTGTCGTGCAGCAAGTGAAATGCTCTTTCTGTTCACAGGCCTTCAAATGTGGTCAGGGTTGTCAGGTCTTGTACATCAGAGCTTCCTGCACGTTTCAAACGATCGCGTTCCCATTTGCAATTTGATATTGATTCTCTGGGAGACATTCATGACGTTACTTTAGTGATTCAACAAGTTATTGGTTTCGTAATTCAATTCTAGGGGGAAACAATATCTGTTAAATCCCCGGGTACGCAGGTATATTCACCTAAAAAGTCTAAGAGCTTCAGCCTTGGAGGGTACTCTGAAGTGCTGTGACGTCACACACACCACTCAACGACTCAGATTTTGGAAGCATTATGTAAATTTACTCCTATTGTGAAACAATGAAGATATTTCGGTGGTGTAACCTTAATGTGTCATCACATTAGAATCTCATTTATGAAGATAGATACCCCTCAGCCTCCTCAAGGTTATTAGGATACACTGCGTATCATCCAAAGGTCGACAAAAATATACGAAGCTGGACGAATCTGCTGAAGAGGTTCTTGCCGTCCATGTCTCGTAAATTTTCACAACCTTATGTTCCTACCTTTGAGGGTTCATTGGTTGGCTCATGATTTGACGTCGGAATCCAAACCTTTCTCGGAGACTTTGAGACATCCCCTTTAGGAAGCTTTCTTTTTTTGTATGCCCTCATCTCATCGATATTTATAGATAAGAATTAGTGATATAGATAAATATCGATTTAAATATAGATAGAAAATAGTTTCCGCCTTTATTCCAGTTATAACTGGGTCTGCTGACCCAGGGGCTGCGATTTAAATAAATCAAATAGAGTGGGTCCGTAATCCATGACATTGCCTTAAGTTTTCAAATTCCACCTTTTTGAGACTTTTCAAATTAGACTTATTTGAAGACCCGCTCAACTTGTCTTACTTAAATCTTGGTCCCTGTGTCAGCAGACGACAAAAGGAGAAAACAAGTCGAATTCAAAAAGGCACACCCGCCATATTTGTACCAAGGTTTGTTCCAGGTCTGACGGCGTCTGTTGACACAAGTTGACAGCTGTCCTAAATCCTTCTGAATCGCTGTTGAGTTCCGTCAAACAGCGCACTGGCCGACCTGGAACGCCGAACCATCAACAAACTTTTGTAGCATTTCTTCACGGTGATTTACGTGATTGTAAATTTCATGTGTTGTTTTTTAAAAGTATTTTTGGTCGTAGAATCCATTCTCCGTTGGCACGATAATGTGTTATATAATGCTCGCATATATTCGCTGAATATATATATTAATATTATTATGCTCGCAGTTTTACCAGAAATCAGCTGACTGGCTTCCATAAGTGAAATATCACCAAAGGAGGCCTGGTCAGCTGTCCCAGTCTTACGAAGGCCGATCTCCCGGCTTCTACAAGCTAATTGTTGCCAATACGGGCCTGGGTAACGGACCCGCGCGAAATAATTGGTTCCACCGACCTGGCATCCTCAGGTGAACTGTCACCAGAGGATTCCCAGTCGGCAGGACCACCAAAAAATACACTGTGATGTGTATTACACAATGAATATTAACAATTAGTGAATTATAATCGGTCGTTAGGCTGGAGACGGTCTGGGTCCTGAGTGGTGAAACCGCTCGCGGGCGAAGTGGGACCACCCAATCTCGTCGTCGACCGCAGCGCTTCCCGCGGCCCTCTGGACCGCTTGTGGCAGACTGGCGAATTTATTGCAGAGTGGAACACTGAGCTCCTACGCAACCACCAAAAGGGTAAAACGGCAGTTCTTCTAATTCCTACATTTTGTTTGTTTCAGGATGCGTAGCAGCGTTGGCCACCTTCACGCTGGGGAAGAAGCATCTCCGAGTGGTCTACCAATACGTGATATCGGCTGGTATCGTGTTCGTGTCCTATTGGGGCAACGTGACGACGATCAGAAACGTTTCCGCGGCTTTGGGACCCGGCAGGCCGTCGGTCCTTGAAAGCTTCCTCCTTCTGGATTTCCAGAGCATCTTCTCCTTCGATGGCGTGGGTATCACCGTGATTGAAAATTACGCCGCTCAATTGGGCCTGTCATATGCCTTCGCCAACATCCACCTGGGGCCAAGGTTTGTGTGTTTCTCCCATGGTTCTATGTTCACTGACACATCTCAGTGGTGTACGAACATTTTACGCGACTTTAATGTTTTGCAGGTACAACTGGCTCCAAAAATTGTGGCCCGTAACTTTCCTTGCGCCGTCCTTTCTCGTCCTCCTTCCGCTTCCGCAGCAATTCCTCAACCACGTACCGGTTTTTGCTGCAGTTCTCCCTCTAGCTGTTGTCAAATTCGTCCTGTGGACTTCCGCTTTCACCATTTTGGACACGATCACCTCAGCTTACTCGCATTACCGTATGCTGATAAGGTAAGCACTTCGCCCTCCGTTCATTTCCAAACTTGTCTGACTCCTATGGGCATGTCAATATCTTGGCTTTTTCAGGGATTACGGTCTTACTGCTGTGATGGAAACTGAGTGGATGCGTTTGAATGTGCCCTGTGTTCTTCGGACTTTTTGGGTACTTCGTTTGTTGGAGCAGGCCATTGCTTACCAGCTGCCCACTGGTCTCGAGATCTCCAGCTTGCTGGCCCTTTGTAAATCCTTGCTCATATCTGGCTGTGAAACATTGACGGCCGTTTTGGGCATGACGTCTGTCATTTCGTACGGATGCCACTACATTGGTTGCTTCTTCCAGTGGGTAAGTATAAGTCAACTGCTCATCAGTTGCATTTACGGGGAAATGGGAGTTTCACTGTTGTCACTACATTTTCAGGTTCTTCTGACAGACGATGGTGATGACAAGAGCATCGGGACGGTGTCCGCTATTTTATTTTACATTTTGGCTCTCCAGACGGGGCTGACTAGTCTTGAACCGGACAAGCGGTTCGTTCGCCTCTGCCGTAACTTCTGTCTCCTCTTCACAGCACTCCTCCATTTCATTCACAACATTGTGAATCCGCTTCTTATGTCCCTCTCAGCCTCGCACAACCCTTCCCTCCACAGGTAAGGCAGTAATGTGATTTGAAAGCGTTGTAGCAGTGGTCAAAGTCAAAGGAAAAAAAGTCAAGGGTAAAAAGCCTCGGGGAAAAAAAGGTCAAAGAGATGCATGAAAAAAAAGTCAAGCAGTGGTGTGAAGTGTGCAGCTATTTGCAGCTTTTAGTAGGGGTTTCCAAGGACAAATATGTAGGAGTTTGGGTTTATTACTAGCAGTCTGACAGGGGGGGGGGGGGGGGGGGGGGGCTCGCTGCGCTCAGAAAATCGTCCGATTGTCAGGATTCGTTCGTTCGAAATTTACTATGGTATTTAGTCAGGTGATGATTTATATAAATTTTAAATGCGTAAAAATCTCCCAATCTATGGAATTCTAATCAAACCCTGTGGGTGATGAAAATACCTAAACGCCGAGTCGTTGGAAAATGACTTGCCTGATTTGGGAGACCACTACGTACAAAATTGAAGTAGACAAAATTTCGTGCAAGAATGTGTCATCAAGGTGGAAACAAATTTCCATCTTCGATAGGACGGCCGCTTGAGCGCTCTGAAGATGGACCATTTTTTGGCTCCAAGTGAAATAGTGCTGGAAACCGGAATGTACTGTTGCTCTACTATGCCATTGAGTTGTAATACGCCTATAAAATGTTTTTCAATAATTAGGTGATGTGAATGCACCAACCCTAAAACATGGAGAACCTCTATACGGATTTACTGGATAATTTCCAGAATGGCCGAATGCCAGATTTCCTCCGAGGTCTAGACTGGAATATTAACCTGCATCGCACATCACCAGAACAATACGAAAGATACATATGTATACTACCTAATCTTGACTTTTTTTCGTTTACCCCACGTACCGTAACTTTTTTTTTCCTAGTGAAAACACGAATTTTTGGGGTTTGACTTTTTTTCCACCGACTTTTTTTCCGCTCACCGGTGATGTACTTCATTGCTGGGTTTGTTTTTCAGGCACTTGAGAGCGCTAGTAGTCTGTACGTTCCTCATAGTGTACCCGGTGGGTCTGTTGGTCTACCTCTGGTCCCACCACCTCATGTCCACTTGGCTTTTGGCTGTTACCGCCTTCAGCGTGGAAGTCATCGTCAAAGTGGTCGTCTCTCTTCTTATCTACGCTCTGTTCCTCATAGATGCCTATCGGTCCACATTCTGGGAAAAACTGGATGACTATGTTTATTACATCAGAGCGTTCGGAAATACGGTATGACAGTTAATTGACCTCAAAACCCCAACAGAAGATGAGTGTTGTTTCCAATGGTACATTTTTGATTCTAGGTGGAATTCTGTTTTGGAATTTTCTTATTTTTCAACGGCGCTTGGATCCTCATATTTGAATCCGGCGGTGCCATTCGAGCTGGTATGATGGGCATACACGCGTACTTCAATATATGGTGCGTACTGTTGGCTGTGGAAATTTCGAATAGATCGTCGTAATTTCCCATAATGCTATTCCGCCTGTTGTGATTTCAGGTGTGAAGCGAGAATCGGCTGGCTCGTGTTTATGAAGAGGCGGACAGCGGTGAACAAAATTGAAAGCCTGCCGGAGGCGAGCGAAATCCAACTGGCCAATCTGGATGACGTCTGTGCCATCTGTTACCAAGAAATGCGGACAGCCAAAATAACTAGGTGTAACCACTTCTTCCACGGAGTCTGTCTAAGAAAATGGTTGTACGTTCAGGTGAGTCAAAATTGACGAAAAGGCGGATGAAAAGAATACATAATTGATTGAACATGATTGTTATTGAAATTTTCCCCAGGACCGTTGCCCTCTCTGCCATGACATTCTGTACAAAACGGATAACGACAAGGAGCACGAATCTTCTACTCAAAGAGAGCGCGCTGTTCAACTCCCTGAAAGGTGGTGAATCACCCAGTAAGTCAACTGGACACATTTTATTGTGAAAATTGTTATTGTACTAATAGCGAGCGCATTCGGCGCTAATTCCGGCGTCATTCGTAGACCGTCGACCGTTAAGTTGTAAACCCCGTTGTTGACGGACTCTCTTCTCATCGTGAATGTGATATAATGGCATAGGTATGTATTACGAGCCTCGTACTCCTTTTTGATCTTTCTGCCAGCTCTCAATCGGGACCGTAATTCGGGGTTAGCAGTGGCTAAGCAGATATTCCCCTGCGGGGGCAAGTCCTCCCGATGTGGTCAGTTAGTTTTAGGACTCTTATAATGTGATTCTGCATCAAAAAACGCTACAAATTTATGCAACAAGGGATTATTATTTTGATATATCAGTAACCTATGTATAGGTTACTTGTGCAAAAATTTAATTCTGTCAATGAAAAAAACATTTTTGGAATTTTTTTCGAAGTTTTTTGGTTTTTACTCGAAAAATATTTGACATTTTGGGATCCTTCTAATATCCCATTTGTAGCCCCATTTTAGCCCCATAGCGCCCCACGGGTTTGGGCGATCGGACTGAAAACCTTGCGGGCACAACTAGATGGTAAACCAAGTATTTTGTCAAAATTTCAGATTTAAAAAAAATTCCTACTGCCAAAAACGGCCCGGACGGCGGACGGACATTTCGGATTTAGATGTAGACCTCTTGAAACGGATAATGTCAAATTTTTTCGTCCCCCGTCGCTATATACACCTAGGTGTATTATTCCAAGAATAATAAACCAAAATGAAACTGCACCTCCGACCCTAGGCGGCGTTCCTCTCCACCCTTATGTTGACACAGCAGTGAAGATTCTTATCTTCCTTCCTGAGCCTTCTAGACCTGTCGAAGGCATGCCAAGATGGTCCCAAGCTGGCTAACGGTCTCCAAGGCATTTCAGGATGGCATCCACGCTTTCTGAAACTCATTATGGGAACGATCTACGGAAAAAGTGGTTTGCTGAGTTGGCAACCCTGGCCGTCAAACCGGAAGGTCCGTAGGTGACGTCACGCACATACTTTTCGAATCAACCAGGACAACAGTTGTTACTTTGAATCGACCAGGACAACAGTTGCATACCTAAAGTTACTTTAGATGAATATAAAGTTTATATTATAAACTACGTGTAAGACTTTTTGTCACAAAAATGATGTATTTTCCTCATTACTGATTTAACCCGAAATTCGGGTGCATGGCCATTCGTTATTGTAAAAGTCCGCGAGTAAAAATCGAATAAAATTGAAAAATTAAACTTATGGACTTATACACTTTCACTATCGATTTATAGTTGTCTATTTCCACATTTCGTCTAAAAATGTCTTTTTATTTATTTTAACACATTCAATTTATTTATTTCAGGTATAATAATATAATAATAATAATTTAACCGTGTGATTTTCAGCTCACCCCAGCATCCTAATCGCTGAAATCGACTGAAGTGAAAACATCTCCTTGTTACCTAAAGCGTATTCAAAGAGATTGAGCGATCTTTCGACGAAGGTCATTTTTGTGACTCGACCACGTGAATTATTAATAAAAATATACCGTTGTTAGTTGTTTTCATCGAAGAAAGGTAGAAGTGATATTGATCGTAAGTGACGTAGGAGTAACGTAGTTCCCTTTCTTATTGTGAGTTTTATTTTGGCTGTTGAAATGTTTCTCATGGTGATTTTGTATAAAAGTTCATACTGTGTGACCCCCGGGCTCTTAGCAAGGATTGGACAGCGTCCATATATTTAGAGGTTCCTGGTTTTTTCGTTTCATGGCCAACATTATTTCTTCCATGTTGATCAAACTACCTACGCTACCTTGCTGGCCAAAATACCGAATTTGAGCAGCAATCCTGTTTCAAATTATAACCATTATCTCCTTTTTTCCCCATGACTGTTCTGTAAATAAGTTGGATGTACCCAGAGATGTAAAATACCCGGGTATTCTTTTTTAAGGGTAAATACCCAGGGTAAATACCCGGGTAAATACCCATTTTGGGTATTTAATAGGGTATTTTATCTTCAATGAATTGGGATCGCAAAAAAAACCACGTAAAACGTTCTTAATACTCGAGAGCCAGCCTCTACCAAAGTTTCAACAATTTTCGAGTTCAGGATCATCCTCTAATGAAAGAAATACTCATGTTCGTTGGAAATCACACAAACAAACTGCTATAAAATCATATGCCACTTCCCCCTGTACTTAAACAGATGTAAAATTGACTGCTTTCATGGTCATTAAGTGCCCAAAAACCAAGATGCAATTAAATCTTTTCATCAACCATGTTTTGGAGTAAAAATAATCGTAAATTCAAGATGATAATGTTGGAAATTATTTATTTCCAGCTTTAAAAAACATGCACATTTAAAAAAAAAAATTGCTCAAACGTTCGAGTTGTTCGCTTGTTCGCTCAAAGAAAGTTCGCTGTTAGCTGAATCTGAGTCTTCATCCTCATCCGAGCTGGACTCATCGTGAACTCTCGCTTCTTGGCTACATTATTTTCTAACCTACTACACTTCTTGGCTTCTACCAAGGAGTTTAGAAGAAGAACTTCTTCTTCTAACCTCCTTGGCTTCTACACTTCTAACCTACAAATTTTGTAGGTTACGTTAAGTATCCTTGTTACAGTCATGGAGGAACCATAACAGGGTGGGGGGGGCATGGGGTAGTCTTTTACGACCATGGGGTGTGCAGAAATGGTCGTAAAACTGACCTTTTACTTGATTTTTTTTGCAAAACTAAAAAAAAAAATGAAAAAAAATTCCGTATTTTTTTGGTTGGGTATTTAATGGGAAGGTATTTATTCGGCGATTGGGTAAATACCGGGTAAATACCCAGTTTGTAAATACCCTACCCACTGGGTATTTACCCCCTTTACATCTCTGGATGTACCTATGAAAAATGTACCCCTAAGTCAACTAGGTTGGACCTTATGGATACTTTTAGAGTAGTGGATTTAAAATATGGATGTTTGTAAAACCCCTAAACGTCAAATCGAGTCCTCTCCCCCCCTCTTGAAAGCTTCGCGATCCTTCTTCACCTGATGGAATGAAATTGAAACGAAACTTGCCGGACGAAGTCAGTGAACAACAAGTTGCCTTGTTGCTGGGGCTTATCAAGAATCACGTTGACATTTTCATTCCATTAGTTGATCAAAGGCGGAAACTCTTTCTCAACGGAAGGCCAAAATAATGTGACTCGACCTTTATTGCGTTCTGGTTATTGTACCGTTGAATAGTTTTGATTTTGCGGACTATTGTGATATCCTGTATTCCTGATCCACTGTAAATATATTCGCCTGTTAGCCTGATAAGTGTGTATTTTTCTATTATATGATTTCAGTGTCCACCGGAATCGTCTTTTTCTTTCTCTATCCTCATTCCATGACCAGGGACGGGCAAATGCCGCATGTGGGGGTTTTACCCCCCTTTTCTCTCAATCTCGCCAGCCCGTCAGAGATACAGTAGTACTGTTGGGAGGAGCGGGTCGCGCTACGGTCACGGCGCGGCCATGAGAACCCCTCTTCTGCCGCCAGTGAGTCAGCCTTACTGTTCAAAGACATAATAATTACGGCATTCAAATTGCCATTTACTGTGTATAATTAAGCCTTCATGCCTAATCACAAATTATCTAGGGATCAATCCCGCCAACCAGACCTCCCTTAGTGACACTTCACTGCTGAATTACTGGGAGATCCCGAGGCATGGGTCTGCTGCCCAGGCTTCTTTTGTCGACATTTCGACTAGGGTAGCCACGGGGGTTTCCCTGACGCATCACGTGTAACTGTAGATGCAAGCCTCCCTTTTCTGTGGCTACATCTTCCCCCAGGTCTGCAGATCACGACATTAATTCATGTTATGGTCTGGGTAAGTAAATCGTAAGTAATATTGGCGCTTACTAAAGAAAACGCTGAAAATTTTACACGAGGGTTTATTTCTCTTTGAAATACGTTAATTATGCAAAAATTAATTCTGCCACCTAAAAAAATTGTACGCAAATAAATAAATAACTCTGCAAATTTTACACAAGGGTTTATTATTCTTTGATATAGGTTACTTGTGCAAAAATTATTTCTGTCAATAAGAAAAATTGTGGGAAAAAATTTTTTTCTTCAAAATTTCTTTATTTTTTACTCGAAAAATATTTAACCTCCTGAGATCCTTCAAAAATCCCAATTTCACCCCCATGAAAGCCCTATAGTAGATCGCCATAGTGAAATCGGATCCTTCCGGGAGAAAAATATAGTAAACCTTAAATAAAAACTTGGGTGGTTGGGTAAATACCGAGTTTTTAAGTATCTACCCCCTTTACAGGAAAAAACGCTTACACCAATAAGAAGGTAGCCAAATGCGAACGTAACTCGTAGGATTATAAACAAGCCTTTTTCGGAGTATAGTATTTTATTGGTTGCATCCAAGTAGGCATGAAATGAGGTAATGACAATGGTATAGTCAATTACAAGACTGGTAAAACTTTCTTTTTTATTTATTTATCGGATGGCGTCTGGTCACATGAGGCAGCCTACAATGGAACAACCCTTGCAACACTATACAACTTGCGATTCTGATCTCACTTTTAGGTCTAACATAATTGATGGTTCGGTACGATTTTTTTTTCTGATTGAATAAAGTCCCAGACAAAAACATTGTCTAGTGATCTATGTTCACCATGGTACGTATTTTGTATTAGAGGACACCTCCAGACCCCCGGAAAATGTCACCTTGAGCCTAACTGCTAAACATTGGAGGAACGTGGAACTTCATTTGCGTTTAATTGACCATATTTAAAGGTCAACGGTCACATAATATGACGTCATCATAATAAATATCATGTTGGACGTCTACCAGTTTTCCGCTACTTTTGTGACACGTGTGGGGGTCGTTTTTATTGCAATAAATGAATTTGACAGGTATCGGGAACGGGGCCAAAACAGAATTACGCCTTTTTCGCCGACCTAGATAGATTTTCAGGTAGGTAGGTCCCGGTATAAGCGTGTTCCACGCTAAAAACAAGACCACACAAAAAATCTTAGAGAGGAGAATTAAGCAAAATTATTGGTACTTTTCCGTTGTACCCCCCCCCCCCCCCACGCGATTTCGAGTTTCATACACACCCCTCCTGATGGCTTTAGGGCACCCAAAGCCAACCATAATCTCGTGGGTTGGGGTATAACGGAAAAGTACCAAATTATTTCACGTTTTATCAAACTGTTCAATGAAACGACGCCGAAAACAATCGGCCACGTTGTGAGCCTAATCCCGTCCTATATTAAAAAAAACTAGGGTGTGGTTTTATGAAACCACGGTAAAAGTGAAACTTTTTTCCCACTAGTCTCTCCGGCTCGCTTCGCTCGCTCCCCTAGTGGGGTAGGTAGCATCGATGGATACGTTTTTTATGTCTAGTCTCTCCCCCCCCCCCCCCCCCCCCATTTCCTACTCATTCACCTACCCTTGTATCTCTACCCACGGCTTCATTTTGGCGTTTTCTCAAATTGATTTCTAACGTGGCAACTGATGACAACAAAACAAGCGGCATTGTTTACTGCATCTATTAATAACATCAATAAATATAAAATGGGGACATAATGACAAAGAACAAGTACGAAAGAAATGTGTGATAAATCGAGAGCTTTCCAACGAATGGTGAACGATTCTTGTACGATTATAACTGGCGAAGATGAAGTTCCGTAGCAACGAATCGGTTGTAAGCGAAAATCAACGGTAGCGTGACCAAAAAATTTGGGACGATGTAATAAAAGTTTCACTTTAAAAAATCTAAGATGTCTTAGATGGTAATGGAGGTGACACGAAGTAGGGTCAGGTGGGGTGAAAGCAAACAACAGCTATTACCGCCCCTGTAGTATATTGTGGAACTAAATTTCAAGTAAACCTCGATGAGAGATGCAAGGGGATTCTCGCATTTTCTGAACAGCTGATCATCACATATCAGGCGAATGTTCATAGCATTGTGATAAATGATGATGAGAAATGAAAATCGAAGTGGACACTGACGACCAAGTTGAAGACCCTGTGATTGCATTTGACAAGCAAGCTTGTTCAACAATCGTTTTTGTACATTTATGACGCTAGCTAGTTGTTGATCGAAGCCTAACAAAGTTCACATTCAAAACACTCCAGAAGTGTTTACCTGACTAAAACAATGCATCTGTTTAATAGTAATCTATTCCACTCACATTTAGTTTCAGCATGGACCATGATCCCCCCCCCCCCCCCCCTCACAGCAACCACTCTCACCATCATCTCCCACTCCTGCTAACTAGCGCCCGTCACAACCCCCTCACCCTTGCAGCTCAACTAACCGACTAGCGGCTCCTCACACCTGATAGACCACTATAGGCCAGTCAATTATAAGCATCGGCATAGTAACAGTGGATAGTGACAATGGAATCCGCGGGTGCTAGAACTAACAATGTAGAGTAGAAACTCCATTAACCGGGGTGTTCAGGGCGGGGGGTACCTCAGATAATCGGAACGCATTTATGTACATGTAATAATTATTAGAAAACACTGGAGGAATGCAGAATTTGCAACGAAAACGACACCTCACTCAACTTCCTGGAGGAAAGTCCTTCAAACGTCCCACCTGAAGCCCCTTAATAGACTGATGGAGTACTGAGACAACTCTGAAACACCCGTGAATCGATACTACGTTCAAAATTACAACGAAAACGACACTTCACTCAACACTTCTTGGAGAAAAGCCCTTCAAAATTCCCACCTGTAGCCCCTTAATAGCCTCATGGAGTGGTGAGATGGCTCAAAAATATCCCTGCATTGATACTACGTCCGAAATTGCATCGAACATGGCACCTCACCCAACTTCCTGGGGAAAAGCGGACAACAAACACCGGTTAGGGATGGTCGAGGGGGGGAGGGGGGGGAGGCCAAAGTCGGAAGATAACCTCGGTTGAAGGAACTCTCGTTCAAACCCACCCCGGTTGATGGAACTCCCGGATAATCGGACCCCCTCGGAGTTTCTACTGTAAATCTGTTTTCAACACTAGCCCAAACTTTCACCCATCTCCCACGAGCATAAGTGAGAGTATAAAACTAGAACTACCGCATCATCTGTTATAAAGTCTGATCCATTTTAGAGAAAAAACCGCATTGTAATATAACGGTCGGTTACATAAAATACGGCTTTCCGTATAAATTTCATCCCTTCAATGCCAATTAAACTATTTGACAATTTGTGAACCTTATAGCCAATGTCACAATTCAGGGGACGCTGAAACACCTAATTTTCCTTCTTTCGAGTTAAGAAGGAAGAAATTGACTTTTAGTTTGGGCTATCAACGAGGGAAAGGGTTTCAATACAGCTCACCGAATAGCGAAAATGAAGACGTGGATAATTTCCATTAGGACTTGTGTAAGCCAAATGCCTCCCTGTCAAAATATTGTATCAAGTTGATTGTCACATTGTCACATTGTTTAGTTTTTCATTCTAATGTACAGGAATCGTTCCTTGACCGTCAACTAGTAAACCTAAAAGTGAGATCTTGAGAGATCCTTTGTCATTACGAGACCATGTCGACAAAGGATTTGACATAGGCCTCGTGGAGCTTGTTGAGGAAATCCGCGTCGTTCTTCAGCAGGTAGTTGACGGCTTGGAGTAGCTGCGGTTTGGTGAGCGGCGTGAGGGCGGGGTCACCAGTTCCCGCCCCCGGAGGCTGGTAAGAATTGGGTGGTTGGAGTCCCATCGTCGGGTCGGCAGCTGGAGGCGGGGCTTGGTACATTGCCAGAGGCTGCTCGTTCGAGGTGAACATGCCCGGAGGCAGGAGAGCCGGTTTGGCAGAGGAAGGCGGCGGGTCTATCACAGCTCGCTCAAGAACACTAACCTGCGAACAAATGCAGTATGTTGAAACGAAATAATTTCTAATTATTATTCTTTGTGCGTCGCAATGAGCTCCTTGAAAAGGTTGGAGTTTTGCGTTTTCAGCACCCATTAAACTCCCTTCGACCAATTTGCTGTTAGAAAATCTGCTAAGTTACGCGCAGAGCGGTTAGAAATTTTTGAAATTTTGAACTAAAAGTTGGGTGACGTCACACATTGGCGCTCTGGGCATCACGCTGCCAGAGCGCGCAGTGATATTTTTTTCTGCTAAACACGCACATCAAGGCAACCCTGTTATCACCAAGAACTGCGGATCGTTAACGTGAATCCCTAGTGTCGAGTCAACAACAACAACAAAATTTACAGTCTTATTAAAAATTATTACAATTTAATTGTAATAATTTTTAATAAGACTCTACTTTTTAGCGCAACCTTTTCCCAAAAAAGGAAAGGTGCGCTCACCTCGTCGACATGCTTGTGTGTGTGTTTGTGTATCACGGCATCACGCCCGAGCGGCTCAACAGATTTTCATGACCACCCTCATCCCCTCGGGAGGTCCTTCACGACGAAAGTTGTTTATCTCTGATGTGTAACTAAGGAGGCCTCAAAAGCGGGACGAAAGTTTTTGTCCGATTTCATTGGTACAAGGGTCTATGGAATGAGCTTTTTAGGCTGATTCCAACGACTCCAAAACGATTTTTGCAGCCTGAGCCGTTGGTTACCTCTGATCGGCATAAGGTTTTCTTACGCATCGGTCGTTAGGGTGCAGTTGTTTACGTAATGAGCATCACGTGGATATTTTTGATGTGTTGTGTGGCATAGTTTGGTCGCTAGATACCTACTGTTTCTGAGTTTCTCTCACTCATTAAATATATCGTAATAACAGAAAGGTCGCGCTCTTCTATTCAATTCGATGGCTTGTTTCAAGTCATCGGGTGTTCAAATGAAGTGCAATTCTGTTCGTTGTAGTTTTAGGTCTGCCCTTTGTTTGAAATAAAACTCCATTACCGAGTATTCTTCCATTCTACTTCGCCAACAATGTTTTCATAAGCAAAATTAAGGATTTTTTTCTCAGAAAAATAGCGGATATCCGGATTTGAACGGCGGACATCCGACCGTTTCCGGATGCTTGATTCATCCGATCGAATCTCCAATATCCGGATAGGTATTAATTTTGGTTTTCCATCCCTAGCTCAAATGTTTCAAGCTTAAAACCACATTTTTCTTTGTCTCCTTTCATTTTTAATGAAAATGACTAATTTTAAAATTGCTTTCGCCTTCCGCCCCCTCCGAATGACGTATTCCCACTGAGTTTTATACTTGACGGCTAACTTGCATCTCTCGCTTTCGTGACTTTAGAAGGATGACCTCCTTTCCAGGAAAAAATTTGAAAAAATCATTGAAGGAGCTCATTGCAGCCATGAAAAGGCAGTAAAAAAAAATAAAAAATGAAAAAAATCCACTCACTTCGAGAGGAACGTCCGAGTTCGGATTGGGCGAAGTGGCTTGACGCAGCGACGAATTGAAAAAATGTTGCGTAGGAATCGAATTGGAAAGCGGCGGGGTCGGTGACTCGTTATTGGTGGTGGTGACTCTCATGTACAGACCATTTTCAAGGGTAAGATTCGACAGAGTTTCAGACACTTGGCGCTGAATCGTCACCTGATTGGTTGAAATGGGGACCGGTTGATGCCCGATATTACCGGCAGGCCGGTCATCCGGGGTTGGTCCCACTTTGTGCCTTTTCTCTATCTCCTCGAGGGTTTGGACTGAGTTGGACGTCGAGAGCAGCCTCTGGACCAGAGGATTCACCTGCTGGCAAAACAGAACCTACTTTACCAGTTGTGAAGTGTTTCTTAGAGTGGATTCTCCAACATAGACACTGATTCAGAACGGTTATTTCAGGGCAAAGCACCACGTGACTACGTACCTCATTCATATTCACGGTGGACGTCACCGGAGCAACAGGTCTAGCGGAAGGCGTTTTCCCTCCAGCACGAGCGAAGAAATCCATCACCCTTCGGTTTGGTTCGGCCTTGCGTATCTGCTTACTTTTGGCAATTTCGCTCGAGAGTCTTTCTATTATAGCAGCAATCCTGCCACACTCGCTTCGGTCGTAGAACCATATCCCGTGAATTATGCCTGAAATTAGCAAATTAAAAATTAAACAGGTAGGTACTTACCAAAGGAAGTCTCAAATTGATTTAAATGAAGTTAATGACTAGTATAGTGACTAGTCTCTCTATAATAGTCTCTATAATGTAGAGGAGAAAACAGAGAAAAAGCATTACATTCATCATCGACGCATTAATAAAAGAAATTTCTAAAGTGAACTTAATAATGCCGTAAGACAAGCTGTATTGTTGAAGCATCAGATGCTTAGGTTAGATTCTAACCTGCAGTCTTACGTCATAATTTAGTTCACTTTAGAAATATCTTACCTACCTACTATAAAATCTATTATTTAATGATAAATTTCATTATTAAATTATTTATGTGGAATAGTACACCTTTGTAGGTATTCGTGTCGGATAATATTATTATGTCCGCCGTCCGAGCCGTTTTGGGCAGGAAGAATTGACATGGATATGTCTTAGTCCTGGGGTCTTTTTTTTTAAATCTGTAATTTTCACAAAATACTCGGTTTACCATCTTGTTGTGCCCGCAAGGTTTTCAGCCGAATCGCCCAACCCCGTGTGGCTTTGTACGGGAGGGCTTTTTTAAAGGGTTTCGGTTATGGGGTCGAGTTAGGTGTCGTTTCCGAAGTATTTTTGGACGTAGAAACCACTTTTGGGGGGTCCCAGAACGATTTAATTTCACCGTGGGGATCTATTGGGCTCTCATGGGACTAGAAATGGGATTTTTGAAGGATCCCAGGAGATGAAATATTTTCAAAGTAATTTTGGACGCAAAATCCATTTTAGATGTCCTACTCCCCACGGTGAATTGAATTGTTCTGGGACCCCCCAAAAGTGGATTCTACGTCCTAAAGCTAAAAAGGGGTCTACGTGAGAAAAAATAGTTCACAGCTGGAAATCGTTTAAACCCCCAACGACGGTTTCTAGGCTGTGCTTCAAGTGTGGGAGCATAAAAACCTCGACATTTTCGCTTTCCCCCCAGTATTTCGCTTATAACGCAAAATTTCGCTTCCTATAGAAAAATCTATCCCATCCTTTTTGAAAGCGGATTGAATTTAGCGTCTTATGACGTTTATTGCATCGAAATCGGTCCAGCCGTTCAGCGGCAATCGCTCGTCAAAGATTGGTGATTTTCGCAAACTAGGGATGCAAATCGATTTTCGATTAAATCGAAAAATCGATTTTTTACCTCCGATTGACCACCGATTTTGCATCCCTATCGCAAACAGCTGAAAAGTTGACTACCCTCAACTTCTAACGCCTGTAGGTCCCAAATGACTGCACCGATCAAAAAATGTCCTAATAGTTTCACAATTAAATATTATTTAATTGTGAATCAGAATCTGATACAGTGTTTGGACATATGGAACGCCAAAAATGAATTCATTCTCATTCGACTTCCTGGCATCCTTCATAAGTTTCATTAAATGGAACAAATTTTGTAACCCCATAGATCCCCACAGAGCCACACGGGTTTGGGCGATCGGGCTGAAAACCTTGCGGGCACAACTAGATAGGTAGACTGAATATTTTGTTAAAATTCCAGAATCTGAAATTCGAGGTAAAAAAAAAATATCCCACTGTCCAAAACGGCTAGGACAGCGGAGGGACGTTTCGTTTTTGGAATCTAAGGAGGTACACATCTTGAAACGTATGACAAATTTGAAGGCCGATCATCTAAACCAAAAATACGTTCCTGAGAATGGTGACGCTTACCCTTGGAATTCTTGTACAAAATAAAAGGCTCGTGCTTCTGCAAATCAACGTTTTCATCAATATGTTCAATGTGATTCGAAGTGTTGAGCCTGTTCATGATAAAAGCGTAGTACTGGGGCTCCGTCGTCCGGGAATAAATGAAAAAGGCTCCCTCCACTTCGGTTTTTTCCCAATTCTGCGTTTCAGGGTTGTAATTGTACAAGGCGACATGGCCAGCCATGTCGAGAATTTCTTTCAAATGTGGGTCTTTCACTTTGAGAGCTGACAAATTTATCGACGTAAACTCGGAATTCGCCATCTTCTCCAAACAATGTTTATCAACAACTTGAGAAATGTAGTTTTTTTTCACGCTCAACCAAACCCCTCAGTTGTTAGAGGGACTTTCTTCTCTGTCAGATTTGAAACCTCTTCTTACGCACTGGTATCGATCTGGAGTCAAATACAACGTACTAGTCCGCGCCGCTGAACATATTGAACGAGAAAAGCGTAAAATTCACGGTAAAAAACTCGGACGAAATTCGACGAACAGATTCACTCGAAACCGAAGAAAGAACTGCACTTCTGTCGGAACTACCAACAAAGCAACAACAAAATCCCTTCCTCAACAGCCTACTCTGCGGCGCAGAGTCTGCGCAGCTTTTCAAAGAAATCGAGAAGTAGCTGCCAGAAAAAACTGATAATATCAGTTTAATATAAAAAAAATATTAGGTATTTCATCCGTTTTTCACCTTACTTTCTCCGTTTTCATCATACTATGATGAAAACCGAGACAATGTTGTGGGCGGATTTCAATCAGACCTTTGTGTTAGCCATAACGTATTTCCCGGCGGGGGTTATAATAAAATGAAATTTGTAATCGATTGTATATCGATTCCACAGATTTATATTAATAGTACTCAATTTTATAATATTATTGATATTATCGTCTTCTCATCCCCACGGGTTTCATTCACATGTCATGAGATAGGACCTATTATAATATACCAAAATTTTTATATTATAAAATTTTGAAGCGAATCCAAGAAAAATAACCGAAAATCGCTCAGTTAAAAAAAAAAAAAAATTGGTTGATTTTTCAAAAAATCGGCTTAGAAAAATCGAGTAACAGTTTGATATTTGAAAAATTGAGTTAGAAATCGATTTTCTTGAAAAATCGGGTATCGATACCCAACCCGGCATTGGTATCTCGTTCCTATCTCATTCTGATAACTGTGATAGCGTTCAAATTTATTTTCGGTTTGATTTTGCATGCTTGTTAAGTTTTTCTGTGTGATTATTATGGTTGAGTGAGTTACTAACGATGACTTGTTTTAGCCGTCATTTCATTCGCTCGTGCCTGATTCGCCGGGTGTTTCTTCCGTCGGTTCCAAATCGGCATTGCTCCCAATCGGCGTTACTGTCGTGCTTGAATGAACCTGTCGTTCAGAAATATTTGAACCGATTGGAAGATGAGATCAGAGCGTCTCCGCATGAATCTAGAAATTATGTCCCCGGCGTGGAACTTGCCAATATGTACGCCGTCAGGCGGGAGTTGATGAGTAACTTGGAGGCGTTGGAAGGGCTGAAAGATGACAAATCGTCTAAAGAGATGTCCGATATGATTGTGGAGGAGGAAGCGAAGTATTTGAAAGATTTGAGAGCCGTCGAGTGCGAGCTGTTGAAGATTTTTGCCCCTCCGGCGGAAGACGGCGACGAAATCACTGTGGAAGTGACGGCTGGCGTTGGCGGAAAAGAAGCCGCACTGTTTTCCAAGGAGCTCTTCGAAATGTACCGTAAGTACACGGAATTCAAAGGCTGGAGTAGTTTTGTGGATCAACACGACGAGTCTGATTTGGGCGGAATACGACATGCCCGGATATACATAGAAGGTTATGGAGCTCTTCGACATTTGATTCAGGAATCCGGAGTCCACAGGTCTCTTTACTATTTTAGAATAATATTCTAATATTATGCGAATTTATTTTCCTTATGTTTAGCTTTTCACTTGTCTTGAAATTTGTTGCAGAGTTCAAAGAGTTCCTGCTACTGAAAAGACCGGCCGAATTCATACCAGTACGGCCACAGTGGCGGTGCTCCCAGTGACTCCTCTTGTGGAGGTCATCGTCAACGAGAAGGATCTTTCATGGGAGACCATGCGATCAAGTGGCGCTGGCGGGCAGCACGTCAACAAGACGGAAAGTGCTGTTCGTCTGACGCATGCTCCTTCTGGTGAGTCGTGTGCAAGGTGATTCATATTTCAAGATTCTGGAGTTCAGACGATTTTATAATAAAATAATTATAAGATTAAATCTAATAATTATTAGATTGCCAGCAACGAACGAGTGCTTTATTCGACACTCTTGCTCAACATGAACTTTCGCAATTACAACCGAGAACTGACTTTTTGGGCTTTTGGCACCCGTTGGTTCGTTAACCGTAATGATCACAGCTAAGCAGGCTTTCTGACTCTGAGAGGGCAGTAGGGGGTTATCCTGTTGACGTGGACCATCTTGCAGGGCCTTTTAGAAAAATTGATACCAGAGAGAATAATGGACCCTTTGTGCTGCCTCTCGGAGTTCACTGCACTCTGTGCCTTTAAAAAGGTTTGATAGCCATCCTACAAGGTCCTCTTGCACCAGGATCTCTCCCTGGTTCACTGATATCTGAGTTAGATACCGTTTGCGCTTCAGGGCCTCACACTCGAAGATGTAGTGAGCAGCTGTATCCTCATCCCCACTTAATCTACAGCTGGGTTCTTCATGTAATACCCCAATGCTGTCTAATTGTTTCTCTCCAAAAGTTTCCTGATGCTTCCAAGTCCTATGCATTAGCCCACGATGAGTTCTGTCCGCCGTAAATAGAGCCATATGTCCCCTCTTATACAGTGTGGCTCAGCCATCGTGGTGTGTTCGTGTTGCTGACGCGGGGTTCTTTCCCATCTTTGGTTGTGCTGTTTTTTGCCTCTGGCATTGCAGGGCGTTTGGGCGGCGGTCAACTGGCCCGGCACAAGTGAAAGTTATTCTGATTGGTCTCCGACTGGCCCTGGTTAAAATGGTTCAGGTCATTTCAGCAGGTGCGGGACAGGTTTATGTGCTGGTAAACGTATTCTTGATGCTGCAACCCCCATTCTTGATGATGAAAACTCAGTTCTTGGGGGATGAAAATCCAATTTTTGGGGAGTAGGTACGACTTTCAACTGGCCCAACCAAACTTGCCAACTCTAATAACTTGCCCTCGTGCAAGCCTCACCAACTGCTCGGCTGCAGTAAAATGAAAGTAGCCAACTTGCCATCACTCTTGGGATGGGCTCGCCCCTCTCATAACATTTTATGTGTCACGCGTAATTGGTATAAGTCAAGAAACGAATAATGAAGAATCGTGTTTTCAGGCCCTCAAGAATCAGATTTTCTCCATCAACAATTGGATTATCAGCCCCCAAGAACTGGACTTTCTCTATCAACAATTGGATTTTCAGCCCAAGAATGACTGCCTGATAAAACGAATCATCAAAAGCTTGTCTGGCACTCACGCTCAAGCTGCTGAAATGGCCAGAATCATTTTACCATCTGCCATTTTAACCAGGGCTACTTGGAGACCATTTAGGAGAACTTTCAATCGTTCCGAGTCATTTGAGTGCTGCCCTCTGTTCTTGCTTTCTGGACAATCTTTGTCAAAAATTTATTTGCCAGTTATTCAAAGGCTCTGGAAACGGCGTGTGACCAATTAAGAGCAACCGACGGGACAGGAGTGTCCTATTCATTATGGCCATCTCAGGAAGAGCATAGGTGCCCATTCAGTTGGATGGAATATCCGCTTAAGGTAACCCGCATGGAGAGGTAGCACCTGCTGTTGGTTTCTGCTTGGGCTAAGAGGCAGTCAAATGGTGGTTACGTGCAGCTTCTCTTCTTGTAAAGGCATTGTCATTTTCATATGGATCAGTGAAGTAGTCAATATACCGCCTATTTAGCAGGAGACCAGGGTTCGATTCCCCTATCGCAGAGCTCTAGTGCAGAAAGGTTCCTTAGCTGGGGGTGATTTCTGAAAAAAGTTGAAATCCGGCATCTAATTCTTCAAATTTCAACTTCATAGAATTTTAGCATGGAACATGCTTTAGCCTTGGACTGACTACTCGAAAACCGTTAAAACGAAGCATTATGTCACGAAATTACATAGTAATCAAAATATTGTACGATTTTCTGGTAGCGTGCTGCATTGGCAAGGAAGGTGTTTACTAACCTAAGAAGGGAAGTGACGCTTGTCATTTGGTTTGCATTTAGTTACTTATAAGCAAATGAAGCGTGTTCCATGTTCCTCCAATGTTGAGCTGTCAGTCTCAAGTTAACAGCATCCGGGGGACATATAAATGGACCACATAATGGGCCACATAATGTTTTTTTTTCCCCTCCTCACTTACCATTTGATTGGCACAGTTGTCTACAACTACCACTTGAATGCCTACACTAGGGCATGAGGAATCACATGCAGAGGAAATGAAACCGCCTTCGCAGTGAGTGCTAATATATTTTTTTATGTTTTACTCCCACTACCTTATACCCCTGGTGTAATGCTAGTTTGAAAAATACTTTTGGCCAAATGCGCCCATGTGGTCGCAATTTACATTAAAGAGAGTGGTATTAGGTAGATACTTCGATGGGTGACAGACGCGGGTGGGGAACCTCATGTGTGGACGGCCGAGCGAAGCGAAAATTTGAGGGTTAAAAGTAAAAATACATGAAAATTTTGTTCATTGGAGGAAAAGGGGTTTCGTTACACAAGTTTCCCACCTTGCTCCGCGACAATACTATAGTTTAGTATCCGTGATTGAGACTCTTCTGAAACTCGCCGTGAGACTCGAGGTTGGCGTGTGTCGTCATGGGCCGTCACAGCTTGGATTTGAATTCCTCAAAACAAGTTCTGATGAATATCAACTACGTGATGAACTTAGTTTTTTGCCACAAAAATTATTCGTTAAATGAACCGCGCAGGCGGTTTCACCCGAAATTCAATTTCTCGTTCACGTGCGATAAATAGTTTAATCAGCATTTGAGCGATAGTGCTTTACAAAACACCTTCGTTCCTGGCAATACTGCGATTTTTATGCTGGTTTTTGCTGCCAAAGCGTCATTGAATTCCCATTTGCGGATTGTTTTTTCATTCCAGGCCTGGTCGTCGAATGTCAAGAAGACCGTTCCCAAATCAAGAACCGACAAACCGCTATTCAAAAACTGAAAATGAGGCTGAACGACAAGATGCAACAAGAGCACGCCAGCAAAATCCGAGGATCCCGAAAATCCCAGGTGGGCACGTCCGCCAGATCGGATAAAGTGCGAACTTACAATTTCACTCAGGATCGAATCACGGATCATCGATTGTCAATGTCCCTCCACAACTTGCCGGGTTTCTTATCCGGCGGAGAACTCTTGGACAATCTCGTACAGAAACTAATAATTCAATCGGAGGATGATAGAATAACTAATTTTGTGCAGTCAATTAAATTGTGCAAGGATTAGCTTTCGGTGATTGATTGGCACTTCCCTCTAGGGAGCATTCTCTAGCATTTCAGTTCTAGTTGGTAAAGAGGAAAAGGGACTTGAGTTTTGCAGACTTCTATTGTGGTATACACGATATGAGTCTGTTCGTCATATGTGAGTTCGGCTTTGTGCAATCATTTTTGTACTTGTACAAGTTTGTAGAAATGTTTGTACTATAATTTGTACAAAAATGATTGCTAAATTGTTGGAAAATGGCGAAATATACCCAGTGTAGTTACATTAAGGCTTATTATTCTTGGAATGAGCTCCTTGAATGATTTAAAAATAAATTTTTCCCGGAAAGGTCATGCTCCAAAAGTTACAAAAATGGGTCAACACTGCAGAAAACCCGTCTCTATTATTTATTGGGCCTTAGGAAAATTATAATATTTGAATTCTGAGGTTTGGAGGGGGTACATGACGTGGGCTGCTTCGTCATGTTTTGATTGCCCAAGAGAGATCTCTCTCTCTCGCATCTATGCAAGTTAGCCAACTTTCCTATGCGAAAAGCCGAGCCCGAAAATCGAGAATCAGGTTAGTCATCAGAAAAGGTCATTCAAAAATCGAGCAACGAGGTTATTCGACCAAAGAAGGTTATTCGAAAATTGACCCAGGCTGAGAGTTTTTATTCCGTTTCTGTCCTGATTTATTATTCAGCGCTCTGGCGGCTCCTTGCCCAACTACTCGGTGCCCAGCGAGGGAAGGTGTGACGTCACGTGCCCTCTGCTTTCAGTTCATAATCTTCAATATTTCTAAAACATTTCTACACATAATTAAACGGATTTTTGAACTAAAAATTTGTGTAGGGGGGGTTTTAATGGGCTGAAAATGTTGTTAGAAATGATGAATTCCGACCTTCCCAAGGAGCCCATTATCTGTTTTCAGGAAGGAGGTCAAAAATGTTGGTCGGACTCAAAATTTGTCCTTAAACGTTTCAAAATGTGTGGGTTCCAAAAATAAAATTTTAGTCAGCCGTCCAGGCCGTTTTGGGGAGTGGGAATTTTTTTAAAAATCTGGAAAAAAATACTCGGTTCTCCTTCTAGTTGTTCCCGCTAGCTTCTCAGTCCGATCTCACGAACTACGTGGGGCTCTGTGGGGCTACAAAGGTGCTACGGGAGTCGTTTTTGCATGTTTTCGGATATGATATCGAGTGGGGTGTCGTTTTCGAGGTATTTCCGGACGTAACATCCATTTTTCGGGGCCTCAAAACGATCCGATTTCACCGTGGGGATCTATAGGGCTTTCATGGGGTTACGAATGGGAATCCTTTTGAAGGAGGTCGAATGAGGTGTCGTTTTCCGAGTAATTTTGGGCGTACAATCCATTTTTCGGGGTCCCACATCTCTCCAAACAATGTACAGGAAGAGGTTTTTAAAAATAATTTTACATTGACAGAATTCATTTTTGGATCATTTATACTATAGAATTTGCAGCGTTTTTATTTGATTGCGGTGATTTCCACCTCTGAGATTTCAGGCTTGGAAAAAAAATGATCCTGTGCATTAGCTCTCAAAAATGAATTAAAATGAGAAAGACTTCTGCCTCAAAGAACTACGAAATGATCCACTCTTTGATCCTATTGTGGTGAATTAGGAAGGCACCTCAGCCGATCTTTCTCTCGATATTTCATATTTTTCTCAGGAGGAGTGTTTGGTTCAGCTTTGGGAAGATTTAGAAAAAAAGAGTCTGAAGGGGGTGGACAATGAAAATGATGAAGAAGGGAGGTTATAAAAAGGTTCTCGCCCATTGAAGGAGGTTCGCAGCTTCCTCATTCATCTTTCCCGATGACAGGACGAGCATACCGTTCGGAGGGACAACATAAATCAATCAGTCGGCTTCACAATGAATGCGCTGAGAGTCGGCGTGAAATTAGGCCCAGGTAGGTCGGCTTGGAGAGGTCCACACCCTAAAATGTAGTAGAGGGATTGTAGAAGATTCGTTGGAATATGATAAGTAGTAGATGGCGAGGAGTAATGAAAGTCACACAAATACCATTGGGGACCTTCGAGTAGGTCACGAAGGCAAGCTGTACAGTTTGAGGAGGTGGAAGAATGAAGAGCAAAAGGAAGAAAATACGAGTAGGAAGAGAAAAAGTAGCGAAAAGACGAGCCCCCGATAAAAGTTGATAAATCTATTAGGGATACGCGTCGTAACTCTTGACTCCCAACTTTTCCCCCAAACTCCTCGCACGCTTAAACGCCCACCAACATGCTTCCTCATTGCGACGCACATACACGTCCCCACACGTGCTCACAAAGACTTGCCAATCATATAACCTTACCGGTGCACCCGACTGAAAGGGTCCTGATAGCGCCCCTTCTTCGTGGATACCCCACGCCCTTTTCCTTCCTCTCCATCGCCACAAAAAAAGAGATAAAAATGACGGGGGAATTGCTAGCAAATTCCTTTTTCACGCCATCTTGAGCTCACAGCTCCCCCCACGCTTCCCCTTACCCTCTTCGATCGGATATTGGTTTCCGATCCTACCCGTTCACCTTACGAGAGCGCTAGGAGGTGCCCTGATAATACTTTTATGGCCTGTAACGCTTCGGGGAAGGAGAGGACAGGCCCCGATAAAAAATTATGTATATGAAAATGCCTTTTGCCGAACCCTCCCTGTCTTGTACATAGGTACTCGACTCAGCCGACGGCGCACAGAAATTGCTCGTTCTCTCACTAGGTCGCACTCTTTACGTTCTGTTGCCACACATACAGGTAACAGTAGTGCTCTTGATTTTGTATAAGGATCGTGTACTTCAACTACCAATGGTGCAGAAAGTGCGCAACATCCGCAGGGTCGTTCCCACAGAATCTAAATGGCAGACAAGCCATTTTGACACTTTTAGACTTTAAAGTGGAATTTTACCAAAACGAATAAGAAATTGATCACGGATTACACAAGAGCAAGGATTGTTCATCCTAACTACATTTTGGTTTATTATTCTTGGAATAATACACCTATGTTTTCGCGACGGGGGTCGACGACTCCGATCGGCCTCAAAATTTGACATTATTCCTTTCAAGAGGTCCACATTCTAAATCCGAAATGTCCGTCCGCCGTCCGCCTTCCGGACCGTTTCGGGCAGTAGGAATTTTTTTATAAATCTGATATTTTGACAAAATACTTGGTTTACCATCTAGTTGTGCCCGCAAGGTTTTCAGTCCGATCGCCCAAACCCGTGGGGTGCTATGGGGGCTAAAATGGGGCTACGGGAGGGTTTTTTTTGTTTGGGCTTTTAGCTATGGGATCGAGTTAGGTGTCGTTACCGAAGTATTTTGGACGTAGAATCCATTTTCGGGGGTCCCGAAACGATCCGATTTCACTGTGGCGATCTATAGGACTTTCGTGGGGCTAAAAATGGGATTTTTGAAGGATCCCAGGAGGTTAAATATTTTTCGAGTAAAAAATAATGAATTTTTGAAAAAAAAAAAAAAAAAAATTCAATAAAAATTCCATTGACAGAAATAATTTTTGCACAGGTAACCTATATCAAAGAATAATAAACCCATGTGTAAAATTTGCAGCGATTTCTTTAGTAAGCGTCAATATTACTTACGATTTACTTGCCCAGAAAATGTAAAAAAAAAGTGAAAAATGGCCAAAAATGACGCATAGTATTATTTTAGTAAATTCCCGCACTATACGAAAAAGAACGGGAAGGTCGGTTGTTTTAGTTTCTGGGTCAGTCAGTTTAATTGGAATAAAATGAAACTTGAAACTTACCTTACAATTGGAATAAAATGGACCCTACCCGGGGAACTACCCCAATATATTCGGCAATGGTAGCACTTCACGACTTGGGCATGCTAAACCGTCAACTCATTTATGAATCACGCAGCTGCCTACTTTGGTGCTCAAGGAGTTCTCCCACAATGTGGAACAAAAAATTAAACCTATTAAATCAATTTTATTGAACCAATTCTTGTAATTTGCAGAAGTAGGGAATACAGTCTGAGAAGTGTCGAGCCGAATCAGAAGACACCACCTGGTCCCACCGATTGTTGAAAAATTTGTTTGATCACAAATCACTGCTGCCATGAACACAAATCATCAACCTCCACAAAAAACTTACGAAAAAAAAAAAAAAAAAAAAAAAAACGCGTCTCCCTGAACACCTTTATGAATCAACGTGAGATCATTAAAAACTCCAAGAATGGGATTAGAGGCCGAAATGGACACGGATTTTTACCTGATGCCCTTCGGGAGGTCCCACAAAGAGAGGACCCGTGGGGGAGGACATAAATATAATCATCCCCTTCTGAGGCTGTGAAATGCGACGGAGCAGAATGAAGGAACAGTTCCCTATGCGACCGCAGAATGGGACAGTCATGCGTCATTTCCAGAAATTAGTGTTCTATATGAGGGAGAAAAAGTTGGAAGAAAAAAAAAGGACATCGAGGGGACTCAGAAAAAATTATCATCACACAAAAAGGCCGTTTTCATTCAAGAGGAGAAAGAAAAAAACTCACGTGGGAAAAGTGGTCAGTCTGATAGCGCCGTTGAAGTCAAACTGTTCAATTCAACGCTTCCTATTCAGCCGGCGATTGTGAATGAATTGACTGAGACATCACGGAAAATTACACAAGATGCGAGGACTGTTTTTACGGTTTCCACTCGATTAAGGGTTGAAGGGCTGCGGTGAAGAACAATCAATGACATTTCGTTTTTATGGCGAGGATTGTAATTTTAAAATAATTTAATTCAAATTTTGAATTTTTCAATTGCTCGTAAGGTTAGTTTTCCCAGAAAGGGACAATCGTTCCGAATGCCCTATTATGAGTTGGGCCTAAACAAAAAAAAAAAACCGCTGCAAATTTTACACAAAGGTTTATTATTCTTTGATATAAGTACGTTACTTGTGCAAGAAATTTAATTCTGTCAATGAAAAAAATTAAAAACAATTTTTTTTTGGATTTTTATATTGCAAAAAAATTGTTTTTTGGATTTTTTTTCAAAAAATGGTTTTTCTTTTTTTTTTGTTTTGTTTTTTACTTGAAAAATATTTGACCTCCTGGGATCCCTAAAAAATCTCATTTTTAGCCCCATAAAAGCCCTATAGATCGCAACAGTGAAATCGAATCGTTGCGGGACCCCAAAAAATGGATTCTACGTCCAAAAATACTTCGAAAACGACATCTGACTCGATTCCATAGCCAAAAGCCTTCAAAAACCCTCCAGTAGCCCCATAGCGCCCCACGGGTTTGGGCGATCGGGCAGAAACCTCGCGGGCACAACTAGATGGTAAACTGAGTATTTTGTCGAAATTTCAGATTTAAAAAAAAATCCTACTGCCCGAAACGGCCCGTACGGCGGACGGAAATTTCGGATTTAGAATGAAGACCTCTTGAAACGGATAATGTCAAATTTTGAGGCCGATCGGAGTCGTCGACCTCCGTCGCGAAAAGAGGTGTATTATTCCAAGAATAATAAACCAAAAGTTCCATTAACTAGCAATTTCGCTCTACAGCGGGAAATCAATAAAAAAATTACTCCAAAATATATTGACATTTAATATCAGAAAATTGTCCGAACCTCAACTAGGTAGGTTGTGATTCACAGATGAAAGCAGCGGGTCGACTTTGTGGGGATTTTTTATTGCATAATCACCTCGTTCAATCAATCATTATAATATAATTATATATTATATAATGCATATAAGCAACAATATATTATCTGGATATGAAAAAAAAAAAGAGTTCGCAGATTGTTTCGAAGGCAAACGAAGCAAGCGGGAGGATAGGTAAATTGTGCTTGTCCATAGACCTATGTCCCTGTGTCACACACCTGTGTCTGCCTTTGGTGTCTGGACAGATTTCCCCCACACTCTTCTCGTGGATCGTCAGCCCGCCAGAATTAGTACCGCAAGGGGAGCGGGTTGTGCTGCACTTGCGGTGCGATCGCCCGAACCCCTCTTCTCCCGTCAGCCATTTAGCTTTTCTGTACGAAGAGGGGAGTATTTTCTCCCTTCAATTAACATTCACTGTTCAGTCATTTACCGTGTACGGTAAATGCTTATTATTCTCAGTATTTATTAGGGATCAAAACTGCTGACGAGGCCTCCATTATCGTCACTTTGATTGTGGAAGCTGAACCAGTGGGAATGATCCCAACTTATAGGACTATTGCCCAGGACTCCATTAACGACATTTTGTTTGTGGAGTCCGGGAAATCAGCCTCGTCCAGTCTGAAAAGACTGGGTCTGCTGGTCAGGGCCACCAAGTGACAATTGTGAATTAATTCACTTGAGGTAGCTGCAGCAGCGGTTCAACTGATACCTACCTCGACATATCATGTTGGGTATCAGCATCCCCTTGGTTTCCTTAGTGGTCCCTAGTCGTACATCATGCTGGTTCCAGCGATATAGTTAAATTACTGAATATCGATAAAGCGGAAAATAGCCGAAACCCTGGAGTTTGTGTCTTGCATCTGATTTGGGCTTGCGGATTGTGTCTTTCATCTGCCGCTAACGGTGGCAGACTATGGATTTTGTGGTCTTTCAAGCTGTTTATTTGCTGATGGATCTCCTTGATTTGGGCACGGGAATCTCTTTTCTGCCATCGGTGTCTTCCATCTGCCGAAGAGGTTTTCTCCTTTAATTTTTAATTAATTAATCAAGCGCCCCACTGCGTGTATTTCAATTCAAATTCAATCAGTATGGTGTGAGGTTAATCCCTGATTTTGGGTAGAATTCAATAATTGAGTTGGAATTATTCCAACTTTAACCATCTTGGTGTATGGAATGGCCCTCTCTGGGAAAATGACCCATAAAATGACGTCAGGTAAAGATTTGTGTTGGACTAACCAAATGATTCAACTATCCATTCTTCAAGTTTAAATAAGAAATAATTTAAACAATAATTGTTTCCAATTATTGGTAGTTCTACTTCCTACCCTTAGGGCACGACAACTTTATTTTATAAAAAGACGACGAAGTAGTCTGTTTTAAATAGACTACTTCGTCTTAAATCGTCTTTTTATTATAATATAATAAATATTATACATATTATGGATTCCCTCTATCTCGCCGCATCTACCTTACAACTTTATTTTTTTTAAGGGCCGGTTTTTGAAACCATAGTTAACTCTGACGGCCGTAAAAGACGACTCTGACGGCTGTAAAACGGAAAAAGCGTTTTTTGAACCTTAGTTACCGTTTTACGGGCCGCTATTTTTACGAAACGGTAACCACAGCAGGACCCTGGGGTCAAATTTTTACGGAGCCGTGACCACCGCTTTCATTGGTTGACGAGGAACAACTGACTGACGAGACGGCCCGCCGCGGACTCCGCGGCGCGGAGGGTGCGGAGTGGTAGAAAGAGATGGAGATAATTGTTTACTTTTTTCGCTCAAATAACGCTCAAAATAATACTTTGGTTTTTATTGGCCTCCATATTTCGCAATCACGATTCCAGGAATTTCCAGGGAGAATTTAATTAGGCCTTATTTTCTCATTGCTCATTTACTGCAGATCCCGACGTTTCGAAAGCGTGCAAGCTCCCATCCTCAGGGCATCTAACAAAAATACAAACAGGCGTTAGGCTACATCCCTATTTTACCTAAAAATTGATCACCTAATTTGTACTCACAGGCAGTTACTTCATTAGTCATAAATCTCGATGTTACACACATCGTCGTCAACAAGGAAGGCTATTAGGACATCTCACAATCATCAGATGGAAACAGGATACCTGCCATGTGCAATTTCAAATGTTAATTTACATATTAAACTTTATATACCAGATACAAAAACGAACGCCACCTACCAAGGGTAAATTTCGGTATGACGGTAACTATTAAATTTTGACATATTACAACGGCGATTGACTAGATTCATAGGAACGTTATTAGTATGGTTGAGCTTCCACATTTTTGAAAAACATTATTCACGTCGTTAATATTAAAAAGGAACACGCCGCAATTTAAAACCGAACGAGGTTAGGATGGTATCAGATAGATAAGGAAACAACTATTTCGCACTCCTAACAGCCATGGTGGACATAACCCACTACTTGGCTATGGAAAACACTATTCAATAAGTTTTTATTGCTTGTTGCCAAAAATTTTTCTGTCTTTTTGAAAAATAATGGTTAAGTGTTGTGAACGCTTGTTCATGTGCAATCAGATTATTACAAGCAATAAAAACTTATTGAATAGTGTTTTCCATAGCCAAGTAGTGGGTTATGTCCACCATGGCTGTTAGGAGTGCGAAATAGTTGTTTCCTTATCTATCTGATACCATCCTAACCTCGTTCGGTTTTAAATTGCGGCGTGTTCCTTTTTAATATTTACGACGTGAATAATGTTTTTCAAAAATGTGGAAGCTCAACCATACTAATAACGTTCCTATGAATCTAGTCAATCGCCGTTGTAATATGTCAAAATTTAATAGTTACCGTCATACCGAAATTTACCCTTGGTAGGTGGCGTTCGTTTTTGTATCTGGTATATAAAGTTTAATATGTAAATTAACATTTGAAATTGCACATGGCAGGTATCCTGTTTCCATCTGATGATTGTGAGATGTCCTAATAGCCTTCCTTGTTGACGACGATGTGTGTAACATCGAGATTTATGACTAATGAAGTAAGTGCCTGTGAGTACAAATTAGGTGATCAATTTTTAGGTAAAATAGGGATGTAGCCTAACGCCTGTTTGTATTTTTGTTAGATGCCCTGAGGATGGGAGCTTGCACGCTTTCGAAACGTCGGGATCTGCAGTAAATGAGCAATGAGAAAATAAGGCCTAATTAAATTCTCCCTGGAAATTCCTGGAATCGTGATTGCTCAAAATAATGACATGTTGAAGGCAGAAGAAGCGGGAAATGTGAACTCCTTCCTCACAAATGAGTTGTCAAAACCCGCAATGACGAAAAAATTTCACCTAGGGAAAATATTCAAGGCGCCAAAATTTTAGCGGCGTGGTCAGCTGTCGGAACGCTGACTATGGTTCTAAAAACGCCGACAAAATAGCGGCTGTAAAATCGCGTTTGACGGTGGTCACCAAACCACTCGTTTGCGGTGATTTGACTATGGTTTAAAAAACCGGCCCTTAAATTAACAAATTGACATGGACGCTGCCCTTCAGTTGATGCGGACATGTTCTAAGAGATCTACTTAAGAAAATAATATTTCCTACATATTATGTAGGAGCTTTTTCTCTACCAAAGCTGCATTCTACCCACATGACAATGCAAGAACGGAGTTCTTCTATTTTCAGCAGAAAGGTGAACAGCCATGTTGGGGCCATTAGCGGGGGTTGGGACGTCTAAATCAATCCGGGTTAACGAGTGAAGATCTCAGATAAAAGAAGTCGTGTTCTTAGCCAACATGTCAACTCCTCAGGCCCCAGCTGTGCACTTCAGTTGAAAAGCTGTACAGCCCTTAGACGAACACGCTGAAATTTGACAAAGAATTCCAAACGAAAAATCGATTTCGCAACAAGGGGCGTTGTGTCAATATTTCAGATTCTTTGAAAAATTTCTAATGCCAACGTTGTTCTAGTGTGGTCGGTCTGGTTTGGGGTCACTTTTAATCGGTTCTACGTCCAAAATTACATCGAAATTTACAACCAAGGGAAATGGTCTGATCAAGGTGAAAAGTTTGTCCTGATGGAGACTCCATACTAGTGTGAAAACTCCAAATTTTTTGAAAAATTCCTATTGGCAAAAGTGGCGTTTCACGACGTTTATTCCACGAAGTTTTTTTTAATGACTATTTTATGATAAAAAACTATGATTAGGTATGACTTTTTGGCGTCTCTAGTTTTGACGTGTAGGTAAAAGAAAATTCTCTAAAAATTCTTTCCCGCCCGCAGACCGCAAATTCACAAAAACAACCGCGTACGATGAAATCTAAGAGTGAAATAAACCAGCAGATCTCGCCGTATCGTTTAATTTACTTCTAACATTTACCGCATGTGAACTTTCTGTTCTCCTAAAGGGGGATACAAGTGGGGATTTATTGTCGTCTGGGCGCCCGAGACTGATGAGGTAAACCCCAAGATTGAGGTTAATCACGTCTTATAAATACGTTGATCGGGCACCACCCGGTATCGCTTTCAATGTTGTGCCAGAGGAGAAATCATGCCAGTGTAAACATAACGGAGACGCGAAGGGGGGAAAAAAAAAGTGCGCGGAAGGGCTGAGAAAAAAAAGTGATAAAACTGTATGACAACTTTCGAGAGCGGCGACGTTTTCTCGGTAGCAGAACAGCGCGGAAATTTTTAACGCAACGGCCCGAAGGACCAATAAAACTTAACTGCCGGTACGTGGAGACGACGTTGTTTGACGATCTCTCTACATATTAGGGGTAATGGGATCGGGTCGACAATGGGCAATGACGATTGGCCAATCGGGCAGTGAAACTTGAGGCTCCGGCCAACCTTGCCGTACCGGAGAGAGGGTTAATTGTGAGATGCCTCGGCTTCAGTTGGCCAGGAATGGGCTACAAATGAACGGCCGATCCTCATAATTGCCTCTTAGCACCCCCTCCCCTCGCCTTGCGCTCCATTCTATTACATCGACTGCCCTCCGGGGCTCAAGTGGGGCTCTTTAAGGTCTCTTGATTAATGTTTTGTTGCCCTATTCCAGTTCCTTCGCGTGCCTAGCCCCGTTTTATACGGTTCAGGGAGCTTTACCGACCCCCACATTTCGTTATAAAACTCACCTGCCGATGAAACGATAGTAATTTCCAACCTTACTGGGACGAGAAAGCTCCGTTAAGGCGCGATGATAACCATTTAAAGCCGTAATGTTACCGCTCACACAACAATCTCACAAGAAAGTTGAAGCTCCGCAACACCAGACGTTTCAAATTCGAAATTTATTGGTAGAAAGTGTTATGATTATCCAATTTTAGCCTCAACAATGAAACTGTCTGTGGTGGACGAAAATATTGATAAAAAGTTTCATAATTATCCTGGTATTTTCACCCAAATGTACAATATCAGCCTCATTTGCTTACTAAAATTTAGTAATTAATGTTAATGTTAAGAAGAGCATCAAAGAATAACTCAACAGTATGATTTTAACCATAAATATTACTCTGAGTGGTTATAACCGAATTTTCAACTGCATTTTTGGTTTATTATCCTTGGAATAATTATTATGCGCGATTACATAGGTGTATTATACACCTATGTAATCGCGACGACTCGGCGCACGGCGGACGGACATTTGGTTTTTGGAATCCAGACCTTTTGAAACGAATAATGTCAAATTTTGAGGCTGATCTGAATTTTCGCCCCCCGTCGCGATTACATAGGTGGATCCAAGGATAATAAACCAAAAATGCAGTTGAAAATTCGGTTATAACCACTCAGAGTAATAATATTTAATATTTAATATTATAATAGTAATAATAATTATTTATAATATTTAATATTATAATAAATAATAAATAAAATTTATTACATTTTATGGTTAAAATCATACTGTTGAGTTATTCAATAATTGAATTTTGAATAAACATAATTTTTTGCAGTATTTTGTACCTACCTACTCGTTTGCTGAAATAATAATTTCATCAACTGAATTGAATTAAATTATATTATTGAATTAAATTTATATTACATTTAATTATTAAATAGGTACAAATTTGTTGATGAAAAGATGGCCGGGAATGTTCCATGACCACCATGATTGAAAATCTGGCGACTGCTACTGATAAGTGAAGGTCACTACCATAATGCCTAGCTTATTGCTTAGGTCCTTGTTTCTTTACATAAATTGAAAAATTTTTGGTTTTTCGATTTCTAATCGATTTTTTGCGCAGAATAACCAAAAATTGAATAAGTTGAAAAAAAAAAAAAAAAGCTGCAAATTTTACACAAGGGTTTATTATTCTTTGATATATATATATATCAAAGAATAATAAACCCTTGTGTAAAATTTGCACCTATAGGTTACTTGTACAGCAATTTAATTCTGTCAATAAAAACAATTTAAAAAAAATTTTTTGGGGATTTTTTTTTTCAAAAATTCTTTATTTTTTACTCGAAAATATTTAACCTCCAGGGATCCATCAGAAATCCCATTTTTAGCCCCATGACAGCCCTATAGATCGCCAAAGAAAAAAATCGGATCGTTCCGGGACCCTCATAAAATGGATTCTACGTCCCAAAATACTTGGAAAACGACACCTAATTCAATCCCATAGCTAAAAGCCTTCAAAAAAACCCTCCACTAGCCCCATTTTAGCCCCATATCGCCCCACGGGTTTGGCCGAAAGGACTGAAAACCTTGCGGGCACAACTAGATGGTAAACCAAGTATTTTGTCTAAATTTCAGATTTCTAAAAAAATTCCTACTGCCCGAAACGGCCCGGACGGCGGACGGACATTTCGGATTTAGAATGTAGACCTCTTGAAACGGATAATGGCAAATTTTGAGGCCGATCCGAGTCGTCGACCTGCATCGCGAAAACATAGGTGTATTATTCCAAGAATAATAAACCAAAAATTAAATTAATAAAAAATTCTTATATAAAAAAAATTCAGGTATACACTTTAGTATCAGGACAGATAAGGAAACAACAAAGTCATAAATTACATGGAAAACAACATCTCATTCGACCTCTTGACCAAATTCCTCCAAAGGCTCCCATTTGTCGCCTCGTAGAAGCCGCATGAAATAAACCAGTCTAATAAAATTGATTGTGTTTGATTTAATACAACCATTTTTTGTTTTGACTATTTTGAAATCGTGTGAAATTGTGTGCATCGTGTTTTGAAATGAGGAAAATGCTATTTTGAAATTCTTGGTATGCAGCGGTTGCGCACTGAATGCAAACTATGGAAATTAGCCTATCTCGAGGAAGAAGAAATTGGTTAATTAGAAATTGTGGAGGGAAAAGGAAAGCTGGGAAGGGACAATTCTATAAGGGAAAGTTGTTGGTCCCAAACTGTTGAGCACCCTAGAACAATACAGGAGACCCCCTGAGATAAAGTTGGAGAATTGAGGCGGCCCCCACGCTGGGGATAAAGCTGAGGGAGGGTAGCAATTTCCTCCCTGGCCCATTGTGAGCTAATCTGTAGCTTGGTAATAAGTGAGAGGTTTAGGAGAAAGGGTGGGACGAGAGTGGGCGGAGAAATGGGGTTTGGGGGTATAATGGAGCAATCATATAGAGTGTAACATAATAGCTAGGAAAGGGGCGAATGAGGGTTATGGCAAGAGAGGTAGCGTTGAAGAGGGGATGGGGTGTTATCAGAAAATGGCTCATTTCAGGCGTCGGGGGAAGGGGTGGTGTGAGGGTTGGGGTGGGGGAGGGAGATTCTAAGAGCGAGCGGGACAGCACAGGAAATTGGAATAAGAAAAGTCGGGCGTAAATGAAAGATAGTCTGTCGTGAAGGGGCCACCACTTCAGTTAGAGGTAATTTCCCTGTGAAAGCTTCAAACCTTCCTCGTCGAGGTGGGAAAAGTGGAAGGGGGTGTTTTATACTGCCTTTCCTGAAAACATAAATATCCTCAATTTTCCAACCTCTTTCGAACCACTCCCTTCAAACCTCCAAACTGCTCCTTAATTACAGGACCCCTTCGCTTTATTCTGGTAACTGTGATTCATAATTTTTTTGGTGATTTTATTTGGAATAGTTTTTGTTATGCGTTTTGTAACTACAACTAATTTAGTTGAAAAACGATGCAAATTTTACACAACGATTTATTATTCTTTGACATAGGTTACTTGTGCAAAAATTATTTATGTCAATTGAAAATATTTTGGAAAACAATTTTTTTGGATTTTTTTTTTCACACTTTTTTTTTTCAAAAATTCTTTATTTTTTACTCGAAAAATATTTAACCTCCTTGGGATCCTTCAAAAATCCCATTTTTAGCTCTATGAACGCCCTATAGATCTACACAGTGAAATCGGATCGTTCCGGGACCCCCGAAAATGGATTCACGTCCAAAAATACTTCGAAAACGACACCTAACTCGATCCCATAGCAAAGAGCCTTCAAAAACCCCTTTTAAAATCCCCATTTTAGCCCTATGGGTCGCCCCACGGGTTTGGGCGATCGGACTGAAAACCATCCCATAGCCGAAACCATTCAAAAAAATCCCTCCCGTAGCCTCTTTTAGCCCCACATAGCACCCCAGCATGGGCGATCGGGCTGAAAACCTTGCGGGCACAACTAGATGGTAAATCAAGTATTTTGTCGAAATTTGAGATTTAAAAAAATTCCTACTGCCCAAAACGGCTCGGACGGCGTACGGCCATTTCGATTTTGGAATCTAGACCTCTTGAAACGGATAATGTCAAATTTTGAGGCCGATAGGTGTAGTATTCCAAGAATAATAAACCAAAAGTTTGGGAACCCGTGGAATAAACCTTAAGACCTTCAAAGACTTCACAACGCAATTAAATCCATTCACCATCGCAGATGCCCCTCCATACTCCCCGAAAAATAAGGGGAAAAAACCGCACGTACCTACCGGCTTCCTCGTATCTCCAGGGATTTATAGATGCAAGACGGTGGACAATGGTCAATTAAATATAATTAATTGACATGGAAGGGCTCGAAAGGTTTTTCTTTGCCCCCTTTGAGCTCAACTCCTAATTGGAAGGAGGCCGGTTGGTGTCGGACTAATTGCTGCTGTGGGCCGGGAAGGATTGGAAGGAGTCCAGCCGCCAATTATATCCGTTTATAATTGGTTTTCAGTTAATTGAATTGATTCCCGGTAGCAGTCCAAGTAGGGGGTGACAAACAGTTCAGCTCCATGGATTTCTTTTCCCTTATCACGGCACTCGGGTTCCCTTCTGCATTTTTTTCTGTCTCTTTAACCCACGCAGTCAGTTTGGAAACGCACATGTCCAGCGGTTTCTTTTCTAATTAATAATTCTTCAGGTCGCTCCTAGTGTGACATGAGTTGTTTTTGAAGCAGAAACGTCTTTCTTTAATCGTCATTCTTTATGGGGACACCACATGGTGAGAGAAAGCGACTGACGATTATAGGCCTTAAGCGTTTCCTTATTGGATCACCTTGAGAACCGACTGCTTTCTGCAAATACCGCACCCTCACTGCCAATAATGTAAAAGCTAAGAGACTCTCCAGTGAAGCAACGCTGAAGGTTTTTTTGCTCGATGACCAGTAGAATTAGAGATGGCAGGGACCAAATTGAGCAGACCTCCAGCACAACTTACTTGTAAGGTGCTGCGGATTGATAGAATGGGGGTCTGATCCTTTGTGGGAAAAATAAACAAGTTCGGCCGAAAATCTTTCCAGTGGCCCGAAATAAAAGGCACGGGTCGGTCACGTAAAGGAAATAGGTCTTCAGTGAAGAGAAAATCGCGAAGGAAAATACCTGTAATCAAACTGTACTGGGAACCTTTCCAAAAAAGCGAAAACCAATCCGCCAGAGGACACTAGCACTGAAATGAGAAAAGATACCTGATTTCGTGGTTTGTTCTGTTGGTCAACTTTGTTTTTGACGACCTTGCAATGATACTAAGTATCATTGCACCTTAGAGTGACGCGTATTTTGATACTGAGTGTCAAAGTGACGCGACTCTGACGATTGTTTGTGTGTGAAATGCGGATGAAATCACAACAAAATTTAATGGAGGTTCTTCGCCGAGTGGTGGTTATCTACTTGAATAACCTTACTGTAACCTGCGCTTAAATAACCCGCTTGTGAGCTTGCAGCCTCCCATCCAATTTTTCATTGGTCAGTGAGTGGTCAATCACACAGCTTTCTATTCAAAAGCCGAGTTCGCAGTTCTGTTCAAAAACTTAATTTTTGGTGGCTCGCCAACAATTCAAATTGCACTGGAGGGGGCCCAAACCCACTTTTCTCATATCCTGACGTGAAGTACTTTCTCGGAAAAAAAGATACGGACACCGTTTTGGACCCCATTAAGGTGTGTGTTCAACGCGACGGAATCAGATGAAGACATAAGAAGTGGAAGCTGTCAGAAGATGGTTTGCTACACTGCAATCTTCCAATGATTCCAAGAAGATTGTTACACCGGGCAATAGCAGAGCATTAGGTCCTACCTACCAAGTGAATGGGAGTGGCCCCCCAGTCCATTATACTGGCGCTGCAACTCAAGAAAGAGAATGTGCTTTATTCAAGGGCAGCGGTTGGAAAAATTTGAAAAAAATCGTGAAAATGTCATCTCGACGAGCATAGTACAAGAAAAGTCTGAAACCACCAAAAGGTTGCTTCTTGTAGCGTATCTGATCTCCGAAAGGTTAAAACTAGATTTTACCTTACAAATGAATCCTTTGGAGAGAGCGGCCTGGTAGAAGGAAGGGTCTTGGTCTTGGTCTTAGGAGGAAGAGGAAGGGAGTGCAGGAATATCCCTATCTAGGGCATAGCGATGTGTCGCGATGTGCAGGCCTAGGAGGTGATATCGATGCAGATGTGGAGGATGCGCGAGCTCCAGGTTGGCACGATTTGTCGAGTTGGCCTGGAATGTGTCAACCCTTGGAATGGGGGTGTGGGGGAATCAGATACCAAACACAAAGAATCTTACGAAGGTCCGTTCTCCCGGCTCCTGCTAGCGAAACGTCGCCGATAGGGCTTGGGCAATGGACTCGTGCGTAATGGTTCCACTGTCCTCACCTCCTCTTATGAATAGGAATCGATTTTTTGGCATTTGAATTATCGAAAAATTGTTTGAAGCGTAAAAACAGAGTTTTAAAATACCTACAGTTTCAACTTATTGGCACTTGTCCACAAAACACCCGTTTGCCTTGGAGAAACGTTGAAAAAAATCACGCCATAGTCAATTTTTGAGATAGGAAGATGATTCCACAGCAAAGGTAAGCAGCAAAGTAAAGCAGACGGGCTCAGAAAAGTGTTCGAAAAATGTTGACTCAAACTCGAGTTCTACGTCCTCGTTCTGTTTGGCTTTCGGCAATGCATCAAGGGCGAAAGACGCGTCCTCACTAGCTCGGCTTTGGATGGATCTGGAATGATGACAACAGGTGCGCAGTGCCATCTGATCGTGGCACAAACTTATAATGATTGAGGTTTTATGTGGGGAGACTACAAATTGAATGCTTGGATCATCCTTTTTACGCAGCAATCTTTCAGATTAAATCAAATTTCTGAATATCGCTTACGTGTGGCTATGCCACCATCACGTGATACCAAACGAGAAATTCCCCATTGATTGGGGGTCAGAGGAAATGTCATCGAAAATCCCTTCAAACATTTTCGACAGAAACTCGAGTAACAACGGTATCAGTTCTGAGTGCGTTTCGCGATACGGCGGCACTCCGCCCAACTTCAAAATGCAACCCCAATCGGTTTTGTTTAGGTCAGCGACTGTTTTGTGAAATTAGGAAATTGCGATGTTGCCGATAGGGTGCTCTGTAGGCAAGACCCCTTTTCCCCTCACCGGAGCGCATATCCGCACCTGTCAAAAGCTTCAAACTGCAACTTTTAATTGAAAAACACTGACTAATGGACTTATCTGGGTCGTAACAGGTGAAAACGGAGCACAAAACCGAACTCAGAGCCGGCGAAAAAAAAAAAAAAAAAAAAACAGACGCGAAAGTTGACAATGAGAGGGACGTGACTCCTATCTGAAAGTCAGATAAAGTCGTCAATGGGTAATTAAACTGATAGCGTTTCAATCGTCCGAACTAAAAGACAATGGAGGTAGGCGGCTTGACCAATCAGATTTCACCTTTGGGCCTCTCGATGAGCCGGTCAATATGAATTATACCACTTTTTGAACAATGGTAGATATGGGAGTCACACTCGCTCGTCATTCGCGGCACAAAGAAGTGGCGCTGTAATGGCCGAATGTGACACTTCACACATGCAAAGTCGACGTGATGGCTGGCTTTATCGGTGGTGTGGTTTTTTTTTCGCCAGGCGAGAATGGAAAGGTATCTGTACATGACCGAGTGCCTTTGTTTTGAACGGTTGGGCTGAGGGGTAAATGGAACACAAAGGATCTCAATGAATTTTATTGATGGCTGAGTGACACCGTAACGCAGGACGAGCAGGCCGCTTATCGCGTAACACTTTTATTTCCGTAAACAGTTCACTACGAAAAACTTCAGAATGAAAAATCACAGCGCTGCATGTGTTCCACAATGAGCTCACGTGCCTAGCCACCAATTAGTGACCTTGGCCACGTAATTAAATCGCACGCTCCGAAAAATGGTGTTTGATGTGCACACGCGATGTGATATTTTTGCGTTTTTGACAAGGATACAATTACAGCAAGACGTGGGAGAAATTACATATTTTTTATTACACAAAGGTTTGATATGGAAAAATTGTGCAAAAATTAATTCTATCAATAAAAAATTATTTAAAAAAATCCTGAACAATGCTTGAACATGTTGCAGATGTGGGACCTCCAAAAATGGATTTTACGTCCAAAAATCTTCGGAAACGACACCTAACTCGATCCCATAGGGGATAACGTCCAAAGCCCCCTCTCGTAGCCTCGCGGGTTTGGGCGATCAGGCTGAAAACCTTGCGGGCACAACTAGATGGTAAACTGAGTATTTTGTCAAAATTTCAGATTTTTAAACAAATCGATTTGTTAAAAATCTGAGGGATCGATCCCTACTGCCCAAAACTGAGAAAAGTAATGATATTATAACATGATAATATCATATTATGTAGCTGATGGGCCACACTCTACGTTAAATTCGCCCGCCTGCCATTCGCTGAACCATGAGGCGCGGGCCACGGGAAGCGCCACCGTCGGCGGTGTGATTGGGAAAATCCAAATTCTCTCGTTAGCAGGAGCACCGATAATTAAGCGGATGGTCCCAATCTCACCGCCGGCCTCATCATAAACTGACTGTATTTTTTATGGTTTAGGATGCATAAATGCAGTATCTTTTTGGTCGAATCCCCTAGGACCAGGCATCCCTGGCGACATTTCGGCTGGGGAAGCCAGGTCAGCAGACCCTATTTTTTCATTATAGTCAGTTCCCTCTATTTTTCCTAATTTCACGGTACTAACTTAGTACTACTAAGCTCTCTGTTACTCTGTGGTACTAAGGAGCTGAATCAGAAGAGAAGTGAACGAGGAGCCAAATCAGCAGAAGAGTGAGGAAGCAGTGAAATCAGCCGATTAGTGATTGAGCAAGGAAGCTATAGCTGGTATACCAGTACAGATTCCGGGTATCAATCTCAAAACTTCCCTCTATTTTTCTAATTTCACGTTACTAAGGAGCTCAATCAGATCTGATCTGAAGCTCCTCATTCACTTCTCTTAGAAGAGAAGTGAATGAGAAGCCAAATCAGCAGAAGAGTGAGGAAGCAGTGAAATCAGTCTATTAGTGATTGAGCAAGGAAGCTCAATTCTCTGAGTTCATACCAGACATAACCATGTATGTATGTGCATGAAGTTTGGATACTCGGATTGCTCCATGTTTTATTTCTGTCAGACTAATTTTGACGCCTCCTACCAGTGACGAAGAAATATCACTTCATATGAAACTATTACAGAAAAAGATTCCTCGAAAGCAGCAGTGAGGATTTATTTCTCAATTTCCCGATCAAAATTAAGATTGCCCTGAATTTGATTTTCTAACCCATCATGTAGATTGTTAGTGTTGACCGACGATAATTGAGATCACAATCTTAGCGGGAGTAGGTTTCCACATCATAACTCGAGCAGCGGATACCTCCACGAAGAACCAGTTCCTTGTCGGTGTAACTGAGTAGAAGGATAGGGGACCCTAATTATTGAAGCCATCTCTGAGCTTTGGAATCTTACCTATAAAACAGATGTGTTGGTCAGATGAGGTTGGAAGCCGTGTTAATTGGGAACCTCGCCTCGTCTTCCGAGTTATTGCTTTGTAGCTCAGCTGCTTACTACTCTGGTTTGGGTTCTAACAGGCAGTACGCAGCTGGACTGCTGGGCGGGATTATTAGTTTTAGAGATGTTTTCGTTTCACAAACGATGAAGTGTATCGTCATGATAGTAACTAGCAAGACAATATATTTTTCCAGTGTTTCAAAGTATCTAAAAGTACAGATAGGACATTTAAAAAAAAATCGAGTTTTTGAAGAAAAAACCATGAGAATACAACATTTGAGTTTTATTTCAAGTGAATCGTTTCGTTGCTACTGCCTTTTGTAGCGAAATAAAATAAAATAAAATCAAAAATTAGGTATGAATCAAAGAACGTTTTTTCCGTTTAAACCGTAGGAAATAATGGAAATAAAATTATTTAGGACAGTTTAAGAATAATTCTGTCTTAAATTCTTGTTCTATTTTCATTATTTATTTTCTATTTTAATTATTGGCCGTGTCGTGGACCGATTTCAACGTTAGGTGGCTCATTGAAATCGGGAAGTCCCCGTGATAATTGCAAAATTGTCGCCTTTCTTCTAAACCTCCTCCTTCGTCCTCAACTCGGCTTCCCTAACGGACGTTGCCCGAGTAATCAACCTGCGTAGTTACGGTAGTTCCTGTTTATTACTCACTTAGAATCTCTAAAATTTAGACGTCTGTATTAAATAGTAGACGTTGCAACTTGGCATGCCAAGTACGATACCTCGTATCTTGGCTATAGTATCACGAAGACGGATTATTAATAGGTATTACGACGATGATCTCGCCATTTCGTGTTTTTCAAGCGCCATGAATAGTAGTGGAAGACTGGCGAAGAAAAGAAGGATTTTTCGCACAGCTTGGCACCGAACGGTGGTACTAGTCGTAATTGCGTACTATTTTGCCACACCAATTATGCCACACGGTGGTACTACTCGTAATTACGTACTATTTTGCCACACCAATCATGCCACACTTCGTTGGGGCTTTAGCCCCATAAACGATGTCTAAACATATCTGCTAGATTGAAGCTTTCCTTGGAACAACAGGCCACTAGTTATATATAAGTAATCTCCACGTGACAAATCCTTGCTTTAGGCATATGGAATGATCGATAGAATATTTTCAAATTGTATTAGGAATTGTAAAGGTTAACGTTAATTTTCACCCCTGGGTGATTTCGTTTTCGTTTCTGTGCTGGTTAAAGCAGCACTTTGGTCTCACCTCCTCAGACAACTTGGTCGCTATGTATCATTCATGAGCAAGAGGACTCTAGTTCTTGCTGAGTGGCCATCGTTACTCCTGTAATGAGTGCAAAAGAGGCCAGTTTGATTCTACCCCTCCGTTCTAAATTCTCATTAGTGTCCGAGAAGCGGTTATAATTAGCCGGGATCGGGCTGTATCACTGAAAGGTAGGTACCTATATCTAGATAACCCTTAGAGACGGCTCAATTCACCCGGAGGTATATGAATGTAAGAAGAGGAGAAGGAAGCCCAACGAAGGCTCAGTGGACGTCGGGCTGGTGTCCTAATTGGCAGAATAAATCCTCCCGTTAGCCTTTCGGAAGCCCTCAGGATGGTTGCAAGGGGAGGGAGACACTTGAGGTGACCAGGACTGGGATGGTGAATGAGCAACAAGCTGAGTTCCCCCGCATCTCCGTAACTGGACAATGACGTCATCTGGTTCATTTGTCTGCCGCGAATAGGTTCTTCACGGTCGGGCGTTCTCGACGTATCAACTTTTAACGAGCCAGAGTCGAGAAAATCGGTTCTAACTATGTTATAGCTTGTCACAGCATAGGCTGAGGTGTGGTAACTTTCAACCACCGCGGTGAGGACCCTGCCTTTGGGGGAATGGACAGTGAAAGGTCGTTGATAAGCAATGCGTTTGTGTTAAAGGACAGCATTGCTTTTGGGTGAACGATGATTTATCTCCGCTCCGATATACGAAGAACCCCCATGCAGAAACTACAATAAGGAAAAGCAAAATCAAGTCCTGAAATGAAAGAAGCAGTTTGGACATTTTGCCACTGCAAGGCGAAGCCCTAATGTGGCAGCATTCAAAATGCTTGCCACGTATTCGCCAAGGCCTTCTGCTTCAAATTATTACATAGCTCTAACGCAATAAATGATATCCAATCCACCCTATTATAGGTCCATTCCTTTTTCGCCCATTTAGGACTACATTTTATAGATTTTTGGTATAATACCTGTATACTCATAGCAGAAGGCTCAAATAGGAACTAAATTTCATCACAAGAACCTACTAAAAGGGAAGACACAAATCAAACCGCTAACTTTTTTTTCACTAGGATCAACAAACGTTGTGAAGAAGACATGCTAGAAGCACTGGATGAGGCATGGTTGCAGTACAGCGAGGAAAAAGATATTTACCGGCCGTGAGCGTCCGCTACAACAATCGCGAAATTGTTTTTGATGACGACGAAGTCTGTGATGATGACTGATTTTATTTATTCTTACGATTATTTATTTAATTTATTTTATTTAGAACACAGATCTTCATCCATTTTGAGGTTCTCCTTCGATCCCCCAAACCCATCACCTTCTCCGTTAAGCCTTCCCCCAAAACCATTGCGATTTTCGCCCAAACCCATTGCGTTTTACATTCATTCCCCCAAACTCAAGCGCCCCACAGCAGTTTTCGTTGTATTGTTTTCGGTTCGTTCATTGAATGTGTGAACAAAACCGGACGGTACACCTATGGTTCTACAGTCAGATCATTTAATAATGATTAATTTTACACCAACCCTCTACATGTAGGTAACCAACCGCTAAACTTCCTTAGAGACCAATCATGTGATTATAGTTTTCGCGATCATGTTGCGCTCAAAATCCCCCGTGACGTGACGCTCGTGACGCGACGAAAACAAATGGAAACGTCCTGTTAATCATAATTAAATGATAAAACGAGTTGCCGCCTGCGGGTTTATTACCACTTGTGATTGTTTCAGCATGGCACATAATACGTAGGGGAGGGTGGGGCACAATGAAACAGATTTTGTACTGGGCGTACTGAAGGGTCAAGTTCAACGGAATTTTGGCTGTAAGAGCTGCTGTCCACTCCCAACATGGCCAGATGATCGTCCCCTCCTTACCAGTTGAACGCGACCATTTCACGCAACTTGATGCGTTTTTCGCCGTGAAAGTAAATATTTTCCGTCAACAAATTTTTGCCTCCAGTTAACAATGATTTTTTAATTCAGCCGCCTCTTATGGCATTTTAATGTACGTGTATTCCTTTAAGATCCCTACGTCACTGGAAAAAATTAAAATATTAACAAACCCATTTCAGTGGGGAGCTATGGGCAAAACCAACTTGTTTTTCATTGTGCCCCACCCTCCCCCACATATTATGGTGCATCCCCGGATTATTTTAGTTTAAATGAGAATTATAGCTAAGAACATGGCACGTACTTTACATTTTAATTTTAAAGCGCTCCAAATTTTACACAAGAGTTTATTATTCTTTGATATAGGTTACTTGTGCGAAAATTCATTCGGTGTCAATGACAAAAGTTTTGGAAAAAAAGACGATAAGAGGTTACTAGTTTCAAGGTGGTGGTGGTGACTTGAAAGACCTGCCTAATACAGACGGATAACTTTTGGAGTCCCTGACGGCCCGGTTAGCTGAGTGGTTCAGGGCGTTAATCACTCGGAGCTGCATTCTTATGAGGCCACGGGTTCGAGTCGAGTTGAAAACATTTGAAGGCATTTTTACCCCCAATTAGTATACCTTATAAGCGAATTACTCAGACAGGGAGAGGCTAATATGTTCGACGTTCGTCGATTCAAACCACTCACTAAATGAACTGAATTAAAAGTCATTCATGACTTTATAAAGCATATTTTTCCCTCAAACTTTTCGAATTGGAACAAGTGAGATGGAATGTCCCAAGACTGTAGCGAGAAGACCCACCTTTACCTATCCACACCAGTGTCGTCGGAAAACGTCGAGGAGGGGACTCGGTGGGGACCTGTTAATAGGCCACTTCTCCCATCTTGATCCAAAGGAGCTCTGCTGGTTCCGTAGGTGTTCTCTTCAAGACTCCAAGTATACATTACCCTCGTGTTTGGGGTAATTGGGAAGCCCTTAAAGGGGCGATGAGCGAGGAAATTGTATGTAAAGGACGGCTATTGGCTGCCTAGCTCCGTAGCTTGTGGATTTACGAGGGGCTAAGGGCGTTCAAAACATAACTTGGCAGACGCTCACAATTTTGGAATACCTATTTGAAGAATTTCGTGAACATATTTTTTCGCGCTATTTTTGTAAATGTTAATAATTATTATTTACTCCTTGTCTTGCAACCATGGAGAGCAGGTGGAATAAAAATCTTTCAGTTTAATATTGACATGGGACGTGTCTTTTGGCTGGGGGTCAATGTATAAATATTCAATTTAAAAAAAGTGAGACACGATACCAATAAACATTTTTGGTAAATTGGAAGGTTGGCGAACACTGACATGTCCACCTAACATGATACATCACATGTGGTGGTCGTTAAGCCGGAAGAAGATGAATTACAACAGGGGACAAAGGCATGATCAAGTTGGCACTGAATGAGGGTCCAAAGCAGCAAATGAGGGACTGAAATCAGAGTAGTAAATGAGGAGCCTAGCCAGCCTTCTATCACGAGCCCATCAGCAGAGTAGGGAATGAAGAGCCAAATTAGCAGAAATACTCAAATAGGAGCCAAATCAGCGGAGTGCATAATGAGACGCTAAATCAGCAGAGTACTTAACGAGGTGCCAAATCAACAGAGTACTCAATGAAGAGCCAAATCAGCAGCGTACTCTATGAGGAGCCAAACTAGCAAAGTACTCTATAAGGTGCCAAATCAGCTGAGTGCTCAAGAAGGAGCCAAATCAGCAGAGCCTTGTTGTTTTGAAATTATGAGTCTTCATGAATTATGGATAGTCTGGTCAATCCATTAAAACCTCAAAATCGCAAAAAATTAGTTTTAAATAATTTTAATAATTATTATCTCTCATAGCTGTGCTCAAAATGGAAGAAACTCAATTATTTGTTGTACAGAAATACATGTGAATTCCTATCATCCATAGGAATTGTATGCAACTGTATACCAATAAGTGTACTGGAAATCTTGAGACAAACGTTTCAATATTAATCGAATTTCCTATTGAGAAACATTATGCAAAGCGGTTGAGAAAGGGCCGATACCAATCTTGTCTAGCCTAGACAATTTATCGCGCGAAAAAGGCATCAAAAAAGAAAAGAAATGAAAATAAAGAACCCTTCGAGAGGATGGGACGGAATTAACGATCATAAGAGGCTACCATGTGGCCGATCAGGGCGAAGGCATAAAATCTTATGGGTTTACGATTCTGGACCCACATAGAAGGGGCGAACCCTTTGGGAGAGTCGAGTGAAGAAAAAAGAAAGCCGGACTTGCCGAATACAGAAGCGACCAATTAGGAACGAGGTAGCAGCACACCCCACACCTCCTACCATCCGCTTTTTTACGCCACCCCCTGAGGTCCGACCTCGCTGTCTGGGGAGACTCGAGTCCAGAACTCAAAAACACAAGTCCGGAGACGTCAGGGAAGTGGTACCAGCATGCCTGCAGCCTGTAAGAAGCAAGGTTCGCCAACAAAACTTTTAAAGTTTTGTCAAATACGGTCGTCGTGGAGAAGAAGAACGATGTCCTGTACTGCAGTAATCCATGGATTCAGCTGGGGAAATCCAAGAAGCTGGTCGACTTGAAAGGCTGGTTGATGTAAAGAGGAGTAGTGTGGCAACAGGAGTGGCAACCAACAAATGAGTGACATTTGGGAATCATTCATAAATTTGTTTTTGTAGTATACCACGATTTTCTGACTGATTCCCATCACGTTGTTACATTTCATGATTGGGTGATATCACAATATTACAGAATGAGAATAATTACCAAACCAAACCCATTCTTCAGCTCCGTTGACTTCGTCTTTTGCAACCCCAAAATGGTTGTTTTTGGTGTTCCTAAAGGGCGGTCGTTACAGTCGGCTGCTTCATGTTCACGCCACCGTTTGTTTTGGATGAAGGGACAGAGAATTCTGGGTCACGGTATATCGAAGGATGTTCGAAGCGATGAAGAAATATCCCACGCTCGCTTCGCCTGGGAAGATGAAGAAAACCTGGTCATTACATTTTTACTAGAAGCCTCCAGATAGGATGTACCTCCAGTGCTTTCCTGAAGACAGTCCAGGGTTTCCAGTGCTCGAAGCGTCGAGTTTTGCGGAATAGCTGCAACCAATCAATGAGCTTATCGAGTACGATACCTACTCATTGCCCTTTCTCGTCCATACCTCAATAAATTCGCTTGTACAAGTCATATTTCTTCCAGCGCCATTAGGAATATTAAATATTTTCCTCTCGGTATTGAAGGTAACGTTCTGAATCAATTGCAAAGAAACCTGAACAAATTGAGGTGTGTCAATCTGGTCGGCCGTTAACAGGGGCATATCAAACATTCAGGTCGCTCGGAAAAAAATACTAATAGGGAGCGCTCACGAACCTCTAATTGGAGTCAGATCGTTGAGATTCTAGCAACTGGAAAATGCTCGTTTCAACTTTTTTACCGAGATTTTTTCAAATGTGGATTTTTTCTCTTTTCTTGCCCTTTGAAGCCTCCCGGAACCTCCAATAACCTTCCGAGGGTTTTTCCGAAGATCTCCGCCTCGTGACCACTTAGCGGGCACCCGTCATTCTTTCGGCGTCATCAGTCTGCGCGTTGGGGATCTTTTTCAATTGTGATTTATCGCTTCCAATTATCTTCGGCCATGTGTTGAGCAATATTTTAATGGAAAAACCCGGGAAGGGGGAAGCTGTTAGTCAACCTGCAATCACGAAGTTGGAAGGCAAAAAGCTGCCTGGGGCCGTATTTAGCGAGTGCCGTCCTTAAAGGCCTTGTTGCGCAGGTTTCTGAGCTCTTCTGGAGTAACAGGTACGTTCATCGGGCGAGAAGAAGAATGAGAAAAATCTCGGTGAGTTACTCTCTGATTTGAAAAATTCTTCGGAGGTTATAAGAGGAATGGTTTTATCATGATGCATGTCTTGTAGACATTAGGAGAAAAAATCGTGGATGATTTTACGTAATTTCCAGGGGAACAACCTACGTTTCTTCGGCGGCTTCTCCGTCTTGGAAGACCCACGTAATTCTGCTCTCAATTAGTCACTCACTGTTCATATAATCGGTACATTATTATATTGTCTGAACGCAGTTCTTTTTGTGAGATCAAACCCGCCAATCAGGACTCAGTTGGCCCCATCTCTTCAATAATCCTTGGATACATTTTTCTCATTCTGCCTATGTTTTTCCCATTGTGTATTTGTTGCAGTTGCCCATCATTGCTCACAGTTTGTCCGCAGTAGCCTACCTTTTCTCACTGTTTGTCCGCAGTAGCCAACTTTTTCTCATTGTTTGCCTGCAGCCTACTATAGCCTGCTGCATGCAGTATCCTACATTTTCTCATTGTTTGCCTGCAGTAGCCTACAAATTTCCTTCCAATGGCTGCGTTCATCTTTCGCTGCGATTGTTAAACTATTGTGTTCATCTCGCCCTCACGCAACGTTTCAATTCGTCACACACCGTATTCTCACCATCGGCTAAACGCCATATGGGCGATGTGATGCGTTTCGCTGTCGTCGACGCTACAGATATAAACGACCGACAATTGCAACAGCGTCGGATTCCTGGCCTCCCCATTAGCGAGGCATCTTCAAATCTGACTGGACAGGTGAGGCAGGGAAAATCCTTTTTCGGGTAAGGACTTCGAATTTAAATCTAATGCATTATGTAGCGGGAAAAAGAGAGGGAGAGGGAATCGAACCCAAACCCCTTCGACCAGGTAAAAAGAAACTGTGAGTCCGATCGATTGTATTTAAATAGAGGTCTTATTAGCGTGGCGGGCTCCACACGGGGTGAACAGGACAAACTGCGTCCCATTCTGCGGACCGATGGCAATTATAGGCTGGCGGACGGGCAAAACAGCTCGGTGCAACTACCATACAATGCCTGCTCCCTCCTTTTGTCCCCGTTAATTATGAGAACGGATTTACTTAACTTCAATTATTATGAATTGGGTACCAGGTGCCTTTTTGTACGACTATCACAGTCGGATAAAATATTACCTCCAACTCCATAAGGATTACCAATACCTCGTCAATGGCTCCAAACCAGGAAGAGATGATAAAGCTACTTTTCATCCTCTTGAAAGGTTAAAAAAACGACAGTGAACGCCTTATGCAGAAACATTTCTGACATTTATTTCCGACATTAATATTGGTTATAAACGGTAGTTATTTGAATATTGATAGGCCGTCTGAATTATTAGAATCACCACACCAAATTCCTAATGATTTTATTTAAAATTCATAGCACGGGGAAGGCTGGAGCGTGAACAAGGCGTCGGTCTCAAAGATGGAAAGGCGTCCCCGCTTATAAATCATCGTAGCCGCCCTCTATAAACTTATCTTTGTTAATTAGTTTTAAATTAAATTATAAATCAATCCCTGCCCTCCGAAGGCACACCCCCTTATAACCGGACAGCTACCTATTAGCTTTATGGGTAGAAGGCTTCCTTTCTCTACCTTTGGCGGCCTATTTGTCCAGTTATTGCCTATAATTGCCTTCCCAAGTCGGCCTACCAGTGTTTGACTTATGGGCTTACCGCCTCCGCGCTAAGATTTACCGACTCGTTAGAGGCCCATTCCAATTTATATTAATATTGAAAGCTTCTCCCAATACTCCTTGATTGAAAACACTGATCTCGGATCTCGTTTAGCAATTTCGGCTAAGAATGAAGCAATAAAAATAGAAATAGAAAGAAATGAAATGTACGATACTAAAAGGCGTTTTAAATAGAATTTTGTACTATTATAGTGAGTAGAGAATTTCGGCGGGTACATCAAACTCACACGAATCAACTCATAGTAAAATTTAAGATGAGACAAGGCAGAACTTTTCATTTTTATTGAAGAATTATCTGAAGTAAGGAGTAAACAAGAAAGTTTTATTATTTTTAACTATTTCAATGCCTTAAATAAAACAACCAGAGGTTTTATCCGGCCACCCGTGAATGAAATAGAAAATCGCTGCAAATTTTACACAACTGTTTATTATTATTTGACATAAATTCTGCAAAAATTAATAATTTATTTCAATAAAAATATTGTTTTCCAGTACACTGTTTGGACAGTATACTAGATATGGATAATATGTCCACGCGATCAATAGGAAAACGACACCTCACTCGACCTCCTGACATCCTTCAAAAGCACTACGAAGAATTCGGGGGTTCTGGGACTCTACGTCTAAAAATACTTCGAAACCACTGAAAACTGGTGTGTTATTCCAAGAGTAATATACCAAAAGTAGATTTTAAAGATTTTCTAATGCCATAAAAGTGTAGTTACTAAGCCAATCATTGCCGTTGTTCGTAATAGAGTAGAAGCAAACTTGGAAAAACATGTCATGTTTTTTTTCGTCATTCAGCTTATTCAATAAGTGCGGCCTTCAAAATTGTCATCTACACTGAGAGAAAAGTTTTTTTAGTGGCTAGGTTAAATCCGAAATAACCTCGAAAAGAAATTGACACCACCTAGAATCAATTGATTCAACCTAGAAAAAAATAGGTCCAGGTTAAAGTAACATGGAAAAATATTAATACAACCTAGACCCATATAGAAACAACCTAACCCGTTATTACCCGCCCTCTGACCACAACCTGGAATAAAAAAGTGTCAACCTAGACCAAATGTGAACTTCACATTTGGTCTAGGTTGACATTGTGAAGACCTAGAAAATATATTACCTACCTTTGACTTTTAAGTGGGGTAACCTAGAATTGAATGATTTGACCTTCCATATAATTCCCCTCCATTAAAGTCTCGGTTGTACAACTGAAAACAACCGAGAGATTTAAAAGGGGAGATTGCTACTTTTGGTAACAACCCAGAAGAAAAAGATAGACTTTCAGTCTCGGTTAAAACTACCGTAGTACTACAAATAGTTTTAGGTTTAAACAACAGTGATTGTAATTCATTTAATAAATTCCAGGTTGTTTCTACAGTACGCTAAGCGGCCGCGGAGAGCGCCATTGTAGGCGGTGGGCGTTAATTCTCGTTGTCTTGGTACCCCTGCTATTTAGCCGGTGGGGTTGAGGCCAAATCTTTGTCAAATTCTAATCATCTAATTTCTGTCACTATGACATTGTGCAGTCGTATTATGACGTCACATTCAAATTTTTGTACTGAGTTGGAAACAGAGACAACCCAGAATTTCTGGGCCAGAAAGATAGTAACTATTAACTTCAACTGTTGAAGTTGATAGAAACAACCTGCAATGGAAGTGGAGCAAACCTAGAAAGAAAAGTGGACCACCTAGTAATTTATTAGAACCAACCTGAAAAGAATAGGAAGCTACCTAGAAATTTAACTGGTACAACAGGGATAGTAATAGAAACAACCTCGTAAATAAAGGGACACAACCTAGAGAAAAAAGGGTTCTAGGTTAACGCGCCATGGCTGTAAATTGTTTGAGGTGGGGTGAGAACGTTTTTGTTTTAGGGTAAATCAACCGTCTATGAAAGTGAAAAACATTGAATACCAGGGTGAGACAACCAAGACATTAATGTTTTTAACCTAGACTGTAAATGGATGGAGGCGGCGGCACACACCGTGAACTTAACCTAGAACTAAAGTGTGGGGGTGGCGTATTTTAAATCTTGGTTGTTTGCATTTTTAGGAAGGTAACTTCTCCAGTATTTTCTTAACTTTCTCCAGTATTTTCAATCTAGGTTAAATTATATTCAACCTAGACTAAATTGTTCCACCCTAGAATGAAAACCAAAAAAAAAAAATCTAGGTTGGCAGCATTTAACCTAGAAAAAAATCGAAAAATAACCTAGAATAGGCCCTTTTTTTCTCTCAGTGTATATATTCAAATTATTAGTTTCAGTGGCAAAAACACGGGGAAACGAATCCTATAGGTTATCCATCATTCGTGAGGCCTTCCAATTCCTCTTCTCGTATTTTTCAGTATCGTTTTCCATACAATTTTATACAATACTATAGTATTGTATACAGTTAAATGCAATACAATATTTATATAATACTGTATAGGTACAGTTAAATACAATACAATTACTACCAACCCAGGCGGTCAAGGCAATGGGAAGCCATGAGTCACAAACGTCAGAACGAGTTCCGATCCTCCAAGAGTTCCTCTTTTCATTTCTTTCATCTTTTCATTTAAATAGGAACCTGGAAAAATTAAGAAAGTGGACAATTGTTAACATTTTGAAGAAGTAAATGACAGTTTGTGAAATTTGTTTTTGTTTTATTTTACCTTTTCAGCGACTGCCTTGTGCTAGGCGGATTTCAAATTACTCTTCGCCTTCAATATCCGGTTTTACGTTGTACGTTCAGATCTGTAGGGCTGTGTGAAGGTCTACACACCTGTTGGTTGAATCTGTCATAACTGGCTGTTTTCGTGAAAGTGGCGAGCGCTTTCAATCATAAAACATAATCGTCAAGGTAAACCGTAAGTTGTATTCAGTCGGCCAAACAACGATGTTTTCACCGAAAGTGCTCGCCACCAAGTAATTTTCAGTTAGTGAAAAAAGTAAAATTGTTGACTTATGGCCGTGCAGCAAGGGATACTATTCGTCCTTAGAATAGGAGAGAGTCGTACTAATCGTACTCATACCCATCCTTTTTCATTGCTCCCCTGATAACACAAATTACCTACCAGATTGGTAACCACCAAGGCTATTTATTTTATTTGGACTAAACATTCGTGTCTTACTGCGAATTTTTTTTTTTTAATTTTTTACTTTTTACAGCGTTAATAAAGTGGCTCTGCCGAAGAATGCCATTTCATCTGGCCTGGGCCACTAACAATATAAATCGCTCCAATTCGCATTGTAACTGTTTCGGCGAATTGATCTATGTCCTACCTTTCGTGCAGGACAGGCGACGGTTTACGATCTTCTCCGGTTGGCAGCTGGCGTCTCAGCAGACATCAAAGGGTTCGACCAAATGAATGAGTAGACCATTGTGAGCTCAGCTAACTACTCGTAGTGCGGGGTCGGCTGTAATCTTGAACCACAGGATCAATTAGTTCCATCCAATTAGTTCTAGAGAGATAAATGAAAACGATTAGACTTTATTGTTTCTAACTGAAGTTTTATTTGAATCGATCTTGTAACGGTTCGTTTGACCTCCCTACTTATAATCGAGTTTACAGTCTACTCGTAGGCTCAGATTGCCACAGCAATTAATTTGGTTCTTCCCCGCGACGGCTTTGGCTTATGTAACCTGCAAAGGAGGAAATTCATGCGTTAGTTTTTAATCTAGCCATTGATCAATTTATACGTTGGGTTATAATATAACCTTTGAAGTCTACTCATATGATATATGAGTAGCCCATAATATATTATATTATGGGCTTTGGTTTTTCAAAGGTTTTGATCAAGGAGTCGGTATTATAATTTTCAAAATGTGGTTTGGGACCTAAACCCGATTGGGAGGGTTGCAGAGTTGCCCGATCACAACACTACGTAATATTAATATTAATATTGGTCAGACACCCGTGCTTCGCACGAAATATCAAATTCCCGTCCATCACCTATCAATAATGCAACCCATGCTTCACTCGGGACACCCTTAATAACCCGTCAACACGTAATTCTTCTTTGTAACAACCTCGAATCGAAGGCTCGCAAAAGAAACTTCTTCCCACCTACCGAGATCTTTGAATAACTTTCAAACGTGTTATCACCCAGAAATCGTTTTGGACTCGTTGAAATCAGCGTAAAAAAAGCTCATTTTAACCGACGTAGTTCGTTTCAAAACTTACGCCGAAAGTTGTACCGCGTTTTGGCGTTAGGTACGAACATTTCCCTAGTAATCCCCAGTAACGACGGTTTTTGACCCGACTCTCGTCGCTAGGGATCAGTATCGATCGATTTTTCAAGAAATTAGATTTTCACTTACTCGGTGAAATCGGGAATCAATTTTTTTTATGCCGAATTTTTGTAAAATCGAGCGATGTTTTTATCTTTTAAGATAATATCTTAAAAGAACTATAATATAGTTTAATATAGTTATATTATATTATTATTGTATTATTATTTAAGAGCGCAACCTTTATTAATAATACTGAGTAGAGAGATCTCGCCAAGAGAACCCCAACAAAAACGAAAACAAAAACAAAAAACAAGAAACAACAACAACGAAACGGCAACCAACAGAAAAAGCCTGGAACAGGGAGCCTGGAGATCCCTCGGTGTTGTTGGAGATGCTCTTGTGCCCATCCGGGCGCCGGTGTTCTGGGAGTTCTTGGTGTTCTTGGTGCCGCCACCGTTATTCGCCGCCGCTCACCTGGACCACACCCGGGGCGGGCAGATGGGGCATCTTCTGTGCCGAGCGTTCGAATCCGCCGGCGCGTGTTCCGGATCCGGAGGCCCACAGCCCTGATGAGAGCTAACTGGGTCTTCACCCTGACCCACCCGGAAACCACGGAATACGGCTTATCCCATTTCTCGGCGAGCGCATGGGCCAGGCGCTTCAGGTAGCAGTCGAACTCTACGTGCATGGCACCATCGCAAGATACAACCAGTGGAGTGAAGGAGCCCCTCAGGTCTTCCGCAGCCGCGTCATACTTGGAGTGCTTGGCTCTTGCTGCGTTGTTGGCTGTAGTGGCCCAGTCCTGGGAAGAGTAAGAGACGGCGTCAGCATTTATAATGCGGACGTCGAAAAACGCCGGTCTCTCCCTCTCCCAGACTCCACGGGCTTTGAAGTCAGCCACTAAGGCCGGGGATACCCCATCTGCCTCTTGCAGAACTGGCTCTACGGAGACTCCCCCCCAGGCACTTTCTGCTAGTTGGGCGCAAGAGTCCCGCAGCTGGTCGTGACCTCTTTTCACCAGCCCCCCCTTCATGCAATTCAAGGCGTGGGTCAGCCCGAACGGTTCCTCCCCACACCCATCGCATCTCCTCGGGAGTCCCCCTGGTGTGCGACCATACCGAAGGGACACTACGTCGCGAAACTCACTGTATTGTATTATTATAGTTATAATATTGTTATAGTTCTGGATCAGTTATAACTGACGCGATAGCGTCTATAGACCATAGCCAAAAGCCTTAAAAAATCCTCCCGTAGCCCCATTTTAGCCCCATAGCGCCCCACGGGTTTGGGCGATCCGGCTGAAAACCTTGCGGGCACAACTAGATGGTAAACCAAGTATTTTGTCAAAATTTCAGATTAAAAAAAAAAAATCCTTACTGCCCAATACGGCCCGGACGGTGGAAGGACATTTTGGTTTCGAAATCTAGGCCTCTTGAAACGGATAATGTCAAATTTTGAGGCAGATCGGAGTCGTCGACCTCCGTCGCGATTAAATAGGTGTATTATTCCAAGAATAATAAACCAAAATTGATTTAAAAAAAATAAATAAATAAATTCCGAAACAATGAACATTTTTCAGTCTGAAGGCATGGACCATGAATTTTCTTCCCCAGTTATTTTAATCGTGTACTTTATCATCCCAACCTATTGATTATAATTTTTATTAATTTGCGTACATTTATAAAACATTAATTTATCATTGTATTACTTCAGGTTATGTATCTGTTAATGAAATGTGTGACATTAATTTATTATTTAATAGATTAATAATATGACAGTATAATATACTGCCATATCACAGAGATGTAACCACTCCTTCCCTCAGCACGAGCTGTTGCTTGAAGAGGGGAGTAGCATTGAGAACTGTATTTTGCGATCCGTTTCTTTCTTTTCTTTTCGTTTAGAATAAATGCTTATAAAAAAGTCCATTACTTAGTTGAGAAGCTTTCTAATACCATTCACAAGTTGTTAGTTTTTTCAGCCTGCTGCTCAAGACGCTTTGCCAGTCTAAAATAGTCTTCGGAGCCTTAATATCGACGAGATTATTCGCATGCCTTTCACTCTAAGTGAGTGTTAACAGTTGATCGTATGACCCAGGTAAGTAGTTCCTTACAGTTATGGTTCGCGTTGTCCTTATCTCGCGGCCATCGGATTCCAGGTGTTCGCCGAGGAAGAAGACGCATCAAGTCGGCCATGATCCAGCAGTTAAACCGTTCCTGATAAGGAGACTCTTTGCCGAGACTTTTTCTCCCGCCTTCGGGAACCTCAAGGAAGAGTTCATAGAGCACTGTAAGGGGCCAAGAAACCTATAACACCATCTTGATGGCTTCCACGAGCTCGCTAAGGCGATACGGGCTTTTCGATGGGACGGGATCCGGCTCCTTTTTTTTCATCCTTCCGTTCGGTGTTTCTCCGGAGCGGACCGGTAGTTCTGCCCCGGCTCCCCCCCCCCCCCCCCCCCTGCTGCTGGCTAATTGCAAAATACTCTTCACGTCACTTAGAAAACTTCCTCCAAGTTGCTCCGGAATATTTGTTTTTCTAGAGGAGAATCGTCAACCATTTGTCTCCAGAGCCCTCCTCATTAAAGCCAGGAAGCTTCTTTTCTAAGGATCTATAACAGGTACAGCACTCGAGTTTTTCTTTCAGCTGCAATATCCTTTTCCCCCCAACTAAATCTGTCTGACGTTTATGTGCCCGTTCGAGCCTACACGGCTGCTCCCTAACGGAAAATCATCGTCTTAGGGAAGACGTTCCCTTCAGCTACATTTTAAAATAACGGCACTTTCAATTAATCTTGACTGAACTTTACTTGTTGAGATTTATTGTCTTGTTTGTAAACGCGCATTGAGATAACTGTGATAAGGGCATTTCACTGAGCGAGAATCATAATATGCATATTATGTGAACCGTGGTTACAACTAAAGGTATACCATCCTAAAAATCCTAAAAACTTGACATTTAAATTTTAATGCACAGTTTCAAAGTTAATTTTTAGGAATCGAAAAGATCGTTTAAATCCTTTGCACGTTGAGTTACAAGAAAATTTCTTGTGTCTTCTTTGTAAAAATTTAAATATTTTCCCCCCAAATTGACGGCTTCATGCATCATTACAATGACGACAGGTCTACTCCTTCCATCCCATCAAAAATCAAACATGAAAGTGTAAGAAGCGGTTCGGCAAGGTGGTACAACAAACAGTTTTTGTTAATTTCACTCGAATCAAGATTCCATAGCTTCTGTGCATTCAATCCGGAATAATTTATTGGTCCTATATTCAGATTTTCCTTTAGTGTGAATTCATTTATTAGTTTGATTCTTGAAAATTTTTGTTTTTAATTTTTATTGCTTTATTATTCTCAGAATAGGTACTTCCGACGGGAGTAAACAATAATTGTTTACTCCCGTCGGAAGTAGGTACCTATTCTGAATTATATTGATCAGCCTCAAAATTCGCCCTTATACGCTTCAAGAATCTTGAATCAAGATGACAACTTGACTTTTTCGTCTGCCATCCAGGCCGATTTGAGCAGTACGTAAGCTTTTTTTAACTGAAATTTTGACAAAATACTCGGTTCTCGAACGTGGAGCCAGCAAGGTTTTCAGCCCGATTGCTCAAACTTGTGGGGCTCTGTAGGGTTACAAAGGCGTTAAGAGAGTGATTTTTGAACGTTTAAGGCTAGGATATCGAGTGGGGTGTCGTTTTCGAGGTGCTTTTGGACGTAGAATCTATGGTGGGGGTCCCCGAACCTTGTTGGCCCCACTTTTGTTCATCAATTTGTCAGTCCGCCGCAGGTAGTCCCCAGCGCGCTGTGACCGATTGATTGATTGGATGACTATTTCATTTGCAATCTGTACAAATGTTAGGGCTGACGTAGCCCTCTCTTCCACATCGCACAGAAATAAAAAAATAAGTATTACTAAGGTACCGACGGCGAGATTGGACGGCCCAGCTTCTCTTGTGGGAGGTCGTCGTCGGTTATCCTTCAATGATCATTCAATTTCATTATACCGTCAATGATTAATCGCAGTGACTTTTTGATTGGATCCACTGTCATCCCTTGTCGACACTTTGGTTGGGGACGCCGGATGAGCGGAACCAATTTATACGCGCGAGTCTGCTGCCCAGGCCACTATAAGCGACAATACGCTTGTAGGCGCTGGGTGAACAGACTTTCGTAAGATTGAATGGGCCAAGGAACTAGATCAGAGAAATGAGAAAATTCGGCCGAACATAGTTGAACTAGTAATGAACAAAGTACTCAGTACAGTTAGCCCTGAGAAATTAGGTGTCTGAGCAAAGGAAATCACTAGTGAATATTTGGCGTTTTGAATTTTCCCGCGGTGACACTATAACTAATCCGCCAGAGTGCGCTAGCATAAGAAGGGAACGACGGGAATCTGCCGGAGGTGACGGCGGAAATGGCGGCCGTGTAGCAGCCAATGAGAGAGTAGCGCCACTTTTCCCTCCAGATTCAAAGTTGAAATTTTCGACAGTGCCCTGGAAATTTGTATTACACCGTAGGAGCCCAAAACTCACTGCTATGCCTTCAAATTATGAAGTTCTTTCAGAAAAAAGTATTAGTCGACGTTCGGTTCCCGGGCCCAATGGATGACCAGGCCTTTAGCGACAATTTGCTTGTGGAAGCCAGTCAGCCAAATTTCAATATAACTTCAAGCTGTGGGAGAACCAATACCAATCACGACCCTTCGTGTTTTGGTGTGGGATTCGTCACAGCCCCATTCTGAGGAAAGACACTCTACAGGGCACCTCGTCTCTTCCAGCAATCCTGTAGCTCGTGCTTCCTCCTTTACTGTATTGACACCACCTATTAAGTCTGTAGACCGCGACATTAATTCGCGCATTGCCTTAATTAGGGATTCATATACTTCCCTCCTCTTCCTCCAAAGACACCGGGGAGCATAATCCTAGATATGACGCTAGAGGCATTCTCCCAAACACACAACACGAACTACATTTTTGAACCTGAGAAGCTGTTAGGAACATAATATAATATAAATATATTATTATAATAATGAAGATACACTCTCAACATACAGCAGGGTGCCTGTATATTTATTCAAAAATAAATAAATTTTATTTTCAATAATTGAAATTAAAATTGAATTTTAATAAATTGAATCAATTGAATTTTGATAAAATTGAAATTAAAATTATTTCAATTTCAATGTTTTATTTAATTATTTTTTAATTTTCTTTTTCTTTTCCTGTTTAAACTTTTGAGAAATTCTACTGAATCGATTGAATCCCAAAGTAACGAATGGAAATCGGTAGACACGTTGAGAGACCTATTTTAAACTGTTCTCTAAGGATTTTTGCACTGTATCACAGGACGGTACTTATGTTTATACGAGGTTGATCTTAACAAGGCAATAACCCTAAAAAGGGCACTTCTGCTTTTGTTAAGGGAGACCAACCTTAGAGCACGAAGCCATTTAGATGGCGTCATCCGTGGCTGCCAGGTCTTTGAGAAGAAAAAGGATTCGCTAAGAAGAAAAACCGAGATGAGAGATAATACGACGGATCAGCACACTTGACCGTCTCAGGGCATTCCGACACTGTGCAGCACAGCATACAAAGTGTTGTTTTTTTAATTTTATCATAACCTTCAACGTATCCTCATATGGAACAACTCGTGACACTCCTCGAACGGCAAAAAATGTGGTACACCATACTCATACATTCCACGGAAGTCCAATATTGTATTTGAAGGTGTGTGATATACCTACCCCTATAGGGGGAAAAAAATTAAATTGGGTAGCGAATAAGGAAATGCTAATCACACACAAAAAAACTCTACTCGGTATCATCTAGCGATTAATATTCTCGCCCAGACAGGCTTCGCTAATTGGACTCAAAAAAGTTTATATTCAACGGATTCCAGTCCCGAGTTGATAAATATGCGTCATTAAGAGAAAGTGCTAAAACACAGGGGATTTATAAATAAATATAGGTTGTTAATATTTTTTTTTCATCCAGAAAAAATGCGGAGTTGGCTGGGAAAGGGAAGGAGGGGGTAGGAGGAAAAAATCACGATTTAACAAGATCTTGTCGAGTTCCTTATAATTGGCGATCTTGTTCGGATCATTAGCCGCTGACTAGGTGGCTTCTGTCTCGAAAAGGCGGAGGGGAGGGCGAGGTTGACGAACAGACCGTTACCGAAGGGATTCTGAGTTTTTTCTAAACTTAAGAGAGGACTTGTTCTTTTTTCAACGCCGCAGCCCATGTCGTGCAAAACCCAATACAAACTTTTTTAAGGCTGAGAGTTTGGGTACGGCAATGGTTGGGAAATCTTCACGATTGCTGCGTGCTGGACTGAAGTAGGAATAATGCCATACGGCATTTTCATATGAAAATGTTGAATAAGTTGGTGAGTTTTGAGCAAAGGATTTTTCCTTCATAGCAAATTTGTTTCGTGTACAAATTAAGAGGGTCGTTTTAAAAGTAACCTTCGACGCGATGGGAAAAACGCTGCAAATTTTACACTAGGGTTTATTTGATATAGGTTAATTTGCAACAATTAATTCAGTGCCATTAAGAAACATTAAATATGTGAAAAAAATAAAAAATGATACAAATTTCTGTACAATTTTTGGATAGATGTGGGGCCTCGAAAAAAGAATTACCTATGTTTCTAAAATTATTCGGAAAATGACACCTTACTTGACCTCCTGGGATCCTTCAAAACTCCAATTTGTAGCATCATGAAAGGCCCATGGATCCCCACGGTGGAATCGGATCGTTCTGGGACCTCCAAAAATGGATTACACGTCCAAAACTTGCCGAAAACCTTCAAAACAACCTCTCGAAGCCCCTATAACCCCACAGAAGGCCCACGGGTTTGGGCGATAGGGCTGAAAACCTTGCAGGCACAACTAGATCGAAAACTGAGTATTTCGTCAAAATTTCAGTTTAAAAAAAAAAAAAAAAAAAAAAAAAAAAATCCAAATGCTCAAAACGGCACGGACGGTGGACGGACATTTCGTTTTTGGAATCTGTAAATCTTGAAAAGTCAAATTTTTAGGCCGATCAGAAATTTTGATCTTGAGAAAATTCTGATCGGCCTCAAAATTTGACATTTCAAGATGTACAGATTCCAAAAAACGAAATGTCCGTCCACCGTCCGGGCCGTTTTGGGCATTTGGATTTTTTTTAAATCTGAAATTTTGACGAAATACTCGGTTTACCTACCATCTATTATGTGTAATCGCCTATAGGTGTATTATTCCAAGAATGACAAACCTGAATTAAAAACAAAAACTAGAATGAAGGACCACCAAAAATTGATTCTACGCCCAAAATTACTTCAAAAATGATACCCCATTCTAACTCCTCGTGTCTTTCACACCCCCATTTGTAACTCCAAACGCCCCCACGATGTGCACCCGTCAGGGACCCGAAATATGAATTCCTCGCCCCAAAAGACTTCAACAAAACAAACCCTCCTCTTGTAGCCTCTTTTTAGCCCCACAGAGCCTCACGTGTTACAGCGAAAACATTATATTAAGGAAAACACTAAATGAGGAACCAAGTATTTAGAAAAAAAAGTGAGTTCCTTTTTCCCATCCTCCTTCCTACTCACCCAGCACCGACATACGTCTTTCGCTTCCCTCTAAAGACCCTGCTGGGAGGGAAGGGGAATTTCTAGCGAAATTGAGCTGAGGTTGGGACGCCCAAAATAAAACCTCGTTACCAAAAATATAAATATAAAATATACCTATGTATTGCTCGATCTGGCAATTCTACATCCAAAAATACTTGGAAAACGACACCCCACTCGATATCCCCCTCCCGTAGCCCCTTTTAGCCCCACTGAGTACAATGGGTTTGAGCTATCGGATTGAAAAGCCTTCGGGCACTACAAGACGGAGAACCCAAATACTTGAATTTTGTCGGAATTCCAAATTTTCAAAAAAATTCCTTCACCACAAAACTGGATTTTGTAAACACAAAATGACTAATTTTGTGGCTGATCAAAATTTTCGAAACCAAAGAAGTGGTGAAACACGAAACGGACTTGAGCTCAAGTTCGCTAGCGCAGTTTTCCATAAATCATGTTTAAGAATGATATCAATCAATCTAAGTAATTATAATCGTAACGAAAGAAAGTGAAACACGCAACGTTCTGTGATTGGACGGGAAAAGTAGGTAATATGTACAACATGTTGAAATTAGGCCTCATTATCTGAGAATAGTTTTCCCCTCCACGGTCTCACGGGGTTAATTGAGTTCAGACTGTTCTCATTGACTTGTGCTTAGGAGCGAGGGGAAAAATAGGGGAGGGGGGTTGGGTGGCATGGCGTCCCCCCACTTCGGGCCCAAGGCCCCGCCCACTCGTCGGGATTGGGCCGAGGGGGAACCGGTAGGCGGGCCGCGGCGGGTGGGGGGAGGGGTGGCAGGGATTGAATGGACCGGGGAGGAGAGGGAGAGGCGACAGATGGAATGGGTAATGAGGCGATAAATTCACCCCTACCACGACATCCCCCTCCCCACATCTTCTTCAATGCTTTTCGTCATTCTTCCCCTCTTCCTCCTTCGCCGCTCTTCTTCTGGCGTAATCACCTTGACACTAACTCTACTAACAATCCTACATTTTGTCGGTGAGTGCTCTTTTCACGATTTAACCTCTCCCCTCCTTCAAGACTGTCATGTTCCTCTTACACCCCTTCAACCCTCCGCGCTGTTTTTTTCTCAACCATCTCTTACTTCAGACAGTGAACCAACATTCTCAGCAAATCGGTTCATTTACAAAACAGATTTTCACTGAGGCAATTTATGGAAAAATGATGCGTTAATTGCTCAATTGAGGTTCTCTATATTGATTCAGGTCATAGTAGGTCACTTGAAGTGAATCAACCCATGGGTCCCAACCCTTCACGCATGATTAAATAATGATCTTTGTTAATGATAGGTAATTTATTTTAATAAATGTCATTATTTTGTTGTTTATATTTTCAGAATAAATTATCAAAATGTGATCATTCATGAATTGATCATTTATGAGCTTCGTGAATCAATATTTAATATTGATTCACGAAGCTTTTCCAATTTGAGTAACAATTATAATGAGCAAAAATCACAATACGACATGTGGACATTTTAGAGTTGAGAAACTGTTTCTCCCGCTCTGCTCTTGCGAGTTGTAGGCAGTAACTTCTGAAGGAGGCGCTTTAGACCCTCGGCTCTGAGGCGAGTTTTGGGGTATGTTTTGGGGTTTTTGTTCTGTGTCAAATTTCCTGGAGAAAAAGTCGAAGTGGTGGGATCAAGGTGTTGTCAATCAACGAAGTTGGAGCCCCAGCTGCAGCGCCGCCCCTTCGTCAAACGCGCTCCGCCATCCCTGCCGAGTCCCCCTCACGCTCATGGAGGCTGCGCGTACGATGGCAAACGTTAATCGTGCCCTGAACCACCCCTTGACGATCCCCTGGTGCCGCTTCCATTAAATGGCACAAATTTTGTCTGCCAGCCGTTCACCAAGCTTTTCCAAACGTTTTCCCAACTGACGAAATTTGTTATAAAATGAATTTATTATACATTTTGAATATATTCAAATACCTATAGGTATATTAAATATAATTAAGTTTTAGCTCATTAAGACCTATCGCACTCATATGGCAACCCCAGAAACAGATTCAGGTGCTCCCTGGCGCTTTTGGACATCTGAAAGTGATTTCATGTTCTAAGATGTTTATGAAATGTCTCCCGACTTTTCAATAGGTAACACTTTCGTTCCATTTCCTTAGAGAAGAAATTTCGACGATGACCAGCTTGGACAAAGATAGAGTTAAGTATAAAAGGACCTATCGCACTCATATGGTAACCCCAGAAACAGATTCAGGTGCGAAATTTTGTTTATATTAGGTATATTATATATTTTTCACAAATACCTTCAGGCCTTTACATTTTATATCAATTAATTTGAAAAAACAGGGAAGCAGAAACCTTTCACAACTATTAACGTTTTACGCATTTCGCGTCTGAATGAACACAGGTTCCCAGAGCCAGCTGCTCGGAGGTGTTGTTGTTGCAGTTGTGAGTGATCCGGAAACCAGGCTGATAGGTTGGGAGGACAGGTATGTAGGGTATATGAGTGCTAAATGGGAAAGCAAAAGAAAAGATAAAAAAATGAATAAATAAATAAATAAATAAAATAATAATAATAATAATAAAAAACTCATCTATAATGTTGATCCCCACTTTATTTAACAGTTACAATATTACTTATAAAATGCTTCATATTAAACACATATTATTACATTTTAATATCTATTTGTGGGGTGGCTTTTCCTCTGTCTTACAAAATAATAAATATTTTTGAACCAAAATATCGATTATTTTTGTGACCAATTTGACAAAATATCAATTATTGAGTCCTTTAGCAAAACTGATTACTATTTTAAAGTATTATGAATTAATGAATGTTGATCAATAAATGTACTTCAACAATTGAAATTAATTGATTGGTTGAAATTTATTTCAATCAGCCCCTTTGGTCCCAAAAGAATTCAATTGATTGCCGGAAATCTGTAAAATGTGCAAAACTAAAATTTAATGTCATTAGCCATTATTCTAACTTGATCACGTTATGACAAGTAGTACCTACCACCACCATGTACCATTGAGGCCTCCAATTCATTCTAAATGTTTCTCTGGAATCTGCACTATCTGATACTTAAATTTACCTCGTAGTCAAATACTATGCTAATTCTAATGTTAATCAGCGGAAAGGGTCGGCACTGGTTCCCGAGAAACTATTTCTTTTCCCCTCGATTACGACCCACAGTTATCACTGTGAAGGGAGGTGGTCGAACATGACGCTTATAAATAAACCGGCGCACCCCAGATAACCCCCACCCCTTCAAAGTGGTTTAAAAAGACAACCCGCTCCCACCGTTTAGAAGCGATCTTTTACAGCTGGTTAAAGCTACTGTGTATCAAATCAACCCAACTAAACCTTAGGGGAGGTTCCCACTGCTACCCTACCTCATCATTGACTTACACTTCTACCCTCTCATAATGGGTAACCCCTCGAGTAAGAACTTGACACCCTTAACTGCCCCCAAACTGCCACCCTCCTATTATATTGATTTTCAAACCATAAGGCCCTACGTCGTCTTTCTCTTGTCATGTCACATATTTCAGTTGCGTCAACATTATTGGGAAATTGGATTAACTCGGTTTTTGTTCGGTGAAAAGGGGAATGGTGTTCAACCAGTGAGGGAAGAATATAATATGTATTATATTATAATACGCTGGTGATTATGATGCAGATGCCTCGCATGAGCTGATGATGGCCGTGAACGCGGATGAAGCGAGTTTGTAAAATGCACCTTCAACCTCAATCTTTGCACAGCAAAGTCGGCACAAATTGTAAAATGCACCTTCAACCTCAATGCCGTCGTCGAAAAAGATTCAAATCGTTCAGAACTGAGACTCTCTTTATGTTTAATTGTGTTTAGTTCCTATTTAGATAAATCCTCCTCTCAAGTTCCATGATAACTGATTTATAGTATAAGTCTTACACCATGGAAGAAAGAACAGGAACGCCCACTCAGCGTCACAAGACGTGCCCAAAAGCTCCCCTCCTTTTCAACGAATCCCCCCCCCCCCATTTGTCCCACATTCGACAGCTATCGACACCTCCGAGAGTATCCCCATTAGGTACAAATAAGGGCTAAGGAGTTTGCATTCACGTCCGTAGATCCGACCCACTCCGGGATGTTCGGGGACGGCAGTTTCAGCAGAATCGTCTAGAGCTCGCGAAAATGTAGTTACTTTTTCTTCCGCATCAAGCTCACGTAGCGCTCATATCGGCCTAAATCAGCTGTTCCCGCTTCTTCTATCAACAATTTATTATTGATTTAATCCCCTTCACCGGTTTTCGGTTCCGGGGAAAATTTTCTTTTCAACCTCCAAATTTCTTACAATCTACTATTCTGACTCAAAATTTCCACATTTTTAGGGTGGACTCTGATTTGTTATCTTACTATCAAAATGCACTTTAATGCGGTTGTTAACAAATTTTGTTTCTATTTAATTTAATTAAATAGAACAAATTTTGTTCTATTTAATAGGACAGTCAAAATCGGCGACAAAAATCGCTAAATTCGCAAAACGAGATGTTCCTATCTCTGATTTTTTTTAGTACCTATATTTTTCGGACCCATTAGGGTAGGGTTTACCCAATTTTGCAACTTCCCAAAAGCTGTGCTTCACGCGTAGCACACAAAAAACCGCAATTTTTGCGGCCTTATTTCAGTTTTTGCTCTAATAAACTATGCATTGTCCGACGAAAACTACCGTATGAGTTTTTAAATAGCATTAAATGGGCGACAATTTAAGCCCAACCGGAGCTGTGTAGGTCAATTAGTTTCAGAGTTATGGCACTTTGAAAATAGGCAAATTTTTCCAAAATGTGAACATTAGTTGAAGACCTGAAGACAGCGGAAGCACGTTTTTCGGAACGTTTTCGGCTGTAGCTCAAGAACTATTGGTCCGAGTCCAAATTTCTTTTTTTTCTCGTGAAAGCTAAATAAATCCCCAATCGCAGCTATTCCGTGTGAAATTTTGATTTGAGCGTTGATAAGGGAGGGGCAGGCACGGCAAAGAAGTGGAAAATTTCTAAAACCCGTGTTTCTTTGCACATTTTTGCCTATAACGCGGGAACGGTTGGTCCGATCTTACTTTTCTTCTTTTTAGGTGAAAGCTGATTAAATTTTATACTGGGGACGGCACATTGTATGTTTATTGAAACAATAAAAGTGCCATTCGTATTCGTCGGAAAGGGTGGAAACAAGATATTTGACCCTCTACGAGCACGTTTTTCGGAAGATTTTCTTCTCTCCCTCCAAGACTATTTCTCCGATCGAAATTTCATTGCCCCCACGCTTTTTAAAATGATAATAATATTCCTAATTCTAACTCAATTCGTATGGCAGTGAACAACTTGTGACTTAAATTTATCCATATAATAGGAACTTAGAAATAATGTTCTCTTTTTCGAAATTATAATTTCATCGTTCTCGAGAATTGGTCCAAGTTCTGTAGAATATGTTTGACAATCAAATAATAGAAAATAAAGTGGACTCGTAAGGGAAAGTCGTCATTTATGGTAATGCGTTTAGTTGGAAGATATTTCGGAAGTGTGGAAGATATGAATCTGTAAAAGCAGGCGGGATCTGAGATGACAAGAGTGACTAACATAACGCCTGCCGAGCACACGACCCAACAGCTGTGCGGAGAGGCGAATCCCTATAAGGGCTGATAAGCCGGGCCGATTACTTATGACGGGAATTGATAGCTTAATCTAACACTGTGGGGGCCCCTCGTTTTCGTGCCTTGACCGTGAAACCTATAAGAGCAGTTAACATGATACGAGCTCCGGCCCCTCCCTAATCAACTCATTAATGAAGGAGGTGGGCCGGTTTATCGGAAATATTCCATTCGACTACAATGATGAGGGCAGCATTAATAACCGAATTATCTCGGCATGAATGGCTTTGCTTGGGTCGTATGGGTGGAACTCGAATCTGTCAAGCATGCACCCCGTCACTTCATTCTCCAATCACCATAACAGACGTTTGGGTTCTGATTTAGATTTGCCTGATTGTAAATGATCATCGTAAACGGCAACGATCGCCGTGATTTGACCTTTACTGTCGCCATACAATGGATAATTATCGCCAAAAGGCTGGCGGGAAGAAAAAGAAGGGAAATGGGCGGCGTCGGTAATTGAATCGGTTAATAGAGTGGAAATTCAGACACTGCTGGAGAAACTGGAAACCCCGGAATATAAATGTTTTTATGATAAGAGCGATTTTCAACCCCTCCGGCAACCCAGTTTTATAAAACATCCCTTTTTCTCTCTTTTCCACTTTATAAAGCAAAACGCCGCCTACTCAGACGGTATCCCCCTCGCCATCCAAACTTCCACCGTTTTTCCCTTCTCGAGAAGGGAAATCTTTATTTGATTTCAAGAATTGGAGCGGAATTCGCCTTTTTCCCTCTCAGAGCGCCACCTCCTTAATTTAAAGGGAAGTAATTTGGAACCGGGGGCGTCTTTCTTTTTCTGCCCTTCTTCTCCTTCTCCTTTTATTTATTGAAAAGCGGACGAGGTCGAGGAAGGAGGTTCGTTGAGAGATCACAGCGGCACAAAATTTGACGATGCTAAAATGTGGCGGAAATTAAGAAAAAAAATTCACCTCATTGGACAATTTTTTCATGACGTCAACATTTTCTCAGATGATGCCCTCACTCAATTTTGCTGCTGATGGCAGTTTCAGGACTGTCTGGAGGGAGAAACTACTTATGTTTTAACTTCCTGTCTGTTAATAGACGTTCAATATGCACTAGAAGTAAATAATTCACTTTATACTGCTCGACAAAGAGATTCGTGGTAGGTACGAATGGAGGGTCGAGCTTCAGTTAGGAGTTCACATTACAAGCATACGTTTTTAACATTCTTTTAAGGCCTATTTCACCACCTGAGTTACCAAGCGTTTAAGCGTTAACGCCCAGGTTAAAACCCCGAAGGATAATACCTACCCGATGAACGAATTCCGAAGATCGGCGAATTTAGACGGCGAGTTTAATTTGAGCGATTAAAAATTTAGCGCATTGAGCGACTGTCACTTGGATTTGAGGCCGATCAGAATTTTCAACCTCCATCGCGATTACACAGTTGTATTATTCCAAGCATAATAAACCAAAACTGCTCACATTCACTTACATTAAATGTGTAAATTGTACTGCATTTTATATCCTGTTGTAACATCTTATTCATACACTTTGGTGTTTGTGGAAAGTTTTGTCAAAATTTTGATTCAGGTCAGTATTGATGTCATTTACAATTCTCTCGTTATGATTGATAAGTCGATACACCCTCGTTGTCGGTATTTACCGTCACGTTCACGCTCCAGGGCCGGCCAGTTCTCTACAAAGGGAAGCGCGACATTCTCCCACAACACGCCTCAGTTTCCACCTGTTCTCTCTCGGGCAGCAACAAACGTGATTTACACTACCCTTGACGTTCTATTTCATTCTAGAAAACTGTACCGTGGTCGGTGGTGGGAAGGGGGGGCTTTGGCGAGGTGGCAACATTATGTTCCGGCCCAGTTAACATATCGCGGGGAGTTTAGCCCTGTGTGGTGTGGCAGGGGGGGGGGGGGGACTCGTGATCGCCAAATGAAAATGTATCACGCTCCCCCCTTTTCCACGGAACAAACCAATCGTGTCTTTTCCACGAACAAGTTAAAGCTTTTTAATTCAAGACGACCAGTAAATCCCGGCGAGGCGTGTTCGGAAGGGTGTGGAACGGGTACGTAAGAAGTGAGATACGATCAAACGGTAGGCCAAGAGGCAACGTGGAGCTATTCCTGCGCTACGGTGGCTCGTAGGCTCATCATCTTTTATTTTGAAGAACTTTGGTGTCAGATATATAGCAAATTATCCTCTAGAATAAAGTTATGTAAATTGAGGCGTTTAGAAGCAAAACTAGCTCATTCCACATTCTTTCGAAAATCACTTTTTTGGATTTTTACAATGAACACGGTCCATTTCACTAGCATCCTGAAGTTTCCGCCGAATCGAGGGAAATTTTTTAAATTTTATTTAATATTATTATTTTTTAATTTTATTTAATATTATTATTTTTTAATTATTTAATGATAAAAATACCGGATCACTGCAAAACCAGACAGTTTCAAGATTCAATTTAAATGTTAAAATATATAGAACATCTAAATCAAGATGCATCTACATGTAGAACCTGCAGGCGTTAGAGGTTTTTCGTTCGTCCTGTAAAATCTTCCAAAATGGAACAAGCTGGTTTTGGAACAGAACGCTACAACTACTGAACCATCTGTACAGGATTGTTACTATGGTGAAGTGGGGTAATTACGTATGCTTTTATCAATAACACAGGTTTACAAAAAAAAAGGTCAATCTCAGGCGCCGCAGAAAAAACCATCAAACTCTATGTTTTTTGGGGTGCTGAATCCGAATCTGGCCCCCGTTTTTTCCGGTCACGTCCAAATTTTCGAGATATTGGCGATTTTTCGTTTTTTCGACCTTTTTCCGTTTTGAAAATCACAGCTAAACGTGCGGATGCCCAAAAATTCCACAAAAACTCTCTTCTTACTGGAAATTTATCGCTGATTCCGAAAATATATATGAGTTGGTGTCTAAAACCACGAGAAATTGTGATTTTGCCAAAAAATGTTGAAAAAACGTGGTTTTTTCAAAACCAAAGTCACGTTTTTTGATACTTTTTACCTTCTAGCGTGAAAACTAAGGCCGTTAATAAAATTTTTCCAACGAGGTCTTGTAGGTAGATTGTTTCTGCGTCGAATGGGACCAACCGTGATTCTTTACCTTCCATAATGAGGGAGCTATGATTTTTCAAAGTTTCTACCCATTTTGGCCATGTCGTAGAACATGAACTCCTGGAGTCGGCAATGCAACTTGATCAGAACAAAACTTTGTTCCGAGGAATATATTGGACTCGGAGGCATCAATTCAGACCGACTCAAAGATGGTTTTATTCATCAAGAACTCACGGAATTGCACTTGAAGCCCTGAAAAACAAGCCCCCAGAAACTTTGAAAAATCATAGCTCCCTCATTATGGAAGGTAAAGAATCGCGGTTGGTGCCATTCGACGCAGAAACAATCTACCTACAAGACCTCGTTGGAAAAATATTATTAACGGCCTTAGTTTTCACGCTAGAAGGTAAAAAGTATCAAAAAACGTGACTTTGGTTTTGAAAAAACCACGTTTTTTCAACATTTTTAGGCAAAATCACACATTTCTCGTGGTTTTAGACACCAACTCATATATATTTTCGGAATCAGCGATAAATTTCCAGTAAGAAGAGAGTTTTTGTGGAATTTTTGGGCATCCGCACGTTTAGCTGTGATTTTCAAAACGGAAAAAGGTCGAAAAAACGAAAAATCGCCAATATCTCGAAAATTTGGACGTGACCGGAAAAAACGGGGGCCAGATTCGGATTCAGCACCCCAAAAAACATAGAGTTTGATGGTTTTTTCTGCGGCGCCTGAGATTGACCTTTTTTTTTTGTAAACCTGTGTAATTCAACTTTGAACTTGATTATCTGCTATCAATTTGCAGGTATTTCCAATTTTTTTTTTTTAATGGTAGCTTGTTTAATGCTGCATTCAAATATCACAACAGTTTTTCAATTACCGCTGTTCATAATTTTGAAATAACAATTTTTTAAAAAGTCCTCGGTAGTACACATTTCCCCGGGAAAAAGGGGAAATTGTGTAAATTGCTTCCATTTCTCATAGTATTCGTATTCAAACGCCGCGGGGCTAATGTGTGAAAAGGCCATTAAAAATCGAACAAAATGGTGTATTCAATTTTTTTTTTTTTTGTAGATTCCTATGGATGTTATTAAATTTTTTGTAAAAGCAGTTGTAGGTGCGGGGAAAACAAAGGGGACGAGAGCTCATAAAATGACACCCAAAAATGATAATAAAGAAAAAAAAAAAAAAAAAAAATCGAATTGAAAGTAGAAGAAGTAGGTATTTTAATTCACTCCATAACATTCTTACGCATTTGCCCCAACATGAGAAATTCAAGGGGTAAAAGTGTATGGTATTAATTAAACACGAGGAATGAAAATTTTGAGCTGATACTTTCACAACACCTTAGTTAATTTTTTTTTTGCTAACCACTTATATATAAGTGGTTAGCAAAAAAAAAAAATTGTACACCCTTCAGAGAGCAAAACTTACAGCTGTCGTCAACTCCAGTAGAGAGTGAAACACTGACTGCCCCAGGCTATGAACAGCCCTGTCACAACAGGTTCCCCGAATCCCGCCATTTTCTGTGATAAGTAGCAATAGACTTTGGAGTACGCCCAGTGAAAATGGCAACATCGCAGCTTCATTTGGCGCCATTTTATGAATCGTCAACACATTTACCCCGTTTACACAATTACCCCACTTCACCCTACCTACTTAACGTTTGCACTAAAAAAAGGGGCTGCAAATTGTACTCGTGTGATTGTAAAATGTTTGTATAAATTGTGCAAAATATTAATTCTACGGCAAAAACAAATTATTTTTAAAAAGTAAAAAAAAAAAAAAAAAAAAAAAAATTTAGCCCCATAGAAGCCCCAGAGATCTTCAAGGTGAGCCCGACGAGTCTTGGACCCCTAATAGTGGACTCTGCGTTCAAAAATACTTCGAATACGGCACCGCACTAAACCGCATACGATGTCTTCAAGAACTCTTGCAGCTTCTTTTTAGCCCCACCAGTTCGAACGGGTCTCAGCGATTGGGGAGAAACCCTTGCCAGGCTGCGAGTTGCAGCCTACATGTTAAACCGAGTAATCTATCAAAATTTTAGTTAAAAACGCTGCAAATTTTACACAAGGGTTTATTATTCTTTGATATACCTACGTTACTTGTGCAGAAATTTAATTCTGTCAATGACAAAATTAAAAAAAAATTTTTTTTTTGATATTTTGTTCAAAAATTATTTTTTTTTCAAAAATGTTGTATTTTTTACTCGAAAAATATTTAACATCCTGGGATCCTTCAAAAATCCAATTTTTAGCCCCATGAAAGCCCTAAAGATCGCCCCAGTGGAATCGGATCGTTCCGGGACCCCAAAAAATGGATTCTACGTCCAAAAATACTTCGAAAACGACACCTAACTCGATCCCATAGCTAAAAACCTTAAAAAAAAACCCTCCCGTAGTCCCATTATAGCCCCATAGTGCCCCACGGGTTGGGGCGATCGGACTGAAAACCTTGCAGGCACAACTAGATGGTAAACCAAGTATTTTGTCAAAATGTCAGATTTAAAAAAAAATCACTACTGCCCAAAACGGCCTGGACGGCGGACGGACATTTGGGATTTAGAATGTAGACCTCTTCAAACGGATAATGTCAAATTTTGAGCCCGATTGGAGTCGTCGACCCCCGTCGCGAAAACATAGGTGTATTATTCCAAGATAATAATAAACCAAAATTCCCACAACCCCTAACTTCTACCCAAGATCGTTGTGGGGGACAGGTATTTCTTCTTTTTTTTAACTACACATCATGAAGAACAAAGATACCTCCATCACAAAAACATAAAGTTTATTACGAACACAAATAATAATAAACCAAAATTGATAAACTTGTCTCCCTGCATGCTGACCGGACAGAAAAGAGACCCTCAAAAGTGGATTAATAATAATTGCGAAATTACGAAAAATGAAAACGACACCTCATTCCCTCTCTCGACCTCCTGGCCAAATTTATTCAAAAGCTCGATTTTCCACCGCATCGTGCAGTCAAATGGGTTTGGGACCCACATGAATGTATTTCATGGCCAAAAATACTGGAAAAACTACACGTAAAACTTGAGAGTTGAAAGTGCAAAACGTGGGATTTTGCTGCAGTAGGCTTCAAGTCGGTACCTACAAAGTCTTCGGATACAAAATTTGTACAGCCCCCCATTATATAATATTTGTACGATTTTAGGGTCGATTCGGGCCAGAATGAAGGCTCAACGTTCAAGAGAACCTTCCACCCTGTAAGCCGCTGTAGGAGCGGTTTTTACCGATTAAGATTTTTTTGAAATACTCGGATGATGTAGCGAACAGGGAGAACGTAGGAGAGTTGGCAAAAGAAAAGGCGAGATGATTTATCTGAGCCACTTTGGCCGAACAATAAAGGAAAAGGAGGGAAGCTAAGGGAAAGACAATGGGGCACGTATTACCGTGCTGTCGTGGAGTATAAACATGCTTGGTCGGGTCTGCAGATTAATATGTTACCACCCCCACCCATCCACCACCCCCTCCCCCTCGTCGTCTACCATCCGACATACCACGTTCGTGACCCCTTCGCCTCTCGAGCCTTATAAGGTCCTCACACACTCGAAGGGGACCCCAATACGTGAAAATGATAAGGTGGCCGAGAGCTACTGCTGGTTGAGCTTCGATTAGGAAAAAAAATCAACGTTTTATCTTTTTGAAAGGGACAAAAAGAATGTCTGTAAACGTTCATAATTTTATATGTCGAAACGCACCTGACAAACATTCCCCTTAGGGAAACTGAACGTTTCGTGGCCTGTAATTGTGAACAACTGGATTTCCGATCGAAGGAGGCATCAAATGGGTTGAAAATAGAGATGTCTTTACTACTCTACTATTATGCTGTGTGTAATTTCCTATAAAGGTGTTTCAACCTCACGCTTTCTCTGGGCTCAATGAGATTTAATCATGCAAGAACTCAAACTAATCTAATAGCCTGGCAGGTGGGCTACAGTATGCCAAGCCGAATGAGAGGAGGGCTCTCGAGGGAAGGCGAATACACATCAAATAGCCAAGCTGCTTTGAATTCACAAGCAGCAAAGTTGGGTACATTTATATTTATAAAATTTATAAATTTATTTAATAATGTTGTGAATTAATTCACGTCATGCTTTGTTTGTGAATGAGAATTAATTCATACTTTACCAATTTGTAAATGTGAATTAATCACTAAAAAAAATGTAAATCTATTTTTTTTAACCTATGAATTTTGTAACTTGACAAATAATTCGTGATTTTTTTGTTTTAAATTCCCAACTGAATCTGTGATTTTTTTTAAATTCACAAATAATTTTTTTTTAAATTTACGGCGAATTGAAATCAGTATATTTTCAGCAGTTTAAAAGCATAAAATCAATAGCAGCAGAAGTATAAAATCAGCATATTTCCAGAATGGTCGTTCTGAAGTGAATGCGCTGAACGCTAAATTATGTGGCTGGCACATGTGAATAGGCGCACTAAAAGCTATATTATTTTATTACCTAGCTAAAAGAAAAATTATAATATAATTTTCCTACCATATTATGGTAGGAAACGATTGCCACAAAAATTACATTCATCGGTTTTTCTCGGCGCATCAAATAATTAAAGGTCAGCGAACCCGCGAGAAATAGAATTACCGTGAATTTAATTTTAATTAGCCGTAAATAAAAAAAAATTTACTTATATGAAAATATACCTACCTACAGCCCCATAACCTACAGCAAAACCTATTCAGGTATATTTGTGAATTTAAAAAAATCTCAGTTTTTAAAATTTTTATACATAATGTAATTTCGAGTAAAGTGTCGTTTTCGAAGTATTTTTGGCTTTCGTGAGACTACAAATTGGATGTTTGAAGAATCCCAGGTCAAATAAGGTGTAGTTTTCCGAGTAATTCTGGACGCAAAATCCATTTTTTCGAGGTCCTCCGCCCAAACATTGGGCAGAATTTTTTTATTTTTTTTCAAAAATATTTTTGTAATGACACAGAATTAATTTTTTTCACGAAATATCAAATAATAATAAACCCTTGAGTAAAATTTGCAGCGTTTTCTGTATGAAGCGATTCAAAAGTTGAAATGATGACAGGGGTCAACATAAGATAATAATTATCTTATGTTGACCCCTGTCATCATTTCAACTTCCCAACATGACATAATTGATTTTGGCAGCTTTTCAGGAGAACAAAAAAACTGTTTCATTTCCTGTCTATTCAACTTGGCATAATTACATGTTCCCACATTACCTACAACATAGCACCATTGCATGTGCACTCTTTCTGGGTGTACAGCGTTGATTCTGGCATTCCAGGCCAAAGAGAAATAAGGGATCATCATTCAGAAAGTATCTAATTAGGTGGTTAAAAAAGAAGTTTGAATATTCATCACCAAATAATAGCTTGAAAAGAGGAAAACTTACCAAGCCTCCGTCAGAGCCGCCATGCTTCTTCTGACCTGTTGTGTCATGTTGGATTTCAAAACACTTTATGTCATGTTGGTCAACCTTTCGATTCCGGTGAAACTAGCGCACCCAGTGGAAAACTGACGCCGCCATTCGATTTGGCGCGTAATTTAACTTTCAGAAACGCAATAAAATTTTTTTCGAGAAATGCAGTTATGTCATGTTGGGATTTCGGTATCGAATTGTTCTGAGAGGAAAACCCGAAATGATGTTTTTTGTTTTGTTTGGAAAACCCGTCTCGGAGGGATGTGAGTTTATACCAAGAACTCCACCACCTTCCGCTAATACGTCTTGTTCTATCTGATATGATGTAGGACCAGGAGTATACAGTCGTAATGCTATTACGATAATTTATGGGAGTAGTTCTCATTATGAAAACAAACGCAGAACCAATAGCGCATCTAAAACAGACCGACGGTACAGTCTAATTTCCACATTATTTCCCACACATGAGAGCAGCGGATATTCCATGCAAAAGGCACCTTTACGAAGGAAGGTACTTCCCCCTTTTGGAACTTCCCTTGTTCTACGTTATTTAAAATGATTCAAAACATAATTTCCTGTTGTCGCGTCAATTTGATTGATCCGCGCTCCTTTCCGACGTTCGGAGCTTCCCCCGATCGTCCCCCTCGTTAAAAGTGACAGTCCAAGTGGAGGAAGCCGACTTGTAACTCACAAGCAAACATGGAGTTGGACGACCCTACGGAAATCATCCGAACGCCCTATGACGTTGAATGTTGCTCGCCGGCGCTAAGGGGAACTTAATTTCGTGTATTGTGCCTGGCAGAATGTATATTAAGGCTGTTCGAATCAGTTCCCGGCGAAGACAATTGAAGACGTTTTTACGGGGCATATGTGAGGGCGAGGTTAGCTTCTATGGGAACTGACTTCGTAGTGCGGGTGTTAAGTGGCCCTACGTGTGAGTGTGTTCCTGACAATTTAAGGGGGGAGTTGCGATTGCACTATGTCGCCTCTTGTTGTCGGAGGAATGGGACTTTGATGGCCCAGGTTGGCTTTACCAGGGTCCACAATCGAGATGTCAAGGGCGCCTCCTAGGTTTGCTGCGCAGGCACTTGGTAGATCGACACCAGAGAAGGTATTGTGGGTGGGTTCCTGAAGGGCTTCCCACCTGAACCCAATCAGAGTTTACTGCAGTAAGCTTAACAGTACTTAGTCAGAAGAAGGGCACAGGTGCCCTTAAAAATGGTTAAATAGCCCTCTTACAAAGTCCGGTTGCGCGTTAAATTTCAGATTAAAAAAAAAAAAACCTACTGCCCAAATGGCTCGTACGGCGTACGGCGGACTCTATATTTTGGAATCTATAGTCATCTATATGTCTATAGTCTATAGACATCTTGAAACGGATAATGTCAAATTTTGAGGCAGATCGGAGTCGTCGACCTCCGTCGCGAAAACAGGTGTATTATTCCAAGAATACTAAACCAAAACCATCAGAAAGCGTAATATACCTACCATACAAACCAGTCGAACCAGTTGTATTATTTGACTTTTGTCAACTCCCACTTTTTACTGTACCGCAACTTTCTTTGGCTTCTGCTTTTGTTCCTCCCCCCGAAACAAACGACTCAGTTCGCAAACTAGGTAATTAAGCTTGTCACGAGTTGACGAAACTCCGTAATTGTTTGATTCTGGTTTATTGTTTCTAAGTCGGTCTACGATTCGGTAATTTTCTCGTGGCAACAAGAAAAGTTGGGGACGCTGGAGGAAATTATTTGCTGCTTAAATTTCCGAAGGGAGGCATCCCTTTGTGATGGGGGAAATTAAGCCGTGTCCGGTGAATGTACCTTAGTGATAATTATGGAAATGCGAGAGTAATCTGGGGATTTTGAGGAATGAGGAAATTTGATATTTTATACAGTTAGGGCGAGGCAGACGTGCCAGCGTGAATGTTGGAAATCTGTTACGGTTGCTTAAGAACTGCTTTAATGACAGAGTGATGAGATGCCAAATGGGTTGTTTGGATGCTCTCCCCTCTTCGTCTGACACTCAGAAAGCCAGCCCGCTCCCAGTTATCGATTACCAGGGTAATTGTGAAAGGAATGAATTGTCGCCTCCAACTCAGCCTCCCGCCTCTTTACCCCTAAATTTCCGTTTAATAAAAGATAGCTCCGAAGGGAAAGCCCTGACACCAAGCGTATCTCAGCTTCCCCCTTTCACTGGATGGAGAGGAGTGGAAAAGCTCATTATGTCTGCTGCCTAGGTTGTACTGCATAATGGCTGCCCCAATAGGGTACCCCCCACCAATAGAATCCCTATCAGGTTGTTCAGTTCAACATCCCACTCTTCAATATCCATCTCCGGTCTCCAGATAATACCCTATCTTCTCCTTCGCCACCCTTTTGCTCGGTCCAATTCGGAATGTCAGGCTCTGACTAAACTGTCATCCAGCCATCTCCGATTTTGCTTTTCGTGGTTCTCGATTTAATTTCCTTCAGATGGATGGGCTTTCCACTTCAATATCCACTCGGAGCTGTTACTTGAGCGTCTGGAGAAAGTAAAGATTTCTGAACATTGAAAAATGACAAACATCTTGTTGAATGTTCATCGCGAGTTCAATTTGTTTACGGTAATCGAATTCCTTGACGTCATGATTCTGATGCCCAATATTGACTATATGAAGAGGTGCCTCCTTTTCAATACCGTGGAATAAGCGGAATGGGCAAGAAGGGTTGCAGACGTTTTCGAGGCAAGTCCAGGGGATGCAGATCGATATTCCACGCCTGGGGTGTATGGTCAACTCCCGTTACGGTTTCAACAGCAGCCAATATAATGTATCAGTTGGGATAAGCCGGGCCATTTCGGTGGCAACTGTCCATACCCGCCTGTTCCAGCACTCCGGGTCCATCAGCTTCCCAATGTGCCCAGGGAAATGGTCCAAGGTCGGTGAGGCAGGTACAACCCAGCTCCAAGAGCTCCAGGCTCGATGCAACGATGGAAATTTACCGTATAACACTGGAAGCGTTGTTAGGTGAATTTCAGGGAGGTGGAGTGGGAAGAGCTCGTGCAGCACTGGTTGCGTCAATATTTCAAGACTGCTTCCTTTGGTGTCTTAGAAGCCTATCACTGCGTTATTGCATTTCAGCTGTCTGGAACTCTTGATGGGCGAATCCTGCATGTTGTCAATAAAATACAGCACCCATTGGGAGGACGGGAGGAAGAAATGGTACGCATGGATATTGATGTTGGGTTTCAGGTGTTGTGAATGGCTGCTGTTTTTGAGACAAGGAAGCTTGGAGAGGGTGGAAGGGGTAGGCCACCCAGCATAACAGATGTAGAAGGTGTACCTACATGCACAAAATGAGTTCCTCATTATTTAATAGATCTATCATTAATAATTAATGTGTTGTGTGTTTGGGGGAATGCCTCCTGTGTTACTGGGATTATGCCCCTGGTGTCTGTGGAGGAAGAGGAATAGAGTACCTGAATATCCCTGCCCATGGTAGAGAACAAGAAGTGTCATGATCTGCTGGCCTGGTGGGAGGCAGTATCAGGGCAGTAACGGGAGACCCACAATCTCCAGACCAGCAAGAAGTGTCAGGGTAGTCTGGAATCAATATTGGTTCCCTCTGAATCCGCAGTCATTACGGGAATCAGAGGGCTGGCTTTTCCAGACAAAGTGTCGGCAAGAGGCCAAACCCGTTGACACTGTCTTGGGTAATTAACGGTGAACCCGCCCGCGAGAGAAGCTGGACCCGATCACGCCGCCGTAGGTGGTCGCGACGGAACCATAGCGGCTGGCCGGCGAATCTAGTTGTTTCTGTGGCATTTTCAAGCGGATCGCACCCACCCTTGGGGCTCTGTGGGGGTAAAAAGGGGATACGGGAGGATTTTTTTAGATTTCAAGCTACGGCGTCGAGTGAGGTGTCATTTTTGAAGTATTCTTGGACGAATAATCCATTTTTGGGGGTCACAGAACCATCAAATTTCACTGTGGGGACCATCGGACATTTCATGGGGCTAATAATGGGGCTTTTGAAGGATGTGAGGAGGAAGAATGAGGTGTCGTGTTCCGAGTAATTTTGAACGTAGATTCTCATTTTTCGGGTTTCCACATTCGTACAAACACCGTGTAGGAATAGCTTCTTTTTTTTAATTATCAAAATAATTTTTTATCGATATTGAATTACTTTTTGCACAGTTTATACCCAAGAAAAAACCTTCTATAAAATTTGCAACGTTTTTCCTTGAGCAACGAGGTCCCAAAAGCATCGAGACGTGAACGCTCATTATCCGAGACAAATAGGTTTCGACCGTCGAGAGATATGGGTTTCTCCTGACCCCCAATAATTAGCTATGCTTCTCCTGGCGAACCTGAGGGGTTAGGGACCTATCGTAAAACAGGCCTGAGGAAGCCGAAAACATCAATATAACACTGGGGCCTACAGCGGTTCCCTTGATGAGGCCAAACCAGAGCAATTACCGGCCCTCCAAAGAGGCAACCAACATTAACTGGCGCCTAACGAACCCTCTCCATGTAAGGGCCATGTGCTGTTGTTTTTCGTGATTTACGGCCCAAGGCCCAAACGTCTCTTCCAAGGGCCGCCAAAGGGCTACCGGTCATTCGTTTGGAGGACCATCATATTTGAAACACGCCCATCTCATATCTGCCGTTTGCAGTCAATTTCGTCATTTCCACGGTTCATTTAATGTTGCTTTAAGGTGTTCAGAATCCATTAGGTTGGGAAGGAAAAATAAATGCGACTCAAGTTTCAAAGAAACCAGGTCAAAAGCGATTTCGAGAACCAATCTCACCAATAACCACCCTTCAGGACAGTACCAATTATGCCAAACTTCTGATTAATGTTGTTCAAATGAAAACTGTAGTTCACAATTTTACAACTCTCAGTACTGCGTCATGAAACGTACAAAGAAAGTATTTTAGGTTAATCAAAATTTTTAACCCCGAAAATAGGTTGATTATCCCAAGAATAATAAACAAAAACACCAGTATCGGATCCTGTTCCATCAAGAACTACGTTGACGCTGAATTCCAAAATTTACGATAGCTAAACCGCCGACAGAGAAGCAAATGAAGATAGCCATACTACAATTTGTTGGTTTCTAATGAGCGGAGATTTAATTGGGCGTGCATAGTTAGAAAGCGAACAGTGGGATTGTAAAGTAGAACTGAGAAAAGGCCGGACTTGAGGGCAGCCTCAGGAAGACAGCACAGGAGGGGATGCATTACGTCTCTATTATACATTGTATTCACCGAGCGAGTAACAAACGCTCATTGTTCTTCCTCCCAGAGATAATAAATATTTAAATTGTTCCGGGCAGAGAAGAAAACAGGAGGGAGCGAAAACCTCCTTTGTGGTGGCTGATGAAGCTACAATTCACTCGGCGCATCGCTCCGGCGAGGGGGTGCAGAGGCTCAGCATCTATTCACCACCTCATCAGCATCGAGTAGAAATGGCCACTATGTCTCCTTCATCCTGGAAGGGTCATAAGGAAGGAATTGATTCGGCATCCGATAACACGCATTGGCGCTGACCCAGGACGTCAATTAAAGTCGGACGCAAACGTTGTTTTCAAGCGACTACCTTTGAATGAGCCTTCTCTTTATATTACCAGCCAGCCATTACGGGTTACAGAAAGCCATATGTCAGCAAAGCGAGGCCGTGGTTGTTTTTGTTAACTTGCATGTATTATGTTTTTGGTTTATTCACAGTCATGATTCAATTTTTTTCAGAGTTAGTGGAGAAAATTTGTGCACACCAGAATTTCAAATAAAAAGAATTACACAGAATTAAAAACTACTCCTACTCCCTCATCCGCTGTCACTACTTCCTAAAAACTGGTAACCCTAGAAACCAAAAACAAAAGACTGCTCAAAACAAAAGACTGCTCCCTCAAGCGAGTAGTGACCCTGGGTGGGTGTCATAAGCGCTAATAAGGGTTGAATTTCTTGACCAGTAGCGTATAACGTCTTTTTGGGTTCTTGAGGGTTGGTCAATGAGTGAACTTAATTTTCAGGCCGACGTTTCGAAATATTTGTATTTCTTCTTCAGGGCTACAAGGAAGAGAGGGACAGCTTATATTTATACAGTATTTACACAACGTGTTGACTACAGCTAGGCATGATGATAATATGTACAGTAACCTTGGAAAATCGTGATGGTCTAGTAAAATGAGGGTGACATGGTGCCATAGCAGAGTAGATGGGGCATTTAAACAAAAGAAACTTTAAGGAAACGGTGAAAATTTCACTTCATTTAATGAAGTGAAAGAGCCAGTGTGTAACGGTAAACGGTGATAAGCAGATCGTAGGAGACTGCTAATGGGTAACATTTATGGGTATGGCTGACACAACATCAGTGATGATCACAGATTAAACTACTGATGACCACGGTGATGATTGACCAACCCTCAAGAACCCAAAAGACGTTATAAGCGCTAATCCCCTTGGAATGCGGTCGAAAAGAGCGAATTTTTTCATGTCTAAAAGCGCGAGGTTTCCTGCTAGTATTTTGGTTTAAAAGCGCGAGCCTGTTATAACAGAATAAAGTAAAAGTTCTTGAAGCAAAATTTGATTCATTAGGATATTGGTTTATTATTCTTGGAATAATACACCTATGTTTTCGCGGCGGAGGTCGACGACTCGGATCGGCCTCAAAACTTGACATTATCCGTTTCAAGAGGTCTACATTCAAAATCCGAAATGTCCGTCCGCCGTCCGCCGTCCGGGCCGTTTTGGGCAGTAGGAATTTTTTTAAAAAAACTGAAATTTTGGCAAAATACTTGGTTTACCATCTAGTTGTGCCCGCAAGGTTTTCAGTCCGATCGCCCAAACCCGTGGGGCGCTATGGGGCTAAATTGGGGCTACAGGAGGGGTCTTTTGAAGGCTTTTAGCTATGAGATCGAGTTAGGTGTCGTTTTCGAAGTATTTTTGGACTTAGAATCCATTTTTGGGGGTCCCGGAACGATCCGATTTCACAGTGGCGATCTATAGGGCTTTCATTGGGCTAAAAATGGGATTTTTGAAGGATCCCAAGAAGTTAAATCTTTTTTGAGTAAAAATTAAAGAATTTTTGAAAAAACACGTTTTTGAAAAAAAAAAAATCCCCCAAAAATTTTTTTTTGAAATATAAAAATCAAAAAAAAATTTTTTTTTTAAATTTTTTTTTATCGACAGAATTAAATGTCTGTACAAGTAACCTATATCACAGAATAATAAACCCTTGTGTAAAATTTGCAGCGTTTTTTTTATACTTTGATTCATTTTTATTTAGTTTTTGTGATAACTGCATATTTTAGTGATTAGGTATTCACTGATTTTTGAAATTAATAACAGATTTCTGTGATTGGGTCTTTATTCTTAGTCATGCACTGTTGTTATGATTTATTCCTTAATTCTTACTGGTGATTAACGTTTTAATCTCATGTTCCTTATTCCTAGAGAAATATTTTATGATTAAAAATCTTAATCTTAGTTCTGATTAAGATTTCGCACACCCCTACCCAAAAACCCGGTTTCCGCTCCCTAAAACATGTTTACTCCCTCAATTCCGGTTTCTACTCCCTGAAACATGTTATATTTCCTCAAAACAGGTTTATTTCCCCTCAAACAAAAAGCTCCCCCCTCAAAGCCAGTTTCTGCTCCTTCGAGCAACTGTCTACTCCCTCAAAACTCCCTCCAGCAGCAGATTCTGCTACCTAAATTTTTAAAAGGCTCCTTCATAAGCTATTAAAATCTCAGGTGATTTAGAGACGATGCTCACCACCATGGAAGTGCACTTCCATGGAGCACGAAGACATCCCTGGAAAACCCAAGTTTATTTTCAATCAGTAAGCTTATTTTTCCCGTTGCTTCAAGATGGACTGGAAATTAAAGAAAGAGCACACTTTCCTCATTTGCGAAACAGACATATCAGGCAGCCCAGAAATCCCACTGGAAGCTTTCAACACTCTCCACCCAATTTCTGTAAGACCTTTGGAATGGGTCGAACCAACAGATCGAGGCGATGAAAGGCCAACAGTCATCTGCAACGCGCTCATTCAAGAAATGTACAAAACATATTCGAATCTCCCAGCGGCTCACGAGGAACTGATTAAGTCGAGCAAATATGTGAAATACGACGAAATGAAAGAGCTATATTTGGAATATCTTAACGTCTTGCACATTGGAAATTTGGAAAAATGTGAAAATTTGACTAAGCTGTCTCTCAACAATAACATAATCGAAACTCCAATCGGTTTAGGGTCGTTGATTCATCTTGAAGAGCTAGACTTATCTTACAATAAAATAACTAACTTGGACTCAATTCATCTATTGCGAAGGCTGCGGGTTTTAAGGTTGAACAACAATCTACTTACATGCATCTCTCTTCTTAAATACAACTACAAATGTCTTGAAGTGCTGTTATTGGGTTTCAATAAGCTATCAAACTTTTTTGAAACTCTGCTCTACCTGTCTTCTCTTCCCAGCTTAAGGTCTCTCACTCTGGACGGCAACCCTTTATGGGGCGAAGGTAAGAGGACGGACAGGAATTTGAAGATCGTGCTGTTCAACTATCTGCCTCAACTCAGGTATTACGAGCACAGGATCATAACGTTTTCCGAGGTGTATCCCACGCAGGCAGAGACTGGCGATAGCATTGAGGATTGTTTCACCGCAGAAGATCGGAGGAATATTGTTCTCAAAAAAGTCATCAACAGCCACAGAGAAGAAGACCCTGACATGGTTTTGCGTTTGGACGCCATCAGAACGGAAATACTGGCTATGGACGAGGCGGATTACGAAGCTCACAATAAGCTAGCTTTGGAGTCAATCTTGGATCAATTGTGTTTGGCCGGTTTTCGCTACGGTAATGGATTTAACGCTATAATGAAAAAAGACATAGAAGGCCAAGAGTTGATGTCCATCAGCAAGAGAATGAAAGATGAAGTTTTTGGAAGACTCGAAGAAGCCATGGAGCCTGTGATCCTGGATTTGACTCAATCAGGTCTGCTATTTTTTCGACAGAGGCAAGAATGTATCGATAGATACGTTAGAAAATGGGACCATGAAGTTAAGAAACACGGCGAAAGTTTCCTTGAAGTAATAAATGAATTTTTGAAAGAAGAAAAATGTATCCAAGAAAGGCTTCTCAATGCTTTTAACGCTGATAACACAACTGAGCAGCTTGCTGAAATAAACATGAAAGAAGTTCTACTGCATGACAAAGAGTTCATTATTCTGACCAAAAAAGTTTGGTGGGATCTTATGGACAAAGAAATGGCTGTCCACGGCAAGCTTGAAGATCTATTTGAAGCCCTTGACGAAGAACTGGCTGAAATGATTCGAGTTTATGTAGAACCGTTTCAAGAAAAAGTTGTCAAGCTTCGCAAAGTTGAGGAAGAGTTTTACGAATACTTGTTGGATTTTATGAACCATTACGTTAATGAATTGGTCAACAACAAGTGGGAGAGAACAAAGTTAAGTGACCACCACAAGAAATTGTTGTTCAGCAGCGAAGCTCGAATCAATCTCATGACCCAATGCCACGACAACCACACGTCTTTCATCGATATTGAAGAAGAAGAAGCTGTGGATCAGCTCAAAAAATGGCAGATTCACGTGGCCGAGACTTGCAGAAAAATAGAATCTGAAAATAATCGAGAAGAAGTCGACGGGTTGCATAATCTTATTGTTCAGCATAAGTTGGATTGGGAGGAGGCTGTTGGTGAAGCGCTAAGGACTGCTTACACATTCTTGTGGGTAGTGGACCCAAGATGGACCAAAGAAATCATGTACTTCAAGATGAACCACGAAGATAGGGAACTCTTTGACGAATTAGAGGGGCAAGTGAAGAAAAAAACTTTGGACGCGATAGAGGTGAGGAAGGAAAACGAAAAGCTCAAAGAAATCGCAGCACAAAGAGAAGCCGATAGAAAACTCGAGCTAGAGCGGAAAATGCAAATGAAACGACTCAAGAGTTTGGTAGATGCACCGCCAATAACTGAAGGACAATTGTTGGCCGTTCGAATGTCCCTTGGGGAAAAAGAAAACGCCAAAGATGCGGCCATGAAAGAGCTCTCACAGCTTAGGGAGATTGACCTGAGCTTTGACAATTTGAAAACTGTCGTCCTGAATGAAGAAAGCGTCAAGAGAGAAGCAAGACGAAAGAAAAAAGAGAGAGAATGGAAAGTCCAGGGAGACGTAGGTCGGCAAGTTCACGTTGTTGGAGGGAGAAATTTGAAAGTGTACCACGAGCTTAAAGAAAAAATTATGCACTCAGAGAGCGATACCTCGATTGTGTGAATCTCAAGGACGCAAAATCAAAGCAATAAATGATAATAAGGTTTGATTATAGGCGTACAGTGGAGAGCTTTTGGTGATTGTTCATAGTAGTGGAATGGAAATAGGCATATGTACACATTAAATTTTAATACAATATCTTTTGCGTCCCCTCTTGTGGAACACATGGGGGTGAGTATTGTAATACAATAAACAAGTGGCGTTTCTAGTTTTCCAATATCTCTTTGCTCCCCTAATTTCTCTCGAGTCCATTTCTGTAATGATTCGCAAGCGAACCGTGGAAACGTCACAAAAGTATTGAGATCTAGCCTTCCCTCCATCTGTACATCAACACAGAGATCCCATTCGTCCTGTTCAACTTTGGTTCACTGACAGCCCGGCAATTACCGACCCTAATAAAATCCCATTTTAAAGTTTTTAAGCTGTAGTCTCTTCCAATTTTTTTCGGCGCCGCTAATTACAAAAAAAAAAAATCTTTTCAACCTCGTGATTTTCTTATAAGAGACTCCCGAGTGACGAGGCGACGCCAGAAAATCTTTTATTAGGAACCTCGTCACTCTGAATGCTCTCTAACTCCGGAATTTTCATTAAAGCAATTCTCATTTTGTTGTCTTCTCGAGAACCCTCATAATTGCAGGGTCGAGCTTCTCAGAACCACATAAAATACTTGGAGGAGATGTCATCTCGAACAGTGCTCCGGACCTACTATGAAATGAAGTCGGTACCTACCACTAGCGGCGGGCTGGTGAATTTAGCTTGTAGAGTGTGGCCCCCTGCGGCCACACTTCCAAACCTGATCTGAACCATCTCTTTCATCCGAACTTGATTTCATTCCTTTCAAACCTGATATGAACCCCCACCTTCCCCCAAACCAGTTTCCAATCGCATTCAAAGCTGATATGAACCACCTTTTTCACCCCAAACTGGTTTTCAACCCTACTGCCTCACCTCAAACCAGATCAGAACCCCCTTCTTCACACCAAACCCTTTTTCAATTCCTTCTAAACCTACGTAGTTCCAAACTAAATAAGATCAAAATTTTCGCGCCACAAATGCTTCACGCAAAAGGAAAATCTCTGTTTGATTCAGATGTACCTCCACCAATAAGGTTCCACACAACTCATGCAGCTCAGGTTCACCCAATTATAATGAGGAAGAACGAACCTCTTGAGGTACGGCGGTAAATTTGAGACCAGTCAAGAATTTTAACGTTGATATAGAATGGCGAAGAAAGTCCTACACTTCTGTAGACGTTTCCCTATATGAAAAAAGAAAAAAACAAAACTGAGTTTAAGTAATACGATACACTTTCCTGTCTGTCGAGGATTAACAAAACCAAACACTTCTCGCTCCCCCTCCTTTATTGGGAAGGACTAATTGGTGAATATTTCCCGGTTGGATCCAGGAGCTCAGCTCCAAAGGCTCGGTACCCGATAAGGCAGGTGGAGAGACTCCCCAATTACGCCCAGAAGTTATGTTCTGGTCCTCCGCATTTAATTGGTCCGTACGTATTGGACACCTGCCCTGCTCCGTTGCAGAAAATTATTGTCTCCGAAACTGTCAAGCGAGTTTCCTACCGGTTCGAGAAGTTAAACTGTCTTTTAAATGGATTTCGTTCGACGGTTTCGGTAATCGATGGTAATCGAACAAAATTAACGAGAATGATTATTAAATCTTTAGAATATTTTTGAGTAAACAAAAATACCATATGCCACGCAACAAAAAACGGAAATTAGCTATAATTAACTTAAAAGATGAGCCCCTTTCATATGCCTGGGGAGCAGCAGGAGGGTCCATTTGCCAGGACAATAATTGGGGGTTCAGCTGCAAAGTCAACGGGCCGTGACACCCTGTTTGTAACCATTGGCCTTGTTAAGGAAGCTTTGAAATTTTCCAAGTAACCCTCCATGATGGGTGGGAATAAAACCCGATCTATTGAAGATGCTCCCCTGCCTGGTACGTTACGCTGAGGCCATGAGGGCAATCGGCCAGAGTGTCCTTCGAAGGGGTTGAAAATAACTTTAGTCTATCGAAGAGTATGTACCTATCTGTTGAGTCCGTCGTTACCGGTTTTGGTGCATCATCTTCATTTTTATTCCAGTACCGTCAAGTAATTGGCAATATCGACACTGTTTTTACCTACAACCAGTAGGTTGTTTTCTTCCACAACAGTGAGCTCTGCCAAAACTAGATCTTAACTGCACTTACTGTTATAAAACTCGTCGTTTCTGAATTAGAAAATGTTCCTGATCCTATTTACGCGAAGGAAAAAAAAGAAGAGTTTTGTACCTAAACGCCTTAATGGGTATTATTCTTTGACCCAGTCGTCCACATTTTTAATAGGTTTCGTCTAAAGCAGGCTTAATGGCACCCTGTCACCTCATTTCGGTGTTTACTGCTTTTTCGGCTCTTTTCCATCAAAGAGAGCTTGCTCCTCACGGCGTTAAGGTTTCCAAAAAATATATATATTAAAAAAAAAATCACCCTCACAATTTCTGTATTTAATTACTTTTAACCCCCTTCTTTTCTTACGAGAAATTCGAATTTCTCCTTTGTTGCTCCGCATCACCTTTGCTCTCGTTAACAAAGCAATTACACGTAATTAGCTATTAGGTCCAATGTGGTGGCTCGGCCCTTCCAAATATGGCGTAGGCAGTAAATTATTGCTGGAAGCCCAACCTAATAAGTGAGTTCGGTAGCTTTAGGGTTTTCCAAGTAATTATCGCAGTGAACCAATTTAGTAGTCTCGAGTTCGTTTGCAACCCAAAAACACTAGCGAAAACCGCCAAGGGGAGTGCGGGATAATTACAAAGGCAAGTATTTCAAAAGTAATTATTTCGAAGAAAGAATGACTTTTCGTCGTTTAATGGCGTTTCCCTCCGGTGGAGTTGGGGTTGGGTTGGTATTACGAGGCGAATAACAGCCGTTGTAATGGTGGGTGAAGATGATAACAGACACGAACAGCTTCAACCAATAACGAACACATTTTAAGAGTATTGTAACAATCATTACAGGAATTACTAGAATACAAGAACGTGCTGATGATGGAAAAGAGTGATGGAATGGAAAATAAACACGCTGTCTAATTAACAAACCAGCGTCAGATTGAGTTAGAACGACACAATGACCAACGCGGTGTCGGCCATCACCATTCTGACTTGACGTAGGTGACACGTTCTACTCCGGTTCTCGACAGAGGCTTTGGAATCCACTTCGTGCGGGTTGACATTTAGGAAAACAGGCTTTGGAAGCCGTAAGAAAAGATCGGACAATCTGAAGTAATTTGGCTGGGGATTCCGACCAAAGGGCCGTGCAAGAAGGATGGACCGATTACCGGACAATAAACACCTCTCCACATAATTGGGAAAGGGGGATGAAACACGACTCGATGATTCCGGCTGGTTCGAGATCGTTCGAAAGGGCATTTTAAATGGTGGAATCGCTAGTAGGACTTGGCAGACATTCACGATCTATACGATTAGGAATCTGTAGTCGTATACCCACTTTGAAGATTCCGGTATTTTGGTTATTATTTTCAACAAAATCAGGTCAAAACTGATTTCGAGAACCAATCTCGACAAACAACCACCCATCAAAACAGTACCAATCACGACAAAAGTCTGATTAAAGTTGTTTAAAGAACTGTAGTAAGGTAAGTGCACCAAATAAGGCCATAGTCCCCAATAAGGCCACACCCTCGTCAGAGGCGAATTCTCTGGCAAAGCACGGTAAGCACTGCTTGCCCAATTTTTTTAAAAATAATTTTATTAATTAATATTTAAATTAATATATTTTTGTTTTATTGTTTCAATTTTTGGACAATTTTTCAAAAGCTTTTTACATTAGTAATGGAAATTTTACTATAAACTTGTACCCAAAGTAGGTGCTCATTCTTGTGAGCAATGGCAATGAGCTCCAGCGCAGCTAATCATCTAATTCCTTGTTTGAAATCTGCAGAGTTTCCATCGGAGGTCATTTCTGCAACCGTATTACCTGATTCTAAAATCTAAAAGTCTATTCATAGTGTATTCCTACAAAGTGTATGTCATTTAATGACACGTCAATTATAGCGCTAGCAATTTATTTCTTCCTCCATATTGAGAGGAATAGGAATCAAAAATCCAATTATGCCTGTGGACGTCGCAATATTTACGAGCAAGAGGACGAGGATCAAGAGGTTTAAGCGCCATTAGAGCGGATTTATGCCAGCGTTGAAAACCGTATACGGTTATAAGCGTGTGCCGCCTTATCAGATAAGAGGGATGTTCTATTGACGTCCTTATCAGATGACAGGTGTAGCCGGGTCAAAAACTCGATCCTGAGTTTCATCTCGATAGGGGAAACATCTCCTTTTTATGTTTATTCGCCCTCCCCTATGCAGATCTCAGGTAGCTTGGGTGCCGCCTCGAAACCGTCCGAATTGAAACCCTCGCCTGCCACTATTTGACGGTAATTGGAGCCCAGCAGGTGGCAACCCTGATGAGCTCTATAAAAATAATTGCGTAAAAGGTAGCCGCTCAGCAGGTTTTTCCAGGACTCGTAAAACACGAACGACAGATTACCGTGCACCAATTAATTCTGCATGATATATTTTACGCAGGTTTAACGATATAAAAATTTTCCCCCAGGTTCAAGTTTTTTTCCCCCAATCCGATTGCATAATATCGACCGGTTTCTTCATGTTACAGCTGGTGCCGTGGCGAAGGAAGGAATTTTTTTTTAAATCTGAAATTTTGTCAAAATACTTGGTTTACCATCTAGTTGTGCCCGCAAGGTTTTCAGTCCGATCGCCCAAACCCGTGGGGCGCTATGGGGCTAAAATGGGGCTACAGGAGGGTTTTTTGAAGGCTTTTAGCTATGGGATCGAGTTAGGTGTCGTTTTCGAAGTATTTTTGGACGTAGAATCCATTTTATCTCGAAAACATAGGCGTACCTATTATTCCAAGAATAATGAACCAAAAATCAGTTCTGTTCTCGTCCTTAGCATTCCATCCATACCACTCAAGAGTCATTGGGTGTTTTTGTTCAAGTTCGGTGTAATTCGGAAACACTTTAGTAAAAAAGACAATCAATCTGCCGAATGCCGACATTGCTCTAAAATCATCAAAACAAGCGGCAACACGAGCAATTTAAAAAGTCACTTCGATCACAATCACAAATTAACTACGAGATCTGAGGTCGGGACAAGTTTCAGTACCAGCACTAATGAGCCGTTGAAATTTGTGTTAGAAGTTTTTTTACTGGTATAATTTTTATCTAATAATTTCTTTCAAGTCGAAAGTTTCAACCATTCAACATTGACGATTTGGCGACTCCTTAAAATCCACCTGGCTTATCTGCGCCACTCTGTATAATGTAAATGGCGACGAAGACGAAGAAGACACCAATGACACCAGTAGATTTAGTCGAATATTTTGACGAACAAATGTATTGACGTGGTTAGGGAGAGAGAAAGACTCCTCTGCTGGTTTGAATACTAAATTGTTTATTTGGGTAAACAATTATAGCGTGGGGACCGGTTTCGAGCAACAAAGCTCATCTACAGCCCAGAGTGCCTTTCGTACGCTTTTACTTGGGAACGTTTTTTCCGTGGTGACGTTTTGGCTGGAAAAGTATTTTCCTTCCAAGTCTGAAATGAGAACGTTTTTTCCGCATTCCTCCAGAAATTCCACGGCTCTGCCCGGAGCGTCGAGTTCTGCCGTGCTGTGGTCTTGTGGGACCGATGTAGAGGAGTCCGACAAGAACACAGCACGGCAGAACTCGACGCTTCGGGCAGTTTTTATCCCATTGCTGCCTTGCAAAAGTTCTTTCTAGCTGAGTTCGCAGAGTAAGTTCTGGCCTTCGGAATCGAATCAGAACTCGAATTGACGCTTCGAGGATCGGACAGAACTTCGTTCCTTCGTAAACGAAAAAGTAGTCCCTACGAAGTTACCTCCACGAAATCACAGAAGGAAATGAATCGCGCACGCGTGACTCTCCACAATCGAGGAGGTAGTCGGAATCACCTACTAGGTCACCTAGTAGGTTCGTTCCTGCTGGTGGACCGCGGTCCGAATGGTCGACCGGCGCATGCGCCGTGGGGGATTTGTTAAGAGACCGCTGTTCCAGCAAGCCGACCACCCGAAAAAGTAGACCGCTACCTGCGTTCCAGCACTCATCGCTGGTTGAACCGCGGTCCGACCGAAACGGACCGCTCTCCGAGGAGCGGTTCGTGAGTGGTCAGGAAGGAAACCCTTAGATATTGAAACCTCTCGCGTAACCTTCTCATTCAAGTTTAATTTTTCACCGTTGCACATCTCTCCGCCCGGAGGGGTCACTCCGTCTCCGTTCTCGTTTTCCTCTTCGTCCTTGTTTACAGCAAATGGATTTGTAGCTTTTGGATGACTTGGAAGACTTACCAAGCTGGGTAGAGGCTCTGTTATTTTCTAACAAATTGGAGCTAGAGGAAATAATTTCCTGAATTCGTAATTTTTATTGTAATTCGTAATAATTATTGTATTGGAGCGCACTCCCCTCCTACTGTTTAGTTGGAAGGTAGGTAGGTACCTATAGTACTTTTGGTTTATTATTCTTGGAATAATTCACCTATGTTTTCGCGACGGGGGTCGACGACTCCGATCGGGCTCAAAATTTGACATTATCCGTTTCAAGTGGACTACATTCTAAATCCGAAATGTCCGTCCGCCGTCCGCCGTCCAGGCCGTTTTGTGCAGTAGGAATTTTTTTAAAAATCTGAAATTTCGACAAAATACTTGGTTTACCATCTAGTTGTGCCCGCAAGGTTTTCAGTCCGATCTCCCAAACCCGTGGGGCGCTCTGGGGCTATAATGGGGCTACGGGAGGGGTTTTTTTTTAAGGCTTTTAGCGATGGGATCGAGTTAGGTGTCGTTTTCGAAGTATTTTTGGACGTAGAATCCATTTTTTGGGGTCCCGGAACGATCCGATTTCACTGTGCCGATCTATAGGGCTCTCATGGGGCTAAAAATGGGATTTTTGAAGGATCCCAGGATGTTAAATATTTTTCGAGTAGGTAAAAAATACGGAATTTTTGAAAAAAACACATTTTTGAACAAAAAAATCCAAAAAAAATTTTTTTGAAATAAAAATCCCAAAAAAATTTGTTTTTAAATTTTTTCATTGACAGAATTAAATTTCTGCACGAGTAATGTGTATCAAAGAATAATAAACCCTTGTGTAAAATTTGCACCGTTTTTTTTTATTAGTATAGTATTCGTATGGTAATATTATTATTACGTGGCAGGGGCGGGTCCAAGATAAACCCCCCTGCGTGATTTATGTTTGCAATGTGCATTTATGTTTGCGTTTTCATTTGAAATTTCATCCCGGTTTCAAAACCTGAAACTATTTAATGTTATTCCCAAATATTTAGTGTCGTTTTCGAAGTATTTTTGGACGTTTTTGGGGGTCAGTCAGGATCATTGCGCTGGACACACTTGGTTCGAATAGTCACACAAAAATAATGGGCTAACGTTAAGGCCACACTTGACCACCCTGGCGTTCCAGCAACGATTTGAGCGGTTCAACCAAACCTTAACCGCGATTTAGAAGGCAGTGGACCACGGTCGACCACAGGCGGACCGCGGTCACCTCTGCAGGAACGAACCTAGTACTGGAAGTTCAAAAAAAAAAAAAACTGAACTGCCGGAATGGAAGCCGAGGTTCCCCCACTCATGCCCCTTGCCAAAGGCCATAATGCGCATGCGTCAAACGGTTCAGAATTTTCAGTTATTACTCTGCGAACTGACCTGCTGCCAACGGCGATGTTATTCCGAGGGGTCTGCTGCTAGAGAATTGGTTTTTACACGTATTATAAGTACCACAAGCATGAAATGATATACGTAACTGTAACTTATAGTAACTGTTGATGCGTCGGCATTACTATGTGGAGAACAAGCGACCACCGGAATTCCGCGTGACGTTCAGCACTAGCAATCACCTAGCGGCGCTAAGTCGTAGCACAGTACATTATCACCTCGTCGGCGAATCGCTACAAAACCATTTCACAATACACGGGAAATTAAACTACCTACTTGAATCTAAATATAGGTATCTCGAATGCTAATGTACCCTCATTTTACAGACACCGTTGAGTTAGTGTGGGAATCGCCTGGGGACAGATCAAAACACGATATTTTTAGTGCTCACATATCCGATAGTTACTATTTGGTCCTATCGCTTGTTATTTATTTAGGAGATCGATACGGATCAAACTGCCGTCAATTACAACATACCGCTAGGAAGAGTGTGGGAAAATTTTCAAGTGGGACGCGGCTGATTGTTGTCTGGCGAAATAGCGCCGTTATGTTCCAAAGACGCCAGATAGGTGGGCGCTGAATGAGAACGTACGAAATAGTCGGGCAGAACAAGCACGGGTTTTGAGGCTTCAAAAGTAACGCGAGGAATAAATCGGGTTTTGCGGTCCTTCGCGCCGTATACGTCCACGATCCTGTTTTATATCCCAGCCGATAGTCGTTTTCAAGGGAAACAATCCCTGTCGAGATTCACGCAGTGCCTTTATCGGTCTGATCGGTGTAACCAGATGAAAAGCGACGGCCTTCTTTATCTCACCGGGATCTCCACTTGAGGTCTTCGCCGAAACCTCAGGGTTTTCTAATTTACTCGTCCGCGTAGTCTGCGACGGCGATCAATTTTACTGCCCTTCCGTAGGAATTTCATAATTGCCGGTAGTTAATTTTCGAAACGACACTGCAGCTTGAACAGGGGCCCCTAGAAAGATCGACTTTGTTGAGGTTGCCATGGCAGCAATGCTCTGTAAGGAGGGCTGGAGTTGAAGAAGAGTAGTCGGGGATAAGATCGCAGAATACGTCCAATTAAAATCCGCGGCATGACATGTGTATTGCGGGGATACCCGGTGCTTTCTATTGAGACTTCAAAGGGAACTTGGAAGGGGCTTGAAAGGTTTTCCCGTCCAGAAGGTTTTTTCCCAATTAAGAAGGTATAAAGACGTGGGATGGGCTCCCATAGGAAACCGCAGGCGCCATTGAAAACGTTTTGTTTTCAGGTTTGAACCAATGAGAGAGCCGCGGTGATGTGCCTTCATGCAAATACTGTGTTAATTAGGGGTGTTATATACGGCACGAATGGATCCGACTCACGTCATGCAACCAACCCTTACATGGTTGTGCACTGCTGTCCCGCCTCGTTGGGCGCTTGTTAAACAGTGGACCTATTATGTGCTTACGTCAGCAGTTCCTGCCGCATAAATGGATAATACATGATCGCCTAGTGGAATAACAATGCAGCACGATGTCACTATCGGGTGTAGTTTTATGCACTCTTCCAAGATTTGGAATCGGTTAGCGGTACGTTAAAAAAGCATCAAAACCCGAGACGAACTTCAAAATCACAAACCTTCATTGACTGAGGGCTCAAACGACCCGGCCAAAATTTATACGATTTTTTGTATTTACGTTTCATTATACTTTTTGTGAATGATGACCCGACCCGTCTGTTCCTATACGGACTCCCCATTGTAGGAGCTCCTCATTTTGATTTGTTCGTTTATAAGTGACAACAGAAAATCTCCCAATAGGGTGAAGTCACAATAGGGGACGAGGCCTCGCATGGCCGGCCACCAACTGCCGTCTTAATAGACCGTCAAGTTTTATTATAAGCCCCCCGAAGTTTTTCACACTCATCCAGGAATCCCCTAATTCATACCTGATCATATTCGCACGGCCCTTGAAAACATCCAGATGGGATCGGATTCTTTGAAGAGATGATGAATAGTGTATAGGTACCTATGTTTTGAAGATGACACCTTCAAAATTTGGATATTTTGGCCCTCAATTCTTACGAGAGGAAACAATTTGCAATTTCAAGATCCAGCGTCCCTTAAAGCAGAACTCGTTAGATCCAGCGTTTTGAAGCAAAACTGGTTAAGTCCGAACGTTTTTATCGAATTTCACGTCCATTTATGAATGCTTGCGTAAGGTTTTGATTCTTTTCGATTCAGGGAGACCTAATCTCTCACCAAGAACAATCAAATGTCCGATTTTGAACAAAGATCGATCTCTAAACGTTTTTGCCGTTTTACACGAAATGAACCTAAGCGGACTTAATCAGAATTGTAACTCAGCTGCTCAATTGTACTTGCGTAAGACGTTCATTGTTCGATTGTATTTTGGAACGATTTATTTCGTACACGAAGGTAATTATTCTCACCAAGGTAACACGTACGTAGGTAATAATTACCTACGTAGGGTGAGATTAATTGTTAATCTCACCCCTATACTAGTTATTTGTTTTACTAATAAAACCCGTGCCTCCAATTTCATTTACCTAGAAATCGGCCTCTGCACTTCTTTATCGCGCCGAGGAAGAGGAAAATCATTAAATTGAATCTTTCTGAAGAATGTTCATTTAACTGTCAAATAAATGGTGTCATGTATCAATGGAAATGAAATGTTACTTAATGACTCGAAAGAGATAAGTGAGTCCCTTTTCGATTTGTTTAAGGTTGCAGTAGGATTTCTTCTTCGATAACAGCACAATACAAGCGCGGAATACAGTTGAACGACGGTACATTAGTTGCATCTGCTCCCTCTTTTGGGGAGGGCCATAATTAAATACGCGCTCACGTTAGTGTGAGAATCAGTGACAGACTATTAGCTTTTCCCCACCCCTGCAGTTTCCGACTCCATTATCCCGTTATAGCCCAATCTTCGGTGCCTGTGCTTGAAGTCTTTCTGTTGGAGGACGAGGGTGAAGTCTATATAAGCCTCTAAATGGCAGAAGGGTCTTTCTCGGGATGGAGGGTGCGGGACGGAGTAAGTGAGGCGAAATGAAATATCCGTGTTCGAAATACATGCGTTCCTTGAAAGGCTGTTCAGAGTAGATGGCTCGTATTAGGCTTATACATCTGCGATAATCTCAATTATGTTGGGGAACGATCTGGACTCACACTACCATTTTCAACCGAGCACCCCATTCATATGAGACATAAGGCCCAATGTGAGCGAGCTATTTCATTTGAACGTAGCAAGGGAAGAATTTGAGTTTCGTACGAGTACCTAGGTATATCTCAATTGCCTGTGATCGTATGATTTCGGAAGCCCAAATCGCACATCTGCACTGTTTTGCTGATTTTTTCAACATGGACGGAAAGGAGGACGTATGTCTGCACCATTTTTTACTACATCTTTGCTTGTTTGTTCAAAATCTATTCACAACTTGATCACACATAAGTTCGTATTTATTGAAGTTTTTGGGGTACACAACCCAGTCATTTTCAAATTTTATGCTCTCCTGTAAAGTTGGGGGAATGCAGATGTGTGATATTAGCACTAACTAGATAACCAATTTGGTGTATCTTTTTCAAATTTTTATCCATTTCCGGTTCGGCGTCTTGAGGAATTTAAATAAAATTTAAGCGCATAAATTGTTTTGTGGGATGTTTCGATGTTGGCTATGGGAAATTTTGGCAGGTCACGCGGATGAAACCAGTTTTTTTTCTAGCCAGCGTCTGAGACAAGAGACAAAATTGTGGAGAGTTGTAATTTTGTCAAATTGAAATGTACCTATACGTCTACTAGTATTGGCACAAGATGAAATTTATGTGACTAATAACTATCTAGAGATTTTCAAGTTGATTAATTTAGTTACTGTGGTTGTATCCAGGTTTTGAGGAAATTTTTTAAACTTTCTAGGATAAATTACCTAGCCTATGAAAGACAATTTGACACAGTGGCGTTAAATGTTACTTTTCAAGGCGTGATACGTGTTTCTTGATTGACCATCCGGTAGAATTCAAGGAGAACGACGGGGGTCTTGCGCCAACAAAAACGGCAGGTGATTTTTCCTCTCTTTATTTGTCAAGCTTTCGGCTAAGCGCCATCTTCAGGAACAACTGTGCAATACACGTAAAGGTTACTGGTTATGAATAGGGAATATAGCAGCTTAGTTTACCTAGAGACATCTATGAACATACTTAGTTGTTGTTAATCCGCCTCCGACCGTCCATCCGTCGCAGGAGGAACGACGGATGGACGGTCGGAGGCGGATTAACAACAACTAAGTATGTTCATAGATGTCTCTAGGTAAACTAAGCTGCTATATTCCCTATTCATAACCAGTAACCTTTACGTGTATTGCACAGTTGTTCCTGATGATGGCGCTTAGCCGAAAGCTTGACAAATAAAGAGAGGAAAAATCACCTGCCGTTTTTGTTGGCGCAAGACCCCCGTCGTTCTCCTTGAATTCTACCGGCCATGAAAGCCCGACGGGAACATACGACACGTACTGTCTACTTTGATTGACCATAAAAACAGAATTGGATACACGCCGTTTAGGGGAAAATCTGTCATTACCAGACATCTGTATTTGTACGAATTGTGGACACTCGGATTTCTTTATTTTCGAACGTGTGTGGAAGCCCATCAAAATCTTGAAAACCTTCATGTTGCTCCCTTCAAATACTACGTGGGTGTGTGGGAGGCTCCTGTCAAAAAGTCACTTTCCCAAGGGATTGCTGAAACGGTTTGGTAAAAAAGGGTTTTTGGGAGCGCATGATAGGTCAGCTCTGTGTTTGGACAGGTTTCATCAGCTGACTACCTGGACAGTTCTGGGAAAGGATTAGTGACCACTAACGAGTTCTTTGGGGTGGTCCATTGTCTGCTAATGCGACAATCTTCTTCCCCTTTCACGTATTGTCAGTTTTAAGTGCGTTCAGGGACGCTGAGAAAGTTTGTCTAGGAGAAATGTCTTAGTTTTTGCGTGGGTCTTGAAAAAAAAAAAAAAAAAAGTTCCTTTGGGCTTCGCCAATGTGATTTTTGCTTACTAAGCACAGCTTAGAGCCTTCAGCTGAAATTCAAAAAACATGGAATATGCTTTACTAACCGTGGGATTGAAACCCATTTTGCATGTTGGAAAAGTAACTGTCTAACGCCAAGTGAAGCCGCAGTAATAGTGGCCTAACGGTAAGACTAGTGAGGACGCCGAACTAGTGGCCTAACGGTAAGACAAGTGAGGATGCCGAACTAGTGGCCTAGCGTATATTTATAGTTCTACCCACGTCGCAATAGTGGCTCTTTCCCTTGTAAAAGTAGGATCCACTATTGGGTTTTGAGGAGCCACAAAATTTGTTCCATTTAATGGAACTTTTATAATATAAAGTTATATTATAACTTCTATATCGCAATTACATGAGCCACAACTTGTATAACTTCTACCTATATCACCTATATCTTGATAATTTCCCTACCGCTTCCTCTGACGAATTAGACATGACTAGCACGCTGACAGGAGGCCTCCCTTCGCTTGGCCGCCCATTTTATGGTCGGGGGGGGGGGGGGGGACTCGCTTTGCACGGCCGACCACTTCATCGGACCGGGAGGGAGGAGGTTCTATTATTATCATCATATCATCATATCATCATCATCATCATCATAATATGATGATGATGATGATATTATCATCATACAAAAATATAAAATTGTGTTGGCCGACGGCCGTGTGGTAGCCGTGTGGTTTGTTGGTACGGGATAACGCGTTCCCGAGTGAGTTTTTTCACTTTACGCTCGCTGGCCGTTTAGGGGGTCGAAAAAATTACGAAAAAATACGAGCCGTATAGATCAGACCTAGAGGTAGACGTCGGTCAAATCGAAAATCCGAAATTCGCCCGGGAAATTCGTCGAAAATTCGTCGAAAAATCGTCTTTCTCCCGTTTGTCTTACGTTTTCCACTTTCAACTCGCGCCAAAGGCCGTTTAAGGGGTCGAAAAAATTACGAAAAAATACCAGCCGTATAGATCAGACCTGGAGGAAGACGTCAGTCAAATCGTAAATCCGAAATTCGCCCGGGAAATTCGCCGGAAATTCGTCGAAAAATCGTCTATCTCGCGTTTGTCCCACGTTTTTTCGGGTTCAAAAATACCCAGTAAGGAGCCATTTTTTGGGTATGGTATCCGCGAGCAAAATGCGCGCCAAAATATGGCCAATCCGATTCCGAAGTCGGATTTAAAAAAAAAACGAGGGGGAGGGGGCGATTTCACGGTGAGAAGACAATTGGACCTTTTAATTTGCGCGGGGCCAGGGATCTTAGAAAACGGAGGGTCCAGGGACCTTTGATAGATGGTGAGGCGGGGAAACAGTATACAAGTGATTTCACTAGCACTCTGAGAGGGGGGCCTTACTTCGCTCAGCTAATAATTTTATCGGCCAGGGGGCTCGCTTGGCTCGGCCATCCATGTAGGTAGATAGTTCTATCATTATTGAGGGAAAACTTTTCAAATTTGATTAGACAGAAAGGGGGGGGGGTTGCTTCGCTCGGCTGTTCATTTTCTCGCCAGAGGGGGGCTCGCTTTGCTCGGCCACCCACATAAGTAGAATATATACCTATAGTTTCTTGAAAATCTCGAGAAATTAAAAAATGATCTACATTCTGAGATAGATTGAGCGCCCTCAAGGATTTTTTACGTTTTCTCCTCCTTCAACCCCCTCTCCTTCCCTAAAGAAGGGTAGGAGTGGGGATTTCAGCCAATATCATTTTATCAGCCAGGGGGTTGATGTTGAAGGAGCAGTTGACCCCACGTGAATTTGGCTCGGCTTCACTCCAACTGCCTCTACCCCCCCCCCCCCCCCCCCGCCATCATTCTTCACTCTGAGCGGGTGGGACATCAGCCTTTAAGGGGCGCTCGCTAGGTCTACGACATCTCTCCCCGACGGAAATGGATGTAAATTAAATGAATCGATTTAAATTGAATCGATTATTTAAAAAAAGTTGAATTGAATTAAAAATAATAATTTCCTAAACGGTAAGCCCTAAAAATACGCCGATTTTTTCTATCGTCTCTGCTATGAATAGGGGGGGGGGGGGGCCGCGGACCCCCCCCCCCCCCCCCCCCCCCCGACCGAGCGAGGCGAGGCCCCCCTGTCCGAATAAGCGCTCGGCCGAGCGGAGCGAGGCCTTATGTCTGAGTAGGGGTTTGAACGAGTCCATCGATGCTACGCACCCCACAGGCGGCAATACACCCCACAGGCGGCAATACACCCCACTAGGGGAGCGAGCGAAGCGAGCCAGAGAGACTAGTACATAATAAAATAATCTTATACATATATATAAACGTGACACTCCCGCTTCTCCCTTTCGGGCAGTCAGGTCACTGCTAAAGCATGTTCCATGCTAAAATACCCGAGCACCAAAGCGTGCCAGTAGCATATTCCGGACCCTAGGGCTGACGAAGACATTGTTACATTGACGTTTTCATTGAGGTGAACACCAAATTCGCTGCGCACTCAACTTTCAAGGTGGTTATTCATAATGAATGAATTTAACTTTATGGTAGAACCATTCAAACAGAATACAGACATTGTCACATTGCCTTTATATGAAAATATATTCACTGAGTCTAATAAGATATTAATGTCATTGCAATCTTTTCTCTTCAAATTCATCGACGGAGGAAAAAATTCGGCTTTCGTTGCGGATTAGTTTCAGCGACTTAAATGGTCGCTTACATAATACCTCAATTTCCATAACAAAGGTTCTAACCAGGGACGGGTACGTGGGTTGATTTACATATGTTGAGGGGTGTGGAGCGGATTTAAGGGTGTAAAAGCGTATCAGCTTTGGGAAAAAGGTATTCACACTACCCTACTTCGTTTTATCATTAAAAAGAAAAAATTTATTCAAAACGGAACTAATCAAGCGGCTTGGGTTTTTGTGAAATAATGACGTCCTGATGACGGCTTCTAGTTCGGACCGTAACTTATGACTTTCTAATGGGGCCTTTATCAGAGGGGTCGGGAATTTTGAATGATCGATGAGTTAATCTCCTTGGAGATCAATTTCTGTGGCCGGTCGGGTTGATGGGTTTGATTTAATTGAATTAACCGGCCGTGTGAAACGGGAAATTTAGTTTTGGGCTAATGACAAGGCGGCACCCACTCTGAATTTCCGTGGTTGGTAGATTGGTTTCATCGTTTCATGTCCATATAACCATCATTGACATCAGAACAGAAAGCTTGTCAACTTTCAAAAGTTTTAAGGCGAGGAGTCTTTCGCGCAGATTCTGGAAATGGCCACCTCATGGTGTACGTAAAGATTCTATCACAATTTGAATTTATTGTAAAGTTGTGATTTCTTTCGAAGAAACAAATCAAATCCAAGATGCGTCAGCGGCTTTTTTTGTTGAAAACTTATTAAAATTAGTTTTTAATTGGGCGCAACGTTTTTCGGCGATTGCTTATCAGCAGAAACGACTATTAGAGCGTTATTAAGGCACGACGATAAAGACATCCACTGTTCGAGTGGAAAAGAAAAAGGAGGGGTCTCGGAGCACCACGACCGCGCAGTGCGAGATAACCAAATAATTAAGGGGACAATTAGTGAGATTATCAAGGTTTAGGATAAAAACTAACTCAGATAAGAGAAGCGTTTCGGGTTCCCAGAAAGATCACGACCTCAAAATGTCTGGTGTTTCGTATGGTCTGACCACCCCTTATTATGATTGACGTCAATACGATTTTTACGTCTTTTTTAAACTCCCCAGTGAGTGATTGAGGTCGCGTCGTTAGACAATTAGTCGCCTGTGCAAATACTACCGATCGGGAAACATTTTTTCAGAAAAATAACCGTTTGGGTTCAACACCGCGAACTCCCAATTCCCGACCGGTCTAAAAATAAGACTGGCAGTCGAGAGTATGTTACTGTCTAGCTCCTCTCAAATAAACTCCAGTTTCCCCTTTTGAGCCTGCACGGTAATAGTTTAGACACTCAGGCGATAAATCACATTTAAGAGGCGACAATTACGGTTTCAAAAGTTTGTCAAGCGGTCTAATAGCCAGACAGTTAGAAGGAGGAACCCGATATGACGGTTAAGAAATGCGGAAACCAAACCTGACGTTCTATTGGCACAGGGAGGCAAATCTTTGAACAATAACTGAGCGACATCCGCCGTGAGTGAATTCGAGCGATGAAAATGATCGTGTCAATCCAATAAATAGCATAAATTTAGTAACGTTAGGTGAAGCCTTAGATGCCCCATTTGACTTCTAACGGTTTCTATTTCTGTCTTCGTAAGACCACCAGAGCCTAATGAAGGCAGGCTCGTATGAAAATTATCTTTTCGTCTACCTCTCAGCCGATCTTACCTGAACACATTTTTAATTTTCTCACTTCGGGAATCCAAACACGTTTCACGCGTGTGGTTTTAGCCTTCGTTATGTTAATTGAATCGGACCTAAAGAGTGCTGTAATGACACGAAATTACAGAAAAGATGACACGGAAGGTTGCTCTTCAAAGCCATTATTATCATATCTCGTGTACAAATGCTCACCTAGACGAAATAAGATTAAATTTCCATTTAGTGGTCGATGTTATCATTGTGATGTTATTAATTATTTCACAATGAATACGCTATTTTGACAAAAAAACTGAATATTCTCAATTCGGTTACGTTGTAAGTGCGGAGAGCATTGGAAAGTTTATTTCCTTCAAACGGTCAAACTCTTGTCTCGTCAGAAATCATATCACCAACATCTCAACCATCTGCAATACTACACTGCTTCCCACGATCCCTGACAATAATCCGATCGGACCCTCTGGATTTCCCCTGTTCCGATATCCCTCAACATCAACAATCGACTTTCTCTCGAAAGGGGAACGCGGAATTAGGCGGGTTTCGACTGGAAATTTTCACTGTTATCGCTCGACACCAGGCGAAAATAGTGTCCCGAAACCCGCGGCCCAATCGTTGGAACAGATAAGTTGATAAGATTCAGGTAGCTAATTAACTTCGGTGAGTTAGCCGAGCAATTAACTGTAAAAGCCGTTTTTCCGCTAGAATAGCCCACAATCGGCCATTCCAAGCGGAATATGAACTTGTTATTAACTGCGAAAACTTGATCATACACCGTGTGGAAAGGGTAAAACTTCCAATAATTGAGAACCAATTAAATATCAAGTAGGTAGGTACCTATGGCTACTGACTCCACGGTGCGGGTGGTAAGTAAGTTTATCTCTTCTCCTTTAACCTCCTTGTCTTTTCCTTGCATGGGGTATTTCGATTTTATTTTGTTTTTTGACTTATTTTTAAATTTATTCGTCTTTATTATTGTTGTTGGAAACTTGTTGAACTCTTGAAACTCTTGAAACGTCGGCAAAAATCTCGTCTTATTTGACTGCCCTCAACAAGTTTCCAACAACATTAATTGAAAGGGTCAACATCACCATCAACTATTGTCTTTATTATTATTTATTGCTATGTGAGTATGTACCTGACAATTTAAATAATTTCTTCAGGAACTGTCACACGTTATTAAATACAGTATGGGGTGGCATGGGCGGAGTCCCGAACGCGCCATGTCTAAAATGACGCCGCCGCATGTGGACTGGTTGGTTATCCCAGGGTCCACACTCGAGAAGTCAAGGAGAGCGCCAGCGAGCAGTGTGATTTCACTTTTGTTTTAAGGGTGATGGGGTGGATGTTACAAGAGCTGAGAACGCAGATCAGAACAGTGTTGGATTCCTGGTTTGACTCCAGACCTACCAGCTTAAACCCTAACCACTCACATCTTCTGTGGGATAACCCACGGATAACCCTAGGACTACTACTTGTGTCTTTTCTCAGGAGATGTCCAGATAAGACACACCTCTGCCGCAGCCTTGATGCCACCTCTGATGCCTTCAGCCATCCTTTGGAGCTAGGAGCACCAGCTCGACCCTAGACGTTTCCTGGTCAAAGCCCATTCTCGGGGAATCAGACAAGGGGTCGTCCGGTCCTCTGTTCGGTTCCAGGGTTTCCCCCTTTCCAACCAGATTTTTGTTTGTTGCTAAGGTGAAAAAACCGTCAAGGAATGACGAAGAGAGAAGAATTTCTCCCAGTCTTCGTGTGGGACTCCTGTTTGCTGGGCACCCATTAAAAAACACCTCATACTCTTGAAGGAGACTGCCCGGGGACTGCATTAATATTGCCAATACACTCTGCAGAGCGAGAGTGTACACAAATATCGGGTCGACACCAGTCTCGAGATACGCAAAATAGTTGGGAGTATTCCGAGGCAGACCAAACACCCGCTTTATGAAGGTGGCAAGGGCGACGGCGTCAAAGACCTTGAACTTAGCATCGACCGGTATCGTAATACTATGTCGACTGAGGAAATACTTATACACACTATTCATTCCAAGCTTTGCTGCTGCCGCCCGCTCTAAAGGACAATTTCTGGGCAATCGTGAAACCAAGATTAGGTAAACCAAGGCAGTAGGTACAATTTTTTTTTTTTTTTTTTTAAATCTGAAATTTGCACAAAATACTCGGTTTACCATCTAGTTTGAGTCCGATCGCCCAAACCCGTGGGGCGCTGTGGGGCTAAAATAGGGCCACGGGAGGCGTTTTTTGAAGGGCTTTGAGTATGGGATCGAATTAGATGTCGTTTTCGAAGTATTTTTGGACGTAGAATCCATTTTTGGGGGTCCCAGATCGATCCGATTTCACTGTGGGGATCTATAGAGCTTTCATGGGGCTCCAAATGGGATTTTTGAAGGATCCCAAGAGTTCAAATATTTTCCGAGTGAAAAACAATTTCGAAAAAAATAATTGATTTAAAAACAATTTAAAACAATTTTTTGAAAAAAAATTTCTTTAAATTGTTTTTTCAGACAGAATTAATTTTTGCACAAGTAACCTATTCGAAGAATAATTTCATCTATACCACTAATAATTAGAATTATTCTCACTGTCCAGCTGGCTGGCTTGCTATGTCACGAGCCTTCTCCTCCTAACCACTAAGCGATAAAAATACTTTTCTATTGGTTCGGGATCCAGTTTAAAATTCGGTAGGGGGGTTGAGGCCCTCCCGAGATGCGCGCGAGTAGGCGCACTTGCGCCGAACTTTCTTATTTTAAATGGGAACCCCTAATTTGAGGCCCTCCTGAGATGCGCGCGAGTAGGCGCATTTGCGCCGAACTTTCTTATTTTAAATGGGAACCCCTAATTGTTTTTCCTCGAATTCCTATTCCTCAGCCAATTTTACGTCCAATAAGTGCTTTGCGAGAAATTTTTGGCGCGCGCGAGTTCGTCAAATTAATTTTTTTGTAATTCTTCAGTCGTTAATGGACCGATTGAAATGGGATTTTCTCCTTATCCTACCTAGAGATCCGAATTTTAATACGAAAAAAAAAGTGGTGGGGGGGGGGGAAGTTTTGGGCAACGGTTGGGAAGACGATTTCTCTCTCTATTCCCCGGCCAATTTTATGCCCGTTAAATTTAGCGCATTGAGCGAATGTCACTTGGCTGAGCGAAGCCAGGCCCCCCCTGACTGAGAAAGTGGTGATGCCCGATAAAGTGGTCGGCCGAGCGAAGCGAGGCCTTATGTCTGAGTGCTAGTAAACCCAATTGTGAAATTTGCAGCGTTTTTTCTTTTCTTTTTGTTCTTCTTTTTTCCCCCTTTTTCCTTTTTTCTCATTTTCTAGGGCCCGCTGGGGCCCCATGCAAAAGTCCGGGCCCGGGGCAAAATGTCCCCTTTGCCCCCCCCCCCCCCCCTCTCGGTGGGCCTGATGCTGGCACCACCTCGTCTGGGTCACCACCCAGACGGAAGGAATCCCCAGCACCAACCCTTCTATTCCTCTTCGGCGGAAAACCATCATCTTTTACCAGGTTCACTTTCAGACCCCACAGCTCACAATAGTCCTGGAGGCCAGAAATATTCCGTCACATATCCAGAGGACTTTTGGCAAAAATGACGACGTCATCCGCATACATCAAAGCCCGAACGTTCGTCCCACACGGCATAGCCTGAACCAAGTCGTTAATAAATAGGGCAATCAGTTGACGACTGAGGAGGCAACCCTGACACACTCCACAGGGAGCGTCAAGCGGATCGGATTATCAGTTATCTAGCGGGTGAGCGAGGGTGTTTCCGTCTTCCGTTCGCTGTATCCCTCACAGTACCATAATTTATGGTAATATCAAACCATGAGTCCTTCCATGAATAACCCTAAACGTCATCCCCATAATTCCATCGCTACCGTGAATAGCTAATCTGTACAAGGAAGCAGCAAACAACCTTCTCTTGCCGGTAATCATCGAGCCAATTAGAATCAAAAAACGAGTCCCCTTCAGTTGAGTCCCCCACAGCTAAATCAGAAACTCGGCTTACGAGGAGGGTAATTTATTAGCATCAACTTGACTGAAGTCCAAAGGGAAGGAAAGGTACCTATATTGACGGAGGTAGATTCACCGTAGATAAGAATAATGAAGCCATCACAGGCTCACGCTGAGGGTCCTCTCTGATGTCATTAATTTGCTGGTGGAAGAACCCCTTAAGCCCCGAGTAATAATTAATTCACTTGATTATCCATTCACGATAACTGATTATCGTCGTTCATGATTCATGGTGGGGTTGAATGTTTAATGAAAAGGCGACCGAGGAATGTCTTCGGACCGGCAACACAAGAGGTGTCATTTCGCTGGAACTCGGTGCACTCGCCTAATTTGAATTTGTTGATATTTAGTAGAGACGATGAGGATTTACGATCTTAATGAAAGCCAACTCTCAAAGAGAGAACTTCCTCGGGGGCTTGTGCTAAAAAGTGAAATTTTACAACGCGCAGTTTGTTTGTCGATGAAATAGAAAATGGCTCGCAGCAGAGGCGATAACTTATAAATTTATCCTTCAAGAGTCCATAATCTGCGCACAGCTGCATGAGTCGATACCTTGACGACCCTATTGATAAAGTTATAGGTAATAAATTTGACACCATCGCCTTCGCATTATGTCGTTGGGTCTGAAATATGGCCGGGGAAGGTAAAAAGTTGAATAGGCCGACGGGGTAGGGGGATGTATCAATAACTTGGAACCGATAGCTTCTCCACACTTGATCATTTCAGGGGCCGTTCCTTTACAGGCGACAAAATCCCTTAGAAAAACGCGCTATAGGGCTTTTGCGGATTAATAAACCGTGAATAACTTGGGGGTCCCGAAAAGTCGGCAAGCTCTTGAGAAAATCGGGGTTTTGAGGTTGCCCGCAATGACTTGTGTATCAAATCTTGTGGAAACGTATTGACAGGTTTCCCCCCACACCAGGTATAACCAGCTATCAATAGACTCCCAGACAGGAGACATCATGTTCGCTTTGTCGACCCTCATATTATAGACGTTATGGCTGATGTGGCGAAAACAGTTGAAGCATCACAAGGGCATCAAAACCACCATAATCCCAACGACCGTTTGTCTGGTCAATTTTTTCTACCACTAAAAAACAGGTTTTTACAGTTCACCTTTTTTTTGAACTGACTGAAAATAATATTATTTAAACATTGTTCAACAATAATTGTTGATCATTATTATCACTAGATCACGCTATCAACCGTTGGTATAAACTCTGCAAATTTTACACAAGGGTTTATTATTCTTTGATATAGGTTACTTGTGCAAAAATAATTTCTGTGCCAAAAAAAATAATTTGAAAAAAAAAAAAAATTTTTTGGGATTTTTTCTTCAAAATAAAATTTTTTGGATTTTTTTTAAATTGTTTTTTTCAAACATTCTTTATTTATTACTCGAAAAATACTCAACCTCCTGGGATCCTTCAAAAATCCCATTATTAGCCCCATGAAAGCCGTACAGATCGCAACAGTGAAATCGGATCGTTCCGGGACCCCAAAAAGTGGATTCTACGTCCAAAAATACCTCGAAAACGACACCTAACTCGATCCCATAGCCAAAAGCCTTCAAAAAAACCCCTCCCGTAGCCCCATTTTAGCCCCATAGCGCCCCACGGGTTTGGGCGATCGGACTGAAAACCTTGCGGGCACAACTAGATTGTAAACCAAGTATTTTGTCAAAATGTCAGATTTTTAAAAAAATTCCTACTGCCCTGCGGACGGACATTTCGGATTTTGAATGTAGACCTCTTGAAACGGATAATGTCAAATTTTGAGGCCGATCGGAGTCGTCGACCCCCGTCGCGAAAACATAGGTGTATTATTCCAAGGATAATAAACCAAAATTGAATTAGAATCTGCAGGGTTTGTCAAATCGATCTGCTGGATCAGTTAGCGTGAAAAAGAAACATATCTGTGTATATTTCTGACTAATGTTTGCCTCAATCAAAAGGGAACATAATCTCAACTTATTGCAAGTAGAAGCTCGATTATTATTATTTTTTTTTTTTATTTTTTTATTTTTTTTTCAAAAGAACGTATTTGAAACGCCATCTGTCGGATTTGTGAACTATGAGTGCTAAAGTGAAGAGTAGGGTTGCTTGTGCCTATTCGAAGGCGTCTAGTGACTCTATACACTATAGAACTTTTCGCTACATCGACGAAATGAAATTTGGGCGCAAAGGGGCATAAGTGGGCGCAAGTTTTAATCCAAGTTGAAGCAATAGAGACTGGAGACATGCATTAGTAGGACAAAACAGTTATATCGCTAACGTCTAAGCGTAAAAGCCTATGCCATCCCTGAAGAAACAGTATAAATTAGGGGTTTAGTCGCCAGGTATTGGCCAAATAAGTTTGATAAGAGTTTAGTGCTGATACCAGCGTCATGTATCATGTATCATGTTCCTCAACAAAATTTTGCTCAAGTTTTCTTGTCCTAAGAATGGACGCCTTTCAAAGCTACGGTCATTCATTATTGGTCATGTTTGTTGACATCATCGTAACTTTCGAGTCAACTACTAATGCTTATCAGAGTAAACTGAAGAAACTGGAACAGGCAATCGAAGGCGATTAGATAAAGGGACTAATTAGATGGCGTTTAGTTCACGGAGTAATAAATTGACGTCAAACAAATTTTCGAGAGAACATTAGGTAAAGATGAGGCGAAAATCAATTTAAACTTATCGCTTTGTTTTTACTGCCCGGTTTATCAGTAGATATAAGTGCTTATTGGGTGACTTCAGAGTAATGCGCAGCAGTTTACTGAGGTTATCTGTTTACGAGCATGCCGTGCAGAGGATTCTAATAATTTGTAGTTCACCAATGATAATGGCGTTACGGCATGAACTGAAACAATAGAATTTTGATATTGTGACTTCTACAGTAATTGTGCCTACAATTATGATGAACAGAGACAAACTAAAAACACTCATTTTACTATGCACTTGTAAGACACTTGCGGCCCTTTTAACGTTGTTTCATAAACGTTGGTATATAGACGACAAAAGCGGTGAACCCTTGAAGAAAAAATTGATAAAAAAGTGCTGTTGATTCCAGCAATCAAGAACCAATTCAACTTTACGAACGCGTAGTAAACCGTGCTGCCCCATGAATGACCCCAGCCGATGATTCGTTCTTTTGTGACAAATCTTTTATTTACGTTAATATCGGTTTAAAAAAATCCTCAGAGGTACCTCCCACCCTGAAAAACGGCTCGAGGTCCCTTAAAAACGCCCCCAAAAAAACCCTCCCGTTGGGAAGAGACGCTTCGACGACAAAAAGGTTTGAAAAGTGCACTTAAGGTACTGAATGGAAGGCAGGCTGTAGAGTTAATGAACCCAGGTGTCAAGAAGGGAGGCTGTAGATTTATAGCTCATCCCCTTTTGTGCCTATTGGTCCTTCTTTCGGGGGTGACTATCATTTTTCGGGGTGGAAGTCTCGTTCTAGTCAAAGCGTTTGTGCGGCGCAACAATAAAATGTATCTAGAAATATTGTGTAATTTAGGTATTAACTTTTCAATAATGGCGCTCAATCTTGGAGGATGTAAATAAATTGGAAATCGCCTGAAAAAAGAGTGCAAAAGTAACCTCCACTCCATGGTAATTTCTAGGAACAGACTAACTAGGTATAAAATGACCATTTCTTTCTTCAACAGCTCTGCGACCATGATTTTTCTACCACAACGAGAAACACCACTTTTTCACGATGACGAAACAGTTTCGTAATACTAGTAATAGGCCTCAAACACCAATTCGTAACCAAAACCGCCGACGCAAAAGATAACCGATCCCCTTCAAACTCTTCTCAGAACGGAAACAATAAACGCCTACTAATTATTTTGTACAATTAAAGATAATTTATCGTTTGAAATCACAACCTTTTTTCAGCCGGCCTTCAGTAAAAAACTGGAGAAAAAACTGCAAAAAAGTGTATTCCAACGACACCCTCTGCATAGCGGACTCATTGAACCGTGACAATTAGACTGAAATTCACTCTTCCCTGATTCATGAATTTGCGACAATGACGTGATATTTTTTCCATAATGAGGTCGAAAACCGCTATCACTTTTTCCACTTATTAGGTTCAAACGTCTCGATGAATCGGCCCACCCCTGTAAAAACGTCGACTGCGGCAAGCTAATCGTTTTTTAAACGATAGCCGGTGATGAGTTGTTTGAAATTCATAACCTGGCCAATATTTTTATCGGTTAAGGACCGGACGCGAAATTCCACTTGGGTGATTGTGTGTCGTGTCGCAGATGTGATCGTTTTCACGTGCAGAAAATTGCCTGGTTTTAAACTGAAATTTTTGAAATCTGTTGACGTTCAAACAGGAAAAACTACTTCTATCGAATCTATAAATGACCCCCATTGAGCACATTGTTGGTTCCTGAAAGAAAGATGGTTGAAGGTGTATTCTTCTTTTAGAGCGTTTGGTAACTTCGGAGTAGGTACTCCATCTCACCTATAACAATGCAAGACCCGTAGAAGGTACACAGTCGCAGAGGGAGGTCCACACTGGGAGGGTGTGAGCTGCCACTCAAAGCCAGACTACACGTGCCCTCGTCTTCCAGCTTGAACGAATTCCTGAACGAATAGAACTGGAACCGCAGAAGAGTTTGAAAAAACGCTGCAAATTTTACGCTTGGGTTTATTATTCTGTGATATGAATTGTGCCAAAAATGTCAATAGCAATAGTTTCAACTATTTAGACAACATTTCCGAAGCAGTGTTTGGGCAGATTTGGGACGCCGAAGAATGGATTGTGTATCCAAAATTACTCCGAAAACGATACCTCATTCGACTTCCGGGCATCCTTCAGAAGCCCCATAGATCGCCTGGGTGGAATGGGATCGTTATGGGACCCCCACAGCTGGACTCTACGTCAACAAATATTTTTAAAACGACCCCTAACTCGACCATGGCCCAAAGACTTCATGAACCCCTCCCGTAGCCCCACAGTGCCCCACGGAATCGAGCGATCGGGTTGAAAACCTTGCGGACACAGCTGAATGGAAAACCGAATATTTTGTCAAAATTTCAGATTATAAAAACGCTGTAAATTTTACATAATGGTTTGTCATTCTGTGGTTTATTGTGAAAAAAAATAATTCGGTTTCATTGAGAAAATAATTTTGAAAAAACTTGAAAAAAAAAAAAAAAATCGGGGTTTTGTTGAAGTTTCAGATTAAAAAAAAAAATTCCTCCTATCCAAAACGGCTCGGATGGCGGACGGAAATTTCGTTTAGGTACCTATATTATTCTTGGAATAATAATATTATTCCATACATATTATGTAATTGCGACGGAGGTCGAAAATTTGGATCAGCTTCAAAATTTGACACTGTCCGTTTCATGAGGTATAGATTCCAAAACCGAAATGTCCGTCCGCCGTATGGGGCAGTAGGATTTTTTTTTTTAAATCTGAAAATTTAACAAAATACTCGGTTTGCCATCTAGTTGTGCCCGCAAGGTTTTCAGCCCAATCGTCCAAACCCGTGGGGCGATATGGGGCTAAAATGGGGCTACGGTTTTTTTAAAAGGTTTTTGGCTATGGGATCGAGTTAGGTGTCGTTTTCGAAGTATTTTTGGACGTCAAATCCATTTTTGGGGGTCCCAGAACGATTCGATTCGTGGGGATCTATTGGGCTCTCAGGAGGCTACAAATGGAATAATTCCATTATTATTATTGAAGGATCCCAAGATGTCGACTATTTTCCGAGTAATTTTGGACAAAATCCATTTTTCGATGTCACACTTTTTTTTCTATTCCTCAAATTGACAAAATTAATTTTTGCACAATTAACCTATATCAAAGAATAATAAACCCTTGTGTAAAATTTGCAGCATTTTGGAATCTAGACCTCTTGAAACGTACAATGTCAAATTTTGAAGCTGATCAAAATTTTCGACCTCCGTCGCTATTACATACATCGGTGAATTATTCCAAGAATGATTAACCAAAATATCGTACCGCTAAAACCGGCCTGGAGGGCAAACTCCGTTGCGAAAACATAGGTTGATTTTTCTAAGAATGATAAACCAAAAGAAGGCAGATAATTATCTGATTATAATCAGTTTCAGTTTCTCGCCACTCAGATTAGTTTCGAAGTTTTCAAAAAAGGAGTGCATAACATTTGGGGGTTGAAACTAACCCTAACCAGCATAAAATATTACTACGTTATTCCAACTGTTCAGTCAAACTGGCCAACAACGCCCACAATAGGTCACGAGGTTTCTGGCTCAACTCCTTCACAAAGGGGTTGGAGGGTCAAGTTACGAACAATCCCCAATTTAACACCCCCGAATGTACGAGTTTGGTCCAGACAAAGCGTGGGAATCAAAGCTACAACCAGGTGTCGGCGGGGGTGGTTTTTCTTGAATGGTAGGAAACTCGAAAAACCACACCTGCCAAACGTCCGCGATCCCCAAAGCCGCAGGGCTGGCATTTTAGAGCGTAGTGACTTGTTCTAAAACGCGAAGTAAAAGTAAAGAGAGTGCAGTCAACCCTAAAGATGAAAATATTTCTACACAGTTCGAAATAAAATACTAAGTATTAGTTCTGTTCAGACCACCAACAGCTTGACACGTGTCGTAAAACATTCTAAAAATTTCCTTTTTCAGACCCTCCAATCGCTCTACTTCACTTGACGTATGACTGACACTTATCCACCCCACGAATGAGCAGGAGCAACTTAAGAAGCTGTAAAACGGTCTTTAACTGACATCAAGCTGTTCTACCTGAGTTTCCAGGTATTCATGGTGTCTCAACTACACCCCATAACCCCTTTTTACCAGTTGAACACCTTTCTGGATCATCGTCTGCTTCCCACAATATGCCAACTTTGTTTGGCTCCCAGCGTGAATCCCTTTTCAAAAATGACCATAGAAAGGGAATCTTCGGAGCATGGGAATCGAGAGTGCTAAGCTTGACGGCTTCCCAATCCACACAGAGAGTCTTAGTGGACTCTTTACAATTTATTATGGGAATAAATAAGATTACAAGATTACGCACAACAGGCAAAACTGACCACTAATTCAGAACGGGGCGTACAATGTAACAAGTAACACAAGGATAGACTGGACGAACATACTAACATACTAGGGATAACACAGTATAGAGTAACGACGAAAAATCAAGACTAGATACACTGAATGGACGGAATAATCAATAATATGGACGGAAATTCAACATACCAGAAAATTTAGAAAAAAAAAAAAAAAATTACTGAAGGTTTTCGACGGACGAATACACTGAGAGAAAAGATTTTTTTAGTGGCTAGGTTAAATCCGAAATAACCTCGAAAAGAAATTGAAACCACCTAGAATCAATTGATTCAACCTAGGAAAAATAGGTCCAGGTTAAAGTAACCTAGAAAAATATTAATACAACCTAGACCCATATAGAAACAACCTAATCCGTTATTTCCCGCCATCTGACCACAACCTGGAATAAAAAAGGGTCAACCTAGACCAAATGTGAACTTCACATTTGGTCTAGGTTGACATTGTGAAGACCTAGAAAATTTATTACCTACCTTTGACTTTTAAGTGGGGTAACCTAGAATCGAATGATTTGACCTTCCATATAATTCCCCTCCATTAAAGTCTCGGTTGTACAACTGAAAACAACCGAGAGATTTAAAAGGCGAGATTGTTACTTTAGGTAACAACCCAGAAGAAAAAGTTAGACTTTCAGTCTCGGTTAAAACTACCGTAGTACCACATATAGTTTTAGGTTTAAACAACAGTGATTGTAATTCATTCGATAAATTCCAGGTTGTTTCTACGGTACGCTAAGCGGCCGCGGAGAGTGCCACTGTAGGCGGTGGGCGTTAATTCTCTTTGTCTTGGCACCCCTGCTATTTACCCGGTGGGGTTGAGGCCAAATCTCTGTCAAATTCTAATCATCTATTTTCTGTCACTATGTGCAGTCATAATATGACGTCACGTTCAAATTTTTGTACTGAGTTGGAAACAGAGACAACCCAGAAAGATAGTTGAAGTTGATAGAACCAGCCTGCAATGGAAGTGGAGCTAACCTAGAAAGAAAAGTGGACCACCTAGTAATTTATTAGGACCAACCTGAAAAGAATAGGAAGTTACCTAGAAATTTAACTGGTACAACAGGGATAGTAATTGAAACAACCTCGTAAATAAAGGGGCACAACCTAGAGGAAAGAGGGTTCTAGGTTAACGCGCCATGGCTGTAAATTGTTTGAGGTGGGGTGAGAACGTTTTCGTTTTAGGGTAAATCAACCTTCTATGAAAGTGAAAAACATTGAATATCAGGGTGAGACAACCAAGACATTAATGTTTTTAACCTAGACTGTAAATGGATGGAGGCGGCGGCACACACCGTGAACTTAACCTAGAACTAAAGTGTGGGGGTGGCGCATTTTAAATCTTGGTTGTTTACATTTTTAGGACGGTATCTTCACCAGTATTTTCAATCTAGGTTAAATGATATTCAACCTAGACTAAATTGTTCCACCCTAGAATGAAAACCAAAAAAAAATCTAGGTTGGCAGCATTTAACCTAGAAAAAAATCGAAAAATAACCTAGAATAGGCCCTTTTTTTCTCTCAGTGTAATGAACGATCAACTATTCTAAAACAGACTGTGATCAGATTACTGGACATTCTAGATCAGTAGGAAACAACTCAGTGGCAGACTCACTTTATATCACCAGACTTGTTTTCTGTTATATTCTATTCTGCATCTAATTATTGCGAATTTCAACGTAAATGTCGCCCTAGTGAACATTTGGCTTAACGATTTCCTAATCTCCCAATTGCGCAAGTCATTAACCGAGTCGAAGTAATTGTCAAAAATAATCTCGCATTGGCAATAGCCGAAAATGTTCCAGTTGACTGATAATGAGAGTAATTAAAACTGATAGGTAATGAATGATTACGAATTGGCTTAGTTTGACTAATTACGACAAAATAGACCACATGAGGGTCACTGAACTTTATTACTTGTAGTTGCTATGTTTGAACGGAAACATCATTTCGGTTCTGTCATTTTCAATAGTCTATCGTAGTTTAGCGATACACGAATGAAGCAATCCAGAATTTAATTAGTTAATTACAAGCATCCACCACAACCCAAGTCGTGCTCTGAGGTGTCTTTCACAACTAGGGGGGATGTACAAACCCCAGATTTCTCGAGCGAGTAGATACCAATTACCACAAAGATAGCTTCCGACTCGGTGTTCGCCAAGTGAACCTCTACTTTTAATTGTTCTATAATTGGAATGAAAACCTGGCTGCTCGCCTTCTTGGCAGAGATCCGCAATTGGTCCGACCCTACAATTAACATTCTGCCATCATGTAAACACTTCACTTGTCCAACTCTAGCCAAAGCTTCTCTTTCAACGACTTATACTTGACAGATACGAGCTGCTGGGGCCTGTGTGGTATTAAGAGTTTGATATTTTGTGTTTTTCGCTATTGTCAAAAATTTGGTCTAATCTGTGAAAGAACTGAAATTTTTTTTTTCTCGCTCCTCTGAGATATTCCGCTTAATTAAGTGGTCTGGAAGTGAAACGTTTCTTCAGCGTCTGTCTGCCGTGAAGTCGTTCGCACGGTGTCATCACCTCCCTCGTGATTTACAAGCTTGATGATTTAATAGGCGTTGATACAGATTGTCAGTTGGCGATGACGTATGGGGTTTGTCATCTGAAGAACTACATTGTTTCGTTTCTTCATGGAGGCGCAACATCAGAAACCAATTGCTAAGCGTAAACAGTTGCAGAGGGAGTTCTTCATTTTTAAAAACGCTGCAAATTTCACGCAATTATTTTGTAATACGCAGAAACTAATTCTATGTCAATAAAAAAATAATTATTTATTACCTAATTAAAAATAACAACTATTTGTTAATAATAAAATAAATAAAAAAATTGTATTGCAGTACAACGTTTGCATCATTTGCGAATAATACGTTCGAAATTACCCGAAAAACGACACTTCATTCGACCTCCTGGCATCCTTCAAAAGCTCCATGAACGCCCCAAAAATCCCCATGGTGACATCGGATGGTTTTGGAACCCCAAAATATGGATTCTACGTCCAAAAATACAACGAAACGACACCTTACTCATACCTAAAACCATCATAAATCCCTTAGCTCCTTTTGGTATATTATTCTTGGAATAATACACCTATGCACGTTTCAAGATGCCTAGATTCCAAAAACGAAAGTCCGTCCGCCGTCCGAGCCGTTTTGCGCAGTAGGGATTTTTTTAAAATCTGGAATTTAGACAAAAACTCGGTTTATCATCTAGTTGTGCCTGCAAGGTTTTTAGGCCAATCGCCCAATCACGAGGGGCTCTATGGGGCTAAAAAGGCGATACGGGTTTTTTTAATGGTTCCGAGTATGATATCTAGTGGGGTATCGTTTTCGAAGTATTTTTGGTCGTAGAATCCTTTTTTTGGGGTGTTAGAACCATCGGGTTCCACCGAGAGGATCCATAGGGGCTTTCATGAGCCTACAAATAAGGCTTTTGAAGGATGCCAGGAAGTCGAATGAGTGTCATTTTCCGAGTAATTTTGGACGCATTTATGCTTATAAGCATTTATGGCTTATAAGCCATTTTTTGGGGTCCCACATCCGTCCACAAGCTTAAAAAAAATCCTCTTTCAATGATGAAATTAAAATTTTTTTAAAATAGATATAGAATTCATTTTTTGATCATTTATATCAAAGAATAACAAACCCTTGTGTAAAATTCGCAGCGTTTTTGCTCCACAATGGTACCGTTTTGGGTAGTGGTAATTTCGTCAATATGCTCGGTTTTTCATCTATTTGCGACCGCAAGGTTTTCAGTCCGATCGCTCAAACTCATAGGGCCCCTGAAGGGGCTATCGGCTCGTTGTCGAGTTAGATGTCGTTTTCAAACTATTTGTGAGCGTTGAATCCATTTTTGGGGGCTTCAGAACCATCCAGTGTTGATCTGTTGGGCTTAAGGGTTACAAACGGGCTTTTAAAAGGATGCCAGAAGGTCGAATGAGGTGTCGTTTCGCGAGTAATGTTGGACGTTTAATCCTTATCTCTCGGTCCCACATCTATCCAAACACAGTAGGAACGTCAATTTCCTACAGGAACTGCAGTTTGTCTATTGACAGAATAATTTATTGTCAATAAAAACTTACCTGATTAATGATTTTTGTTAAACAGAGAAATAGGGTGGTTATAATTTTTGAATCTACACCTCTTCAAACACATTGGCCCTTTCGCAAAAACTTAGGTTGCTCACTCTAAGAAAAATAAACCAAAAACCCTCAAATCGAATTAATTTTCAACATTCTTGTTTCATAATACGTTGAGAACATCTCTTAATAGCCACAATATTCCTTAAAAAATATTAAATAGACGGCTCACATGAGTTACATGACGTTGGAAAGGGTTTAGCCCTATTAGTGACAATTCTTTAGGTAGATTCTGAATGTGGAGTTGAATCCTGATTAGGGGCGTAACTCGTGGATTATTCACAGTCGTAGCCGAATTACCAGACAAATGGCGGTGTCCCACAAGCGTAGGCCGAAGGAGTCGAATAAACCAAAAAATTCCTCTTTCAAACTCCGAACCCTGTGGGAGGGGGGGGGACTCCCTTTAAAGAAATATTATCCAAATAAAATTAATCCTACAATACGACGTTTTTTTGTTGAATGGCGCGTCCCCTCGAAGGTTTTCAGGTGGGCAGAGAGAAACGGTTTGAAAAGTGGGGGCCTCATATTAATAACAACCTTTCTCAAGTGTCATCGACAATTATTAACCCTTTCATCCGTAATCCGAAGGCCCATTGTGGGGGCCCCCTTGACGGCCCCAGGGGCCCCTAATTGACCCTAAGGCAAGAAGAAGGAAGGGGATGAGCCCCGTAGAGAGCACGTGTTTATTATTATTTATGCCTTCTCTGCGGTTCTTTCGAAGCTCCGCGGATTTATTAAAATGAAAAAAAAAAAAAAAAAATCGGATTTAAACACTCCGTCTCGCTCGCTCTTCGAAAATTCCAAGTCGTTCTAAACTCTCTTTCAAAATCTTTGTCGCCTTTTGCCGACCTTATTCTTCAGTGCCTTCCTTGAATTTTTTTTTTTTTTTTCACTTATTTTTTTCGTGAGATCAAATGGTGCCGTCTTCAAACGCGGTCCGGTTCTTCCCACGCGACTCGTCGAGAGCGGAAACATAATTTCATACTAGCCCTAATCATTAATTTGTTGACAAGAGCGCCTAGGGAATTAAACGTTTATCGCCTGCAATAATATTATTTGAAAGTCTAATGGCGTTCATTCACACCTTTATTACTTATGAAGACGTAAAAGAAAAAGAAAACTCCGACTCTTTCTTTGTAGTTGCACCTCTTAGGGATTATACCCGTTAGACAAACATCATTGGCTGATTCTATTTTTGTTCGATGCAATAGAAAAATACGTGCGAGAAGTCAATGGTTTCAACTTGAGCTTTATAGGTCTATTTGTTCCCATCGGAGACACTTCCCCGGAGGGCATAAAGCGACTTAGTTACAGGAATGTAATTGTAAGGGGACATTTTCCTGACTTGGAAGTACAGCGTCAAGACCATCAGAGACACCGAGAAAGAGCGGTCCTGCGCCGTGTGTGTTCCATTGATGAAGTGAAATACGTATACGAGCTTATGGCTGAAAATTGGGGTAAAGCAAGTGAAACATCCACACGTCAGATTCAATTTTCAATGAATCATTCATTCATTCATTCATTTCATCTGGACCATCACAGGTGCCCCTTGGTACGGAAAGCCTATGGGCCTGAGGAACCTGATACGAGAAATTACTTGACAGAGCTGATTTTGGAAGGAGAATTGTTGGGTAGAATTCTTCTACCACCTGAAGAATGTGTGGCGTGTGTACCTACAAATGACGTTTTACCTAATTGATTATTAACGAAGTTGTACGGGTGGCGGAATGAGTCCAGCGCAGCGTTCGTGGTTACGCCGCCAGTATTTTTGGAGGCGGCCAGAGGAAGTACGGTTGAAGATTCGTCAGAGGCTTGACACAAGTTGTTGTGATCAGCAGGCAGTAGAATATGCCAGAAGCAGTGCAGAAGGATCTGGGTTCCTGAGAAATTCCCGAAGTGTCGGGTTTTCCTTAGTCCGGTAGATCCTCGGAATGGGCGGGAGAAAACAGGCTTTACCGGCACGAGGAGTCGTGTTGGTTAATGTTTTCGGCAGCTGCAGAACACCAAGGGATGCTTCTCTGGCTTCCGATCTTGAATTTGTCGTGTATGGACTCCCGGTTGACACGCCTGGTCTTGCAAGAGACTGCTTTTCCAGCTTCCAATCTCGAGCTATCGAGTATGGATTCCAGGACAACGGGCCCCTGTGTGATTGCCATATCCTCCTCGGAAAGCCCGTCCGAGACGTCGTGGGGGGGGGGGGGGGGGGTTCTGGATCGCCGGAAATAGTGCAAAAAGGGTTGTGATCGGACGATGCACATGAAATACACGGTCATGACAGCTGCCGGCGTGTGGTTTGTGGGGCCGCCCGAGTCGGCTGGCGATGAGCCGATCTCGGGGGAATGAGACGAGCGTCAGCGCGCTGCATGTCGGCCTGCGTGAGCAGGAAGGCCTGTATGAGAGGTAAGGACATCGAGAAGATGTAGAGTTCCCTGCAGGGAACTCCTCAATTTCGCTTGTTTGCCTATCTTCGAGTTTTTTGGACAACCCTAGAATAAAGATGACCAAAATTTAATTAGTGTCTCTCCTATCGGTACTTCGACAGGCACTCTGCTAACCAAGTTCCTTGCGATTTCATCCTATATTAAATATATAAATCCTATAGGATTTTTCTTAAAGAAAAAATAACTCTTTTGTATTGAAAAGTTGATGTAAGGGGGGGGAGTAGAAGGGGTCAGAGGCCAGTTGGGAGAGGTCGGGGGTTGGCTGGGTTTAACGAGCTTGGGGAGCTCCCTAGTTGGAACTAATGGCCATGATTGCCCGGCCTGCGCCGAATATTTACTTCCGCTTTCTGTTTGCGCCCAAGGGAAGGGACCTTCTTTACAGATTCTGTAATCAAGGTCCCTTAAGGGGGATTCCCTACATATTTTTTTAGTTTTATCTGATGGAAACTGAAAATCACCGTTTTCCAGCTTTTTGACGTTCTAACCCAACCTTTGGCATGAACGAATAGGAACTAATAATATTATGTTTTTTGAAAATTTTGTCTAATTTAATTTAGTATATATACTACTACTACTACTATACTACTCGAAAACTAAGCGCAAAATCAACTATATATAGTTGATTTTGCGCTTAGTTTTCGAGTAACTCGCGAAAAACCGTAAAACGTTTTCACCGTACTCAGAAACGACGTGCTGCGTGAAACTTCGAACTAGGTATCATTGGTACCGTACCAACAATGCAAGAGACCCGTACAACACAGTACATGAAACTGGTGAGAAGCCAAGGAAAACTCTCTTCGGTCTTGGGTCTTGAGATCTGTACGATGGGCACCTGTACGGCGCTGACGGACCACCACTCCGATTTCACCTATTTTTCCCTCACAACCTGAGAATATCCCATTGAAAATTTATAAAAATTTGACCAGTAGTTGTCAGATAATCCCATTACAATGTAATGGGATTATCTGACAACTACTGGTCAAATTTATGGGTCAATGGTATTTGACCCATAAATTTGACCATATGTCATACCTGCGGTTTCGGATTCAAAAAATATCAATTTGGGGCGTCACTGTGTGGTCGCAATCATTGACACACTTCGGAACCATCGATGTAGTAAACTAACATCGATGGTCGGAACACATTCTGGTCGGTTTTTGGTCGAAATCCGCCGTACAGGTGCCCTTAAAATTTTCCCATTGATTTAGTTCTTGTGAGTAGGCTGCAGTTTTCGCTGCGAGTAGCGATTTCGCGTGAAATTTGACATTCTTAGAACTGAAGTGGGTTATTATTTGTTAAAGGACGTCTGGATGGTGCGCTCTTTGAAGGCGTGTCGCATCTGCTCTGGATTCATCCATCTTACAGTGACACTGTCCTTCAGGGGACCCACCAAACTGCACTCCTAGAAGTCAAAAGACAAGAAAAGAAATCACCAGCTGCCGCCCTCACTCCCACTCGCTTACAATCAAATACAAATAAACACCCGTTTTCGAGGGTTTTGAACGTCTTGGGAGGGGCGAAAATGGACTCGAGGCCTCCCCTTTTCTTTGAGTTAGTTAAAAACTAATTCAGGAAAGGTCTATTGTGGTTTCAAGTGGCGTGTCCTCTCTTGGAAAGAGCGTTTTTTTTTCGAAAACATCTGGAGCTATCGAGACCAGAAGTGGCGCTTAGTGGGGTGTGTGGGCCCCGTATTTGTTACAATTTCCTTGTCCAGGAGTCATTTGTGGTCTGTTCGGGAGCACAGCTGCCTTCTCGCCCATTCGAAAAGTATTATGAATTATAGAAATGTGCCTACTACTTAATTTTATGAGCCTACACTTACCTAGAAAATAGTAAAATAGTCCCGACAGTCAGCTGGTGATTGGGGATGATCACTTAAACTGCATTTACTTACGGGGAAATTATTTCAAATGGTTCTCTTCGTAAAAAAGACATTAGATTATACGACGTGAAATTCTTTTGAGGAATTACTGTCCACAGCTGCGACCAAATAAGATTTAATGAGAGGTCAAGGAGCCAATTACGGTTTGAAATGTTAACATTATTTAAGTTCAATCAGACGCTTGTGGACAGGAAGAATAAAAAGACGACGAGGACCCGATGGGAGAGAAAATCGGACAATGGGCATTTCTTATGTTTTGTTCTGGTCGGTATTCTGTGGAGCCTCCGCGGCTTTCTGATCATGGAGTTTAAATAGGTGGACGGACTTTGGTGTATCGATAAGATAAATGTAACCTTCTGGAGTTTAATATCGTAGTTGATTGGTCATCTTATGTTAAAGCGATAATCTCATGACTAGCTCATATTAATTATGGAGCGAGCGAAACAATTCGCTAATTTCATCGTCGTAACTCATTTATTACGCATCCACCTGTAACAATTTTATGCCGCTGGATTACCTCCTCTCCTCACCGCTGCCTACTGAATCGCCTCCCAGCAACGGCCTTCTTGAGAGTTCGAACCCGATATCTCAATCTGTAATCATCGGGTGTTATTCAGAGCAAACGAGGCTATTCAGGTGCCCTTCGAGGTTGGGTTAATCAATTAGATGAGAACCTTCGAGAGCTCATCAATCTCGACGATGGACGTCATTTGCTTCTGGATGAATTTCACTACTCAACCCACTCAATGTTAGTATTTAATAGTCTTCAATAGGGTTTTTTTTTTTTTTTTTTTTTTTAAATCTGAAGTGAACCAATTAGGAGCGTCCTACAAAAAGACCGGCGCAGAAATGTTGAAAAGAAAACGAGAAACCAGAGTGTCGGCACCTCATCAATTGAACAGTTAGAACACAGAACCTCGTAAAATAGAACAGAAACACGGGATATACAGATAGTTTGGGCTGTTTGTGGTTCACCGAACAACCCGCCTGTAAGCTGAGTCCTTCGCCCCAAAAGTCGAGAGGAATCGTAAATCACGCACTTCCTGAGAGAGGGGAACCTCCTTTACATCGAATATCCCCCGTTCAGGAGTGTTAATTATACCGAGAAACTCTGGTTCAGCGTGTAGGAGGTGTTGGAGGAAGCTGAGCCGCCACCTGGGTGACAGAATCCGCCTTTTTGTCGAAAGGGGGTTTTCACTAATAGCTCGTTACCGGAAGTTGGTTTAATCACCGATTTGAGGATACAGGGAGCGTCTTTCATGCGTCTTCGGGAAGTAATTAACTGGGGGGAACAACTCTAATCTTACAATGCGGGCATTTTCAAAAATCTATTAATGAACTGGGTATTATCGGAATAGACAGAAAATTCATGTCTCTTCTCAGTGGTATGATTTTGGGGCCCGAGTGCGAATCTGAATTGGGAGCCCCTCACACCACGTAAAATAACTATTAAATTAGTGTTTACAAAGTTTACAATCACTCATTTTACGATGAATAAAATGTTTATAAAATTTTTTATGTTCATCTTAGAAAATGTTACCATAAAACAAGTTCACAAAGTGGTTGTTTGCCGATGGTGCAGAGGTCTAATCCAATGAGTTTGGTTAGGGAGAGAGAACGACTCCTCTGCTGAATATTCAGCAGAGGAGTCGTTCTCTCTCCCTAACCAAACTCATAAAACAAGTGTTTATAAACATTAACTTTCAAATAACTACAGAAGTCGATTTTGATCAAATTAGGCTCAAATTACTCGTATCTTCAGAAAGACCAAGGGAGTCAACGATTTTTCTGATACCAGGCTGCAACGACCCCCGCGCCTAGGTGGAAGGATAAGGGGGTTGGCTGGCGTAGTCAGTAGGGGGTTGCCCCTATTCATTTAGGTATACATAATATGTATTTATTAAACATTATTATTAATATTATTTAAGTCGCAACACGAGGAGGAAGAGGACGGGGAGGAGAGTGACCCAGATATGGCCGTATGATATCTTTATTTAAGAGTAGGTACTTCTCGGTGTCGGAAAAATTAGAAATAATTTAAAATCTTTTTTAGCGAGAAAATCTTTTTTAGTCTAAAATCAACAAGAATTTGCTCCTTGTGGCTTATCTGAGATCCAAATGGTGACCAAAAAAGAGGTTTCAAACAAATTCGAAATCTCGGCGCTGGGCGCCTCGCGGGGGGCCAAGCCCCATGGATGCTTTTTGGTTAGAGCCTACGGCTGAAATTCAAGAAACATGGAACATGCTTTAGCCTCCCGTTTTGGTTACGGTGCGTTTCTACAACTATAATCAAGATTACCTCCTCAACCAAATGACAACAAAACTTACTATATCCATTTATAACATAAATAAATATAAAACTACGTCATAAATACGAAGAACAAGTACGAAAGAAATGCGTGATAAATCGAGAGGTTTCCATGGAATGGAGAACGATTTTTGTCCGATGAAGACTAATCAAGTTTGATTTCCCTAGAAACGGCTTACCTAGTTAGTTGTACGTGAAAATCGTAAGAAAATGTCGTCACCCCAACGGGACCCTTTTTGCCATTTCGCTCAAGGTTAAAGTATGTTCCACGCTAAAAATTCAGAGAGTCCCTAGGGAGATGACGAGAAAAATATAAAAACCATCAGAAAGCTGCTCAATGTGGCGAAAGGGGTGAAACTAATTTTACCTTCCAAATCAACCCTTTCACTTTCACCACGTTTCGAAACCGTCATAAAGATATCGCCTGGTGGACGAAGATTTTGCTACTCCGATGACGCTAAATAATTTTAATTAGCAGTTATAATTATTATAGCCGTTATAATTATTAGCAGTTATAATAATTATAGCCTCTATGGAACGGACGAAATTTCCATTTTCCTGAATTTACTCCTCATCATCTAAAACTCACTCAAGAAACTGCATGGAAACATGTTGAAATTGCTCTAACTATAATACCTACCTAGGCCACTTCTAGTTTTATTTTTTGTTGATTTTTTTTTTCGCTGGCTTGTCGTTGTTATCCAAGGAGGAGGTTATCTGCATATTTCCCTTATTCACTGGAACATTTTTTGAAAATTTTACCCGTTGGGGGGGGGGGGGGGGGGGCTTCGAAGCCCGAGAATCGTGTTGAAAAACCAGCTCGTTCCAATCTCGAAAGAGACGAAACCCTTCTCGTTCATCTAAATTCATCTTGAAGTAGATGCGTTTCTTTTGAAATCCAAAATTCTCAAAATATTGAGTCTAACAATATTAGACTCAATATTTTGAGAATTTATTATTTTTTTTTAAACAATATGTAAATGCAAAATTGGAGGAAAAGAGCAAACCAAAACCGGGAACATCTCACCCGAAATTAATATGAAATCCTGAGTGAGTGAATTTTTGAGGCTCGGTCAAATAAGTTCACAAGTTGAACTTATCGTATAAGCTCTCAACCAGCCGAACCTCAACTATAACCCGAATTTTTTTATGACGAAGTAGATGTAGTGTGATTCTCGGAAAAATGTGGGAAAAGCTGGTTTTGAAACTAAACGCCTCTATTATACGCCTAGCATTTCATTATAATTAATAGCTACCAGATCGTGGGTTGAGAAATAGAAAAATTATCTCGACGCTGAAAATTTATTTTCCCGGCGTGTCTCGTTTGAAAAGGATATGTTGTTATTCATTAAAAACAAGAAAAAAAAGAGAGATTTCACGAAAATTACCAAGGCGTAAGTAATGTGCTGGCGTGCCCTCGAAAATATTGCCCAGCAGGTGTGATTCCAATTTTAATCATCGAAAAAAAAAAAAAAAAAAAAAAAAAAATCATTCAAGTCAGCTGAATTTAGGAAAATTCAGTGATTTCCGTCGTTGGGAAGATTTCTGACAAAGCAACACCTAATACGGGGTCTTGAAGAGCGTTTCACGAGAGGTCGATCATTAGAAGTGAAGCGAAACGAGTAGGGGAAGAAGGAAATATGGAGTTGGGAACGTTGGGAACTTATCTCTTACGGTCCATTTCTCCCAGACAGAGCTTTGAAAACCGCCTCCTGCCAACCTCAATCCTCACTTCCCCACCCACGAAAAACCAGAGACCAATTTCACGTATTACTCAAGCGAGAGAGAAAAAACATGGAGGGCGCGAGTGAACCGTTGTGAAAGCTGAAATTAATAGAACAAATACAATTGACGAATTCCCGCTGCGTCAAATTGCCGGAAAGATAAATAGAGCTGATGACTTAAAACTAGGAAAAATTAAACAACTTGATTTTTTTTTTTTTTTTTTTTTTTTTAGGTAAATCTGTAATAATTTATAGGAAAATAATTTAGAAAATTCCATTTTGTTAAAATAAAAAAAAATAGAGATTTAAAAATTTTGATAGACGTGAAAGGACAGTAAGCTAAGGGAGACAGATAACAGGACACAAATAGACAGGAAACTCAAAACGAAGATTTCAAGCCCCAAAATAGAACCTTTGTGGTCCTTCCACCCGAAAGGCGAGTTAATTGAGCGATCAGTTGAAACTAAACGGCGCTAGATTGCTCCAAGCCTGAGGGGAGAATACTTAGAGGCTAATGATGCTATCTTTAGAGGCTGAGGGCCCTGAGTGTCTAGCAAATCACTTTAGAGCGCTCTAACACTCACCCCTTTCCTCCCCGAGGACCAGTTAGAGACGGTTTAACCCGTGATTTATGTTAACCGCAGTTAAATCCGCATGTCCGGGTAATGAGGTCCCTTTGACGTTTAATCAGCCGCGAATTCACGACCGATGACGCGGAAAACTGGTCGTCCCATAACGCTGTTCTCATTAGTTGACTGCTATTTTACAAATAATTCTTGAAACGTATAGTTTGCAAATGACCAGACAGCCCCAACAGTATGGAAGTATCTGTAGAGATATTTCGCTGTTGTTCTTGGTGGAGGGGTTTCTATTCAGAAGAACAAATGTTCCCCTTGGAAACTCCAAAGGGAGGAAAATAACTCGGCAAATCCCCCAATAACGAATGCTGTGGTCAAAGGAATTCATCGAGAATAAAGACGAAAGCTAACGACCAATTATTCGGGCATTTAAAAAAGTCTGAGCTTCTCATTCCCCGAAAAAAACCTACAGTCGATGCAAAACAAACCAGCAAGAATCAAGTCGTTAACCAGAGACAATGTCGTTAGGAAAATGTCCTCCGTGCGCTTAGTGCCAATTTGCGTTTGGCCCTTAGAAACGGATTTTTATTTGAAAATGTTTTCAAAAGAGATTAGAGAGAAGCGTATTAATGAGACACGTTTGTAATTTTCTACGTTTCCGGTAGATTCTTTGAAAGTACCAAGGAGAATTATTCGAGTTGGTGTTTTTCCTCCGGTCATGTTTAGGGGAAAACCTCTAACAATTTCCATACTTATAGAAAAACTGACGCTGATCATCAATATTATATATTATATTATGTGCTCAATTCCATCTTAATCTGATTTTTTTTTTTTTTTTTTTTCAAAAACCTCAAAAAATCACGTTTTCCAGTAGGTAGGTATGTATAACAATATTACCTATTGTTTTGTGGGGAAGGCAAACAAGAATTCTCAAGGAGTTTGAACTCGAAGAAAATTTGTAGAGCAATTAGTAAATGTTGCGTCGATTGATCATAACATTGAAAATCCTTTCAAAAATAAGAGAGGCCACAAGAATTTCTAAATCGAAAAGGAAAAATTTAGAAAAATTCTAAGTTTTTCTTTTCCTTATTAATTTTAAAGTGGCGCGGAACCTCCCTATTTGCTTCTAATTCTTCTATTTGAAGTCTCTATTTTGCACTGAATTACAATGGAAGCCAATGTGGTTGAAGATACCGACTGTATGATAAATTAATACACGTATGTATAGTCGTAATATCAGTTGTGTCGGGAGCGGATATCAGTTTTCGATTGGTTGGATAGGGAAAAAAAGTTATAACCCAAAAACTGAATATTAATAATTAATTAATTAATTTTAAATTAATTAATAATTAATTAATTTAATTTTGCTAGAGACGCGGTGCACCTAAAAGTGGCTCTACCTCCTTAAAGGGGTGGAAAACAAAGTCACCTGCCTCATAAATAATGCCACGATGCATTTTTTAAAAAAATCACGTTTCAATTCGGACCAATTTAATTTTACACTAATTATTTCACTTTCATCTCAAAGGCGCAGGAAATTGCATCGCCTCCCTCATAAATCGGTTCGCCGTAATGCTTCACAAAGGAACTCAAACAAGAGAGACATGGATCATTATTCATTGCTCTAATTAGCCCTCTCCAAACTGATGATAGCACCTCCGATTATTAGATAGCATTCCCCACCGGCTCCATCCCGGTTCAACTGGAGAATTACCTATTTCAAAGGGTGAATTATAACTTCCATTGAATTCTGCAATAGGTATCCGCAATTAATTTACGCTCTGATTATCGTTTTCACGTTCATGCTCGGTACTCTCTCAGTATACGAGAAACCCAAATTTCACAATTTCCAACATTTTTTTTTTTTTTTTTTTTTTAAGTTAGTTTTTGTTTTTGGTCAAGTGACAGTTTCACTGAAAATATGTTGTTTGCAGCTCAATTTCCGACTTCTTGGAAGCCCTTTCTCGTAGATGAGTCCGGGCAATGGGGTTGTAGCCTATATTTTATTTTATAACGACAACTTCAAGGAAGCCGCTAGATCCTTGCTCGGGGCGAGCTCAACCATTAACTCACAACGAAAACTATTTTAATAAACGTCCTATTCATTTTATCCCTTCAGAAGAACTCGAGTTTTCTCGCCAACGAGGAATTCACACCTCAGTAATAGGTTCAAAGATTGGCCTTGTTTGGAAAAACAGAACGGTTTGAATTGGCAGGGGGGAAAAGGAGAATTTTCTAATGGGCGGACGGTCTTGGAATATTCGTTGGCCTTTTACGGTCGTCGACAACTAAATTGCCCGCGTTTTAATTGGGTAATTAAGTTTGACGGTCTAAATACTTCTTGAATTCCTCGTTCGTGTTTGAAAGCCCTGAAGAGAGCAATTGCGTCGTCTGCAATATTGAAACCTTTGAAAGTGAAAATCGCTCCCCCAATCGACACGGAACCGAATGTGAACCCCAACACTGAAATTCTTGATATTATTTCTCACGGATTATTTTACATGACATCCAATCCAACCACACGTTGACATTCAAATGTCACATACTTTTGCACAAAACTACTATCTATAAGTAAATAATCAAGTGAAAGGATACGAAAGATGTTCGCCTGAATTAGAAACTTTATAGCTTAATTAACATTGAGCGTCTTCCACAAATACAAGAATTTTTCAATTCGTATGTGAACGTTTGCAGTAAAAGAAGGACGCATCGGAATTTCTTAGATGTTTATCGAAGCTCATCGAGCCCACGCATGCGGTTGGAAGTTATATCCTGGCTGTTTGTTAGCAATTATCGTATTACTTGGCTGGAGCTTCCTTATCGCTCTGGAAGTCGAAGCCTGTTTATGTGGGTTCCGAGAGGCATAAATGAATTGATTTACGCGGCGAGGGAGCTTGTAATTATGCTCAGTGTCTTCGGAAATAAGGGAATTGTAGGTGTGTGTGATCTCTTGTTAGTAGTTTGCCGACAGTCTGAGTGGGGCAAACGCGGCAAATCCCTGAACGGATAGCGTGTTATCCGCGAACTTTCTCCGAATCATGGGATAAGTATACCTGCCTAACCTGGTGTGTTAAAGGTGTTTTTAAAGTGTGATAAAGATGTGTTAAAAAAATGGCGATTTAAAAAAAAGTCTGGAAAACCACACAATCCCTGAGGACGCATCGCGTCCCGCATCGTTTGTTCATGTTCATTTAGAAAAATGACGTTTCAATAATTGAATATTTGATATGACATATCAAGTATGATAATTATTTATACATTGTGTAAATAATTATCATACTTAGTTCTACAATTGAAGTCCTACGCGCGTTTCAGAAGCGTTTAAAAATTCCTCCGGTCCAGGTAAGTAATTTTCCGACTTCATACAACCAAGAGAAACTCCTGCGATAATTTGAGCGACCGATGGACATCTCTGTGTGGGTGCCTATCTTTCGTCCGAAGAAGTGGACAAATTCAACGATCGTGAGCTAGGCGCTCTGGTTTTAGCGAGAAAGAAAAAAGGAAAGCTTTATTTCAATTTATTACTAATATTGTATTGAAAATATAAATTTTTAAGTTGAGCCGCTTTGTCCACTTTTGACGTTCCCACATAAAAAAATACCAGAAAAAATGACGGAAAATCTCGTTTTTTTCCCCCCTTTCAGGCATTTTAACTTAAAAAAAAAAAAAAAAAAAAAAAATGTTGGAAATTGTGAAATTTGGGTTTCTCGTATACTGAGAGAGTACCGAGCATGAACGTGAAAACGATAATCAGAGCGTAAATTAATTGCGGATACCTATTGCAGAATTCAATGGAAGTTATAATTCACCCTTTGAAATAGGTAATTCTCCAGTTGAACCGGGATGGAGCCGGTGGGGAATGCTATCTAATAATCGGAGGTGCTATCATCAGTTTGGAGAGGGCTAATTAGAGCAATGAATAATGATCCATGTCTCTCTTGTTTGAGTTCCTTTGTGAAGCATTACGGCGAACCGATTTATGAGGGAGGCGATGCAATTTCCTGCGCCTTTGAGATGAAAGTGAAATAATTAGTGTAAAATTAAATTGGTCCGAATTGAAACGTGATTTTTTAAAAAAATGCATCGTGGCATTATTTATGAGGCAGGTGACTTTGTTTTCCACCCCTTTAAGGAGGTAGAGCCACTTTTAGGTGCACCGCGTCTCTAGCAAATATTCAGTTTTTGGGTTATAACTTTTTTTCCCTATCCAACCAATCGAAAACTGATATCCGCTCCCGACACAACTGATATTACGACTATACATACGTGTATTAATTTATCATACAGTCATTGAATATTGAAATAAATGGATTGCAAACTCAAACCACCAAAGTTTTGCCATTTTGGGAAACTTGGCCCATTTTTGAACGGAGGCGACTTGGTACCTATTTGATCAAAAATTAAACTTAAGTGGTGCAAATTGTTCAGAATTGTGTTCTCTTTAACTTTTACTTCAACCAGTTTTTGATTGGTAGGACAGGAAAAAGGGGTTCTAGGAAGAAAAACTCCCGGATAAAAAACTCCGGAATAAATGCTCCCGAAAAAAAAAACTCCCCCGATTTGGAACAGGCGGAAAAATAAAAAATAAAACTCCCGGGGCCACGATTGTAAGATTGGTGCCTAAGACTTGTTTTTAATTTTGAACACAATAATTAGATACTTAAATGTGGTAAAATTAATGACTAATTTAAGAGTTTTCGGCAATTTTTTAAGTTATGAGGTTTTTTGTTCTTACACATGAACAGGAAGGTTTTTTTTTTTTTTTGAAGATTTAGGCTATGATATTGAGTGGGGTGTCGTTTACGAGGTATTCTTGGACGAACAATCCTGTTTTCGGGCTCCAAATGGGACTTTTGAAGAATTAGGTTTTGACTTTTTGACGACTGGAATTTTCTTTTCCCCCGCCTTTACCAATATCGCGGGAGTTTTTTTCCGGGAGGTTTTTTTCCGGTTACCAAAAAACTGAAAAAAGTCACACAAAATCGTGGTTTTTAGGGCCCCCTGAAGTTAAAACACCGACGTTTTGAATTAAGGGTCCCTAATGGGTTCCAAACGACCCATCAAAATTTCGGAAAGTTCCGGTTTTTTGCAAACGGGACCCCTTTTTCAGGATAATATCCAGTCTAGTGGATCCAATATTATATGGACTGGACTATAGACTGACTATATATCGTCAAATTTTGATTATAACAGTCGAGACACACACTTGGGTTTACCCAATATGACATAAGTAAATCATTAAGGAAATTGAACAATTATATTTTACTTAAAAACAGCAAATACCTACACTGTATTTACATGTTGTTTTTATATAAAAAATAATTGTTTTGGTAATTTGGTTACAAAACGATTTTTTTTTTTTTTTTTTTTTTTTTTTTAGCCCGATTAAGTGGTGCAATCGATTGTGAGCCTTTTATAAAAATCGATTACGAAAATAGATTGTAGGCTATAGCCTATAGGTATACCTACCTACCGATTTTGCATCCCTATCTTGACGGATATCAGGAGGCCGAATGAGATGTCGTTTTTCGAGTAATTTTGGACGCAGAATCCATTTTTGGGGCTCCACATCTGCCCAATCACTGCGGGGACTAAGTAGTTTTGCTTTAATTAATTTTTTTAAATAATTTTCATTGTTACGGTATTAATTTTTGCACAATTTAGACCAAAGAATAATAAACCCTCGTGTAAAATTTGCAGCGTTTTCCCCCCTCTTTTCTTTATTACTGACTTTTCGTTGTTGTTTTGCTTCCGTGTCTGCAAGGCAGAGGAAGCAGTTTTCACTTTCGAAATGAAAAAAAATTGTGTTCTCCAAAATCAAAATTTCCACTCACGTTTTGCGTTTCAGAGCCTCCTGAACAAATTTGGTTCCGTGTCTGTCCGCATTTCCTTACCACACCCATAACTTCCACAATTTTTTTTCTCCAGTTTTTGGGGGGTTGGGTGCGTGATTCTAATAACAGTTGTGCGGTAACCTAATTGCAAACAGATTGTGGTCGCTCACAATGGGGAGGGCAATGTAACGCCTAGTTGATCCTGATATTGTTACCATGGAAACAGGACGTCGGAGACGGCCGGGGAGGGGAGTCCTCTGAATACGTTCCTGATTAGGAGGGACGGGTTTCGCGGGTCCCCCGCATGAGAAAGGGCCACTGTGCATCAGGTATAGTCGACGATGAGGGAGAGAGGGCGACCCGAATGTTAAGGGAGTGAGAGAGACGGGGAATAATACGAGTGGGAGCCGAGAGGAGACCTTTGAAGGGTATTCACAATCACACAATTATCCAGGCTGGGAGTAACAATGCGATGCCGTTCATCTACCACCGTAGGACAAGCGTTGAACCGAACAACCATCGATATTCACACACTGCTCACATAATTCGACATCAAAATAATCACCTCCAGGAATATTCAAAATATTAAAAAAAAAGCTGCAACTTTTACTCAAGGGTTTATCATTCTGTTATTATAACCAATAATAGGTTAATTGTGCAAAAATTCTGGGTCACTAAGAAAATCAGAAAATTTAAAAAAAATGTACATTGTTTGGTCAGATGTAGGACCTCGAAAAATGACACCTTATTTGACCTCCTGGGATCCTTAAAAAATCCCATTCGTAGCCCCATAAACGCCCCGTAGATCCCCACGGTGAAATCGGATCGTTCTGGGACCCCCCAAAATTGATTCTACGTTCAAAAATACTTCGAAAACGACACCCACATTTGACATGATATAAATAGAATTAGAATGCAAAAGACAAGTGTGGTTGAAGTTGTCTCCATTAGATTACGGAGGTAGATTTTGAACAATCCTAAAACAATTTTAAATTGCCAGGACTAGTTAGTGATTAAATTGGTGCAACTGTGAATCTGAATAAAACTTGAATTAAGACGGCGTGGATAAAGCTTGCCTATCTGTAATTCTTGACTTCCCTGATTCAGGGGATCTTCAGAAGATGTATGTCACAACAAAGAGAAATGTACGGAAAGGAAGGATAAAGAAGTTGAATAATAGCCTGCATGACCAAATTTAATGCTGGTGGACGACCCAACTGACGTCACGACCATGTTTTGTGTTTGTTCTTATAGAATCATGGTGAAGTTCTCGAAAATGTCTGGATATTTTAGGGCTTCGATTTATACGACCACCTTAGCGGGTAATTTGAGCCAAATACTATGAGAATGGATTCCTTGATTTATTTGAAAGTTTTTGAATGATTCTATAATTTAAAAAATAATAGGTTTATATAGAATCATTTATAACACATATGTGTTATATGGGGCCCTGTTCGTACTCACACACAGGCCCACATAATCATACGCCAATGCATAGAAGGTAAGATTATTGATTTTGATATTGCCTTTGATTTCAATATAGAAACTAGAATAAACTTTTAAAACGTTTCTCGATGGCAAATCATTATCGAGTATACCGCATTAGATCTTTCTTGATTGCTTGAAAGTTAAGTAAGGCAGTGAATAGCCGGCATTGTGAGAGATATAATGATCTGAATTGATGTCTTCACTCGCTGTTCCCATTTTCTCCACCGCACAAGCTGCTACTTACTGGACCCTATTGAATTTCCTAACGACACTGGAGGGGGTTTTCTCCCTTGGAAGGTTTTAAGCACTTATGGAGTTGGCAATGGCGAAGGTCTTGCACACTGCGGCTTAATCGGCGCTCACATGCTAATGACAACAAGGGCGTAGCTCTCGAGATAAGCCATCTCTTCGGTTTCCAAGTCTTGGATTAATTATTTTCCCGAAGAGCCTTGAGCTGTACCTTCGGACGGGGAGACCCTCCGAACGGAGTTTGAAAGATCAATCTGGACATAACTTCGCGAAAAGACACGACCGAATTCTGTAATTACACCGCCCGATTGATTTTTGGTTTATTATTCTCAGAATACTACACCTCTGTATTCGCGAAGGGGGTCGAACATTTGCATCGGTCTCGTAATTCGTTATTTTTGTGTTGTTTCATGATGTCATCTTGATCGACACCCACGTCGCAAAAACCTGTGCACTTTTTGCCAAAATAAAGATTTTGAGCTTTTGTAGTGAAGTTCGGGCTTGCGCACATTCTAGGACCGAGAAAAGTGACCTACAGCCCTTCTACTTATCCACTTCTAGAAACCTGTAACCTCTTCATCACGATGTAAATACATATATGTCATCTATGTTATCGTGTTTTTCATGTCTCTCAGGTAATGTCTTCGTAAAACGTAAGTACCTACATAATATAATTAGCGAGTTTTTCTTGAATTATCTCGTAAAAGTGATGGCAATATGTTTAGGAATATATTCACGCCAATTTCACTGCATAACCGTAATCAGGGAGGGAGTGTAATACAAGAAATAATCAGGTTTCCTAGAGGGCCAGCGGATTTTAGGTACTCCTCCATGTTTTTGTGACCCTCATAACTTACAGGATTTTGCATCCTTTCTTAAGTCAACTATACATTGTCCAGGAACGTATTTAACATACTATGGGATTGTACATCGATCTTTCATGTTTCAGTTATCATTTTCGACCTCAAGGGGGATAAAACCCTGTAACTGACTACAATATATCAGTGTAAATAACAGTGTAACAAAACCAGCTCAAAATTTCCTGAAGTCTCAAAACGTTCATCTATTATGCAGTTTTTTGGCCTAAAGATGTTTGAAAACCAACATACAGGTTTTCGCTACGTGGCTGTCGATGTATAGATTCCAAAAATGAGTCCAAGCCGTTTTGGGGAGTAGGATTTTTTTAAATCAAATATTTTGCCAAAATATTCGGTTTTCTTTCTAGTTGTGTCGGCTAGTTGGGACTGCTGTCCCATATCCGTCCAAACGCTGTACAAAAATACCACTAAAAATTTTTTTTTTGATTGGCAGAATTAATTTAATTTAATTTTTGCACAGTTCATACCAAAGAATAATAAACCCTTGTAAAATTCGTGGATTTTTATCATTTACAGTGGTATGTACTCCATGATGAAATATTTAGGAATTTAAATGCCCTGTGAATCTCTAAACAAAAAAACAAAAAATATTTATTTGTTTAGTTATTCACAATAAATAATACCTATAATATATGTTATTATTATTTATTAATCATATTTTCTCGGGAAGTAAGGTTGGTACCTATTCATTGTTTAATCCTACATTTTTCCTCACGGAAATAGTCATTTTTTGCGTTCCTGATGAAGCATCCTTTTTTTTTATGTCACTTAACGCTCAAAATTTCTTCCGGAAACCCCCGAAAAAAAACCTTCCCAAAATGACCGGAGATCCGAACTAGATTATTAATTCCGTCTCGTAAAGCCGAGTCTCTCATAATTGGACTATTTAGTGATAATAGCGTCCCACCCCGGTAACTACCACCTTTACACCTTAATCCCTCGTAAACAATTATGACACAACTTCATTGATTAACACATCAAGGAATTAATCACGCCGTAAATAACGTGGAACATGAATTCATTGAATAATAATGAGAGCGGCAATTACTTAATCATAAGCCCCAGGGTCGTTTTTTTTTAAACAGTGTTATTACTGGAAATTGGGGATTCGTGTAATAAATTAATTTTTGGGAAAATACTTGGTTGTAAACGGATCCTATGCAGTCAACAGGTGGCTTGTAGATCTAGTCGAAATTCAAATATGACGTTTGGCCTTCGCTATTTTATTGTGTTTCTGTTCGGTACATTGCCGTTTACTTATTTTTTGTAGTAGAATAGAGACATAACCCATATTAGCGTATTAAACCAATTGAATTTGCATAATTCGACCCTGCACATAGTTGTAGGATATAATATTAAAATTCACACCCAATTTGCATCTCTTTCCTCCACATTCCACGTACAATTCCGCGTAATATTTATGCGTCGAGTCGTATGCATGTTCTGTTTATTAGGCCATATTCTCCATCTGTTTCCGATTTGCATTCACAAGGCGTATTCATTATAGGAAACTATAACCCATTGAGTTGTAACTGAGCCCTGCCGCGACATAGGAAGCCGTGCTCAATACGTTTTCATTGCCTGAGCCTCTGCATTCATTTGGTTACAAACACGCGGGTAGCTATGCAAAAGTCCGCTTCAATAGCCCCGAACATAAACTGAGACAACCCACTAAGTAACTCTCGACACGAGTAGGTCTTAATACGGGTTTCGCCAGAGGGCCCCTCTCCGAACATTAGTGGGAACAAGGTTTATTCCTTTTGGAATAGGTTTCCTACCGGTTTGGAAATTATCAAACCAACCTGCTCTCCGTCTAATTCCGGTGCATGCAGTTGGGCCAATGGAGGGGGCTTACTGTGGGTGGAATTGATGTCTTCACTAACAAGCTGTCCCGCTTTATGTGCCTCACAAGTTGTCTTTGACTGAGCTGATTGAATTTTCAATGTAGCTCTTGTATAATATACAATACATTATATCGTCCCCTTCCACACAGAAAGTCATGTTCAGTAAAAATACTATTTTGAGTATGGACACCTAGGGTAGGCGGGGGCAAAGCCCTGCAATTTCCGGTTTTTCGACCATTGCAACCGATTTGAAGCAGATTTCCTCTCAATTTTATGCTTGAATTTTAGGTTGGGCTATTATCTATAACCCCTTGGAAACACAGTCATCTCCTGCCAATAGTAAAGGAGAAATTGAATATTTAAGAAAAAAAATTTTTGCAGGGCTTTGCCCCATAAAATGGGGCAAACCCCTGCAGCGCAGGGATTTGCCCCAACTAGGTAGAAATGGGTTTAAAAAAAATTCTATTGAACAAAAATGCTCAAATTAAGTTATTTCTTTATTTAAAAATTCCTTATTTCTTCATGATCGAAAAAAAAACCTGAACGGAGGGATAAAATCAAGTGACGAAGAGACATGGCACAGTGTCCTCGCGTTCAACCACTCCAGCCAAATACACCGATTAATCGGTCCGATTTACCACCAAACTGGATTATCAGTAGTTTAATCTGTGATTATCGGTCATCAAAAAATTGGCGGACATAAGTGACTGTAACAAGAAAATTACGTTCGCGCATGCGCCGAATTGATCGCTGATTCAATCATGATGAAACTTATAGGGGACCATCTAGGACTTAATTCACACTATTCCGGAAAATTTCACAGAAATCCGATAAAAGTTGGTGCAGTCATGGCTTTCGCAAGGAATGTGAACTGACAGATGCGCGGACGGACAAACACGGAACCAAATTTGTTCAGGAATCCCTGATCATCAAACCTGGCAATTATTGGCAATTGCTCCCCACTCTTTAGAAGTGATGTGCACCTATTTGATTGACATTAAATTATAAATGATGAAATTTTAAATTTACAGTTCAACTTTAATGTCATTATTGAATCCACATGTTCCATACAATGCCAAAATACGTGCTGGTAGTGAATGGGGCAAAGACCTGCACTTGAGGGGTGCAGGGATTTGCCCCAAACAACCTGCAGGGACTTGCCCCAAATGGCATGTTTGGAAATTACTCTTTGATAAGGTTAGGAAAATTGAGTTAAAGAAACGGTTCTCCCCTGACATTGAAGCTCAATTGCACTACTATTCATTGATGATTAGCTGATTAATTTGGCGCAACCCTATCTCACACAATATTGACGTCAACGTTCCTGAAAATTACATACAAAAGGTGAAAAACAAACTTAACTCATTTTCTCAGCCTATTGCCCTCAGAGATGCCATTACTTTTGATGACAGACACCTGTTGCTGAACCTCAACTGCTGCCTGGTTGCCAGTTTCTCAATCACTTGTGAAGTACTGAAAAAGCCACTGCATAGCTTTGCCCCACGCAGGGCTTTGCCCCCACCTACCCTATCTATTTAGTTTTTTTTATTAACATAGAATGTGTTTTGGTTTATTATTCTTGGAATAATACACCTATGTAATCGCGACGGAGTTTTTTACATTATCTGTTTCAAGAGGTCTTGATTTCAAAACCGGTTTCGAATCGAAACCGTCCGGGCCGTTTTGGGCAGAAGGATTTTTTTTTTTTTTTTTTTTTTTTTAAATCTGAAATTTTGAGAAAATTCTTTGTTTACCATCTAGTTGCTAAAATGGGGCTACGGGAGGGTTTTTTTTTTTTTTTTTTTTTTTTTTTTAAGGCATTTGGCTATGGGATCGATTTAGGTGTCATTTTCGAAGTATTTTTGGACGTAGAATCCATTTTTGGGGGTCCCCAAACGATCCGATTTCACTGTTGCGATCTATAGGGCTTTCATGGGCCTACAAATGGGATTTTTGAAGGATCCCAGGAGGTCAAATATTCTGCGAGTAAAAAAACAAAAAATTGTTGAAAAAAGAAAATTTAAAAAAAAATTGTTTTTAAAATTGTTTTCATTGACAGAATTACATTTTTGCACAAGTAGGTAACCTATATCAAAGAATAATAAACCCTTGTGTAAAATTAGCAGCGTTTTTACGAAGGCTATTTGGCTGGGCGGTGTAAGGTAAGATTTCAATGAATCTGTTGAAATTGAATCTGTGAATTGAGTCTGTTGAAACAAAAATATCCCACCCCCCGCCCACCCGGCACCGACCTGATACCCCGATGCCAGTTTCAGGGTCATAACAGAAATAATCCAGGGGTTTGAGGGGTGTCCCCCAGTACAACGGTTATTTATTAACACTTCCGGTGCTCAGATAAGCCAAATGGAGCTACTTTTTGGTGGTTTTGAGCTTTTCTCGAACTAGATAGATAGATAAATTCTGTAAATAAACTTCTGTTTTTTATACAGGATTAGCTTAAAATAAAATTAGAGAAAATAATACATCCTTGCAAAAAGAAGAAGTACATGCAGTGACTCATTAATGACAAATATATTCTTGTATATATATATACAAGAAGAGCTACAGCAGGAAGCAGTGTGAGAAAAGGAATGCAATCGCTATTGCCGCTATAAGGAAAAGAACTTCAAAACTACTAAAATGATAAGTAATTTCACGGAATTAAGAGATAAAGAAACAGCACAGCAGCAGACCAGATTGTCTGCGAACAAATCATTGTAGGGAGGATCAGGCCAATTCAATCCAAGGTCGGCCACCTGGAATCCGTCGGTGCAGAAACTAGTCATGCTTGAGCAGAAGTCTGGGATGCTTATGGGTTCTCTCTGAGATTTTGGTCGTTCTCTTTCAACGGGGAGGAAGGAGGTCTCTTCTTGGTACTGATCGCGCCATACCTACATAGAACTTAGCCTCTGTAGGTCCAGATGCTCTTCCCCCACGACTAACCGTGATCCTGTCAAGTAAGATTCAATGCCATATCCTTCAAATTTGCGGTAATCAAAGAGCTGCCTTCTGGTATTTCTCATCTCAGGAGTAAAATCGCGTTCAATAGAGAGCCCTTGAGTTTAGTTCTTACATTATGCACCTCATAAACCTTCTGAGAGGAAATGAATCTAACCAGTACAGGGCGAGGGGTTCCCTCAGGGTCACGGGAGCCAACTCTGGACAAAATCTACGTCGATGGATGAAAGGGACAGATCCAGCATTTCGTTAAAAAGTTGAAGCACTGTGGTAGGAACACTGCAGTCTCACCCTCCTAGGGGAGCCAAAAGGTCTAGCCTATGAATCATTAAATTATTCTTATGTGCTATCTGCTCTGTGGTATTGTAGGCGCCTCTGGACCTGGGAGGTAGCCTTTTGATTTTCTACACAGGCAGCCTCAACCTTGTCGATTTTCTGGTTAGTGTGGGTAACTGTGGCACCAATGGCATCCACTTTTGCCGTAAGTTCCTGTAGGAGGCGAATTTCTGTCGCATTTGAGCCCTCGACTTTCTTATTGCCCTTGCCCGGCATGTTGATAGAACGGGATCACGGAGATCGGTGACTCGACCGGAACATAAACAAAAGTCAACAGGTGGGCGATTTCGAAGCGTTACTGACACGAAGTACGCAGATGCTTACCCGCAACGCCTTTACGGATTCATCACACAAGTTATCCCATTGTGTATAGCATGAAAGAAACTTCCAGTAAGCAATGATATTATTATGATAATATAATCTTTTTCTAGGCTGATTAAAGTTTAATCAGACTAGGAAAACCGCGGAGCTTAAAATAATATTCTATTGTATATTAAAATATAAAGGCCAAATATTAGGTATATCATGTGGGTCATAATATGACATAATAATATTATGACATAATCTATATATATAAAAAATAATCAGTATTTTGTTGGTGATCGCATGACTTGAGAACGGCTGGACCGATTTGGCTAATTTTTTTTTTATAATGTTCGCAAAAGCACGATGTGCTACAACGTGGGTCTGAAACCCATCGATCATACGATGCATGTATGGGATGTGTGGGATGTATTGGATGGTGTATGGGATGTATGGGATGTGTGGGATGTATTGGATGGTGTATGGGATGTATGGGATGGTGTATGGGATGATGTATGGGATGTGTGGGATGTATGGGATGATGTATGGGATGTGTGGGATGTATGGGATGATGTATGGGATGTGCGGGATGTATGGGATGTATGGGATGTGTGGGATGTATGGGAGGGTGTATGGGATGATGTATGGGATGTGTGGGATGTATGGGACGGTGGATGGGATGTATGGGATGTGTGGGATGTATTGGATGGTGTATGGGATGTATGGGATGGTGTATGGGATGATGTATGGGATGTGTGGGATGATGTATGGGATGATGTATGGGATGTGTGGGATGTATGGGATGATGTGTGGGATGTATGGGATGATGTATGGGATGTGCGGGATGTATGGGATGTATGGGATGTGTGGGATGGTGTATGGGATGATGTATGGGATGTGTGGGATGTATGGGATGATGTGTGGGAGGTGTGGGATGTGTGGGATGTATGGGATGTGTGGGATGGTTTATGGGATGGTGTATGGGATGATGTATGGGATGTGTGGGATGTATGGGATGATGTGTGGGATGTATGGGATGATGTATGGGATGTATGGGATGTATGGGATGTATGGGATGTGTGGGATGTATGGGATGGTGTGTGGGAGGTGTGGGATGTGTGGGATGTATGGGATGTGTGGGATGTATGGGATGTGTGGGATGTATGGGATGTGTGGGATGTATGGGATGTGTGGGATGTATGGGATGATGTGTGGGATGTATGGGATGATGTATGGGATGTGTGGGATGATGTATGGGATGTGTGGGCTGCATATAATTGGTGATAGACGGGAATTTGATAATTCACTAGGAGAAACCAACTTGCGTTGTTACTTTGTTACTGTTTCTTAGTTCCTCTCGCTATAAAAATTAATCAGTATTTTGTTGCTGATCGCATAACTTGAGAAGGTTGGACCAATTTCAATAATTTTTTTAATAATGTTCGCAAAAGCTTAAGGAAGGTAATTATCTATCTTTTTTTTACGCGCGAATATTTTGTACGGTATGTAAGTTTCACGTTCTCGAGTTATGCGATCAGTTAACTCCTGATTATTATTGTTGTGTGGTTGCTACCTACGAACAGAATGATGATGTGATTGGAAAAACCCCTAACTTCGTATTGATGTATTGGATGTGCGGGATGTATGGGATGTATGGGATGTATGGGATGGTGTGTGAGATGTATGGGATGTGTGGGATGTATGGGATGATGTGTGGGATGTCTGGGATGATGTATGGGATGTGCGGGATGTATGGGATGTATGGGATGTATGGGCTAGCATGTGTGTCAGTTTGTGGTTTTGCAGTTTAACCGTAGAGTGCAGCGAAGCGCGCTGGGTCAGCTAGTATTATTATATTATTATTATGTTGGCTGAAGTTAAGCATTTTGTTCTCGTCGTTGAGCCCAAGAAATCAACAGCATCCCTCAGTGTCGACAGTGCTGCTCGGAGGAGGAGGAGTCATTTTCATTAAGAATCATCAATCTCGGTTTTGGTGGCAATTAGTGGAAAAGGGGGCGGGAAATCCTGCAGACTTGATGACTCTCGAAAGTGGGTTTATAGACAAATTAATTGTTCTGGGGATTTCTTGCGGTCAGGTTTTTACGGGAGCTCGTGCCATTAATCAAAACGTGAAAAAGGAGCCGGACAGTTGGGAAACGAACTTTCGTAATGAGTCGGGCGGAGTTCTTGTGCTGAGGCCGACTCAGATTAAACACGAGGTAACTTTCGACATCCGAGAAATACACCTACGGGGTTGGAACATCAAAACGCCCGAACGGCGTCGATGGGTTTGTGAGTGATTACTGTCAAGGGTTATGAGTGATTGCTCCACAAGTAATATGTACTATGGACGATCACTTGACACACTCATCAGATTGACTTTCGAGTTGAGTAACATCAAGGAAGCAGCTTCCAATCAATGGAAATTAACCCCAGCGGTTGTTGTTTATTTGTTTTTATTGTTTATTGGTGGTTGGTCATCAGTGGCTCAGAGGTTTTAGCGTTGGACTGCTGAGTCAAAAGTTGCTGGTTCGACCCCAGCAGCCGCTTCTTCCTTATACCTCTCGGAAGGAAATGGCAAACCACCGAGACTATCTTGCCCAGGAAAGGCTCTCACATTTGCTGTTCGGAGCGTTAAACAGTTGGTTCAACACGCTCAGCAGAAGTTAGTAGCAGGTTGCCAACGTTAGCGGGTATGGCACTCGAAGAAGAAGATTGTTTTATTAATTTAAAATACAGCGTTTCTTGTAACAATTTATGTATTTCCTCAGAATCATACAAAAAAAATTGATAAATATATAGTAGCAGTAAGAAAGGATGAAGGAGTTGACTGGACGTTAATTTATATAATGGAGGTTACAGCTGATAAATGGACGATATTATTACAGTGCAGTGTTCTGTTAATTAAGGTGAGCATTTGTAATAGCTGGCAATAATTCCCATTTCTAACGTCAATCTCGGCACCTACTTGAAGCATATCAGAGGCAGCCTGTAGTCTGGGTAGTTGATGTGACGCCGATAGGCCTCCTCCCCGTGACATTCGCAACAATGGCAACCCCGCTTTGTTCCCTCCGTACCTCGCCATTGTCCCGACCACAATGGTCAATTTCATTCACACCACAACTAATAATTAATTTGGTTTTGTTGTTCTGGTAGCTCTCCGAGCCGTGAGATAAGCGTTATTGGAGTGAGAGATAGGGCCGCTCCAAGCGGGAGATAACGTCAATCATAGGAAAGCCCTTCCCTCTCCCAACTCTGTCCCGATGCTGTCTGCAACCCCTTTGTTCCTCTGCTACCTTGATATCAATATTACTCTCTGAAATTATTACAAACGTCAGGCGAAGCAATAAGACTTATCAAATTCGAGTTGTGAATTACATGAGTTGCGAACAGTGAGACACCCCTTTATCGAAGTCACCCAGTTGAACAATAGATCACTATCAAGAGGTCGTCATTTTCTCACGTTATGACTAAAAGCATTGGGAAGGAATTTCAATAACCTATAACGTGGGATTTAATCTTGAAAGATCGCTCTATATCTCGATATCTTCTTGGAAAATTACAGTGCAAATCATCAAATTTTCTTTTCTGTCATAATTTGATTTACACAATAATTATGTAGATTAAATGAAATTTTAAAACCTTTGTATTTCAACATCAAGAGTAGGATTTTCAGACCACCAGGAAACGGATTTTTAGCCCCCAAGAACTGGATTTTCTTGATCAAGAATAACATTTTCAGAAACGGCCGATCAAAATGTTTGACCTTAGTCGTGAAAACATAAGTTGATGATTCTATGAATAATAATAATAAACCAAAACGATTATTTATTTGGAGCATCGCAGTTCAACCTAGCTGACTCCGGGAAATCACGGTAGGATAAGCATAATATTACATACTTAAAATATTATTATATTATAATAATATTTTAAGTATGTATAATAATATTATATAATTATATGTACTTAAAACCACTTTTGATCAATATTTTCACAATGATACATATATACTTCCGAGCTGATAGTCACAATACCATTGTTATTATAACAACGACGTTGCTTTTCATTGTTTAGTTGCTGTAACTAATACGAAGTTGTTATGCATTCAATTGTTGTCCTGACAAAGATTCATCATGAACACGGTAGTTTGTAACGCGAGGGTTTCGTTAGTTTGCTATTTAACTTTGTAAGACGTTGTTCACCTTTTCGTTCCTGCCGCCAGAGCGCTCTGAAACTCTTCCCGTGCACGGTTCCTATAGAAAAAACTCTGCAATCAAGCCATACAAGTCGCTTGATCTCGCCTTTCACTTGGGCTAGACTTTGGACCACCTCTTACCCCCAAGCGGGTGTGCGTGGGTTTCCCCGAGGAAACTCTGGATCTGGCGGAGGAATCCACGAACCCTTCATCTTCTCTGGCGATTGCCAGCCTGGACATTGGGAAGACAGATCCAATATTCTTGGGCTAAACCAGGGCTGAAGACGACCAGCACTCCTAAGGAATACCCTGCCTTATTTTGCGGCTCCTACCTCCAGCCGAGAAGCCCCCCCCCCCCCCCCCCCCCCATCAATGTCCATCATTGGAAATTTTAGTAAAATTTTAGAAACACCTCGACACATAGGCATATAAATTGTGCTCAAACCCCTTCTCGATTATCTTCTTTGGCTGCTTCTGCTGAACTGTGTCACTAGTCCAGGTGGGATCCGAATGAAAAAATGTAGTAAGCTTTTTCTGAAAGCAATATATATTATTCTTTTACACACGACCTGCACGGATTGAATTAAGAAGCATTGAAGCGGCACCTGAGGGCGAAACTGTAAGAAAAAACCTAAACTGCCAACCACCTTCCCAGCCAAGAAAACGCGTCTTCCCAAAATCATAACTTGTGTTTATTTTTGTGGACGTTCACCCCTCTCCGCTCCACACGTTTATTATTACCGCTAGCCGTCAGAGGGCGTGAGGTGTTAATCGATCAACTAAACACGAGGAGGGACAAGAAGCCTAAGAGCTATTAAGGTGACATTAGTTCTGAGCCTCCCTCCACATCCCCTCAGCTCTTGTGATTCCTTCCAAAACGACATTAGGGAATCGTACACGACCTCCCCACCAGTATACAAACATCCTTCCCGAACGGCCTATTTATAATGGGCTCATTAACTCGGGATGTGCTCCTGGCTCAAGTGTCAAACTCCGGCCACAGTTGTTAATCACTGGCGCAGTCGGTGTAGAACCCCTCTCTATTTCCGTTCGTATACTTTCTTGATTCCGCTGAGCTCTATCTCTTCTGTGTAATTGCCAAGATCGGGAGCGATTTTTAGAATGGCCCACCTTGTCCGGACCTGAATCATTCATGCTGAGAAATTTAATAAGTGGCCCGGCAGATCACAGAACGCCTCTTTGTCTTGTATTTCTGCTCTGGCATGTGCCAGAAATTATTCATTAAATTTGGTTGTTGGGGATCGTAAATTAAATTGGAAGTATCGAATGAAATATGTTGCAAGCACCAAAATCCATCCTGGTCTTCATATTGCTGTTACTGAAGTATCCGAATGTCAGTAATTATGAGAAACAGGTGTGCAACCACTTCGTTTCAAGAACCATTGAGCGTTTCGTGAAAATTGTTTTTTCGTCATGTACCTAATTGCGCGTCCACTCTATGCTGAATGAGGACAGTCGGGCTAAGCCGGGCGGCACACAGTGGGGCGAAACGGCGGGTTTTCGGGGAAAAAACCTGTAAAACCTCCATTACCTACACCTTTAAAAATCTTAAGAAGAAAAAAAAAAAAACGTGGTACTTGAGCCAATTTACACATTCGATGTAGTTCGTGGCAGTAGTCGTGGCAGTAGACCCACCAACTCATTATATCTCACTATAGTGAAATATATATATTTCAACTCCACTATGAGATACGAACCAGGGAGATACTATACAATGTCACCGATCGATTCTATTTTTTAGCGCAACCTTTTTCCAAAAAATGGAAAGGTGCGCTCACCTCCTCGACATGTATGTTTTTTTTTGTTTGTTTTTTTGTTTGTTTGTTTAAATTCTAAATATGATAGTGCCTGGGGTCAATACTTGATCCTACAGGTCAATTATAATGACCTATGGTGGGTCAATCGCAATAGACATAATAATATTATGTCATATCATAATATGTCATAATATTATTAGAAGATATTATAAAAACTAACCTTTTGTGCGTTCTTTCTTTGTGATTCATGTAGGTACGTAGGTATGTACCTGTTCACCATATTGATGGTGCCTATCTTTGCTATACAACTCTTTCTTCTTTTTTTGGTCCTCCCCTGTTGGGTTCTTTGTTACTCTATACCACTTTATTAATATTTTATTTACATTTTTAACTATCCCGAGGAAGTACGGGTTTCCTGCTAGTAAACTAGTAGCTACTTATTTACTACTATTTAATGAAAATAGGTCAATCTAGTAATACTGTCAGTCAGGGTGGTTGAATCGAATTCTGTTATACAAAAATAGCCGGATAAATTATTACCCGTTCTACAATACTTGTTACTGACAAATCCTGATAAAATCAGTCAATTTATCTGCAACGGTCCGAATTCGCACCGTTCAATAAAACCTCGCATAATTCGCGGAATTGAATTATCAACCCTGGCATTGTTGCGGCGACTCCTAAATCCGGTGAATTGGAATGAGTGGTCTGCGATCTTGTGAATGATCAAAGTTTCCGTCCATAAACCTCCAGCTACAGAGTAAACAACTTTATTGTTTGATAAAATTTATCAAACAATAAAGGTGTTTACTCTCGTTTATCTCGCTGAAAGCGACCGAATCGACCATATTTTGGCTTATTATATTCTTGGAATAATACACCTATGTGATCGCGACGGAGGTCGACGACTCGGATCGGCCTCAAAATTTGACATTATCCGTCTCAAAAGGTCTACATTCTAAATCCGAAATGTCCGTCCGCCGTCCCGTTTTCGGCAGTAGGATTGTTTGTTTTTTTTTTAATCTGAAATTTTGGCAAAATACTGTCTAGTTGTGCCCGCTAGGTTTTCAGCCCGATCGCTCAAACCCGTGGGGCGCTATGGGGCTAAAATGAGGCTACGGGAGGGGTTTATTGAAGGGTTTTGGCTATGGGATCGAGTTAGGTGTCGTTGTTTAAAGTATTTTGGGACACAGAACCCATTTTTGGGGGGCCCGAAAAGATCCGATTTCACCGTGAGAATTTATGGGGCTTTCATGGGGCTAAAAATGGGATTTTTGAAGGATCCCAGGAGAATTCCAAAAAAATTCTTCTTTATTGACAGAATTAAATTTTTGCACAAGTAACCTATATCAAAGAATAATAAACCCTTGTATAACATTTGCAGCGTTTTTCACTCCAAAATGAATCCTGCATCCAGAATTGCAACTGCCCAGCCAGAGCTGAGGTTGGTGGAGCTTTTTTCGAAAGCTTAGAAACCCGGAATTACTCGTTAAAATCACGACTAATTACTGTAGTAGTTATAAATATTTATAAATTGGTTGTTCAGCGCCCCATGAAGAACATTGTGTTTCAAACGAGTTGAAGGTTTTTAATTTTCATTAACATATTAGGAACACACTCAAAAAATTTCAAATTTCCATCTTCGAAATTGATTATACACCAATAATCCTAAGTTCGTGTTTAGGTATAAGTGATGAAACAAAGTGGTCATTCCACCATTCCAGTTCCTAGTATAATTGCCTATTTTCGAAGCCATTAAAACTGGCACAATGTACCCCCCACTCCAAGTTGAAAATATCATTCTTTCGGGAAAACGGCTTTAGGGGTGTATTCTACAACTATCCTAGATATATATTCGCCAAACTAATTTCTGAGGGTTTTCCGGCTTTGCCTCACTGTGCGGCATGCCGCGGCGCGTCGAATTCGAGAAACGTGGTAATTTATGACGTCCATACACGTGCGAACTCTTGAGGATTGTTCCAGGTCTGACGGCGTCTGTCGACAGAAGTTGGACAGCTGTCCGGACCGAAAATACTCGAGCTGTCGGTTTCCGTCCAACTGCTGTCAACCTAAGATCGGCCTGGAACAGCAGTTTCTAAACTCCGCACATCTCCGGCGATTTCTGTTAACAGTCCGTCAAACCTGGAACAAACCTTTGTTTTCGGCGGTCTTGGTTGGCTCTTGGTTGAGCAGGGAGGCAGAACGACACGTCCACATTAGAGTGGCTTTGCCACTCAGCAGTGGCGGATCCAGAGGGCCCCCCCCTCAACGAGAAAATATATGAGATTTAAAATTTTATAATCGCCTAAATTTGAAGAGAAGTACTCAACATAAATTTTATTAAATGTCTGTGTGTTGTGTGGGGTGGCTGCGCTGCGTTCATCACTGTGCCGAGAAGGTGTCAGGACGACAAGCGACAGGGGTATAGTGAATAGCGCGGAGTGAAAACGGCCAAAAATAAAGTTTGAGAACCGGAGAAACCCTGACCCTGGAATAGTGGCGAAATTGGTTGAAAATGATTGTGTAAAAATTTGTGGCCTAAATTCGCTCATCTTGAGGTGGCACAAATCGTTAAAAGTTATAGGTTTGCGTAAAAAATGAAAAAGCGCGAAAATTAAAGAATTTTATTATTTCTGACCAACAAATCGTGGTAAAATGGCTTGAAAAATCATTTTAAAAATAACTCATTGTTGTGGAGCATTATCCTGAGGTTGGTCACCACCATTGAAAAAATGACGATTTGTCTCAAATCGTGATTTGCTTCCGGGATTTTTTGCGGGTCCTTATAAACCCATCTCTATTGGTTTCACCGCAAACTGAAGTAGAGGCCTCGGTTACCAATTTTATGTGCCTCTCAACTGCCTGGGAATGGCACGTGCCATACCGTTCCGTACGGAACTGCAGCAATATCCATTTTGATGCCATTTTGGGCAATTTCCCCCAGCTCAACATCGCTTAAATTGATCGTAGATGGAGGTTCCTCTGTATTATCTTCAAATGAAACCACTTATAATATTCGTCAGCGTTGAAATCCAACTGAGGAACATCGAACTTTCGAATATCAGCAGTCCCTCCAAACCTTCTGGCATCCTGGATTCTCTGGACTGCGAGTTCACGAACGGGTACCTACCCTCTCATCGTGCAGCATTGCCAAGATGATGTTCTCTGGGTGAGAATTTTGATGTTGAGGCGCGCCCTTCTCTCTCCACTTGTCTCTCATATCGACGTTTTAGAATTTTCGTAGTATTTTTATCTACTCCCCCAATCATCATCATTCTTTCCTGCCTCTGATCAAAAACGCCCGTTCAGCAATGGGAACTTTTTGTTTGCACTCGCAAGGCTGGAAATCTACGCACTTGCAAAGGGCCACGTCAAAGTCATTTTGGCGTGTGCTACAAACGCCTTGATCTCCCCATTCCTCTCTGCTCTCAATTTCGGGATTTTTTGTAACTTTTTGTATTTTTGATGATAATTCTGTATCAAGCGACCAATTTCTTGTTCACTCACCACTGGTATCAAAGCTTTATCCACGGGGGGGGGGGGGGGGGGGGGGGTCGCCAGGAATACTTTTTTGGTTTGGGGGTATCTAGATACCCTGATCTAGATGATAGCTATCATTCAATCATTTTCCGCCCCCCCCCCCCCTCAGAAAAATCCTGGATCCGCCCTTGCCACTCAGCCTATGCTCGAAATGACGTCCATACTGTTTTGGCTTTTAGTAGGGCATCCAGGTACATCGTTAAAAAGTTGAGGCATTGGTTGCCTTTACGAGCGCAAAATTGGAATTTTCTAACTCGAAGCTACTAGCAAGTATTAGCTGATCAGCTTCTGAGAGAAAGGTACCTATGCTAATTGTATTTCTTCGAACAAGCCCGAGTCTACATGTGAACGAGTCAGGATCTGTAAGAAGTATTTCACGTTAGGGCCTAATTAAGCTCCTTTGGCTCAAGAAGTGGTAGATCAATCGGGAAAGTATCACGTTCAAAAAAGGAACACCAGTTTCCTAAGGTCTCTCGGTTCACTTACAAGGGGGCCCTTTGAAACCCATTGGGATCGACCATCTTGTGGCACCCTCGCCCTCACGTCTCTTCCACCGACCACCTTTTTAATGAGCGCCACCTCTGAGTTGCTCCCGCCTGCCCTGTAATTAATACGGCAAACCCCGGCCAATAAGGTCTCAACTCCTATTAGGTCTTAACAGCGACTCACCACACTTTTAGACCTGAGTCAAGCCTTCCCTTTTCTGGCACTGGTATTATCCATTTACAACATTTTAGTGCTTGAATTAAGTTTTAGAGGTCAACAGTGGTAGACGGAACGCTAAATAAGTTGAACCATATTTTCCCGTGTGCAGCACCTTTGAAACTCATGTTAGAAATGGAAGAGCTGCGTTATCTGCAGAGATGCCTCAGTTTTCAAAACAGTTCAACAAACAACCGAAACAGGTGCTTCCAGGTCAGAAAAGAACCTGCCGTAAATCGACTAGCCACGTCCTGACTTTTCAGCAACGCGATATCTGAAGCGGCATCAGAAGAGGCTGTTTTTTTGTAAATTGGCAAGACAATGATCTACATCCTCGGTCGCCCAACTATAAATCTCGAAGGAATCAGGTCGGCTACACCTGTTGCAAAGTTTGGAGCATTTGAAGTGCTTGAAACTGTACGAGGGAAAAAAGGGAAATAATTGGCGGAAAGCTGGAAATGGTTTTGATCCCCTTAATGCCGCCCTAAACACCTTGTTATCACACTAAGTGTAATAAAAGTCTTTTATGGTATCTGAAGTAATTTAGAGCTTTTTCAAAATGAATCCGCCGACCAAGAACCCATTTTCAAAAACCTCCAAAAGTTACCATCCGGCCAACTCAATACGCCCGGACTTGTGATGTCCGCAAACGCGTTGTAAACCATGTTTTGAGCAATTTTTCATCAAAACCGATGTAAGTCCGCTGAACAGGACCCCGGAAGCAATTTTTACCAAACGCTCAAAAGTCGGTCAATTTGTTGAACCTCTCAGGTGATAATTGACCTGAAAAAATTTTACATATTTGACGGTCGGTTTCGGCCAGACAGCTTAACCAAATTGAGTCGACAGGGGACTCATTCGACGCAGAATTCTGTCCTCTTAAAAAATGATTGCATAACTGGTTTTTTCGGACGGTTCGTTCTGGGTAAAAGTAGCAACAACAAAAAGTATCAAAAATGCAGTTTTTTACGGACCAAATGTCGAGCTCACCTTCAACGATGGTACAAGCTGAGATTCCTCACATTTGGGTCCAATAGGAGCGATCAAAACCATTTCCAGCTTTCCGCACTGAGAGAAAAAAAGGACCTATTCAAGGTTATTTTTCGATTTTTTCTAGGTTAAATGCTGCCAACCTAGAATTTTTTTGGTTTTCATTCTAGGGTGGAACAATTTAGTCTAGGTTGAATATAATTTAACCTAGATTGAAAATTTTGGTGAAGTTACCTTCCTAAAAATGCAAACAACCAAGATTTAAAATACGCCACCCCCACACTTTAGTTCTAGGTTAAGTTCACGGTGTGTACCGCCGCCTCCATCCATTTACAGTCTAGGTTAAAAACATTAATGTCTTGGTTGTCTCACCCTGGTAGTCAATGTTTTTCACTTTCATAGACGGTTGATTTACCCTAAAACAAAAACGTTCTCACCCCACCTCAAACAATTTACAGCCATGGCGCGTTAACCTAGAACCCTTTTTTCTCTAGGTTGTGTCCCTTTATTTACGAGGTTGTTTCAATTACTATCTCTGTTGTTCCAGTTAAATTTCTAGGTAGCTTCCTATTCTTTTCAGGTTGGTTCTAATAAATTACTAGGTGGTCCACTTTTCTTTCTAGGTTTGCTCCACTTCCATTGCAGGTTGTTTCTATCAACTTCAACTATCTTTTTGGGTTGTCTCTGTTTCCAACTCAGTACAAAAATTTGAATGTGACGTCATAATATGACTGCACATAGTGACAGAAATTAGATGATTAGAAAATTGAAAAAAGATTTGGCCTCAACCCCACCTGCTAAATAGCAGGGGTGCCAAGACAACGAGAATTAAAGCCCACCGCCTACAGTGGCGCTCTCCCCGGCCGCTTAGCGTACTGTAGAAACAACCTGGAATTTATTGAATGAATTACAATCACTGTTGTTTAAACCTAAAACTATTTGTAGTACTACGGTAGTTTTAACCGAGACTGAAAGTCTAACATTTTCTTCTAGGTTGTTACCTAAAGTAGCAATCTCGCCTTTTAAATCTCTCGGTTGTTTTCAGTTGTACAACCGAGACTTTAATGGAGGGGAATTATATCAAATCAAATCAAATCAAATAAACTTTATTGCACACGGGATTCGCATCCCATAAATTGTACATCAAATAACATTTTTTTTTTTACATTGGTGTTACTTATATTGAATTAAGAACAAAATCAGAAAACTAAATGAGAAAATTATCAACAGAATGAGAAAATGAAGAATGAATGAAAATGAATTAAATGATGGTGGGGGGGGGGGGGGGGGGGGGTGGATGTATTAGCACGGGGTCTTATTGAAGCTTCAAAAATCTTTTTGCTGCCTCTCTAAACGGACCGAGGATGGCGAGGGAGCGCACCGAAATGGGTAGGCCGTTCCAGATCCTAGCCCCAACGACAGGGAATGACTGGCCATAGAAGCGCGACGCGTGAGTCGGCACACGGATGGCACACGATCTGTGGGACAGCGGATGGGAGAAAAAGTCGCTCAGGTAAGATGGTGTAGAGCCGCGGAACATCCTGAAAAGAGACAGCAGATGTCTCAGCCGGAAATACTGGAACAGTTCCAGGCCCAAAATCCTGTCCCTGAATTCAGACACATGGTCTCTCGGCCGCAGGTCAAAGGCGTACCGCACGCAAGCATTGAACGCAATCCCAAGACGTCCTCTCATTGAAGCCTCAAGGGAACATGCGTAAACCGTATCACAGTACAGGAAAAACGGAGCCAGCAGGGCCACCACCAACCGCCTCTTCAAGACCAATGGTGTGTATCCCGACGTCCTCCGCAGAGAGTGAAGACCTCCGTAGACTCTGCCACACACACGACGAACATGCTCCCTCCAGGAAAGAGTGGTGTCAAAAACTACACCCAAGTTCCGCACGGTCCTCGAGAACGGCACAGTCACCCCTCCAACCAAAATAGGAGGTACAGCGTCAACATTCAGCTCCTTCTTGTTATAGATTATAGCCTGGGTCTTAGTTGGGTTCAGTCGTATTCTGTTCTGCATTGCCTATATTGCTATATGGAAGGTCAAATCATTCAATTCTAGGTTACCCCACTTAAAAGTCAAAGGTAGGTATGTGAACTTCACATTTGGTCTAGGTTGACACTTTTTTATTCCAGGTTGTGGTTAGAGGGCGGGTAATAACGGGTTAGGTTGTTTCTATATGGGTCTAGGTTGTATTAATATTTTTCGATGTTACTTTAACCTGGACCTATTTTTTTCTAGGTTGAATCAATTGATTCTAGGTGGTTTCAATTTCTTTTCGAGGTTATTTTGGATTTAATCTAGCCACTAAAAAAATCTTTTCTCTCAGTGCGCCAATTTAGTAGCCAATTGTCATGGAGTCCATGACAAGCGACGTTTTGATTATTCGAGTAGGTATACATTGACGAGACTAATAAAAAGTGGAATAAAATTATCCTGCGTTCAAGTCCAACTTCTTTCTCTTTGATTTCCCTAATGAGTGGACGTGGAAGTGATGCAACAAATACATCCATCTGTTCTGTTGACATCGTAATAGAACAGGCGGTTGGAGCCGGCGTGTGTGGGCATCACGAATCCTGGCCAGGTCTCAACTCGGTTGCACGGTACATCTACTCCTAATTACCTACTGGGGGAGAGAAAAAAAAAGAGGTTTTAAGAGCGGAATCGAGCGAGGACTCGGATCCCGGATCGCTCGACAACACGGTAATCTACGTTGTAATATTGGCGTGACACCGTCGTGTAGTTCGGGGCCCACCTACGGCGTCATTCAATCTCCCGTTTACATCTCTTTCGAGATGGGCTTTTTTTTTGCGTCTAGTGATATCAACGCTGTTTCTTTCAAGTCATTATAAACTCTTCTTCCAGGCCACTAATGTGCAGTTGTGCGGCGGTTTCATTCAACGGGGCGTTATTCACGACTCATGGTGACGGAAAATCTCTCGCAGGCCGTAAAAACGAGGCCTATTGAATGGCCGTAACGGATACAGAGTGATTCATGCCCCACTGTTTTACTGCAGCGCACAAATTTCACAAAAATACCGAAAACAGAAAAAGTGTATATTTTAATTTACTATTTATTTCTATAAATAATTTACCATTTACTGCTGTTTATTATTCATTATTTGATATGATATATCAAATATTAATGATTGATATATTATTGATATAATATATCAATAATTATCCTTATTTCTATATTATATAAATATAAATAATTATTACTCTCGCCAACAAAAAAAAAAAAAATGGTTTGCTGAGGAGATAAGGGTTGGTGTTGGAGTTTTTCTTTGTGTTGAATCCAAATCTGAAACCCGTTTTTCCCTATCAGGTCTAGTTTTTGAGGTATATCTAATTGGACGAGAAATCACATATAAAGAACTCCGGTTACCTTATGATAAAACTTTCGACATTCAGTCGTCATCAGTATCTGGCCAGGTAAATATACCTATTTTCTAGCTACGTTAGAGTGTTAAAAATAGCACTTCAAAAGTCCCGATTAATTTTACCTAATAAAACATTGGAGGTTGAAAGTGAAAAATTAATTGGAATTTTTGAAGTGCTATTTTTAACACTCTAACGTAGCTAGAAAATAGGTATATGAGCTATATCTTAAAAACTACACCTGATAGCGAAAAACGGGTTTCAGATTTGGATTCAGCACACTGAAAAACCCCAACACCAACTCATTTCTCCTCGACACCAAATAACACCTTTCTCTTTGCTGGCCAGTGTTTTTATTCTGTAAAATTTGATTCGGGCAATAAAAAATCATTCAGAAAAAAATAGAAATTTGGAAAATGTATACCCGTAAGGCGTTTGTAGAGATAATATGCTCCAAAAACGCTGCAAATTTTACACAACGGTTTATTACTCTGGTGTAAATTGAGCAAACTTGATTTTATTTCAATGAAATGTTTTTAAATTAAAAATGAATGAAAAAAAACTGTATTTTTACTCGAAAAATGGATTTTTTGTCCAAAACTTATCGAAAAATGATTTTTGACCTTCTGGCATCATTCAAAAGACCCATTTGTAGCACCATGAAAGCCCCTTAGATTCCCCGCGGTGATATCGGATGGATCTGTGACCCGCAAAAATAGATTATCCGTCATAAAATAGTTCGGAAACGACACCCCATTCGACTCCATGGCCAAAAAGCCTCGTGTAGCCCCTTTTTAGCCCCATTAAGGTGTTGTCGAATGTGCCTGGAACCCCCAAAACTCTTCGAAACCCCAATCAAAAGCCCCATGTGCAGTCCATAGATGCCCGTGACGTGGCTGGATGGGTCTGAAACCCGCATAAAGTGATTCCATGAGCAAAACTACTTCGAAAACGTCACCTCATTCGATCTCCTGGCCAAAGTCCTTCAAAAGCCTAATTTGAAGCCCCACAGGAGCACCATAGATCCTCACGGATGGGTTCTACGAAGAAAAAAAAAAAAACACTTCGAATACGACCCTCCACTCGCCCCCTCCCTTAAAACCCTCAATTACCTCTCCTGTAGAAGTTTTTTTAGCCTCCCGGGTTTGAACGAGTGGACTAAAAACCTGCGGACTCAACTAGAAGAGAAACCGAGTGTATTGTCAAAATTGTTAGAAAAATTACTGCCGCGTTCTGTGGGGGCTAAAAGGGGCTACGCGAGGATTCAGTGCTGCGAATGCGCAAAAAGTAACCCCAACCCACTTGGAATTATTTCAACCTCAAGTCAAACTTTCGAAGGAAACCAGGAAAGTCATCTTCAGTTGTAAAATAACAATCACAAAAATGCTCTAGTGCACAGCAAACCAACTCATTTGCTTGACAATAACAACTTTCCCGGTTCTCATTAACCACATTGGTCGCCTTGAACTGAATATGCCATCCCTGCTAGTGTCTCGAAGGAACGCTACCCGAATCCACGATCAGATGTCAAAATATTCCCAGCTGCGCCCAAGAAGGTGCTCGGGAATTCTGAAGAAGACCAATTTTTCAAAAACTAGCTCCGAGGGTTTCATAATTAATCATTAGCACCTAATAAATGGGGACCTAATTACGTTGTTTGGGAAGGTCGTGCAATTACCGGGCATTCTCGAATAGGGAAACTACTCTCTGGTTTCACGCCTTAAATCCTCGATAATTGGCAGAAAAGAACGGAGCAATAATATTGTTATTGGGGGAAAAGAAGGACTCCATTAGTTCCTGTACAGCTCGTTACAGAAGATGATTTGTTAGTGTAGGTCATGTGGTGGCCATGTGTTTTTTGGTTTCTTGGTCTCTCCCTCATCCCAAGTTGGCTGAATCTGCCACCTCTTGGAGGGTTCTGGAGTGTCAACACGTGTACGCACGTCGGTCCTGAACCGCAGCGAACCTGTACTTGTCACAATAATGTCAAGGGTGGTCGTCGTGGGTGGGCTGTTCGCTGTTCCTCAACAAAATCTGCTGTTTGAACATATTATTCTTCATAATCATTGGTTAATGAATTGATAAATTATATTAATTTATTCTTCATAATTAGGTCTCTGAGTGATATGCTCGATAAAATCAACAAATATGCACGAAAACATGTGTTTTATGCTCAATAGATATGTTCGAAAAACCCATTCTATGCTCTTAAATATGCTCGAAAAACGCAGTTTAAATCTACAGAAAGGAAAATGAAACGAAAATTCTACAACTTATGAGGCTATAAATGGGGTTTTGAAGGACTTGGGCCAGAAAGTCAAATCACGTGTCATTTTCGAAGTAATTTTGGACGTAAACTCAATTTATTGGGGGCTCAAACCCATCCAGTACACCGTGGGGCTCTGCGGAGCTAAAAAAGAGCAACGAGAAGGTTTTAAGATCTTTGGCGATGGTGTCGAGGGGGGTGTCGTTTTCATAGTATGTTTGGACGTAGAGGCCATAATATGTGGCGGTTGCAGACCAATAGGACCTCACCGTGTGTGGGGCAACAGTCGTCGCTTTTGAAGGATGTCATGAGGTCGAATGAAGCTTCGTTTTCTCAGTAAGTTTGGGCATAGAATTCATCGTTTTTATGGATTTGTATGGGTATCTTATCTGTGCACAGGTATACATTTTGTGAATTTATAATTTTTGGTTCATTATTACCTACCCCTTGAAATGGTGACGGAGTTCGACGACTCCGATCGGCCTCAAAATTTTACATTATCCGTTTCAAAAGCGATTCTAAAACCGAAATGTCCGTCCGCCGTCCGGGCCGTTATGGGCAGTAGGAATATTTTTTAAAATCTGAAATTTTGACAGAATACTTGGTTTACCGACTAGTTGTGCCCGCTAGGTTTTCAGCCCGATCCCTCAAACCCGTGGGGCGCTATGGGGCTGAAATGGGGCTACGGGAGGGGTTTATTGAAGGGTTTTGGCTATGGGATCGAGTTAGGTGTCGTTTTTTAAAGTATTTTGGGACATAGAACCCATTTTTGGGGGGCCCAGAACGATCCGATTTCACCGTGAGAATCTATGGGGCTTTCATGGAGCTACAAATGGTTTTTTTTGAGAATCTGAGAAGGTCAAATATTTTCCGAGTAAAAAAAAAAAGTGACAGAATTCATTTTCACACAGGTAACCTATATCAAAGAATAATAAACCCTTGTGTAAAGTTTTGACTAACCACGGTCATTCTGCCTTATATCGAAAATTAGTCGAGTCCTCAATTAAATCCAAAATAAGTAGGTAGGTATTTAAATCCTTAAATTAAGTCCAAAATCGCTATTTCCTAGTACCCAAGTCCGCTTTAAGTAGTATAAGAGGCCGCTTTTTGGTCTTTATGCGGTGTAAAAATTAAATTTACATTTTATGTATCTAAACGCAAAATTATTGGAAAGGGAGTGTTTAGTACGTGAGTGACATAAAATGCATCTTTTTCCGAATTCATCTGGATTTAACACTGCATTTTCAAACTCGAATTTCCCACTAATTCAGAAAACACCCCTCGATCAACGTGTTTCTAACAATAATCGAGTCCAAATTTTGGGGAACTTTGATGAAAAAAAAAAAACTATTTAGACGAAACCCGTTAGAGTATGCATTCATAATATATTATGCGGTTTTTCTGCAGACCGACGTTTTATGCATTTATATGCTCGATAAATTTAATTTCTGTTGGCCCCAGAGAGGTGAAAATACTACCAAAAGGATTTCCTTCAATGTTTACTATCTCTTCTTTGCCATATCCGTAATCGGGCGTTGACGACCTCTCGCTACTAACTTCTGTTGAGCGTGTTGACCAGCTACAGAAGTAGTAGGGACCTACTGAATGTTTACTATACAGGAAAAAATATGCTAATCCGAGCTATATTCATAATTAACGGTTAATGAATTTATCATAATATGATATATTATGTATATTAATAATAATTATTCAATTATTGATTTGCTTATGATTTATCATAATATGATATATTATGTATATTAATAATAATTATTCAATTATTGAATTGCTTACTTAAATATCAAACAGCGTGTATTTGTACATAATTTATCGTTATTTTAATGTGAATGGTTTCAAAGCTACTGACAGACTCATCCCGACCGCAATGAACATTAAGAACAGGTAAATCATGTTAGGGAGCCGTTCCGCCGACCAGAAACATTTCAGCAACGCCAAGTTTGTGGTCACATCAAACACTCGGGAAATGTTCATTAATAATCCGAAGGAACGGGGTTTCCATAATTAGGGTCCCTCGATATCAACCTTCTCCAACTCGAGTGGCTTTCTGTTAATAGCTCCTAATCACTTGCGGTATGCGCCCCAGTTGATCATAGAGACCGGCTTTGCTCCCCAATGCCGTCCTTCCGCTCGGAAGATAACCGTGAAACCGCAGTCCTTTCCTGACGGGCTGGGGAAACCCTGGAAGTAATCTACAGAAAGGGCAGATTTCTCAGTAGCCCCTAAAACCCTCAAGACAAATATCCAGAAACAGGCTGTAATCTTGGTCCTCTAAAGAGACCTCTCGCCCTTTGATAAGATAAGTCGTAGGGCGAAGATAAGTAAGTGACAATTACCAAGTGGAATTATAGTAGTTTGCTTGCTGTTGCGTAAGATTGTAGGTCATGCTCCTTCGCCTAATCATGGTTATTTAAGCCAATTTTCAACAAATAGGTGAAGTATGGATTAATTCACATTCATAAGCAAAGCATGTTGTGAGTTTATTAACAACCTTATTTATAAAATTTATCATTTACTTTTTACATTTTGATTTAATTAAAATGTGCCCAACTCTGAACGACACGTTGTCGAGTTTCTCAACTCTTTTATCCCGTTCCGCATGCCTTCCCATAAATTAAAATTAAAAGTCGGCGCAATCATCATGCTTTTAAGAAACTTCTACCTCAAGAAGGCTACGTAATGAATCGAATCAATTGGTATGTATCCAAGCTGACCAAGAATCTATTGGCATGCCAAGTTCTAAATAGTTCTTCTGTTGGCACTTCAATTTTAATAACCTGTATTGACTTGACATCGCATACCCCTGACATGCCACTCATTTTACGTTGACCATTTCCTGCTTGGGATTGCAATGATTAAATCCCAGGGCCAACCATTAGATAATGTCGGACTTGTTTTTCAGTGAAGCTGCTGGCTGACAAACCTGCCTGGCTGAAAAACCCCCCAAAAACCCCCACATGGAAAAATAAAGCCCATAAAAAACCCCCAAGACAGAAAAAATTTCTGTACCTCTATCAATTCGAGGCTCATTAAGCTCAAGTAAGGAATTTTGGAATAACCAAGTGTGCCGTACATCAATCAGTGGCCGCAGAATGTGTGTTGCTTGATGCGCGGCTTCAAAATGCTGCTGTTACGCTTGGGTTTGCTATTCCTAATAATCAAGCTTTGTTGTGAGTTGTCGGAAATGTTTGTAACCCTCGTAAATCGGTTCTGCATCCAAAATTACCATCAAAACGACACCATACTTCTCTTCATAGCTGAAGCATTTCAAAAACCTGGCAAATTGCCCCTTAAACCGCTCCTGTCTCGTCTAAACCCGCAGACCTTAGAGGCGAATGCTCTCCCCAATCTTGACCTTTCAGACTCCTTCCAGATGGTTCAGTAGTAAGTGATGGTGTGGAGCACAGACCTTGCAGCTGCTCTCGTATGTGTATGGAGTGGAGTCGTTACATAACACATCAGGCGTCTCACTTGTGTAAAATTGGTTTTGTACATAACTTGGCAGTTACTTGCTACTGTAGCTGTTGTTATGAACTCGATGCCGCCTCATTACAATATTCTGTTAACTAAGTCTTGTGATCTTATTGTGAAGTAACATGGTTTCTTTTTGTAGCGTTAGGAGTTTCTTCCTTCATAAGTTTAAGTTGCGAGTTCTCAATGTTGTCAAGAAATATAGACTAAACTCCCTTATCAGATTATTCAGGAATCGACCGATATTGCCTTGCGAATTGCAAGCGGCTGAATGGTGGAAATCCAGTAGCCGGGCCCTGCAAGTTCGCGTGTTTGGGAGACATTGGGAAACGCAGAACAAGTGAGACCACTACTGGGGCCTTTTCAAACACGATGAATGTTTCCTCCTGATAAATTATCCGAACAACAAATCTGATAGAGGCCTCGGTAGGCCAGAAGGAGGCAGCGGCTGGAAGCACGGTAATTGTCAGTGTAACCTGGTGGCTTGTAACCTTTCCTAATCTCCCCCCATCCCTCCCAGTCACAGGGGACTAATGAACCCTCTCGCTCTCCTCCTCTATATTCCTAAAGGCCTAGATCGTACTTATATATTCCAATTACTGCTTGGACACACACGCTACCCGATCTGATAGCTTCATTAGCTCTTCTCAGAACTAAACCAATTAAATACTCCCATGTGGGAGCCCAGTTCAAACAAATTAATTATTTATGTGATTTAATTAAGAGGTGATTTTCTGGAGTCGTTTTTGTTGTGGGGGCGACTCTTTTCTCCCCCAGTTGGCCTGTAAAAGATAGCCTACAGGCGTGAAAGATTTATTTTAGAAACATCGGCATTGTCACTTGGAAACCTCGCTCGACGTCCGGTAGAAATTCCCTTCCTCGGTCGAATTGGTTCTCAGCTCTCCTTGAAATCACTTTCCGACCAGTATGACGAGCCTGTCACAATCGCCTTAATGGGGCTCACGAGTGAATGTCGCACCCAAAAATAAGTTGAGCTCAAATAATTTCGCGTTATTTGTAATTGACTGAGCACACTACGAACATACCTAAGAATTTACTGGAGGAAAGATGAACAACTCGAATGAAGAAACTAGGAAAACGAACTCCTCGTTTGACCACGCCCACTTGCCTCAACAGATTAGGCTTTTAGGGTTTTCGCTAGAAGTAATTGTATGGGCCAGGAGCAGGAATGGCATAAGTAAATTGCTTTTCAAAGGCCGAGACCCGCCCAATGAAAAACAAATTTCTTCGGAAAAAATCACCCAACCGTCGCACGGGGTTTTATTACCCCGTTTTCTCGTAATGGGAGTTGCTAAAAAAAAAAAGGCCGCATTTCCTTCGCCATATTTCAGCTAAGGTTTCTAGTCATAAATGGTTGCTTTTCTAAAACAGTTATTAGCCATTTGTGGGATTGACTGGAAAGCTCATTTCGCCCTTAAGTTTAACCAATAAGTTTCGAAGCCGTCAAAGCATCCTTGATTTTGTCAACCACGGTGATGGTCACTTTTAACATGCACAACGATGGATTTCTGAATATTTTTCATTGAATTTGCCACATTTTTCGATTTTTGTTACCTCTACAAATTTATTGATGACTTGAAATTTCTTGGGACCATTCATATTATGAGTATTTTGGGACGAAAAACGATTCATTATTTATCATAATAAAGGTTTTATTCAGTTTTGAAGTTAAAAACTCGTTTTTCTCAGACTGCAGCTTTCTTGACTTAGATGGTTTTTTCCCTGTAGGTACCCTTCAATTATTGTTGTTGTTGTTGTTGTTGTTGTAATTTTCATGTTGTTCCCAATTCTGCTAGATCCGACAATGACAATTGACAATTATGACTGTCATAATTGTAATTATTATTGAGTAAAAGAGTTCTGGTCGATTAAAAAGAACGTACGTGACGTCACGTACGCCCTTCTGGTTTGACGGCTAGTTTCCCACCAAAGACACCAGAGTGCAGATCGATTTTTCATTTTGACATTTTATGTCTTTGCTTTGGCACATAAACTCAAAAATCGTCACAAAAACTGTTGACGAAAATTGTCCCGGTTGTGTTTTGATGATTTTCACGTACGACCAAGCCGTTTCTAGTGAAATGGGGGGGGGGGGGGGGTGATGGTGGTGGGGACTAAAGACATAAAATGTCCCAATGTGTTGCAGACTCGTATGCAAGCGTGTTGGGTTTTTTTATTTATTATTATTATTTTTTTTTTTTTCTTGGTGAATGGCACTAGTGACATTGGTGCAGCGCGTAAATGGCCGCGTACGCTTTGTTGTGAATGTGATCGTGTATTGTAAACTTGATTTTATGTGTTTTAACCTCAGAGACCAATCCTTAAGTTTTTAATTTTTTTTAATGGTGGCCAGCTTGGCAAATCGTCGACCAATGGGAGCTGATCGCTGGTCTCTACCAAACATACAAATTGTGATTTTTCCTTATTCACCTGACAGTACTGTCATCTACTCTGTAATAATTACAGAGCTACAATTATTGTAGCTTTAAATGTTGTAAATAGGTACTATCGTGTTGTTCCCAATATTGATAGGTTTACAGGAGTGTTCGGCCCCCCGCCATCACAACATCCTGTCAACTGTTACCGCCACTATTTTTTGACCACTTTTGGAGCAACTGATGCCCCACATGGAGCACATTTTTTGATGGTTTCAGATTTTTCTTGTCATCTACTCGCCAAAACTGATTTTTGGTATTTTTTCGAATTTAAAAAGAAAAGTTTAAATACCTGTTTTCAGCACTTTTGGAGCTTAGATGCACCACGTGGTGCAACGTTTTGATGGTTTCAAAATTTTCTCAAACTATGCTCGCCGAGCTGAATTTGTCGAGACCAATTTAAAAATTTTCCGACATCTTGAAGTGCCTTAGAATTTAGATAACATCTAAATTCTAAGGCACTTCAAGAGATGTCGGATTGTGTATCCTCCTCTGTCATCCTCCTCGGGTTGGAGCTCCAATATACGAGTAGTAGGAAAATGCTATTTCAGTCGAAGTAGTCTTATGTCCACAATAGAATAAAAATATATATATATATAGTAGTATGTATAATAAAATAATATTGTTGTTATTATTTTATTTGTCGTGAAAATAGACAACTTCGTCTGAAATCTTTTTTTTTTTTTTTTCAAACCTCATTTCAAATTTGAATTTTATTTCAATTTTTTTTTTTCAAAAATCATTTCAACATTAACTTTTAATAAGAATAATGAACAATAACCCCTTCGTATTCTCCTTGTCTTCTCGGGGTTCTTACGTTTCGAATTCAGTGTTTCAAGTTGGAACTTTTGAAACTGATGTCCCCCTACATTCGCTTCAGGAACGCTCGCGAATCCGGGATGAGATGCACAAGGACGTCTGAACATCTGGCTATCTCGGGCATCAATCGTGGGATAGACAACGAACCCACAAGCCCCAACTTGGATTTCAGCCGCAATCGCGTCTTCGTCGTTTTTCCTTCTCCGCTTCGACGTGAATGCATCCAACAAATTGGGACCAATAAAATAAGCGCATTGTCTGTCGTGAGATTGTCTTCGTTGTCTAGCTGTTCTCACCGAGTCGGTTTCTTGGGGTTTTCAACGTTTGAAAAAGTCTGGTTTCATTCCTCCAAGTCACGATTTGCATCCAGAAAAAAAACACTGCCGGGCACAAATCCCCATCATGAATCACGTCATAATCACTGCTCTTGGCAAAAGGCCCTTGATGATCCCATGGGGATTATAAGAGCCATAAATCAATTTCTGCGTTTATTGATCACTGGGAGTTAATTATTTTTTCAACCCCTTTGAGATTTGAATTTCGTGATCACGTCACCCCCAACCAACAGGGGATTACCCTTCAGGAATTGAGTTATTGAAAGGGACGTATAGAATTGATAAGCTCTCTTAAAACAATAGCCCCCCAACACTCTCGATGTATCTGCCATCGGGGCTGAAATTACGATGTTGAAAATCGGTTAAAAACCCCAGTGTGTGGCAGGAGGGGAAAAAAGGTTCGGAAGTGTCAGGTGGAACCGAGTTATGAAAAAGGTTTACGACGGTGAGTCCCTCCGGGCGGATGACGGTTTTATCGAGAGGTTTAGCGCCAGTTAATCGGGCCAGAGAGGTCTCCAGTCGATTTATGATTTATATCAGGTTATGGGGCCCGTTGGCAGCGATTGCTTAATTGGTGTTGGAAATCGACTGTTGGGCGGGTTTTGACGGTGGGGCGGATGCTCAGAGATGGAAATTCCGGTACAACGCCGTCTGTGGGACACTTTCAACTAGGTGTCAACCACGCCAAACAACTGATTGGAAGATCAAAAAATGTTTTTTTTTGATTTTTTAACATAGTTCAGGTTTTTACGGGGGTAATCTAGTTGAAAAGCTTGACCATAAAATCCCCCCAGCCCCGGCCTGCCACTGATGTTAGAGTTGAGGGGATTCATCCCCACCACCTACCACCCAACGAGGCGCTCAACACCCCACCCTTCTACATCGTTCTCGAGACGGCTCCCACTTGGTTCATCATTGAATATCGTTCTTTTGAGTGTTGTGTTGATAAGTCAGTAGTAAGAGAATCTTCGTTCTGGGACAGATTTGACCTTGACCTGACCTTGACCCCCCTCCACGTGACCTTCACGTGACTATCACGTGACTATCACGTGACCTCCACGTGACTTCAGTCACGTACGCCCCCTCCCCCCCCCCCCCCCCTTCGCTACCCCAACCACCGCCACCCAACCCTACCGCCACCCACCCCTACTGCCACCCAACCCTACCGCCACCCACCCCTATCGGCACCCACACCTACTGCCACCCACCCCTACTGCCACCCACCCCTACTGCTACCCACACCTACTGCCACCCACCCCTACTGCTACCCACCCCTACTGCCACCCACCTCTACTGCTACCCCCACCACCGCCACCCCCACCTACTGCTACCCACCCCTACTGCCTCCCACCCCTACTGCCACCCACCCCTACCGGTACCCACCCCTACTGCCACCCACCCCTACCGGCACCCACACCTACTGCCACCCACCCCTACTGCCACCCACCCCTACTGCTACCCACCCCTACTGCCACCCACCCCTACCGGTACCCACCTCTACTGCTACCCCCACCACCGCCACCCCCATCTACTGCTACCCACCCCTACTGCCTCCCACCCCTACTGCTACCCACCCCTACTGCCACCCACCTCTACTGCTACCCCCACCACCGCCACCCCCACCTACTGCTACCCACCCCTACTGCCACCCACCCCTACTGCCACCCACCCCTACTGCTACCCACCCCTACTGCCACCCACCCCTACCGGTACCCACCTCTACTGCTACCCCCACCACCGCCACCCACCCCTACTGCCACCCACCCCTACCGGCACCCACACCTACTGCCACCCACCCCTACTGCTACCCACCCCTACTGCCACCCACCTCTACTGCTACCCCCACCACCGCCACCCCCACCTACTGCTACCCACCCCTACTGCCTCCCACCCCTACTGCCACCCACCCCTACCGGTACCCACCCCTACTGCCACCCACCCCTACCGGCACCCACACCTACTGCCACCCACCCCTACTGCCACCCACCCCTACTGCTACCCACCCCTACTGCCACCCACCCCTACCGGTACCCACCTCTACTGCTACCCCCACCACCGCCACCCCCATCTACTGCTACCCACCCCTACTGCCTCCCACCCCTACTGCCACCCACCCCTACCGGCACCCACCTCTAGTGCTACCCCCACCACCGCCACCCACCCCTCCCCCTCTGCCACCTCCCTCCCACCGACCACCACCACCTCCCCCCTCCCACCTATCACCACCACCTCCCTCCCTCCCTCCCCCTACCTCCACCACCTCCCTCCCTCCCTCCCCCTACCTCCACCACCTCCCTCCCTCTACCACCACCACCTCCCTCCCCCTACCACCACCACCACCCTCCTCACCCCCCCCCCCCCCCCCGCCACCCCATCAGCTGCTTGTGCATGTAAAATCCTGTCCTCCTCTTTCATATCCTTACACGTCTGTCCTTGCATGTCTATGCATGTTCAACCCTGCTCAATTCCTCTGCTGTTTCATGACATCATAAGAGCAGGTCCCAACAGGTTCTCTCACCCTATCCTCCCCCAATAGCTGCTTGTGCATGTGCAAACCTGTCCTCCTCCTTCATGTTCATACACGTCTTGCATGTCTATGCCTATTCCACCCTGTGTACAGGTCTCAACAGGTTCTCCCACCCTTCCACATAACCAATGGGACGAACGTCAGTGAGTACCTTACCAGGGACTCGAATAAAATATTATTGTGTGAATTATCGTCCGAGACGAGGATTCAAAAATCTTGTATTGGTATCAAACTGCGATTAGTTATTAGTTTCAACACGTTTTGGACAGTAGGAATTTTTACAAAATTTGAAATCTTAACAAAATTGGCTTTTACTAGTAGGACCTACTAAGTAGGTATCTACCCTACGAGGTTGTCAGTAAACTCGCTCAGACCCGGGAGGCACTATGATGTTGAACAAAGGGGCTTTTTAAAAAGATTTGGACCCACAATAATTAGCTGTTGTTCTCAATGTAGGTCGGTAGAACGTAGTAGACCTACTTTTGGATGTAGTATGCATTTTTAGCGCAAACTTTCCCTTAAAAAATGGAAAGGTGCGCTCATCTTTTCGACATTTTTGTTTTTTGTGTGTATACATAACAGTTTCACGCCCGAACGGTTGAACAGACTTTTATGGGGGTGGTCTCATTGTGATCAGCGAGTTCTGAGGGTGGTTATAGGCTATCAAAATCACCTCCGTCGTCGACGATTCGTCCGATCCCCGACGGCATAGTTGATCGTTAGATATCTAGTGTGTCAAGTTACGAATTCTTAGTTACGTTTTTTGGTTTCATAGTAGGTAACAGAAAGGTTCCGCTCTTCAATTCAATTGATAGCTTGTTTTATATGTCACACAACCAGTTGTGCGACCTTGCGGCTTCTGAAGGATGCCAGTAGGATGAGGTGTCGTTTTCAAAGTAATTTTTTACTCCCCATTTTTGTATTTTGGAGCCCCACACTGGTTAAATACTGTAGGTACTGCATCGCTCGTTTGTAAGTTTCAACACTTTTGGATTCTACATATTGAGTAGGTTGAACGCTCCTACGCCCCATCAAAGAATCCAACGATACTTTGTAGTAGGATTTGGAACAATCGTCAATGAGTTTCCACACCAGGGATTCCATCTGTGGTTTGTCCTAGGGGGTATGCACAAACGTCAATGAGTATCCTACATCGGGCTCTTCCAAACATTTTCGGCCGACCTCACAATTTATCATCATTGATGTTTAGAATTTATCGTTTGTCACGCCCAAACGGCTCAGTGTGCACATTAAAACCTGGCTTTGCCAACCCCCCGCCCAAGACTGAATGTTCATCTCTAATTATTTTTTTATCACTTTATTAATTCAAACAATTAATGCCATAGTTTTATTTCTCATTTTCCTTCATTATTTCGATATTTGCTAGGAATAGGGTTTGAGTCAAAGACGACACAATTTCTCAAATAATAGACTTCTTTATTTCATAAATAATTTTATACGAAAATGATCTCGTGTCTTCCACGATGATATCCTTGATAAATGATGCCGACTCGATTGGCGACGGGATTTTGATTGTATTGTTCAATTTCTTGACTGGTGAGTGCGGCGACGAATCTTCGGGGTAGGTAAATTGTCGGTGGGTAGGGCGTTGAGCGAGAATTTCCTGCGATACGGTTGGTGATGTGTGCGATGAGAATCGGCGTTTTTTTACTGACGATAATTTCAAATTTGTCGATATCGTAGGCGATTCCGACTTGAAGATCAGATAATAGGCCGATGCCTTTCCAGGCATTGTTGAATGTATTCAATTGATGGGCCAGATTCAACTGAAACGAACGAGGAGGGTGATTAATTCGCGATTCAAATTCCATTTAGGGTAACACAGTTAGGTAACTAGGTAGGTAGGTAGGTACTTACATATTGTAAATTGTAGGTATTAGGAGAATTCGATCTCGTGTCTTCCGCCCAACAAACCTCGATAGACGAGGTTGACTGACCACTTCTGCTGGCCATTATATTCTTCAATTTCGTCGTCACTTATTGCAAAATTGAAGCGTGACGGAAGAAAAACTTGGATGGAATCCTCTCCCGAAATTGTCACTCTTGCGACGATAGTTGCTCCAAATTTAGTATGGATTCTTTTCAGTTCCAAAATCTCGTAAATTTCGCCCACTTTTAACGTCGAAATTCGTTGAATTGCCGCCGCCTGTCGATTGGCACGGTTCAATTGTTGGGCGAAAATGTAATGACTCATCTACGAACAACAAAACAGGGGTTAGTTAGTTCTCACGAAATTTAAATTGGGACTTTTAGTTGTATCTATACCTATAGGTAGTAGTAGTTTGAAAATAATTACTTACTTACTGTGTAAATGATAATTGGCGTAGCAACTTCGGGAGGTGTTCACTGCTCGAGTGACTAGCGAGGACTGAGCTCGCGTGTCCATGCAGGAAGCCTGCATATTCTTGTTCAATCCTGCTCACGACCCTAGACTTCAATGACGTCACAGGTCAGGTTTTGACAGGCGCCTCAGCCCCCACCACCAAACAACTGTTCGTTCATGTTCAACCCTGCTCACGCTCCAAGACTTCAGTGACGTCACAAGCGCCTGACTCTACAGGCGCCTCCACCTCCCCTCCCTTTTTGTATGTGACGTCGCATGAGCATGTTCAAACATGAACACATCATGTTGTGACGTCACAGATCAGGTTTCAACAGGCGCCTCTCACGTGGTGAGTTCTGATTGGTCCATCGACAGGTCACGTGACTTAGGCCACGCCCCTCTCTCGTAATGGTGAGTTCTGATTGGTCCATCGACAGGTCACGTGACTTCTCCCCCCCCCCCCCCCCCCACCCCCACCCCCCTCCACCAGTTTTGCATACGTCACACGAGCATGTTCAAACATGAACACAGCATGTTGTGACGTCATAGATCAGGTTTTGACAGGCGCCTCGGCCAGAGTGGTGGTTTTATAAAGCAATTTTAGAATAAGAGTGACCTCCTACTCCGGAGTGACATTGTTTTAAAAATATTAAATTTGGAAGTATATTTGATTGAAAGGGATCGCGAGAACGGCAATGTAACCACAAACAATAAACTGATAATATATCTGTAATTTATTTCACATTAGTTTCAACTCGTTTTTCGATTTTCCTCATCACTTAACCCAATTTTTAAACCAATCTTCGTTGATTTCGACAATTTTTAGGAAAATCAACCACTGAAATGAGCAATTTCATAATTTGGTGTACTTTTCAGACCACTCTTAACAATTTGAACTACTTTTTCAATAATTTTACGATCAATTTTTCACCAATATACACTGTGTGAATACATTTTAGACAATCTTGATACAGCCACCAACGTTTAGAACAACATTTCAACAACTTTCCCAAATTTTAACCACTTTTACGACAAAAATAAATAATTTAGAAGACTTTTTACACAATCTTGTGCATTTTCAACAACTTTTTCCATAGTATCAGTAGATTTAGACAGCTCACTTTAACAATTTGGCCTACTTTTTCGACAACTATTGACAGCTTGGACTACTTCTTCGCCAAATTTTGGCAATTAGATCGTATCCTAATCAATTTTAACTAGCTCTTGAACAACCAAAGTCAGTGGTGACCGCATTTAGAAGATCAAATCCTTATTATTAGTTTGATGAAGGTTTGTGTAATGAGATCAATCTACAGTTTAATACAAACAATTTTATTTCTAATAACTCTTCATGAAACACACCTAGGTAATGAGTGAGAAGTGATTGATACATCTTGATAAATGAATCTTGCACTTGTTATTCTTGCGATGTTGACAATCAGTTTTCCTATTCTTCTTTCACCGCTTCATTGACACAACTGGAACGTAGAAAAGACATTTATTTTATCCCAATATAAAATTTTCTTAATCGCATTTAAAAATATGTCGATAATTACCTTTTTTTTTTCGTAACTTCCTTCCTCTTCTTCAATTTGAAATAAGCATCTATCTTAGTAAAAAAAGCCCTACCACCGCGACAAGGTGTAGATGCAACGGTAGGGGTCGGGTGTTGGAGTAAAATACTCCAACACCACAGCGCCAACACCTTCAACTCGATAATCGTAACCTGTAACTGCCTACATAAAATCCATCAATTTTCCTCTCTCGTGATTAACTGTTGCATACAGAGTTTGCAAGACTTGCAAGACAGACCCAGCTCTATGAGCCCGACCTGTCCCCCAAATATGCACTGAGTTTATCGTCCCAACCTCACTACTAATGCCCCCTTGAGGACTTTTCGGATACTTGGAAGGGACATATTATTCTCCTCAAAATCATTTTTTATAACTGTCGTTGTCAATTGAGGGTTCTTCTTCTTTGAAATTTCTTCGATCTTCTTTTCATGTTGACTTGTTGTTTCTTCTTATTTAAGATGTTTGGTGACTTTCAAGTTGGCGTGAATTTACGGTTTCTATAATAACTTTGCACTAGATGACGACCCATACTGTTGTTTATCGCAAGCTATCGATATTACGATGGAATCTATACTTGTACAGTCCCATCCTCACTACTAATGCCCCCTTGAGGACTTTTCGGATTCTTGGAAGGGACTCCATAGGTGAATTCTCAATAAAATAATTTGTAGAGTTAAAATGACTAGAATTTGTATAATTAAAAGGACTAGAATTTGTAGAGTTAAAAAGACTCCACCCCACCAGCACTTGTTTTACAGTCCCAACCTCACTACTAATGCCCCCTTGAGGACTTTTCGGATACTTGGAAGGGACTCAATATGTGAATTCTCAGTAAAATAATTTTTAGAGTTAAAAAGACTAGAATTTGTAGAATTAAAAGGGCTAGAATTTGTAGAGTTAAAAAGACTAGAATTGATAGAATTAAAAAGACTGGAATTGATAGAATTAAAAAAAGACTAGAATTTAAAAAGAGTTAAAAAATTATTCATCCCGCAGGAAAGCATGATTTAAAGCTAGCGTGTGCACGTTATCACCCATTATATGTCTTTTGTCATCGAATGGGGAGAGCGAAACTTTATTGAGAGCGATACTAAAAAGGTTATGTTTTTTCGAACGAATACTTGTGCAAATATCGCGTCTAATCTTTAGCTCACCGTGCTCATCACGCTCGTGTCGTAGGCAATTAACATAGTCTTGAAATGTGATTTTCTTTAAAACGACGCTACGCTGGATACCTTTTACTTTTTTGAATTTATCATTTTCAGCTGGGTTATCAGTGTGAATTTCGAGGGCATACATTTTAGGGCGAAGGCCAACAAAGCGTTTTATGGGTTTACCCGCCACCTCGTCTTTAAATTTTCCCAATTCCTTTTTGTTAACGTTTGAATGTAAAAAGTGGTTTGGCGGGTAGTTGGAGGTATCCAGGTGCGTGTTTTTCATGTAGCCCGTTCATGTCTGCATAAAAATCGTTGGTAATAATTTGCATAATAAAACTGTCTGTATCCATGTACAGAAGATTCAATTTATCTCCTGGATACATGGGCTTCATGACCCCATACATGTAATCATACATTAAAATTTTTGAAAGGTCAAGCACAGCTTGACCGATAAAAATAGGTTTGTCGAATAAAACTTGGGTCTTGCCCATTTGAATGGCTAAAAGGTTTTCATCTAAAATGTCGACATCTTTAAAATTTGATTTTGCTATAAGTTTTTCAGCTTGTCGATAGTTGGTGACCAGTCTAATATCTTTTCGGTTTCGGATTTGTTCGCACGTTTTCCCATATATGGCATTATTATAAAGTTTAAATAGGTCTTTTTCAAAGTCGTTTTTAGCTGATTTACGGAGATTATTATTGAATTCAATGTAAGATTTTAGAAAGTTAGTTTGTTTGAATTTAATGGCGCGGTTGATTTTAATCGGATTTGCTGGAGATATCAGGCCGTATGTCTCCGCTTGCTTTAGGGCCATATAATGGGAAATGTAGTTATTTCGGGGACCCAGATGTGCCACCAGCTTGTTATTGACTTCTGGCAATTTTTCGGGGAAGAATGGTAAATCGTTATGTTCGTCGTGCAAATTATCTGGGTATTCCATGTTAATGTCTAGTAAATATCCGTATGGGTCGTCTTCATTTAGGCTTGCGAGTGGTGGCACATCTTTTGGGTCAACCCATTCGAACTCACCGATTGGAAGGGGCTTGGTCATGACGGTGGCATATAGAGCGTTACAATCCTGGTAGGTTAAAAAACTGGTGGGCTTCGCGGGGTCATAGCCAGGGATCAGGGGGTTATTAGCTTCTGCATAACGTTTTGAAACTTGACAAAGTCCACCCCTGATCCCATTTTCGAACATTAAAAGCATATCGTAATTGGTTAATAAATTTATTTCAACTTTTGTCACGCGAAGCATAGCGCACCAGGTCATTTGAGGAGTTGTATAAAATTGGGCAGGATCTAATTTGTGGGAATTTAAGGTTGTGTTTCTAAAACTTTCTACTACTTCTGCTAGGAGGAGGGTGTCTATTTTATTATAAAAATCGTGGTACTGCCCTAGGGTTTCAAAGTTGAAGGTGCGCCAGACATTTTGGGCTCTCTGGTATTCAAGATCGGAAATGCCATCGTGGCGAAGACGGCTGTAAAAAGCCTCTCTAGGAGGTAACTGATTTTCATTAAAACGCGCAAGAGAATCCATGTATTCGTAAGGGTAGACACCTTTTTGTTTCGCCAGATCCAACTGCCCGGGATCGGTAAAATATTTGGATAAAATCGGGAATTCCGTCAAGTTTGAAACCAAACTATCCAAACTGGACGGTAAAAATCTAAAAGAGTCTAAAAATCTGATTCTAAAACGTTTATTGATATATTTACTAAAACTAATGTATTTTTCCGAATTGGACGCTAAAACTTCAATGGGTTGTTCGTTAAAATTAAGTTTGGGAATTAAAAACTGTGCATCGTAAGATGACAGGTTGTGGAAAAATACTGGTAAAAAGTTGGGTTTTTTAAAATTTAAATTACAAGATTGGTGAGCCGCACCGCGGTACTCACCTAAAATATGACAATGATCCCGGACTTTTGGATCTGCTGAGGTGAATACCCTATCGCATAAATAACAAAGAGTTGAATTATTAAAATTTTGAATTTGTTCCTGGGACAATGGATGCATTGGTAAATTTCTTTTATAAATTTTGGAGACTTCCCAAGCTATTGAATTTAAATGTAAAAGTAATTTTTCTACGACGTCTTCGCCACGATATTCAAATAAAATTTTGTCGTTAAAATGTTGAGAAATTTCGGAATATTTTGGATCTATTTGAAGGTAAGCGCAAGCGGAAATTGGAATATGTTTATTGTAAGGTTCTAGATAAGATTTTTGGGGATTTGGTGAACATGAATCAATTTTGGGAAGGAGAGCCTCAAAATCGGCATAAACTACGAATGGCACCTTCAAAACTTTTTGTACTTCATTAAATTTAATAATGTTATTTTCTTCGGTGGGCATTTTAACCGCTACCGGGGCGTTTTTATTGCAAAGATTTTCGTGAGTTTTTAGTTCCCCGGTTAGCGGATCTGATTTTTTATACCACAAACACCATTTGCAAATGTTTTCTATTCTGCGGCAATTTTTAGTTATTTGGAAGTGAACTAATTTATTAAAATCTTTAATCCAAACGTAATGGCGTTTTTCTCCTTCCTCCAGCAGAAGTAGGTCCCTATGATCCTGCAACTCTACTCGAACCGGTTTTATAGGATAAACTATTGCCTCATCATTGAGTGCAAATACGGCGATTGAAATATTATTTTTCTTTTCAAATTGTTTAATATCATGCAGGGAGGTAGGAAAATTGATGCCGGTAAAGTCGTAATTGTGTTGTAAGTTATCATAATTTCCTATTCTGTTTTGATCTCGAGGAACTAATTTAGCTAAAATTGCGTATTTAAAACACCTTTCACCGTCACTAGGAACATCTACGCAGGCCTTTCGATTTTTAATTTTGAGCGGTATCGCTATGTTAGTACCTCCGCGTAGTGGTGAATATTTGCAAATTTTGAGCCGAAGGCCTAAAATTGTCGACACTGACCACCCACTACCTTTAGTTTCTAATTCGTTTAATTCGTTATTCAATTTTGTAAACATGTTATCGAGGAGGATTTCTAAAGAGTCAGAAGTAAATAAAATTTCAAAAGTAGTTTTTAAATTCCCTTCCATCTGGTCACCAACTATATTTTCTAACATACAATCTAAAAAGAAGCTGAATTTAATGGGGCCATGAAGTCTAAGGGAATTATTAATTAAATTAGTTAGTTTTTGTCTAATGCTGTCTAAAAATGACGGTAAATCGCAAGCAAAATCTGATTGGATAAAATAGGAGGCGATACGATTAGAAAAAGCGGTTAAATAAGGTAAAATTTGATCATCGTTGGGAGGGAGAGCTAAAAGTTGCCCAACGTTAGGTTCAGCTCTATTATTGTTGGGAACATTCTGACAATATTTAATGTGAGCAGAGTATAACGTCGCCGTCCTATAGAACCCCCCACAGCTTGGACATAAAAATTCATTCTTACAGTTACTTTCATGAAGATTTTTTTCTAAATCATTATTAAAAACTTGAGCGCATTTTGCGCACGTATTAATTTTATGAATAAGTTCGTGGCGAGCTCTAAGCTGTGGGGAGTTAAAATTTCGACCACAATATGAGCAGACATGATCGGCTACATCGTCAAATTGACCGTCAACCCATTCTAGGGGAGGTCGTGCTGGTGGGGGAGAGGAGAGGCGTCGTCTTTTCGGCGATTGACTAGGTATTTCAATATTGTTAAAGTATTCGTCGTTGGAATCATTCAAGTAAGGACACCTCTCCTCGTGTCTAATCAATGAATTTAAGCATCCAAATTGCTTCCTGCAGAAACTGCATACGTTGGCGTTGGATGCCATTTTCAAGGGGGAAAAAATAAATAAATGAAAAAAATAAATTAATTAAAGAAAAAATAAATGAAAAAAATAAATTAAAGAAAAAAATAAATAAATGAAAACAGAAAAGAAAACTAACTCCTTCGAAGTAAGAAAAAGAAAAAAAAAGGAAAAACAGAAAATAAATGAACTACTTCTTCGCTTTGAGAAAAAACAAGAAAGAAAAAAAAAAAAAAACTTTTTTGAACAGAAAATAAATGAACTACTTCTTCGCTTTGAGAAAAAAAGAAAGAAAAAAAAAACTTTTTGAACAGAAAATAACTACTTCTTCGCTTTGAAAATAAATAAAGATTTTTTTGAACGAAAATTAACTACCTACTCTGAACAGAAAACGAAAATGAAGAAAACGAAAAATTATTAACTTCTGAAACAATCCTAACCTAAATGAACGACCTAACCTACCTAAATCTAATGAAACCCTAAACTAACCTACCTAAATGTACAGAAAAACCTAAGCTAACCTACCTAATTCTAAAGAAACCTAATCTAAGCTAACCTAAGGAAAACCTAAACTAACCTACCTAATTCTAAAGAAAACCTAATCTAATCTAACCTAATGGATACCTAAATGAAAAATAAGAAAATGAAAAAACAAAAAATGGGTAAATTGCAAAAAATAAATAAATAAATTGAACGGAAAAAAGGGATGGGATGATGGAAAATGGCAGAATGATGATATCACGGCGGAAAAGAATAATATGGAGAGGAAAAAAAGATGAATAAATGAGGTACGAACGGGCTACGATGTTGACGGTTTGAAGGTTCAACGCAGACTGAGGCAGAGGCAGGGCGGGCTCCCAGGTACCTGCCGCTCGCCAGACGCGCCTGCCGAAACCTGATAGGACGCGCCTGCCGAAACCTGAATTGGCGCGCCTGCCGAAACCTGATTTGGCGCGTCTGCTAAAACCTGAATTTGGTGTTCGTCTGGAAAGGGGGGTACACACCTGGCCTTCTAGGAAATCTAAGATAGGTACCTATATTAGAAAATCTAGATAGGTAGGTACCTATCATTGTATGAAATTAAAAATTAAAAATATAAGTCCTAAAAACTATACAAACAGTAGGTACCTAGGTAAAAAATAAAAAACAATAAAATAATTAAAACAAAAGAAAAGAAAGGGGAAAAAATTACCTAAAAAAATAATAATCAATAAATAAAAGTAACAATTAAAATTAGAGTAAAAAATACATTTAAAATTAAATGTAATAAAATAAATAACAATTAAAATAGGAAAATAAAAAAAATGATGAATAAAAATTAAAACAGAAAAATTCGAATAAATAATACCTAGGGTGAAAATATAGATGAAAAAATAAATTAAAAAATTTGTTTTCACCGACACAGTTTGGTTCCTTATATCTAGGGATAAAACTCGTGCCCTGCACTTATCAACAACCAGTGTTGATAACTTATATCTAAGGTTAAAACTCGTTGCCCACCCGATCAACAACCAGTGTTGATAGTCTTTATAAAGACTGTTCCAGTGGTTGAGGCGGTGGGAATCGAACCCCCAACCCCCAGCACGTGAGTCAGGTATGCTAACCACTCACCTACCGAGGGTCCCACAAGAGAAGGAGGTAACTTGCCCCTCATAGCTCTCCTGTGAACAGGTTTGAACATGCACGTGTGACGTCATGAAAAAACTGGTGAGGGGGCGTGGCCTAAGTCACGTGACCTGTCGATGGACCAATCAGAACTCACCAATATGTGAGAGGGGCGTGGCCAAAGTCACGTGACCTGTCGATGGACCAATCAGAACTCACCACGTGAGAGGTGCCTGTCAAAACCTGATCTGTGACGTCATTGAAGTCTATGATTGTGAGCAGGATTGAACATGAATGAACAGCTGTTGGGTGGTGGGGGCTGAGGCGCTTGTGACGTCATTGAAGTCTTGGAGCGTGAGCAGGATTGAACGTGAATATGCAGGCTGCGCCTGCGCGGACAGGAGTGGGGGTAGGCAAAGATGCTGGAGAGCTCATTCCTCGCCAGTCACTCGAGCAGTGAACGTCTTCTCCCGAACCTGCTGCGCTACTCACCGTTATCACAGTAAGTAAGTAATTACTTTTCAAACTAATACCTACAACTAGTAGTCCCAATTTAAATTTCGTGAAAACTAACTGTCCCGTTTTGTTGTTGTTCCTAGATGAGCCATTACCTGTTTGCCCAACAATTGAACCGTGCCAATCGACAGGCTGCGGCAATTCATCGAATTTCGACGTTGAAAGTTGGCGAAATTTATGAGGTTTTGGAACTGAAAAGAATAAAAACTAAATTCGGACCAACTATCGTCGCAAGAGTGACAATTTCGGGAGAAGATTCCACCCAAGTTTTTCTTCCGTCACGCTTCAATTTTGCAATAAGTGACGACGAAATTGAAGAATATAATGGCCAGCAGAAGTGGTCAGTCAACCTCGTCTATCGAGGTTTGTTGGGCGGAAGACACGAGATCGATTTCTCCTAATACCTACAATTTACAATATGTAAGTACCTACCCACTTACCCAACTGTGTTACGTAAAATGAAATTTGGATCGCGAATTAATCACCCTCCTCGTTCGTTTCAGTTGAATCTGGCCCATCAATTGAATACATTCAACAATGCCTGGAAAGGCATCGGCCTATTATCTGATCTTCAAGTCGGAATCGCCTACGATATCGACAAATTTGAAATTATCATCAGCAAAAAAACGCCGATTCTCATCGCACACATCACCAACCGTCTCGCCCGAAGATTCGTCGCCGCTCTCACGAGTCAAGAAATTGAACAATACAATCAAAATCCCGTCGCCAATCGAGTCGGCATCATCTACCAAGGATATCATCGTGGAAGACACGAGATAATTTTCATTTAAAATTATCTATATTGTTAAACATTTATGAAATAAAGAAGAAGCTGCGTTAATGTGAAAAATTTCGTAATCATTGACTCAACCCCTATTCCTAGCAAATATCGAAATAATGGAGGAAAATGAGAAATAAAACTATGGAATTAATTGTTTAAATTAATAAAGTGATAGAAAAATAATTAGAGATGAACATTCACCCCTGGGCAGGGGGGGGGGGGGGGGGGGTTTGGCAAAGCCAGGTTTTAATATGCACATTGAGCCGTTTGGGCGTGAAAAACGATAAAGTCTAAACATCAATGATGATAAATTGTGAGGTCGGCCGAAAATGTTTGGAAGAGCCCGATGTAGGATACTCATTGACGTTTGTGCATACCCCCCTAGGACAAACCACAGATGGAATCCCTGGTGTGGAAACTCATTGACGATTGTTCCAAATCCTACTACAAAGTATCGTTGGATTCTTTGATGGGGCGTAGGAGCGTTCAACCTACTCAATATGTAGAATCCAAAAGTGTTGAAACTTACAAACGAGCGATGCAGTACCTACAGTATTTAACCAGTGTGGGGCTCCAAAATACAAAAATGGGGAGTAAAAAATTACTTTGAAAACGACACCTCATCCTACTGGCATCCTTCAGAAGCCGCAAGGTCGCACAACTGGTTGTGTGACATAATCAAATCAAATCAAATCAAATCAAAACTTTTATTTGCCAGAAACACAGAATGTATGGGCAATGGTCAAATACATACAGGAAAAAAACAAGAAAAAAACTGATTAACTTAACCTAGCTATAACAAAACAAAATACAGGCACACTACATGGACCAACTTAACCTAGCTATAACACAACAAAATACAGGCACACTACATGGACCAATTTACGGCGTCAGCAAAGAACTCATCAAAGCTGTAAGGAGCAAGCCTGATGAGGTAACCCTTGATACGGGCCCCGAACGCACCAGCTGGAGCATCCCGGATATCTGCTGGGAGAGCGTTAAAAAATTTGAGCCCCCACCAGGTGGTGCAATTCCGGGAAGTAGTTAGGCGATGAAAGGGGAGTATGAGTTTGCTTTTGCCACGTGTGGAGTATTGATGGTCGGGCCTGAGGAATTTATCAAAGTTCCTCCTCACATAATTTAAGCCTTCAAGGATGTAAATAGCTGGGATAGTGAGAATTTTGAGCTCGACAAATGCTGGTCTACAATCCTCGCGATAGCGAATACCAGCCACGACCCGTACAGCTTTTCTCTGAGATGCAAAAACAATGGAAGATGCGGGGGAGTGTCCCCAACAGAGAATTGCATAGACAGCTCTGCTATGAAAACAAGCATGATAAGCTGCGAGGACAGCAGGCTTTGTCAATCTTTCAGAGAGACGCCTCAATAAAAAGGTGTAGCTATTGAGAGTTGAAACGAGGCGAGTACAATGGGACCTCCAGTCAAGCCTTGGGTCAAGGGAGACGCCAAGGAATCTTACGTCAGCCAGATTATTGTCGAGACTCGACAAATCTCTCAACCCAAACCTCATAATGCTGGTCTTATCACAATTTACTGAGAGTTGGTTTACTGAGAACCAATTTGTGACAGCTTCAAGAGAAGCAACTTCGATTTCGCAGAGAGTAGAACATGATTTGCTTCTCATGACCAAAGATGTATCATCAGCAAAAAGAATGGGAATTGCTGAAGAATTCAGAAGGCATGCCGGGAGATCATTGATAAAAATTAGAAATAAAATTGGGCCGAGGACTGAGCCTTGTGGGACTCCATAGTTGATTGGCAAGAACTGGGATAAACCTCCGCCATGGCGAACAGCCTGTATTCTGCCGGATAGATAGCTTTCTACCAAAGACAGGGCGCCACGGGAGAAGTTATACTTGTGGAGCTTTTCGACCAGTATTCTATGGCAGATGCAGTCGAAACATTTCGCGACATCCACCAAAGTCGCGGAAGCGAATTCTCCGTCCTCGAAAGCAGATGCCACCAAATCAGTGAGGCTTTGAATTGCGTCCCTTGTGGAACGACCCTTACGGAAACCAAATTGTGAATCATTAAACAAATTATGCTTTTCAAAATAATCGTTAAGGTCGGATTTTAGTAATTTTTCGAAAACCTTGGACAAAGCAGGAAGTTTTGATATGGGTCGATGATTGGAAAGTGAATTTGGTTCACCTTTTTTAAATAATGGGACCACCTCGGCGACCTTGAGAGCCGATGGGAAAACCCGTGCACATATAAAACAATCCATCAATGGAATTGACTTGAAGAGCGCAACCTTTCTGTTACTACGAAACCAAAAGCGTACCTACGAATTCGTAACTTGACACACTAGGTATCTAACGACCAACTATCGGACGAATCGTCGACGACGGAGGTGATTTTGATAGCCTATAACCACCCCCAGAACTCGCTGATCACAATGAGACCGCCCCCATAAAAGTCTGTTCAGCCGTTCGGGCGTATGGCTGTGATACACAAACACACATACATGTCGAAGAGATGAGCGCCCCTATCCATTTTTTGAGGGAAAGGTTGCGCTAAAAATGCATACTACGTCCAAAAGTACCGACCTACATTGAGAACAACACCTAATTATTGTGGATCAAAATCTTTTAAAAAGCCCCTTTGTTCAACATCATAGTGCCTCCCGGGTTTGAGCGAGTTTACTGGCAACCTCGTAGGGTACCTAGGTACCTACTTAGTAGATACCTAGTAGGTCCTAATAGTAAATGGAGAGCCAATTTTGTCTAGATTTCAAATTTAAAAAAAAAATTTCCTACTGTCCGAAACGTGTTGAAACTAATAACTAATCGCAGTTTGATATCAATAACAGGATTTTTGAATCCTCGTCTCGGATGATTATTCACACAATAATACTTGGTTCGAGTCCCTGGTAAGGTACTCACTGACGTTCGTCCCATTGGATGTGTGGGAGGGTGGGAGAACCTGTTGAGACCTGCACATAGGGTTGAACAGGCATATGCAAGCAAGGACAGGCGTGTATGGACATGAAAGAGGAGGACAGGTTTGTTCATGCACAGGCAGCAGGGTTGGAGGGTGGAAGGGGTGGGGGTAGTAGGGGTGGGTAGTAGGGTGGGGGTGGAGGGGGGTGGGGGAGGGGGGTGGGGAGTGGAGGGAGGTGGTGGTGGAGGGGGAGGGGAGGTGGAGAGGGAGGGCGGTGGAGAGGGAGGGGTGGTGGAGAGGGAGGGAGGGGGAGGGAGGTGGTGGTGGTGGTGGGGAGGGGAGGGAGGTGGTGGGGGGGATGGGGAGTGAGGTGGTGGGGAGGGGAGGGAGGTGGCGGTGGAGGGGGAGGGGGAGGGGAGGTGCTGGTGGGGTGAGGGGAAGTGAGGTGGTGGGGGAGGGGAGGGAGGTGGTGGTGGGGGAGGGGTGGTCGTGAGGGAGGGAGGGGGAGGGGAGGTGGTGATGGAGGGAGGGGGTGGGAGGGGGAGGGAGGTGGTGGGGGGGGGGAGGTGGTGATGGAGGGAGGGGGTGGGAGGGGGAGGGAGGTGGTGGGGGGGGGGGGGGGGGAGGTGGTGATGGAGGGAGGTGGTGGGGGTCAAGGTCAGGGGTCAAAGGTCAAGGTTGTGCCAGAACGAAGATTCTCTTACTACTTAAGTCATATAACAATACATGTGGGTGATTCTACAAAAAACGGCCAATCCGGCTTTTGGGATAGCCATAAACATTTCTACGGGCTTCCCTAAACTCTTGATTTTTATGGTTAGGAAAATACCTACCTCTACTTTTCGGAATGACTTGTCGGCAGATACTTTGAGATGCACATGTAATTGATTAATTATGGGCGGGTCGGATCCTTGTAAATCAGCATTTGAATAACATGTACCATGTTTCCTTGCTATGATCCTTGATGAATACCTACTGAGAGAATCCGGGGGTCAGTGGGCGTCTCCCATTTAGGTCATATATTGTTATATAATAATATTATACATATTATGTAACAGTTATGTTATAAAAATCCAGCCTACATGGTGCGTGTACGGCATCTTTTATTTTTATTTTTTATTTTTTTATTGTTTGTTCCGTAAGCGTAATGTCCCAAAGCTAGCTGTGTTCAATGACATGTGATGGGCTAGGTTGGCTCTTACAGGGTCCACGCTTGAGATGTCAAGGATACCCTCTGGGCCTGCCGTGTTGGAAAGTGAAAGCACTGAGGGCAAGCAGTGTGCTTTTGCTGGGAACGTCCAGATACAGCTCTCCTTCTACTCTAACCTCAGTGCCGAAAATTACCCCGAAAACGACACCTCATTCGACCTCCTTACGTCTTTCCAAAGCCCTCACAAACCTCCACTTGTAGTTACACGGTTCTGAGGCACCCACATGTGGACTGCGACCGAAAGTACTTCGAAAACGACACTCCACTCGACCCCCTACCCGATCAAAACCCCTACCGCAGCCCCTATTAAGTGCAGCCCCACGGGTTGAGGACGCAACTGACTAACGAAGTGTAGGTATTTAAGAAATTTCAGGTTCTTAATAAAATCCTTCTTTCCGGCGTGGAAGGCGAATAGACATTTTATTTTTGGCCTCTACATAATAATAACGTTTCATGATGAAGTAGATGCCAAAAATAACACATATTTTGTGGCTAAAATGTTGACCCCATCGCAAAAACGTAAGTTTGAGAATAATCAACAAAAAATTACAAAATTGACAATTCATGATTTATTTTCATTTAACTACCTATTTTAAAAAAATTTTTCTGTACTTCCATACACTCACTAACCCTTCCACGTCCACACAAGAATTGATTTGAAAATAAAAACGTTGAAGTAGCATTGATTGTAATAAATTTATAATAGTTACTCCATAACATTTGATGGTTCATCAGATGTCTTCTGATTCGACCGACTTTCCAGGAAAACCTATCGAAACCCAAGTGTTCCCTGTCTACGCAATAATTGTGCCTTCCATAAACTTCAACCATTGAATCGATCTTGACGAGGGTGAAAAAAGACTCACGTAAGAAATGAGCGGCGTTTGTAACCTCACGGAAAGCCATTTCGTCGGGATTTCTTCGAACGCGATTTCCTCCGACTGATTGGTACATCTAGATAGGTCCAATTTGGCCGAAAGAAAACTTTTCCGGTTGAATTAACGGCAGTGAAGAAACAAGGGTGTAATAGGTAATGCGTGCGGGGGACCATTTACGGGAAGTTTAAATTTCTATGTGGGCTATAAGCTATAAAATTTGTTGGGACGATAGATGAACGGTAACCGGTAGGTGGGCATCTAAGAGAAAAGGTCGATTTGTTTTTGTTACAGGTACACAGTGGAACTATAAATACAAAAATTACTGTAAAATATCTGCCATACAGACTCTAGAAATAGTTGAGTACGAAAAAAAACTTGGCCCAATATTATGAAATGAATAAGCTAAAATGGCTATTTTGGAAACTAGAAATGAAAATTCAAAACATTTTTGAAAAGATTTTATTATTCCAAACTCTTTTAACTTACAAAATTAAATTTCATATTATGATTAACTCCGTCAATGTATTGTTCCACCAATTTTATTCACATTGACGGCTTTGTACTTTCTGCCCATCTTCTAAACAAAATGAGGCCTTAGCGCACAAACTCAAAAACAAGAAGCATCTTGCCCGAATCTCCAATTTCAACGCTATGTTGGAACTTCGGGAGAAACTGAAATTGGGAAACTAGGAAATGAGGCTGATTTCCAACTGAAAATCCTATCTCGACACCCCAACAATTAAATTTGCGAAAAACAGAGTGATGGAATTTTTTGGTGCACTCCATGGAGTTGTTTATATCGGACTCAGCACCCAAAAATTTTTAAAGTTCACCTGTCAGTATTGGAAAAGTTTTTTGGTTTTTGACATTTTTTTGAATGACCTAAAACGTTAAAATATGTTTTACTTAATAGAAAGGACATTAATATTTGATGCAACTTTTAGTGACCTAATTTTTTCTCTCATAAAATGTCATCTCCTGTGATATGATATCCTTTGATCAGAGACGTTAAAATGCCATATTGCGATGGCGCCATATGAAAGAGAAAAACATTATGAACACCCTCAAGTGAACAAACTGATTTCCGTGAGAAAGAAAATACTCTCGAAGGAACCGAGGAGGGTCACACTCTTCAGGAAGCACTAAGTGCTTGTCAGTTATTATAGTAGACTAGGGGGCCACCCTCTGCTGGCAAAAGCCAGCCAACCCCCAGACCTCTCCCACCTGACCTCAGACCCCTTCTACTCGCTTTTCCATGTTATATTCTTTTTTTTTTACAGGACTTTTGAAATACAGGATGATAGTGAAAGGAATCATTTGAAAGGCAAAATCTATTGACCCTTTTTAACCTATCTTTGAGCTCAGATACACCACATGGAGCCACTATTTGGTGATTTTAAACTTTTCACTTACTATGCTCACCAAACTGAATTTTGTGAACGTGAAAGGATTCATTTGGAAGGTAAAATCTTGTTTTATCCTTTTCAGAACTCAGATACACCACATGGAGCTACTTTTTGTTGGTTTCAGATTTTTCTCGGCATCTACAGGTTTTTTTAAGATTCTCAGTATAAATTGAGAAGTTTCCAAAAATGAATTGAGAATTTTTCAAACCTGATTGAGAAATTTTGGAACTCAATTGAGAATTTTCCAAGCTGAATTGAGAACTTCCCATTTCAATTTGAGAATTTTCTGTTTCAAAGTCTTGAAACAGAAAATTCTTAATTCAATTTGGACAATTCTTAATTAGGTTTGGAAAATTCTCAATTTATATTGGAAAATTCTCAATAGAGCTTGGAAAACCAATACTCGCCAGAACGTATTTTCGTTTTTTTTTTTTTTTTTTTTTTTAATAGATTAGTTTGAAACCCTTAATTGAGCCAATCAGGGAGCTCACGTTCGCCACATGGGACAATTTTTTGGTGATGTCAGCCTTTTCACTTACCTACTATGCTCGCCAGGACGAACTTTTGTTACTTTCCAAATTGTTCCAACTTGTAGATGTATCCTATCCTAGAATAAAGATGATTCGCCTCATTCTCGTCCTCCTCCTCCTCAGGCTGCAGCTTTAGTGAAGTGGACTAGGAGGCTCCCTGCTGGCTACGCCAGCCAACCCCCGCTCGTTCCGCCCTGTCGTTTTTTTTTTTGTTTTTTTTTTTTCATAAAATGATGTCTCTCATTTATCATGATGAGTAGTGGCAGCACGTGCTTCAAATCACGGTTTTTTCTCCTCGTCAACTCGTGGAGGTCCCCAGCCAGGGCAATAATTCCTCTCCAAGCGCCGTCGAAAAGGAGGTTCTCGCGGTTTGGCGTCACTCGAGCAACAGGAAACATCAAGATGTCATTTAGGGGAGTCCGGAGTCAATGAGTTTGTCCGATTCCGCCTCTAAATTGTCGCACATCTGTCGACCTCGGATTCCGTTCGAAGGCCCCGTCAGGGTTTTCCGATCACTGGACGCACCTGAGCCTGTTTTCACTCCGTTAGCGCCGCGATTTGCAAGTTACGGCTCGGGAATGTGCAGCATAAATCTTTCCCAGTTTTTAGGAGCCTCTCCAAGACGCAAGAAATCTACCCTGTGAATTCCAACAGTAAACGACAGGCAATCTCGCTTGGCCGTACCATGTTTGAAGTCAATCACGCAAAGATTCCAGTTTGAACCCACCTTTCGCGCCGATCCGCCGCCTTTTGTTCTAATGGGGAAAAAATAACAAACCTGAAGCGGTCGGGCTTCCCAAGAATTTTAATTTGACGTTTCCCTACAGCAATTTAGTCTCAATATAACCCCTTTAACAACGCCAAAGGCTAATTGGTCCTTATCCGAACGTTTCATCTAAGCTCAATAAATTTTTTTTTCAGTTAAGAAAAACAGTTTGGAATCTTCCAGAGTTACAAAAAATAACGCTTACAGTTACACTAAAACCGAAAATTCGCCAGAGTTTCCGTCTAAAACTTCTGTTCGTCGAAATGATCGAAAGAGGTGATTTTTGAGTTCTCAATTTTAGTTTTTAAAAATAGTAACGCTAATGTGGCGAGTATTTCCAGTGAGCGCAGCCAGTCATCTCCCAGAAATTAAAAAGTAGATTACGCCCGTAAATCATTTCCCGATCTTGGCAGGTTATCGGTTTTAATCGAAAAAAGGCGGAGCTCGTTTTAATTCAATTACTTATTAAGAGGGGGAGATACAAAACGCTTTCAAATTAATTGAAGTTCGCACCGTGAGAGAGCTCATGACGGTGGGAAGCGATTTGAGATTGTGATCGTAACGATCTGTAATTATTAGCTACGGTTTGTGCTGAAGGTGATATTGTTCGTCGAAAAAAATGCGTATGGAGAGAGGAGACGTGAAAGGTCAGCTTTTGAAAGGCGGGAACTTTGAAATGATGAAGAAGACGTAAAAAAATGCTGCAAATTTTACACAAGGGTTTATTATTCTTCGATAGACGTTACTTGTGCAGAAATTTAATTCTGTCAATGAAAAAAATGAAAAAAAAAATGTGGATTTTTATTTTTCAAAAAAAAAATTTTTTTGTTTTATTTTTCAAAAAAAATTTTTTTTGGAGTTTGTTTCAAAAAATTTTTCTTCAAAAATTCTTTATTTTTTACTCAAAAAATATTTCACCTCCTGGGATCCTTCAAAAATCCCATTTTTAGCCCCATGAAAGCCCTGTAGATCGCCACAGTGAAATCGGATCGTTCCGGGACCCCCAAAAATGGATTCTACATCCGAAAATACTTCGGACGTAGAATCCGCGGGTTTGGGCGATCGGATTGAAAACCTTGCGGGCACAACTAGATGGTAAACCAAGTATTTTGTCAAAATTTCAGATTTAAAAAAAAATTCCTACTGCCCAAAACGGCCCGGACGGCGGACGGACATTTCGGATTTGGAATGTAGACCTCTTGAAACGGATAATGTCAAATTTTGAGGCCGATCGGAGTCGTCGACCCCGTCGCGAAAACAGGTGTATTATTCCAAGAATAATAAACCAAAAGTCAGTGTGCGGGTAAAATTCGTTGATTTGGACTTGGAAGTCCATCAAACTAAATTATAATTATGGGTGGGGGGAGGGTGTCTTTAAGGACGAGCTTTCCATGTTGAATGTAAAAAATTTCCATTTTCAACTTCCTGAGACACCGTTATCGCGACATACGAGACAAACGAATATGGTTACGCGAATCTCCTCGTAGATACATAGGAGATTTTGATTCGGAAGAATTCCCACGAGTGCAGCGCCAGATTATTGCGCCTCGAATTGCTCCTTCAAATTTATAAAAACTGCTCTAGGAAGACTGCATTCTACGCGTCATGTGTTCACATTTTTTACAGACATGCAGATGGAGTTACGTCCGCCCCTTGTGACAACAGTTGTCACAAGGGGCGGAGTGCAGTTACTGCAAATGGTTATCACAATAAAATCGGCTAATCTTAGTATGTTCAGTTTTTTTTTTTTTTTTTTTTTTTTTTTTTTTTTTTTTTTTTTTTTTTTTTTTTTTTTTTTTTTTTAAACACAGAATGTGTTTTTTCCGAGGGTCAAGCATACCTGCTTCTCCACCCTCCTTCACGGTCCCGCATCCCCTCAACCACACCCCTGCTCTACTGTGTCCTGACGGCAACCCCCTGAGCCCTACCTTGTTCTTCTACCACCCTTGCCTGCTACCCTCTCCGACCTCCTTCTCCCACACTCACCCCCTCAACGTCTTCATCAACTTTTTTTCGTGATTCGTCATCATTAGATTTTTTAAAATTATATTTTACCTTTTTTTAATATTACTTTTCTACATAATTTTATTATTTCTTTATTTAGTACTTTACGCTTTTCCTAGCACGTCAACGTGATGGATATTGTCGAAAGCGAATTGAAGTCAAGAAATGACCTCTCGTCACCTCATTTAGCTTTTCAACGGAAAAATTAAATACCAAAAAAAACTCGACATTTTTAATGGAAATTATTTCTCCTTCGGAGAAAAATACAAGCAACGGTTTCAATAACTCAGACAGATCTCGAGCGTTTGCTGTTTTGCTTGGGAGAAAAAAAAACCCAACTTCTCATTAGCACGGCATCGAATAAACCAAAATTTTATCAAACGTACCGAGTGGAACTTCCGGTAAGAAAAGGACACACAGAATGCACATGCAAGCCGTCGAGGGACCTGCATAATCTCGTGACTGCCGCCGATAAGACGTTTATGAGCCCCACACACAGACCGATACGTTAAGAACACGACGACGATAAAGCCACACACGCCACCCGGAGAGGAGTTTTTGAAATCTATTTTTTCCCCGTGAAATTTATTCTTTATTAATTCGACAATAATGTTATCGACGCCATCTAAATTTGCTTTACGATGTTTTTCTTTTAAGAAAACGCTTTACCGCGATAAGTTTTCAATTTATTATCGTCGGGGTTTTATTTTAATTTGGGATTTTATCTTGAAAACGTGTCGGGATTTTTACGAGCACAACACCGACTTGAGTGGACTTTTCGTCGCTTTGTTGGAACTGTCGCGACAAGTTTGTCAGTTTTGACGTTTGAGAAGAAAAAAAAATAAGGTGCAAATTTTACACAACAGTTTAACGTCCAATTTTGTGGCCGATAGAATTTTTGACCTTCATCTCGATTGTGTAGAACCAGAAATAAACCAAAACGCTGCAAATTTTACACGAAAGTTATTATTCTTTGATATAGGTTACATTCGCGAAAATTAATTCTGTCAATAAAAAAAGTTGAAAAAAAAAATCTGCACATTGTTTAGACAGATGTAGGTACAGATTTTTTTTTTTTTCTTTCAACATTTTTTCAACTTGGAAAATATTTGACCTCCTGGGATCCTTCAAATATCCCATTTGCAGCCCCACGAAAGCCCCATAGATCCCCACGGTGAAATCGGATCGTTCTGGGACCCTAAAAAATACATTCCACGTCCAAAAATACTTCGAAAACGACACCTAAATCGACCCCTTAGCCGAAACCCTTGAAAAAAACCCTCTCGTAGCCCCATTTGAGCCCCATAGCGCCCCACGGGTTTGGGCGATCGGGCTGAAAACCTTGCGGGCACAACTAGATGGTAAACCGAGTATTTTGTCAAAATTTCAGGTTTTTAAAAAAATTCCTACGGTCGGCGGACATTTCGTTTTTGGAATCTTGACCTCTTGGAAAAAAGTCAAATTTTGAGGCCGATCAGAATTTTCGACCTCCGTCGCGATTACATAGGTGAATTATTCCATGAATAATAAACCAAAATTGGAAATTAATAAATGCGGTTTTTTTTAAATGACAAAGAAATAAGCTCAAATAGCGATTGTTTTGAGAATATTTAAACGATAATTTTGTTCCATTGGTCCCATCATATCAAATTTGTTGGGTGTTGGAAGATTCCGGCGTGGCAGTAGAGTGAGAGGTTCAGCCCTGCGGGATCATTAGACGGCTAAAGGGGGCTAACTCGGGGCTAACAACCCGCTGTCAATTTATCGGGACCGAACGTCGGTGTGCGAGTTTGAGTGCGTCGTCCCGACGTGGGACGTCCCCGAGCGCGGGGGGTGGAAAGGGGGACAAAAGACCAATGGAACAAAGACATCAAGCAAAAGAGGGACGGGAGAATAGTGAATCTTGATAATTAAGGGTGAAAAACGGAATTTACGGCGGGGAACGGTGGTGGGGTATGGGGGCGGGACTGGGAGGCGTGGCTTAGCTCCCACGGCAGGAGGGGGACCCAAGGGAGCCGAGCCAGCCTCAGGTCAGTTCAGTTTGAGAATCGGCACTGTCAATGTGACGTTCAAAAACGAGTGATATGGACAAAGTGACACACCGAAGTGTTGGATAAGGACTTTTTTTCGAAAAACTTGGTTTTGAAATTGTGCGTGCGAAAAAAAAACGAAATTTCGGACAATTTTTGCGACATATGCTGGCATCTTCAAATATGACAGTTCTTAAAATCGCGAGGATGGACGAGGGGAAGAGCTCACCGGAACCCAAATCCGCGTCTGGGATCAGTTTCAGCGTGGCGGCGCTTTTGGCGGACACCCGCCCCCGCAAAAGCCCCCAACCGGTGACGCCGACGGGCTCCGACGAGGAAATGGAATCCGCCGACGAGGACGTCGACGTCGAAGAGGACAAAGCCGCCGACGAGTACCGCGGAAGCCCGCCGATGCAAAACAACTTGGCCCGGTTCATGTTGGGCCAACCCCCGAATTCCGGGCCGATCCGACCGACGCCTTTTACCGCCTTTGCCGCCGCCGCGGCCGCCGCTGCCGCGTATTCCGCCGCGGGGCTACCGCCCCACTCGTCGCCCTGGCCCGGCGTTCACCACTTCCCCGGAGCTCCCGTCTTCCCGTCGTTTCATGGCCCTCTCTCCTCCTCACCCGGTAAGTCCCTAACCAATAAATTCAAATTTGATTTAATTCCAATTAATAATACAGCAACAGGTAAGGAAAAATAATTTTTCATCTCAATTATTGAGATGAAAGTAATACAGAATTAACGTTAAGGGCCAAACCCACAAATGGGTACCTCTTCTTTCCAACCAATTTTTAAACTAACCTAATTCCAACCAAGTGTCATAATTTTCAAAAATTAGTTCATTACGCCAAAGAACTTCACGATCGTGTTACTCATTACTGACAAAACTCTTCATAATCCCTCAATCACCAAAACTGGGTCAAATCCTCTTTCAAATACGGTTATTTTTCTCTCTAACCAATCTAGTTTAAAGTTTAAATACTTACCTAATTTCAATCGTCATAAACTAGTTCATTACTCCTGCCGAAGAATTTCACGATCGTGTTACGCTTGACTGACAAAACTCTTCATTCCCCTCACTACACTGTTCGATTTGGCAACCATTTCATGCTATTCGATTCGCCTATTTTGAAACTCCACAAGGCTCGCTGTCGGCTTAGCAAAACCCTTCAAATAGAGAACATAATATGATGAGATGAGATGATTATTGAGATGAAAGTAAGATACAGAATTAAAGTTTAGAGCCAAACCCACAAATGGGGATCTCTTCTTTCCAACCAATTTTTAAACGAAACCTAATCTCAACCAAGTGTCATAATTTTCAAAAATTAGTTCATTACGCCAAAGAACTTCACGATCGTGTTACTCACTAGTAATGAGACGCCGCGTAATGACTTATTTTTTCGTTTCATGACTTTTATGACTTTTATTTCCCTGTTTCATGACTCTTATTTCATAAAACGGCTCATTTCATGACATTTTACCCAAAAGAGGGTGACGGTTTTCTATCAACAACATTAAATGTTGTTCAAATCCAATCAGATCAAATTTGATGTATGGACTTCTTACAAGGTCAAATTGGTATTTCCTCTCAAATTTATGCTACAACAAAAACAAGAATTCATTTGTAAGGATTCAGAAATTAGTAAAAATCTTCAAATCTCACAGTCGTTTAACCTTTCCACACTTGCAGATAAAAAAATAACGATATTGAATATCGTTATTTCAACATGTTTGTTCAAAAAACGAGCGATATTGATTTAAAAAAAAAAAAAAAAAAAAAAAAAAAAAAAAAAGAGCTTATTATAAGAAAAACACCAAAAATCCTCGAAAAAGCAATCAAAACATCATTTCCGCCCCATATAACCCCGTGGGGTTGTTCGATCGAGCTGAAAATTTTGCGGGATCAACTAAGACGGGTCCCAAAATTTGTTTAGATAAATGTTGTAGCGCCGAAATCGCAGATTCTTTGAAAATGTCTACTACCAACGTTGTTCTAGAGTGTTCGGACTGGTTTGGGCTTCCTCAAGGATAATGAAATTGTATTCGGTTCTGTGTAGGCCAACATTACATCGAAATTTACACTCCATTCGCCTCTCTCTAAAATCCCAAATACCTACCCCTCTAAACAACCCAGGGATATGGTAAGAACAAGCTGAAAAGTTTTTCTTGGTTGAGACTCAATAGTAGTGTCAAAATTCCACATTGTTTGAAAAATTCCTATTGGCGAAAGTGGCGTGGGCGGCGGTGGGACGTTTAATTTTTGAAACCTACGTGTTCTAAACCGTAAAGTGTCAAATTTTGTGGCTGGTCAACATTTTGTACCTTCGATGAGAACACATAGGTGCACGCGATTAAGAGAATCGATCAAGAATACATTCAACTAGTGCAAGGTTGCCTGTTTTCCACACGGATTGCCGAAGAACGTTTCGTCAACCAGACAGAAATCCTTTTCTGCTGACACCCACTTTCGCAAACTGCCCTGCAGGTTTGAATCTTTGAATCTCTAGTCACGAGTCTAACGAGAAATGACAATTTCTATTCCCTAACTAGGTGGCCAACCAAATGGCCAACGAACCTCGGGAAATTATTTATCCCACACATTCACCAAATTGTGCCTACGTTGCGATTACACCTACGTACCTTTCTCTACCTGACTTCTGGTGTCTTGCCCAGTATACATGTTCCTATCTACGATGGTTGCGGGTAGAATTATTCTATTCCTGGCACGGAATTGGCAGAAAATTTCCGTTTCGTGACGTTTATTCGCATTTCATGACCTTTTTGACAAAAATTACTATTTTATGATAAAAAAAAAAACTATGACTAGGACGCTTATGACTTTTTGGCGTCTCTGCTCATTACTGACAAAACTCTTCATAATCACTCAATCACCAAAACTGGGTCAAATCCTCTTTCAAATACGGTTATTTTTCTCTCTAACCAATCTAGTTTAAAGTTGAAATACTTACCTAATTTCAACCGTCATAATTTTTCATAAACTATTTCATTACACCTGCCGAAGAATTTCACGATCGTGTTACGCTTGACTGACCAAACTCTTCATTCCCCTCACACACCTAAACTGATCTCGATAATCTGATCGATTTGGCAATCATTTCATGCTATTCGATTCGCCTATTTTGAAACACCGCAAAGCTCGCTCTCGGCTTAGCAAAACCCTTCAAATAGAGAACGTATGATACACAACAACTTGAAGGTCACACCAGATACTGACATGCTTGCTCCCAAATTATAATTAGAACTTACATAACACGATTGGAAAGTAGCTTTCTAATTAATTTACACAAAATATTCATACTAATTATGTTACTGTGAGAAAATACTTCTAGATCCGCCAGGTCCCAATTTCAATATTTCGCCGGACCTTTGATGCCAGATTATTCTCAGATTTAAGTCGCCATAACTCGAACAGCAAGATTTACTGTAATAATAATAAGCCGGCATTACTAAAATTGGCCGTAAACTCGTAGAAATTTTAAATCGTTTTGAACAATTCTTATTTTACTTCCCGTACTTTTTACAATTTTATCCTCATAAAAATTAAATGCCGACGAAATAGAAAAAGATAAAGACAAAAAAATTACTGAATAATATCCGAGAGAATTTTATTATTGAGAGCGTTGACAAACAAATGTTCGTGTCAACTGTATTATTTCAGTATTAACTTTAAATTTTACAGCTTTGGTATTTTTTAAAACTTGAACAATAACACGTTCGGACTCTTTGACAAACCTCCACAATACACTATGAAAACGGCGAAATTTGGCAAAACTCCGCAAGTCGTTAATTTCTCCGCGAATTCAACATTTCGAACCGACCGCACAAAAACGATATTTTGCGCAACGAGAACACCCGAGCCCGCATTTTTTGAACGTCCGCCAAAAATAAATGAAATATGCCCGCAAACGTTATTGTTCGCCCAAGAAATTTTGATTTTCGGGTTTTTCAACGCTCCCCCCCCCCCCCTCCCGTTACGATAAGCGTTTTCATTTTAAACGACTTAATAGATTCATTCAGGCGACAAAGGCAAAAAAAAAAAAAAAAAAAACGGCGAATTATTAAATTGGATCGGATAATTAATCGCAACGAATAGAACGCCTTTGATCAATCCACAGAAGACAAAGCTAAAATCAAAATTGATAGTCGTAAAATAATTAGTTGATGTCAAATTAATTAAGAGGAGAAACGTAAAACGATTAAGAGTAAAATAATAAGAGTAATATAATAACGAGTATATTACACTAGTTCGATATTGCTTTTTTTTTTCAACGAGCGGTTACTCTAATGGATTGAATTGAATCGTATAAATTAATACTCCTAACTAATTCTTCTTGATGACAACGAGACTCGGCGGGTTTGGTCAAAGGTTCTAATAAAACTTAGTTTGTTCTCTCCTGTTCCTTGTGGGTTTGGGTTGAAAGACCGTTTGAAAGACATACAAAGCGAGGAGTGCAGACACGTAAACAGGGGGGAAGTTGTTTTTGCAAGAGTTAGTTTTGTTTATAAATAAAATTCGTAATATGCGTGCGTCAGTTGTTAATTTGGAACAAGGGACGGCTAATTTAATGATATGCATCGGGAATCTGAGAAACTCTGCAATTTCACGACCCATTTGCTAATGACGGAATTTCTCGAGAAACCGCCATCGGAGCGTTTTATAGCCCGTTTCAGAAACGTTATTTCAAACGGAAGCCATCAAAAGGGCGTTTTTTTTTTTTTTGTTCTTTTTTATTGTTCTTATTTTTCTCGCTTAATCTCGAGACGTGAAACGAATTAACCCAATTATATACCGCGGAGTGAATTACGGCCGTCAACAAAGGTTTTTAATGGGATTCGTAAATTTAACGGAGAGGATGAGGAGTTGATGTGTTTACGAGTTTGATTAGCAAAACGCTGCGAATTTCACACAAGGGTTTATTATTCTTTGATATAGGTTACTTGTGCAGAATTGTAATTCTGTCAATGAAAAAAATTTAAAAATAAAATTTTAGGGATTTTTATATTAAAAAAAAATTGTATTTTTTGATTTTTTGTTTCAAATTTTTTTTTTTTTTTTTTTTTTTTCAAAAATTCTTTATTTTTTACTCGAAAAATATTTAACCTCCGGGATCCTTCAAAAATCCCATTTTTAGCCCCATGAAAGCCCTATAGATCGCCACAGTGAAATCGGATCGTTCCGGGAGCCCCGAAAATGGATTCTACGTCCAAAAATACTTCGAAAACGACACCTAACTCGATCCCATAGCTAAAAGTCTTTAAAAAAAAAAAAAAACCTCCCATAGCCCCATTTTAGGCCCATAGCGCCCCACGGGTTTGGGCGATCAGACTGAAAACCTTGCGGGCACAACTAGATGGTAAACCAAGTATTTTGTCAAAATTTCAGATTAAAAAAAAAAAAAATCGTACTGCCCAAAACGGCCCGGACGGCGTACGGCGGCCGGACATTTCGGATTTAGAATGTAGACCTCTTGAAACCGTCACTTCCCGGTTCCTTGCAAAGGTCGGAATTCATCATTTCTATCGACATATTCGGATTCAGCACCCTTTAAAACCCCTTTCATACTGTTTTAGATAATATCTAAAAATATTATGTTGAAGATTTTGAACTGAAAGCGGAGGCGTCGAGTAGTTGGGCGCAAAGCCGCCAGAGCGCTGAATAATAAATCTGAACGAGGAATAAAAACACTCGGCCCGGGTCGATTTTTGAATAACCTTCTTTGATGATAACCTCAATGCTCGATTTTTTAATGACCTTCTCTGATGACTACCTCGTTTCTTGATTCCACCAAAAAAAAAAAATTTTAAATTAAAAAAAAAAGGAAAAAAACACGAAAAAAACAAGCTCATTGAGTGAAATTTTCTGCAAGATGAGAAAAGTCACGAGGAAACTGTACCGATTTTGGCAATCGGTTCAATTTTTAAAACTCGAATCTTACGCCATTTTCCGATCCTAATTTTTCGTCTCAATCGACGCCGAAACAAAAATGACGAACGAGCCGCTAATCCGTGAGGTTCACAATGAGGCGGATTCTGAGCCCTAATGAAGACAGACAGTCGCCACGCCTTTAAATCCCCGAGTCCCAGAGTTCCAGATGAGTTCCAGAGTTCCGGACGATAAGAACTTGTTTTTAATTTATCATTTGCCTTTCGGGAGAGGGTTCGAAAAAGGAGATGGAAGCCCGAGTGGGCGCTCCTGTCTACAGATCTTTTTTCACTGGGTCCTCTGTCGCGGAGCCGTATCGACGATCCAATAACTAAAGGCGAGGTGAAGCTGATTTATTAGTGAATTTCGAATTTAACGTCTTAACTGTGCTAAATCTGTTATCAGCCCTGCTAAGTGTGTTACCGGCTGAGTTTTGGTAACTTTCGACCACAATCACGTTAATTGTTTCTTCCCTCTCTGCCTGCACCCGCCCTTTTGGTTTATTATTCTTTGAATAATACACCTATGTTTTCGCGACGGGGGTCGACGACTCCGATCGGCCTCAAAATTTGACATTATCCGTTTCAAGAGGTCTACATTCAAAATCCGAAATGTCCGTCCGCCGTCCGAGCCGTTTTGGGCAGTAGGATTTTTTTTTTTTTTTTTTTAATCTGAAATTTTGACAAAATACTTGGTTTACCACCTAGTTGTGCCGGCAAGATTTCAGGCCGATCGCCCAAACCCGTGGGGCGCCATGGGGCTAAAATGGGGCTATGGGAGGGGGTTTTGAAGGCTTTTAGCTATGGGATCGAGTTAGGTGTCGTTTTCGAAGTATTTTTGGACGCAGAATCCATTTTCGGGGGTCCCGGAACGATCCGATTTCACTGCGGCGATCTATAGGGCTTTCATGGGGCTAAAAATTGAATTTTTGAAGGATCCCAAGAGGTTAAATATTTTTGGAGTAAAAAATAAAGAATTTTTGAATAAACAATTTTTTGAAACAAAAATCAAAAAAAAAATTTTGGAAAAAAAAACAAAAATTTTTTTCCAAAATTTTTTTCCATTGACACAGAAATAATTTTTGCACAAGTAACCTATATCAAAGAATAATAAACCCTTGTGTAAAATTTGCAGCGTTTTTTCGTTCTGACCCGAACGAAAAAATATTGCTCCTTCATATCAGATTTCGTTCCACTTATTTTGTTTTGATCGTAACTAAATTTTTATGTCCAAATTGCATAATATGGTATTTTAGGCCAGAAACGGAGAGTGGAACAAAAAAGAAGAAACAAAAAGAACGAACAATTTCGTTCCCAGCGAGAACGGTTACGGCCAAAATTAAATTTTCCTAAACCGTACTATTTTGAAGCAATTAACTGGGAGTTGATGAATGAAGTTCCCATCTTGAACGTTCATTTAGGGACCTTTAATTTTTTTTCACTCCTAATATCTTCAGAATGTTTCATCATCACCAAATTGTAATTGTAATTTAATAGTTGAAGTTGTTATAATCAAAACGGCGTTAAATCGTCCGTTTACACGTTTACGTGAAGACGTCATCCGTTTCTGTCGTTTTGTCGTTTGCGTTGGGAAGAATATAACGGAAGAGAAAACCGAACAAAATAAAGTTGGACGGATCACAAACGGATCTTTCGTGGGTCCAACGGGGGCAGAACGAGGACTCCTAATAGGCGGTAAATGAGTTAGCTAATAGTGTTGTGGGGGTGGGGAAGGGGGTGGGGGTGGAGGGGCCGCCGAAGGGGGAGGGGAAGTGTTGGATCTCCTGCCAGCATCTCAACTTCACACGCGGGGAAATCCCGTCGTGGTGTTTTTCTTTAAAGACGCGTAATGGGGCGTAGCGCCTTCCTCAAGTCCCCCCCCCCCCCCCCCCCCCCTCCGAGCTCCAAGATGTGATGCTTTCGTCTTCCACCTGGACCCCCCCCCCCCTTCGTAACTACGCCCATAAACTCCCCCTCCCGTTTTTAACTCCCCAACTTTCTCTATTGTCGACACTCACGGGATTGAATGAGCTAATCAAGAATCAGCGATTAGATAACGTTTTGGGTTTAATCGAAACTATCTAATGGAAAGTAGGTAATGAAATGCTCTTCATTCCCATTTAAAAATTTTGAAAGATATTGGGAATGAAGAACCTTTTCATATTAAATTTTAATATGAAATACCTCGACTCTCGTTTATCGACAACAAACTATTAACGCAATTGATTTACGTTGTCGCTCAGTCAACAATTCCAAGTGGTTTTTCCCCTCTAATTTCTCCCCTTAGCGCTTTTTCCCTCCCGCAAAGGTGTCGAGAGCGCTAAGTGGAAGGGGGATCAACCCTTCGAACAATGGCCACTGAAGGGGTCGCATTTAGCCAGCCAATGTGCTACCGGTGGGGGGTGGATGAAAGGGGGGGGGGGATTGCTGCGGAGCTGGTTGCCAGGGCGACCGCCCCGAAACGAGGTAGATAAACTGCCGTTCTGTTCGGATCCCTCTTCTCTCTCAAAACTCGGCAAATTCACTCGTATATTTTTTTTTTTAGAGCGACTCCACTTTTGTTTCAATCGGCAGGAAATTTCACGCATCGAAAACAATATCAACTGAAGTATGGAGGGGGGGGGGGGGATTAAATCAATCTTTAAAAACGCTGCTTATCATATTTTGTATAACTTGTTCAAAAATTCTATGCCGAAGAAAAATTATTTACCTACAAAACTAGAAGAAAACAAAAAAATTATTCATTATTCTTTTTATCTAGGTTATATACTTGAATCAATTCTGTCAATGAAAAAAAACAAAAAAAAAAACGTGGGACCTCGAAAAATGGATCATGCGTCCAAAATTACTCGGGAAATATTTGATCTCCTGGGATTTTTCAAAAATCTCATTTGTAGCCCCATGAGAGCCCAATAGGTCCCCACGGTGAAATCGAATCGTTCCGGGACCCCTAAGAATGGATTCCAAGTTTTTAAAATATACTTCGAAAACGACACCTAACTCGACCTCTTAGCCGAAACCCTTAAAAAAAACCTCCAGTAGCCCCACAGAGCCATGGTGTGAGCGATCGGGCCGAAAACCTTGCGGGCACAACTAGATGGTGAACCGAGTATTTTGTCAAATTTTGAGACCGATCTGAATTTTCGACCTCCGTCGCGATTACATAGACGTCGAATCGCGACGGAGGTCGAATAATAATTATTCCTAGAATAATAAACCAAAACTCTAAACCTATTTTTAGGTTGCGGCGAAAAAGAGGCCACATTAAAATTTTATCTTCGCCGATTTCAAAGACATTTTGGACGTATTTCATTAAATTAAATCTGCATCCAAAATGTCTTCGATAACGACAACTCATTCGACCCGTCGGCGAAAGTCCTTCAAAAGCTCCATTTGTAGCCCCTTAGGAGCTCCATAGTTCCCCACGGCGTGGTCAGAAGGGCAAATGACTCCCAAAAGTGGATTATACGTCAAAAATACCTCGAAAATGACACCCGTTTTAACCCACTGCAAGAAAATCTTCAAAAGTCCCTCCTATAGAGGCCCCGGGATTTTTCTCAAAACTCCGTTTTCACCCAGAACCTTTATTTTTCCGAATCAGCTCCCATAACATTCAACCGATTTTGATGCAATTTGGCTCAAAAGCAACTTCGACAAGATGATAGCCCTTAATCCTTCAAAAACCCTTCTGCAGACCTGTTTGAGCCAATCGAAGCTGAAAACACTACGGACACGACAAGATGAAGTGCCGAGTATACAAATTCTCTTCATTTCGTTTCATTCATTTCCTAATCAACTTTATGTTTTCGTGCCGGGGTCAAAAATTTTGATCGGGTTCAAAATTTGCCCACCACGGACTGTCAATTAGCCAATTTTTCAGGATGGCCAACAGAACGGGTTTTAGTGAATTATCTGTCAATATTAAAATTTAATCTCAATACTTAACATTGGGGGTTGAACTTTTCAAGAACCAGGACGGAATGGGTATCAATTAATACAACCCTTAATATTTAATGAAATAGTGATAATTCATTGAAAACCATTCTGTGTATCAAACACTTTATTTTTTGGAATCTACATAATAATATTGGATTCCAATGTGATATTATCATCAAGCGTATCGAGCGTTGAACTGCAACACCACAGTTTGTCTTAGCCAACTTTTCAGGACGGCGAAAAGAATGGTTTTCAACGAATTATCGCTATTTCACCTATAGAGATTAAATTTTAATATTGACGTAATATGTCAGTTAATTATAATTAACTGAGTCCCATTCTTTTGGCCATTTTTTTCGTGGTGGACAAATTTTGAACCCGATCAAAATTTTTGACCCCGGCACGAAAACATAAAGTTGATTATGCAATAAGTGAAACGAAATGAAAAGATTTACTAGTTCTTATCTTTTCTACTTATTACGTAACTTAAGAACCCGTGTTAGGACGAAGTACATACTCCTTTTCCAAAATTCGATGACAGGAGCAGTCTTGCACATTAGGTCAAAAGTGTTGTAGGCAAGCTTAAGCTGACATTTCTTTGTGTGGAGATAAGGGAGTAAGATGACTCTTCTCGTGACGGATTAAAATGCTCGTAGGTAGGCGAAGGTAAACAGAATTTACTGTAGTGGGGTTTATATCCATAAACAATTTAATCCATCAGCAGAGAAGTCGCCTTCCTCCTTTATTCTCGTACTGGATTAGACTTCTATTCTGCAAACACTCAACTTACAGTCGTCTCGTGATTTGCAAAGGTAACTGACTTTCCAAGCGAAAAATGCCTCGGCGTTTTTCCAACCATGAGAAAACAATTAACGGCTAATTAATAAATTTCTTCCTTACGACTGTCCGACACATAACACGCATAATTGAGGTTATGAATTAATCAGATAAAAATTAATTGGTCGAACGTCGCGGGAAGAGGGAACCAGATCTCGAAAAACACAACATGCTCAACAGGAGTTATCTCCTATTGTTTATAAAAGTCTCATTTAGTTTTGACTTTATTTTAGTTTTCTTGTTTTTTTTTTTTTGTTGTTTTTTTGTTTTTGTTTTTTTCTGGGACGACTGAGCGGTCATTTTTACCCGTGTAGCAGCCCACTGTGCGGTTAGCATCTTCATTTGAATATCTGGACGGGATCGGAGTTTTTGTGGGCTCAGTTGCATCCGTTCTGGCTTGTAAGGGAATTCCACGAATAGTTTCCTTTTCTTGTTTCTCTCTTGGGTTTTGTTTTTTTGTAACCTTATAAACGCGAACGATAATCGTGGGTCAGAACCTGTCTAGAGGTTTCTGACGTCGAAGATCATACTTGGGAATTGTGTCGAGGATCATCCGTTTAAGAAATGCTCCATGGAGTCGACCGCGGGCGAAGAACGTTCCTTGAATGGCGTCGAAGGAAGGAGGTGGATATCAACTGTTTATCGGCTGATCTTTATTTATGCTCCTGTTTACCTCTTTCGCGGATGGGAAGCGAAAAATCGAAAAAGGCTCCAGCAGCCCTCCTTCGTTTGAAGCGCGTAGAAAATCTCCTTTTTCCCCCCGTCCCCTTTTTAGGTGATGACAAAAAAAAAGGTCTAGTGGCCAATAACTTAACCCGCCGGTGCACAACACAATGGCTCCTTATCTTCGATATTCATCAGCCTCCTTTCTCATTTTTTTACTTCATCGATTACTGTTTGTTTTGAGCCTGAAGGAAATTGGATTCATCGAGCGGTTCAAAACCACCGAAATTTGGTTTATTGTTAGAATAATCAACCTAAGTTTTCGCGACGGGGGTCAAACATCTTGATCGGCCTCACGAATCGAATATCCGTCCGCCGTCCAGGCCGTCTTGGAAAATGAGCATTTTTAAATTTAAAATTGTAACAAAATACTCGACCCTTCAACAAGTTGTGCCCGCAAGGTTTTCAACCCAACCGCTCCAACCCGTGGAGCTCTGTTGGGCTAAAAAGGGGCTACGGGAGGTATTTTTGGAGGTTATCACTTAAAATATTGAGTGGGGAGTCGTTTCCGTGGTATTTTTGGGCGTAGAATCCATTTTCGGGGGTTCCAGAACCATCCGAGTTGTAGTAAGGATAATTTTCATAACGCGTCACACCGTCACCGTCACCGTCACACTTTTCGAGTTATGTGCCATAGTAAAGACATAAAATGTCAAAAAAATGTGTTTTTATTTTTCCATTGAGTTTTCTTTCAATTTTGTTTCAAAAAAACGCTGAACATTTTACACAGGGGTTTACTGCAAAAATTAATTCTCAACAAGTTTATTATTTTTGAAAATTAAAAATTAAAGAAATCAATCATTAAAAAGTTAAAAAATAATAAAACAAATAAAAAATTAATTTTTAATTTTTTAAAATTTTTTTTTTCAATTTTGGTTTATTATTCTTGGAATAATACACCTATGTTTTCGCGACGGGGGTCGACGACTCCGATCGGGCTCAAAATTTGACATTATCCGTTTCAAGTGGTCTACATTCTAAATCCGAAATGTCCGTCCGCCGTACGCCGTACGCCGTCCGCCGTCCAGGCCGTTTTGGGCAGTAGGAATTTTTAAAAAAATCTGAAATTTCGACAAAATACTTGGTTTACCATCTAGTTGTGCCCGCAAGGTTTTCAGTCCGATCGCCCAAACCCGTGGGGCGCTATGGGGCTATAATGGGGCTACGGGAGGGGTTTTTTGAAGGCTTTTAGCTATGGGATCGAGTTAGGTGTCGTTTTCGAAGTATTTTTGGACGTAGAATCCATTTTTTGGGGTCCCGGAACGATCCGATTTCACTGTGCCGATCTATAGGGCTTTCATGGGGATAAAATTGGATTTTTGAAGGATCCCAGGATGTTAAATATTTTTCGAGTAAAAAATACGGAATTTTCGAAAAAAAAACACATTTTTGAACAAAAAATCCAAAAAAAAATTTTTTTTTTTAAATTTTTTCATTGACAGAATTAAATTTCTGCACAAGTAATGTATATCAAAGAATAATAAACCCTTGTGTAAAATTTGCAGCGTTTTATAAATAATTTTTGTTTTTGACAATTAATTTTTGCAATAAACCTCTGCGGAAAATTTTCATCGTTTTTCCGAAACAAAAGTGAAAGAAAACTCATCCGACGAGTTAGAAGCGTCGAACGTTTTCGGACTCAGGAAAAACAGTTTTGAAACTACAAGCAAATGGCAGAATGATTTTAATTAGGGTCATTGTTTGCCGCTAATTAGCTCCGCGTGTGACGTGAATAGCATTTAACGGTTGAGTTCACGTTGGAACTCCTGCAGGGAGTGCGTGCTGGCCCATTCACGGCCGGTCTAGACGTTTTGAACTAAGTAATTCAGTAATGAAGTTTCCTTTAAAAAAGAAAAGAAAAAATATGTCTATTGTATCAACTGATTTGTCTCGAGCCGTTTTTTTTTTTTAGTTCTTTCGAAGGGGCGAGTCGCTCAGTAACGCCTTCACGCCGCCTTTTACCGATTTCATTGTCAAAAAAGCTCCGAAACGTCTTTTCTCGATTGTGGAGCTCAAAGCTCACTTGACAATTCCGCCTGTGTCTGTAATTACCATTTGGTTAACTGTTGGGACACACTACAAAACCCAACAATGGAACACCCGGGGCTCAAAAGGTGGTGTTGGGCAAACGTTGGCGAACAAAGATGGCGTCTAACGCATGAATACAGTTTCATTTTTTTGTAGGTGGATACAAACATTTCTGTAAAAACAATTCCTTTTGAGAATGCTCTAATTACTTCAGATGGCGTAAAAGCGTGATAGCTAGTTATTTGTGATGATTTTGACGTTGAAAGTGGCTCAAAACTCACTTTTAACCCAATTTGGAAAACATTGCACGTCTTTGTCGTTAGGTTTCGGTCAAACGGTTTATCCCAATTGGATTGGTAGGGTACTCATTCGACGCAAAATGTTTCCCTCTTCAAAAAAGATCTGTATAACTTTTTTGGTCAGACGCTTCCTTCAGGGTAAAAAAAGCCAAAAACCACAAACGTATAAAATAAATCGTGGTTTTTGGGCCATCAAAACTCAGAATCCTCTCATTTGAGCCCACTACCATTTCCAGCTTTCCTCTAATTATTTCCGCTTTGCCACCATTTTACAAGACCAAAAACGTGCGAAAACGAGGTCACAGTTTGCGAATGAGGAAAAACACCAACTAATCGCTATTTAAATATTCATTAACCTACCAATTGATTATTCTCTGTTGGCATCGGAGGTACGAAAATATTCCACAATGACTGCATGTTCACAATTTCCGATCAGTTCAGAGGCCAAGGCCTGGTCAACCAATTTGGGAACAATAGGAGTTTTGAATAGCTATTTTGAACAGTTTTGAGTTTCTCGCGATTGAAACTTTTATTTGGGACTTTTTTTTTCCGGCCTGAACAGTGACTGAAGAGCTAGTGGAACATTTGTTTATTCTAGTCGCATCATTAGCGTTTTTTTCAACTCCGGTTTTTCTCTATCTCTTTAATTCCCCTGTCTGTTTGTGGTTCGAAGAGGAGGAGAAACCATAACTATTTAAAGACAACTATACATCACGTTCCCCTTGTGTCTCCCTCCACTCATTCCTGAGTCTCTTCTTAGAGAAATCCCACCACCTATTACCGAACCGTTTAGAGCCTCTGAAAAAAACGATCTTGACACTTCCTAAGACTCCCACTTAAGGGCATTGCTTTCCTGTTATTTACTGAAAACGGTGGATTCTCAGACTTGCTGAGTTAAAAATTTATTGGCCACTTTTTTGGTTCATAATAATTATAATGAGAATTATTCTCAGAATAATCAATGTGTATTCGCGACGGGCGAAAACAATTTTTACCAGCCTCAAAATTTATCATTAAACTTTTTCGTTTCCTGACGTGAATATTTCAAAAATCAAAATTTGATTGACGAATATTTTAGGTCCGTTTTACGGAAATTTTACGTTCGATAAGCCAGTTGAGCGCAAATACGCGCAACTCTTCCTATCTTCGTTGTATTATTATAATTATAAGACAGAATTTGTCTTATACTATAGCTGTTTCAACGCTTATACGAATGCTTATGGTTGGTTATACACTCACGATTTCGAAATCAGTTCCCACATGCGTTTAACTCTCGATTACATTACAGTGATGTGTTGAATACCGTGCTCTTCGATATTCATAAGTTCCCTCGGTCTTCTCCATCGGCAATGTCCATCGGCATAATTTGCACTTATTTTACAACGACCTCAATATGAATCCGTTAGGCAGCCGATACACAAAGGAGAGATATGAGGGCCGATTTGGAGTCCAGATCGGATCGTAAGTATCGTAATCACCTCTCTCGAAAGGTTTATGAGTCCTTTCGTGGACTTGACGGGGCCTCTTAGTCGAAGTCAAAGCGTTAATATAGACGTCTCAGCGGCCGAGGCGAACGCCGCGGCCAAATCGAATAACATCCCTCCTAGGGAGTAATGGGCCTGTAGCTGCCCCCCCGTCGAGCATCATGGAAATCTTCGAATGTAACTCAAACCAAAAGGAAAAAAAACTCGGAAATATTATGTTGTCGGTAATTATAATTAATTTGTATCATTAACCCTTCCCGCTCTCGCGTGTTTCTATTATGAAGGTAATATTTATTCCGGCTAATAAAACTCTTAAGAGTAGTCATTCACTTGCCACCGGCCATTTCAAACCATTACTAATCTCTTTTCTGAATCGTTCTTGGCACGCACTCTCAGTTTTTGCCTTCATGGCGCCTATACTGGGTCAATATTTCAGCTGAATGTTGGATTTATAGTTTATTAATTTTAGAATATTCAACGAACCTATTAGCGACGGAGACCAACAATTTTCATCTTCCCCACTATTTCTCAGTAGATATGTAGGTAGGCTACATTGTACATGGAAAAAAATCCGAGCTTAATGAAACTTTTACGCGTTGTTCAGCCGTGCTGTGGGATGACTCTGTCATGTTTTTTTGAAACGAGGACCTTGTGCAAACTATGGGGGAGGGGGGAGAGGTCGAAAAACCTCAAAATGTTTGGACTGATCTCGGGTTTTCGCTCATAACTTCCAAACTAAGCGGTTTTCGGCTAAGTTGTTCATGTTAAAAGTTGTAGAGCATTAAATTTGCAACAATTTTATATACGTAAACGTTTTTCCTAAATCAAATGTCACTCGAGATACAGATGATTAAAGTTGGAGGAATTTTCTCAAAACGGCAAAAATTTGCAAAAAGCGAAAGTTATGGCTGTCTAACTAATATTTACTACCAGTTGTATGGTAGCTATGGTAATCACTCTTCTGTATCCAATTGGGGTCCGCTGTCCAAGTGCCTACTTCTGTGCACATCACGCAGGCAACATTTCCCTCCAAACACGATGAATTTCATTATGAATGGTGAACTGGAAGCCAAGGGGAGCCAAGTCAAGCAAGCAGTAGAAGACACAGATCTGTGTCTTCTACATCTATGTGCTGATTATTATTAGACAGTACAGAGTGCTGTCTCAGTTGACGAGGAGTACGACAATGTCTTCGTTTTTTGCCATTTTGAGAAAATTCCTCTAACTTTGATCTGTTGTATCTCGGGTAACATTCGGTTTAGGAAAAAAAAGTACACACACACACACAAAATTGTTCAAATTTAATGCTCAACGACTTTGAAATCGAACAATATAGCCGAAAACCGCTTAGTTTGGAAGTTATGAGCGAAAAACAGAAAGCAGTCCCAAAATTACAGGTTTCGAAAAACTTGACACATAACTCTTCTCATAGCACCCCCGAACAACCTGTAAAAGTTGCATTGAATTCGGAATTTTTTTTCCAGCTTTTTTTGCTCTGTCTACTGCAATAATACGTTTCATGACGTGTAGATTTCAAAAATCAAATTTCCGTCCGCCGTCCAAGCAGTTTCGGCCAGTAGGAATTTTGTTTAAATTATGAATTTTGGACGAATATTCTTGGTTCTCCATGTAGTTGTGCCCTCACGGTTTTCAGACCGATCGCCCAAAAACGAGGGACTAAAAAGGGGCTACGGGAGGGGTTGTTGGAGGTTTTCGGTTATGATGTCGAGTGGGGTGCCGTTTTCGACGTGATGTATAAACAGCTTTATTTATCGAATAAAATGTAATTAGATTTAAAAAAAAAAACCTGTGCCGACTCATTGAAGGTATATTACTACGTTCCCTAGAGGGTGCGATATATTGTTCGAAACGTTGACGAAAGAAGGCTCGTCATTATCCCTCGAAAACTCCCCAGTATGTTTCAAAATAATGACTAAATAACTCGTTTAAAGACGCATCGGTATCAGTTTACTCAGTTTTGTTTACATTTTACATTTTTTGACCGTACGAGGATGATCTTTTCTGAATCGATAAGCAGCACACACATTGTGGGTTATCTCCGATGGAAAATAACGAAACTACGAAACGCTGCGCGTCCTTGTGAGAAACCGTGTAAAAGGGTCAATAACAAACAATAATTGTTTATTCAATTATTGACGTCAGGCCTACTTTTGTTCCAGATTTTTTAAATATCAAAATTTCAATTTGATAAATATAAAACGGCACGTAGGCAACCGTCTTACATAACGTGAAAAATAGAGTGAAACACACTCCAATGCAACATTTCACGGTGTTATCAGTTAAACTCATAACGAGAGCATAACATGGTCACGACATTACCCTTTCACTAAATGATTTTAAATGGCGCTGGAGAAACTTCGGATGGCGTTGAGTAACGCTCAGAACCCATGTTGAGCAACTCTGATATAATCTTCAACAAGTTAACAACAATTTCCACACATTCGAACATTTGGTCTACGAAAAATTTGTATTGAAGAAAAAAAAAAAAAACCTTCAAATTTTACTCTGGGTTTATTATTCTTTATTATAAACTGTGCGGAAATTAATTTAAACGCTCATTTTAATTTTCTTGTACAGTGCTTGGGCGGATATAGAACCCCGAAAAACGGATTCTACGTCCAAAAACACTTCGAAAAGACACCCAACTCGATATCATAGCAGAAAACCTTCAAAATCCCGTTTATTCTGAGAATTGGGAATAATAAACCAACAAAACCAAGTCCGTCAAGCTTCTAATTTTTAATGCTTAGTTGAAGACGAGTTTCGAATCAGAACTAAAAGAGAAATTTTCCATTCGCGAGGAATCTCAACTAAAATTAACCACCATTCCAATTACGACGAACCTAATTACAACGTTTCTGTTTGATTATATTGTCCCGTGACTAATTTATAAGGAATTGCGAAAGGTCCAGAGGCCTTTAGAAAGTGTCAAACGCGACGAGCCTTAGTCATTCGCTGCTTACAATCTAATGGGACAATCGTTTCTAATTTTGTCACTTAGAATTTGACTGAAAATGTCGCATTTAATTTTAAAATAAGCGTCATTCCCAAACGGAAATTTCTAATTAAAATTTTACGAGGAAAAAACTGCATACCTACGAATTTTTCTTCCCAACAAATTTTTTTTATCGATAAACGAAATTGATTGGGTGCCGTTTGAATGACGTCAATGCGGAACTCTGCTCACACATTTTAACAAAGGAAAAAGGTCGTCTTACTAATAAAGAAGCAATTACACATGACATAATGGGAGATAACAAAATATCATTGGGGTCGAATATCGTATGAACAAAACTAATAAACTAATAATAGTTCATTAAGGGTCAAAGATAGGAGGTATTGATTTACCGTCATTATATTATTGAAAATGAATATCCCAGTTAAAACGTAAGGGCCACGTGCTGAGGTCAGACTTCCTATTTTTCAACCTTCTCGTCACGATAAATTTTCCATTCAAACTGCAAAATTAAATTTTTGATGGACATGAATGTTGAATTATTTATCAACAAAGGAAAATGTTAGGACGAAATTGGTTGTTACGAGTTGTAAACAAAAGTAAAACAGAATACTCGCGTAAACATTACAAAATTTGTAATCATGTGTCACAAATTTCCAATTAGATCGTAAGAAAAACCCGCGTAGTAAGAGCTGTGTGGTAATCGCTTACGTGACTGCGATTGGCTCAGAATAAAAACAATACCTGGTGTCTAATCAAAATTTTAATAGCAACAAAAAATTCATTGGCGTTTGGAATTAACACACAAATAGTGCGATTTCTCATTGGTATTGTTAGAAGTTAATTAATTCTGTAGTTAACTTCATTTATAGGACAATTAGCGGTTTAAAGTCGAAGGTATCTGCCAATGAGGGGCCTTGTAATGGCTAAATGAGTCCTTCGAGTGGCTCAACGGCGAAATGGAAAAAAAAACCTATCTCTTTTCAGATATTCCGCGAGCTCCTTCAAGATTTTGTGACACGTCAGAGAATTTTAGTAGTCTTCAAATTGTTTGTTTCAGAGCCCAACAACGGCGAGCCACCGAAACTCAAGTGCAACCTGAGGAAACACAAGCCCAACAGGAAGCCGAGAACACCTTTTACCACTCAGCAGCTTCTCAGCTTAGAGAAGAAGTTTCGAGAGAAACAATATCTGAGTATAGCGGAGAGGGCGGAATTCTCGAGTTCGTTACACCTCACAGAAACACAGGTGACTGATTTATTTGTATAGTGAAATTTTAGTATTTTTGCTCAAACACCGCGGATTAGTTGTCACCAGTTTAGATGTGGTTTTCTGGTAGAAACGCATCATTCCTCAAGTTCTCCAATGTTCGACGCTTGAGATTTATAACAGGTCGACCCCCGAGGTTATTTACAGCGGCTTGGTCCCTTGATTACAATAATAAAGCTATTAGGGCTCCCTTCAGCTCCCAACCATCCAAACTCATCAATTTACCGCTTCCATCCTTCCCAACCGTTTGACCTGCTTGTCGGCCTTTCTCCAGATTGGTGATACTCAAATTTCTTTCTTTCACGGAGAAAACGTAAGGAATGGGGAAAAACTAACGATCTATTGGGTAGATATTGAATATGTGGGGTTGGTGAGTCCAGCAGCAAGGCTAAGTTCCTAATAGGCTCCTGTTAACAAACGCATACATTCCAACGTTTCTGTAAACATTCTTTTAAAAAATACAGAACCAAGAAAAACTTACACAATTTAAGCAAAAAAATCCTATTATGCTATTTATAAATATGGCTCGGATTCGAGCATATTAACATATTTTTTTCCTGTAACGTAAACATTGAAAGAAGACTTTTGGTAGTATTGAATACTTTTTACTTGTCTGGGAACAACAGGGTTTAAGTTTGGTTATCGAGCATATAAATGCATAAAACTGGGGTCTTCAGAATAAACACGTATAAATGCATATTCTAGTCTAAACAGCCAAATTTGGCTGTTTAATACCGAAAAGGTGCCCCCTCTCCTGGACTTGGTAACAAGGAAATGCCGACTGAGGACTAGAGTAATTTTCGTGCACATTTTTCAAGAATATACGAATTGAGTCAGAAAGAGAAATAATTGTTTCGAAAATCCGCAACTTCGGAAAAATCGTTGTCAATGTTTGGTTCTGGAAGTAGGTCTATCAAAAGTTAAATTTAACAATTATAAATTCAAAAATGTATACCTGAGTAGTGTTTGGACTTTCAAGAGACCCTACAAATGAATTCTATGCCCAAAATTACTCTGGAAACGAAGCTTCATTCGACCTCCTGACATCCTTCAAAAGAAACGTGTGCAGCCCTGTAGAAGCCCCACACATCCACCCTCTGCGACTATACGGACTCTACAACCAAACATACCTACTTCGAAAATCTCTCCCCACTCGACCAAAGACCTTCAAAACCCCTAATGTGGCCGTTTTGGTTTATTATTCTTGGAATAATACACCTATGTTTTCGCGACGGGGGTCGAAGACTCCGATCGGCCTCAAAATTTGACATTATCCGTTTCAAGAGGTCTACATTCAAAATCCGAAATGTCCGTCCGCCGTACGCCGTCCGCCGTCCAGGCCGTTTTGGGCAGTAGGAATTTTTTTAAAAATCTGAAATTTTGACAAAATACTTGGTTTACCATCTAGTTGTGCCCGCAAGGTTTTCAGTCCGATCGCCCAAACCCGTGGGGCGCTATGGGGCTATAATGGGGCTACGGGTGGGGTTTTTTGAAGGCTTTGGGGTATGGGATCGAGTTAGGTGTCGTTTTCGAAGTTTTTTTTAGTTCCACAGAGCCTCACGGTGAACTGGATGAGTTTGATGCCCCTAATAAGTAGAGTTTACGTCCACAATTACTTAAAAATGACACCTCATTCGACTTCCTGGCTCGAGTCCTTCATAAACCCCACCTATAGCCCAAAAAGTTGTAGATTTTTTCGTTTCTTTTTACTTTCTGTAGATTTCAACGGTTTTTCGGGCATACTGTGCAACTCTTAATAACAATAGAACTCACAAAAGAACTTTGTTCAATGGTGAACCAATTGGGAGCCGTCTCGAGAACGATGAAGTAGGGGCGGAGCGTTGAGGGCCCAGTGATGGGTTGAATCCTCCCAACTTCAGGCGCTCCTGGGAGGATCTCTACGGTCTCGCAGTCACGGTCTTCAAACAGGCACCACCGTAAAAACGTGTACCATGTAAAAACTGTGGGTAGGAAGGCGTCAACACCGCTGTGTGGGGAAGGAGTGACTCCCTTTATGAGCCAGCGTTGGCTAGCTGCGCCGGGCCGTATAACTGTACTTTCTATTCATACTGTGGCAGGAATTGCCACAATACAGATCGTCAGCTGACTCAAAAAAAAAAAAAAAAAAAAAAAAATGCTAACATTATAGAAAAGAATGACTATTAAATACTTAAATATAATTAAATAATTAAATACGACTAGAAAATTTTTCTGTCCACTTGGCATATTCATGTAAAAATTTCAATTTCAGAGCTTCAAAATTAAATCAATTTAGGATGCATTGAAACAGAAAAAACGTTCACTAATTTTAGTGCGTGTCGAACATATTGACCGTCTACCTGTTGCCCTTTACGAAAAGATGGGACGTTCGGAAAAATTTCCTGGTCCACACCATTCAACAAAAGCGATCATTTTAAGGGAGGCAGCGCCTTTCCTGACAGCGCCAAGAAGTAATTTGTCCAGTCCGACCGATTAGGTCAGTAATTTTTTTCCGAAGGGGAGAGATTTTTTTACGAGGGTTTCACTTTGAAGGTCCCATAAAAATTAACAGAGCTCCCACTTTTGGAGGTTGGAGGTTCCGACTATGGAAAAAGGCGCCGGGGAACCCCTGTCAAATGGTGCGTCGTCAGAACTACCTGGCCTGAGGTGGTGGGTTGTTTTTCTAATAGAATCTGACTCAGGGGACGTTTCGATGTTGAAAACAACCTGAAAAACGAAACGCTCGTTTCATCCGTTCGTTGAATTAATTTGGTGCGTTTCAATTTTTGTTCCAGGTGAAAATCTGGTTTCAGAACCGAAGAGCAAAAGCCAAGCGATTGCAAGAGGCGGAAATCGAGAAAATGAAAATGGCCGCAGTCGCCGTGAGCCGGCCGCACCACCCCCTCTACGGCCACGCGGCGGCCGCGCTCGGCTACTTCCCCCACCCCCCGACCCACCACGGCGGCCCCCCTCACCACCCCCATCACGATCTGATGGCTGCCCACCACCCCCTTTCCGCCCTTCTTGCCGCCCGACACCCGCCGATGATGTCACAACAACCGCCGCCGCCTCCTCAGGCTTCGGCCGCGTCGTCACCGCCGCCGCCGTCCTCGCTGGCGCCGCCCCCGCCATCCGCCTCGACTTAGTGCACATCGTCCCAGACGTCCCCCCCCCGTCGACAGCCTTCTACTGAAATGATAAGTCACAAATTAAGCCCTCAAGTAAATCAAATTTCTAAAATTTGAATTTAAAAACATTGGCGACATTTCTCCTCCTCTAAAGAACTTTTTTTTATTCATGAAAAAAACACTACCAATCAATGTAATATATGTACTTAAAATAACGTAAATATTACAAAATACCCTTATTTTTACTCCCAGATCGATTTTTATAATTTATATCTGTAATTCCCTTCATTGAGCGCATCCCCCGTCTCAATCTGTTCCTATTTAACAAGTCACTACACATAAAAATATTACTATTTTTACGCTGCCTCTCTTGAGGTAGTTAATAGGTCAAATAATGGCTGAATCGCGATTTCAAGGATATTTTGAAAATGGACGCTTTTATTCAAATCACATCAAATTTACAATACTTTTATTTTTATTCATTTTATTATTTTGTAATTACGTCGAACACCGTCAAATGTAACGTTATTGATTATTTGATAAGTAAACGTTATTTTTTAAATTAATGATCTCATGTCAAATGGAAAAACGGCATTTTTTATAGTCGTTAGTTCACTTCCTGAAATCGCTTTTCGCATATTTGTTATAATTATTGCAGTGTTTTGAATTTCGAATTGTGCCAATTATGTTTTTTTTTTTTCATATTTCCATCCCCCAACACTGACGTGAATCGTATGTCCAATGTAAATAAATAACACATAGGAATTGTCACAGCCGGGAAAATACTGCTACGCGTAAATAAATTTATCCAAATATCGTGAAATTCGTTCTTTGATTTGGTTTTGGGTGAAAACGACTTGGAGTTGCAATTCGACGCCGAAATCCTCAAATTTTTGTAAACCCTTTTGAATTAGGTAATGGGGTTGGAATTAGTTCAGTTAGGTGGGAGCTAAAAGAATGAATTTTCAATTTTTAAAAAGACGGTGAATAGGGTGAGGGGAATTCAAAATGGGAACATGGGTCGAGGTGTTGGGAATTCAATAATTATGGTGACAGTTTAGAACTCAAAAACGCCGTATTTTCCCACATTTGGGGAAAATTAACAACGTAATAAATCGTCTTTGTAGATGTAACAGATTTTTAACGCTTCAGGCGGCAAGCGTATTGCAACCCATTGTCGGAGAGTCAACCAATTTTTCAGTCTTCACTCGTTTTTGTAATAGTAAGGCGTATATTTTGTAATACACAAATTTCCGTCGCTATAAGTTAAAATTTATCTCTAGGATATTTAATATCCTGTATTTATTACAGCATTTATATCCATTTCATAGTTGGAAAAAATGTCTCCATGCTTCTCCAAATTCATGTTTCTTTGAACGATCGTTTAAAATTAACCATTGGTTGTCGCTCAATTTACACCGACATCAATATCTTCTATAGCTGGTTGTTTTTCTAGTTTCGTGCCTTCGTATTTGTCATCAAATGCCATTTTGAATTTTAATGTCTAATGCGACAATCACACGTTAAATTGCATACCCTAATTCTTGAATTGTTTCTAGTAGTACTTTTCAATTTCTTTCATATTCAGTGAAAATAACATTGACCAAAGCTCACAATGTCCTACACCGGCCTCTTCTCCCCCTTACATAACTAACTTGTATAGACTGATGTACATTATATTTATTTCCCTTGTACATATTTGTTTATTTCGTGATTTGTAAGTAGAAATGTAAATATTGCAGAGTGTATTTAAAAATTAAAGGCAGCATTATAGTGGAAACGTATTATTGTATAGAACCCATGTGAATCGTAATGTATATTAAACGTTGTTCATAATGAAAAATGTTTTCTTTGATTTGACCCCTTAGGAGAAACCGTTTTGAAAAGATACTACCTAGGTTCGTGTGAGACGATGACAGATGGCCGTTGGATCACCAAATCACGCAATTAACTCCGGGGAAAATCCATCCAAGGCTGGACCGCCTTCTGGCGTCATAGACATCAAACCCATGGGTTCATACATGTAAACGACGCGGTTAGACAAATTCCGGAGCAACCGTTCATTTCATTTATTGCACTATTTTAACCGCATTAAATGGTATCAGTATGTAACTACACATTATGTAGCAGACAGTGAGCTAGATTGGATACCTAGCTGGAAAAAATTCGATTCTTCAAGTTACCGGAATGCAATTTTGAATGGGTGGGTTCGACTGAGAGGACTCTTAGGGACTTTACCCACGAAGGGGAAGCCATTATCTTTACTCTGAGGCGCTGGATGAGACCTGAAACAGTAACATTTACTATTTTTCTCCTAATCACTTCATTATGCTTCCATCTGGTGAGGCGACCAGTTCATCGGCTGAACCAAATTTTTTCGTTGGAAGAAGCAACTCAAGGTAAGTAGAAACCATTAAGTATACACGGTTCCGATTTACTAGAATCTAGTAAAAAAAACTAAAAATAACAGATATGTATTTTTAGTTTTTTTGAAGCGAAGTCTTTTATACGGACGCCCCCCCCCCCCTCTCGCTGCTCGGGTAGTCTCCCAGTAAAAACCGTGAGTGAGTCTCGCGATATATATATTTGATATAGATGGGGCGCGTTTCAACCCGGCCGCTGTCAAGGAAGTCGGAAAGACGTACTCAGAACGGGTGGAATCCTGTCATGGACCTTACAACGGTGGAGGAGGCGGGGAAATTTTGAAGCGAAGTCATTTTTTTTTTGCCCCCCAGCTGGGTGCGTAGGCGAGCAAAGCGAGCCGGAGCATCTAGTACAGGGATTCCCAACCTGGGGGGCACGCCCCCCTTGGGGGGGCGTGAAGGGTCTCCAGGGGAGGCGCGATCGAGGCCCAAAAACTGACAAAAAGTCTTTCACGTAGTTTATAATCATCTCAAGTAATTCTGGCCGATTCAAAAACCGCTGTAGGTGACGTCACCTATAGTGGTTCCGGTTTCCAATAAAAAAACAACAGAGTGCAGGTCGATTTTTTCTTCTATTTTCGATTTTTTCTTGGCATTTGGCTCTGATGACACTGAAGTTACACGAAAATGGCCGTGTTCGCTTTGTTTTGAATGTGATCATGCTTATTTACTCAACTTATTTGTGATATAAATTAACTTATTCCAATGACCGATTCTTCATTTTTTAGTTTTGTAATGGTGGCCAACTCTTCGACCAATAGGAGCTGACCTCGGGTTTCCGCCAAAATTCAAATAGAAATTTTTCCATAAATTTTATAAATTCGAGCTTGCAGTTTGTGTTTTAACCCCATTTGTAGTATTATTTGGACGTCTTCTGTCGATAAAAACAAAAAAATAATTCAGAAAAGCTTCCATTCCTAATTATTTAGGTAGGTAAATAGGCTGGAGCCTACTGGAATTTACTCATTAAAATGATACCATGATTATACTTATACTTAGCATTTTTGAGGAGGGGGAGAGTATAATTACATAGAACAAAGGGGGGGGGGGCGCAATGGTGTTCACACCGACCTAGGGGGGGCGAGGTAAAAAAAGGTTGGGAACCCCTGATCTAGTAGGACACTATACTGGCAGCTGATTTTTGCAAAATGATAAAAGCTTCGCTTCCTTTTTCATTCTCCCGAGGAATGAAAATATTTTTTTATTCGCACTTATTTCTAAGACCGTTGATACAAAATCTGAATTGTATTGAGCTCAGAAAGTTTTTCGAGGTGTTTCGTTCACCGATTTATTTCATGTTTCATTTCAGTTAAGTCTACTTCAACGTTGTCTTCCAGTCATAAGTGAAAACCCGGTTGTTTTTTTGCACTTAACTTTTGACAAAATACTCGGTTCAACATCTAGTTGTACCCGCAAGGTTTTCAGCCCGATCGCTCAAACTCGTGGGGCGCTGTGGGGCTAAAATGGGGCTATGGGAGGGGTATTCGAAGGTTTTCGGCTATTATTCTGCAGCGACGATGACGAACATGAAACCCTTCTTCGTTTGCATCGAGCGGAGGCAGAAGCGAAGTTGCTACGTCCACACACATCAACATGCCGACAAATTTCCACTTTTCAGACCCATCTTTACAACAACAAAATTTGTTGTATTTTTCTGTTCGGGTACGTACCCGAACCCTGCTTTTATTCGCAGAATCTGGCTTCTCGAAAATTATTTTTAGCTAGAAAAAAATGTAGGGAGAAATTATCGGGAAATTCGTTAAAACTGATGGGGAAGTAGGGAAAATTTTGAGCATATGATGGGGAAATCCGGGTTGGGAGCACCGGCAGGCGGCAGCACTACAACACTGCCGAGTTGCACCTTGCTCCTGCTAGGGTTATTACATCGAGAGCAAAACATCGATATGTACATCGATGTCAACATCGGACGTTCAACATCGATGTGTGAAAAACATCGGCCCAAAAACATCGATATAACATCGATGTTCAATAAATTTAATCGTGAATTTTTTTTCGATCTCCGAAGTATAATTATTTAAATAGCCAGAATTTTTTTTATAGTCTCGATTCGTAGGATTGCTTACCATGAAGTCCTAAGAGTAAAAAAATTGATCTTAGACGCACCAGCTCGCTAACGAGATTTTTTTCATTATTAAATTAAGAAATTTAAATTAAGAAATTTATTGCCTCGAAAAATCTGCCCTTGATTTTCCCTCTATCAAGGGTAGATCCAGCTAGATCGTTCTCGCCTCAGGCTTTCGAAATACCATCAGTGTGTTTTCTAAAATATTTAGATTCTGATATTTTTAGTTTTTTTTACATTTATTGAAAACAATTACGTTACCAGTGTTATGTTATGATACCTACCTGTCTTTTTGGAGATTTCTATCATTTAATAATGATTAACAGGACGTTTTCAAAAATTTTCCGTAACGTCCCGAAATTGCGACGTAAAAAAGCGTTACGCAACATAATCGCGAAAACTATAATCATATGATTGGTCTGTAAGGAAGTTTGGCGGTTGGTTACAAGTTGAGAAAACGTTTTTGGAGGAAAAAAAAATTGCGTAAATTTAATTATTATTAAATGATCTGACTGTAGAACCAAAGGTCTATCGTCCGTTGTTTTTTTTTTTTTAATTATAGAGCAGTTTCAACAATTGTACCTTGGTTTCATTCAATTCAGAACCCTAAAAATAATCAAAAGTTTCAGCAAGCTCAGACTTTTTCAATATTTTGTAAAAATGGCAATTTTAGTCTTTAAATCGCCCCTAACACATTAGCAGAGTATTTGATCGACTGGAAACTAGTCTTAAAATCGACTCCGACTATAAAAATATATTGAAATAGGGTCTTTGAGTCAATTCAATGCCTACTCAGAGTTTTTTCCAGCTAAAGTGCGGCGCTTGGAAATATATTTTTCCTCGACATCATCTAGCACTTAATGTACGGTTTTGTCGGAGATTCTACGATAACCAGTTCGGTTTGCGATCGTCGAGGTTCGAGTTAGATGGCTTAGATCTGGCTGATCGTATAGGTACATAAGCCTATAATCGATGAACGGCTTCGTCAAAAAATGAACGTTTGCGCGATGCACGTTCAAAGCGTGAAAAGCAACCTCGGACATGTAGGGCACTGAAGAATTTAATTATTTATTCATTATTTTACACGTTCAATGTAAGAATTGGACCAAAAACGACTATGGAATCGACCAAATTATAATATAGTTGTTATGATCATCCATCTTTAAAAACCGTTTCAGTTGTTAGTAGGTATAACAACTGTCATGTGTTTCATTCCCCTGATTTCTTGATGTTCACGTGTGCATGTGTTCACGTTTATTGTGACTAATAAAGCCTAATTTGCAAGAATTTTACTACAATTTTTTTCTACATTAGTCAGACGGTCAATTAAAGTTGACGAGTTCATGTTGGGACAAGGATAGGCAAAAGGGAACTTTGAATACTCATCGAAGATCGCCAGGAGGTATTAAAATTTAATACCTTCGTCAAAATCGAGGAACAAATTTTGTTCCTCGATTTTGACGAAAGTGGGGCCTTGAAATCCATGCCGATTCTCTCGAACGCATGCATGGCCTTGCGTGAACTTTTAATTCTTGTAAATTGAATTTCGTTATCGAATGAAATGGTTGGTGATACGAGAGTCACGGTTGTTCCGCTCCCGAAAATACTTGAGTCAAACTCTCGCCGGGAGAGAACAGAGAAAACCTCCTCCGTTGGGGTCTCAAAGGCCACGTCAAAGTGAGCTTCTACAATTTCAACCAGGACATCAGGCTTCACGATACTGGACACTTCGTCGATTCGTATTTCGAAGATCCGAACGTCTGCGGTGCATTAGATGTGTGCTATTCCGCGATGGAAAAAGTCGAATACGAGCCGGTGAGTTGTTCTGAGGTGTCGACGAAATTTTCCGACAAATTGAGGAACGATGACAACGGCATAATACGCACTGGTCAGTTGACCGAATGCTTCGAAGAGTATGTTGACGACATGCTCCTACGAGACAATCAGGCAAATGTTGGTAATTGACGAACACGAACGTCTCAACTTGTGCATCGCCCGGGAGAAAAATGAGTTCTTATTCTTAATATTCAAACACCCAGCACTCGGAGGTGCTACTGTCAAAAAAAGGTCAACTCTCGAACCCTACCTGGACTTGATCAAAAGTCTCTTCAAGGAGCTGATCAGCGTGGAGAAACTCGAACACACCCACGACCTCCGCTTCCGGACGGTAGTCCTCAAAGTTGTCGCTTATTAGAAAAAAGCTCCTATTGGCTTACCAGTTATAACCCCACGGGAAACGGCCAAATCGAGCGGCAAAATGGCACAATCTGGCGCACTGTGTCGCTTGCTCTCAAAAGCAGAAAATTGGACCCTTCGGATTGGGAATCGGTGCTTCCGGATGCACAGCACTCCATTCCATTCCATTCGATCCCTATGATGCATGGCAACCAACGAAACGCTTCATGAGAGGACGTGCTGCCACAACAACGTGTTACTTCTATAGAAGTGTTATGTTAATCTATAGATTATCTGCTAATGGTAGCAGATAACTTCGCTTCCGACTTGGCTTTCACCACCGAAAAAAGCGCTACCTACCTACCTAATGAAGAGCACGTACGGGCGGCTCACTCCCAGCTCCTCCGGGTTATCAATTAGTAAATAATCTTAGAGGTCAACTCCTCTGGAATGATGCAAACTGAGATAAGAGAAGTGACCATCTCCTCCGTCCGTTGAGCAGGTCAGTTGTCGTTTTCCTGCCGCTTACATAAGTGATGGATGCCCATAAATGCGTGGAAGTGGAGGTGTTCTCAAAAAAGTGCTATGCCCACTGATGAAAACGTGGTAAGTTTTGCAGAATCTGCTTATCTGATTATCTAGTGGACAACTAGATTCTGATGCCGCAATTCCTCCACATTTGTGGGCAGCCGCAGAAGTAGTATCATCTCAACGAACCAAAATTGCAATTGCGAAGCCATCCATTCGAAATTTAATGCCCAATTTTCATCACCAAAATCTCCAAAAGTTCTCCAAAATCAAAATTTCCACTCACGTTTTGCGTTTCAGAGCCTCCTGAACTAACTAGGTAATTTCCTGGCCACAGCCATAACTCCCACAATTCACCCCACAGTCACAACTACGTTCATTTTGAACCTGGCATGAGAAAGCTCATGTGCCATTGCATTGGCAGTGTATTATTTCTCCCGTATTCCTTGCGGAGGAATTGACTATCTCATTTTCAGGTAGAAAAAGTAAGCCGGAGGAGTTGGTAAGAAGTAATTACGGCGGAGGAGTTCTCCCGGAGGAGTTGGGGTCAGGCCCGGATTAACGGGGGGGCTAGGGGGGCTATAGCCCCGGGGCGCACACCCCAAGGGGGCCACTTCGCCACCGATGATTTTTTTTTTTTTTTTTTTTTTTTTGAAAATTAACAAAACGTTTTCCTTATTCCTTATTCCTTATGCTGATCTCCTAAAAATTGTTTTCCTGAAAAAGAGGGAGGTGAACGGAAAGTTTTAAGTTAGGTACCTAACTTCCACTTACTACAACTCGAAAACCGGAACACCTCATGGAGTCGTCTATGTAGACATAGAGTGTAGACTCTACACTCCCAACGCGTGTTATAGACCTCACGGATTTTCCACACTGTTGCGGTAGTTCAGAGTTTGCTAAGCGGGTTGGACTCTGTACCGCATTTGGTTCAAAAAAACAAAAATAATTTGTTAAATTTTTGGTTTATTATTCTCGGAATAATACACCTGTTTTTGCGACGGAGGTCGATGACTCGGATTGGCCTCAAAATTTGACATTATCTGTTTCAAGAGGTCTACATTCCAAAACCAAAATGTCCGTCCGCCATCTCCTGTACAGAGCTTCTTAGGTTGTGTCTAAGGCCATTTCTGGCCCATCACAACCTTTCTCATACCTTCTCCTCTCTTTCTTCCCCCAGAGGAAGTGCACTTATCGTTGCTTAAATCTTCTTTCTTCTACCTTGTTCTTTAGATCTCCCCTAGGAGCCTGTTCAGCGTGCCCTCCCGTCCCCTCCGGCGTTAGCCACACCATTCTGGTGTGCCTGGGTTGGACCAATGTTGAGGCGCCGGGTTTTAAAGGTGGTCGTTGGCTCGAAATTCTTTGGGACAGGAGTCATCGCAGCGGACCAACCTACTATTCCACCTCTTCTTGTAACTTGTGGTGTTCGGGTGGTTGGTGGCTGCGGAATGCAGCAGACCGTACCTACTCTTCTACCTCTTCTAGTAACTTGCAGTTTTCGAATCATGGGTGGTTGCTCTCTCCACGTTTACTTGTCTGGTGGAGGGCGAGTACTTCTACAAAATTTCCTCCCCTCCCTAATACTAACACGACCAGCCTAGATAAAAATAAAATCTGAAATTGAACCCGCATTCAATGACGTCCGCCATCTGCCGTCTGGGCCGTTTTGTGCAGGATTTTTTTTTTTTTTTTAATCTGAAATTTTGACAAAATACTCGGCTTACTATCTAGTTGTGCCCGCAAGGTTTTTAGCCCGATCGCCCAAACCCGTGGGACGCTATGGGGCTAAAATGGGGCTGTGGGAGGAGTTTTGAAGGCTTTTGGCTATGGGATCGAGTTAGGTGCATCGATTTAGTAAACTAACATCGATGGTCAGGTGTCGTTTTCGAAGTATTTTTGGACGTAGAATCCATTTTTGCGGGTCCCAGAACGATCCAATTTCACTGTTGCGATCTTTAGGGCTTTCATGGGGCTACAAACGGGATTTTTGAAGGTTCCTAGGAGGTCAAATATTTTTCAAGTATAACTAAGTATTTTCGAAAAAAAGGCTTTTTTTGAAAAATAAAAATCCCTACATTTTTTTTTTTAATTTTTCTCAATGACACAGAAATAAATTTCTGCACATGTAACCAAAAAGAATAATAAACCCTAACACTAGGGCTTACAGCATTTTTATTTATTGTAAAAAGAAACTAAGTTTCTTCTTCTTAAGAAAAAAGTCTTAATTGTAAAAACAGATTGCCCTGCATTCGGAGTGTTTTTTTACTGTTTTCACCCAGTTTTTGGTTGTGAAGCGACAGACGCTATTTTCTAGTGGTTTTTACGTGATACTCCTGGCCAGAGGATCCACTTTAATATATAATATATATGTATATGTACATATAAAGGGGACCCCTTGTAAGTCTCAGCCCCGGGGCCCAGGAGAGGTTAATCCGGCGCTGGTTGGGGTACATCCCGGAGGAGTTGGCCATTCCCCGTACGGGCAAGCAAGAAGACGATCCGAAGGAAAACATCGATTATCTTATCGATTAACTATCCCTTGGTCGGATATTAGTATACTAATATCTCCTCGTAAAATATGGTACTTTTTTTTTTTCAACTCAACTTTTTTTCAAATTTACAACAGGTTGTTTGAGTTCATTTTCAAATGAAAGTTAATTCGGTTTTTTCTGTGATGTTCTTCTCATCTACGTCCATGACTGCTGCCCTCCTGTACGGCCCATCTCAATTACCAATATTGGTGAAAGATGCAGCTGCACCCGTTTATCTGATTTTCGTGACAATAATTCCTCCCTGATCAGCTGCTTTCGGAGGGTCATCTCCGCCCTCTTGCCCACTTGGCAAACAATCCTGTAAACGGTTAGAATGACGTTTGTGAGACTCAATGAGCCAGAAAGTCCAATTGGTTTTGAACGCGGTAATTTCGTTAATTGTCAAAGGGGTTTTTGGTTGAATATTCGAACAACGAACCGTACTCATCGATTATTATCAGACCTCGATCTGAAAAATACCATTTTTCTCATCGAACGTCCCGAATGGCCAATTAGAAAGGGTGTCAGAAGGAAGTGGTTAATGGCTACTAATGACCGAAGAGTTGACATCACGTCGTCAAAAATGGCGGTCCCGAAAAAAGAGGGATTTCTCAAATCTGTCGCAGGGCGGAAACGCGACGGATCTTTGATGTCACGATCTTACGGATATTACCCGTTAAATCGCGCCTTTTCGAAGCACTCTTGAATGGGTGGGTTTGTTTTCTGTTGAAGACTACAAATGATGATGGGAAACTTCCGCTTTGCGCCGGATCGATGCGCTTGTCCGAGAGTTGGGAACTCAATAGTGACTCTTAGTTTATGGTACAGTTTTCGTTGTTGGCGACTTGAGACATAATTTACACGTTTGAGAACAATAACTCTTCCGTGGCAGTTTCTTACAGAATCGGGAACAGTATCAGTTACCAGTAAAAGAATAAAGAAACAATTGTTTTTTATTGTAGTTAATTATTAACATCTAACGAGTTGAAGTTCCTGTGCTGGAAAGAATTCAGTCTACAAGGTAGGTATAAGGGAATAATAACTGACCAAGATCTCAGATGGGATTGCCATATGTCAGCAATAACTAAAAAACTCCGTACATTTTCTCATTAAATAAATTTTATAGTAGGTACAAAGTACGAGGCTGCGTCAGCAAGTAAAGCGAGTTGGTACAGAAGCCTCCAGACACTGTGGGATGAGAGTTGAACCACCGTTCCATCTGCTCGAGATTCACCGATTTTAGCACGTGGAAGAGAAATTTGCACCAAGAGGCCCTACTGGAGCAGTTAAATTCCCAATGGAAGGTGTCTATCCGCGCGAAAGCTGGGGCCTCACAGGGTAGGATAATATAATATATTATCCTATAATATTATTATACCGTCTTTTTGACCTGGGGGTTCGCTGTGTGGATTTGACGGCAAAGATCCAAACGGCCTCCAGGTTTGGTGGATCTGCAGTGGTCAAATTGTGCTGATCCTGCTCCTCATTCACTTCGGATGTGACCCTTCGTTCACTTCTGGCTTACTACTCTTCTGATTTTCCTAGCGTGTTCGATGCATCAGTTGTGTGTAAAGTCTTCCTTGAAGGTTAACCTGAGCCCCATTCTATAGAACATAATGATACTATGTGATGTTATGCTTCTCAAAAACTAGAAATCCCTCGTTACAACCGCTCCTCCTACTATCATATGATTTCTTATCATAAACCAAAGATACCCAGCAACAAGTGATGTTTATCAGTTGTCTTGTAACACTTTCGGTGTCATTACATTATTTTTCCTGACACCCGGCCGTAAGACGATGTCAAAACTCGGTCTTCCAATTTGTTCCGAGTGTCTCAAATTCAAATCCATTACGTTCAAGTCTGGGTCAGGGTAGACCTACCTGTGTTCTTCACAATCTTAGCCAGTTGTTGTCGTCGGGTCGACTTCAATTCTGGAAGCTTTTCTACGAGGTAGGTGATCAAGGCTTTATTGAGGCCTCGCGTCAAGGTTGATCTTTCTGGGAGATCTCTTCCCCCTGATCTCCGTACGAGGTTCCTTGATGGATCAAGGGGGCCTCAACATCGAACACCGATTTCAGATTTACAGGCATATTCTCGTCTCGCATTTTGCTTTATTATTCTTGGAATAATACACCTATGTTTTCACGACGGAGGTCGACGACTCCGATCGGCCTCAAAATTTGACATTATCCGTTTCAAGAGGTCTAGATTCCAAATCCGAAATGTCCGTCCGGCGTCCGGGCCGTTTTGGGCTGGGGAGGATTCCACCCAAGGCGGCGCGCGGCCGCTCAGCCGCTCTCTCCATGCATCTCACTCAATAGCTCTTTGTGTACTGATTCTAAATATTTGAGAGTTTTACCACATGTAGCAGGGACTTGAAGGTTTCATATGAAAAAAAAATTTTGAAATCGTCCTAGTGGGAACCTGACTACAGGCCTTGTAAGTTTTACCAATTTAATCACGATTTTCGCATTTTGGTACATGTATCTACATAACCACTCATCCAAATGAAAAATTTCTTTTGGCCTTTCACTTACATTGAAAAAGGCTATAAAACCCTGCAGTCGGATATTTTATATCGGGTCTGTGCGATTTTAGCCGGAAGTGGGAAGGTTGACTCCATTTTTGATCACCTAAAAGCCGTGACTGTGTATATCCTGGTACAAAATTTACAAATCAAAGTACATAGCTTTTTAGCTAATTTCATGAAAAAAAATATGAAATCAAAATTTTTTGAATCTGCCTATTAGTTGGGACGCAAGTTGTACCAAAAGGTCGAAAAACGCTACTTTTCAGGGAGGCAGTTCAAAGTTCCCGCAGCCAACACAACCTTCTCCGAGGGCGACCACCCCGCAACTGAGTTCTTCCCCCCCCCCCCCCACCCCACTCTTTTGTGGTTTCTTTCTTCTTCCTTGCTTTCTTCTTTGATAAAAGAAGAAGAAGTTATGTATGTTCTCCATTTAGGAAGGTTAGGTATCAGAAAATGTATAACAACAGCAACACTTACTGTTGTTGGTGTTTTTTTCTGCGTATTCGATTGTTTTGATCTCGTTTTTTTTTTTTTTTTGCACTTCCGCTGCCCCAAAATGTCTGATTTTTTTACTGTGTGTTCCTTACATGTTGCAGTATTTAAAAAAAACAAAAACAAAAAAACAATTTTTTTATTTATTTTTGGGTGGACTCCTCCCCTTAAATCTGAAATTTTGACAAAATACTCGGTTTACCATCTAGTTGTGCCCGCAAGGTTTTCAGCCCCATCGCCCAAACCCTTGGGGCGCTATAGGGCTAAAATGGGGCTACGGGAGGTTTTTTTGAAGGGGTTTGGCTATGGGATCGATTTAGATGTCGTTTTCGAAGTATTTTTGGACGTAGAATCCAATTTTTTGGGGTCCCGGAACGATCCGAGTTCACTGGTGCGATCTATCATGGGGCTACAAATGGGATTTTTGAAGGATCCCAGGAGGTCAAATATTTTTCAAGTAGGCAAAAAACAAAAAATATTTGAAAAAAAAATAAAATAAAATAATTAAAAAAAAAAAATTTTTTATCGACAGAATTAAATTTGTGCACAAGTAACCTATATCAAAGAATAATAAACCCTAGGGTAAAATTTGCAGCGTTCTTGATAAATCATCTCCGACTCAACGCAAGGTAGGTTGCAAAAGCAAAGCCAAAATTTCAGTAGGTTTCTATACTCAAGCGCACGGTTTTGTCTTTCAAAATAATAGGAACCGTTGAAAACCTTTGATCACAAATTGAAACAGCGACGTTCGCCAAACGAGAGCAATGCGATTATCATCATTATCTCTGGTTGGAAATTTACCATCAGCCGGCACGAAGTCAAAAGAGGATATTACAGCGGACATAGGAGGTTCAAAACCATTAACGAAATTTTTCTCTTGTAGTAATGAATTGGGCTGGCAGGATCAAAAATCAGCCAACCTGTAGGCCAAAGTTTGTGATGGCCAGGGGACGGGGGATTCGCTAGGTACTATAATTGCAAAGTGAAGAATCCACAACTATTTCAACACATCAATTTTGCACTACTCAGTGCAGCAGAAAACCTATATTAGGTACTGAGGAAAACTTTAACATACCAGGACAAACCTCGTTTTTATTTACCGGAAGGTCACTGCGATGAAAACCACAGCCCCAGTTCACTCTGATTATTTAAGGCTTTTAAGGCCCGTCCTCACTTGAGCATTTTCGGCGAGCCGAGCATCATCAGTACAAGCCGAGCATTCAAAAACAATTAATAGCGCGAATGCTCATAGATGTGGACGCGTTCGGGAGCTTTTTTGAATGCTCATTCGTGCTCGGGGATGTTCCCGCTTGAAGTCGGTATTTCCGCAAACATCCAAGGATGTTCGAGGTTCGTGTTCGTGTAGTGTGGACGCGCTCGCGAGCTCGCATGGACGCACCACGGAGACCGGTCTAGAAAAGTGGGAACAGCGACGAATGCTCGTGAGCAAGAATGTTCGCCACAAATGCTCAGATGTGGACAGAACTCGAGCCAAACATGAGAACTGCTCGCGAATCCAAATTCGTCACGAATGCTCAAGACACTTAGTATGGACGGGCCTTTAAGGCTTAAAGACTCACGGGCCTTTAAGGCTCAGTGCCAACCTGGCTCTTATATCAACTGACCCCCGCTATTTCCTAAGAGAGAAATTTCTTAAATTTACTGGGTTATGTCTTTAACAAGCGCTTTCCTACTAAGTTTCACGTCTAGTTAGTAAACCATGATGGTGGTATATATTATGTGGTATGACTTTGGCAGTTTGGTGCACTCGAATGTTCTCACATCTGCGATTTGTGAAATCGTCATGCACCGGCTTCTTTGCAGATGTGAAGTTTTTCGTTCAAGTACTCTTAAAATGTTACAACGTATCTGTACGTCTTACAGATTCGTTAAAAGGGGTTAAAGGAGAGGATGTCCGAACGACCGATTCTCGTCAAGATTCACTGAGTCAGATACCCGAGCAGGAAGTTGGTACATAGGTCTATGATGAATCCCTGGACAAATGAGAAAGTAGAGGATTTGGGTAAGTGGCAAGGAATGTTTGAACCAAAGTTCAGGTTGGTAGGAGGACGCTTGCAGATGGGAAAACCCCTGTAGACCACTTTGGTCAAGGTTGGGGAGTGTCTTCGCCAAGAGCTGCTCAGGCGGGAGTTTATGTGCATCGGCATGAAGAAGTGCATAGCCTTGGATTTTATCGAGGTAACAAGTTGCCAAGGTTATTGACACAGTTAGGCCTCAATACTGCCCTGGGAGATGCGGTTTTTTTGCGGATCATGAGACAAAGAACTGACATTTGAAAGACGTTCAGCCCCCAATTGAGAGGAAGTGTGCCAACTGCGAGCAGTTCAACCTTCCAAGCACCCACTCAGCAGAATACAAGGACTGCCCAGGGAGTAACAGCGAGCGCTTAAGCACTACCTGGCTAGAATCAAGCAGAGTGAGTAGCTTCATCAACTGCAGCAAATCATCACCCAGGATTACTGGATGGTGGAGCGGATCAACAATCTTGACAATACTTTAGAAAAGTATTAAGTTTTGCATGTTCAACCCTATTAAATATTGAAAGAAATTGCATTTGTATAAAAAATTTTATCGTCCAAATACTATTTCTTTCAATATTTTCCCCGTTAAAAATATTAAATGGAAAACCACGCTAAAGTAGTTTTGTCCAGCTAGATTCACAGTTTACTCCACTGTGTGTGACGATGGTGCACGTGGACGAAGTAGGTAGGAGAGCTCGCAATGCAGAAAGAGAAGAATGGCGTTTAATAATCTAGAAATTAATAGCCTATTGACCCCCTCAAAATGCGTTTCGGGTTTAAATTAATTTGAAAGTCGGCGCTGGGGGAATAAGTTATCTGGGCGGCCGTGGTCGTGGGGAAGTTTGTTTCGGCGGCTGTTTGCGGTCTGATACGAACCGCATCATTGAAAATAGCTCATCCATTAAATGGAAAACACGGACCGGGAAAACCTCCGGGGTTAAAAACCCCAAGGGAGGGGTTTTTGTTTAGCGAGGAGGGGAGGAAATCGAGGGAAGTTTTAGTGGGAGCGAAATGGAGGATAAGCGAATGAAAAGGTCCTCTGAGTGTAGCAGGGTGGATCACGGCCATTGGGGAGGGATTGAACGCGGGTTTCGGGGGCGAGAAACTAATTAATTTTTCAATCTCACCGTCCCTTCAGCCGTTCTCTGCCAAATCGGTGAGGCTTCTGAGTCCCCCTAATTGTGGTTTGATTTTTAATTTTACCCTCGGGCGAGTTTTCCCTCGGACGGATCGATCACTATTGGGGGAACAGTCTGTTGAGTTCAACATTGCTATCATCTTAATTAGGATGTCAGGATGTTAGAGAACCATGTTTAACCAAGCCAGTGTGCAAACTTAGTGAATTCAGGAAAAGTTTATTTAAAAAAATACCTAACAATGGATGGCCGCGGTCAGGACTAGATTCTCAGATGCGGTATGCAATGAGTCCCTATCAATCCACACAGAAATTGACTCGCCAATAAAACTTTCATAAGGTAAAAATTAGTCTTGCTAATTTCATTCGCAGTGGTTGCAATAAATAGGAAATGAATGAACTGATCCAGATCTAAAGGAAAACTTGTAATAAAAAATTCGCACATTAAGTGCCGCATGATTCTTTGCCCGAACTACAACCTTACGGTGCGCAGAACCGAGGACAACGTTACATTCTCATCGTCAATGATTCTTTATCAAAATTCGTATGGCACTCTGGGCTTAGATCAAAAACTGCCAAAGACGTGGCAGAAGGTTTTGAAAGTATTCTAATCCAATGGTATCCTAGAAAACCGCGTCATCTTCAAACGGACAAGGGAAAAGAATTCTACAACGGAACTATGAAGAGACTTCTCGAAAAGTGCATCAACTGTGTACAACATCAACCATTCTTTTTTGGTTCACCATGAAGTTCAAAACTGTGATAATACCTATTCTGTACTATGTTGAGAAACTTGAACTACAGTTCCTAAGAAATGGTATTATTTGTTTACTCTCTTCATGAACAGTTTCTACTGAAGTACTGTTTGCTCAAATTTACCGTTTCCACCTTTACTTCCATGTGCTAGTTATTCTATTAATCAATAAAAGATTGAAGTGGATACTTATGAACATTTAAAATTTACTTTTGAGTCCATTGTCCAGTGGACAATGTGAGTGTGTTGTGTGGTGTTGTGTGTAGATACTTATCTGCAGATTCTGATGCAGCTGGCGAATATTGCCATCAACTTCGATTTACAGCAATAAAAAGTTTTTCCGAAGGTTATTAATCAGTAATGTCGATTAGGGTGAGAGTTAGAGCTCTGAAAGTGGTTTCATTCGATTCAGCATCCCGAAAAACATATTAAACCACTCCAAACACGGGTCTGTTTGACGAATTTGCAACGAAGTCGCATAGTGGACGCTTCGACTGTCGCAGCCGCTGCTGCGGCCAGCCGCATTCGCGTCACTCCTTACCCTCGTACTTGGGATGAGCTTACGAACATTTCCTCAAAAATCCCATTTCTAAAATTGGCTCCATTGCTGACTTCAAGTTAAACATTTGAGGATCGATTGTCTGTACTAAACTAGGGAATCGTTCCCCACAGTGGGTAAAATTGAATATTCGAATGAACAATTTGAAGAGTCCAGGGGAAAAACCCCGTCATCGACATTTTGGGGTGAATCAGGTACGAAGTGGTTTCTAAAGGATTTTGAGGCGTAGAATCCGACGAAGCCCTCGGTTTTGGAGAATAACCACGTCATCTCAGCGAAATATTGGGTTGAATATTAGCAGTACTGGGGAAAAACCCCGTCATCGACAGCGCGTGCATGGAAGAACCCCGTCATTGCAGTTTAAAAGGCCCCAACCAACGCTGCGGCGTGCGCCCCTCCTTATCTCATCATCTTGTGTGTTGCCGTTTTGGGCAATAGGAATTTTTTTTTTTTTTAAATCTGAAATTTTGACAACATACTCGGTTTACCATCTAGTTGTGCCCGCAAGGTTTTCAGTCCGATCACCCAAACCCGTGGGGCGCTATGGGGCTAAAATGGGACTATGAGAGGGATTTTTGAAGGCTTTTAGCTATGGAGTCGAGTTAGGTGTCTGTTTCGAAGTCCCGGAACAATCCGATTTCACTGTGGCGATCTATAGGGCTTTCATGGTGCTAAAAATGGGATTTTTGAAGGATCCCAGGAGGTTAAATATTTTTTGAGTAAAAAAAAATTTTTGAAAAATTTTGTTTGAAAAAAGAAAATCCAAAAAACATTTTTTTTCCAAAATTTTTTCCATTGACACAGAAATAATTTTTGCACAAGTAACCTAGGTATATCAAAGAATAATTAACCCTTGAGTAAAATTTGCAGCGTTTTTGAATCGTAGATTTCGTTCGTAAAAACCGTTTTTTTTTTTTTGGTAAATTTTTTGTAAAACCTAATACACAGTGTACAAATTGTACAAAGCAATTTTTTTTTGGTATTTTGTGGATATTAACATACGTTTTGCATTCTTAAAAATACTTTATTCTCTCCATTGTTTGGTTTAGGAGTAAAAGAGGGTTAAAATTCGCGTTATAAGTTCAGAATTATGTATAAAATATCATTTAATAGTTTGAAAAATGGTTATTCGGGAAACATATTGTGAATCTGCATAGTTGATGGTTCAAATAAAACATTTTTTGTATTTTTAAAATCGTTTCTGAGGTTTCTGTTAGTTGGTAAACTTTAAAATTCATTTTTCTCAAAATCAGCTTTGTATCAATGACGGGGTTTTTCCCCTGGACTCTTCATTTAGTATACTAAATTGTTCATTATAAGTAACTGCTTCAGGAGAGGAGTCATTTCTCTCCCTAACCACCTCATTGGATTAGACCTCTGCACCATCGGCAAACAAAACATCGATGTTCCCCATTATTCGTACATGGGGGCCCTATGCTCTCTTTGGCCCCGAGCCCGCTTTTTCTCTCGGCGGCCCTGTTTGAACGTCGTCTCTAGTCGTATCTAACAAAAGTTGCTTCATTTTTAATATTCGCATTTTCTGCTTTGAAAGAACTTCGCATTTTCGATAACCCTAGCACAATGCCAGCTATAACATCGTATTCGAACGCAAAGGTTGTGAACGGCTAAATTGGTGGTTCATAATATGATATTATCACTTAGCACCGCCTCAGTTGTCTGTGACTTTACCTTCGGAGTTTGCGCCAGTCCAAGCAAAAACATAATAATGGTAGAAAAAGGTTCTTTTTTTTCACGGCATTTCATAATGCTCGCGCAACAATAAAACCTGTCATTGGGACCCCTTGACGCCTGTTCACGCTTGCCGAAAATCCCTTTTTCACCCTTTTGTCGCCTCGCAAAACCCCTCAAGTGGAAACTCACCGAAGACAAACTCAAAAGACGATTTCGAGGTTCAATAGGAGGATAACCATTGGGACATTAATGGTTAACCCTGTTTTGAAGAGGCAGTTTTTCAAAACTATTTTTCAATAGGATTTTAAGTGCTTTCACGTCTGAGTGGTGTTTGAAAAATTCTCACCCTCGTCATTTTGGAAACTTGGGACTTTTCTCTAGTCAGAAGCTACCCGCGGCGATTTCCGAGTAGTCCTCGAACGTTTTGACTTTTACGCTCCAAATAATGGATAAGGTTTTTTTTCAAAAATGAATGAGAGGGAGGCCAAAATTAAGTGAGATGTCATCTTAGGAATAATGGTTACGGTGGCAACTGGTCTGAGTATAAAAGCGACACTGGGTTCATATCGGCCTCTCAGTGATTTACTGCCTTCTCCTCGCCCTCCGACTGGGCGATTCATGAAACTCAAAAGCGCTTTTACGATGTTACGTTATGTTGGACAGACACTACAAGGGCTCATCTTCAGAGGGAACTTCAGTTCATTCAGATTACCCGCTATTGAATTTTCAAGGGCTTTCTGCCGGTAAAAACTCCAATTGAGACCCGAAAGCTGGTGAAAGCTGTCACTGGCACCAGCTCTTGCGACTTTTGAACCCCCATCTTCCAAAGCTGTTTCAAGAGCGCCGTCTTTAATTAGGTAAGGCGATGAATTTTATATCTTACAGCAACAAATATTTTTAAGTAAAAAAAAAAGAAAAAAAAAAGAAGCGGTGGGCTCCTTTCTAGGAAGGTTCGGAAAGAGAATGGGCGGTACCCAGAAGCCATAAATTCAAGACGGTTTTCAAGCCGGAGATGGTCGAGCTCTCCCTCAGCTCAGACTAAACTAATTAGCAATTAGCGGGTTACGGAGAAGGATTTCAGGTTTCAGACAGTCAATGTCGTGATGAATTGAAGAAGAAATGAACGCGATCTTAGATAGAATACTGAGAAATCCAACCTCAGATTGGCTGAAAGAACCTATAGAGAGCACGTCTTTGGTTGCGAAGCTACAGAATTTGTACAACATTTGATGTTGTAACTGTAGAGGTTTTTTTGCTTTTGGTTTATTGTTCTTGGAATAATACACCTATGTACTCGCGACGGGGGTCGACAATTCTGATCCGCCACATAATTTGACATTATTCGTTTCAAGATGTCTAGATTCCAAAATCGAAATGTCCGTCCGCCGTTTTGGGCAGTAGAATTTTTTTTTTTAAATCTGAAAGTTTGACAAAATAAGTACTTGATTAACCATCTAGTTGTGCCCGAGCGGTTTTCAGCCCGAACGCCCAAACCCGTGGGGCTCAAAAGAGGCTACGGCAGGGGTTATTTGAAGGCTTTTGGCTATGGGATCGAGTTAGATGTCGATTTCGAAGTATTTTTGAACGTAGAATCCATTTTTGGGGGTCCCGAAACGATCCGATTTCATTGTGGGGATCTATAGGGCCTTCTTGGGGCTAAAAATGGGATTTTTGAAGAATCCCAATGAATTTGAGGTCAAATGTTTTCCGTATACAGAATTAATTCTCGCACTAGTAACCTATATCAAATATAATAAACCCTGGTGTAAAATTTGCTGCGTTTTTTAAATTATATTATTCTTGGAACAAAGTTTAAAAAAAAGTAAAGTAAAGTGAGTTTCCTTTGTGTTAAACAACTGGTTTTCACAATTGAGGCAGGAGCCGATCCCGCACTGTACTTTAAGCTTTAGAAATTCTTGCCCCATTGGTCCCCCCCCCCCCCCCCCAGCATATTAATAATTAAATTAAAAATGTTTTCAATGATAAAGAATTAAATTTTGCACAATTTATATCAACGAATAATAAACCCTCGTGTAAAATTTGCAGCGTTATTCGATTTTTTTGGCTAAGAGGTCGAGTTAGGTGACGTTTTCGAAGTATTTTTGGACGTGGAATCCATTTTTAAATATTAATAATTTAATATATTCATCTACTATCATCAATATGTTTCAATATCCGTTTTAAACTCTGTTCCGATGTCCTCCAAACTTATTTTTCTCATTGCGGTCATTTTGTTTATTTCATTAGGCCCTGATGATGGGAGAATATAAATCTCTTGAATCGTCGGCACATTCTCGTCTTACTTGACCGACCCTCAACAACTTTACACCCACATTAATAATTAAAAATAATTTTTATTGAGATCAATTAATTTTTACATGATTTTCATCAAATAATAATAAACCCTTGTGTAAAATTTGCAGCATTAACTTAACCAAAAACTGAAATGGCAGCTTTGGATTTAATCCTCACTTTTTCAGCTCAATAAAAAGGAGCACACTCTCCTTTTCAGGTGTAAAGTAAGAACATACATCACTCCAGGATAAAGAAGTAGCTACGATAAAAATACAGCGCATACACTGATCACTTGAGTCTGAGTGGATTAGAAGAAGAGGGCGCATGCGAGGAGGGCCATGTTCGATATTCCCTCTCTCTCGTTCCCTCAATGTTTCTCTTCCCTCAGCCGGTGTCGAGTGGCTTTCATCCCTCAGGAGCTGCCGCCCCAACCCTCGAACGTCCTTGTAAAGACGGCCACGCCGCTCTTCGAGAAGCTATAAAAACGAATAGAATGTTGAAACTAGGCAAGTAACCTCCACATATACGCCAATTTCGCTAGGTACTAATTGCTGGCTAAGAACCGAGCAGGAAGTCGCCTGCTATGTTATAGGTTGGTGAATTCTTAATTGGTAATTAGTTACAATTCGTGGGAGAATAGACCATTAAGAAATCGATAAACCTATTGCAGCTCAATAACTTTCAAAATCAGAATTTAGCGTATTTCCGAGAGGTATCCACCTTTAAAAGATTCTTGCCTCACAATACCACACGCCGCCCCCTTCTTGTAGCCCCCTAATCACATTTTATTGATTCCTGTCTCTCCTTCTCAAATGCTCTTCACTTCTCTCCCTTTTCGATCCTTCCCGTCTCTGGTCTTCAGGTAGATTTGTCGAAACTATTGTAACTTCCAAAGCGTGCAAAAGGGCAAATTTTCAAAAATATTCCCATGATGGGTTAGTCGAGTACCCATATTACAAATTTTTATCGTGCTGAGTTGAATTGGTGCTGTGGGCTCAGCGAACGTGTCCTTCGTTTTATCTCTGTGGTTGGTCACAGTGGTCCGCTAAGCCCACACAACCGTTCAATTTGATTACATTTTCAAAGCTCAAAGATAATGACGTGGAAATCGCATGTTTCGTCGATAAGGTTATGTTCCTTTTGGGGCAAAATAATATTATTCATTTCTCGGACGCTTTTGTGCTGAAAAATAAACTTTACCCCGACAAGCAATCAATGGGAGTTGACCTGCCAGCATCCCTTTGCAACGTGACTTTCAGGATTTCTGTGCGTATAATTGACCTGAGAACTGTTTAGACGCGGACTCCAGGCAAACTAGAAAATAGGCCGTTTGAAACGTTTGTAGGCCCATTTCATTTGCTCTCCCGTTCTGTTAAAACCCATAATTGAGGAGGTAACCTGCAAAAGCGCGTTGGTCCACCGTAACTGATTTTTCAGTACGGGTTGAAAACGTTTTTCTTGAGCAATATTCGTAATCACTTTTTTATTCTGATAATTTCAGAGTATTATATTATAATTAGGGCTCGGCAAATGGCATATTTGCATATTTCGTTCCCGATATTCCCAACCTATAAGAAGCCTAAATATACCAAGTGTGTGCAAATCGGATGAACCAAATTCGAGTTTTTCGGGCATATAATTGCATATTTTGGGGTTTTGTTGGATACGAGCATATTTGGGCCATTTCGCTACTAGGCAGCATATTTTCCTATTTATTTCAATATTTCTGCACATTTTAAGATTTTTTGACATCAACACTATAAATTCTCTCAACTAGCATTCTCTCTCAGCGTCAACAAACTCATTTCTGCAGGGAAAAAATTGTAAAGGCACCTAGCCGAGTTCGCGCCTTTAAATTGGCACATCCCGTACTGCCGCTGCCCCCTGAGCCAATCCTGACTCGATGGGGAACCTGGATTTCTGCAGCGCTCTACTATGCTGAACACCTATAGGCTGTCAAATCAGTAGTGGATTCGTTCGACGAGAATGACAGCCAATACATAACTAAGGCAAAGAAAAGCATGGCGGACAGGGACACTGTAGCGACGCTGGCCTTCATTAAAGCACATAATATTATTATGGCGTCGATCCCACAGTTGATTCTCAAGCTTGAGGCCTCAGAGAAGGAGCTGGTTGAAGTGGTGAGTGAGGTTCAAAAATTTCAGGAAGAGGCTTCCTTGTGGTCTGGGAAGATTGGGAAAGCTGTTCAAACCAAGCTCGAATTCGTTCTTGGCCGTAACCCAGGCTGGGGTACTGTCGTCAACGTACCCAGGGTGTTAGGAGGTGACTTACCAGAAACGGAACTCTCCTACACCCCCCATGAACTTGATTCCTTCAAATTTCTACCATTGGTTTCCGTCGATGTTGAGCGTTCGTTCTCCCGCTTGAAACTTCTCCTGAGTGACTTGCGCCACAGCTTCAAGACCGAAAATATTGAAAAACACTTGGTTGTGCAAGCCTTTGACTAATAGGTATGTTGTAAATATGTAAATAAGACGTTAATATGAAACTGCTTGTAACTATGTAAATATTTTAGTGTCTAAATATGTGGTCAATGTGTTTGATAATTTTCTAAGATGACTTGCAACAATAAAAAAGTTGGTTGAGCGCCCCAATGCAATTTTTTCTTGCCTTCATGACCCTCTCACAATTTTTGGGGGGCATATTTTAGCATATTATTAACTTTTTCGGGCATGTTTTTGCGTCATATTTTGCGGTATTTCGGTCATATTGCGGTCATATTTAGGGCATTGATTGGTCATATTTCCAGATTTTATTGGTCATATCCTGCCGAGCCCTAATTATAATATTTCCTCAGTCACGTGACTCGTTTGAGGAATCTGATTGGTCGAAATGGACTGTATCTCTTTGCCCAGCTCCCCGCCTCGGACCTGTGTGGTTTTGCTCGGAACTGCCAACGTTACCATTTGTTTTTACGGGAACTTATGATTTTTTGCTCGATTCTGATTATTCCAAGCTATTCGAATGACGGAACAGATCCAGAAACTAACTTTAACTCAATTTTCTCCATTTTGTGACTTTTCGTGTTACCTCCTCAATTGATATAATATTTATATTGATATTATCATTAGTATCGTCAGAACCATACTTATATCGTCGCTGAAGCAACCACATGATATAACTCAATTTTCCCAACTTTTCAGGAGACACGAAAAACCGATTTATGTACCACAAGCTGTAACTCAGGAATGGACATTTCCACATGGAACAACTCAACCAAAACCATCAACTAAATGCTATAACTCAAAATTCTATTTGCCCACAAGCTATAACTCAAGTGGCAAAACAACTGAACTGAATTTTTCACGGATGATTCCAACGTGAAAACAATTTTTTCAGATGTAACAAGGTGCTTAATATTTAAAAAAAACATCTGATAAAACAATGGAAACAAAAAAAATCGTTTTTATTGCTTAGTATACGAGAAAAATCGAAAAACCCACCCGTGCCTCCATTTCGCCGGTGTATTGCATGCAAAACAGCTGAGTTGTAGCATGTGGAAAAACGAAATCGTTTGTAGCATGTGGTCAAAACTCGCTGTAGCAGTGTTGCTTTTGGTTTTTTCTTTAATCTGACCTCGGAAATGGATCCAGAGCAACATTTTACATAAAGAATAGGGTCTAACTCATTTTGGCCAAAAATTGAGTTGTAGCATGTGGTTGCTTCAGCGACGATATAATATATAAGTACACCCATACAGTAACTAAGGTCATTTAAGTATATCGTCAACGGTCTAGTTGTGAATTCTCATAGACCTCCAAATTTATGGAGTTTGGTTCATTCTGGCCTTCAATGTTCACTCTGAGCCAATTTCTGCACAGTTAAAATGGGGCTTGATCCATCAAAACCAGTTCCTGTTTATTAAAAGCGGGTGATTCCTCTCTTTTAAACCCAATTACTGCTTCACGAACCAGTTTCCACTTACTAAACACTGGTTTCTGCACTTCGCATGCTCCCTAATTTAATTAAGACAATTTTGAATCGAGAAATTGCCTTCTACTTGATGTGGTTTAGGAAGCGAAAATACACCTTGCACTGCAATAGGATAGTGATGCACAAGAACGCGCATGTGCGCCAATTTGCGAACAAATTCCTCATTTCGACGGTAACCGCAGGCCGGACGCCAGTATCTGCTACGTCAATCTGGGTCTTATGAAACTCATTTCATCTGGCACCTAAAAGGTAAATTCAGACAGCCTGTGGGATTTCATAGGATTTTTACACTTATGCTGTGAGCGGTATTACAGTTTTGCCCAACTGACATCCGAACCGAGCCCTTGCGCCCCATTTCTTTTTGGTATACCAAAAATATATATAGATATTTGATTTGGTGTAGGCCTACCTTGATAATATTAGGTGATATATCACCTAATATTATGGTGGTCTTCTGAGCCTACACGATACGTATTCCTGGCATAATCTAATTCAGCTCCCAGGCGTGGCCATTTTAAGGGCTTCGGTTGGGTCCGTGGGTGGCGCCAGTTCTTTTCGACTCCAGAAGGTGCGAAACATTGGGTTAGACACCACAAAAGAGCACTTAAAGGGCGCGAGGCCCACTTTTCACAATGGTAGGTACCCCGATTTTCAATAGCTTCATCCCATAGTGGGTTTTCCTTTAGGGAAGACGAATTGAATCGACCCTTGAAGTTGAATAGCTCGCTTGAATTTCACCCATTTTTTACACCCCAAGGTGCCACTTTTAGGGCCACTTGAGCCCGTCAATTGTTGTGCAAGACAAATAGCCCCTCACCTTTGAACGCTGGCATTTTAAAAGTCATTTGCTCTGAATAACGAAAATTGGACAAAAAACAAGCCTGGGAAGTGTGACCACTGGTAACATTGAAACCCCGGGAATATTTCCATTGTACGATTACGATTTTTGAAGGTTGTCAGCAAAAGAATCAATTTAGCTCCATAAAACGTTTTTGCCTATCTTTTTATTAAAACTAACTGTTTTATTTTCACTCGGTATTTAATTAAATGCGTTGGAGAAATCATCCCGCTCATTTTTATGGCCCTGGTTTTGTGGGATGCTCGTGATAATTTACACATCCACCTCAGTCGAATTTCAAAGGCAAAAAATAACAACCTCTTTCGATCCAAAATCCATTTATATTTTTCGCTCATTTGCCTCCCATCAGATCTTAATTGCTTTAGCTAATTATACAAGAAGATAAGGCGAGGAATGAGCTCTCCCGTCGATCAGTATAATAAATATTTAAATCAGTACATTATCTCGGGATGAGAGAAAATTTACGGGTCCTTCTGGAGAACTACATTTCCATTCTCGTTAAGGCCCGTTTCCTTATCAGGACGACCCAAATGAAGCTATCATCCCAATGACTACTACCGAGAACACTTTGCCTGCATTTTTAAGGTCTGGTTTAATGTTACAGTGCGTTAAAAAAAAAAAGGTTAGGGCTATACGACATTTTACTGGTTATGTAAGTAGGGAATTAAACATTTTTGATGTGGAAGTTCTAAGAACCTCACTTGCATTGGGCAAATCACAGCCATTGAGCCCATCCTTTGCCATGGCAGACCAGAGCTAGACGTGTATCCGATCGAAGAATAGGAAGAAGGAAGTGAACGGTCGGATAACCTAAGACAAAGAAGAGAAGGAAAGAGGTTGAGGAAAAGGGAGTGTCGAGGGAAAAGTGATCCAGGAACAGCGGGAAAGAGAGAAGGGGAGTAATGAGAAAACTGAAAGCAGAGACGATTCATGAGGGTAGATTAGGGAAAGGCTATTATATCATTGTAGAGTGGGCGGTAGTGCTGAAATGAGGAGAGGGGGAATTGCCGGAGAAGAGATGAAAAGGAGGGGAGGGGAAAAAGTTAAGGGATGAAGAGAAGGGCAAAAGGGCCTCCCTGGGAGAAGCTCAATTTAGAATGGTGAAAATGGGGAAAGGTTTATATTAAACTCAATTAGGAGAAGGAAAAGTGGCTTGAAAGCGATGGGAAAAAGGAAAAGGAAAAGGGGTGAGGGAGGGTCATAGACAATTGATAGATGTACGCGAAATTAACTCAACAGAGTACACAGTTGACGGTACAGTTTTCAAATGTTACTGTGTAATCTGCATAGGCTTCCATCACGAGATGAATTCATATAAGAAGGAAATAAGTGAGGATTATTACGTTTGCACCCGACAAAATTTGAGTGACAGGCACAAATATTCCATTAGAGTTTTGAAATCCATTGTCTTGGATCGTTTGGAAGAAAAAATGCTTCAATATCTGAAGTTAAGAAGCTGTTTGTTCTTATGTTGTTCAAATAATTCTTCAGATCAATTTCTTGTTCATCTCTCTAAGGTCTATGGGGTGGGGCCCAACTGCGCATGCCCGGGCCTTTCCCCAATTACCCCCGAAGGCAATTACCCCCTCCAAACCCTCCCCCACCTCCCGGGTACAACGTCTTTTCATTTGAGCCCCCTCCGAAATCTCGACAACACTCTAGCGCCTCTTTCCGCCATTTCCCGCTTTCGTGGCAGCCTCTTTTCTAATTAGACAATAAATTGTTTCTAATTTTCTTTGACCTTTCTTTCACTTGTTGGAATCAACGTGGAATTGACAAGAATATGCGAGCAGTGCGGTCTGGGCGTTTGAGGTGGTTTAAGCTTCATTAACGTAAGGTTACCACAAGTGGTTCCACAAATGGTTCTGAAGTGTCTGGCAGCACTGCCGAGGTTTTTTCCATTGTCCGTTTGGATCGGCAGACTTTCGGGAAATGGCTTAGTACAGACGTTACAGGTCCCAGGAACGGGGGCGGGGGGTACGTCAGGTCCCATGCAGGACTTGACGTACGGCGATGCAAGCAAGGACATCCGCTAAAAAAAACAGGATTTCGAGGATGCTGGCTTGGTTGCAGTACAGGATTAGAACTGGCCCAAACGCAAGCAGGTCAGTACATTTCACTAGGATATTGTTCATATCCAGAGTTTTCCAGAGGACGGTCGGGAGTTTCCTCGGTTTTGCTCGAAGCGTTGAGTTTTGCTGTGGGATTCCTCGCTGAAGGAAATTCAAAGCTGCCGGCAGGCAGAAGAAGCGGAGGGTCTGCAAACTCCAGTATCAGTTCGGAGGTGTCCCTCTGATCCAACAAAACATTGCATTTGGACCAAAGTCTTTATTAACTGACAGCTCTCCCGTGCAGAGAACCGAGTTAACGCGGAAAGTCTAAAGTCGCAAACATCTAGTGACTTTGAGCCGAATTGTACTGTGGCATGAATCGCTGCACAAGATCAGGCAGCGTGTTGCTGATTTTATTTATTTGATGCTACGAAAACCGTCGTAACTTAAATTTTAAACCAAATCGTCCTTGCAAAACCAACACTTCAGTCGATTAAATATTACTAATGCTTTCGTATCAAATGAAAAATGTATTCTCGTAATGAAACAACCATGACGAGTTGAACGAAACGTGATATGTTTGCAGTTTCTCGCTTCACCAAACATTAATGTTTTGACTGTCAAACTTACTGTGAACATGAGTCATCACGCGTAATCGTGGAGGTCACCAGCACAAAGGACGCCATCAATTCCCCACTGACGTTACAGTAATTTACGTCGTCGAATCGTCGGATGTGTCAGGCGTCGCCGTCGGTTGTCACCACCTGCAGAAGTCGAGATATGTTAAATTCTGACAACTAAACAGCGTTTCGGCCCTTTTCGCTACATTCGGTCGACAATTTTTCGCCCTTCATTACGCCCGGATTGCCTTTGAAGCGGCTGCCAACCGTTTCCGCTTCATCGCCAACGTCATGAGTGTTTCTTTTGATGTCAAACACGACCCAGCTAGAGATTAACCAATTCACGCGTTGATTCGTCAACTCTTACTCTTCGCCAAGTATGAGACGACGCGATTTCAAATTGAAAAATTTGTTGGTTTTGCAACAAAATACTGGTTGTTGGGGCTAAAATGTGATTGTGGGAGGGGTTTGGAAGGTTTCCGGCTGTGGGGTCGAGTTAGATGTCGTTTTCGAAGTATGTTTGACCTTGTATGGGGGGGGGGGGACGATCCGATATCACGGTGGGGATCCATGGGGCTTTTAGGGATGTCAGGAGGTTGAGTGAGGTGTTGTTTTCCGAGTAATTTTGGACGAACCATCCATTTTTCGTTGTCTCACAAGTGTCCAAACACTTTAGAGGAATGCATTTTTTAAGTTTTTTCAAACACTGTTATTGGCAGAGAATTAATTTACTTAAGAACAATAAACCCTGGTGTAAAATTGCAGCATTGTTGGAATCTTCTCATCTGGAAACTTATACGACCTTGTGACCCACGTCGCGAAAACATATGAGTTTAATAAACACTAAATTAATTAAACCCTGCACAAACATCTTCATTCCGCGTAGAAAATTAATAGTGTAAATGCTCCTAAACCTAAACGTAAATGATTTGGATAGATCCTATCCAGTTCTGAACTAGTCGCGTTTGTCGCGGGTTGATCCGATCCCAAGTCCCCACATCACAATGGAACCTAATTTAAATTTATTGTGATTTTGGGAGGGAAGCGATATCATGCACGTGACCTGATGTTTTTAATGGGCTTATCTGTCTACGACGCACTCTGAGAGGTTATTAAACTTGTTATAAACCCCGTCTCACCCCTTTTCGTCTTGCGCTGATTGTCGAGGGGGTAGACAAGCATTTTGGTTCGGTATAAAAGGAGGAGTTCTGCATGAGGGGAGTCTTACGTAGGAGAACTCAATAATCAGGGTCTGTCACTCGTCAACCCCTTTTTCAACAATTGGGTTCATAATCCGACTATCAACCCCAGATCGTGGGATTATAAACCCGGAAACATGCGCATTCATAATTCATAGTCGTGGAGTCACCCTCGCAATGGCATTTCAGATGTTTTTCTCTTTCATCATCCTAAAGAACAACCATGAAAGTTAGCAATTTAACGACTGTTTCGCTTCTTTTTCATATACTCTTCGTCCATTAAGAAATTAGACCCTTAAGAAATTTTTACGGCATTCGTTTACGTTTTAGCAATTTTTTTCTGGACGCATCAATGCTCCAGAGACCTGCTCGGCGTGAGACAGCAAAAATCATCTCCCCTCTGAAAAGGCTGACAGGGGTAAAACAACCCTTAGTTAGCGAGGGAGAAAACCTTATCTGACTACAAACTCGTCCCTAACAACAATGGCGGCCCCCGTAATTAGCTCATTACCGAAGGCCCTACCTACTCCCTTCCCGGGCACAACTTTTTCGTTTCTTAATTACCAAGTTATTACGCCACCCCCCGCCAGGAGAGCCATTTCCTGCGCCTCAAATTTTTTTTCTCTTTTTTTCATAGACCTTGTAGGGGTGGAGACTTTTCTTTACTGTCTAATTAACTAATTGTGTTAGCTCGTCCATTTTTATTCACTATCGTAAGTCAAAGTTTTTAACCATTTCGGCAATATCGGAGAACATGAGCTCCTGGAGTCGGCAATGCAACTAAGTTGCAATAAAACAGTTTTCCCAGGAATATATTGGACTTGGAGCCTTGAATATTGAATGAAATAAATGACATTAATGGCTTGAAATATTGAATGGCATGCTTAAGAAATTTCAAAAATTGGGCTGCAATATGAGCATAAAAATGCATTATCTCTTCTATCACTTGGACAAATTCCCTCAAAACCTGTTTGATTTCAGCGAGGAACAAGCCAAGAGGTTCCACCAAGATGTCAGGACGATAGAAACAAGGTACCAAGGCTTCTGGGACTACAATATGATGGTTGGTAGACTATTTTTGGTACCTTCAAAGGGACGAACCAGCCGCCACTCATAGCCGAAAGGCTCATACAAAAAGTGTTTATCTAAAAATGGTCAAATTTTTTAGTTTCCCGACACAGCTGGTTTTCAAATTGTACCTACTTGATGGATAACATCATCTTTTGAATCGTAATGAAGTTATGCCTCCAAGTCCAATATATTCCTGGGAAAAAAGTTTTGTTGCGATCAAGTTGCATTGCCGACTCCAGGAATCAATGCTTTACGATATTGCCAAAATGGTTGAAACATTTAAAAAATCGTAGCTCCCTTATTATGAGAGGTACAGAATCGCGGTTCGTCTCATTCGACGCAGAAACAATCTACCTACAAGACTTGGTTAGAATAAAAATTTAAAAAAAATAAATAAAAATAAAAAAAATCCCAAAAAACGTGACTTTGGTTGAAAAAAAACGACTTTTTTAGCTTTTTTTTTTTTTTTGCAAAATCACATATTTTTCCGGTTTTAGACCGCTACTTATTTCCAATAAGAAGCATATTTTTTCAGAATTTTTGGACTTTGCAGGTAACGGCTATCATTTTTATTCCCTAGATGACCAAAAAAAAATTGGCCATAGTTAATAGAAACATGAGGCTCCCGGGAAAACGGAGGCCATTTTTGGATTCAGCACCTCAAAACACATAGAGTTAAGTGGTTTTTAGTAACGAACCTAAAAGTCGACTTTTTTGTTGACCTGTGTGATTGTTGATGATGTTGTTGACCGTTTCAATGAATGCGGGTGTTAAGTTGTTGAGGGTCGGTAATAAAAATATAATGATTAATCAAATTTAGTAATAAACCGTTTGACCGACCCTCGACAACTATACACCCACATTATACCTAATAAATAAATAAGTAAATTAAAAAAATAGAATAATTAATAAAGTTTAATAATAAAAAAGCAATAAATGAGTAAGTCAATAAATATAAGTACTTAAACAGAACCATACATGGATGTACAATAAATTTGATACCTACTTAACGCTTCGCTACGTTATTTTAAATTGCGTTTACTCCTGACATTCTTCTCTCATGCCTCGTCCACTTATCAGAGCTCCATGGTTTTTAACCCTCTAGAGAATTTTCTCATTTGGGCATCCATTCGGAGGCCTTTCGGGGAGGGCGAGATTTGAACGTTTTATAAGACAACTTTCGCTGTTTTTGACTCGCCGGGGTTAATTGGGTGGAGTCCCAGGGAAAAAAAGTGTTCTCGGGCTGTTCGCCCAAAGTATAAAATGGGAGGGTTGGACAATCAGGGTTGAATTACCAATGTCCTTCCACCCATCCGGAAAACCGATAACATTTTTTTTTGTCGTCTCATTTTATTATTTTTTATCGCACTTTTCCACCGAGAATTTTTTCCCTCGACCGCCCGTTCTCCTTTGTCTGAGGAAAAGTTTAATGATGTGAGAGAATTATTTAGTTAGAAAATGATTTTTTCAGGGGGAAATTAATAATCTCGTGCGCGTACAAATGTGGAAGTTAGAATCATTTAAATTGGCAAATTTTACATCATTTTACAAAATCTTAAATAGGTTCACTTCAATTCTATCTTTAATTTTAAAATAAGGTTTTTGTTAGGCTTTATAGACGTAAATGGGGGACGTAAATTCGTAACAGCTGCGCGCATTGAATGACTTATTATGTTTCTGTTGTGACACTCATAGCCCAACTTTACATCCTCACGGGTGGCGGCGTCGGCCCCTTTCACCGCCCCGAGCGCCACCAGACGCCACAGCTGCTCGCCCTGAGTAAACATTTTGATGTTTACTGTCGGATGATGAGCCCTAATGCCTTACTTATGTACCTAGGTCAGGTTCGCTCCTTTCTTTTAGCGGCGGTAGGTCTTCAAATGGCTCTTGAGAAGAAAAAAAAAAACTCGTTTCAACACCCACTAAAATCCACCCATAAAATAATAAAGGAAAAAACCACACACTGCGATGAGAGTTTAAAAAAAATCAAGTCAAAAGGCGGCTTCCTAAGAAGTTTAAAATTGACGCTAATCGTTTTAATTGCCGTCCTCACTACATTTTGGTGTATTTTAAGGTGTTATTTTTCCAGAAAGTGACGAGCCTTAGTTAGATGTGGATTAATGTCAAATAGTGTGGTGGATCAGTGGGCCCAGCGATTTCATCTCATTTGTGAGAACTGGACTAACTTTTCCTAGTGGGAGAATAGACTATAGTAGAATGCCCTTAAAAGAAAACGCCGAGAATTTTACTCAGGAGTTTATTATTGTTTGATATAAATTGTAAAAAAATCAATACAAATTTATTTTTTATTGTATTAAAATTTGTTTTAATTTTTTTACTTAAAATTCTTTAAAAAAATAAATTTTATAGAATGGATGGACAGTTAAGGGGCCCAGAAAAATAGATTATACGTTGAAAAATACTCAAAACGACACCTAACTCGACCCCGCAGCTGCAACCCTTCAAAAATTCCACACGTAGCCCCTTTGTAGCACCCAAAGCCCCCATGAGTTCGGGCAATCAGGCTGAAATGCTTGCGAGAAGCTGGAGAACCACGTATTGTCGACATTTAGATTTTGGTTTATTATTCATGGAATACGACGACTCCGATCGGCCTCAAAATTTGACATTATCTGTTTCAAGAGGTCTAGATTTCAAAACCGAAATCTCCGTACGCCGTCCGCCGTCCGAGCCGTTTTGAGCAGTAGGAATTTTTTTTTTAATCTGAAATTTTGACAAAATACTCGGTTTACCACCTAGTTGTGCCCGCAAGGTTTTCAGCCCGATCGCCCAAACCCGTGGGGCTCTGTGGGGATTAAAAGAGGCTTGGGGGGGGGGGGGGGGGGGGGTTATTTGAAGGCTTTTGGCTATGGGATCGAGTTGGATGTCGTTTTCGAAGTATTTCTGGACGTAGAATCCATTTTTGTGGGTCCCAGAACGATCCGATTTCACTGTGGGGATCTATAGCTTTCATGGGGCTACAAATGGGATTTTTGAAGGATCCGGGAGGTCAAATACGCATTTTCTTTAAGACGTAAAATTTGTTTGTTGGTTGTATTTTCCGAGCAAAAAATAAATTTGCAAAAAATATAAATTAATTAATCAATTTAAAAAAATTTTCCCAAACTTTTTTTTTATTGACACTGAATTAATTTTCGCACACGTAACTTACATCAGAGAATAATAAACCCTTGTGTAAGGTGTAAAAGGTTCTAATGCCCAAAACGGCCTGAACGGCGGATGGAAATCTTTTTGAAATCCTCAAAATTTGATTTAATCATGAATCATATAAGGACAAATTTTGATGCCGTTCAAAAATTTTGAACCTCGTCTCAGAAACATAGGCATCATATTCAAAGAAAAATAAACCGAAAGTGACTCATTCGTATAGTTGAAAACCATCGGGATAAGAAAAAACGGAGCTATTATTCAGCAGTTAGTAAAGCTGTGTGGGGTGGCTGAGACTCCAAAATCGATTCATTCATATTTCCTGTCCTTAATAAAGGATTAATTTGCTCCAACAGTATGAGCGTTAATTAAACCCAGAGACCTTCTAAAATTCCTCTTTAGCGCTTGCGGCAAGGGTGAATCCCGGGGAGCTTTTAAACCCCCTGGAAAGTCAGGGGGCGGATCGGCTGTGTCCAAATTGTGTTAGGAAACAATGGAGGATGGAAATTAAGGGTGGCTAATAAACGGGAGCGGATTTGAGACTCCAGTGTGCTCCCCGTGGGGGGTTTTTGAGGTCATCACGGGGGTTTTAGCGAGAATTAAAGTGGACAATGGGGAAACCACCGGGGCCAAATACACACAACTACACACTCAACGGGGGTTAAACCTGTATATCTCCTGTTTTAGTGCTGACCGGCTTCATCTCCTACCATCAACTTGGTGACTTGGTGGGGACCACAAATGACGTCTGCATTCACAACTACCCGCTGACTGTGGAAAATCTCGTATGAAATTGAGGGCGTAGATAGAAGAAGGGCCCATGGGCGCATAGGGCCTTTTTCCAGAAATCGTTCTTAGCGGAAATATTGCATCCTTAGCTCCTCATGAAGGTTCCCTCCAATTTTCAAGTCGCTCCGATGATTCGCGGTACTGCAACGCTTTTTGTAACCATCCTAAGGCTAATTGTGGAGAAACTAATACTTAATTTTGACAGCCTCAGAACACTCTTTTGGCTTATGGGCCCTTCTTCCACGTACGCCCTCAATTTTGATTTGAAACATTTTTGAGCGCCGGGGTTTCAAACAATTGCTTCAGTCGAATCATTTTATCTAGAAAAAAATCATCTGACGATTCTTCCATCATAGGATGGCACAACTGCCACAACGCACAGGAAACGCCGCTCACAAGCAAATCTTTTCGAGGGGGATTGAGATTTTTACAGGCGGCAATGCAAGTTGTGGGGTTTGTCAGCAGAATTGAATGATGACGAAAGAACGCTCGCCTGATAACGCCCAACCCAATTCGCTCTTCTTTATTGTCACGTCAAAAGTTCTATCTGAACCCGGGCGAGCCAGAAAAAAAATCCTCCAAAGGAAATTGAGTAGAGCGGGAAAAGGGGGAGCATTTCGATACGGCGAAGCGGTCAGATAGGCTGTTTATCCTGGCAGGAAGTTGTGGAGCCTGAAGATCAAGTAAGCACTGCTTCCTCTGCAGCTCCCCTATGTGGCGTGCATTGACCTGGAATAGGTGGAGAACGTGGAACCGCGGCTTGACTTAGGGTCGGTTTTGCGGGATCACCCATTACTGCCTCGATACCGCCTCCTAGGATAGCCAACATATTGATAGACCTAATAAAAAACTTTGTGCTCATTTTGTGCATGTAGGTTCACCTGCGACATCCGTACGGGCCAAACAGCCAGGGTACGCTACTTACACCTACAATAATGATGACCACAAAAATTTTTTGGTCTCCTCCTCTTCTTGCTGCTGCAATATAAGAAGATTCAATGCTCGCCTCCTCTTCCACCTCCCTGAGCCTATTGACCCAGGGGTAATCCTAGGAGGATCAAGCATGGACCCTGGGAAAGCTAACCTGGCCCGAACTAATCCTCATCACACAAACGGCAGCGTGAACATGGAGTATGCACCTTCTGAACTCCACCCTTAACACAACTCAAAAATACTATCCAATTTAGATACACCCACACGTCCCCCGTTTCAGCTCATACTCGATCCATTCTTCGAAGTCTATTAAGGCTTGGGATAAATCACATTCGCTAACTATAAGCGGCACGAGGCCCCAAAAAAAGTGGGGATATAGCCGGTTCGACAGTCGAGGGCTATTTGTTTGAAAATCTCTGGTAAACAGGGAATTTCCGGTTTTCGGGGCTGATTGCGATGGGATAATCAAACCCGTTGGCGCTGGCCGGACATTTCCGGCGTATAATTAGACTCGTTATGACTGAGACTCAAGCCAGGCGTCTACAAAGTGTATACAGTACAGGCGAGGACTTCCTATTGTTATCCCAACTTTCTGAATCGAGTCAAGTTGTTCAACGTTAGAAAGAATTATTCACTCAATGACAGCGTTAAGTGAAACTCATATACATGCAACCTGACGATTACGCATTCAAGACGTCCGATCCTTAATTATGAATATAGATGCGCAATTAGCGATGGGATACTGACTTCTCAAACAATAGGGTCTATTATCATTCTGCAAAAAAAACGACAAGCATTGCAACATTGTGGTGTGGAAAGGGGCAGCTGCTTCGAGCAAATAAAAGAAAAAAAGAACATGCTTAAGGAAGAAATTTTAAAAACTACGTACGATCATTTCAGCGAATTACATTAAAAGGCTCTTCAAAAGGTGGGTAATAACCGTTAGGGGCCCTTTCGCATAAAGCGAAATCATGTTTAATAGGTTACTTTTAATGTCAGCCGACGCATTTAACCGCGGAAATTGGATTTCACTTTCCAATCACAATAAGACATGATGTTGGCTCTGGGATGAAGAAATGAGAAAAAACGAAAGAACAGATGGCAGTAAAGTCTTTTGCTAGAGAATTCTAAGCTTTGAAGAGGCGACCCCTGCGACTAGTTTTATAGCTCAGGTCGTTCCTCTTTTTACAGCCGCTTCACAACAATTTGTGAGTATAAAAAAGTTTGTAGTTCCGACTTTGATCTCATCTCGAAAAGAGGCTCTTTGGGCCGGGCGAGGGGGAATTTTTCCCATTTTTCCTCGCGATAATAAATCTATACGATATATTACGGATGGATATTGTCTTGTCATTGGGGAAGGTTTACTCGAGGAAGACAAATTCTTGTCAAAAGGAAGATATTCGTCCAGAATCAGTGTGACCTCAGTGGAAACGGTTCTTAATTAATTTTAATTCTTGAGTAGCTATTGATCTTCGCTTAAAAAAAAAAGAGGACAGCAGTACACACCTAATATATTATATACAGGGGTGGCCCTAATTTCTCAGAATCGATGCACGAACTTGCGATTCTTCAGAATGAGTTCGTTCTCTTGGAAACAGGAAACTAATTCCTTCGAAAATGCCGCCATTTGTAACTGTAGCCAGTTGTTGAAAAGCCGTCGCACAAACATATTGACTCAGCTTCGAGGGCCTTCCAGTAAGCCGAAACTCCTGGATATCTTTCAGGTACCATCTCACCGATTCACACGGGAAATGCGGATTTTCAACAGGTGGTCAAACATAATCCCCAGGAGAATTTTGTCTTCAGATTTAATCTGAAATTTAGACAAAATTCTCCTTCTCGCCAACTAGTTGTGTCCGCTAGGTTTTCAGCCCGATCACTCAATTCTAAGGCTAGAAACAAAGTGAGGCTACAGGAGGGCTTTTTGAAGGGTTTCGGCTATGGGGTCGAGTTAGGTGTCGTAGAATCCATTTTTGCAGGTCCCAGAACCATCCGATTTCACCATGGGGATCTACTGTCCGTTCATTGGGCTACAAATGGCGCTTTTGAAGGAAGCTGGGTGGTAGAAATAGGTGTCGTTTTCCGAGTTATTTTGGATGTCCATTTTTTCGGGGTCTCACGTCTATCCAAATAATTTTGAGAAAATTATGCATGTTTTATTTTAATAACTTTAATGTACAATTTTAATGTTCAATTTTTAAAAACCTTAATTTTTGCTCGACTTATAATAAAGAATAATTACCCCTTGTGTAAAATTTGCAATGTTAGTCAAGCAATACCAGTATTGTTTAATTACGTTAGGGCCTGGTAGAAATCGTTTCATTTGATGAACTCTCCATTCGAAAGGACCTCCTGACTAGTAGACTAATTTCCTCTTTGAAAGGACACTAAATGTAAATTTTACGACGACGGCCTCGGCAAAAAGGTTTCGGTCTTTTGAGAGGAGCATCGGATGACACCAAATCGGTTCTGTTTGATTTACTTCCCTCATCGACTTGCAAGAGACTTTTATAATTCACCAGACTCCTTGTAGGTATGTTAATGTGGCCGGCTTTCAAACTACGTCAACTGACGTTTCTCAACGTCCACGGAAGACGAACAACTTAATCTTGCAGTTTACCACGTAGGATTTATGGCGTGACTAGCGAGTTTTTGCGTTGTCGTTTCGTTCATGTTCGTAACTTAGGTACCTTGGTGCCATCAAATTGAATTATCTCAAGTGAGGGCTCAAAAAGAACAAGCCATCAATTGAATTGAATAGATGAGCGCAACCTTTTTGTTATTACGATATATTTAATGAGCGAGAGAAACTAAGAAACAGTAGGTATCTAGCGACCAAACTATGCCACACAACACATCATCCACGTGATGCTCATTACGTAAACAACTGCACCCTAACGACCGATGCGTAATAAAACCTTATGCCGATCAGAGGTAACGAACGGCTCAGGCTGCAAAAATCGTTTTGGAGTCGTTGGAATCAGCCTGAAAAGCTCATTCCATAGACCCTTGTACCAACGAAATCGGACAAAAACTTCCGTCCCCCTTTTGAGGCCTCCTCAGTTACACATCAGAGATAAACAACTTTCGTCGTGAAGGACCTCCCGAAAACCGATGAAGGGGATGAGGGAGGGAAAATCAAGGTAGCCTATAACCACCCCCGGAACTCGCTGATGACAATGAGACCACCCTCATGAAAATCTGTTGAGCCGCTCGGGCGTGATGCTCTGTACACAAACAAACAAACAAACAAAACAAGCCATCAATTGAATTGAATAGATGAGCGCAACCTTTTTGTTATTACGAGAGAAACTAAGAAACAGTAGGTATCTAGCGACCAAACTATGCCACACAGCACAACAAAAATATCCACGTGATGCTCATTACGTAAACAACTGCACCCTAACGACCGATGCTTAAGAAAACCTTATGCCGATCAGAGGTAACGAACGACTCAGGCTGCAAAAATCGTTTTGGAGTCGTTGGAATCAGCCTAAAAAGCTCATTCCATAGACCCTTGTACCAACGAAATCGGACAAAAACTTTCGTCCCCCTATTGAGGCCTCCTTAGTTACACATCAGAGATAAACAACTTTCGTCGTGAAGTACCTCCCGAAAACCGATGAAAGGGATGAGGGAGGAAAAATCAAGGTAGCCTATAACCACCCCACGAACTCGCTGATCACAATGAGACCACCCTCATGAAAATCTGTTGAGCCGCTCGGGCGTGATGCTCTGTACACAAACAAACAAACAAAAAAACATACATGTCGAGGAGGTGAGCGCACCTTTCCATTTTTTGGAAAAAGGTTGCGCTAAAAACAAAAAAAAAACATACATGTCGAGGAGGTGAGCGCACCTTTCCATTTTTTGGAAAAAGGTTGCGCTAAAAAGCAGAAGATTTCGCAGATTTCGGAAATATTTATTAACGTGCCCCAATTGTTATTGTTATGTAGGGGTGTAAATAATGTTTTATTACCCCCTGCTAAACTTTTTTTCTTCAAAGACAAAAAATCATGACACCAGAAAATACATTCAAAAACCAAAACAGAGAGTATAACAGGAAATATATAAGTCGCAGTAAAAGGCAGTTTCGCTGATACATTTTTACTGGAGGATGTGGACGAAAGACTTTAATTTCGAAATCCTATTAAAACACAAAGTCGAGGCCTATAAACCCGTTTTTACGACACTCCGCTGAGACCGTTTTGAATCGTTAAATTATTGTTTAATATCCCCATCTGAATTAAATCTTTCTCCTCCGCGCTGTGAAAAGGAGGTGAGAAAAGTTTTTAATTCAAAAGGAAACGTTTTGAAAATCCTCCCTCGTCGAGGGGGTTAGGAAACTTTGTATTGAAATGAATTTGAGGGGTGGGCCTCGGAGTTAATCAAGGGCCCTTTAAAACTGTGGGGTGGATAGAGTGCGAAAACCATAAAAATGCGATATTGCAAGCGTTTTGGAGAGGCCTCCTTTATGGCGAAGGGAAATTTCTCCCCCCTTTTCACGGTCCTTCTGAATATGTTAGTCTTATCCCCCTCCCTTGGCAACCGCCGGGTTGACATTTAATTATGCTTCACACCTCGAGTTTTCTCTTATTCGCATTTATAACTCGAGTTTCATATTGAGCTTCTCGAAGTAAATGTGTGAAAGGCAGAGCTTCTCGAGGGGGTTTCAAGGGCTTTATGAATTCCGAATGGTGTAACAAACGAGCTCGTATATTTCAACATTATTAGTCGGTGGATATTTTTTCATGATACATGGAGTCCTCGCTATCACCAGAATTACGTTTTCCACATTTTTTATATTGTTACTTGATTTATTCAATCATATTTGGCATCTGCTCCTAATTATCGCCTTCATTTGAGTTACCCCACTTCGGTATTATCCTGTTGGCTCCATTAGACCGCTTATTCGATGTCTTCGTGACTGGTGTGCTGCTCGGCCCGACTTGGGTTTGACGAGGGTCGACCTTTTTGTTTCATAGAACACCTCCTTGTAAATACAGACGTTCACTCAGCTCCGTGTCGTTCTGCACTGTGACAATCGTGCTTGCTGCCGAGAGCCGCAAGAATCCACGAAATACAATATGTCGATTACAGACAGAAACATGACTGGAGGAACACCCTGTTAAACGGATGTTGGGGGACCTACATGAATTTGCGTTCCTAAAGATAAATTTACATTACTCAAATTTTGTGTTGTGGGTTTAGCGGAAGGCCGGTGGCGTGAACCCACGATTTCGCCGCTTATTGTCGTGGAGAAAGGTGATGGAGTGTGGGAACATCTCTAGCTAGGACATCGTACGATTTATCGTAGTCTACAGGACTAGCAAAGGATGCAGCCACATTCGAAGACCCGCGCTCTTCAGGCTTACGTGCTATGTCAGGTCATCGGAAGGAAACCGAGGAGATGCTGATACCCAACACGATATGTCGGGGCCGGTATCAGTTCGTCCTGGGTTCTTAGCGGAACTGAGATGAATTGTTGCAGCTGCCTCAAGCGATTGTCGTCAAAGACAGCCTGACCAATTAATCCAGTCTTACCCAAATCCACTGTGGCAGCTTCGACAACCAAATTGTCGGCAATGATGGCCTGGCCAGCGGAGCCGGGCGTTGGGATCATTCCCGCTGGTTCAGCTTCCTCAGATGATGTGTCATCAATGAAGGCCTGGCTTACGGGTCTGATCCCGTTGATATCAATGCTCCTGGGCGTATCGTTCCAGTTATGAGCATTGATATTGGTGAACGGTGAAACGTTGATTGTCTACGAAAAGAAATGCGGTGTCGCCGGCGGGAGAAGGAGGGTTCGCGCAATCGCTCCCGCTCCCCCTGCCGGTACTAGTTGTGGCGGGCTGGCGATCCGCGAGAAGGAGAGTGGGGAAATCTGTCCCGATTCTCCAAAATTTTGTAGGAACAAAACCCGAATCGAATGAATTAAACCAATCATTAAGCTTGAGTTGTGAAATAGGCGGAGTTTCGAAGGCGCTTTCTCCTTGTTCTCACCCCTGAGCCTTCGACTTTGCAGTCGTTGCTAATTCTTCGTCCGGCGTCCTCACCACGCAGTGTGTCTGTTCTGTGTTGTCTGGCAACACACTTTTCCACATACTAAGGAGAGTTATTGTTACTGTGATACTTTACCATTCCACGTGTGTTCAAAAATGGCTTCGAAGCGAGTCGTGCTGGTGTTAGTCAGAAGCCGCGGTAGATGTTTACTCGCCAAATTACCTTAATTTTCGTTGGAGCACTCATAACACCTCTAACAGTAGGATACCCCCAAGTGCCCTCACACCTGCCTTTCAATATTCATCAGCTACCCGTTGAGAACTTGGAAAAGTCTGTCCTCAAAGGTCGTGGGAGACCCGGATGTGACGTTGACGGGGTCACCCGTCTTCATGAGAACAGTTAAAAGGTCGTACCATCGACGAGCTAATGAGAAAATTATTGCATATTATGTTAAAGAAACGAGCCTAACACAGTGACAGCCTATTAAGTCACTCTTTTTATTAGACCAGTTAGAAATAATGCCTCTCGAAAAAAATTATCTCAACGTTTTAAAATAAACGCTTTCGCCTACCTGTTTAATTACGGAAGGCTTTTTGGGAAGTATTCCTACAACTTGAGAACCTCGATTTCACGATTTCAATCGGGATGTACCTAAATGGTGAAGAATCAACTAGTGAACGTTCATTAACAAGCAACAAAATTAACCCAAGCGGCTACCTTCATCTTCTTTTCAAGTAGCTCTTCGAAGAGACAAAAACTCTCCAGAACCCCCCGACGGGAGGTCAACATTAATAGAGCCCCCCAACAGAAGAGTTCTGAAAAAAAAAACCAAAAAAAACTCAAATGTTGACAGAGTCGTTAGCGGTTGAGTGGTAATTGAGCACCGCGCAGGTTTACGGGCGTTTGTTCTCTGCCAACTGAATCGGGGTTTTCTCACAATCGCGTTCTCACAAAAGTGGCGTGGAAACCTGAATGGCTTTCTGTGTTTGGCTTGTTCCGAGTCGGTTAATTCCTTGAGGCACCTTGTTTTCTTGCACAAATAAGCCGCTAATTGCCGGAGCATGACGAGTCAATATGAGTCAGAGCTTGGCATAATGGTGGAAACTACAATGGTGAGGTTGCTAGGTTGTAGGTCCTACTTAAATCCGCAGAAATAATTAATTTTCTGTTTCTGGGTACGGTACGTATCGGTTGGGTCCCGATCCACGGATTAGAAATTCCGCGGAAGCAACGAGCGGAGAATAGGGATGGAATAAAGTACCGATTCTTTCCGCAGGATCGTCAGGTGCTCCCACTTCCATACAGGGGGCGGCATCAAGGTTGGTGTAATAACTGAATATCTCCAGTGAAAGCGCCTCAGCTCGCCCACCTCCACTTTCTGTGCCTGCACGACATACACAGTGAGAACCCTCGACAACTCGAGTATGGACCCTGGGAAAGCCAACCGGCCCATTGCAACCCAATTCGTCCAACCACTGGATGATTTTGTAAAGTACCTTACAATCTTCAGCTGAATGAAATATGTACCCACTTCCACATGCTTCAGGTATTTACTTCGCTTTCATTGTTCCTTCTGGTATGAACTATTAGCCTTATTAGCCAGCCAGCTTTGTTTATTTGCAAACTTACAAGCAGCGTGCAGATTATTTGCAATGGAAACTACACCAACATCGAGATTAGCCTCCGTGGAAAGCTCTCCAGGAATGGAAAATTGAAACAGAGTCGTCAGAAAAGCCGTATAAGCACTTCCTTTGGAAAAGGAGAAAGCTGGAAAATAGAAAAGAGGTTCTCAAATAACAATATAACGCGAAGTGGAGAGAGAGGAGGAAAAACCCCCGGGGTCACAATTTCCCTGAAGGGCGATAAGACCAGTTGGGGATATAACGAGGGCGTTGCGGGGCGTTAAAGCCCCCATAAAAACCTTACCCTCTAGAAAACCGGCAGGCAATATCTGCACTTTATTTAAATGTAATGAAGACCCGCCCCAACCCCAAGCGGTTACTGTTGGTTGCTCGAGTGTTGTAAAGATATAGGAAAACCTGAAAGCCGGGGAAAATGACGTGATCCTTACCCGCACTCACCGAAACATTGTTATAGGATTCTTGTGACTCAGTGGAGCGTGTACGTACCTTCTCAAATAAATTGTCAATTCTAACTCTTAATTTGCTCCCGTCTTAAGCCATATTAATGACGTATATAAAGTTCTGCAATTATGTATAGTTCCAGCTGAGCAGCAGCGTGAGCAGAGCAGTTCCAGTTCGTTTCTGTACCTTCTCCGACATTGAACCTCACTCAAAATGCATGCTTTTTCTTCGACAACGCTTCATTTGGCACATGTGACCCGTTTTAATTCCCAAGTTTCCAACTTGGAAGCCTAAGAACAATAGATGGTTGCCAACGAGGGAAAGAGTCAAGCTAATAACAAACTTTGTAATTAACCAGCTCACTGGAGTCTTCATAAATCAATTAAGTTTGTAATTTGTGACCCAGAAGATTATCTTGGGCCGTAGAAGAATGGCCTGCTTTAAACATTTCGGGGTGGCAAAGAGATTGTAATTAGTCATGAGGGGTAAATTTGACCATGAGGACTTAAACAGGATAATAATTTTGAATTTATAAATTCATTTCCACTATAAATAGTGGAGTAACACGTTATCGTGTGAAATAAATTTTCAATTTGTCAAGCAGTCGTTGAATCATTTCATCGTCCCTTTCGTACTACAGGTGCTATTCGGTGTACACGGTGATAACGGAGAAAATCTTGTCATTGCTCCAATCACTCTTAATCCCTGTCTGGGTAATCCAGGCAATATATATACCAATTCGATAGAGGAGTAACTGCTCTGTCAGACTATGACGATAAGTGTTATCGTCGATCCAATAAGGATCAAAGTACGTCAGGTGGGTTTCGTTTGATTAGAGGATTGTCAATAGAAGTTATTGGTGCCTGTGGGGAATCCTCCCACGGGATTCACTCTGTGGCGAACGTCAATGAACGGAAGATGTAAGTCTTGGTGCTTCCTCGATCACACTGAGAGAAAAGATTTTTTTAGTGGCTAGGTTAAATCCGAAATAACCTCGAAAAGAAATTGAAACCACCTAGAATCAATTGATTCAACCTAGAAAAAAATAGGTCCAGGTTAAAGTAACATCGAAAAATATTAATACAACCTAGACCCATATAGAAACAACCTAATCCGTTATTACCCGCCCTCTGACCACAACCTGGAATAAAAAAGTGTCAACCTAGACCAAATGTGAACTTCACATTCGGTCTAGGTTGACATTGTGAAGACCTAGAAAATATATTACCTACCTTTGACTTTTAAGTGGGGTAACCTAGAATTGAATGATTTGACCTTACATATAATTCCCCTCCATTAAAGTCTCGGTTATACAACTGAAAACAACCGAGAGATTTAAAAGGCGAGATTGTTACTTTAGGTAACAACCCAGAAGAAAAAGTTAGACTTTCAGTCTCGGTTAAAACTACTGTAGTACCACAAATAGTTTTAGGTTTAAACAACAGTGATTGTAATTCATTCAATAAATTCCAGGTTGTTTCTACGGTACGCTAAGCGGCCGCGGAGAGCGCCACTGTAGGCGGTGGGCGTTAATTCTCGTTGTCTTGGCACCCCTGCTATTTACCCGGTGGGGTTGAGGCCAAATCTCTGTCAAATTCTAATCATCTAGTTTCTGTCACTATGTGCAGTCATATTATGACGTTGGAAACAGAGACAACCCAGAAAGATAGTTGAAGTTGATAGAACCAACCTGCAATGGAAGTGGAGCAAACCTAGAAAGAAAAGTGGACCACCTAGTAATTTATTAGGACCAACCTGAAAAGAATAGGAAGCTACCTAGAAATTTAACTGGTACAACACGGATAGTAATTGAAACAACCTCGTAAATAAAGGGGCACAACCTAGAGAAAAAAGGGTTCTAGGTTAATGCGCCATGGCTGTAAATTGTTTGAGGTGGGGTGAGAACGTTTTTGTTTTAGGGTAAATCAACCGTCTATGAAAGTGAAAAACATTGAATACCAGGGTGAGACAACCAAGACATTAATGTTTTTAACCTAGACTGTAAATGGATGGAGGCGGCAGCACACATTGTGAACTTAACCTAGAACTAAAGTGTGGGGGTGGTGCATTTTTAATCTTGGTTGTTTGCATTTTTAGGAAGGTAACTTCACCAGTATTTGCAATCTAGGTTAAATTATATTCAACCTAGACTAAATTGTTCCACCCTAGAATGAAAACCAAAAAAAATCTAGGTTGACAGCATTTAACCTAGAAAAAAATCGAAAAATAACCTAGAATAGGCCCTTTTTTTCTCTCAGTGCACCCGTTCGATCGCGAATGACCATTTCCACTGCACCTTCTCCGATCAACATGGCTGAGGTAAAATTCACTTGTTGGCTGCAAAGGGAGAAATCCCGGTCCGTACCGGAGGCTATGGTGCTCCCTCAGTGGTTGATGGGTTTGGAGAACCCAGGAACTTTGAGGGATTTGACCTCAGGAGGCCTTGCTGAGCCCAACTCCTGAGAAGGTCACGAGGTATCGAGGACTGTGGCAGTTGTGGCGTATCTGGACGTGAAAACGTGGACGGATCCAGTGAAATCGCACTGCTCGCCAACTCAGTCTCTGAGCAGCAGACCCACAAGGAACTCTCGACCATTCGATCCACCAACAAGAAGCAGTGGCTTGATTTTGGACGTTACCTCTGGAGAGGAAAGGAAAGACGGCGCACAATTTGTAATCAACGTTAAATTTACCAAGGATAGGCCCGTCTGCGAATTTTGACCAACTCGGGAATGAGGGGGAGGATTCCCCACAGTTTCACATGAAGTACTAAAGCCTGTGAAGACCACACGTAAGTCGGTTTCAAAGGTGTATAAATTACTTAATGATTTAAATGATTTATTATTCCAAGTTGCTGTTGTGGTGAGTTGAAGTTGCTCGGTGTTTCGGTCTTCGGTGAATAATCCCCAGCGATAAAGGAAGCAATTCGAATTGGAAGCGATTTAAGCGGCGAGGTCTGAAGAAAGCTCGTAGGGAAATGAAAATCAGATATTGTCAACTGCTTTGGCAATTGGGTAGGAAATCCTGGGAGAGAAAAAAGGGAATGGTAGGGGGGGGGGGGGGAGTAGAGCGCCGAAGCGGGAGAAGAGAAATTGAGATGTAGGGTTAAGAAGTAAGCTGTGGAGTTGACTGTAAGCAAAAGCAAGATTGCGATCGGTCGAGGAAAAGGGCCCTCGCAGTTAGAGAGTGAAATGGATCAGAAATGGGTAGATATAAAAGAGGCAATACTCCGGTGGTGAGGAAAAACGGGAGCCCCTTTTTTAAAAGAGGCGAGATTTTCATGCATAGGCAAGTGACTTTTGGAAACAGTGTACAAGGGAGATTGGATTCTGTAGTATTGTCAAGGCTGGGGTATAGGAAGGGCGTCTTGGGCCCCTGGGATTTATTGGTTTCACTTATATAAGCACAGGGGAAGGAGCGGATATCAAAAAGGATGTAAAAGGAAGGCCGAGGCGGATTTAGCATCTTGTCAACCGGATTTCTATTGAATGTGTAAAGGGTCATGTGGCATGGAAGCCCTTCCACGCCCTTTTCTCTCATTGTTGCAAAGAAAGTGTGATCACTGACACTCATAGTTCAATTCTTTTTCGGTAACAGAACCGCTTCTTTGATGAAAATAAGTTATAACGTTATAACCTGCTCCTGATTATGTATAATCCACGTATGTTTACCAAGTTGATAGAAATCTGAAATATTGCTACATTTAAATAGAAGATCGGTAGGACGTTTTAATACCGAAGCTACTTCATTTGTCAGCGCCCTACTGGGCCATGTTATCTCGTTGAATCCTTTTATATGTGACTCGAAAATCTGGGCTCCTGCGAATGGCGCCCGAGCTTTCAACTGGGTTGATTCATGTTTGACGATCGGAATCTAAGCCTTTGTTTCCTTCCCGACAACTTCATAAGTCAGGGGTGAGACTTCAACACCCATCCAGCCCACAAAGTTGGGACTTTTGTGGTCTTTTTTTGATCCGAAAAAATGAAAATAAAATAGGAGGACGGGAAGAGAAATATAGATATTTACATAAAGCACCCAGAACCCGTACACCAAGGCCTGGTCAAGCTGCTCCATAAATCCCGACAAGCGAGGGTATTGATTATCTTTAACAACTCGCTCTTGTCCAATCCAGAACCAATTGAAATTTCAATATGAGAACACGGTCAATTAATCCTTCTTAAAGCTCCGAACGGAAAAGACTGATGGAGGGTGCGTAGTATCGTTTAGAAGGTTTTCAGAACAAGTAAGGGATGAAGTCATTTTAATGGTAAGAGTCGAACACTAAATCTCGAGCTTCGAGTGCATTAATATGAAACCTGTCAGGTAGACGCCTGGAGATCTCGCTCGCCCATCAATAATACACCGGGGCCCCTTTTACTTCTTATGTTCGCCTGTAGCCCGAGTTTATATCAACATTACTCGTTCCGGCGAGAGACATCATTTTGTTCGGGTTTGTCTTGTAAGGCAAAGTAGAGCGAATGAGTCATTCTGCAGCGAACGATTAGCTCACGTAAAGATCCTTTCATTGCACCACGAACGTGCGAAACGAGTACCTGCTGATGGCCAATGTTTCCACAGCGGTAACACGTACTCGTGTAAGCACAGTTGAACTCTTCAAAAGGAGTTGAATTTGCACGTGTGTTCAAGAGCTGAAATGACGTAAATAACTTGACACCGTTTGAAGGACTTGAACACATTGTGAAAGGTGCGAAGTGTGAACAGCAAATCAATGACCCTCGTCAACATAAATCAATAATCCATCTACTCACCCTTTTATTAACATATTGATTGGACAAGACACGTTTTCGCTCGTTCTTCGGACTTTAATAATAATAAATAACTTGATTCTCACTTTTCGGCCCGCCTCTCTCCTGTGTTAAATGCGGGTCGCTTCCGTTTGTTAATCACCTTCAACAAACTTTCGGAAGATATATTTTGAATTGTGAGTACCTACCTAATTACTATCCCAGTGGACATTTATTGTCCATGTTTTACAATTTAATTGTTTCATTATTCCGTTCAAACTACTTTTCTTTCTAACTTGAGCATTTCAGAATTCCCATTCAAGAGTAACTATAGTTAGGTATACCTTTGCCAAAACGGGACGAGTCCCACCTTGAATGAGGAGAGAATTTCGAGTGGTTTTGCATAAAAGAAAAATTTCGTTATTTCATGACGGTACAAAGTTAGAGAACAGTTCAAAATACGTCTCTCAAAAACATTTCTATCGCTTTCCCGTCGTTAATTAGTGTCCCCATCGATTCAGCTTAGCTGATGATTCTGATGATTTGAAGAAAAAAAATTAATTAAACAAAATTATTAAAATAAATTTCGAGTGAAAATGAACGAAAACAGTATTTTGGCCGTTTTTCAAAACCGCTCCATTTTCATGTTTGATTTTTTCCTCTTCCTAGGTTAAGAAGTAACTTATATATAATTCCTTCTTCTATGGAATTATATATAAGTTACTTCTTAACCTACTCGATTCCTGTTATTGCCTCTCCATTATTCTTCGGGAACTTCTCCTCCCTGAATTAGACTAGCTCATCAATTACATTTAATTTAAGGGTACTTTTCCGTTATCCCCCCCGCACGCGATTTTGGTTGGCTTTGGGTGCCTTAAAGCCATCGGGAGGGGTGTGTATGAAACTCGAAATCGAGTGGGAGGGGGGGGGGGTGTTATAACGGAAAAATACTCGAATGTGGGTGCCTTAAAGCCATCAGGAGGGGTGTGTATGAAACACGAAATTGAGGGGGGGGGGGGGTATAACGGAAAAGTACCAATTTAAGACTAGGTACCTATAAACCCACCGATCCAAGGTTATCTTTATTCTCATACCATACCTACAGTATAAAAAATATGTATATTTAATGAGAATTTCCTTTGATCCATGTCACTAGCCGGTAGTAAATCTCCATCAAGAGCCTCTTCAAAGGGTGAAGAAGAGATGGTGACGTCTTAGTTTCGCTTGAGTGCTCGGCTGATGACAGAAATTATGTACGTTTGGAATTAGTCAACGAGTATCAACGAAAAATCAATTTGAATAGCGTCTAACTAACCTCCCTTGGCGCAATTCCACGAATTGAGGATTCCATCACTGATGAGCAACGAGGCCAGAAGTATCATCACAAAAGCAAACGATCGGCCTAACATGTGCCTGACAGTGGGTGGTTGTACTCTTCGGATTTCTGCGTCTCTCTGAAACATGGAACATCTCATTCTGTCCTTACACGATTGATCAACGTATGTGAAAATATCAAGCCTTTGACTCATACTTGCGCCAATCTGATGCACTGAGAATGCCATTCTGAATCGTCATTCCCAAATCCATGCGCGTTCGGGTCTGCAGTGCCTGCCAGCATGGCTCTTTAGTCAAACAATGACGCAGACTATTACTATCGACTCATCATGCTAAGGGGCGAACTTACAATCTTGGTTGTTGCTTGATATAAATATTTTCGCGTTAATTTCGTTTGTTTATGAAGCGTTGCATTGACAATATGTGATATGGAAATGAACTTTCAATCAAACCGTGAAGTGCATTGAGAAGATCTCACCATCACCTAAATTAAAATAGAAACCCAATTAAAGTATTTCTCACGCTATTTCCTTCACTTAGCTAACAAAGTGAAGTCGCTCTTAATAGGGTCGTTCGTTTCTGTCTTGGGCCAATAACGATCAAAAGCTGTTCAATAAACGCTGGAGTGCCGGGTAAGGTGGCACCTATGATTGACAATGACCAAGAACGGACTAAACAAATGGGCGGGTCGAGTCTCCCTTGCATTACTTACATAACCAGTTTGCATCCCTCCATTGCAAGTTTTGCAGCGCACGTTGAAGCTAACAAGTCGCGTCCATGTGGGTCCGTGCCACTCTCGGGGACCTCTAATGCCTTATTGGATCCCCAGTCAGGGGGTGACCATGTTTGGCCAAAGGACTCCCTAACCCTCCCTCTCAAAAGGATCCCGTATAATTAAGGGGTACTGTCAACACAGGTAACAATGTCTCAATCTGTACAATCTTCTGCTTTGCAGGCATCCCCTGATAAGACAAAGACTCTCCTCCGCCCCTCCCCGCAACATGACGTCGGGGCAGGTTTGGAACTGCACATGTTGAGACAGATGGCAATAAATATGGGCAACTTGACCATCTGAATGGGGATTCTCAGGTTGTTCTCCTTTTTTTGCGATTTTCAATAGGGCGCCCCCATAATCTGGTTACTTATAAGGAAAATGCAGGGAGACCAAGTTCACAAAGGCCTTTTTGTTCAATACAAAGTGCTCAACCAAAACTTAGCTGTGGGTTATTTATATTTATATTATTATCTTAAGGAATAGCAGGCACTTGAATTTACCAGAATAAATCCACACGGAACATGAAACAAAGAATATCTGAGATGTATTCCGGTCTCAACCTCACTGTAACTTTTTCTCCCTCTTTTCCGAGGGGGAAAAATTTCGTCGAGGGAAAAAGTTATTTCCTCATCCTTATCTCTTTGTAGATTAGAGAGAGTTCAGATTATTCGTGCAATTCCAAACGCAAATCTGCGGAGGGGAAAAACGATGGAGAAGCCTCGCGAAAGGCGACCAAAGGAAAATTAGACCATTTCTATTCATTATTCAGAGTACTTTCAAAGAGGGATTCTCTTTCTGAAGCGGGAGAAGGTTATGTATTGGTTATCCTCGGCCATCTTGTTAATATTAACAACATGGCGCCATTATGGTAAACGCGGGTGCGGGAAATGCGATACCAATGTTAATTATACTGGGGGGGAAAAGGGGTTTGGCTCTCGTGGCAGTCCCTTCGTGCGGGATTTGGGTCCATTTTAATAATGCCTTTTCTTCGCACCTAATTCATGCTTCACGAGAGTTGTCTGATTCCCTCAAGCCTGTGAACTACCTGGAAGGAGGAATTCATTCTTGTCGAAAGTGAAATTCATTCTTGTTCTGAAAGTGAGTTGAGGAATGAAGGAAGGAAATGAATGTACCAATAATTGACGCAATTATTGCGTCCAAGTTAAACTACAACCTACCTGCTGGGCGCAGAATTCCGTCATGTTGGAAAGAAATCGATGTACCAGTTGGGCGCATGATTTTTTGGATCTCCATCGTGACGTACACTGTGCAAAAATGATGTTCGTCTTTGAAAAAAAAACCGAAAATCACGTGAACAAATTCAGTCGTAGGTCATTCTCGTTGCATTATATGCAACGAGACAGCCTTGGACAGGTCTAGAAATCTTGGGGACCATCTTCGTAAGCATTGAAAAGCCCCATATTGGCATGCCTAGGACAGGTCTGGAAAGCTTGGGGCCCTCTTAAGATTGCCAACTGGCAAGCCTTGGAAACCCTTAGCCAGGGCTTGGGACGAACTTAGCAAGCCTTGGAGCTGTCCAGTGGTGAAGATAAGAACCTTCACCACTCTGTCAACATAAGTGGAAGGTGGAACGCCGCCAGGGACGCGTGTTACCCATTCTGTTTCATTTTGGTCTATTATTCTTGGAATAATACACCTATGTAATCGTAACGGCGGTCGTCGACTCCGATCGGCCTCAAAATTTGACATTATCCGTTTCAAGAGGTCTAGATTCCAAAACCAAAATGTCCGTCCGCCGTCCGGGCCAATTTGGGCAGTAGGCTTTTTTTTCTTCTTTTTTTTTAATCTGAAATTTTGACAAAATATTTGGTTTACCATCACTTGTTGTGCTAGATGGTAAGTTGTGCCCGCAAGGCACTGACGCAAGACACTGGACCAGTGTACGTTTTGGAGGGCAGAAGCGCTTCACAAACCCTCCACCGTTTCGGCTCCACCTCTCAGTGTACAGTTTGGAGGCAAAAGCTTATTCCAAACCATTAACGACTTTGACCCCGCCTTGGGGCTCAAACGGTGTACAGATTGGAAATACGCACCCTTTTGGCCACATGTACCTATCAACTCCACAGTGACAAACAACAATGCTTTAAATGCCTCCTTCTTGTTTGCTTCGTTGCTGCATTTGCCTTCTTTTACCACGTCATTTCCGTGAAACGAGGACAAACTATCACGAGCAACTGGTCTATCGATTTGACGCACATTGGCATTATGGGAAATTCAAGCGTGCGCGGGACTTTACTGGTTAGCGCGCAACTTGTATGCAGCCATTTTTTCCAGTTTTTATTGCTCCAAGTAGTAAATTTTCAACAACGTTATTTTGAAATGAATTGCTATATTCACGTACTATAGGTAAGATACTTCACTTAGTTTTATTTGACGTGATCACGCTGGTTTTCACGACACTTGTTTTATAAGAGAGCAAGTTCTTGCGGTTGTTCACGCTTTACTCTTCTGGTGACATCACTTGTGTCAAAGAGTCTGACAGCCTCTTCGTTGACATGACATCTTAGCCAATTAAGATGACGCACGGCTTGCCGTTTGACAGCCTCGTTCACAGTTTTGATTTGAAGTTCGTGATGAAGACGTTCATTTCGAAAGTACCAGGGAGCACAATATTGCGCAGGACGTTCTGGATTCTCTGGATGACTTCCTGGTTTGACTGAGCTGTACAGCACTCTGTTAGTCCAGACTGGCATGAGGACTTGATTAGACAAAATTAGCTTGTTACGGATGGACAATGTTGTCCGATCCTAATCAGATAATTCATTTTTTTATGTTGTAACAGGAGTTCTTCATTTTTGTTGTCGTGAGCTTTCCACAGGAGCAAGCCATCGACCGATATTGAGATTCATTTGCAAGAGGAATGTTACATTTTTTGACATTGAGATAAGCTGTTATGTAGTCGATAACTATCACAGATGAATTGAAGGTGTTCCTTAGATATTGGAACTCCGAAAACCGCAGCCGCAAATGTCAATTCACGGCGCGTTGGGTTTTCACCTGACAAAAGGTCCGGCGCTTTTAGCTTTCCGTTGGACGAATTTCACGATCAGTTGACCGCCAGCACAGAGGGGATATACGGGAAAGCAATTTCGCTCCAATATTGGGACCTCGTTCCGGGACCAGGAAGCCGGTTTGGATGGGAATGCACCCGTGTAAATACGATTGTGATGCATTGGCCGGTGGTCAAGCACCGATCCGGGGTCACCAGCAGGGACATAGGGTAGAAGGGATGAGAGGAATTACGGTTTCAGTAGAGTTCGGGGGGTCTGGGAAGGGGTAGTTGCCTGGTCTGATAAGTTCCGTCACTGGTGTTCCGAACGTTGATTCACATCCTCGAATCTCCCACCTCGTGAATTATGGTCGGTTGGGTTCTATTAGGCCAGCTCGCCACTTGGCTAAACTGAAACGTCCTTCCTATCTCACATGCAACTTTACAAGACACAAGTGGCAGTGTTTGAGGGTCCGAACATCGGAGCAGTGTAATAATCAAGTAGTGCCAATAGAGCCAGAACGATCCAATTTCACCGTGGGGATCTATAGGGCTTCCGAGGGGCTACAAATGGTATTTTTGGATATGGTATAGATGTGTTTGAATGGACGTCAAATATTTGCCGAGTAAAAAAAATTAATTTTTTTTTTTTTTTTTTTCATCGTTCGAACAAATGCCGGGCAAATGTGGGTCCGAACAACTCACAGAATTTTTTCCCCCAAAATTTGTCTATTGTCAGAATAAATTTATGCACGAGTAACCTATAATATAGGTTTGATATTATCAAATAATAATAAACCCTTGTGTTTACACACAAGCAGCGTACAAGCATTTGCAGCGCTTTTCAAATGACTTTCTTGCGAGAATAATTTGCACTAGAGGCCTGTTTTCGAAGCTGGAAGTATAGAAATTCAACGTGTAGGTAACAAAAATAGTCTGTTTAATTGTAAATCTCCAGTTTTAGACAAAAAAGTAAAACGTGTAATAAAGGGCAGGGTGTGGGAGTAAATACAAACTATTTCCCATTTGCCCCACATTGAACTACCGTATTTACCCCAAAATGCAATTTGGCTAGCGCAAATGCAACCACTGCTAGTATTTCTACAAATGAACGTCTTATACACCAAATCGGATTGAAAAGTATTGAACTAACTAGCCTGAAGAAGTTTCAAGGTTGTTACTACCGCACTCCTGGAAAACCTATGACATTGTGATGTCACCCATGGAGGAATAGAGTATCTCTATTCCTCCATGGATGTCACCATTACCCACAACACCCGTCCGAAGAGCTCATCACTAGTGTGTCAGGAGAAGGTAAGGACAAAGTAGCTGACTGGCGGAAGCCCGCCTTTTCCGGTAGGTAAGGGTTACCAGCATATCTGAGAATGATTCCGAAGCAAGGCGCTCAAATGGCGCCATTTTAAAACCATTTCCGCATTTACCCCATTCCACCATAGTTGATTGTTCGTTGTATGTTTCGGCCTTTCTAACGTTCAGAAGTTAAAAATGATCATTGCCGTTTTGTGGTGTTGTAGTGTAGCGTTGTTCTAAGTGATCGCTGCACCAGGTCCTGGAATGCAGTACCTACCGCGATTGTAAAAATGTCATCATTACACCAGAGGACCCAATTAGGGAGAAATGTGAAAGTATCGAGAAATATGTCGTAAGTACGGTCTCCATATTAGGTACTAGAGGGCCTCCCCCTGCTGGTTAAAGCCAGCCAACCCCCAACCGTATCCTGGCCGGAACATTAAACCATACGCCCCCCCCCCCATACTACAAAATTAAATCATTCAAACAGCTAAGTCACAAATTTTCGGATACGGTTTTAGCTGTTTGCTTTTCGCACAGTAAAACACGGCATGATTGATGGTCTTTTGATCCCTGCGCCTGCCATAATTATTGCTCGATGGTCCCAAAAAAAGAAGGGGGGTCCTGGGAAAAACAAACATTTCTTCTGCCGTAGCTGGAACACTACCCTTCAGAGCCTTCGGGGTGGGAGAACATATGAAACCCCACCCCTTCGAGGTGCACCCTGGTATTATTGGATTTACTACTTTAACTCATAATGCGGTTCGCTACCCCCCCACGCGGGATTTGTTTTTGATTTACAAATGTAATAACCCCAATGCGTTATGGGCAATTATAGCCGTGGGGGTGAGGCGCCTGCCAACCCTCACAGAGAAGGCATATGTCACGAGTCAAGAATCCTTCTTTAGCGCCTACGCGTGCCTTTTGGTCCTTTCCTTTCATTTCTCCCTTCCTTGCGACCGGATTTATTGTCGAGAAAACAATTTCGTCGGGAATTTCTCATAGCCGGCTTACGAGCGCCGCCAGTGATCTTTTTTTCGGAAAGGGGAATTCGTCATTATTTCCATCTTTTCAACGTCCGTTTCCCCGGTTATGAATAATTCGATTGGATTGTGAGTAGAGACGGAATCTCGTAAAGTCTGGATGTTGATGGATGTTTCTCCTTTCGATTTGTAGCGGCTTAATTTTCTACGGTTGTACGGAGCCGGAGGAAAACGACCTCGGCAAATGCACATGAGCTGAAAGCTCTCCACGATACCAATGTCACAGGAAATTGACATTAGGTGTTTAGAATAACCTCCAAAAAACACATTTTTCTGAAAAGCCACACGATCACCATGCTATCGTTTTTATCTAGACCTGATCGTGGCAAACGATCCCAAATTTCATTTATCTTCCATCGATTTCCTTGCGAACTATTGTGTACTTCGGAGTGGCTAGACTGTCCATGAAAATTTACGAGTATTTGGGCGGTTTCTAGGGAGGAGGTTTTCTCCCCTGATTTATAGTCCAAGTTTGAAAGAGCGCGGTATATCGTTGGCAAAAGACTCTATCGGTTGGGGAGTGTTGCGATCAGCCAAAAAAGAATATATGGCCTGCGGATAGATTGATCTATTTTTCTCGAGACCAACCTTGTTTTCGTTGGGCCCGAATGTTGGTTTCTTATCTTGAGTTAAACTCAAGGATTCAATGATTTGGTTGTGGTGACGTGATCGCCGCATTTATAAGGGAACAGGTTTGATTGGTGAATCAAACTTTTGAGTTCGATGGTTAACTCAAGTTTCAACAAAAACTGTAAAACAAAAATGATACGCACAAGTGGTAGCTAGATTTTTGCATCGAGACGTTAATCTTTCCCCGAATACACTATTCTCGGACGCACGTTTTGTTGATCTGTTGATTTCACAATTCAAAGGGCAGCTGTTCGATACATCACTGCGGATTATCTTGACTGACAGTTATAGATCAATCCGTAGATATAAGTGATTCTTGTTTATACACTACGGCCTCGAGAATGTTCTAAAGAAATTGGCTACTCTAATAATGTAGGCAGATCTGCCAACAATGCAAAGATCGTGTCCATGTCGTACCTACCATCGAACTAAAGAACTTCGTAACTTTTGACTTCCAAGATTCCACACATTTCAACAAATATTGAAAATTTAATCATTTAAGGAGCTTCTGGAACACTTTCAGGTCAGTCTGGGAGAAATCGAACTTTGTCCAACGATATCTTCTGATTACCGTGGCTTGAAGGAAAATTCCCCACCCCTCATCATGAGTACTGTTTTTGAAAACCCTGTTTACTCGATTTTCGGGCCTGCCGGGCTTGCAGCGTTTTTTCTAAAGTTGCCAGAATATTTTCGACAATGCATTGGGAAAAAAGTACGAGAAAAAAATAGTTCCTCGAAAAGCAAAAAAAAAAGGGGGGGGGGGTTGCTGCCTGTGGCCTGTTATGCCTCATCCCCCACACACGGTAGCTGAAGATGGGAATTATTGCTATATTTTCAGTTAGTTTCTCCGGAATTTTTTCAAAAGTTTTTGTCAAGTCTAACAGGTGATCATGGCAGCGTTCACTTCCCGTTCCAGTTCGAGCGTTGTTGGTTCAGTCGATGTTTCTCTTATTCCTCTCTCCCGAAATTCAAATCTGACTACACCATTGGATAGAGAGCGTCATGTTCTGTAGGAATATGACCCTAACTCAAAATCGCCGAAACCAACTATGCCTTAGTTAGGTACTAAGGCATTGTTCCACCTGCACAGTCGATATTATGGTCCTTTGGCGTCGCATTTTCGTTCTTCGGTACCTTTCCATTCTCGTGAGACACTTTTCAGCTGTTAGGCCAAGGGTAAATCATGTTCCATACTGAAACACGGTATTTAGCAGGAGTAGTTCATGTCCTATCCTTCAATTTGTTGATTGTATGGCCTAAAACTGAAATAACTAGTTTTTCTTCTTGACAACGTACGCAAGTGGCCACACCGCAATGTTATCCAAGTGCGGTTTCAATGTTTCAAGAGAAATTTTCGCGTTTTTCTACAAATCAAATTAACTGTCTGATGAAAACCAACCATAAAACAGATTAGAGCAACCACATTTCATGCAGAAACATGATGGTATCGCGGGTTTTTTGCAGGGTTTCGGCAATGGTGTCGAGTGGGGTGTCGTTTTCCAAGTATTTTTGGACGAAGAATCCATTTTTGGGGGTCCCAGAACGATCCGATTTCACTGTGGGGACCTATGAGGCTTTCATGGGGCTACAAATGAGATTTTTTAAGGATCCCGGGAGGTCAAATAAGGTGTCGTTTTCTGAGTAATTTTTGACGCATAATCTATTTTTCGAAGTCCCACATCTGTTCAGAGTAGGTACAGATTTTTTTTTTTTTTTATTGTTTCAAAAATGTTTTCTTTTAATGACCCACAATTAATTTCTGCACAACTAACGTATAACGAAAAATAATAAACCCTTGTGTAAAATTTGCAGCTTTTTTAATCTCACGAAATTTATACATCCCAGATAAGAGACATAATAGGTATAAATTAACTATCCATACATGGATATTACCCATGCCAAAATTAAGCCTTACTTGAAATAATATTTCAAGGAAAAAAGTATTTTTAGGACAGCGTACCTACAGCTGAGCTTGCAGCTCGTTAAAATCGGCCATTGTTTTAACAGGAAGTTTCGAATCGAAAATAACAAGATGTTATTACCTCTTTGGTACAATCGATATCAATGTTGATTGATATATGGGGAATTGTACCAGATGCCGGAAACCCTACCAACTAAATTCACTCATTCCGCGACATTTACCATTAAAGTGAATTATTCGTTTTTGCAATAATTGTAGTAATTATTACTACCACTACCACATGAAACAAGGTTGAAACAACTTCCCAACAAGGAAATGTTACAAATAAATTCAGAAATGTTCAGAAACAGCTGTATGTTAATTGATGTTTTTGAATGGGAACTGTTAAGGACAAAAAACCGCACAACCCGAGGTGACCACAGGAGGCGAGCAGGAATAATGAACGATTTCACCAGTGAACTTGAAGGGTAGGTACCAACATGTTTGACCTCATGCAATTATTTCAGGACACCATTGAACTTCGCGTTCTACTGGGTACCGAATCGACTTATAATTTTTAAACAAAAGTTGTAATTGACATTTCGGCAAACTCCCTTCAAAATCCGTTCCTACAGACCCTTTACTATGATAAACCCTAATAATCGCTTCTACCCTCATTTCCAGTGTCCGATTCCCAAAGCCACGTGTCCCTCTCCCCGCCAACACCGGGTCTGGTAATCTCTCATCTATCACAAACTATCAGAAGGGATATCAAAAGGGAGGAACTCGCCCCTCATATCACGCTGCGAAGTTACAACGTCAATGTTACATTCCGCACCATTACGTCTCCCCCCCTCCCCTCGCCTGAGTCGAAGTTAATATTCACCCCACTCTCTTTATTCATTGGTTTAGTGCCTATTATGCTTGTTAATCGCTTGGGGAGCGGCTAAATCGGATTTACCACTTATTTCCCTCAAGGCTTCACGAAGGGGATCTCCCTTTCAGTTTTTCCTCCCGTAAATTGTTTAATGAGGCTTTTTAACTCAGTGTAATTACACTATTTCTCCCCAGGCCAACGGTTTAGACAGTAAAAACCACGTTTTAAGTAGGCAGAATGTTTTACATGCAAAATTTAAAAAGTTAATTATAACTCTACAACTCCTTTAATACAATAGTATGTACCAATTATCGACACTTATCGGTCGGTGTGTCCTGGCTCTTTACCTATCATAACTGACGTCGTTGTAGAATCTACACGATAGCTTCATTCAGAGTCCTGAGGAAGAAATTATAATATTTCGAAAGCTCGGCAAAAGAGTGAGATTTTTCGTTGGATCCTAATCCCGATACTACCGAAGAGTTAATTATAACAAATAAAATACACTGCCAAGTGGGACATGGCCCATAGCTTCCTTGCACATTGTATCAAATGTAGGTTCAAAATGAACGTAGTTGTGACTGTAACAAGAAAATTACGTTCGCGCATGCGCAGGGAGTACCACTGATACAATCGTGATGAAACTGATAGGGGACCATCTAGGGCTAAACCCACACTATTCCTGAAGATTTGATTGAAATCCGATCAAAATTGTGGAAGCAGGGCCGTGGAGAGAAAATCCGGGCCCGGGGGCAAAATTCATCGGGCCCCCTAAAAAAAAAAAAAAAAAAAAAAAAAAAAAAAAAAAAAAAAAAAAAAAAAAAAAAATGAAAATTTTTCCTAAATTGATCTGTCCCTTTTCCCATTTTGCCTCTCCTCCCCCCTTTTTTACACCAAAAAAAAAATTCTCAAGAAAATTCGGGTCCCTCTACGAAGGCCGGGCCCGGGGGCAACGGGTCCAGTGCCCCCCCCCCCCCCCCCACTACGGGGCTGTGTGGGAGTTATGGCTGTGGAAAGGAAATTACCTTCGCGCATGCTCTGAGCGTACCGCTGATTCAATCGTGATGAAACTGATAATATCCCATATTATGGGACCATCTAGGGCTATACCCACACAATTCCTGAAAATTTGATTGAAATCCGATCAAAATGGTGGAAGTTATGGGTGTGGCAATGAAATGCGGACAGACAGACAGACAGACCGACAGACACGGAACCAAATTTGTTCAGGAGGCTCTGAAACGCAAAGCGTGAGGGGAAATTTTGATTTTGGAGAACAAATTTTTATTTTAATATTCATTTTTTTCATTTCGAAAGTGAAAACAAGGCATGCAGTCTCGGAAGCAAAATAACCTATTGAAACTAATCTAAACGTAGTAAGACATGACCGAAAAAAATTATTGTTTTTCTTTTTATTTCAAAATTTCAAGAGATTTTATTAAGAGTTCGACTCTCTCTGTATCGACACGGGGTCATGTAGACAAGTCTTGTTGACGTTGATATTTTGAACGACAACCTTCTTTGTCTTTTCCTGCTCTTCTTTTCCTTGGTCACCGCCCTTTCTTTCTCACTGTAGAATTACACTAATGGCCTAGGCAAACTCTCCGAGCCATGGGAGGTCCTCCATCCCTCTCAGTCTGACCGACACCGCCTTTATTATCGCGATTAAATTACAAATTTTGTAGGCGCGTTCTTGTATACCCCGTGGACTTGGCAATAAAGTTTCTTCTGTCTACCGACCATTTTCTTTCAATAATTTGGGGGATTATGCACCCTTGCACGCAAACTTTCAGATCCGGCCACATAAAACCATTAAACTTGTCATGAAGCAGTGTCCTAATTTACAACCTGTTTTGAACAAAAATGCATTCGTACTGCTACGAAGGTCAGATCGATTGATTCTGGAAACCGGTTGCTGCGTGGACATGTTCCAAAATGAGTTTCTTGTCTCAGGACACGCGTGAAACTCGAAAAGAGGTTTGTATTGATTTATTGAAGAATAGTCCCAATTAAACATGACAAGTAATCAAAAATCGAGTGACAGATGGCTCACAATCTTCGTTTTAGTGAAACTGACAAATGTAAGCCATACGTATGGTTCTTCTAATTAAAGACTGATTGATTCATAACTAAAAAAAATCATTGCGTATTGTTCAATTTATTACCATATTAGACCCATTTAATTTGCATATTAATTGGGCCTGCTCTCGAAAACACCTACCGGTTAAATTGCTATTTAAACAACGACAAGAATATATGGCTTTTTTAGTTGCGTCTCGAAAACGGTTAGGGTGTGGAAGTGACGGGTATTTTATGTCGGGTGGTCGAGTCAGAGAACAGTGAAGGGAATTAACTTTCCTCTCAATATTCAACATCGAAAAATCAAACGGCCCGGCGGCCGGCGGCAGATGTTACGATCAAAGAGGCGACTACCTTTTTTTCGGTGGGGTAAATCGATTTGCTTTGGGCCGACTTCCCCTATTACGAAGTGTATTTGGATTGATTCACTTACTGGTAATTGGATTTATGCTTATCGGGTGTATTCTATTGGCCTAATGAATGTTGGGGTTTTCAAAGGCGTGTTGGCTCAATTCAAGCAAATCCCCCGAAGGTAAAAACCTAGATGAACCTACGACGAATGTATCAGTGAATCTTTTCTACTCTTTCCTACAAAGTGGTGGGGAAAAAAAATCTATTTCTAGATTGAACCATTCTCGAAGTGAGAAACCAACGTGCGGAGGCGTCGGCAAGTCAACCATTCATCTGCCGATACGGATCTCCGTTTACTTCATTAGAGGCAGCCTATTCAGCTCTTGAAGAAGTGGGAAATAATTCAGCCAGACGGGAGCTATGGAACAATCAAAGACAGAACAGGAGAGAGGGACGACGAGAGTCCGCCACGGAATTATTGGCAGCCGGGACCAATAAAATGGCCGTACAAGCCGCATCGTTTCGTATTATGTGGTGGCCTCTTGTTTGAAGGAATGGCTTTGGAGAGAGGTAGAAAAGGTGGGTATAATTTTGTCTTTATCTGAGCCAGATATCTCCTTTGGGGCCTTCGGCACTTCCCCGCGTCCACCCAGAAGGCTCGCCCTTTTTCTTTAATCGCTTCAAATAATCAGTAGTGTCGGGAAGGAATTTATTGTAAATGTGAGAAAAAATGCTCAAGAAGGAGTCGCATTGCAGCTCTATTGTTACGCCACCAAGGGTTCTCTTAGAAAATTTGAACCATTTAGGTACTGGATTTTTTGTGAACAATAAACACATTGTAATAAACCAGATCCTTAATTTCCTTAACTAGTGGTACGCTACCAGTGAAAGGACGATTGGAGAGGAGATGCTCCAATAAATAAAGCCTCTCGAGTCCCGATAAGATTTTTCATTAATTCGGCCCTCGGACTTTTTCTTATCCTCCTTTTTAAAGATCTTTCGTCCCCACTGCGACTCGTAGTGTGTCCAAATCGTGGAAGCAGTTCCTGAGAGAGAAGCTGATTAATTTAGGAATGAGGTGGGAACCCTTTTCCTTCTTTATTGAGAGATATCTCGGAGTTGTTTTCAGGTCCCCTTAACAAGGGGGACCCGGTAGTTGACATTCCCAACTTGTTCGCTTCTAAAGTCGACATATAAATTACATGTGGGCTAATTGAGGCTTCGAGCTCGGAGCTACCTGCGGGCCTCTCATCACATCGAATCTCCTCAGGAGGAAAAATGTCTTGCACACGGCTTCTCGACCGTTCGCCTACACGAAGTGGTTGATAACCAGTCGCTGAGGTCTTATTAAAAAATCAATGGGTCTTGTTACCGGACCAAATATCTTCGAAACGAGCAAAGCCAACACCAGACAAAAGAGTGCCTCTCAAAGGATTACATCAGCACCAACAGAAACCGAAGTTTCAGAAAAACGTAAACATTTACAAATGGGTAACTATTTTTGTAATGAAATTCATCATTGTTTGATTCCTCGCTAATTTAAGGGAACTTAATCCACCTTCCACCTAATAAACATGTCGAAGAGGTGAGCGCACCTTTCCATTTTTTGGAAAAAGGTTGCGCTAAAAACCGAGAAATGTCTGTCTGTTTGTTCCCTTTTCACGCCTGAACGGAATGACCGATTCGCGTGCCGTTTATTGCGACCTGTTCCAAAAACCAGCGCGATGGTCATAGGCTACCTTGATTTTTCCTCCCTCATCCCCTTCATCGGTTTTCGGGTGCTCCGTCACGACGAAAGTTGTTTATCCCTGAGGTGTAACTAAGGAGGCCTCAAAAGTGGAACGAAAGTTTTTGTCCGATTTCGTTCGTACAAGGCCCTCTAGAATGAGTTTTTCACGCTGATTCCAACGACTCCAAAACGATTTTTGTAGCCTGAGGCGTTCGTTACCTCTGATCGGCATAAGGTTTTCTCGATCCTGGCCAGTGAGTGAGCTCCAAAGCCATTTTCTCTCCTATTCAACTATTAGGTGGATTAGTATAATACTGGTAGGCATGAGTATGATACGTACTTTTTAAATTAGAATTAGGAGTAGAGTTAAATTGGGACTGGAATATTATCCAAGACTGTGATCAAACGGCCTCCTACAATGATCTATGCACATCGATGAGCGAGCGCAGCGATCGGGCTTTGCTAGTATCATATGAAAAACCAACCAAATTTCACACAAGGATTTATCAAGCTTTCATAATAACTTGTGACGGTCTTACTTACTTAGCGGTTTACTTCCTAGCTTTATAACCGAAACCCTTCAAAAACCCCTCCCGCACCCTCCTTTTACCGAATGTTTAGTCAAAAGTTCAGATTTCAAAAAAAAAAAAATTGCTACTGCCACAAACTTCCGGGACGGCTGATGGGCATTTTTAGAATCTACACATCGTGAAATGTATAATGACAAATTTTGAGGCCGATCAAATTGTTCGACCCCCAGATAGATAGGTGTGTTGTTCCAAAACAATAATCCAAAAGCAGCGTCATGACGAGATACGGATATGTATCAAGATCTTGATGCAACCGGTAAGGCAGAAGCTACTTGGAATTAAGATATCAGCTCGAACGGGCTTCAGCGTGCGCTGGAAATTATCGATACGGACGGTAAAAAGTTATGGCGAAACGAAAACAAGATTAGTACCTAATCAATTGGCGATGAACCCGCAGCTCCCCCCTTCGATAGGAATAATAATAATAAGCGTTTCAGAAACCGCCCTTAACTCACATTTGGACGGATCCGTTAATTAAACCTTAGTGGGATTGATGGTGATTGGCTACCGCATGTGAAAAACCCGGACGGTGCGGCTGGGCCCGTTTGAATATCGGAGAAATAAGAACTTGGGATTTATGTCTTTATTAGATTATATCTGGCAAGCTTGTTTCCTTGTAGGTGCCTCCCATCGTCAGAGTTTATGATACCCGGTATTCTTTGGCATCTCAGTGTCAGGTCTTCTGATCGGCTCTGAGGTACACAAACCTTCCAGAGAGGAGTGAAATAATGCTCCCAATAAAGGTGGCGAAAATTCACTTTGAACGGCTGGTTTTTCAAAAGAAAAAAAAAAATGTGAGAAATACGTGACACGGTTGTAATTAGGGCTCGAATCAACATGCAAAAATCTGAGGCCAACATGCTTTGAATAATTCAAAGAAAACTTACTTTTTTGCCAAGAATGCTAGTGAATCCGCTTTTAACGGTTATGTACGTAACATTTTAAGAGTACCTACCTATTACAACAAACACCCTTGGAAAAAAGTTTTTTAAATTCATTAATATATGAATGAATTTCAAAAATTAAAATTTATAAATAAGTTTACAATCATCAATCTCTTTTCATTTAAAATCTCTCAGTGTGGGTTGTAAGGAAAGAAGATGTTTCACAAATTAGTATACTAGTTTCAGGTTTTATTGACCTCACAAATAATTGGGCCTTTCCAGACAGCCTGGTGTTCTGCATTCTTTTACATTTGAATCTTAAGTGAGGCCAATCACCCCATTTTGGTCTGAAAAATTCTATAGATAACATACTAGGTAGGTACCTTTAGTTTTATTCAATTATTTACGGAACGAAAAATGCTGTTACCTTGAGCATAACGGCTTAGCCTTAAATGGACGTGGAATACGCTTCATTTACTTTTCATAGGTAACTAAATCCGAACCAACCAGAGTTTGTCGACACTGATCAGTGTGCTTTCTCCATGGCAATGGTTTCTAGGGCCAATTGTCGGGGGTCGTTTTTAGCGCAACCTTTCCCTCAAAAAATGGAAAGGTGCGCTCACCTCTTCATGTTTTTTTTTTTTTTTTTCACAGCATCACGCCCGAGCGGCTCAACAGATTTTCATGAGGGTGGTCTCATTGTGATCAGCGAGTTCGGGGGGTGGTTATAGGCTACCTTGATTTTTCCTCCCTCATCCCCTTCATCGGTTGAACTTATGTTATTACGATATATTTCATGAGCGAGAGAAACTAAGAAACAGTAGGTATCTAGCGACCAAACTATGCCACACAACACATAAAAAATATCCACGTGATGCTCATTACCTACGTAAATAAAACATCATAAAACAACTGAGCCGTTCGTTACCTCTGATCGGCATAAGGTTTTCTTACGCATCGGTCGTTAGGGTGCAGTTGCTTACGTAATGAGCATCACGTGGATATTTTTGATGTGTTGTGTGGCATAGTTTGGTCGCTAGATACCTACTGTTTCTTAGTTTCTCTCGCTCATTAAATAGCTATATCGTAATAACAGAAAGGTTGCGCTCATCTATTCAATTCAATTGATGGCTTGTTTTTGTTTACGTCACGGCAAAAGCGTGTTTCACTCTAAAATGAAAACATGCAAAAATCTGGGAAAAATAATTATAAATTTCGTTTTTTAGGGGGGTTGCAGATGATAATACTCAAAACAAACTTCTATGAAGGTTTGGGGTTTCAGAAGGAAAAATAACATGCAAAATCTAAGGCTTAATAATTTTATAATTATTATAAAAGTGTATGTTTACCGTAGATAATTCCACTAGCTGAACAGGTCAATAAAACAATAAGCACGCATATCTATTATCCGTAGATACGGTACATTTTTCATTGTGTCCGAGGCATCAAAGTGATGGTGGGGCTTCAGTGTAAAGATTTATAACATGGTACCCAACGTTCCCTCGAAAAAAATTTATTGCGCTCATTAGATAAATTACTACCGAAAAAAAAAATCATAAACCCCACTATAAAGCATAGAGTTGGGAAGAGCAGAAGCGTCTCTATAACGTGCTTCCTTCCCGCCTCGGTAACCTGCCTTATAATTCAAGACGTCAAATTTCTCGGAACGCATCAATCTCAAGATGGAAGGACCGAGGAGTATCAAGACATCAAGTGGCGTAAAGGTTTGAAGCCATGAATAATTAGAAGGCCTGATGATTATTAATTACCGCCGGCAGGAGTGCCATTCAAGGGGCTCATTAATCAAAAACATTTTGTTCGCCTGATTTACATAACCCTCATCCTCGCTTCACCATTACCCCTACTTAAACACTGCGTGCCCTTCTACACATTTTGCTGGTTCGTATCAGTGTAGGACCTTTATGTTGGGTGTTTCTGCCCGCTTCGTTAATTTGCCTTCGCGCGTCAACTCTTTCGCCAAGTCCAAATAAGACCAACGCCATTCAAGAAAGCAGCAATGTTAAACCATAATAATTATTGAAATATTACAGCAGCAACATTAAAAGAAATAGTAAGTGCTTAAGATGCATTATCACTCATCCAACATATCTAAAAAATGAGGTTAGGACGCATTCTTATTTGAAATTTCACTCCACTTTCAATTTCGTTAGCATCGCACGACTAAAACTTCATCTGACATACTAAACATAAACACGAAATTATTAAGTTGGGCTATAGCTTAGTGATTTTAGGAAAAGTCATTCTTCGAAAGATATGAAAAAATATCAACGCAGAAAAACCGGCTCCATTATTCCTAAGAAGTTAGGAATAAAATATTTGAATTTTAAGGGATGCTGAATCCGAACGTGTTTTTAAAAAATTTTTATTTAATTTAAAAAACATCTGTAGTTTTATAGAAGATTCTACTAAATCTATAGAAGCCGATAAATTGTACAAAATCATGGTTTTATCCCCCCCCCCCCCTCCTCCACTCAGTGATTTGCGTGCTTGCTCGGCTTGCAGGAGGTAATAAATCGTTGCAAAAAGCACTTCAAGCGAAAAGAGCTCTATCATTCTACAAGAGGGAAGTGAAAAATTGTACACCCATTATGTTAACACTCTGTTCATTACGATGGGGCGAAAGGCGCCTTTGGTCACTAATTAAATGATAATTTCGGAACTTGGATCGTTATTTAAGGCATCGGACAGATATTGACTGAAAAAAAGGGTCTCCTTCTCACTCCCGGAATGCAAATTAAAAAAGGCCAATCCCGAAAGAAAGAAAATCCTTGAGATGTGAAAGAATATAAGGAGAGAAACCTTTAGTAAATCAAGAGGTAGCCAAAATACTTGGAGTCGACAGATCTGTAAATCTTTCGGCGGAAGACATAAAACTTTGAGACCGGTTTTGCCGTACACGGTATTGAAGGAGAGGGACGAGGGAGGACGCTCCCAAGTTTAGTGGAGGGAACAAATTGTAAATAATTACCAGGGGTCACTAGCTGAAGGATCAATGGCACATGTAAATCTAACTTGGGGATCTGAATAGAAGCCTCGCACGGGGAAAATTAATCTTGTCAGTGAGGAGGAGCAGACGGGTAGCCGGCAGTAGGCAAAAAAGGTTAATGAAATCTTCAGCTTTGCGGTTCGCAAGGTGATCACTCATGCTTTCAAGATTGTAACTAGGTACTGCGAAACTCTTTTGATTCATCCTCAGGTCGTTATTCGGGAAGGGAAACTAGCAAAGTGAGTCGCATAGAATAACGATTGAAGCTTACATTATCTTCTATTATAGAATTCAAAATCTGTAATAAATACAGCAACATCTGATGTTGGATTCTGTGAAGGAAGCCAGCGAGAAAACTCCAGGATTCTGTGAACTCCATCCATAAATTGACAAAAAATTAGAATGAATTCAAGTCAACACACATAAACTTGACTTACCGTAGAGTGGATGTTATCCCAGTAGAACTAAACTCTCATCCCATGCCTTACTCAAAATTGGATTTAATACAGTAAAGAACTTGGGCATCCAAGCTCAGGTGGAAAGAGCATGTCAAGAAGAAAAAAGAAGAAATCAACTTACAACACAAGAAAATGTCCAGGCTCCTGGGAAGAGGATCCCAGCTGTCCATCATCATCAACATGGTTCTCTATGAACAACTGATCAAACTAATTTGATCCTACGGGGCTGCACCAAAAATACCAACACCAATATTATTCATCGTACGAGGCATAATAAATGCCCTTGATACATTCTTACAAACCTGCATCCGGACCTCGATGTTGAGATGATGTCATAAAAATAAAACTCCACATACATGGATCATGAAAGAAGACTCCACAAACACATAAATGTTGCAGCCCTCACACTCCTGGATAGCAAGTGAAACAATTCTATTGAACCGAAGTTACTAGATGTATTGCGTTATACCGTTCTAACAATTCAGAACATAAAGAAAACAAAACTGAATTAAATACATTGATCTGTATAAAATACTATCATTAAGGCCAAAGGGGAGAGACGTCAAGTGTGCGAGAAAGACAAAGAAGTAGGAAAACGAAAGAGAGGGCGATAGTTTTAGTATTTTCCACCGAAGAAGTCCATACCATGGAAGAAGAGAATTCCTTCTTCCATAAGTACCTATTTCCCTAAAATCTCGGCAACTGCTTGGTATATTTTTTAAAGTTTAATGCCTTCATCTTGAAAAAATAAAGGTTGGAAATAGCACATCTTCGAATTTATTACGTTCAATAACTATTTCGGGATAAACAGAGCACGAAAATGTCTACTCCTTCCGGTTTTTATAGCGTTGAACCAATTTCTACGAAATCCGAGATGTAAGGCCTTGAGGATCGTGAACATACCATGTTATTTCGAGCAATATTATAACCTTAAATTATTGCAATATTAACTAATGTTATTTACCCTTCGTGCAGGTCAAAATGCACTCGTGTTTGGAGCCTTCAGTCAACTCGATAGACTAGTTCCTGAGTACATCCTCGTGGTGCTGTTTAGCGAGCAGTAACCCAACCTTCAAGTCATTCCCAATCGATTTACGTAACAAATTTAAATTTAATTCAAAATATTCCTACAATTTTTTCGCAAAAAAAAAAAATTAATTGCTCTCCTCTCCTCCTATCGACACAAAACCCGAGTAGTTCCTGCCAGATGAAGGGGTGAGCGGAGGATATTAAATGAATGAAAAAAAGCTGGAAGGGTGAGATGAACAAATTAGCTGGGGTCAGAGTTAATCTGCGTTGTAAACAACCGAAGTTTTATGTTGGAAAAAGAACAAAAAAAATTAAAGCTGATTTAAGAGGTGTCCAGGGCGTATCAACACCGGTGAAGGGTTGCTCGTAACGTGCGCGTTCCTATCAGCACTTAACATAAACATGTCAAGTATTTCCAGTGTTGAAAAAAAAGAGAGTGGGGGGAAAGAAAAATATGTTGAAAAAACACAATGGAAAGATTGTGACGAAGCCCGGGGAGTGACGCATGAGGGGGGGCCCTTTTTTACGCGTCTTTCCTCTGGAGTTAATTGAATTTCTGTGAAATATTATACAAGTGACTGGAAAAGCGGAAAAACGCTCTTCGAAAATTCAGATAAAAAAAAAGCACCGTAAAAGGTTGTATTTTCGTCAGAATTCTGACAAGAACATTTAACCTGAGATAATATAGTAGTTAGAATGTCAAGCTTAAAATTATTACACGGAGAACGGGTGAGCATTTGACAAAGATTCAGGTGTCTCTTTGAACTTTTAAACTTCAATCAAACTGTCAGAAAGGTTTTTTTTTTTAGAGAGAGAGAGAGAGAGAGAGAGAGAGAGAGAGAGAGAGAGAGAGAGAGAGAGAGACCATTTGATTGAAAATGCATTTCTAATGAAATTAAGTATAATAATACTAGCTGACCTGGCGCGCTTCGCTGCACTTCTAAAGATTTTGAAAATTCATTATTTCATAGCTGGGACACCCGTGTGTCGCACGAAACATCAAATTCCCGCCCATCACCTATCGATGATGCACCCGTGGCAACCCGTCAACTTAATTTTTCATAGTAACAACGCTTGTTGGTTTGTAAAATTCCCGTCTATCACCAATTATATGCAGCCCATACATCCCTCACATCCCATACATCCCACACACCATCCCATACATCCCACACATCCCATACATCCCACACACCATCCCATACATCCCACACATCCCATATATCATCCCACACATCCCACACATCATCCCATACATCCCACACATCCCATACATCGGGCACATCCCATACATCGGGCACATCCCATACATCCCACACATCCCATACATCCCACACATCCCATACATCCCACATACCATCCCATACTGAATGTTTCAACAGGAGAGTTTTTAACAGTGTACGGATTTTTAACATTTCCGTCATTTGAATCGTCGAATTAATTTGAGAGGAATTTCGGCGGAATATAGCGGTTTTCCATTATTATATGATTATATTATATTATATATAAACCTTCTCTGAACTTCCACAAATAATTCAAGACCAAAATTAGCCAAATCGGTCCAGCCGTTCTCAAGTTATGCGATCAGCAACAAAATACTGATTCATTTTTATAGATATAGATTATACTTAATTTCATTAGAAATGCATTTTCAATCAAATTATCTCTCTCTCTCTCTCTCTCAAAAAAAAAAAAACTTTCTGACACCTCGTGTCAAAACGCTCTTACTGTTAATTTTCCTCAGTTATGGAGAGTAGGATTATATTATAATCCTTAGGATGTAATTAATATAATACTACTCTCCATAACTGATGGAAATTAACAGTTTTTACACGAGGATTCTGGCAATAATGAGTAGGTAGGTAGGTACCAAATCACATTTTCTTTTTCTTATTGTTACTAATTTAAGTCTTATAATATATTTGTAGCAACATGAAAACGCCTGAAATATTTGAATCTAGGTCGATGAACGCGAATTTTCATGTTTTGACTAAATTTGGGCGATTGCTATTATTATGAAATTCATAAAAATTGAAAACATTTTTCGAATTGCAGGAAATTTCAGCTTCTATTGGAAAATAGTAATATTGTAAAAACGGAAGCAACTTAAATTCAGCCTTTTCATTTCAGGGTTCAAAACCATTTGCAAGTTGTACCTAATATTATCATAAAATTGGGTTGGTTCTTGGTAAGAAAGCAACTCGTTTTTTACTCAGACCGATCATACCAAATTCGTACTTTGTAGTCATCCAATTGAGGCACCAGCAAGAAAAAGAGCCCATCTGCAAGTTTTGCGTTTTGAGATATCGCATTTCAAAGTTTTCATTTGTATTTTCTGATGAAATGAGTGCACACTTTCATTCAGGTCTTTCTTTAGACGAAATGATACCAAAATATAATATTAATGTTACGGTCAGTATGAACGAAAATAGAGTTGGCAAAAATAAAAATTTGGGCCCTTTTTTCACCGGAAGACTTTTCAGCTAAGACATAGAAGAAACCTGTGTGTGTTTTTTTTTTTTCAATCATTAATAACAATAATTAAATTATTTTGACAACATACTCGGTTCCCCTCCTAGTTGTGCCTCTATAGAACTCTATAGAACTTTATAAAGTCTTCGGCCTGATCGCCCAAAACGTAGCGCTCTGTGGAGAAAAAAAAAGCTTCTGGAGGGGTTAGAGATTCTCTAATAACAATCTAATCTCACATAATCTAATTTGAAGTCCGAACCAGTCATTGAACGCAAGAATGGAACAATTTATTTAAGAATTGAAGGTCCGGCTGCAAAAAGGAGGTAGCTCAATGCTATGATGTTTTTGGACTTGAAGCCTTTATTGCTTTAAAAAATTGATCTAAGTATCTGTTGGCGCAAGAACGGTGTAGATCCCAGCAGTAGTTTCATTGTTTCTCTTTAGAATTATTTCTCTCGCGTTATTATTTTGGAGAGTTCATATTGATAGAACAGTTTGCGACCTCGATGTTTCATTAAAATAAGTTTCAGGAGTAGAATATTGGAGATCTAGGCCCTGGATCTGGCCTTGGATCTGGGCCCTTAAATTTTTACATGATCAGAGTTCAGACCGGCGCACAGTGGTCCAGATCGCTAATCTGGCGAGTCAAAAGTCGAAAATCCGAGGTCCTCAATTTTTAATGGTAGGTAGTCAGATCGTGAGGGAGAGGGTACCTGATGACTAAACAGGACCGGAGAGAACCTGATAAAATTTATGAATGGAGATATTGTACTTCTTTTGTGGAGGGGGGCCCCAGACGCAAGCTAATTATCGCTTATCCCATTTGAACTTAGTCTCTCAATAAATCTTGTCTGGTGAAAGCTGATTTTTTTTTCTAATTTCTTGTGCTATGGATGTACCTACCAAGTGAAGGTAAAAAAAATACTATAATAATTGTTTAGCTAATACTGATGAAAATCTGAGTACTTTTGCATTGTAAAACTAGAAAAAAAGTACAAAAATCTACTTTAAAATGCTAGGAATTCCACGGAACTTAGTAGAACCTGGAACCGGCTATATACTCGTAAACTACAAGTATCATGGAACATATTTTCGTTAATTTCAGCTGCAAATATTTGCCATTCCGGGAAATATCATTTTTTTCGTTTTCCAGGTCTGAAAATCTTTATTGAGAGAAGAGTGTTATTCGGAATCCTAAAAGATGCTAACTTCAATTTTGAAGATGGGCGGACCTCAATAAGTAACTATTTAGCAAATTTACACCCTAACCTGCCCATAGACGAGTCATTCAAAGTAAAAATGAAAGATTTTTTGAAAATATGCAAAAGATATTGGGATCAATGCCATCGATCTCAATCGTTTTTTCTACTCAAACACGGAAAATGGTTGGATGGAAGACATGTTTTTTTTTTTTTCGATACAACTTGTACCTATTACCAGCAGTGTGAAGACTAAGGGGAGGCCTCGGAAACTCTTCAGTGATGTTGGCAGATGGTCTGTCTGTCAGAATCGGATGACAAAGGAAATGATAGTGATTTAGTATTAAGCGACATATCACTATTATAGTGATATGTTGATATATTATAATAATGAATGTTATGGCTCGCGTCTGAATTTTATTTTTCCATTTTTCTGATTTTTTTCCTGAAAAGCATGAGTAATTTTTTCTTTAGTTCGTAATGTGCAATAGAAGGATGAAATCACTTCTCATACTACCCAAATATATTGCATTATCGTTAGAAAATATTGTTTTCTTCATTCCGCTTGGTATCCTCACTTTTAGTAAATTATATTTCCTGAACGGCTCAACATAGCCAAAATTTGATTTCACCATCGGATTCAGCGTGAAAAAACCTAGCTAGAGACGTATTCAAAACGTACCAAAATGAAAAACCTGGGGCGCTAACATTTTTGATTCGCTAGATTAGCGATTTGGACCACTGTGCGGCGTAAGTTAGGTAGGTTTCTACAGAAACCGCATAGATGCGGTAGCTCCGTGTAGATTGCCAGTGCAAGGACAGAGTAGCTCCAGGGGCTACACCATTCTTGCACAAAAGATACAAAATAATTTTATTCTTCAGTATTTTCAAAAGTTGTAATTTTTTACTGTTTTTGAAGTGATTACTCAGTGTTCATAAAATTCGGTGCCTTTTTTGCAACAAAAAAAAAGTCCAGACATTTCCTTTAATCTTGAAAGGATGGTTCCACTTGAATAATGCTGTTGCTTTGAAAAGAATTTCATTCTGATTTGTGGCGATGTAATATTATCATAAACATAATGCAATAACATCATGCAAGAAAATGAGTCTTTCCATTCCCTCCCGTTGTGTTTTGATTTGAAATGAAGCGCCAAGCCAGCTTATTAGGTCGGACCACCGCTTGCGCAGCGGCGCTGAAATCGCTTTATACTGACGCTTTTAGCATCCATTTTCTTCTTAGCCTCGCGTTGTTCTCCGGGCGCTGATTTCTTCGAAAATCGCGGATTTCCCCGAAAAGCCGTCATTTGGTCAACCTCCCCCCGAGGAAGGTAAATTCAAGTTACGCCTATTTTCCGGTTGAAAGTTCTTCGATAAATCCCCCCGTCGAAGTGATTAGGTTGTGAAAAGCTTTGTTGAGTGCTTGGATGTTTCACCCAGCACGCAGTTGGTCGGCCCGTCCCGATTTATCACTTTTGCCAGATTGTTGCCACGGGTTTGCCACAGCGGGAACCTTTCGTTTTTTGTGTTTGAATTTGACATAAACATGGGACTTGTAATCTAACGACCTGCGTTCTTTCTCTTTCACGGTGAAATTTTGAGCATGGATAGAGTATTTTTAACTGCTGTTTTTAGTTGACCGCTTGGCCTAAGATTTTTTTTTTATCGCCGTGATAACCTGATGAACCGCTATGTTGACATTATTTTTACCGCATTTATTTGGCTGAATATTCACAAAAATTTCATTTTGTAGTTTTGCATGTTCTTTTGATGGACATCAATGCCCATTTACCTGCAGCGATGGAGTTTACCGCTGACGAAGTTCGAGGTGAGTCGAGAAATTCAACTGTGCTTCAAGACATTTTTATGGGTAAGTTGATACAGACTGAGGTTGTCTTGATTTGGATTCTTGAAGGCTACTGTTAGTGCAAAAATGGTGCTTCAGGTGGTCAGCAGGCTGAGGTAGGTGCACGTAGTGTGTACTTGATACCGTAGGTTACTGTGCCGCTAGAGAAACTCGATTTTGTAACTTAAGTACGCTGAATTTCGTGAGTCTCTTTTTGTTAATAACAGACGCTTGTTGTCAGCCGCACTTCCGTAGTGATTCCTACCCCCGTTAAAATCCGTAACAATCGCATGGCTTGTCGATGAGGCTGGAATCACTGCCGTAATAGGGTCTATTTCAATATCCCTAATACAGTATAATAAAACCAGTTTTTTAATTTGAAGCACGATTCTTAATAATTGATCCCCCGCTATGCTGTTCACAATGTTATCTAGTTGAAGTTGTTTTTTTTTTAACTCTAGCTTATTTGTTTTAGATTTTCAAGGAGTGACTATTGACGATAAGGACGTTTTTTGCGAAGCGCCTGCCATCATCGACAGCATCAGTGGCGAAGCCCCCGTCGGGCCTGAACAACTTGCGCCCACCCATCCTAAAAAACGAGTCATGGAAACAGACGATTCAACAGATGCTGTGCACGATACGATATTGACTGAAATGAAAGAGCAGATGCTGCAGGAAGTGAGTTTTTGGCGTTTTATGATCTGAAAGTTTTATGAACAGTCCCAGATTGTTAATTTATAGTACATCTTTCCAACACCCGACCTTTGCAGTGCTGCCGACCCACAGGTAGTATCACTAATGCTCTTGACGAGGCTGTCCTATCTGGCTCCCAGTGATCTGCGGCATATCGTCTCCCGAGAAATGCCCCAAATTATTTTGCTTACCTACGTGGAGTCCGGGTTTCGACCATTATATGCAAGCACTCTTGACATGTCCTGCCGATACATTGTGATCGCCTTGAAGATGGAGTGATTTTCTCGAGGTCGTCGCGGCCGATGTTGCATGCACCACGAGCTCTGGGAGCTGGTGCAGCGCCATGGTTCTGCTTTCCATGGGATTTTGGGTGACTGGGCAAATGACCGGACCAGCTTGAGGGGTGGTAGAGGCTGCTTGCCAGAGCTGGTGAGAGGAGATGCGGATTGGAGATCAGCAATCGAGGAGCCCCTGCTTGCTATTCTGGAGAACGATGGAGACCACCCCCAATGAGTGTGGCGGTGGATCCTGAAACTGAGCGGTGCGTTGCTCTCGCTAAACAAATGCTATTTTCCAACCCCTTGTCTATAGGTCTGCCACAAAAACTTTGCCTCCCTTTGGCGCATTCTTCTGGAGAAAATAGAACTAGTTATCTCTTATCATCGCTTATCAGCAAGCAGAATCCCCTGTGTACGATAATTTTTCGGGAATGGGGAATTTTCATAAACTTCCGATTTTGAATTTAACCCTACCGTTATATTCTAGGACCGAAGCATATGTTATAGAAACACTAAAATCAGTTTTTTTTTTAATTGTTGGAGGAGAGAAGAGCAAACAAGCCATCAATTGAATTGAATAGATGAGCGCAACCTTTTTGTTATTACGAGAGAAACTAAGAAACAGTAGGTATCTAGCGACCAAACTATGCCACACAACACATCATCCACGTGATGCTCATTACGTAAACAACTGCACCCTAACGACCGATGCGTAATAAAACCTTATGCCGATCAGAGGTAACGAACGGCTCAGGCTGCAAAAATCGTTTTGGAGTCGTTGGAATCACCCTGAAAAGCTCATTCCATAGACCCTTGTACCAACGAAATCGGACAAAAACTTCCGTCCCCCTTTTGAGGCCTCCTTAGTTACACATCAGAGATAAACAACTTTCGTCGTGAAGGACCTCCCGAAAACCGATGAAGGGGATGAGGGAGGGAAAATCAAGGTAGCCTATAACCACCCCCGGAACTCGCTGATGACAATGAGACCACCCTCATGAAAATCTGTTGAGCCGCTCGGGCGTGATGCTCTGTACACAAACAAACAAACAAACAAAAAAACATACATGTCGAAGAGGTGAGCGCACCTTTCCATTTTTTGGAAAAAGGTTGCGCTAAAAACGAGTAGTGCAGTTCGAATTTTCGCGGGTCTGTCCTTGACCAATATACGTCACAAACAAGGCAAAGCTCTCACTTGCGGCGCTAGTGTCTACAGCATGTAGAAGGAATTTACGAAGGTTTATCATTTGTTATAGTGAATAAATAATTAAGAATATATTATACTTATAGTTTAACGTCTTATTACATCAGATTGACGGTCATTCGATAGCGTTTGTTGTGATGGGCTGTCAGATGGCAACACTGGTAACAACTTCGGCTGCCTGCCGAGGTTGGTAGCACCTTCTTGACCAAACGACGTCACTGGACCCAGCTGATCGATTCTACTCCCGCGTATTTTCAAACGTCTCCACTTTCTCTAAATTATAATAATTTTTGGAAGCGATTCCGGACGGCAGACTGTCGTTTTTGTTATTTTCTTAAGATGTACTTACGAAAAAAAAAAATTGAAAAAATTCCATGATAATTCCCCATTTCTTCCCTCAAAAGTGACATGATTTCCCTCCTCCTTCACAGTGCAGCCACTACACGAACATCAAATTTCTCACCGCTCCAATTTCCGTGTCAAGGTTTCACAATGGAAGGTTGACTCGATCGATAGTTCGCGGATCCGCCAACTACGGGCGCCACACAGAGGCAAAGTTTCTGTGGCAGACCTCTAATAGGTTTGTTCCTGGTGGGTGACTGTGAAGCGATGTGAGAAGCTTACGCATGCGCAGTGCTACGTTTCGTTGGCCACTCCCACCAACTCTCAGTTCCAGGAGTGACATGTGAGGTAGTGTGAGGATCGAATTTGTTATTCCAGGAGTGTTTAATGTGAGGCGATGTAAGGTGCACACCCATGCTCGCATTTCAGACTGTGAGCATGTGAGTGTGAGTTACCCCCTCAACAACTCGCTTGATAATCGTGTGTAACCTCGCTAGATCTCTTATAACCTGACTTCAGGTGTTTACTTGACTTGCCGATAGGGTTGTCACGCTGGGTGCCGAGTTCTCTCTCCCACCCCCCCTGTGGCGCAGCTCCTGTGCCAAGGACTCGTCTTGAACGTTCTAAACGCATACATGTTTACTTTAAAGATTTTTGAGGAAAAATTAAAAAAATAGTTGTCAGGAGGAGAGGGACCGGGACTCAGCACCAGGGAGGCGATAAACTGGCGCGGCACAAGCGCTGTGCCATCAGCACTGAGAGTGTTGATTGTCTTTTGAATAACCATAATTTTTTGCTATTTTGTACCTACTCGTTTGATGAAATAATAATTTTATTACCTGAATTGGATTAAATGTATATTGATATGATTCCATTAACTAGATGTAACGCCAAAAGTTATAAATAAACATGTTTTCTTCGTATTCTTCTTTTTTTATCGTTCTTGACGTAATAATCGTTTCCAGGTCGAAGAAATGAAAAACAGCCCGTCCCTCGCCACACATGACGATGTTCCCGACGATATTGAAAAGCTACTGAATCCAAAACCTCATGAGGAATCTCATGTTGCCGATCACAACTCAGCCAGCGAGACGCTCGTCTTGAGAGATGACCAAGACGGAGCTCCTTCCGCTGACCCTGATAAGATTGGCAAGAATGAGATTAAAGGTTGTTACAGTCGTCATGTAGTTATTTATATAGCTGTTATTACCTGCGAAATGTAGACAGAAGTGTGTTGCACCGTAAATGTACTATCATTGACCCTTGGAACTCGGAATGATTTCACTGTGATGACAATTTGGTAGAATGTTACCATAAGCTTCATTTACTCTTTGATGTCCATGTTTTAAACAGTTTCGATCCGTGCGATACTTATTTGCGCCTCTGTTTTCAGCGGCTTTGGATGAAATCAAGTCTGTAGACGTCCTCGTGTGCGGAAATTGTCATCTCACGACCAATTTCATCGAGGAATTCACTAAGCACAGAGCTTCTTGCAGGCAAAAATCCCCGTTTATCGGCGGGATGATCGAACAGAAACCGACAATATGGGCGTTCCTCCTGTACAAACACGCCCTCGTTCAGCAAAACCCACAGAAATGTAAGTATACGTATATATCGTTGAGATCCAACGTTACAGCTCCCCAGTGATGCACCAACTTTTCTCTCATTGCAGACAGTGGCGGCCTCACAGAAAGTTCTTGGAAACTTTACCAGAAGTGGTGCAAGATGCCAGAAGACGTTAGGAACACTTGGGTTGTTGCAGGCGAATCGGTGATGAATTACGTAACGTTGGGAAATATGAAAAAAGACACCAATAAGGTAATCATACATTTATTTATCCCTCGTGTTTACTTACATTAATGTTATAAAGACGACTCATGTTACTTTCGTTTCAAAGGTGCAACCTTCTAAAGGAGCGGACAAACAATTTCAAGAAGGTTAGTTTTCGTTTTACTCCTTACTGATTGTGACGAGTACAAAGCACATAAATGGGTATATTTCACGGAAAAACTTGATTTCAGACGATTCAAAACGCCCCGTCATCATGAAGAAATTCTGCCAAAGGGACCAGTCGGGTGAAATTATGAAAATTCGGCCAGGGGGTCACATCAGCAACACAAGCTACCGTAAGATTTTCGCTTCATTAAAGCATGTCAGTTGAAAGTCAGTTTTTGGGCTCCCTCTCTGCTTGGAAGCAAAACGTCATCTGATGTGAAGCGAATGCGCTCCTTGTAAAAGTTGGAGTTTCGCTTGTCTAACTTCATATCGGATTCATCGCCCCTTGAAACCCCCTAATACCAATTTTCAGTTCGAAAATCAGTATAATTATGCGCAGAGCCGTTGTAGAAATTGTTGAGATTTGAAACAGAAATCAGATGAAAACATTTAATCTGAAATTTTGACAAAATACTCGGTTTACCATCTAGTTGTGCCCGCAAGGTTTTCAGCCCGAGCGCCCAAATCGTGGGGCGCTATGGGTCTTAAATGGGGCTACGGGAGGGTTTTTTTAAGGCTTTTGGCTATGAGATCGTGTTAGGTGTCGTTTTCGAAGTATTTTAGGACGTAGAATCCATTTTTTGGGGTCCCGGAACGATTCGATTCCACTGCGGGGATCTATAGGGCTTTCATGGGGCTACAAATGGGGCTTTTTGAAGGAACCCAAGAGATCTAGTATATTTTCCGAGTGAAAAAAAAAATTGTGCTTACTGGCCAAGTTGTGGTAACTTATCAACAACTGTGTTATCATTGTTGTCTACCAATAAACCATTGTAATACAAATTTGCCGCATTTCCAACCTTTTCACGTTTATGTTATAGGAGAAAGTATTAGTGAATATAGTGAACATGGCAAGCACAGATTGGACGATGAAGATTCCCTAGACCTTCCACCTCCCAATACAAAAGTGAGTTTTTTCACGCTGTTATCTGAATTGGTTAATTCACTCTTCTTCGACTCGTTGATTGCCTATTGATCGATGTACATTACGTGTTCTCTATTTGTTTTCAGAAAAAAGAAGACGCACTAAGAGAAGAGGAATTCGTTGTAGAACGTATTGTCTCTCGTAGATTCAACCCGCGAAGGAAACAATATGAGTACTTGTTGAAATGGGAGGGCTATCCCCCGTAAGTTATTTTCTTTCATTTGCTGATCACCGAGCTAAACACGTCCGCTGATCCCCCTCCTTGTTCGGCCTTAGGGAACAAAATACGTGGGAGCCTGCGGAAAATCTCGAGGCGTGCCAGCATCTGTTGAAAGCGTTTGAGGAAAGTTTGAACAAACAGGCGTTGCATAAAATGAAAAACAGCGCAGTCAGTAGAAAACCCGAATACAACATGCCGAGCAGCAGTGGTATCAGTTCGATGAAGGATAATTTTGGGTATGTGGGGGCTGTTCGTGAGATATGGAATTGTAGTAATTGTTTTGGATTGATTAATTTGGTTTGCTTCTTTCAGGCGTCCAACTCGGTCCAGCAAACAAAAAGCTCTAAGTCAAGTGAAGCAATGGTGCGGTTCTATCAAACCTGATGAAGAAATCGAAAGCTGTGAGTGACTGTTGTCAAGGCTTAAAAATCAACCTCTCATTTATATTTCTGTTTTCCTTTTGGTTTATTATTCTTGGAATAATACACCTATGTTTTCGCGACGCGGGTCGACGACTCCGATCGGCCTCAAATTTTGACATTATCCGTTTCAAGAGGTCTACATTCAAAATCCGAAATGTCCGTCCGCCGTCCGCCGTCCGGGCCGTTTTGGGTAGTAGGAATTTTTTAAAAAATCTGAAATTTTGGCAAAATACTTGGTTTACCATCTAGTTGTGCCCGCAAGGTTTACAGTCCGATCGCCCAAACCCGTGGGGCGCTATGGGGCTAAAATGGGGCTACAGGAGGGTTTTTTGAAGGCTTTAGCTATGGGATCGAGTTAGGTGTCGTTTTCGAAGTATTTTTGGACGTAGAATCCATTTTTGGGGGTCCCGGAACGATCCGATTTCACTGTGGCGTTCTATAGGGCTTTCATGGGGCTAAAAATGGGATTTTTGAAGGATCCCAAGAAGTTCAATATTTTTCGAGTAAAAATTAAAGAATTTTTGAAAAAACACATTTTTGAAAAAAAAATCCCCCAAAAAAGTTTTTTTGAAATATAAAAATCCAAAAAAAAATTTTTTTTAATTTCTTTTTATTGACAGAATTAAATGTCTATACAAGTAACCTATATCACAGAATAATAAACCCTTGTGTAAAATTTGCAGCGTTTTTTACTTTTCCTCGTTTTCAGTAATGAAACGCAAGATGTCACCAGCAGATTCCGACGAAGAAGAAGATTTCCTGAGCAAGCGATTCCGCATGGGTTCTGACAGTGAAGAAAGTTTAGGAGGAAGAGGTACGTCTTTGGACTCAGTTGTGTAGGTACAATGGCTTTTTATAACACCGTTGTTGTAGTAGTACACTAAGTGATTTTTGTTTTCAGGTGGTTTAATCAAGAAAGCCAACTCTGGGCGTGGGCCCGGGCGGCCGAGGAAGTACCCAATCGTGGAACCTCTTTCGAACGGAACTTCAGGACCTCGGATTGAATCCAGCGACGAAGGGGATAGCAAGTCTACTTTGGAGATACTAAGTCAGGCGAATCTTAACAAATCTCTCAACCTGTCCCCAGCTAACCAACAGGTAAAGTATTTGGTTAATGTGTGAATAATGTTCGTGCACAACTTTTAATCGCTCCAATTGGATCCTTTTCATCAGGTACTCGTCGCTAATGCTAAGGGTGTGGTGAAGGTTGACCCGGCACAAGTCCCTAACCTGTCCTCCGGAGTCTACATCATGTCCAACAAGTCCGGCATTATCAAACTAGATTCGGTCTCCCCGTCGAAAGCCCTCTCGATGAAACAGGGCGTCGTTAAAGACATATCGCCCACGTTGAAAACCCCGACGCCAACGCCGACGAAGAGCGTCGTCATGTTGAATAAAACCCCGTCTGTTCTCCAGGAAATTCCACAGAAATCGGGGATCGTGAGGAAAACTCAGCTTATGCAGGCCCAACCGTCGAGAGTCGCTGGCTCACCTGCGTCTATACTTCCCGGAGCAAAGGTGGCGCCTAAACCAGTCAAACCTACTGGCAATATCAAAATCAACAACCCTAACCCCAATACTAGGTACGTGTTCAACTCTGAATTCGGATCAATTCAACGACGATCCTATTGCAAAAAAGAGTGATGCCTTTGATACATGCTAAATCTTCTTTTTTTGTCTCCAGGTTTTTGCATAGTGGTGTTGGCCGCTCAGTTAATGCCACAACTACACCTAAACCTAAGACAGTGATCAGAACCGAACCAGGACTCAGAGAGGTAAGTTCTAAGAGCTTTCGTGGCAGTTGATTAACACTATGTGCTGATATTGTAACATAAAAGCGTTATTGATGAGGGCGTATAAAACGTGAAACGTGCAAATCTGAGGCTTGAGGTTGGGAGCCCACTTTAACAAGACAAGGTTGGAGATGCAAGTTAGCCAACTGATCCACAAAATCCGCTATTGAGGTAACCATTCAAGGATAATCATAGGTCGGGTTTATCAATGCTCCTACTAAATCGAGATTTTAACTAATGGATGGACAAGTTTGCGCACATATCAATCCTATCAAACGCTCGTTAGCTAATGATTTTACCTATGCAACACTGCATGGCTGATGTAAAATGGACACATAAATTTATGTAATATTTATACTTTTGGACAATAGCATCACAACAAAATGAGTTCACAACATCAAGGATTAATGGTACCTAACTTATGAATGGGGGGGAAAGTAGTCACATGCAGTTGAAGTAGAAAATTTGGAAAAATACTGGGGTTGGAGGAATTTGGGGGCAACCATTTTGTAAAACGTCGTTGTTGTTGTGGTTTCTGCAAATGGCGGTAGGTGGCAGCACTGCCTAAATCGAGATATTAGAAGGTAATGGACTATTGCAATCCAGTGCTACGGTGGTGGGAGCTAAGTAGTAGATTCGAGCTAATAGCCGATTTTCTAGTAAGTATTGATAATAGAAAATTCGCGGTAGTGGGAGAATAATAATTATTGGCCATTCTATGCATTTGATTAACCGGCCCTAAGAGTTTTACACTGTTAACAGTCTGTTCTTCTTCATCCACCTGTAAGCAACGCCATGTAGCACTTGGTGAAATTTGATCGTGTTTTTCAGAGGATGGCGAACTCCCCAAGCAGATTTGGAAGAGGCGGCATATTGGCTGGTAGCCTTTCTAATAGAAACGCTGGTGCCCGAAGTGGTATCATCACCCCAACTACCAACACAATTAGGAGCGGTATCACCAAAGTCACCTCACAAAGTGAGTATTTTAATTGTAGATGAGTAGTATTCATCGTGTAAAATAATGTCCCTAAAACTAACGTTGTTGTGGGTTGACCCCCAAGGCTCAGACTGTCCTATCTTTGTATCCGTTATCCCTGCAGTTGAATTGTTGTTCGATCTCTTTGACGGTGAAATTCTGTTCAGTATCGAACCCAGTTGGCCCGGGAATGGTTGACAAAGGGAAGGTGATTCAGTTGCCAAGGGCAGTCACACAGGCTTCCTCCGCTGACTCCGAAGTTGGTCTGCCTGATTTCCCTGCTGGTAAGCAGACATTGGCAATTGGGTGTTGTCCGCGTAAATTCGTTTAGCTTGAGCTGCATTTTGTGTATTGGCTACGTAGCACATACCCACAAAAAAATGGTTTGAACATATTTGATCTTTTGGTTTTAATCGGCTGAGACATGATGCCATTGAGACGCAGGAACTGGCCAATCAATCGAACTATTGCTCATATCAAACATTTCCCTAAAGGCGAGGTAAAATCTAAAACATTCTAAAGGGGTATTCATGGTTTGCGACGTTATAAATCGGAAATGAGATTTCCACGAGGCTCCTCTGGTTGTGATTTATTATAAGAAATATTAGACATACTTAATCGCGACGGAGGTCGAAAATTCTGATCGTACTCATACGTATCAAGATGTCTAGATTCCAAAATATCCGACCGACGTCCGAGACGGTTTGAGCCCTACCGCCTCCATTTTTCTAAAAATATGAAATTTTGATAAAATACTGGGTTTAACATCTGGTTGTGCCCGCAAGGTTTTCAGCTCAATCTGTGGCGCTAAGAAGGGCGGTTACGGGAGGGTTTTTTTTTACGGTTTTCGGTTATGCGGTCGAGTTAGGTGTCGGTTTCGAAGTCTTTTTGGACTTAGAATCCATTTATGGGGGTGCGAGAACGATCCAATTTCACCGTGGGAATCGATGGAGCTACAAATGGGATTTTTGAAGTATCCCAGGAAGTCAAATAAGGTGTCGTTTTCCGGGTAATTTTGAACGAATAATTCATTTTTCGAGGTCCCACGTCTGTCCAAGCATTGTACTTACCGATTTTTTTGTTTTGTTTTTTTCACAATTTTTCTACATCAAATAATAATAAACAATTGTGTAAAATTTGCAGCGTTTTTACCGTCGCAACGTCGACATTTTCGACTCGAAAATGTAAGTGCATGTAGCTGGGACTTTCATGGGGCTTTTTGAAGGATCCCGGGAAGTCAAATTAGGTGTCGTTTTCCGGGTAATTTATGACGCATAGTATGCGCATAATGAATTATTAATTCATTTTTGGAGGTCCCACGTCTGTCCAAGCATTGGACATAGTTTTTTTTTGCCCAATTTTTTTATATTAAATAATAATAAACCCTTGTGTAAAATTTGTCGCGTTTTTACTGATGCAATGTCGAAAATGTAAGTGCATGTTGCGCTCCTTGCGTCATGAGGCGAAATTAATCATTGAGACTCCATACATCGTGGCAACTACCAGACCATGAAGACCCCTTAAGTTGCTCCTTTCACACAACATACATCAATTACCAACTCTACTTTAACCTTTACACCTCTAACATCTTCGTAAAAACCAATAAGCCCCTTATCTGATAATATCACATATTATGTGACGACTATAAAATCCCTCACTGCCAGGACTGTCAGGTGTGCTGTTCGCTCAAGCGGAGTTTGAACGCAGTGCACAATCCTGTCATGATGTCAACAGTTTTTACGCTTTAAATTATTCTGGGGCTTGTACTATTTCGTAGATCTCCCCTCCATCGCTCCAGCGTCTCAGTCCCTCACGATATGTCCAGAAACAGGGGATGTCGTGTTGAAAAGTCAGACCACGTCTGTACCTTCGACGACGGTAGTCACATCTTCTATAACGACACTTCCAACCAGCACGGAATACCAAGAACCTATAGTCATCAAAGAGGAATATGTTGAAAAGGTGAGTTTGAACTCCAAGTTATGACTGTAGCTTGGTGGCATCTTTTCAATTTGATGAACCCGTTTTCTTAATTTGTCTCAGCCAATGGACCCGACTGGCGAGTCTGAACAAATCCTGACTCAAGTCCCTCATCAACAACAGCAGCCTTTGAGGACAAAAACCCCTGCTCAGCAGAGCAAACCAAAAGAAAGTTTAGTAAAGCGGACATTAGGAAAACCTGGGTAATTACATTTTACTGTAACATTCCATTGTTTCGTTTGTAGGTAATTTCACATTTTGCATGCATTTTCAGAATTTGAATTCTACCTACCATTTTAATATATGGCTAAAAAGTACCTTGCACATCCTCCAATACCAACGAAAAAAACCATTAGAGTAGATAATATCTCGTTATATTGTAACGAAAAAACGAAACGAGCAGTTTGAATCAGAGTAATTTGAGCGGGGGTTTGACCGCGAGTTTCTTTTCTATCAGTGACTTCACAGTTCCAGTGAATCCGGTAGCGCTAGTTTCATTAGCTTTTTGATGAATTTATCGCAATAATTTCTTGGTACGACGGAAAACAAAATTCATAATGCACGATAATTATTATAATTCAACTGTAATAGTTGAATGCCTTATCAGAAGCATTCACTTTTATTCTGTGATGAGCAACATTGAAGTAGCACTTTATGCCCCCGTCACTTTCACGCTTTATGCTTTCGGCGTTGTCTACTAGGATTTTCCTGACATGAAAACACCATCGACGACGCTCTTCAGCTCTGCTCGGTTGGCAGCACTCTCCGCCATATGTTGTGACGCTCCCTCCGGTGGCTGTGTTCCCCCGCGTTTTTCAAACACCGTAATTTTCATTGATCTGAATTTTTTGGAAGCGATTTCGGGCGGCTGACTATTGTTTTCGTTATTTTCTCAGGAAGTACTTTCAGAAAAATGAAAGAAAGAAAGAAATTGCTCATTCAGAAAATGTGTTTACTCTATTTATTTGTCGCAGATCCATTGGTTCAATGACGGTATCCCCAAAGAAAATATTACCAGAAATAGAAGATCCTTACTCTGACGTTGTGACGATATCAGGAGATGATGGGATGATCTATAAGGTAATTTTACTTATAACTGTTGATGCTAATTCAATTTATTTCGAACTATTAATACTATTATTTATGGGATATTCAGGTCAGCAAGTCTGAGCTCAATAATTCCCTGCTGTCAGCTGGTGACGACCAGCAATGTATCTACCTGACGACAGGCGAGAATGGTGAAGAGAATGCCACAGTAATAACGCTAGACCCTTCATCATATTCGGAACAGGTCAATCAGCTGGGTCAGGTAGGTTTGTTATCTACAAAACTTGCACCACCACCAACAACAACTATTTGTTAATACCACTTACCAAATGGCTTACAGGTGAGCGTCTTGGGCGAAGTCGGCCAGGAAGAAACCACTCAGTATTACGTGAAAGATGGCGAAGAAGGGGAGCTGATGGACATCCAAGTCCAAGGTCAAGAGGGCGCTGACGACGGCCAATCACAACTAGTAGCTCAGCTGGTCGAAGCTGGAGAACCAGAGCCTGGCGGTACGTATGCTTTTATTATTGTTAATTAACATGAATTAATTTATGCATACCAATTTATACACGCCCTGAAACTCATCAGTCCACGCCGTTCTCAAATACCTCACCATTTCAATTTTCCAGTTGGCACGAGAAAAGTGGTTCTGCTGTTACCAGACGGTAATCTGATGATGACGGAAGTCGATGAGGAGCAGTACGCTGCGTTAGAACTTGATAAGTAAGGCAGAAAAATGCAGAAAAATTATTTACAATTCTTCTCTGGACATTTGTTTATTCTCATTGCCTTACATCAATTTTGACTTTCCAGAATGCAAGGGCAGACGGCAGAGATGGAATAATTTCTACCTTAGTCCTTCCAACGGAGTCCGTGAAAAAATATTGTTTCGTTTATGTAAATAAAATAGATTTATTTATTATTTTATAAAATCTGTACAAAAATTGAAAATGGAATTTAATATTTATACTTGAAAAATAAACAGTATGTTGATCGTAGATTTTCTCTTTGGCACCATGAAAATACACAAACTAAGGTACTTTTCGGTTATCCGGCCGGGGCGCCCGGGGGTTGGGTCCCAAATCACGAAGGAACCGGGGATTGGGTCCCGTCAAGGAATGAGAAACCCCGCGATTGGTCACCTCGACCTCGCCACGGGCTGGGTCCCGACTCACGATGAAACCGGGGATTGGGTCCTGCCTAGGGGTAAAAAATGTTGAGCAGTAATCGAAAGTGCCATCAAGGTACACACCGTGCTCTTTACTCTGTGGAGGTGATGCAAGTTCTGAAACTCCATTTTTTTACTTCATTGTTTTTCAATTAATTTTCTTAAGCTAATCCCCGACGATAAGCTACGTCCTTCAAGTTGGGACCTAATCACATCTTCCTCCCGGATTCACGGGACCCAAACCCCGTTTTTAAAAGTGGAACCCAACCCCCGGGCGCCCATCCGGCCGCATCGTCCTGCCACGCGATTCGTGTTTCATACACACCCCTCCCGATGGTTTAAAGGCACCCAAATTCGAGTACTTTTCCGTTGTAACACCCCCCGACACGATTTTGAGTTTCAAACACACCTCCCGATGGCTTTAAGGCACCCAAAGCCAACCAAAATCGCGTGGCAGGACGATGCGGCCGGATAACCGAAAAGTACCCAAACTAAATCACAATCTCACGACGAGACAGCCTGATGGTGCAGATGTGCTAATCCCCGACGGGTTCTGGCGAAGAAGGTGATAAGAGGGCAGAGGAGGCACCTTCTTCGCCAAACGGGGGGTACGCAGAGCTGATTAAACATCTCTGTCAGATAATGTGAAAAAAGTTCATTTCAATGCCTGTGAGTTCGGTCACTCCAGCATCGTAAAATACCTAATTGTAAAATTATTAAGAAAAACTTCCTCTGGGTGTCCGTTAGGTACCCGAAAACCTGCAAAATTCCTTCCCGGGTCCCACAGGGTTGAGCGATCAGGCTGAAAACCTTGCGGGCACAACTAGATGGTAAACCGAGTATTTTGTCAAAATTTCAGATTTTTGAAAAAATTCTTGCTGCCCAAAACGGCACGGACGGACATTTCGTTCTCTTGAAACGAATAATGACACATTTTGAAGCCGATAAAAATTTTCGACCTCTAACACGAATGCATAGGCGTATAATACTTATTCCAAGAATAATAATAATAATAATAATTAGAATAAAAGATAATAGTTATTCCAAGAATAATAAACCAAAATCAACAGATTCTTGAAGAAAACAACGCAGGGATTGCCTGATCAGTGACTGTTTGAATTTGAAGCTTATTGGCGCCTTTTTTGTAGTTCAGTAGTCGTCGGGTCGCAGCGCTAAGGTCGTAGACTAGCAGGATCACAGATTAAACTACTGAGCAGGATGTAAAGTGGTATTAAATTTTAATCGGTAAATTTAAATTTATTCGCATCAAAATTCATTTTTACGTCTCATTCAAAAAGAAAAATATTTAAATTAACAGTGGAACCTGAATCAATTTCAAGAGGGCAAGAAGTACCATCAGTTTTTTTAAATATCGTAGCATCGAGATTCTTCTTCTAGTAAAAGTAATAAATTTTGGTCATAAGTACAGTTTTCGAGCTGCTTTTTTTTACAGCTGATGAAATTTCGAATGGGAATTTCAGCGAGCCTGTGTTGACCAACTTGTTCATCAACTCGCAAATCAAAGCTACCAACCGAATCGTCATCCCTTTTCGAAAAACTGCTGTGTGGCTGTTGTAAAAGATTGCGAGATTTGTGCCGAGTGAAGTGAATTTTCTACATTTTCGCTGACTGATTTTCCACCTCAGAGCTCGCCGGACTTCGCGGGAGAACATCAACCAAAAAATGAATTGGCAACCCCAGGAAGAGGGTCTCAGGCAAGTCATCAATTTGCTCAAATTATCCCAAAGTCCCGACAACAATTCGCAGAAAATCGTCCAGCAGCAGTTTAAAGAGTTGAACGACAGTACCGATATATGTAATTATTATGCTTACGTTTTATCGCAGTGCGGAGGCGAAGATGAGGCCACCAGAAGTGTCGGGGGTTTGGTTTTGAAAAACCATTTGAAACAAAATTTTTACCGGATCAACAACGAGGTTTTGGAGTATGTGAAAGATACGTGTTTGGTGGGGCTGAGGGACAATTCCCAACTGATAAGGGCCTCTGTGAGTTTAGTAATAAGCACTATCGTCGTTAAAGGTGGGTTGACGGCATGGCCGCAGCTTTTGCAACAACTATGTCTGATGATGGACTCGCCGGAATATGCGCCTTGTGAAGGTGCTTTGAACACTTTCGAGAAGATCTGCGAAGATGCTAAAGAGTTGCACAGCCTCAACGGGAACGATTCCCCCCTGAACACGCTCATCCCCAAGTTCATAAGCTTTTTCCGGCATTCCAGCTCCAAACTCCGGTGCCACGCCATTTCCTGCATCAACTTTTTCGTCGTAAGTCAAAACCCTGTTTTCCTCCGTCACATCGACCTTTTCATGGAGGGTTTGTTCAATTTGGCGACAGACAAGGATAAAGAGGTGTGCAAGCAGGTTTGTCGAGCTTTGTCCTTGTTGTTGGAGACTAAAGTCGAGCGCTTGATGCCTCACATGAACGGCATTGTCGAGTACATGTTGACGAGGACGGCAGATTCAGACGAGTCGCTGGCTCTGGAAGGGAGTGAATTTTGGCACTATTTGACCGACTCCCAGATTTGCCGTGACGTGCTCAAACCCCACCTTCCCCGCTTGGTACCTCTGCTCATCAACAACATGAAACTGTCCGATATTGAAATCGTCGTTCTGAAGGGAGACAGGGAAGACGCTATGATTCCCGACTCTGATCAAGATATCCGACCTAGGTTTTACAGGCAGAGCGACCGAGGACACGTTACTGACGGGGAAACGTCCGACGATGACGATTTGGACGATGAAAGCCTCTTGGATAGCTGGAACCTGCGCAAAAGCAGCGCTGCCGCCTTGGACTCCATTGCTATGGTTTTCAAAAACGACCTCCTCCCGATAGTTTTACCTGTCCTCAACGAGACTTTGTTCCACAGTGATTGGATTGTCAAAGAAACAGGGATTTTAGCGTTGGGTGCTATTGCTGAAGGCTGTTTCTACGGTATGATACCACACTTGAACGAGTTGATTCCATTTCTGATCAACTGCATGACGAGCGAAAGGTCTCTCATTCGAGTCATTACGTGTTGGACTGTATCCCGCTACTTCAAGTGGGTGCTCAGCGATCCCAGCGACGCCTACCTTAAACCGCTGTTGTCCCGATTGCTTGAACGTATGCTCGACTCGAACAAGAAAGTTCAACAATCAGCCTGCTCGGCGCTGGCCAAGTTGGAAGAAGAAGCCGGCACCAAGTTGGTCCCCTACCTGGAAAACATCCTGCAAACTCTAGTCACAGCTTTCCCCAACTACCAAAGGAAAAATCTCGCCATTTTGTACGACGCCGTCGGAACTCTAGCGCGGTCCATCGGCCAGCACTTGAACAAGCAACACTACATCGACATGATGATGCCGCGCGTCATCGAAAAGTGGAATTTGACTCAAGATGACGATAAAGACATATTCCCTCTGTTTGAATGTGTCGCTTGCATAGCCACAGCACTTCAGGGAGGGTTCCTTCCGTATTCCGAGCCCGTTTTCAAGAGGTGCTTGTCCTTGATAGAGAAAACCCTCGATCAGCAGATTGTTGTCACCGATGAAAGCGAGTACTACGAGGAGCCTGATAAGGACATTGCCATTTGCGCTCTGGATCTCATCGGTAGCGTCGTTGGTGCCATAAACGAACACGTCGAAACCCTCGTCGTCAATTCGAATCTGATGAATCTTCTGTACAAATGCATGCAAGACACGACGCCAGAAGTTCGACAAAGTAGTTTTACGCTGGTAGGTGACATTTCTCGGTCGTGTTTCCCTACGATACGTCCTCTAATCGGACAGCTGATTCCGATTTTGGGTCAGAATTTCAGTTTGCAGCATGTTTCTGTGTGTAACAATGCTATCTGGTCGTTGGGAGAGGTTTGTACAAAACTGAGCGCTGAAGAGATTCGGCCATATTCGGCTGCCATTGTTCAGCATCTCATGGACGTGATTCAAACCGACAACAGGCTGCTTGTGGGTATCGCTGCCGTGACTTTGTGCCGTCTGGGTTGCGTCATCCCCGACGAATTGGCCCATTTGCTCAACCAGTTCGCCAAGCAATGGTGCATCGCCATTTGCACGACTAGGGATCGCGTCGAGAAAGAGACTTCGTTCCGCGGGATGTGCCACATCATCATGGTCAACCCCTACGGGATATCCCAGGAGCTCTTCTACTTCTGCAACGCCGCCGCCTCCCTCAGCTACCCCGACGAAACCGTCCCGGCTGATCTACGAGAGATGATCGGCAAAATCCTTCAAGGCTTCAAATCACAAACAGGTCCTGAGGAGTGGCAAGCTTTTTTCTCCCGCTTCCCCCCTCAAACCCTCGAACACCTCGTGGCCAACTACCAAATCTAATTTCAAGAATTTAAGGGGCTCTAAGGGGGTTTAAATTCTTTAAAATTCCGCACGGGGAAAATTCATGTCGTGTAGGGTCGCGTCGCGGTTAGTGGGGGGAGGGAGGTCTTCTCGCGAAAGGGGGGTGTTATATGCCCGACCGGGTGGCATATATTTCAATATACTTGTCAATACCAAAGTACATTAAAGCACTGTACGAAAATTTTACGTTTTTTATTTCATCAAAATATATTTTTGACGAGATGAGAACTTGACATTAAGGGCTAGGGCTAGGTACTTATTAAAATCTGGGGCCATTTTTTTACCGAAATCTTTTTAAGCCCTATTTTTTCCAATTCCAGGCTGTGTTGTTTTTATGATTTTATCAAACTTCGTGATAATTAGGTTCCAATTTCTTGAAAATTTTTGGTACAATTTTTCTTGTATTGTACGGGGTTATTACGTTTGGAAAAAATAACACCTGTTTGTATTAGTCACTTGCATGTTAGTGTTGCAATATTGTGATGTCCTTTGCGGTTTTTGTGCTAAATTTCCTGGTTCGGCCAAAATACGTATTTTTAGTTCCGTTGAGCGCTTGATTTTGTCAGAGCAAACTTCTTTTCTTTTTTTCTTTTTTTTAATTAAGAAAACAAAAAGGTTCCAATTTGGTGCGTCAACTCTTTTTTTAGCGTTTTTAAAATTATTTGTTTGAACAATGAGGTAACAAAGTAAACTGAGTAAGGATTATAGTTAAACATTATCTTTAGTAGATTGTGAAGTAGGTTTGCACGATTGGGATTTTCGCTTACATTAGAGAAAATAAATCGACTCTACTTCACACGAGATCTTCTACGCACAACGGATTCTGCTAGAACCAGACCAACTAATGGAACTTCTGGAGGTTTCAGCACGTCGCGGTGACGTATATGTAGAAAAAAAGGTCTGGTGGTGCAAGTCTGAGTATTCAAGAAATATGCTGCCGAACCTCATTTCTATTTGGATACTATTCAATAGCTGGTAGACCATCTAATACCATTTATTTCGACAAAACAATGATTCGAGCGTCTGACCCATCGAAGATCCGAACGTGGACGTTCTGGAGGAACTACAACGCTTCACATGTCTGCCAAGCCAACGTCCGAGATATGAGCGGCTCAGGTCGCCATCCATCAGACTACTCATAGTAAATTGATCATACGGAAGCATCACCCTACAAAAACTAAGGTGAGCTACTTTCAATTCCTTCTTTGTCCAATTTTCCAAGTGATTTCCTTGAGAAAAAGTTACTCTCAGTAAAACCATTTAGCTTCAGCTTGAAAAGCTCAGGTCACGACAACTTAATCTTAAATGTATTCAATGGGGTTTCGTTATTGTTAATGTAATCACTATAGCTCTCCCCACTGCATCCATTATTTTATTTGAGTCTCAAGGTCTACTCCCCCCTTCTATGGTCTCCTGGCCCTTCAAAATAATTTTCTCGTTTTGAAAGTGGAAATTTTTATAGTGGAGACAATTTTCGCTGCATCTGCTAGGTATATAACTTGGTGTTTTTGTTTTCAGGTTTCTGTGTCCCCCTTCACATAGAATAGGATTAAATGTTGTCGTATAGATCTCTGAAGACTCGTCAATACCTCAACCATGAAATCTTCTAAGGATTCTCCACAGATACTGCTTCTCAAGACAGGTACCTAGTTAATTAAAGATGGCTATGTTTTTAGTATTTCACTTTGACTTCCATTTAAATGTTGTTTTTTTTTCACCATTTACAGTTGCTTTCCCCCTCGAGAAACGAATGCAGTCGAAGAGGTGTCGCCGTATCCAGTTGATGTCCTCCATATCAGGTTTATTGTTGAAGAAAAATCGTTTAAAAAAGTTGGTAAAACAAGGATCGTTGAAAATCGGTCCCAAAAAACCTATTAGGTGTACTGTTTCAACTGACATTCAAATCAATACGCAGAGCTTCATTTCTTAAAATTAATCCGACCCTTAGAACGTTTGTTGTTTCATTTTATTTTACGTAAATGTTTTAATTAAAACGTATTTTTAGAGTCAGGGTTTTAAATTAATTCCCCGTGCCATCTGGATAGATCCGAAGAACTCATTGAAGAAATCAGGTCTTTGGTTTTTCAAAAAGAACTTGAATATCATTATCGATGGTTTTCCTAAAATTCAACTCCACTACGCTTGATATCATTCCCTGACTACATTCTGAGATAAGATATCAGCCAACACTAACACACGAAGTGTTATACGAGTCTTGTATAATATGACACATTGTGTTGTTCTTTTTATCTTATATTATAAGACAACCGGAACTCAGGATAGATAAATAAAAAAAAGAACCAACATTAAGTAAACTATAATTTCAACTTTATTGGTACAGATCTTAACTACAAACGTTTTGCCATTAAAACGGTATTTATCAACAATACTATCACGAATTCATCACCAGCAAAACATTTATTGGTCAATTACGTCTACAAGTTAATTTCCAATCTAATATTTCTTATTCATCTGAAAAACTATAATTTCTTACATCATCAACACAAGGAGAAATAGATTTACAAGTACTTCAATTTGAGATTAGGCTAATTTAATTGCTTCGTATGAACCAACTGTCTTAATTCGACCCGTTTTACGATAAGGCAGCTTGTGGAATGGACGAACGTTGTTGTCTTTTAATTCGGATTATCTTACCAGAAATTAAAGAGGTTTAAAGGATTTTCAGGCTCCTGGTGTTGTTGCATTGTTCAAGTCTGGGATAGGTTGTCCCTGTAAACGAAGAGGTTGTGAAAGTATAAAAAAAACGTACTCAGTTCACTAGTAGTCAAGTATGTTCGGAATCCGTGTACGATTCGAAGTTGGAAGTGAGTCAAGTTGGGCCAATAGCAGAGCTGATGAGGGACATTTCCTTCTTCCGAACGAGTTTTAATATTTGGAATCATCAGAATTTGAATTTAATTTTTTCGCTCAAATAAAACTAAACGTCATAATCCCTTATTTAGCTATCAAATATCAAATCTGACCATACCGTTGAAAAGGCCCTCCAATTTCTTCTCTGCCTGGTGCCAAATTAAATTTTTCAGGACGACTTCTAGTTTTATTCATAGGAGGAAATTTGCATTTTCGAGGTTTCTGCGTGAAATATGACCTTTTCATAACTTATAAATGCTAGTGGGATTTCTCATGGGACTACTTTTCACGCTGAATGAGATGATTCCTTGCCTAGAGCGACAAATGTCCTTTTCAGCTCTAGCAAAAATTATTACCAGCGCATCAACTGGTTGGCTCAGAAAATAAAACATCTCGCTGTAACTCCGTTTCATGGACTGCGCAGACCTGCGACAGGTTGTAAATTCCTCATTAAAAATACTAAACATTACTAATTTATTCCCTACTATGAAGTCTGCCTGAAAACGGTCATACGTTCATTATGTGATAGCTAAATACGGAATTATAGCGTTTGGAGTTTTCTTTTGAACGAAAAAAAAAAATCGCTCAAAAGGTGAATTTTATTTTCTGAGCAAACTGAAAATCTGATATCGAGCGATTCCAAATAATGAACCTCGCTCCAATTCAATCCCTGACATTGGAAATGGACGGGCATTGAGTTAGCCCTTGAACATTTTAAATTCCGAAAAGATCCACATTTTGAAACACTTACCCATTCACGTGCAACGATGAGAAGCTTTTCAACGTTGAGTTTGGGTCCAATGAGTGGGTTCATTTGTGCCAAATAAGTGCAGACCCAGCTGTAACAATGTAATACGGTAACTATATAATGCTATACCATACTGTATCTATTAAGATGGCGTTATGATCTTGAACGAGCAAAGTGAAAATCTCACGTTTTATTAGCCAAACCTCATCACTTGAGAGCATTACTTGGTTAGAGAGGGTCATCATGGTCCACTTCGCTCGGCCGCCGAAAATCGAAGTCCCTACTCCTAATGGCATCGTGTGAGACCAATCTAATATATTAAAGCCGCAGCCCAGGGAGGAGGGTGACACGATTTTGGCCATCTTTATTCTAGACGTCGGAAAAATCTGAAACCACCAAAAAGTAGCTCCGTATGGCTACTTTTATGAGCTCCTAAAGTGGGAAAAAAGAGAAATAAAAATTTTTTCTACAAAATTTGAAAAAATACCAAAAATCCGTTTTGTCAAGTAGATGACGAGAAAAATATGAAACCACCAAAAAGTTGCTCCACGTGGAGCCTCTTAGCTCCAAAAGCCTTCAAAAAACCCCTCCCGTAGCCCCATAGCGCCCCACGGGTTTGGGCGATCGGGCTGAAAACCTTGCGGGCACAACTAGATGGTAAACCGAGTATTTTGTCAAAATTTCAGATTTAAAAATAAAAATTACTACTGCCCAAAACGGCCCGGACGGCGGACGGACATTTCGGTTTTAGACCTCTTGAAACGGATAATGTCAAATTTTGAAGCCGATCGGTCGTCGAGCTCTGTCGCGAAAACATAGGTGTCTTATTCCATGAATAATAAACCAAAATTACGATTAACGAAATGGTTTTTCGCACAATTAACCTATATCAAAGAATAATAAACCCTGGTGTAAAATTAGCAGCGTTTTTGTATTTACCCGTACTAACAATCTCAAATAATGCTATAGAATTGGCGAGAATCGATTTAGGTGTGCTGTGGGCTGCGACAATATCGAATAGAAAGGGTGTTGAAGAAGACGAATCGTCATTAAATGAGAAGAAAAGAACATTAAAGTAGAAATTTTCTTCTTTAACGTTCTTTTCTTACCTCTTTCAGTTTCATCGATGCGAAAAGCAGACTGGGGGCTGTTACGCCCCCTACAGTAGACCTGCAGGTTGACTACGCAAATAGTAATAGTTTTATTCAAAAATAAAATTTAATTGTCATAATGTAATTATAATACATACCTACATAAATCATATAATGATGTATGATATTATCATGATTTACTACGCTAATCACTGGGAAAATGACGTACTCCAGCCCCAATTTCTTCTTCTAATTCCCCATTTTTTAGTGGATTCAGGTTCCATGCCAAATTTAACGTCTGACACGCCCAACAAGCGCAATAATTTCGCTTACTTATTAATAACATACTTGGGGTTTAAGCCAAGTTAATCACATCGCCTCCTTTTGGGGACGATCGTCAGTAGAAATGAGCCATTCTAAGTTCAACACTTATTTCGGATAACAAGTTGTCATTAACAACCGAAATGACTTTGACGTTGAACATTTTAAATTCGCACGTCAGGCGGCCAGGGGCAGGCCAATTAATACCTCACTAGACTCGGATACATTGGGGATTTGGGTATTTTTCCGCCAGAGGTAACAGATCGAGCGGAAATGTTCGCCCTCCCTGATCGCGTTCGGTGAGCAATCGAAGCGAGCCCCCTGTTAGCGTGCAAGTCCATGTTCATATGCTAGGTAGGTATAAAAAATAAACCGAATCAACCTGACTCGCAACCGAGATAAGAGGTTGTCGCTTCGAAATACTGCCGCCACTTTGGACGACAGGTTTGGAGATTCGATGCCCGCCGCTATAGTGGCAGAGCGCATGTGGCCAATGGCCACTGGCCATATTTTGAAAGTACCATAATATGATATTATCATGAAGTTTCAAGTTTGGAAGTTTCAACGTCGAGTGGAGTTCGACGCAATTTTTGGCGATAACCTCCCATGTTCCTTTACCAGCTGAATCGAGCTAATAAACAGCTCAGGGTGCTGCAAGGAGCGCAAGTGAACTGGATTTTTGACGGTGCAAACTGAAAGAGCCTCATGTAACTTGAACAAACTTTCGATTCATGACGAGCAAAGGGACCATGAGTACCTCTAAGGTTTCTCATGACGTATGCCCTACAACCTTGGTGCCTGACCTTGCAGGCCGTGGATGCTCACTGGGCGTTTTCAGTACATTCCAAGTACTTGAAAAGTACTTCTTTTTTAACCAAATGATAATTATTATGACGTGCAACTAACGCCTTACCAAATAGACGGCTACAAACGTGAGATTGTTCACTCCGAAGTTCAGTGTTTACAACCGAAAGCACCACCAAGCAAATTTTGCTGTTTATTTAATAAACTTACAACAACCAACACGTGACAGCCGTGAGAATCAAGGAAAGCTGAATAACTCTGAAACCCAAAAACGATTCTCATTCATTATAAAATAATGGATAAGTAACTAAAGGAAAGTATCGTAGAATCATATCAAAAACTCACCCTCTGTTTGGTTTTTTGGGGATGAAAATGGGAAGTACTATCCCGACCACAGCCCAAAACACAGTCATCAGTGTAAAAGGAATAAGTGAGATTGCCATAGCTGATTATTAATTGGTAATTTTCAACGAGAATAGAGCTACGAAACTAAATAAAATCAACGAAAAATGGGACGGGCACGTCTCTGGCGGAGTGGGCGTGCCCCGATATCTTGGCACAGTGTTGATGTTGAACTAATCGACATTGTACTCGTTGTTATTCTATGGTGTCTATGGACGTAGGGGGCTGTGCCAAGTCGTCTCCGTGCGTCTGGGTTTGCCGCCAAGCGAACCTTTATTCGAATTTCGAAACTCAAAAAGCATGTTGGTTTGCCAGATCCTGATTTTGGTTTATTATTCCTGAAATAATGCACCTATGCAATCGCGACGGAGGTTATCTGCCGACATTCTGATCGGCTTCAAAATTTGACATTGTACGTTTCAAGATTTCCAGATTTCAAAAACGAAATGTCCGTCCGCCGTACGCCGTCCGAGCAGTTTTGGGTAGTAGGATTTTTTTTTTAAATCTGAAATGTGGACAAAATACTCGGATTGCCATATGGTTGTGCCCGCAAGGTTTTCAGTCCGATCGCCCAAATCCATTTTTGGTGGACAATAACCGGACGAAATGAGCCCCGGATTGTTTTGAGAATATTCTGGTAGCGGCCGAAATAAGCCCTGGCTTGAAAATTAGATTGAAGTGACAAGTACGAAATGAGCCCCAATTTCGAATAAATGTATTAAATACAAATTTTGGGTATCCTCTTTAGCCACACTTCAGTCTCCCCTCCCCTTCTCCCAGCCACTCTCGATTCCACCCCCACAAATATGTTGCTGGATACTGGAGCCTCCATTTCTGCAATAAAATTCTCCCTCTACAATGGGGTCACTCCTATAGGATACAATTCGGAGCACTCAATGCTCCCCACTCTCACTTGCTGTAGGGAACGTAGAACTGGTAACAACCTGGTTCACTTTCACCTTGCCCATCTCTATGGGTTCCCACCGATGCCGCCACATATTTTACCTTCTGCATCAACTCTCTAACCAAGTACTGGTAGGCCTGGACTTCTTCAAGAAGACAGCTTGTAGTACAACGCCTCAACATGGTCAGTAGGTATCTAATCTTCCTCCCAGACCATACCCCAATTCCTCTCCATACAGAACCCAAGGAGACCAAAACACCCCCGCTGGCAGTTTTCCACACCACTGACGCAACTGTTGCTACTACCCTTCAAGCAGAGTCCCCAGAGGTTTTGACGACCAACCTGGGGCGAACAAACCTCCATGAGTTTTGGTCACCTATATGGGACCTGTCTCATTTGGTAGCTGGATGAACTCCTTGTGTACAGTCCCCAACACCATCAGCATATCCGGGAAGTCCTCAGCAGGTTCAGATCTGCGGGACTGACCATCAACCCCATAAAATGCCGTTACCTCACAACTAAATTGCAGTTCCTGGGTCACACAATTGAGCAAGGCCGCGTTACAATAAGTGAGGATCGCGTTGTAGCCCTCTGTGACATCGAGGCCGAAGGAGTCTTTCATTCATCTATTGGTCACTATCCCGAACGCGCGGGGCTCATTTCTTCCGGCTCTGCCGTTTTTCGGGGCTCATTTCGGACATTCCCCCCAGAACGATCCGATCTCACTGTGGGGATCTATGCCTCATGGAGGCTTTCATGGAGCTACAAATGGGTTTTTTGAAGGATCCCAGGATGTAAAATAAGGTGTCGTTTTTCGAGTAATTTTGGATGCAGAATCCATTTTTTCAAGGTCTGCCCAAACTTTGTACAGAAAAAAATTTTTGTTTTAATTTTTCGAAAATATTTTCTTAATGAAACAGAATTAATTTTTGCATACTCGGATTGCCATCTAGTTGTGCCCACAAGGTTCTCAGTCTGATCGCCCCGCTCTATGGGGCTACGGGAGGGGTTTTTAAGGGTTTCGGCTGTGGGGTCGAGAGGGGTGCCGTTTTCGAAGTATTTTTTGACAAAGAATCCAGTGGGAGGGGGGAGGGGGGTCCTAAAACGCTCCGATTTCATCGTGGGGGATCTGTTGGGCTTTCATGGGGCTACAAATTGGATTTTTGAAGGATCCCGTGAGGTCAAATAAGGTTTCCGAGTAATTTATGACGCATCAACCATTTTTCGACGTCCCACATCTGTCCAAACAATGTACTTACAGAAGAAAAAAAATTTTAATAATTTTTTCAAAAATGTTTTCTGACCCAGAATTAATTTTTTCACAATTAACCTAGGTAGGTTTTTCACAATTAACCCTATAACAAAGAATAAGAAACTCTTGCGTAAAATTTGCAGCTCCCCCCCCCCCCCCCCACCACTCCACCAATGGACACGTTGGCCACTGTGCCCCTCAGAGGTTTGGCTATGGGGTCCTTTTACAGATTGATCCTGATGTTCTCTGGTTTCAGGGTGTTTCTGTCCTGCTTTTATCAAAATCAATCTGGCTGTAAATGACAAACAGTTGTTGAATGAAATTACAAACCTGTTCCATTTCATTTATTCAACTACTGAAATTATGTAGGTAAGTATTCTTTTTTATCTGGTCGGCAGAAGTCCACCGATAAATTTACAAAGAATGTTTTCATACGCAGAACAGCCATTTTGTTAATTGCGTTTCCGTTTACTTGATCTCATTTCCCTGAAGAGAAAATCATAATCACGACAATAAGAGCTGAAAAACATCAGAGCTTTACCCAGTATACATAAAGATTGTACTAAAATCTGCACTCTTACCCATTGTTTAGCAATTTGAAGGATAAACATTTTTTTCAGTCTAGGTCCAATGAGTGGGTTCATTTGAGACATGTATGCTATCACCCAGCTGGAGTGAGAGGTCAAAGTGTAGTTATAAAATGAGTATTAAGCATACATACATTAAATGCCAAATTTTGGCGATCAAGCAAGCAGCCATAGATGTGTTGTTACACGAAACGTGCCAATTTAATTAGGTACCACTAACTACTAACTCTGAAACCCTTTCAAATGAAGAAAACTTACAACAGCCACGTGGTGACGCCAACTAAAATGACACAAAGTCGCACCAACCTGGAACAAACACTTTTTTCAGTCTTTTAATTATATTTTGTACCTGTCCGTTTAGTCTGGGTTCGAAGAAGTAACATCTACTAGAAAATAACTGAATTATGAAATTGAATGAAAACGATAATAGGAAGAGGTATTCACCCTCGATTCTTCTTTTCAACTTTAAATATTTTGTTTGCAAATACCGTAAAAAGTACAGTTCCAATGAGCCAAAGACCTGTCAAAACGGAAACTGTGATCACGTGAACTCCCATTTAGAATGAAACTACCAAGTATTACACAATCCCTAAAATCAACAAACATAAAGAAACGTCAATGTTTCCAAAGGAATGTTTCCAAGGCAATGAAATTTTAGAAATCGATTATTATTTTGTATTGAAGGGGTTGACGATTTTTATTCGCCCTTAAAAATTCGCCTTGTGTTCTCTTTTCAATCGATTCCGTACGGTTTTCGATTTTATAACGCAAGAGTGCAACTTCGGTTTTTGATTTTACCGAAAATTGCGGAAGTAGCAACTAGCATCTGCATCTGCATTTTAGAGAAGAAGAAGAAGAAGAAGAAAGAGATTTATTTTGAATATAAGCATAAAATCACACTAAATTCAAAATAAACAATACGGCAATGGATCCAATCCGTCTGCCGGAGGCTCGGGCCTGAGGGCACATTACAAGAACAAAACAAGTTTACTAGTTATATGGTGAAAGAAATATACATAACTCTCCGTGATGCTAAGGAGAAAATAAAAATAAAATAAAATAATATAATTGAATATTCATGTTTCGGGTTTGAGTGAGAAGGCTTTGAGAAGGGGGGCTTCGGCGAGAACAGAAGGGCAAAAGGGCGGGAAGCCAGCGACAAATCCAGAAGAAAAACCTACTAAGCAGAGAACTGGTCCATCCTAAAGCTCCTATGTCTCCACGCTGCTTTACAGAACTCAACCAGCTCCGACCAACTAGGGCCGTTCAGGACCCCGATAGCCTCCTCCCTATCCAGGAGAGGACGGCCAAATGCGGCCTGACGAAACTCCGCGAGCGCAGGGCACACGCACAAGAAGTGGAAATGATCCTCTCGCGCCCGCATATCACAGATGAAGCATTCTTCTGGCCTGTCCACCGGATACGGCCTGGCGTTGAGGGAGACAAGTTCAGTCCTCATCCTGAATGTCCATCTCATCGACTGTATTGGGGCCGCCGCATCACGAACCAGGCTCGCACTTTTAACCGATGCGTCCAGCTCTCGATAAAGCGTGAACGTTTCAGAGGCTACAGCTTTATTTCTGAAGTGGGAGGTCTTCTCCTCCACAAAAGACCTGACAAATTCCACGACGTCCGACTTCATAAGAGCCGCGTCCAATGAAGCCAGGCCACCACTGGACCCAAATTTGGCTGCAAGCATGTTCCAGTTCTCCGCCCAGTCAATGCCCATCCGTATGACCTTCCTGGCCACAATGCGAGGTAATCGAGAGTCTGGCATCCTCGCCACCTTCACGAGATAATTCAGGTGGAGACGCAGAGTAAACGCAGATAATGTCTCCATCTCTGTCTCCAGTAACAGCAGATAGTCTGGCGCTTACCGTGGGAGGTGAAATACTCTCTTGATGAAAAGCAGGAGGACCCGTTCGACGTCTACATACTCTCTGAAGCCCCACACCTGCGCCGCGTAGGAAAGAATTGCCCTCACAACCGCACGGAAGACCTGCAACTTCGCCTGTAGAGGAACCAACTGACTGGCAAACACACTGCTCCATACATAGTTCATGGCCATCTTTGCCACTGCAGCCTTGAGATGCTTTGAGAAGGAGAGCTGGGGTGTGAGTGTCACTCCGAGGTAAGTATATTCGTTCACAATTTCGACCATTTCACCACCCAGCCACCACCTCTCCCTAGCACTCCGCCTGCCACCGTTTGAGAAGATCATCATCTTTGATTTTTCTAAATTGATGCTGAGACCCCACCTGGTACAGTACCTGCTCAAGGCATCAACGTTCCTCTGCATCTCGCCCGGGTCCCCTGCCAATACCACCAGATCGTCGGCGTACTTGAGAACACGGATCTCGTACTCGTCCAGCACCAGACCGTGAGGCAGGTCAATCACCAGGTCATTTAGGAACAATGCAAATAGCAGTGGACTCAAAGGGCAGCCCTGCTTCACTCCACAGCGAACCGGAAATTCCCCCGTGCAGCCATCCCTTGTCCAGACTGAGGCCGTAACATTGCTGTAAAGGCCGCGCAGCACCGACACAAATTTCTCAGAAATCCCCATGTTGGTCAACTTCACAAATAGGTGATCCCTAATGACCCGATCGAAGGCGGCTTTCAGGTCCACAAAAAACGCGTATGTCTTGCAAGATGGGCGGGACAGCCTCAGCTTATCTGCATTTTAGATATAGATTCGATTAAACTATCTGGGGGCCCAGACTGACCGACAGCAGTAACTATTACTGTCGCTCTACTCCAGTTTTTTTTTTTTTTTTTTTTTTTTTTTTTTTCAATCTACCAAGTTCAAAACTTGAAGATTTTTCATTATCTCAAAGCCTTGAAGGAATAGGTACGGAAAATTAAAAAAAAAAAAAAAAAAAAAAATCCATTATGTACATCCAGTGAAAGTGAGAGATTTAAATTTAGCGTCTGGTGCAAACTGGTCCGAGTCTGAGGACCCCCCCGCCATGGATCAACCTCTTTTACCTACTTACCTACGTAATTTTAAGTACTGTTATAGGTAAGTACTTTATCTGAAACTCAAGCAGTCAAATATGAAATGAAGGTATTCTTCATTTTTTATAATAAAATGCTATTTTATTTCATGCCAGCATTATACACCTTATATGAACATTAAATAAATTTTATTGGTTGTAACCAACTTGCATGGTTCATTTCCAAGAGAAGCCCGGCTTCATTTTCCTAATTTTCATTTGCTCTTCCAAACTGGCCGATCAAACATATGACTACCAGCTGGTCGAATCCTGTCGCGAGGTTCCCCAGAAAATTTCCAGTCACTTGATTTGTGGATTTGAACGAGAACAGGTCGGTGCGCACATTTTTCAATTTTTCACCCCGTTTTCACAGCTCTCCCCCAAACGGCCGCCCAGGCATTTTCTACTCAGTTAGCTTATTTCGCCGTCGATTTTGCCAAGTCCCTTCCCTGTTGAAATCCTTAGGCACGCAACGAAATGGCCAAAACTGGTGAAGAAACTAAGCGTAAGTGTCGGCCATTTTTGCTTTTGATAATTCTGTATAAGAATTGAACTAGCAATTACAATCGCCCTACGATAATGATGATTTTGTTTCAGCTAATGAGGTGGAGCCTTCGAAGAAAGTTCCTGACGAGGCAAACCCTGCAGCTCCCTCAGCTTCGAAAAACTCGCCCATGAATTCATCATCCTCCTCACCATCTCCAAAAAAAGGTACTCATCTAAATTCATCTTCAGAACCCCTTTTGAATGGCATACAGCACAAATTATGCTTCTTCCCAGATTGCGGTGCTGGGGATGAAAAGGGCGCCGGAGAGGGTTCATGTGTCCCGGCTACCGCAGGGACTCCTCAGAAGAGACCCGATGAGCTGAAAAAGAAGCAGGAAGATAAAGTATGTACTTTTACTTCTACATTTCGAGGGTGTCAAAGCCACTTGTCACATTTTCACCAACTTTTCAGGAGAGCGAAAAAAAACTCGCGGTTTCCAAACCATGGTGGAGATGAAAACTCTTTTGAGCATAATATTATTTCAGAATATTTTGGCACTTTCTAAATGAAATGAAAAAATTCTACTTTTTTTATATTTTATTTTTATTTTTTGCTTTGACTCAATTTTACGTTTTCCTTCTGCTACGAATATTGAAGATTGATGATTTATTACCAGGAGGACGTTCCAACAACGACAGCTGCCGGTGAAGGTTCGCAGGCCAAAACCTCGTCGAAGCCGCCACCGCAGTTGCCCTCTGTCGTCATCGACATGTCGTCCAAGATGAGCATCCGGATGGCGACTTGGAACCGGCTTGAAGCCGAAGACCACGTCCTGTTCCCTCGTCCTTGCACGTATCGGATCCCTAGATTCAAGGTTTGCGGATTGAAATATCAATTTAATCATTATGTTATAACCTATTGGGCCAGTCAATCTAATGTTCAACTTCTCAAAGTATTATGTTCGTTCATACCTAAGTATGCAACCCTGAATGCCCCAGTCTGCGGAACCTAAGTATGCTAATAGGAACCTAAGTAATAGCTGCGATAGGAAATCAGCTTTCACGAGAAAATTGAGCTACAGCCGAAAACGTTCTGAAAAACGTGGTTTTCCATTTTCTGGTTCTGACCGGTGTCAGATTGGGTAACTTTTTTGAGTCACCCATTTTCAGTTGGCTGAATTTCCGCAACCAATGAACCTACAGAGCTCCAGTTTCAAATTTAACCTTATGGTGATGTTTGGCGAAATCCTTTTTTTTTTTTTTTTTTTTGAAAATTTCACGGCTTTTTTACTACCAAAAAGTTAGCACAAGGTTTTCAGGGTTGCAAACTTTAGCATTAACCCCTCTAAAGGACCCTAGCAACATACAAAACATATTCGCAGTTGTTTACCATCTAGTTGTGCCCGCAAGGTTTTCGGCCCGATCGCCCAAAACCCGTGGGGCGCTATGGGGCTAAAATGGGGCTACGGGAGGGGTTATTTGAAGGCTTTTGGCTTGGGTTTTTTTTTTGTTTTTTTTTTTTAATGACAGAATTAAATGTATGCAGAATCATCAGAAGAATAATAAACCCTTTTGTAAAATTTTCAGCCTTTTTCGGGTTAGATTGACTGGCCTACTACGCAAAATTTTTGTTTCAGGGGGAGGTAGAAGCTGTAGAAAGACTAGCCAAGCTTGATGTGTTCAAAGAAGCCAAGTTGGTGAAAGTTAATTTGGATAAAGCTCACGAGAGACTTCGCCTCGAAATTATTCAGGTCCTCCTCTTAGTAATAACTCAATTAATTCTTAAGTCGTCCCTTTATTTGACGTCAAATGAACGCACTCTTTTAGTCAGGAAAAGAACTGGTTGCTGGAACTCCTGGACTGCGCGAGGCAGTGTTCCTCGTCATGCACCCCCCGATGGAGCCAAGCCGGGTCGCCAACAAAATGGCGGCTTCCAGAATCGGCATTCACTACCTCGGAGTCGCCCTCGACTTCCATGCTAAAAAGTCCGATCTTGTCATTCTTGGCTCTGTCGCTGTCGACAAAAAAGGTCAGACGCCATTTATCAACAAGCTCTTAAAATGTATAGTTACTATACTGTATTTTGATCTAAGTGGTCGTGTCGTTTCAGGACGCCGCATCGGTAAAGGCGAAGGATTTTCCGACTTGGAATTTGCTCTTCTGTCTAAACTTGGAACTATTCCTCCAAACTGTGTCATTGCCACGGTGGTCCACGACGTTCAGGTATCAGCACTCGTTGAAGATCAATGTGCGATAGTTTGAGCACCTGCCTTCCTAATTTACTGCGTCATATTTCTCTGTTCAGGTTTACGACGAATTTCCAGAAGCCATTTTCAAGCCGTATGACGTCCCCGTTGACCTAATCATCACACCCACGAGGGTCATCGAGGTCGAGAAGAAGTTAGAGAGACCAACCCTCAGATGGGAGCTCCTTTCCAAAAGGAGAATCGACGATATTCCCATCGTCAAACAATTATTGGACAAAGAGCAAGCGTGAGTAATGTTATGCTCCCATTCGGGAATTACTTTTTGGTCCAACGGTTCCAATCATCGTTTTGACATTTCAGAAATGGTGCTCAAATCGAATTGAAAGAAGTGGATTCAGACACTGATGCGCCCCGTCGCTTCCCACCTCAGCGTCGCCGCTTTCATTCACAGCGCCGTCGTCGGCAGGCGTCAGCTCCTGAGCCCCGAGGGCCAATGAGGGGGCGAGATCACAAAGAATCTTCAGCTCCCGCCCCAAATGGAAGCTCACGCACTTTCCGCAGGCGTCCCCGTCGCCAGGCGTCCACATCAGGCGATTCCCCCAAGGAGCAGCGTCCTCAGGTTTGGGCCAGGAGTTACTTAACCAGTTTGTCAATTTACTATTTGCCATTTACTAATTACTGTTGTTTCTTTCAGTCTGAACCCATGAGAGAGGGCTTATTGTCTAAATTTGGCCGCCGGGGTCCGATCAGGCGCATCAACAAGCCCCGCTACACTGTCGACTTTTCCGTTAAAGTAAATGGGTTGTCATCTGCTGTGAGGATTCGCGATCTGAAGGCTGCTCTCGTCGAAAGAGGCGTTCGTCCTTCTGACATCTCTTGGAGGGCTACCAAAGGAGTTGCTCTGCTCCATTTTGCGAAGGTGAGACCGGCGAAAAAAAGTAGGGGAAAGAGGAGCAGTCCTGACCATTTTCCAGAAATCCTTACAGCCATGGAACTGAATTTTCTGGAACTTTGAAAAAACTCTCCATAAACTAGCGCTCTTTTGCCAGCAGAATCCCGATTTAGAAAAATCGAACTAGAATCACTGTTTTAATATTTGATCAATCATAAGTGTCCCATGTGTGGGACAGTTATGACCACGGTATGGGGCATGCGTGACCACACACTTGTAATCGTTAAATACACAATTTCTATAAAATTGTGTGTACTACCTAAGGTAGTAGTTATTTTCGCAGTCCTAAACTCAGCGTTTTCCAATTTTTTATTCGTACCTAAAGTAGATTACGGTAGTCAAAATAGGCGATTTTTCCCAATATACACATTTCAAAAGTTTTGGTCAATTTCAGACCCAAATTACGGCCAAAATAATTCTACGACGATATTCGTTTCGAATGAAGTTGTCGGAAATCTATTTAGCTTTCATTTGAGCACTAGTAGAACTCTGTAGATCAAATAGGAACCGAAAAAAACGATTTTAACCGGCGATTTCCCTAGTGGGAGCTATTCTGCCCCTTATACCCCAACGCCGGTGCCAGACTCCATTTTTTACCCATCTATGTACCAAATGATGTCATTGGGACAGCACTTAGTTACTTCCGGACCTCTCCACGTTGTTTCGACGTGTATCGGTAAGGCTCTGAAAGGAATTTGGGTGTAACGTCTGCCACCATCTCAAGTTATGGGTCTTTCACTACACCCATGATTTTGGAGCGCCCGGGGTGGTATGATTCCCTCCAGGTTTTTTCCACTTCTGCCTTAAGGATGCCATGGTTGCCTTTATGAAGGGGGTTAGTCCCAGTAGTATTTCCATTGAGCTGAACGTGGACTCCTTTAGGTGCCATCTCAAAATGCTATGACTCATGGCGCCAATATTCAAACAACCAAGGAATGCAAGACGTGGTCATTACTGCCCCACCTTCTCTTATGTAATATGGCCTAACTTCCGTGTTCTAATCCATGTTATTGGTTACAGCGCCGTCAAGCCCAACAAGATGCCGCCACTGCCATCGGCAAGAGCGTGAATGACGTCGTCGCCTTACTGCAGGATTTGAGCGTCAAGCCTGAAGACGGCCCCCGGATGGATCTCTTGGTCGAAGCCGCCCAGCCCCTGGGTCCGGGCCCCAAAAGCGCCCCATTGGTTGGGGCCACCGCCTAAACGTCCTACGTGATATCCCCTCCTAGCCCCCCAGTTTTCTGCTCCCAGCTAGGAGGGGCAAGGCCCCCCAGACCCCTCACTTCCAGCTCCTTCAATTTCATGTACGTTCTAGTTTCGTCAAAGTATTGCTACAAGAGAAAGCCGAATTGTGTTTCTTGAAGTGTCCACTATTGTTTTGTCATGTTGTGTCCTCGCGAAATTGTAATTTGAGCATTGGAGTGAACAACATTACTCGCGTTTCCTCATTTACAATGGCTAGAAATACACATTTATTGAGAAAGCCTATCTTGTGTTTTTATTCCCGGTTTGACGTTCGACTAATAGGGCGTTGAAATTGCCTCTGCGGAATCCTTCAAACGGTTTTTTGAACGTGGTTGGAGTGAGACGCAAAGCCTGGCAGTGCTAAAACTGCACAAACTCGACAGAGCGTATATACAGCAGCGAACTGTGCAAGCCAGTTTGGTCGGTTCAACTGTGGACGACCCTTTGTGTACAAGATCTTCGTTCGACCAATATGGACGTAAGTCCTTCCAGCACTTGCTCCAAAATCCGGCAACTGGTAGGTTCAGCAACAGAACCGCTACGTGATCCACGTTAGGTGAGGAACACCACCACCTACAGCGAGATCTCCCCTGTTCATCGGAAGATCTCGCAGGAACAATGTGAAGGAACTGCTTAACATCCCTATTACACTGTACCTACATGCTTGATGGCAAACGCTGCACAAAGACGATTTCGGATGGCGATTTGGGCCTGAGTTGGCCAAGAGAAGAATTGCCACTATAAAGACCACATTAAATGTGGTCCAAAAGCAATAAATTTTGTTGCACTTGAACCCCATTTTATAAGTCGGAACATTCATCAGACTGAGTGAATCACAATAGTAGAGATAGGTAAGCAAAAGACAAACAACGACAACTTGAGTACCAGTGAGTCGGTTACCTACTATTTATTGTCCCTCTACACTTCATCAAATACATAGGTGGAGGTATTAGTTTTCTCTCATCATCAGGTACAACATTTGTGCATTCAACGTAGGTACAAACATCTTGCTTCGTAGAATACACGCTAACAAAATCTGAAATACTGCAAGAACAAAACTCTAACGTAGGTATGGCAAGCCCCTGTTGATTCCCACGGTCAGATCGGATGATTGTGGTACCTACCCCATAAATGGATTGTAATGGGGACTCGACTGTTCTCTTTTACTCTGTGGAGTCAAGGGTGGTCGCACTACACGACCAAGTGTATGCAGAACAACTAATTATATTTCAAATTATATATCACCTCAGAAATTGAGCTTGAAAACTTAAAAATGAATTTTCTCCCATTTGGGCATTTTTAATTTTTATTTTTTGCCTAATTCAAAGCCCAAGGACCAGTGGAACATCCAGTTAAAACGGCATCATGGGATACCGAGTCGTTAAGTGTCAGCAAACTCAAGATGTCACTGACTTATGAGGAAAATGCAGCAAATTTTACACAAGGGTTTATTGTTCTTTGATATAGGTCACTTGTGCGAAAATTAATTCTGTCAATAAAAAAAAAAAAATCTATACCATTGTACAAAAATTTGTACAATTGTGCAAAACAGTTTTAATTTTTTTCCCCCAAAAACATTTTTTTTTTCAACCCTTTTTTTACTCGGAAAATGATCCAAGCCATTCAACCATTCAAAAAAAAAAAAAAAAAAAAAAGCTTCCTACACCTTTTCTTGCACGAGTGAAACCCTCTGGCCTAGTGGGCTTAAATAAATTAATCTTGTACCTAATATACCTTTTACTCGTAAGACTTACGAGTTATACTAATTATACTAAGTCTTAGTATAATAATAATTATTATACTGTAATAATAATTATTATTAAATAAAATTATTTTATTATTATGCTGGTAGTAGGTAGGTGGGTTTTATTTTCTATTAATTTATTATTATTTTATAAATAGGTAACGAAAAAAAAATTCGTAATTTTTCAACCTACAGACGAACTCGGAAAACCGTTTCCAAACAGGTGAACACATGAACATGAACTTTGGTTCGATTCTCCGTTGTTGTAAGAGCACAATGTGCTTTATAATAATCGATATCGTATGTCATACGATATCGATTATTTTCCCCGAACGGTCTCCGATCCTCCGCTATCAAGCGATTTTTTCCTCTCACTTGACTCGTGGATTTGATTGAGCTCAGATCTTCGCGCTGATCAGATCTTTCCCCCCCATCCGCCGCTCAGGCATTTTCTGCTCAGTTTTCGATTTCGCCCTACAAACGCTTAAATCCGATTAATACGCTCCGAAATGCCGAAAACTGGTGAAGAAACTAAGGGTGAGTACAGAACAATTTTTTTTTTTAAATTTGATGACAACACGATCAGTTAGAACTTGCTAACATTCCTGCGCGTTGTAGTACAACAGTTGCGTCGCTTTTGATTAATAGCTTTCCTTGAAATTAAGCACGATGTATTCGAAAATGATAATTTTACGTTCGCTTTATTAGAAGATACGATTCAATCCCGCAGACAAAGGGGGGTTAGTGCTGTTTCAGACGGGCTTCGTTCCGTAATTTTCGTAGTAATTTGTTATTGTTTGCCTTGAAAGCCCCATAAATGTTGTAAATTGAGCTGATTACTGTGGAATTTCAACTTATCGTGAAAATGAATCACGTTGGCTAAACCCCCCACCTTCACGGGTCACTGTTTCTACTTTGAACCTTGTCGACAACAACCTCCATCCAAACGATTCCAGAACTTTCGGACGGATTCATGATATTTCACGAACTTTCGGGCGTAATCACGATATTTCAAGTTGGCGTACGTCCTATTGGGCTCTTTGTGTTCTGCTCTCTTGATAGGAAACTCATCACCAACTTACTGCTTTATTCATATCCCGTCCTTCGTGGGTACATTGCTGCATCTGTGTTAACATCTTCCCCGGTTGGCGGAAATGTCGGGTAAAATTTGGACGTTGGAACATATCCGAGACCAACTGCCTTTCTACGGTATAGGAGGTAAGATTTTTTAGCAGTTTTTTCAACTTTCAACGGCTCTTGAATTTGGAAAGATAAATAAATCCTTTGGGATCTTACAAAATCTATTGGTTACGAAATTTGTAATGATTTAATCCTGCTTTGATTTCAAACATGTTTAAAACAAAATCTATTAGTTACAAAATTTGTAATGATTTAGGTAATGCTGCTTTGATTTCAAACATTTTTTGGGAGGAGAAATAAGCCACAGCTCTTGATGTGAAAGACCCAATTCCATGCCTTGACCTATTGCTGTTTTAGGAATTTGCCATAGTTGAAGCAGAAATTTTGGTGTCACGCCTTCATCTTGTGGCGTGAAATTATTCCTGGTATTTATACCTACCGATTTGAAGCGCTTAGCCGTAGCTCGCTTTGTTTCGGGCTGCATGAAAATACGAGCACTTCGGTGTGTTTGAATCTCGTCTCTTTTGTTGGAATCTCAACCCGTTAACTTTGACTCTACCTTGATCGTGTCCATTCTAGCTAGATCCACTCGGTATACCGATACATCCCACCTTCACCTCTCAGGTTTTCAGCACATTAGAAACAAAGGGGATAGTTCTATCCCCTTTCATAATATTATTACAACGTAGTCAACGAATTAACATTTTTGCTTTACGAATTGCAGTCTTGGAACCATTTAACTTAACTAAAATTGGACCTGCAGTCACGTTAGGATGCCGCACATTGGGGCAGGGCTGGAATAACCACCCATAAAAAGTTTCGAATTCGACGTTGTTTCCTTCGTTTTTCTACTAGGTAGAAACCTAGTACAAAAACGCTGCAAATTGTACACAAGGGTTTATTTTTCTTTGATATAGGTTTGCTTGTGCGAGAATTAATTTTGTCAAAAAATATTTTGAAAAAAAATATTATTGTTCCGAACGATACAGATTTTTTTTCAAAATTTATATTTTTGCGAAACTTTTTTTATAAATTTGGTTTTAAATTTAATTGAATTATTTAATTAATTGAATTAATTTTGGTTAAAATTAAAAAATATTAACCTCGTGGGATCCTTCAAAAATCCCATGAAAGCCCTATAGACCCCCACAGTAAAATCGGATCGTTCTGGGACCCCCGATAATGCGTGGATTCCAAAAATCCAAAATACTTCGGAAAGTCACGTACCTAACTCGATCCTATGGCCGAAACCCTTCAAAAACGCTGCAAAGTTTACACAGGGGTTTATTATTCTTTGATATAGGTTACTTGTGCAACAATTAATTCTGTGTCGGTAAAAAAAAAAATTTTAAAGATTTTTTTACTCGGAAAATATTTGACCTCCTGGAATCCTTTTAAAATCCCATTTGTAACCGAAAAGTCACGTACCTAACTCGATCCTATAGCCGAAACCCTTAAAAAACGCTGCAAATTTTACACAAGGGTTTATTATTCTTTGATATAGGTTACTTGTACAGATATTTAATTCTGTCAATGAAAAAAATTAAAAAATTTTCTTTTTTGGATTTTTATAATTTAAAAAAAAAATTTGGGGGGATTTTTTTTTCTTAAAAAATGTGGTTTTTTTTCAAAAATTCTTTAATGTTTACTCGAAAAATATTTAACCTCTTGGTATCCTTCAAAAATCCCATTTTTAGCCCCATGAAAGCCCTACAGATCGCCACAGTGAAATCGGATCGTTCCGGGACCCCTAAAAATGGATTCTACGTCCAAAAATACTTCGAAAACGACACCTAACTCGATCCCATAGCTAAAAGCCTTAAAAAAAACCCTCCTGTAGCCCCATTTTAGCCCCATAGCGCCCCACGGGTTCGGGAGATCGGGCTGAAAACCTTGCGGGCACAACTAGATGGTAAACCAAGTATTTTGTCAAAATTTCAGATTTAAAAAAAATTCCTACTGCCCAAAACGGCCCGGACGGCGGACGGACATTTCGGATCTAGAATGTATACATTCTAAGGTCTATAGACCTCTTGAAACGGATAATGTCAAATTTTGAGGCCGATGTCTTCGACCTCCGTCGCGAAAACATAGACCTATACTATGTATAATACATAGTAGGTATAGGAATAATAATTATCTTGGAATAATAATTATTCCAAGAATAATAAACCAAAATTGTTTTGACAAAAAATTTTTTCTATTTTTTTTCAAATTTTTTGTTTACACAGAATTAATATTCGGACATGTAACCTATATCAAAGAATAATAAACCCTTGTGTAAAATATAGCGTTGCAGCGGTTGTTTTTTTTTTAAATGAAAAAAGTTCCGCTCATGAGTAGATTTGATTGTATTTGAGGATTACCTGTAATAGTAATATAATCTTAATTTATTTGATGAAATGAAAATCGTGTAATCTTCGGTTGATGAGGACTCCCAGTGGCTGTCTACACCTTTCAACATTTCAGCTCGTAATTTTCTATCAGTTGACAAGCTAGACACCACTTCATATATAAATTTGTGATGTTTTACAGATGTGTCGTCGTCGCCCAAGAAGACGCCTCCCATTCCCACACAGGCTTCAAAAAAAGGTACTGTTAACTATTTAACTGGATTAAGGGTTGGATTTCAAGTTGTTAGATTTCTATGTAGTTTTCAATTGTGCTTGTCATTTTTTTTATAATTTTAAATTGACCCAATTTTTTTTATATTGATATGACTTTCAGTTTCGTTTTCCGTTTCAGTAAATGAGGAGTCTCCGAAAAAAGATGGGGCTACTACTCCAGCTCCGTCGCCCACCAAGAACTCGCCAAAGAAGTCCGCTCCGACGTCCCCCAAAAAAGGTAGAACATTTATCGCTCATTCAAATACTGTCTTCGAATAAGTGGGATATTTTGAGGGTGAACCCAATTTTTTACGAAAATTCAACCTTTCATTTGTACATTTACAGATGCTGTTGTTGGAGAAGGGAAAGGTGCCATGGAGGTTATCAGTGTGCCGGAAATAGTGGTGACACCATCCACTCCCGACGCTGGAAAATCCCCTAAGAAACCCGAGGAAAAAGGAGAAACAATATCGGACAAGAAGGTACGGCATTTTTCAACGTTGTAACTAGGTACTCGTGGGCTTGAAAATACTGCTGCTGACAATTCCTATCATTTGTTGCAATGTCCTGAAATTTGTTGTGATTAGCAGAAAGATGTTGAATCTCCCAAGAAGACGGCCGCCGCGACAAATCCGGCGACTACCCCTCCGGTCGATGCGACTCCCGCTCCTACTTTACCGGTATCCACAACTCGAGCTGCCGCCAATCCAGCGCCGAAGGTGCCTCAAGTCGCCATCGACATGTCGTCCAAGATGAGCATCAGGATGGCGACTTGGAACCGGCTCGAAGCCGGAGATTTCGTTCTATTCCCTCGTCCTTGCACTCATCGGATCCCCAGGTTCAAGGTAAATGTGATTTAGTAGAGCCCCTTGTACAGGCGCACTCCATTTGCTGACGCTGATATTTTATTGGCAATTTCAGGGGGAAGTCGAAGCTGTAGAAAAGTTGGCTAGTCTTGATGTGTTCAAACAAGCCAAGTTGGTAAAGGTTAATTTGGACAAAGCTCACGAGAAACTCCGCCTCGAAATTATCCAGGTAACTTGATGCTGTTGTAGCGCCTTTCCACATCTTCCGAATCATATTTAATCACGTGTTTTAATTTTTATAGTCTGGAAAAGAACTAGTTGCTGGAACTCCAGGACTGCGTGAGGCAGTGTTCCTCGTGATGCACCCCCCGATGCAACCGAGCTGCGACGCCAACAGGAAAGCCGCTTCTAGATTCGGCATCCACCATCTCGGAGTTGCTCTCGACTTCCAGGCCAAAAAAGCTGATCTGGTCATCGTCGGCTCTGTTGCTGTCGACATGAAAGGTGCTCAAACTACCATAGCTTAATGCAAGGTGAATGAAGGCGAGGTTTTAACATTGATGTTTCAGGACGCCGCATTGGTAAACGCGGAGGATTTGCTGACTTGGAATTCGCTCTGCTGTCCAAACTTGGAACTATTCCGTCAAACGCTGTCATTGCCACGGTGGTCCACGACCTCCAGGTTTGAACTTCCTACTACTCATAAATTTCAACTGCCCAGTGAGTGCTTTATATCAGTTCAGTTTTGTTTTCCCGTCTGTTCAGGTTTATGACGAATTCCCAGAAACTATTTTCGAACCGTACGACGTCCCCGTTGACCTAATCATCACACCCACGAGGATCATCGAGGTCGAGAAGAAGTTGGAAAGACCGACCCTCAAATGGGAATTCCTTTCCAAAAGGAGAATCGACCTCATCCCCATCCTGAAACAGTTATTGGACAAAGAGCAAGCGTGAGTAGCTGCAATGCATTGAATTGAAGACATCCCAGTTGATGGAATCTCATTTATTCGTCCTCTTTTCAGGAGTGGTGCTAAAATACAGTTGAAGGAAGTGGACACTGATACTGAAGCTGATTCGCCTCGTCGTTTCCCGCCTCAGCGACGTCGCTTCCCAGCTCAACGAAGACGTCGCCAGGTGTCAGTTCAAGATCACCGGGATCTGATGCGTCGTCGCAATTGGAGGGAATCTTCAGCTCCTCTATCAAACGCTCGCCCTCTCACTTTCCGCCGGCGCCCCCGCCGCCTGACGTCCACCACCTCAGGTGGTTCTCCCAAGGAGCGTCGTACTCAGGTATTAAGCTGTCAATATTCCTGTACTCTAATCGGATGAGGAGCTTGTTTTTATTTGCTATGGATTCTATTGGTTCTAGTCTGAAAGCATGAGGGATGGGCCCATGTCGAAATTTGGCCGCCGTGGTCCGACCAAGCGCATCAACAAGCCCCGCTACTCTGTTGACTTCTCCGTTAAAGTCAACGGGTTGTCGTCTGCCGTAAGGATTCGAGAACTGAAGGCTGCTCTCGTCGAAAGAGGCGTCCGTCCTTCTGACATCTCCTGGAGAGCCACCAAAGGAGTCGCTCTGCTTCACTTCGCTAAGGTAAATACCGGCACACTCATATCAAGTCTGTCGACAGCTTGGCCCCGCTGATCTAATCTTTTTTTTTTTTTTTTTTTTCAGCGTCGTCAAGCCCAAACGGAAGCCGCCACCGCCGTCGACAAGAGTGTCAACGACGTCATCGCCCTGCTTCAAGGCCTCAGCGTCAAGCCCGAAGACGGTCCCAGGATGGACCTCATGGTTGAAGCAGCCCAGCCCCTGGGTCCACCCACCAAGATCGCCCCTCTTGTGGGTGCCACCGCTTAAGACCCTCGCCAAATCCTCCCCTAGCTCCTGAACTCGGTGAAGAACACAGCTAGGCTGCACCCCCTGACACCGGAGGGTTGTAAACATTTAATAAGGAAGCTCATTTAAGGTCATTTTTGATTTGAAGTTGGATTTATTTTACCAATATTGAAAAACCGTTCGGTAATGGGTGACATTGATATAAATTTTAGTTCTAGGTTAAGGCCCAGAAGTGTAAAAATGTTAGTGGCCAAATTCTAGATTTCAAAATTTGTCGAAATCTGAATGAATATGTTTGATTAAACGAAAATAATTTTAGATATACTGGCTATAAAAATCGACTAGTCAAGTTGAGAGGCCGATAAGGTTAAGAAGATGAGGCCCTACTAGTTATGTGAGTTTCACTTGAAACTAAAGATTTCTTTCCAAGAAGACATGTTGAAATTGTGTCGGGATGCCAATTTACAAAGGACATTTATATGAATAAAATTGGTTTAAAGTTTATCTTGCCTTTTTATTTTTGTCCCCTGGAATTTCTTCTGGAATGAAAAAATTCAGTCAATAATTATTATTGACTGCTAATGAAGTTATGTGCCCTCGAATTTGGGCTACCTACTGTGTGGCCTTCGTTCATTTGTAACGACTTCGATACGATGTTTGATCTTGAAGGAAAGGGTTTTCTGATTAATTTTGCAGGCATCTTGCTTTTAAACTCGGCGAATTGGGTGAAGACTCGATTCAAGTGACATTACAAAATTCAGCTTGCATTTTGATTTCTCTCTCACGTTGCCCAGTGTTTCGACTATGTGGATTTAGGTGTAAAAAAGTCGAAACCAACAAAAAACTGTTCTGATTTCCTTTTATTAGCAAATTTTGGAATGTAATAATAAATTCTAAAATTTGCTAATAAAAGGAATATTATGTATATTCTAAAATGTTTCGTACAATGGGAAATACTCTTAAATATTGAGGCCTCTGATAGCGTGGGGGAATATCATTGTGTTGCCGATGTAGGGGTTATGGGTTCGAATTTGCAGGATATGGATGTCCCTCTCAGGTGGAAACAGATTCACAATTTACTATGGGTGGGGTAGGTATATGTCATTTTGGTGACAAAATCAATTTTCAGTTCGCTTTTAATATGGGATCGATGCACCTGTATACAGATCAGAGCTCTTCCATGAGATCAGGAAAACGGTTAAATTCTAAAATTTGTACATATTATGCCCTTTTGAAAGTGAACTCCTCAAATAATCACTAGCCACTATACTGGAAATTGGGGACAGTGCGAAATTGAACCGCGAACCTGGTTGGCAACCAAGGAAGTGAACGCTCAGTAAGTATTGATTCACCATTTTGTCTTATATTGAGAACAGTCGCATATCGAACATGACTATTATCGTTCTCATCCCGCTTAAATTCAAATGTCAATCTTTCGACCACATCTCTAAGTAGGTCTACTTAACAATTTTAGTACGTTTAGTATATAATACTAAAAACGCTGCAAATTTTACACGGGTTTATTATTCTTTTATATAGGTTACTTGTGTAGATATTAAATTCTGTAAATGAAGAAAATTAAAAAAAAAACTTTTAATTTTTATATCTCAAAAGTTTTTTTTTGGATTTTTGTTATTTTAAAAAAAATTTTTTTTCAACAATTATTTAGGTTTTACCCGAAAAATACTTACCCTACTGGGATCCTTCAAAAATCCCATTTTTAGCCCCACGAATGCCCTAAACATCGCCCCAGTGAAATCGGATCGTTCCGGGACCCCAAAAAATAGATTTGACGTCCAAAAATACTTCGAAAACGGCACCTAACTCGATCCCATAGCCAAAAGCCTTCAAAACCCCTTCCCATAGCCCCATTTTAGCCCCATAGCGCCCCACGGGTTTGGGCGATCGGACTAAAAACCTTGAGGGCACAACTAGATGATAAACCAAGTATTTTGTCAAAATTTCAGATTTAAAAAAAATTCCTACTGCCCAAAACGGCCCGGACGGCGGACGGACATTTCGGATTTTGAATGTAGACAGACCTCTTGAAACGGATAATGTCAAATTTTGAGTCCGATCGGAGTCGTCGACCCCCGTCGCGAAAACATAGGTGTATTATTCCAAGAATAATAAACCAAAAATAGCTTCTAGTTGTTAACTAGAAGCTTGTTTTTTTTTTTTTTGCTGTTGATTACAGGGGTTGTCTACCAACGCAACTCTCAAAGTGACCACCACACCACATGCATGGCGAATCACCATAGTAGAAGCTATCTCCAGCCTTGTTAACCACTTCGGCCTCTTCATCCGCCCTTATAATCAACAATCCTCGCGGCAGGCAGGCAAGGAGGCTTCGCAAGCTATCAATGAATGACAGGATGGATCAGATCCATAAGATTCTTATGAGCTGGCTTCAACCCTAGCTGCGAACCTTCACACTTCGTGTCGAAACCACTCAACCAGTGCAAAGGATCCCCCAAGAAAATAAAATTTCCAATCACAAAATATAACGTAATATAATAATTATTTTTTACAAAACACTTTTCTTTATACACACACTTTTTTTCGCTTTTCCTAAGAACAACGGCGGCGCGTCTTCGTTTCACAATATCTCCGCTAAACTTTTAAAAAACTTTACAATAATGTTCCTCTCTTTTATAAAAACAGAAAAACAAAGACCTTTTTTCTAAACCTAGGCATCTTTCGTGTTTTCAGTCCGGGCGACAAAATCTCCAAAATATCTAGTTTACAATGCACATTTACAATCATACAATGCACATATTATGTCTATTTACTTTACGATGCAAATTACATTATTAGTCTAAAAGTTGTTTTTTCTTGTTAGATCTTAGAAATTGTACATTAATTATTAGAAAAAATCTTTACCTTAGATAACATTTTTCTGGTAACATTTTCGTGCAATGTTATTCTTCCTTTTTTTTCAAAGTTAATTTTTTTAAATAGTTTTTTTTTTACAAACAGACGTTATATAATTTATTTATAGTATTTATACATAATATTTACGAGGTAGGCTTCATCAGCGTTAAACCTTATTACGTAAATCATCCTATTGCACATCAATACAAAAATCTAATAAATTAATTGAAAAATAAACAAAAACACCCACCTCCTCTTATAAAATCGAGAAAGTGCTATTTTTCGATTTTTTCTGTAAAAAGTGTTTGTTTTTTTTTTTTGTTTTTTTTTTTAGAAAAATTGCGCTCAAATAAAAAATTATCAAAGTATCGAGCTAAGCCACTTTTCAAAGTCTATTATTTCAAAGAACGGAAGGGTTATTGCGTAGGAGTTTTAGGGGTTGAGGCTGAAATTGGTGGATTTTCAGGGCTACTTCGGCCATAGTTCAATCGCCAATCCCCTCGTGTTTGGTGTCGTGTTTGCTAGGCAAGTGAAGGGAGCATGATTTAAATTTCGCTTGGGTCTGATCAGCTTGCCCTCAGTTTTAGGTTTGTTCCAGGTTTGACGGAATGTTAACAGAAATCGCCGAAGACATGCGCAGTTTAGAAACTGCTGTTCCAGGTCGATCGTAAGTTGGACGGAAACCGATAGCTCGAGTAAGCGACGGTCGGGTTCTGTCGACAGCCGTCCAACTTCTGTCGACAGACGCAGTCAGACCTGGAACAAACCTTTTGAAAGCGTTTTGAGACCGTTAACGGGGATTGGCCATTTTGGGTTCGGCCGGTCGAAATTCAGGGTTGGAAAATAACAGTAATTTTTTAGGCCAGATCGTTATGTTCAGTAAAACATAACAGTAGTGGTCATCGTAAGAAGCAATTCATCTGGACTTGGAGAGCAATTTTTGTTCGAAGGAAGGAAACAACTTTGCCATGAAATGATAATTTCACGGCAGAAACCGAATAACCTTTTCAAACCCTGGGAAAATCAGTGCTGATTTGATAAGCTTACTGGTAGTTGATGTTCGGGATTTGGTTCTCATGAAACTTCCGTTCTTGGGCAGTGTCGTTTTTCATTGAATAAAAAACCATTGGCAGTTTTTCAAGAGGTGTTTTGGGTGACAGCGAGATTTTTTTTTTTTTTTTTCGTTCACGATGATTTCAAATTTTTAACACAATAAAAGCGGGCAGTATAGAAAAGTTTTTTTTTTTTTTTTGTCTAAGAAAACTCCGAAAGAGCGAGTGGATTTTCCACGGTAAAAACAATGAAAATCTGGCAGTGTGAAGGAGGGAAGAAAATGTAATGTTATCGACAATTCTAAAAACGTTGAAACAAAAATTTGTATCAAACAGTGTTTCATAATGAAATAGAACACCGACTAACAACTACGGGTCTACCTAAACATCAATTTATGTCGAAAAATGTTACGAGCTACGGTTTCATTAACGTAGAACTCTCAAAATCTCCGCAAGTTGCCACTCAGCCATGAAAACGGGTTAAAAGTTGATCAATGAAATGCACGTTCTGCAGAACTTTCACTGAAAAGAGATTTGATTATGTCTACTCAATGGAGTTTCACGTACTAAAACATTGAGAAGGAATCGATGTTTTTTTAAGGGGTGGAGCGCACTTAGCGGACAACAAAAAGGGAAGTTTGTGGCCAGCTTTCGTGAGTAAAATTTAATAATGAATTTATTTAATATTGAATTTCCGCGACTTCTCGGATTGTTCGGAAATGATGATATTACAACACCAAATACAGAAAACGTTCATGCGTCACAGATCAGCGTCGAATTTGAGGGAGCTTTAAAGAGTTTACATTCTAAAAGGTGAGGTGAGTTTTACGTCAAGATATTTGGTAATTCACTTTACCCCAGCTGCACACATTATGCACAAAATTTCCATGATCTCCGACGGGATTCGAAACGGTGGCCTCATCAGAATGCTGCGCTAACTGACTAGCCCTCAGAACCGAAAAACGAATCCAGCCGCCCAAGCTAAGAGGCAATAAGACATTGCTTATTACCGTCTATTATTTATTTTAAAAAAAAACAAAAAAAAACTCAATACCCATGAAGGGTCTCATGGGTGGAAATGGTCAAAAACTTCAGTTTAAAAAGACGCTTTATGTATTGTGAAAGTCGGCTCTCAAACGACAGTCATTCCTTCATTTTCAGCGCTGAATTCGAACCCGACGTTAAATCTAACCAGGTCAGAACGACCGCCTATTTCTTATGACGCAAAAAGCGGTTCCCTCGAACATGAAAAAGACTTAAAGTTGAGCGAGGCGCCTGATCCCAGGAGATTCAAGCGTTTGATTATATCAAAGTGCAGCCGAGCTTTGGACGCAAACCCTAAGATTCGTGACGTCATCACATCAATTCGCTGTCCGCTTTGTGCACAGAGACCCTCTGGAAGCCGAGACGAAAATCATGTTTTTAACCGTCCCCCCCCCCCCCCCCCCCCCACAATAGAGGCATTTCTTCAGCCTCACAGACTCACATTGATTCAAATTTAACTCGTTACAAAGTCTCCAGGTCCAAAATACTAATTAGCTATAACTAAGCTGTCAAACGGTTTTCGGTGAGAAATGTGAAACTGTCAATCCTGACAATCCGGTTAAAGAAAAATCCAAGAAAACTCGAGGCTTTCACCATACGTGATTTAATGGCCAAACTGTTTAAACCGATTTCAAGGCTGAAGAAAAGGCAAACTGTCACAATGTTGTCAAGACACGACACAAACCAAAAGAACCGTCCGAGAAATTACAAAATCATAGTTTCAAAGTTATAGCATGCACCAGTTCAAAATCAAATGACGTAATTTTCAACAAAACATTTTGTGGAAGCATTTAGCTGTCAGGACACTGTTTTAGACCGTTTAATTTGTATCAGTATTAATTTGGTGCATGCTATAGTTCTCTTCACAATTATCTACTGAACACGAAGAATGTCAACTAACCGATTTGCGACAAACTACACAACGGAATTCAAATCCATCTGTACATGAATGACTTTTCCTAAACGTGACGTCACGTCGTTAATTGACAAATAAAAACCTATAAAGCTTTACAAACCCTTACGGACGGTTATCCTCTGTTTTTCACTTTTTACAAAGATAAATTTCTTCACTTAAATACATTATAAATCTTTTTTTACATATTACATTTTTTCAATATTCCATACTCTTTAGTTCAACTAAATTTGCACATCATAGCACCTGAGCAAATCAACGAGTCCTTTTTTGTATGTCACTTATATCACCTTAGTTCTTGGAGTTTTCACACTCTAAGTAGTCCAATAGTCCCGTAATTTTAGTGCGTTTCAACTAACAAATATACTTCAATCTTGTTTATTTTTTTATTTAAAATGGATTTATCGCCCATCGGATATTCACCTTTCGTTTGTACCAAATGTTCAAGGGACAGGTTGACTTGAGCGGCGCAACGCCCTTTAAAAAAAAAAGGCACCACACAAATAACGTCCCAGTCTTGAAAAGAAAAACATGCTCGATTTCTGACTACAATTTCGAGAAAATGTGTAATGGAACTGTTCTAAGTGAGAACGATTTTTGAAGTTGTGATGGGAACCGAAACGAGTGAATTTCACAATGTATGAACAAAAACGTATGCTATTAAATATGCGTTCAATGTTCAAGATTCAAACTACAATTTGCTTATTTACAAAGGGGATTACACTATCCAAGAATAAATATTCGGTAAAATAAATACTCCAAAGGGGCTTCTTTTTTTTTCTTTTTTTTTTTTGTAAGAAAAACGGAAAATCGGGAGGTACCTAAAAAAAATTTGATATTTACAATTTTTATAACTAATTAATAATTAGGTACTTAGGAAAAGTTTTCAAGCTGTTTTTTACTGAGAATAATTACTATTTTATTAAATAATTTCTTCTTTTTTCTGCAATATATAATGTTGTCTGTACAATAATAAAATGTTAAAAATTACACTAAATAAGTCACAGCCAATCGGGTACGAACGGGTTCCATCCTGTCCCTTCCCCCTCGAGAAATTCACAACCGTTTGCGAACTTATACGCCTTTCGCAACGACACAAGACATAAAAACATGAAATTTAGCAGAAAAAAATGTACAACATTTCGCACCTCTGGAGATCTTTAGTACGGACAAAGCAGATTATTCGTACCTCTCCTCGATGTAAGTACAAACCAAAGTCACTCGTTTATGAGCTGCATTCACTATGAAGAATTTTAAAAACAATTTGAGATCGTATTTAAACCAGCAGTTTCCAAAGATCGAATTTCATAAGATTGCTTATTGCTTGAGTTTTTAGGCAGTTTTCGATTTAGGCCCTTTTTAAGGGAAGATGTTACTTGGTGAGTTCACTGGGGAATTGGAGTTAGGATACTGAAATGACGAGGTCTTGCAATGTTACGCAATGGTCTTCAAAAGACTATATTTCTGAAAAAGTATTGAATACTTTGAATTTAATTTTGTTTAAAAGTCATCATTACTTTGCGACGTTTCATCTCTGAGCAATCAGAAATTTTGGAAGGTATAATTGCTGAGGAAGATGCCACTACACACAGAAGAGAGTCTCTAAAAAAAGGTGGAAGATACTTCTTTCTCACATTAGGTATATTTTCCCCCTGAAATACTGCGGAAAATGTATGCAGCTCGTCATCAATCCAGTTTGTGGAAATCTTCTCATGCGAGGTGAGTTCGCAAAGTAATTCTGAAAATTCCGAACCGTTCGGCGCATTGGCAAGGGCCGTGGGGGAACCTCGGCTTCCAAGAGTTTAACACTAAAGTTCTGATGCCCTGCGCGATTTATTTCCTTCCGTGATCTCGTGGAGGTAACTTCGTAGGGACTACTTTTTCGTTTGCGGAGGACCGAAGTTCTGTCCGTTTCAATTCCTGGAAGCGTTCCGAGTTCGGATTCAATTCCGAACGGCCAGAACTTACTCAGCGAATTCAGCTAGTGCCCACGGATAGCATGATTGATGACGAAATTGCAATTTTGCAAGACCACTTCAATCAGTTTTCACAAAAGCGATACTTTCAACATAATTTTTGACGCAAATACCACTTCTTCTCTATGATTCAATTCGACTAAAAAAAGGCTCAACAACAGTTCTACCAGGGTTTGGACAATCAACAAAAATTAGGTTACGTTCAGCAAAATAACAATGTTTTTAAAAATCTCGCTGATTCTTCCTACCAGCTGAACAACAATTCAAAAACGACGAGTAACAATAAGAAGAGAAATTTCATTGGTGCGAATTCCATACTTAGGAGAGAGCATAATACAATCCTGTACAACGCAGGATTTACTTTGGGAGGGGAGAACGGTACTAAAACCCTGAGAATAAATAAAAGTGCGAAAAGAACAATTTCCAAACAAATAAATAAAATACGCGAAAAACGAAATTGCGAGTTACGAATTGACGTCCCATATCTCTGCGAGGAAGGGAGGCAACTTTTTGTTCTGGAGTTTGAGGGAGAAACACATTTCAGAGTTCTGGTTGCCCAGAGTTCTCAGTTCGGTGAGTACTGAGAGGAGTTTGGCGTAGATTGTGGGCGACCTGGGCTTTTGCCGGTTGTCCACGTAGGATTTGAGCGCCTCTAGGTAGATTTCTTGGATTTTTTCGACTTTCCAACCTTCCACCAGAGATGGCCTCTCTGAAAAAGATGTACACGTTAGTATTAAACTCGCTAAAAGGGGTCCTAAGAGGGCACAAGGAGCTAGTTTGTAGAAGAGCAAAATTCATGAGGCAGTAGACAAACATTATTTACCGGAAAATATAACTATTGCGGTGAGAAGAGCGTACTCGGCATTGTCAACCTTCATGCGGTACATATGTCGGCAGAACCGCAGAAGGTCATCGACTACATCTCCCATACCTGGAACCAACAAAAACATTCAATGCTCAACAGTTTGAAGTTCTACAAATCCCATATTTATTATGTAAAATGAAAAAAAAATTTTTTTTTTAAACTAATTTGACAATGCAAAAATATAAAAGTGATAGGAAACGTACCAGCAAGAGTGTACGAATCCCGAGAGTACAGTTGGTTGTCGGCGAAGACGATCGAGTCCGTACTCGCGTCGTACTTTCGGGCTGTCCTCAACATCATTACTTCACTAGAACACGCCTGCAACATTAAATATTCCATGTTGAAAGGTATCAAATAGAAGTTGGGTACGTTTAAATTTAAGAGCTCTCATTTAGTTAGCAGGACTACAGTTATTGTAAAAGGAATTTCAGTGGGAAATGCCCACGAATGGGGTTCAAAAGCGTTTTTTTTTCCTTTTAATTGAAAGGTATAACGCAAAAAACGGAGAGGGGTGGAACTGTCAGGAAGAGTTTCCCGTTGGTTGTTGTTGTTTTCCCGCTACGTGTGTGGCAATATTGCCATAGTTAGTATCGGCGGGAGGGGCGGGAAGCGCTACGGTCGCGGCGCGACCATGAGAACCCCTCGTCCCCCGCTGTCTGCCCAGCATCCTCGTTCGAAGACGGGAGTACTTTTCAATGCAATTTTACCATATTACTGTTCATATTGGCAATCCTGTTCAGATCGCAGTGATCGTAATGGGATCAGAAGCGACGGCCAGGCCTCCATTACCGACAATTCAGTTGTGGAAGCTGGGAGATCGGGCCCGTGTAAGACTGGGTCAGCTGACCAGGCCATCTTTAGTGACGATTCACTTGAGGTAGCTGCAATAGCTGTCCCAGGTTCAACTCCGAGCCCAGGGTGAGCCGCCTGGCGTATGCGAGTTTTCCCATACTGTGGCTGCATCTTCATCTAAGTTTGCGGACTACGGCAATTCGTACGATGCCCTAGAAAGAAATACTCCCTTCCTCCTCTTCCTTGATCTTACTCCAAAAACACCGGTGGCAAAATCGTGAGTTTACAACACAGGCCTTCGCCAAACACACAACCTGTTGAGCCATGGGTTAAAAGTACAGTGGCGCGTTCTTCTTGCTCGGTTGTGGCGTAAGGTAGATGCCGAAATTAGATGCTCCCAGTTTGGTGTTCATCACTCATTGGACACACGGGAAGACTTGTTCACCCTGCAGGTGCTGGTGCGAAAATGCCTCGATCAGCAGCAGTTTGGATGCTTTATTGATTTTGAAAAAGCCTTCGACAAGCATGATACACTGGTGCGAATCCTTGAAGGTGTGGTTTTGGACTATAAGGCTGTGCGACTGATCAGGAACCTTTACTGGCAGCAGACGGCCCAGGGTCAAGTGGATGGGTGCTTTCTGAGCGCATTTTGATACATAGGGGTGTGCCCTCTTATCTCCGGTCCGGTTCAATTTATACTCGGAGTAGATGTTTAGGTCGATGGGCAGGCCAAGAATGTCAGATGAACGGGCATGTAAGAAGGTTATTCTCGGGAAGCCCGGAGGAAGAGGATTGAGAGGCAGACCGCGGAAGAGATGGCAGAGCGACCTTGAAGAGGATCTCAGAAGAATAGGGGTCAGAAACTGGAGACGGACAGCTGAGGAGAGGACGGAGTGGAGGAAGGTGCTTCGGGAGGCCAGGGCCCCTCAAGGGCTGTAGCGCCAAGGGGTAACGTAAGTAGATGTTTAGGGAGACTGTAGAGGATCGTGACATATGTATCCGCGTTAACAGCCATCTCGAATCTGAGGTATGCAGATGACAGGTATCGTTCTCCTGGCACACTCTCCAGTACAGCTCCATCGATAAAGTGGAGGCAGCGTGCCGCCGGTATGGCCTGCAAGATTAACGTGACCTTAAGGTTCTGGCGGTATTCAAGTTTGGTCCGAAAGAGTGGCAGGTTGGCCGTTTCAGGTATCTGAGACAGCTGGTGTCGGAGGACTGGTCATTGCTCGAGGAGTTGAGGGCTCGGATTGAGATCGCTCTTGTAGCATTTATCAAGATGTGACGCTTTTTGTGCAGCCGAGATGTACGTTTTTGCGTTTGAGATGGGGTTGATCCGAAGGATGTTGAAGATCCCAACGACTTTATTCTGCACAGATAATCCGTGGGGTTCAGTGGAGAGTGACTATGAATTGGCGAAGGTTACTCTTGTTTGGAACGTTACATTTGTGTCCGGTGTTTTTGGTGTTCAGGCATTTCGTTACTTCGCGAAATCACAGATCAGTGCATTGGAAAAGAAAATCCGTAGGAGCGCGGACTTGAAATCCAAGTTCGATGCCAGCGTTAAATGGATGCGTTGAATTTTACTAATTTCAGAAGGTCAATCTTGCCGCCAAAACTTCAACTGCAGATTACTTTCAAACTCCTTCCTGCTTTCCGTAGAGGATTAAATTGGTTCAAACTGTATTAAACCAAGTATACTTACAGTATCACAACAGATTCTGAATTGAAAATGGAAGTTTTTCCATCCAATCCCGTTCTGTAGTCCAGAACGGGATTGGATGGGAAAACGTCCATTTTCAACTGCTCTTATGAGGCCCATTGAGTTTAACAAAAAGGAGAATTAAGTTCTTCCTCTCAGCTGAAAGCCCCAAAGCTTTTTTTTCGCCAGGCTTCTTGCAGAGCTTATTTTCAAATGATTTAAACAACTACTCACCTTGAGGAGGGCAATTTGATCCTCTTTGATGATTTTATCGAAACCGGGGAGCCTTTTTGCAAACTCTACGATGAGCTGAACGGTGAGTATAGTTATCTCTGTTATATGTCTAAACCTAAAGTCTTGTTGCTCTTCGTTTTCGTTAGGGGAATTCTGAAAACAGAAATTAAAAATTGAGAAGGTTTTTTCAGTAAAACATCCATAAAATGATCTTGAATTCCAAGTTATCAACGCAATTTTATTTCACGTTGACAGGTAGAACAATAACTTCGGCACTTACAATTCGTCGGATATCCTCTTCAGAGGGGTGTTCGTACTCGCTTTGGAAATAGACGAGCCTGTTGATCAGTTCCTGCTGTTCAGGGCTCACCGGTTTTACGCCGTTCGGCGACGGCAGTTTGAGCACCAGCTCCGTACCCTCGGGCGACTGTGGAAGTGAACGAACGGCATTACAAGGCGGCCAGGACCGAAGTATTTATTTATTTATTTATTTATTTATTTATTGAGAAACGGGCAGAGCCCAATTATACAAAAGTAATACATACACTCGTAGGCAGAAACACATAAATCACTAATTATCGTAGACAAAATTTGTCTATTTAATGGAAACACAACCGAATCGATGCATATATAATTATGAATGGAGACCTAAATTACAAATAAATGGAAGTAAATGAAATGAACTTTATGGCGATCGGTAACACAGATAAAGAAGTCAAGAAGAAAGGAAAAATTCGTGGAGCGTACGTTTGAGGTGAGTAGGAGAGTAGGAGAAGAAGTCAAGATATGGTGGGGAGGAGGTGAGAAGGTTGGCAAGACGGGGGAGGCGACAAAGCGTACGGTGGTAGAGGTAATTGGTTGGCGAAAAGGGAACGTTGAAGGGGTGGGCAAAACGCGACGAAGGGCGCGGGGCTCGCAGACCCAGTGAGCGGAGAAGTTCGGGAGAATTGATGCGACCGTGAAGAAGTGCGTGGAGAAAAACCAAATCAGCTGACTGGCGGCGGTCGACAGGCCTCAGCAGATGGAACCGAGTAGAGAGAGCCGAGTAGTTAATCTCAGTGCGAGGAATGCCCAACTTATAGCCCAGGTACCGCAAGAATGCCCGGTGCACACGCTCCACCTGCTCAATGTGACAACTATAGAAAGGGCTCCACACCACCGACCCATACTCCAGGACAGGCAGCACGAGAGAGCGATAGAGGGTCACTAGAGCAGGGGCCTCGGTAAATTCCCTCGTGTTTCGCCTAAGGAACCCAAGGGCTCGCATACCGCGCAGGGCGACCTGGGATACGTGGTCAGAGAAGGTGAGCTGGGCGTCAAGCAAGATCCCAAGGTCACGAACTGAGGACTGACGAACAAGAGAAGCCCCGTCGAGTTGGTAGTTGCAAATGATAGGCTCGACAGTGCGGTGGAAGGTGGTGACCGAACACTTTGATGGGTTTAGCTTAAGGCCGTTTTGGCAACACCAAATTAACCGTATTAACCACCGTATTAACACCGTATTAACCAAAGTAGGAGGAGGTTGGAGCGGCTTCCACAGAGAGGGTTTTGTTTGACATTCACAGCATGCGATGGAGCCCAGACAAATTTAACGAGAGGGTTTGAAAACATCGCGGTAAACAGGATGCCCTTTTTCAGTATTATGCACTAAAAACACCTTTACCACTAAATAAACAGTGCCCCGAATGGGAACCAACTTCGTCATTTCAAATGCGAAACATTATTTTTCATTTCACAATCCGATTTGGCCCAAAACTTCATGCAAAATTGGCCTTTTTTTTTTGTTGCCACTTCCAAAACTTACAAAAAAATATGCATTAAAATCACATTTTCACCCAAATTAGGCATCTAACATCACAAGACATCTAATATTTTACCATCATATCAAGTAATAATTATCAATAGTGACATTATATTTTAGTTAGTTCGTGAAATAATCGAGAAAAAAATTGTCTGCTCCGCGAAATAATGAAGATGGAAATTCGAAAAAATTATCACATTGTTATGACACAGACAAAAGACAAAGTATCTGAAGCGGTGTGGGGGAAATTTTCAATTTTTAACAATTATAACTGATGACCTTGGAACATGAGCATCATGTGAAACGTTTTGGAATATGGTCCAAAGCTGAAGAGTGAAAACAACGAAAATCCGTATGGGCGGAGTCCACAACACAGGAAGAATCGAAGGAGAGGTCAAGTTGGTGAGATTCATGCAAGAGAGGCATCAGTTCGTGTACCTTCTCGATTTCTTACTCTTGGAAGCGTCGGACTGATGCCCTTTCATTACGCCTCGCATCATTTTGATTTTTAACTCCGTTTTGACAATTTACAGTCCAACTTTTTTGGATCCCAAAATATAAGCAAAATTTTAACTCGTAAACAAATTAGAATTTTTTTCTCAATTTGGGCAGCTAAAATGACAATAATAATTATTTATAATAATGATTATTATTGTCGGAAAACGGTTAAAATCAAAAACTTATGTTAACGTCAAATTCAGCGCCAAAATATAGTATTTATAGAGAGAAGTGGGTCTTATTTGATTTTGATGAAGTTTCCATTTTAATGATCAGTTTCGTTCAAGTTCGGAAGTTGCCGAAACAAATTAGCCGAAAGATCAATTTTGTATGAAAATTTTCATAAATTTCGAATCTCTCGCGCCTTTTTGGGCAATCAGCGTTAGTCTAGAAGGTAGGTCGAGGTTCTATTTGAAGGAAAACTCTTTTTTTAACGTTTTTTATCCAGTTCGAAATCCTCCTCGAAATACACCCAAAAGCTGAGATATTGGTAAATCAATAACTGATGGAACTTGTGCATTACTTATTTTATGGGGGGAAGTTATGAGTTTGAAAGACGAAGTACACTAACTCGTATTTACATACAAAGCAATTTCCGAGCGCTGGGGCTGCCATCTTTAAATAGGAACGTTTCAATTTCTGATGAAAGTTTGGCGCAAAATAATATTTGACGTAGGCGCCGGGAAACGATGCGGTTTGGGTCACTATGGCATGGGAGAGGGGAGGTGCTCTCAGTGAACGTGATTTTACAGAAATGAAGCCAGTCTAGTTTGTCAACACTGAGCAAAACAGGGGCACGACCTCAATAGAAACTGCTGACGAGGGGGAAAAAAACTCATTTGGGCTCCTCGCAGTCCTTCAACAGCCTCTGGGTTGTGACATTTTCGTGAATTGTGTAAAACAATGCAGGAGACAGACAAGGTGCACTAGGTCGTAAATTAAATTGATGTGAACAACAAACACAACATTTGCAATGTTACTGTGGAGTCTACCGATACATTTACAAACAATCTAAGAGAACTTCAACCATTCAAAGGAACCAAAACCAAGAAAAAAAAAACAACAATGCCCCAACGTAAAAATTCTCAAAGCATCAACTTTTCATATAATTATTACAACAAAGATGAAGCTTCAAAATTAGTGGGCTTTCCTTTTTGTTGCCTCTAGTCACCCTCTTTTATACTTTAACGGTTTGTCAACATTTTTTTCAGTAATTTACAGCTCTCCACTCAACGGTGGAGGTTCAAGTACTCTGATGAGTCCGCTACCAAAATTCACCAAATACGACTCACAAAACAAACCCTCACTGTACAAATTACCAAAACAACACCGGGACAGGAGAGAAGGGAGAGGAGTTCAAAACAGAGCAAGCAAAAATTATTAAGTAAAATGTACCAGTTTGGTTGGCTCTTTGATCACAGATTGAAAGAGACTTGATGAGAAACTGACCCTGTGGGGCTCAGGTTCTGACTTGACGACTTCTGGCGACACTGTCGTCGTACTGACAGGTTTGTCTTTTTCTTTTTGCGCCTTTTTCTCTTTCCGCTTTACCGCGCACTGGTATTCGGGTACTACGCCTGCAATCAACATTTAAACGTCAAAAACCAAAATAAATTTTATTATGCACTTGATAATTGTTTTTCATAAGTATTCAAGTTCGTAGGATGACTTTTACTGGCGAAATACTCACATTCGGGCCTCATGCCGACGCTGAGGCACTTTTTCAGCCGGCATTCTTGGCATTTCCTTCTCATGTACATGTCTATTTCACAGTTATTTCCATATTTGCACTGGTACACCGCGTTTTTCGTTATACTCCGCCTGAAGAACCCCTTACAGCCCTCACAAGTGAGCGCGTTATAATGGTAACTGAAAAAAGTAGAAAATAAAAATCGTCATTTCACTAGGCACATAACCTAATCATACAATCGTAAAACTCAAGGCTAACAATGAAAATTTAATTCCCTCTGAAATACGTCCTGTGGCGTATCTATTTCCCAATCTCAGCCGCGGGCTACTCGTAAAGAACAGTAAAACAATGTTATTCCAAAACCAATCACAAAATCGAACGAATAACAATCTGTCCTTTCTAATTGCTCTACTTGAAAAGTGGAGGGTTTCGTCTGTAGCGTGACTTCGAGGAACAGTCGACATTCCTTTCCCGAGGACCATTTCAAAACCTTGAAATTCCCTTTCGTACGCTCCGTGATATAAATAGGGGATATCAGATTTTTAAAATTGAACCGATTTAAATCCTATCGATTTTTTCAAGAATCAATACCTACTCTTTAAGGTTAACGAAAGTTATATCTCTCAAGTTATATCTCCCAAAGTTATAATATCTCAAGTTGGGTACTGAGGACATGGAGGCTTTCAAAACTGGACGACTCAGTAACCTTTTGTCGGAGCTTATTTGAGGTTTTAGGGAATTTTAGTGGTTTCGATCAGACATGAAAAAAGTTTATGTTTAGTGCAAGCCAAAGGGGCCCCCAATAGGGCAGAGCGTAATCTAACTGGAGCCATGAAGGAATATCCAGATAGTTCGCTTTAGTTGGTAAAGTGTGCAGGACTCCCCAGCAGCTCAGATCCGCTGAAAAAAAATTTCCTTTCAAGGACCGAAGAGCTGGCAAGGCTACGAGCGACGGACCGAAGAAACAGCGCCATAACTACCACCCCCTCCTCCGTATCTAGTCTACTAGTAGCCCCCTTGCAAACAAGTACCCTTCATTCCTTTCCTGTGCTATCTGCCGGAGGTTCAAGCCCGGACCAACAATAACCCTTCACTATTGAGAAATACTCCAAGAAGGCAGACAGCAGATGCGAGAAAGGAATCCAATGAAGTGAAAATTTATGTAGTAGTAATTTATTATTTAGTAGTAATTAACAAACTGCTCTGGTCCTGACATTGACATTAAGTGCGTACCCGGAAGCGCGATCTCCGCAGACGAGGCAGAGCTCTTCCTGCTGGCGGGTGGCCGTCCCCTTCTTCTTCTTGGAGCCATCACAACTGTCAGCCGAGTAGCCGTTCAGAGAGTTAGGAGGGCTCAAGTCCTCACGACCTACGCAAACAAATGAACAACAAATGAAATACACAGTAAACACGCAAGCGCAGTTTTCAAGCTGATTTAGGATAAGTAGAAGACGTAAAAGACCTAACTCGACAGAGACGTTAAAATACACTCGAAGATGTACAGCAACGCAAGAACTATAGAGGCATATCTCAGCTAGAACGTTGATAAGAATTAGGACCCCATCCCATTTATCAGTTCCCTTCGTCCACGTATTCGGCCCTACCACGTCCCATGAGACATCATTCTCGTCAACACAAACATCACGGATCCAGTCATACAGATCTGTATATCTATAACAACAGTTGATATCTGTATGACTGGATCCGTGATGTTTGTATTGACGAGAATGATGTCTCATGGGACGTGGTAGGGCCGAACATTAGTTACTAATGCTGTTATTAATGATTGGATAGCATAATTTTTTTTTTCTTTCAAAGAACACAGTTCAACAATTTAAACATGGTATGTTTTAGGAACGAGAGTCCACATTTTTGTGTCGCCTATTTAGATTTCCACGTTTTATTTTAATTGTTGAGTCGCCTAAGAGGTTTTCCGTTTCCATTTAGATTGTTAATTAAAAATAAAACGTGAAACCTAAATGGGAAACCTCTTAGGCGACTCAAAAATGTGGACTTTCGTTCCTAAAAACGTTGTTAAAATTGTGCGTAGAGCCCATTTGGGGGGTCCCAGATCCATCCGACATCACCGAAGGTATCTATGAAGCTTTGAAGGACATCAGTGGTCGTACGAGGCGTTTTCGGATACATTTTAGGAATAATATTAGGCATATTCTATTAGAATCCATTTCTGTGGGTGTCCAAATCAGTCCAAATAAAAAATAAAATTTGTTTTTTAAAAAAAGAAAAATTATATTTAATATACTCTTTCAATATCTTTTTCATTCTCTTTAAATACCAAATAAAATTACAGCAGAATTTATTCTTTTTGACTATAAATTATTTGATCGAACCTCAACAAAGTCATCATCCACACCGAAGCATAATAACCTCGTGTGTAAAATTCAGAGTCGTTCATTTCGCATTCGGATGATACGCAAAATGTCAAGCACAATTAACTCCTCAGCCGTCTTTTTGGCCACTTCCGAAACTGACCAAAATTGGGCATTAAAATGAAATGTTCACCAAAATTTAATGGCAAATGACTTAAAACTTTTTTTTCCTTTACAACCTTTTTGAGTTGAATTAATGGTGAACTCATCGACTTGATTTTACTGTCCAATTAAATTTTGGCTCATTTTTAGTGATTTGAAAAACATTCGACTGTAAAAAATCAAAAAGCGGTTAAATAATCTAATTTTAAGGTATGGCAAATTATTCGTTCTTACGTTTTAACCGACACGAAAATTTTCCGAAGATTTTCCCCTTTTCTAAAATGCAAGTTCCTCGCAGTATCAAGATATGTATTACCTTGCTCAACAAAAATCGGTCACCACTCGTTGGAAAGGCCTGAATTTATTAAATATGCACCCCCCCCAGTGTCAAGGCGCTAATTTCCCCCTCGATACCCTCCTGTGAGGTCCTGAGTGGGCTACGTAATTCGAGGAATAGCCTCTTGGTGACATCTTTACGAACATTTAAAGCCCAATTTCATCAAAATCAGTTAAAGTTCAATATTAAGCGAGTAAATTCAGGAAAACGGCAGATTTTTTTCATTTTCCTGAATTTACTCGATTCACGTTGACCCGGTTTTGTTGAAATTAGGCTTAAACGCTTTAGCATGACGTCCCCAAGAAGCCATACCTACAATGACCTTTTCCACGTATTTTGTTGCCCACTCTCAAAAAACCACAAAATTCGGACATTTAAAAAATATTTTTTTACAGGAATGACTTGAGGGAATTTATGACCTGCTTCCCTCATGCAGTGTTTATATTTTAAGGGGGGGGGGGGGGAAGGGAGGAGTTATTAAATTCAAACTGAAATTTAAATTGAAATTCAAGTTATGAATTTATAAGCTATTTCAAGAAATCAGAAGGGGAAGGCCGAAAAATGTATCGGGCCTCAGGTGGGACTCGAACCCACAACCTCCGCATTACCAGTGCGACGCTCTAACCAACTGAGCTACCAAAGACCACAGCTGAGAAAGAGAGCCGGAGATTGAAGGCTCAAACTGTCCCCTGCCCCCAATACTAATTCGGCCTTATCATATTGTTGCTTATTTTTCCCCCTCTGAACCTTGATCTGATGTGAAGCCAGTAGACATCCTACTTTTGTCCCTCATCCTAGGGGTCCCCTAATTCCCCAGGAGGAGTAATTTCATTACAGGAATGACTTGACTTCAATTTAAATTTCAGTTTGAATTTAATAACTCCTCCCTTCCCCCCCCCCCCCCACTTAAAATATTTTTTGAATCTTTGTTTTTGGGGTAAATTCAATGTTTAAAGAGAAATGCCCCTAGAAGCACGACCATCGAGGCGGGTAGGTCCCGTTTGGTGACTGCAACAAATCGTGGGGGTCTATTGTGAGGAAAAATACGTGCGCTTTGAGAACTTGGTCTGGACCAAATGTAAATTCAGATTGGCAGCGAGCCTTAGAGCGATAACCTTTTAAAGCGATCATTATTTCAGGGTCGGCCAGGAAGCGAAGGGCAACGAACTTAGGGAATACACGAAGAATAGGAAACCCGTACAAGGGGTGATTGGAGATGCGATTGGAAGGGAAATGACATAGGTAGATACGCGATGTGTACGATGTCTCGAGCGGTGATTGCCAAGCTGTCAAAGAGAGGAAAACCGCCTCCCGTATCGGCATCTCCGTTTCCTTGTCTCAGGGATGCCAACATTGACTGGGCGAGAGGACGGAAGTCCGTCACCGGCAGCGGAAGTCGGCCCATCGCCGAAACGCAGCGTGTCGCCGGCCCGACGCCGCCAAAAGGGGGAAAGCGAGGATGAGCAAAGGGGAGGGGACGCTTAGAGCTCGTACATAGTTAACTAATAGAGTACACAACTATGCTGGATAGACTCAATAGAGAACAGAACCCCTCACGTTGTGTGCGAATATGAATGCATCCCTCTGAAGCATCTCCGTCCTCCCCTTTCGCTCTATCACTAACCACACTATTCACAAGCACAGCTGGCCTTATCTAGTCACCCCCGTGACATTGACCTTTGTTAACATGAAAGAATCCTCCATCATCTCCCATTCAGGGCATTTGACATTGAAATCTTCAATAGAGAACAAAAATCATGTTTCAAGGGCCTACCCCACCGTCAGTTTTGCAATCGTGTTCAGATGGAAAACAGTTGCTTTTAAAAAACTGAAACTTCTAGTATTTTTTTCCAACGTCCACAATTTCGAAAGGCACCAAGACGCCTGACCGAGAATCCGAGTTTACTTACTGGTGGGAAATGGAAGGTAAGGTATGCATCAGGCTGAGAACCTGAGTTCTAAAAGCTCTGTCCGAGTATATAAAAGGGAAATCAAGTTCCCTGGCGTCCGTCGAGTGTGAAAGGAGCTTCGGCGGGGCTGCTGACTTGCCCAGCAACAACAGCGGGGAGGTGGAGGGTTGAAGTGCAGTTGTTATGCAATCTGCGGTCAACTACTAGCGGCTATTCCAATAGCGAGACGTCCAATGACGGCTGGCGACTGACCATGTAACCACCACCATGACTACTCATCCACGTCGGCTAAAAATTTGTCCTTTCAAATTTTATGACTCAGATTCCAAAAATGAGTGGTCCAGAACGCCCTAAAAATTTATCAAAACTCATTTTTTTTCCGACAGCTTGGAATATTTTTTGTACTTTTTGGTTTATTATTCATGGAATAATACACCTATGTTTTCGCGACGGAGGTTGACGACTCGGATCGGCCTCAAAATTTGACATTTTCCGTTTCAAGATGTCTACATTCGAAACGTCCGTCCGCCGTACGCCGTCCGAGCCGTTATGGGCAGTAGGAATTTTTTTTTTTTGAAAATCTGAAATTTTGACAAAATACTTGGTTTACCATCTAGTTGTGCCCGCAAGGTTTTCAGTCCGATCGCCCAAACCCGTGGGGCGCTATGGGGCTAAAATAGGGCTACGGGAGGGGTTCTCAAAGGTTTTCGGCAATGGGGTCGAATTAGGTGTCGATTTCGACGTATTTTTGGACGTACGAATCCATTTTCGGGGGTCCCAGAAAGATCTGATTTCACCGTGGGGATCTATGGGGCTTTCATGGGGCTACAAATGGGATTTTTGGAGGAACCGTGGGGGGTCCAATAAGCTGTCGTTTTCCGAGTAATTTTGGACGCATATAATCCATTTTTCGAGATCCCACATCTGTCAGAACATTGTACAGAAAACAATTTGTTGCATTTTTTCGAAATTTTTTTTATTGACAGAATTCGTTGTTGCACAATTTGTTGATGTCATTAAATTTTTTTCTATCATATTATGACCGAATTAAATGTTTGAACTATTTATACAAAATAATTATAAACCATTGGGTAAAATTTGTAGCGTTTTTCAGTCATGGTAAAGTACGAAAAATTCCTCTAAGTGCTCCAGACCCGGGGTTGTAACTGCCCAAAGTCTCTTCACGTTGAATTTAGAGGTTCCGTGATAGTCAACAGTACGAGACAACCAAATGAAAAAATGAAAAAAAAAAAAAAAAAAAAAATGGGGAAAAAACTGAATATGCATGAAGGGATGTCTCGACTTCGGGACAAAAGTCTTCGTACGTGGGAGGAACAATACTTTATATTGTTAATCAGGAGCCATATTGTGACTCGGGATTTGAAAGGGCTGTCACTGTGTCACTGTAACTGATATCGAGAAAATGAACGGAAAGAGGTGGTGCCTTGGAAGTGATAAAAGTTCGTTTGCTCGGAGAGTCTTCTTATTTTCACTTTATTTTATTCTTTTTCTCCGGCCGAAGTCTCCAGTTGAGGTAGGACCACAAAAAACGTTGAAAAAAAGGGCCCCCCGTCAGAGAACTTTCTGATACTGTGAAAGAGAGATAAACCTAAGTGATGTCCCGAGCGTGTTCGGAGTGTGAAGAATGTGATTTGGGGGAACTTGGGGACGACTGAGGAAGAATGAAATATCTTGTTAAAGAAGCAACTAAGGAGCAGCCCAATACGTTAGGCGACTTATTACTTGCCTTTTCCAGAATTTTCATTCATTTTTCATGTAGGAAACTAAACTTTGAATAAAATTTAATGCGAGTGAGTGATGTTTTAAAAGAAAAAATAAATGAATAATTGATGTCCAATTCAGTAATTAAACAAATGCAGCATATTTTTTTAATTATTGGTATAAATTATAACAGGAACAGCTCCCAGGAAGGCAAATTGTCTGATATCGAAGTTGGAGTTGAGAAATGATGGGATGAAGGGTTTTAATTACCTCGAAGTCGGCTGACAGGATGGGAACGATGAAAATAATGGGCCTTTCCACACCAGGATTCTCTGAATCTGGGATGAGTTCCAGGGAGTAGAAGTGCAGAAAATCACTATAATTTTTATTTTATTTTTTTAAATTGAAAATGAAACTACTTTTAAAAAGAACCTTCCGATATTATGAGCTAGGCCGACTCCTTTCAGGGTGTTTTGGTGGGTCTTTCAAGGTCGAGCCGTTAACGTATCGTCGAGAGCATTGGGAAAGTCAATACAAGTAGTGAAGGCGATAAGACGTTTTCAAACAGGCGAGTTTTTATCTTCCTGGGGTTTGGTTTAGAGGTGGATGAAGGGAGCCGTATTGAACTCTAGAAGGTCAACCTAATCTCAAGAAAAAAAGAAAAAGAAAAACAGTTAAAAAGCTCGTAACTAAGCAAAACGTTAGACTTTCTATCCTGCAGATAATTTATTTCAGAAATAATTGTCACAAACTATTCAAGTCAAGATTCTGGGTTGTTTTGAGTGCAGTTCCTAAACACGTTTTAGTAGGCAGACAACTTCTTCAGGAGAAAATCCTCTGCGGACCCCTCGTCAGCAAAGCGCTTGGTAACCGTTGAAACTCAGCAGCTTATGACAGAAGCCCATGGAAATTGATTATAGAATCATAATAATCATATGTGTTACTGTTAATCCTCACCATTAATCAGGAGCCTAGAGAAACAACAAATGCAGCAAGCAGTTTGACTAAACCCCACTAACCTGGTGGAGCACTTCCAGTCAGTGGTGTTGAAATTGCTTAAAACTAGTTAAAAATGGGTATAAACCGGTTTGAAGAGACTGAAAATGGTTTGAACGGTTGACAATCTCATTAATGTGGTGATCAATATAGAAGTGGCTGATGACAAGTATGAAAGTGGTTGACAATCTATTAGTGGCTGAAAAGGTTTGAAGAGGGCTTAAACAGATTAAATCTGTTCAAATTTTGAAGTGGCTGATGACAAGTATGAAAGTGGTTGACAACTCGCTCCAAGTAGGTTTCAAGTGGCCTCAAAACCAGTCTGATCAGTTTGAACTAGCTCCAAATGTGGTTGACATGGTTGACAACCGTTTTCCCAGTGACTGATAACCAATCTGAAGCAGTTTAGAATTTGTTATAGGAGTAGGAAGTGATTTTCATTTTTGATTCACGTTCTTACAAACTTCTCTCTTATAAAAAGAAATCACTCACAAAGGTGAGCATTCCCAGCGTCATCTTAGAGCTCAATTTCTTCCTCGTTCCAATAATAAAATTCACCGATGCTGCCAATAATTGTCAACAGGCTTACAATTATTGTCAACACAACGCAAATGCATGTAAACTATTTTTTTAAATGAAAGAAAGTAATATCGTCGGTGTGTCGGTATGTCGCATGTTCGGTGGCATGTCGGTTATGGCGGCATTTGGCTCGTTCCTCTCTCCCTGATTCAAAAATGACTGCATAGAACGAACCAATCAAACAGGAGTTGCTGTTGTGTTGCCATAGAAATTTCCGATTTTTTTTTTTTGAGAGATTGCGACATATGTACCTCCAGCCTTACCGGAACACCGATATTGATCGGATTTACCTTTTTCCGTTAGTATTTAGATTGTTTCATTTCATACGATTAGTTTTATTTTTCTTACAATTTTCAATTTTAGTCCACACTTTGGGAACCCCAGGATAAGAATCCGAACAAATTAGTTCAGTTTATTGCTATTAAATATCTTTAAATGCTCAATATTCGTGTTAAGGGTCCTTTAAAGCTCCACCAAAGTTGGGAGGAGTTATTTTTGCACTCATTTTTCTCCTCAAAAAACGTGAAGAGCTTCCAATCGGGTTACCGGAGGCCTCGCGAGCTCCACAATCCTCCGGGTCCGGTTCCGTCCAAGGATAACTCCCTTCAATTCGGGGGGCCTTCGGATCCTTCACCTCAGCCCGGATCCGAAAGTCATCCTTCACGAGGATTTGGGCTATTCGCAGGGTCAAGTCAACGGAGTTTGTCCCGTCATTGATGTATCCGAAATTCTTAATTTGGAAGAATGAGGCTTGACTGTGAAATGCCAGTTAGTGTAATAATTATACGATTTAACTATCGATCAGGTAAAAAATTATTCATTTCCCCATCACGGGTGATGCTGACGAGGCAATACTGGAAGTGAAGTTCCAAGCCCAAAGTAGACCGTTCTAGGAAAGTTTTCCGAGTGAACTAAAGTGTAGAGTGAAGAGGTCTGCACTAGGAGCCAAGTGCAAGGCGGAGGAGGTGAAGTGCAAGGCTGTAATGCAATCCTAGAGGCAGAACCCAAGGTCCCCCCGCCCCTCCTCCACCGGGATAGCCGGATAGCAAGTGCCCCCCCCCCCCAACCATTCCCGCTGGAACCCGCGGCTCAGCCATTCCTTCCTAATCCCCCCCGGGACTATCCGAGCCTTCTTGCCGGAGCCTTTCCCCCCTTTGGAAGGTTCTATTCTAGCACAAGTCAAGGTCGCACAACGATCCCGAGCCCACCTTCTCTTTGCCACCCCCCCTCCCTCACCGCCGACCACAAACTCGCAGGGTGTATCGCGGCCAACATCGCGGGCGAGAACCCCGTCGTTACGCTCGCTCGGAGTTAGTCATACTCCCCACCGTCGGAGCTCCTTCGCTCGCCAAATGTTTTCCTTTGCACACTCCACTACTGCTATGGCAACCAATGCAATGGAAGGGGAGGGGGGAGGGGTACTCACCGGTACACTGGAAATAAAATTTTTATTAAAAAATCAAAACCATGGTAATAAATTGGAAAACAATTAGAAAATAAATTCGATATTCTCGAGCACGGTGACAATGGTTACCAAAATTTTCTTTCTCGTTGGAAAAAAGCATTTTTCTCTCTCTCACAACTTCCTTTTTCCTCAGAATTTTCTTTTACTCTGTTCACTTCTTGTCAACAAAGTTGGCTCCTATTTTTCACACAGTTTCTCCTCATCTTCCAACTTTTGCACATCGTTTTTTTCACCCAATAGTTCGAGTTTCATTCCTCTACACCTGATGGCCTTCACGGGCTGAGACGCAGCAACAGTGTTTTCTGGTGCAGTGGAGTGAAAGTCAGTCGGACGCTTTTTATCCCACTAGATAAGATAAACTGCATGGACGTTTATTGACCTCAAAACCCTTCGACTCGAGTCGCAATATCAATATAAAAAGACCTTGAAGTGTACAGCGCACACTTTACGAATAAATATCTCAGATGATAAGTTGATTTGGTAAATAAATAACGATTGGCTAAATTTATCTGAAAATGTTGAATATCTTAAGATATTCAACATTTTCAGATAAATTTAGCCAATCGTATTTTACAATAATTGTAATGTATAATTCAAAAGTATACATTTTTTAATAATGTATTGGGGGACTTCATTTAATTTTAGATTATAATACTAATAGTTATCTGCGACGTGGTTCAACGATTAAGAACCATTTAACAACGATCCCACCCAGACCTAACAACAACAATGGCCTAATATTAATAATCCCGATATTATCCGCGATTGGGAGGGTTTTTAGGTTATAATTCTTAAAATGATCAACCTATGTTTTCGCCACGGGAGTCACAAATTTTGATCGGCTATAAAATTTGTTCGATTCGAGAAGTGTTGACACAATCCGTCCACCGTACAGACCGTTTTGGGCAGTAGAAATTTTGAAAAATATTCGGTTCTTCATCAATGATGATCGATAGGTGTTCAGCCCGATCGCCCTAACCCGTGGGGCTCAGCGGGGGTTAAATAGGGGCTACAGGAAGGGTTTTCGAAGGGTTTGGGGTAGGAAAATTGGGGTGTCTATTTCGAAGTGTTTTCGGACATAGAATCCATGTACGGGGGGTCCCTTATCAGTCCAAAAACTGTGCGAGTATAGTATTTTTTTTGCTATTTTTAATTTTTTAAAGCTAATTTTTCATTGTCATAAAATTAATTGTTGCACAATTTAATTCAAAATCCTAGTGTAAAATTAGAAGCTATTTTAGACTTCAGTCTGTATGAGCCAAAGTTCTTTTGACGATTACTCCTGCAGTGATGGACGGAAGAGAACGAGTCGTGAATGACAGACGTGAAGTCGGGGGTTGGGCCACAGGAGGAAGTGGCCTCACGTCTAGTCACCGCAAGTATTCACCAGTCACGGACCGCAGGGGCGTTTAGTATTCACAGTTTTAGTATTCACTCCGTCGTCGACCGTCTCCTTCCTTTGGGAACACCACCTGAGTCACCGGATCCCCAGTTTACTATCGATATTTACCCTCACGGACTTTCTACGGTGTAGAATACACCGTTTTTCAGGCAAAAACTCCTAAAATTGAGGTCAAACCCAAGGAAAATTTGAGTTGAGTCAAAGCAAGACATACGAAGGGTTGACGAACAACAGACATCTACGAAGACACAACAGCGTAAATGTATATTAGTTAATTTTACCATCTAAATGAAAGTCCGCTTCTGCACCACTGCTTGTACCTGCAAAAAATAAATAAATAAATAAATAAAGGAAAATTCACAAAATAGAAATGTATATTGAAAAAATTTCTCAATAATAACAAAAATGAGCACAAAAGTGACTTTCCAAAACGTAAAACGCTCGCGTGAAGTTTTATAATAAAAAGAGCAGTATTTTTCACGAGTTTTGAAAGAACAATTCAGACGCCCTGCAGCCACAGGTAGTTGTGGAGGAGCTAACTTGGCGTGTCGGATACCTTTGCAAAGAGCTCGTCACGCCTCACGTCCTGCACTGCTCTGCTCACTCGACCATCTCGACAACAACCCGCGGCGAAAAACAAAATACGCCCGAAGGAGGAAAATTTCCAAATTTTTCAAATCCTAAATTTTAAGAGAAGGTTTCGGGGTTGTTTCTCGTAATTGTGGACTGTAGCCTGTGACAAAACCGAGAGTCTTCGGGTGAGAATTGGACTTCGAGACGCGTTTGGAGCTTTGCACCGGAAACACGCTCGAGCCGCTACTGTGGGCTCCAGGAAGTTCGGTTGGAGTACGTTTTTTGCGATATTTCTCATCCAATTTACACACGCCTGTGGGCACACATAATGACACACACACAACAGCTTGATTTCACACAGTTGAGGGCTTGCACGGTTTAATCGCCGGTCACTGAGGGGTGGAAAAGGAAATGAATTAAAAGAATTTACTGTTTCCTCTCGATGAAGGTTCCACTCGATCAATCGAATCGATCTCAACTGCCGATTGTGCATCGTGGTCCCAAAAAAGAAGGACCTTCACGTGGAAACCTACGGACGCGATGCACCTGCCGGAGTGACCCTGAAGTCGCACAGATTTCGGCTCATTCGTCCCTCCCCACAAATCCCTAAAGAAGATCCCAATCACCCGACGTCGTCCTTGAGCTTCAGTCGTTTTATCGCCTGCAAGTGGATTTTTTTCGGGAGAACTTTTTTTTATTATGCGCGCCGGGACGGTTCGCATCTCGTCAGAGCTACAAATTGCTTCACGGTTTATTTCACCGCCGAAAAAGCAGGAGGGGAAAGGTTTTTGTCAAGTGCCGAAAAAGCTTCCAGGCGGTAGCCGCAAGGACCTTGTAAAGAGATGCACATGGTGGAGATGGTCAGGCGCCGGCCACACATGAATACTCGTGAAATGTAATTATACCATTACGCCACCAAATTGGACCTTCCAATGTCGTTAGAAGCCCACCAGTGGCTTTTGAACTCCTAGAGGCCACCAGGACTCAAACAATATTGGTAGGCCTCGGCCTTCATCTAATTTTGGTTTATAGTTCTTGGAATAATACACCTATTTAATCGCGACGGAGGTCGAAAATTCTGATCGGCCCCAAAATTTGGCATTATAGGTAGGTACGTTTCAAGAGGTCTAGATTCCAAACATGAAATGTCCGTCCGCCGTCCGGGCCGTTTCGAGCAGTAGGATTTTTTTTTTTTTTTTAATCTGAAATTATGACAAAATACTCGGTTTACCATCTAGTCATGCCCGCAAGGTTTTCAGCCCGATCGCCCAAACCCGTGGGTCGCTATTAGGCTAAAATGGGGCTACGGGAGGGGTTTTCGAAAGTTTTTGGCTATGGGGTCTGTGTTAGGTGTCGTTTTGGAAGTACATGATAAAAGGATCCTTTCTTTGGGGGTCCCAGGACGATCCGATTTCACCGTGGGGATTATGGGGCTTTCATGGGGCTGCAAATGGGATTGAATTTCTAAGATCCCAAGAGGTCAATTTAGGTGTCGTTTTCCGAGTAATTTTGGGCGCAAAATCCATTTTTTTCGAAGTCCCACATTGTACAGAAAATTTTTTTTTTTATAATTAAACAAACATTAACAATTATTGTTTCAAAAATAATTTCTTAATGACACAGAATTAATTTTTGCACAATTAAAGTATATCAAATAATAATAAACCCTTGAGTATCGTTTGCAAGGGTATGCGTGTTGGAGAGCGTGACAATAAAATCCCCCAGCCTCGCCTACCAACCCGAATGTTGGTGTCCCCCCTCCCGTCTAACAACTACCCAGCCGAGGGCTTTCAACGCCCGACCCTTCCACGGCATTCTCGAGGCGCCTTCCACGTCATTCTCGAGGCGGCTCCCACTCGGTTCATCATTGAATATCGTTCTGTTTGAGTTGGGTTTTATCAAGAGTTGCAAAATATAAATAAACGTGTTATGTTCATTTATTTAACTAATTTATCAATTATTATGGACGGGCCATATCCTCCTCCACTTCCGCTGCTACTCCTGGCGGGATGCGGGCGCCACTTATTGATAACGGTTGAAACCGAAAATTATAAGATACCTGTTCTTCCTTGCATTGTCCTTCACCATTTTGACCCGAAACATGCAGTACAATTTTGGGACAAATTGATCATTTTTAAATCGAGGCTGTTCCAAGAGCCAAATCGGACGTGCTTTCCTCCATCACGTCAGTATGGAAGAACCTTGTTTCTCCAACCACCAAAAAAAAAAAAAATGCTATCATTCTTCAATGCGACCATACACTTAACATCCTTGACCAGCAAGAAAAAAGGATGAGGACAAGAAGAGAAGAATAATAATATAAAAAAACCGCGATGGTTCCAGTTGGATTGACTTTTTGTGTGTGTGGGGGGGGGGGGGGGGGGGGCAGAGTTTGGAAGGTGTTGGTGGGGGGACCTTGGAACTCAGCAGAGCGTGGTTGTGAAAGGAGGTACACGTGGAGGCTCTTCAAGGTCAAAACTGATACACGTGTATGCTCCCCCTCCCTCGCCCGGCCCTGCCTTCCAAATTACCATGGGTTGCAGAGTGCAGTCGGAAGAATCCTCCGAGTGCTGACTCCATGAAAATCGATGTAGACTAACTCAAAATAGGAAACGAACGAATATCTGAAATTCGTCCAGAACACTGGAAGTTGAAAGTTTTTGAACGATTTTTGCGTCAAAACTATTTTGCATGGTTGAGCTAGAGTTCCACATCAATGTACCCTTGTGTAAAATTTGGAGCATTTTTATAGGTAGGTAGTCCAATCTGCAGCAATGCAATCAACAACAACCAATGAGAGCTGCGTAACGACGGGACGTCAAACCACTGACTCTGTTCCCGTTCCAGATTTAAATTCTTAAGTGTTCTACCGATTAAAAAATAATCTCAAGGCACGACTAATTTTGCACGAAAAAGGAGCCTCCATAAAATAATCTCATAAGGAAAGAAAAACAAGTAAGATCGTAACATCCTCAAAAAATTGCCTTATTCAATATTCTGAAAATGTCCAAATATTGCAAGAACTAAATTTTGTTCTCGTCGTTTTCAACTCGAGCAAAAACCTCAACACCGCACTCGCCAATTGGAAGAGACTTGCCCATTCAATGGGTAGTGTAATTACTTGTAAGGGGTAGCAATAGTGAGGTCAGGGACGAGTTGATAGACGAGAAGAGGTCGGTCGAATCGTTACATAATTTAAATGGCGAGGTGTCATCCCCCTGGGCCAAATCATGTACGACCAATCTGGCGGCAAGAAACGTCCTGCCGGGGAGTCTCTTCCATCGATTTGCACACAATGGACCCGTCCGGAATAGTTTGGTAGGCATTCAACTGGAATGGCGAGGAGAGGGATCCTTGAGAGGGACATGCGTCATCCGCCAATTCTTCAATAGGCTTGGGCATTTAAAACCCATCTAATAAAATATCACAATATTTAATATCACTCCAACTAAGTTTCGTGTTTGAAATTTTTTCAGATTATTTCAATTTCCAACTCGTATAATTATCGCTGAACATTCACGATTTGAATATTTTGTTGAGACGCAATGGAAAAATTTCTCCTTGATCGTTTTTCCAACATGGACGTTGTTGTTCTTCAGCTCTTGATGCTCTCATTAGGTCCAGTCTGGTTACAATAATTGACCGAAACGGGCTAATGTGAAACCCAGTTAAGATTATCTACGTCGGAGAATCAGGCCCTATTTTGCCAAGGTTTTCGAATAGAAGACACGGAAGCAACGAATTAAAATGTAAAAGAAAAATGGCAGAAATTCAGTTCGATTCATTTCAAGAGAAAAATTTTTTCCTACAGAACGTCCAAAAATACTTAGATATTGACACCTAACTCAATCACACAGCCGAAAACCTTCAAAAACCCAACCCCAGCCCCTTTTTAGCCCCACGGAGCCCCACGGGTTTGGGCAATCGGGCTGAAAACCTTGCGCAGACAAATAGATCATGAACCGAGTATATTGTCAAATTTTCGTACAAAAAAAAAAAAAAAAAAAAAAAAAAAATAATGCCTGCTGCCTAAAGTGACTACAGAACTTGCTTTGTATCAGTACCATTTGTATTACGTACATTGTGTTTTTTCGCCCACGCGGGCCTTCGGTCGACCTTGCCAATTCCAAGCAATTATCTTCTCTAGCCCATCCCGCAGACCTAGTGTTACAAGGGAGAGTTTTTACCACAAGTTCCATGTCCCATCCTTGCCAGGCCAAGGTCTGCCTTGTCTTGAATGCACTCTCCCACCCGCCCACTCCACCCACGTGCATATTTTCCCCCCGTTTTCGATGCAAGTTCGATTATCATTAGACGGTAATGGGCAGCAACAATAGATAGGTTGAGAGATAAAGCGAACTGAATGATTTCCCTGACCTTGAATGCTCTCAGTTAAGTCACACATAACTAATTGGGGAAGAAAAAAAGTCGTTTTAATTTTCTAGACCACTCAGGAAAACTAGAAATTCATTCAAGGGTTTAAGTCACCCTTGCGACGTTTTGATGTCATTCCAATTAAGTGGTCTTAAATGCTATCACAATTTTGCTATATTTATTCGACAGGTCGTTAGTGCCGTCTGGAGCTTCTTCGGTCGTTAATGGCTGCCGTAAACAGAACTTTCAAGCTAGGTCCTTACCCGAAATACTGCGGACAAGTTAATTTTAGATAGAAAGCACACTGACCTCATTTCGAGGCCTCAGTGAGAGACTTTGCCAGCGCCAGATAGGTATTTTCGAAGATTTCTGCTGGTTTCAATGCCGAAGCAATTTGTTATTTGTAGCGTAGTAAATCGTAACTCTCTGTCAACGTTAATTATAAAAGTCACTTGTGATTGGCAGTTTCTGGTCTTTGCCAAGGGAATTCAGTTTTATTGGAACAGTCGACGCTGCACATCACGACCCTGGCGAAAAAAACTGGTTTTCTGCTTCGTCGGAGTGGAGAACCCCGGGTGACCCCTGGGTGCACTTTCCAGTCTCGGACGTCCCCCTCTGGACTCCAGCACGGTAGGCTACTAGAAAAGGCGACAGGTCCCAAGTTGGAAGGTCTCGGTGGACACGAACGCAACCAAATGCCAAGGATGACGTCCGTAGACGCCGCACCTTCCAATACCTCCTTCGACATCTTCGACAAATTTAATCAGGATATCAGTACTGATATTCAAGAGCGAATCGAACTAAAATGGAGGCCGTGAGCGCCATGGTCACTCAAAAAAGGGGAAAAGAGGAAAATGAACAGTGCAGGCTAAAGTCTTTACAGATAAACGTAGTTTTTGAATTTCACAAAAGAGTAAATGAACAAGAAGAACTAACTCCGTTCAGAGGAAGTCTAAGCTATGGTTACAGCTGAGTCTGGTTACATTTTCTGATTTCTCAGTTCGATTGAAAAACTTAAGGAAGTCATCGATTAGGAAGTGTTTGAGAAAAACGTCGCGACTTATATAAAACGATTTTTATTGAAATCGATTTTTTTGATAGGTTCAATTCTGAATCGAATCAAAAATCGATTATTTTTTTGCCAGATCCCCATCCCACCACATGATAATGAATGGATTGAAAGATCTCTGCGGTTTGTGTGGTGGAACCTGACGTGGGAGGAATTTTTTAAACAATTGTCTTAAGTTTTTTATTGTTATATAAAAAGGAGTTTGCAAAAAACAAAACAAAAAAATGAAAAAGGAGTCAAAGAACCCCCCCGTGAAGTCATGAAGGCGACTGGTGAGTTTTGAGCCGCCCAGTAACACAAATCACTGGCCAATGAGAGGCCAGTTGGTCAATGAGGAGGCCGAGTCGCGTGAGATGTCAACCCAAACAGCTGATCGCTTATACTGTCGCAATTTCAAACTTCTACTTTTCCATTAATTACAATAATATTGTAATTAATTATATTATAATTAATGGAAAAGTAGAAGTTTGAATTTGCAACAGGATAATATAATTATTATATAATTCATAATATGAACTGTATTTTTGATCCCATTATCAGGGTCATTCGATCGATTACAAAAAATCTGTAAGCACGTATATTCCTCCCCTCCTTTCTCGTTTGAGATAGTGATGTATATTCCTCATTATTGCCCTCAAATGTCCCCCCAAGCGCTGCTTTAACAATGAACCTTTCATTAAAAGCTACGGAATTTGGCCAATTAAAATTTGTTTAAAATGAAATTGTGATCAACCCACCATTCACGGGCTCATCCAATTTCGCCATTGTTCCCGACTTATAGAGTTTAAGACCCCCCACCAATGTTTTCGTTCGTTCCAAAGACTTTTACGGAGGTTTACAGTAAGGCCGTAACTCGACGAGTAATTGGACTCCCTTTTTGAACAGTACTCCTCTCCGCCCAGCCCCGTTTATAATATCGACCTTTTGTGAGGATAGTACCAGCTTTGTGAAGCCGTTTTTAGCCGGGGCGAGAACCCGAGGAGCACAAAAGATTCCCCACTTCAAGGCCCTTCCAGACGACAGCCGATTGAGTAATTAGTTTTCATGGCTTTTGTGGCTCGGAAGTTGAAAAGTTGCGAGTCAGAAAGTCATAAAGTGTGAGAAAACCGTCTGGTTGAAGAGAGATTAAATGAGTGATTTTAAAGATGAAGTTAACTAACTCCGCAAGCGCTTCTCTATCCACAGATGGTACAAGTGTGAAAAATAAATTAAAAAAAAAAAATTTATTGAGCATAATTTTTAAAAAATGAGCCTGTTTGAAAATGGAGGCAGCCGAGGCCACCACTTGGATTTATTATACAAAATCGAATAATGTTTGTATACAGGAGATACTATTATCATCTCCTGATAGGCCAGTCACCGAACACACACACAAAAAAAAAAAAGGCTTACGACGGAAAAATTCGACTCGTTCCTCTTATGTTGTCAAGGATGGTACCTACCAGCAGTGTATTACCAAGTTAGCAGCTTCGAAATCCTTGTGCTGAATGCTTGGTGATCGAAAAACCAAGAAATTTTCGGACGTTTTTCAGTTTTTGGCTTATAACTCCGGAAATGTGCGCCCTACCGAAAAAGTCACTGTATACTTTTTTTCAAGTAGACAAGAATTGCTACCATTTGAGCGCAACGGTAGCTTCGTAGGCTCAATGAGTCCCGAGATACGCCTCTTCAAACATTGGCCATTTTTCCCAAAAAGTTAGAAATCGTGAAAGTTAAAAATATTCATCCCACGAGGTAAGAAACGAGGAATGAAGTTGTAGAGCAGTTATTCAACTTCAATTTGAGCCCAACCGGAACATGTAGGACCATCCACCGACCTCCGTAGGAGCTGAGAGGGCCTTTTCTGCGGCAGAGCTATTTTCAACTAAGCTAACATGCAAATTGGCTGGTCCAACTTTGAGTGCATTATGCTAATTAAGAGCACATTCTTTAAGTACGTACACTAACTAAAATAATACACAACAAAGGGGCAACGCTTTATTAAATTTTATTATGTATCACGTTTTTCAGTAAACCAATTGGGTACTATTACAGTATAACTAGATGCTCCGGCTCGCTTTGCTCGCCTACGCACCCAGCTGGGGGGCTCCGCCCCCCAGACCCCCCGTGGGCCTCGCTTCGCGAGGCCGGTGCCTCGCTTCGCGAGGCAGATCGCTTAAGCAGAATTGTGGGTGAATTGCCGCTTGTGGGAGTATTGCCACCTGTGGGTGTATTGCCGCCTGTGAGTGTATATTGCCGCCTGTGGGTGAATTGCCGCCCCCCAGACCCTCCCTAGTGGGTGTATTGCCGCTTGTGGATGTATCGCCCACTGTGGTTGTATATTGCCGCCTGTGATTTGGGTGAATCATGGTATGAAAATGATTAGCCGAGCGAAGTAAGGCCCCCTTGTCAATGTGCTAGTCTATTAGCTGAGCGAAGTAAGTTTAAGTGCAGGTGAAATCAATTTTCAAAAGTCTACCCTCTACCGCCCGAGCGAGGAACCGCCCCCCCCCCCCCTCATTGCCATAGTGCTAGTGAAATCAAATCAAATTTGAAAACTCATAGGGAAAAAACCCATGGGGCGATATGGGGCTAAAAAGGCCGAGAAGATGATCAGCTGAGCGAAATAAGACGCCCCTCCTGTCAAAGTGCTAGTGAACTCAATTTTGAAAACTCCACCATCATAATAATAGAATAGAACTACCTATGTGGGTGGCTGAGCAAAGCGAGCTCCCTCTGGCCGATAACATGATCGGCAGAGCGAAGTAAGCCCCCCTCCCTCCCCTGTCAAAGTGCTAGTGAAATCAAATCAAAACTCACAGTAAAAAACCCGGTGGGGCGCTATGGGACTAAAATGCCGAGGGGGTAGAGTTAAGTGTCGTTTTCCAAGTATTTTTGGGGACGACCTATGGAGCTTTCATGGGGCTATACGAAATTAGACCCCCTGTCAACGTGCTAGTGAAATCAAATTTCCACCATCAATAATAATAGAACTACCTATGTGGGTGGCCGAGCAAAGCGAGTCCCCTGGCCGTTAAAATGATCGGCCGAGTGAAGTATGCCCCCCCCCCCCTCCCAACCTGTCATAGTGCTAGTGAAATCAAATCAAAGTTGAAAATTCACAGGAAAAATATGGGGCTAAAATGGCGAGGGGTTAGAGTTAAGTGTCGTTGGAAGGGAGTGGGTTGAAGGAGGGGAAAACGGAAAAAATCCTTGAGGGCGCTCAACCTATCTCAGAACGTAGAGCATTTTTGAATTTCTCGAGATTTTCAAGAATATTATATATATTAGTGATATAGATTATTTATAAGGGTCTTGCGTGATCGCTCGTACATATAGATCCCTGTCAAAGTGCTAGCGAAATCAAATTTGAAAACTTCACCATCAATAATAATAGAACTACCTATGTGGGTGGCCGAGCAAGTGAGCCCCCTGGCCGTTAAAATGATGTTCAAGCTAAGTAAGACCCTTCTGTCGTAGTGCTAGTGAAATCAAATTTCAAAAGTCTTCCCTCGATAATAATAGAACTACCTACGTCGGTGGCCGAGCGAAGCGAGTCCCCTGGCCGTTAAAATGATCGGCCGAGTGAAGTATCCCCCCCCCCCCCCCCTATCATAGTGCTATTGAAATCAAATCAAAGTTGAAAACTCACAGGAACAATATGGGGCTAAAATGGCGAGGGGGTAGAGTTAAGTGTCGTTTTCCAAGTATTTTTGAGGAAAGGGGAAGTATTTTTGGGGAAATTAAGGCCCCCCTGTCAAGTGCTAGTGAAATCAAATTTGAAAAGCCTTCCCTCGATAATAATAGAACTACCTACGTCAGTGCTCGAGCAAAGCGAGTCCCCTGGCCGTTAAAATGATCGGCCGAGTGAAGTATGCCCCCCCTCCCACCCTGTCATAGTGCTATTGAAATCAAATCAAAGTTGAAAACTCACAGGAAAAATATGGGGCTAAAATGGTGAGGGGGTAGAGTTAAGTGTCGTTTTCCAAGTATTTCTGGGGAAAGGGGAAGTATTTTTGGGGAAATTAAGGCCCCCCCTGTCAAGTGCTAGTGAAATCAAATTTGAAAAGCCTTCCCTCGATGATAATATAACTACCTACGTCGGTGGCCGAGCAAAGCGAGTCCCCTGGCCGTTAAAATGATCGGCCGAGTGAAGTATTCCCCCCCCCCCCCCCCCCATCTCACCCTGTCATAGTGCTAGTGAAATCAAATCAAAGTTGAAAACCTACAGGAAAAATATGGGGCTATAATGGCGAGGGGGTAGAATTAAGTGTCGTTTTCCAAGTATTTTTGGGGAAATGAAGGTCACCCTGTCAAGTGCTAGTGAAATCAAATTTGAAATGCCTTCCCTTGATAATAATAGAACTACCTATGTCGGTGGCCGAGCAAAGCGAGTCCCCTGGCCGTTATAATGATGGACCAAGCGAAGTAAGGCCCCCCTGTCATAGTGCTAGTGAAATCAAATTTCAAAAGTCTTCCCTCGATGATAATAGAACTACCTATGTCGGTGGCCGAGCAAAGCGAGTCCCCTGGTGGTTAAAATGATAGGGCGAGTGAAGTATGCCCTCCCCCCTCCCACCCTGTCATAGTTATAGTGAAATCAAATCAAAGTTGAAAACTCACAGGAAAAATATGGGGCTAAAATGGCGAGGGGGTAGAGTTAAGTGTCGTTTTCCAAGTATTTTCCACCCTTTGTAAAGTCCACCCTCAATAATAATTATTGAGGGTAGGTCAATAATTATTATTAATATGTAGGTAGGTAGGACATTTGAATCCCCTGGCCGGTATAATGAAAACAAAGAAAAAATATGGGGCTAAAATGGCGAGGGGGTAGAGTTAGTGTCGTTTTCCAAGTATTTTTGGGGAAAGGGGAAGTATTTTTGGGGAAATCAAGGCCCCCCTGTCAAGTGCTAGTGAAATCAAATTTGAAAAGCCTTCCCTTGATAATAATAGAACTACCTATGTCAGTGGCCGAGCAAAGCGAGTCCCCAGGCCGTTAAAATGATCGGCCGAGTGAAGTATGCCCCCCACCCCCCAGGAAAACACAGTAAAAGTATGGGACTAAAATGGTGAGGGGGTAGAGTTATTGTCGTTTTCCAAGGATTTTTGGACGTAGAATCCCCTGGTGGATAAAATGATTAGCTGAGCAAAGTAAGGCCCCCCTGTCAATAATTTGGAAAAAGAATCGATTCTAATAATAATAATAAATACTAATAATAATAATATTTTATAATAATAATAATATTTTATAATAATAATAATATTTTATAATAATAATACTTTCTAAATCGATTTGATTTAAATCGATTCATATTTGAGAATCGGACATCCCTCGGACGACTTTGCAGGGATGGCTGGTAGATATCGACCCCCCAAAATCCCCCCCGGAGAAGAAAAAACCCCCTCAATCTGGGGGAAAAACCCTGATTTGGCAGCACTGCAAGGGGATGACTGGGAGAGATCTCGTAGACCTTGCGAGCTCCACTGTAAGGCTGATGTCCCACCAGCTCAGAGTGATGAGTGTGGGTGGGGGGGTATCGGCTGGGAGTAAACCGAGCGGGATCCACCCGCCGGTGACGGCCACCCAGTTTTCTGACGTAAATTAAAGGAATCTCAAAAACTGAAATCGCCGTCCTGATCCGCTCATTGTCGGAATGAATTTGGTCGATATCAAGTATTAAAATTCGGATCTCTAGGTAGGCGTAGGACGAAACGCGGAAAAAATCCGTCTATTAAAGGAGGAATAAATCGAAAAAATTAATTCAGCGATTTCGCGCGCGCCAAAAAATTCGCGCAATTCGCTTATCGGACGTAAAATTGGTCGAGGAATCCGAATCCGGTGAAAAAAATAGGGGTTCCCATTTGAAATAAGAAAGTTGATGTCAATTGCGCGGATTTGCGCGCATTTTTGGGGGTGCTCAACCCCCCTACAAAGACTTAAACGGTCGCCCGAGACGATAGGAAAAATCGGCGTATTTTTACGACTTACCGTTTAGTCAGAGTAGGCGATTGACATACAGACAGACCCACAGACACACAGACTGAGAATTAGTGGTATAGACTAGATGCTCCGGCTCGCTTTGCTCGCCTACGCACCCAGCTGGGGGGCTCCGCCCCCCAGACCCCCCGTGGGCCTCGCTTCGCGAGGCCGGTGCCTCGCTTCGCGAGGCCGATCGCTTAAGCAGACATAAGGCCTCGCTCCGCTCGGCCGAGCGCTTATTCGGACAGGGGGGCCTCGCTTCGCTCGGCCGGGGGGGGTGGGTTCAAACCCCTACACAGAGCGCTTATTCGGACAGGGGGCACAACCCGCGTGATCCCTGAAAATTTCATCAAATTCGAGTCAATAGTGGCTGAAATCCCCACTCCTTCTTTTCTTTAGTTGAAGGAGGGGAAAACGCCAAAAATCCTTGAGGGCGCTCAACCTATCTCAGAATGTAGATCATTTTTGAATTTCTCGAGATTTTCAAGAATATATATCAATTTTTTAATTTTTTTTAAAATCTATACCACTAAATAATAATAAAATCGAGACTTCTCTAAATAATCGATTTGATTTAAATCGATTCATTTAATTTACATCCATTTCCGTCGGGGAGAGATCGCGTAGACCTTTCGAGCGCCCCTTAAAGGCTGATGTCCCACCCGCTCGGAGTGAAGAGTGAGGGCGGGGGGATAGAGGGTGTTGAGAGGCTGGGAGTGAAGCCGAGCCAGAATTCACCCGTCGCGAAGGGTCGGTGGCGACGGCCCAGTTTTTTCAAAACTCAACTCGCGCTCAAAATTCACTCGATTTCGAAATGAATTTGGTCGATATCTCCTATTAAAATTCGGATCTCTAGGTAGGCTACGGACGAAACGCGGAAAAAATCCGTCTATTAACGACGGAATAAATCGAAAAAATTAATTCAGCGAATTCGCGCGCGTCATAAAATTCGCGCAACTCGCTTATCGGACGTAAAATTAGTCGAGGAATCCGAATCCGAAGAAAAAAATAGGGGTTCCCATTTGAAATAAGAAAGTTGATGTCAATTGCGCGGATTTGCGCGCATTTTTGGGGGTGCTCAACCCCCCTACAAAGACTTAAACGGTCGCCCGAGACGATAGGAAAAATCGGGGTATTTTTAGGACTTACCGTTTAGTCAGAGTAGGCGATTGACATACAGACAGACCCACAGACACACAGACTGAGAATTAGTGGTATAGATAGATAGATACAGCGACAGCGTTGAATCAATTTCCCGGTTAGGCTGCGTTAATGTTGGCCACTGTTCTAGATAAGACATACCGCTGGGTAGGTGGTTTATCGAGAACAAATATTTAGCTAAAAATTTTATACAAACCCTCCAAACATCGATATCCTAGAGAGAATGTCCTTATCGAGGGAAATCCGACCCTATCGGAGTGACTTTCGAACAATAAAACAAATATTGCGATGTTCAGACCACTGAACTCTGAATCACGTATCTACTCAAAACGTCGGTAATTATTTCGATAAGGAAAAGTATGATGAAAAGCTGATTCATTCAGCAGTTTACTCGAATCTACTCACGTATCTAAATGTGTGGGGAAATTATAGTGCGCATAGCGTTCGAGCAGTTCCGTCTTTTTGGTCGTCTCGACATTCATCTCACGCCTGAAGATGGCTCGTTTAATCGAAAAACGTCAACTGATGTGGGCCATTTGAATGGGGTTTGGGGGAGCGAGCCAGGCATTATAAACAGTATGATACGCCCAGTTGCGTCCATAGGAAGGTGAAAGAGGAAGGGGAACGGACGAAAATGAAAGAGGATTTCAGGAGCGATTTTGGAAACTTACATAGTTTACAAAATCGCTCCTGAAAGCCTCTTTCAAATGTATATATTTAAAATAAAACGCTATTAATTAGGGTACAGAAAGTTAACTTCGTCGGGTGGTTTTCTCATTCGAACATAATAAGTAAACAGTCAGAAGTTAGTTCAGAAGTAAGTTAACAGCTCTCTGTAAATTTCGAGCTCTTGCAAGCTTTGCATCTTCCTCCGCTTCGGAGTGCACACTCGGTGATTATTTAGCAACAACCCAGAGGCAGGTTTGCAACGGGTTTTCAAATAGTGCTTGTTTAAATTTGCTTATTCATTAGCATTGAGAATATCCCCGACCTCAGTCATCCTCAACCCAGTCTGCTAATTCCAACGGCAACACATCAATCAATACGGTACACGCGTCAGTGATTTCATCGTGATTTGCATGATTGTCTCGTAGTCGTGATTGTTCTCTAAATGTTTTAAACCCTGGCCGGTTTTTTTCTGATTAATTACTGAACGTACGAACCGTTACGGGTCAAGATTTTCACGTGCAACGATGACTGCGCGCAAAACGTAACAATTATTGTTGTCTTTAGGGTTGTTTAGAAGAAGCAGACGTGGAAAGTTTTGGTGTTGATCCTTTTTTAAAGTGCCCCCCTCAATAATCCTTCCATTTAGATCCAGTTAGAAGTCGTCGGTCCCACTTCCTAGACGAAGCAGAACCTGCCTTTAGAGAATAAGGGTTCCGCCTGCACCATGTAGGGAGGAAGGTAACAATAGGTACACAAACCAGGGCGGTGAACCATTATGGTGGGGAAAAACGTTTGAGCTTAAACGCTTTCAAGAAATTGTTTTGGGTTAGAAATGGTCTTCTCCGTGTTTTAAACTATTAATTTTTTGTTGTAATTATGTCGTTTTTCATTCGGTTCATCGCATCTAAAATCGAATAAGTCCAGATTGACCAGGTTGCACAATCAATCCCAACCTAATTTGGATCTTCCCCCGGTTGTCCTCTCGACTTTTATTTATTGATTTTTTTTTTTTTTTTTCAAAATAAAAACCGCACCAGTACTTGACCCGACTTTGTACATCTATGGGGTTAGACCCCCAGGGACTCGAAGGAGTTGGGTTAAAAAGGGGTAAAAAAGTGGGTTCCCCTCCCTGACGGCCTGTCGACAGTGTTTTTGTGCCTCGGAGTCTGAGACCCCAAGACAGACCAACCCTTTGAGAGTACAAACGGAAACTACCGACCGGTCTGGAGGATTCGAGCCGGATGAAGAAGGCAAAACGAGAATCCGAGCAGACGGGCTGAGGTTTTACTCTACAGAAGAAACGGCCTGCTGAATAAGGGCATCCATCTAGGAAGGGCGGAAGAAAAAAAAAAAAAAAAAAAAAAACATGGAACTGGGTGGGCAACGAACTGCTCAGAGTAAAAACTAGCTTTCAGATAAGACTGTGTTGTATGAGAAGCACGAGATGTCACGGAGTGAAGTTCTCGGCCGGTGTAAGCAACCTTCACCTTCAAACGTCTCATAATTCCTGAAGATCGCATAACACAGGTTCTTCAAGTGAGGCACACATGAGGAGGACATGGTGAGAGCATTTCAGGGCTTTGGGGTTTTCTTATCTACGATCCTTTTTGCAATCCCCGAGTTTTTTAACCCTTCAGGATCATTATACATTTTATAACACCATCATGTTTTTATGTCCATCATTAAAAACTTGATTCCTCCTCACATTTAATGTGAAAACCGTTTTCTGAGGTAATGTGTGATTAAAATTGAATTTCTGCTCCGGGGGTACCTACTTGAGAAAACTCTTAAGAACCACCTACGGACATTCGAAACTTATCGATGAGTAGATAAATCGATACTTTTTCGATACCAGGGATTTCTTGCCCTGGTATCGAAAAAGTATCGAATCACTTTTACTTTTTTCCTGTTTACACCTAAACGTTGACGAAAACCCCCCGCACTTAATAACTCTGAATAATGTAGCGAATTTTTCTCCGATGTCTAGATAGATACTAAAGTAACGGTAGTATCGAAACTTCTCTACCTACGTTTTGGTGGTGTTTCCATGATAGTGTAAAATTTTCCTCATCAATACAGTAGGAATAAGCATTCCATACAAATTTCCTTTCGATACAAACTGGAATATGCAGCATTTTGGGGACTCGAATGTGAGAATAACATTTTTTACTGTATCCGTTGAATTTTTTTGGAACTTGTATGGGAAGTTAACCCAATTGCTGACATGATTGAAGAGTTTTGTGATCTCAAAGATTGGTATCGGCTTATATTTTGAGGGTGTCAAAGCCAAATGTCGTATCACCAAAAATGCGAAAGAATTTTTTTGAAATCGATAATTTTCGATTTTGCACCGTTTGAACCCAGTGTTTTATCGATATCTCAAGCCGATATTATCGAGAAGGATGTTTGAGTGAAAACTTTTATGGGGAGGGCTGTGAATCAGTTTTTGGCTCCCCTGAGCGGTTGGTGAAAATTTGATACGACACCCTCGATTCATGTATTTAATAAAAATCCTGTATCGATTGATACTTTTCGTGGTATCGGAGATTTTTCGCGATTCCAGACAAAGGGGGGGGGGGGTGTCAGGAGATATATCACGGATATATACTGGAGCTATAAATACTTTTCTTCCAACTACACATATGAATACGGTATCGATACTTTGCTTGGTGTCGGATATCCCTACTTACACCTACTGTAACAGTCGGCGATGAAAAGACGGGAAATGTGTGCAAGAGAACCGACAGGGTGAGCCGCAGAGCAACAGGTGCTTCCGACCTTGGCGAATATCAACAGCTGACCCGCCAAAAGACGGCCCTTGTTGGGCCCACCTGTTAACGCACAAGCGGTCCACAAAAACCCTTCGGGGGAATCTTCAAGGGCGTTCGGGAATACCAGACGTGTGCTGTTTGGTGAGGTAAAATTGAGAAATTTTTTCTTGACGGAGAAAGTTGCTTCTGCATCAGCCCCATCGGTGAGTTTTCTGTTGCAATTTTTCGAGACGACGAAACAGGTGTTGTTGGTTATGACGGTGTCGAATGGCTGCAGCTGACCCGGCAAAAGGTGCTGTTGTGTGCACCTGTTAACTGCAGCCGAACCCCCCACATCAACGTCCAACGCGGCGTGAAATTGAAAACCCGCATACTATCCGACCATTCGACGCTATTGGCGGGCTGAAGGATGAGAAACGATTGCAGAAACGACTGAGATCTATCTAGGAGCGAATGTGATTTCAGGACCGCCTGAAAGCGATTCTGGTTGGCGATGGGGCCATTGGGGCTGGAAGGCGAAAAAGGAGAAGATTCGCTTCCCTGACTCTCGCAAGTCTCTCTCTCGATCACAAGCCTTCTAGTGGATAATGGAGCCAAGTCGAGTCGAACCAAACTTGTAGAGTTCCAGGCTGGATCGAAACACGGCTCGAGCAGAACTGGATCAAGGTTGGCTTAAGAACAGAAGAGTGGCATTTTACGTAGCCAAATTTGCATTCCTACCAGGTACAACAACAATAGCTGTTATTGTTAATCCATGGATTATGCATTCAGTGCCCTTGCATGAAGGAAATAATAAAAGGAAAATTCTGCTACAAACCAGTAAAACGGACAGAATGACCTACCAAATGCTACGACTGTACCAATATTTCTTCTACTGGCACTATCATCCTCCAGACAATCCCGATCCACCTCACATCTCTTTGGCCATGCCCTGCACTGCCTGAGAGCTGGTTTCCTGCCGCCTTCGGGGAGTTCGCTAGTGAAACGGAGAGTCGACTCGACGACTCCAAGCGGAATATTAAAACCGAGAGCAGCGGCCATGATGCATCTTGCATTCTCGTTCGACGACTTTTTTTGCACGCCCTTATCGAGAATCCACCACGAGCCAATCAAGCAGAACGTTGAGAGATTAGCAAACCGATCAAGATTTATGGGCTGCGCATCGAAATTAGTCCGGAGGTGGTTGATGGCCGGTAGGACACAGGAAAGAGTGGCAATCGTGAATCAATACGTAATTGCAGTGAAACAGAACCCAGCCATTTACGATATTAAAAAAACTGAATAAGTTCACAGCGCTTACAAAAAATTAATAAATAAATTATAATTAATCGACACTCAAGTGCTTATTAAATACCAATTACAATGGGTAAACAGTTTTAATTGATACAACTCACACAATCACTATTCACAATTCAACATGGGCATCAATATGATAACCAATCTCATTCAGTAAGCTCAAATCCTTCCTGACTCACAAGTAATTATACTGGAAGATGGGACTTTACCAAGGTCGTGTTCGCGCATTGTTAAAGTGCTCTCCCTCATGAGTCATAACTTATTAGGTACTAATAAAAATGAATCTGGATGATTCACATCGTCACCATTTCCGCTACGGGTGGAATATCAACGTCCAGTTATGAGGATTCAACGTCCATGAAATATAGCTATGTGGGCGCCGTAAACAGTGTTTCAAACGTATTTTGAGAACGTACCGAGCCAGTTCACAACAGATAAGGTTTTGAAGGGTCTTCGAAAATATTGCAGTAGGCTAATCACTCTCCATTTGAGGGGTGAGTAAAATTGGCACAGTGAAGATGGCCTTGGATAAGGAGATAACCAGCTGGGCGAAAAAATAGCGATAAGATAAGAAAAAAATGAGAGACATTGTAGGCAAAACAGGGTGATTTGAGAGGTAGGTCAGGATTAGTATGTTTGCTAGAGGCTTTCACGAATTAACGCTTATTGCGATTAAATGAGTAGGTAAATACATTTGAACGCAGTATGTCCTTACTTCATGAATTACCTACTTGACAAGTTAAATAGAGAGTGTGGGGGAATATACCTACACACACGTGCGTCACTCTGTAACAAACATCAGGAAGACAGAAGTCCTTCCTAGCGCCGCAACGCTTGCTTGCGGAACCGAAGGGACTGCTCCTTCCCTGCACGTCACGACCAGGTCTCGCTCGCGGTAGTATTCGCGTGCTCGCCTAGTATTCACCTATTATGCCCGATCGTTCTATTTCGTTTGTGAAGGGGGAAACCCTGGAACGGACCAGGCTTGGTGATCGCTTGTCTCAAGAGAGTGGGATTGGGCTAGCGGAATTCAGAACCCGCCACCAGGACCCTGTGGGGAGGGAATCGGTTGCGGCATCGAGGCTGTGACAGAAGGCGTGTCATATAATCATACATCTCCAGTGAAAACACATTGCTCACCCGCACTTCCACCTTCTTCTGTACCTGCACAGCGGACAGACCCCAGACACATTTCAAGACCCCCCCTTGACATTTCAAGAGTGGACTCAGGGAAAACCAACCTGGCCCATCCTAACCCAATAGCTCCAACTACAAACGGCAGAGTAATTTTGGACACAGCGCCATCGGAACTCATCATACCACAAACTTTTAAATGGGCTCCTTTAATGATTTTTAAAAAAACTTTCTTTGGAAAGGTAATTTCTCAAAAGTAACGAAAACGGGTCAACATCGCATAAACTGTCTCCATTATTTACAGGACCTTAGGAAAAATATTCGAATTCCGGAGCCTCAGAGCTAGACGCAACGATCTAATTTTCCTCCGTTTCTAATCCATTCGCTAAAAAACAAATCCCTGAGGTCAGTGTTTTCACATTTTCGCCAGTCTACTCATAGAATTCACGTTAGCGATCTTCAGTTCTTGGAGTGACATGAACTGATATGATTCAGGGTTGCCGTGTTACGCACGTAGGAAAGCATCACTGCAGTGCATGCACGCTCTGGCGGCTCGATGGGGAACGTTCATAATCTCCAAAATTTTGGTAACAGCTCCGTTCGAAAATATATATACAATTTTCGGATCGAAGATCGGATTCCGGGAGTTTTAGAAGTGCTAAATCCGAATATGATGTTGGAAATGCAATGTTGCAAAATTCCTACCTTTTCAAGCAGACCATTGTCAGGAATTATTCCTGCCTATTATAGGCTAACCATCCCCCCTCACAGTTACCATAGAAAGCATAATATTATTATGATGTTAATGTTTCTCTTACAATCGCCTCATTTCCCTCAAATACTCGATTCCAAAAATTTATTCCACTCTGAGTAATTTGGCTTTGGCTAAAAACTAAGCTACTCCTGATCAGATCTAAGTAAATTAAGATTTAAAAACGGTTTAAATGATTTAATACCTATTTATGCTGGGGGTTTACTTCTATAATATAGAAGTAAACCCCCAGCATAAATAGGTATTAAATCATTACTTCACTTAATTAAATGAAATTAATCATATTATGATTAATTTCATTTAATTAAGTGAAGTGATGTTAATAAAGGGATTAAACCTTTCTTTTATATTTTCAAAATACGACAATGCTTTAACTAACTTTAAGCTTTTTAACTTCAACATTTTTATCTCTGAATTCAAGTAAAATAGGGTTGACTAAAAAAATATGAATAATTTGATTTGGTTAAGATTTGACCTGTTAAAATATAAGGTTCTCCAGTTGGTTGTTGTCTTTGATCTTGGAAAAACACGCTGTATTTGACATAGAATCGAACTTCAAGCAAAACCCCTACATCATAATATAATCTGCTTGCCTGATAACAATTTATATTTTGTGGATTTTTTTTCCTTCACTCCTTTTTGATCGCTCAACTTCCTGCAGCTCAAAACCGATGTTCCCAATTGTAGGCATTCCGTGATGTTTGGCTCCCACCACACGTGTACTCTGAAGGATCCAGAAATTCAGCTTATCGCGTCTGATTTCGGTCACGCGCCAGTTCGCCGTTCAAGTTTACGTTTCTTTGGGTCGGAGAGGCCGTATCTTTTCGTGGCAATCGACTTTTTTTTTTTGGAGTGGCAATGAGCAAAACTCAGATATCCCTAGCAAGGAATTGGCATTGAGCGACAAGTCACGTCCTAGATGGAGGAAAGTGCTCGCATATAGAAAGGCGTTGTTTAACGGCATCTGTTTACGATTTCGGTCATAAACTGGAAACATAATTTTGGAAGCAATTTTATCGAGTTTCTGCAATTCCAGCCAAGTTCGTTCCTACTCCAAAAAAGTTCCAGGGACGTCAATTTTCCACCTTCCGCCAAATGTGTCATCCTATTGCGAAACTTGTCTGTGACTATATCGGCCGACTGTGTGGGATTCGACCTACGGATTTTTCGCGGTTGGTAGGAGGTCGTTCGAACCAAACCTCCTACTCAGATCATCTCCACCAGTATTGCGTAATTCTGGGCCAAACGATGTTCCGAATGCAAACCCAACGACAGATCATTGTTCGAACGCACTTCCAAATTACAAACTGCCCCTTGTAATTAACGATGCACTGAATTGGGCGAAGATTTGACGGTAGGTCGGGATAAGAGGTGTTTACCGGCTTCCAAGCGCTGGTAATAGAGTCGACAGACATTGACCCAGATACGGCCCAACGGTTTAGTTTCACTTCGGAATAAATCATCACCAAGCCCTAGTGGTTATGAACAGAATAACGATGTCCAAGAATAAAGGGATGAATAAAATAATCTCCAAATGAGATTTTAAGAGGCCTGTCATTTCTTAACCGATAACTACATAGTGAGACAATGAATATAAATAAACAAAATCATTACCAACTGATATTCAAGTTTTTATTATAATGTAAATCGGACTAAGGAGATTGCTTTCTTAGACTTTTATAAGGGGCACCATTTGCCAAATTCCAAGTTTTGTGGGTACTTAGCGAATTTTTAAGGTTATTGGAGCCACAAAAAAAGGAGGAAGAGGGGGAGGAGGAGAACCTTCTTCATTGTCTCGGCGAGCGTAGTAGCTCCGTGAGCATCTCCAACTTCGGACTTAAATTGAACCGACAAGAAGGCATTTTTTTTAGTGTTCGCGACAACATTTTTTTATATTTTTAAAGGAATCTACATCTTCAAACGGATTCTCAAAATTCTGCTTGCAAGTGAGTCAAAAGAGCGAGGCAACGCAAAAAAAAAAAAAAAAAAAAAAAAAAAAAACAAATCGGAAAAACCATTGCGAAATTCATAGTTTATCGCATATCACGACTGTAAAATTTATTTTATTATATTTTTCTTCAGTATCATTTTCCCGTAAGTAAATTTTTCACGCGGAATCAAAATTTGAAATCGGGTTTTCAAAATATTCTTCCTCTTCTTATTTATGGAGAAAAGCCGACAGTAATGTCAGACAATGGCATGATGATGGCTTTTGCGCAGGTAGTTGTCATATTTTCACTTATAGGATTTCACCCTCAGGTGCTCGTTTTTTCACATTGTTTTTGGATCCTCTTGGATATGTTTGGTTTTCTTAATCGGGAAGATGATACACAAATATATTGAAATGTTGGCATAGTAAGATCGTGATATTTTCTGATAGCACCTCGAGATTTCCTAGAGTTTAAACCAATCTAGTCGATAACGAAAACCTTATTTATATGTTAAACCCAGGGAAGAACCAACGCTAATGCCCGGAAAGGTGGAAAATGATTGTGCTGTGAAAATGCTAAGACATTGAATTTTTGCATCGAACATCCAGGGTAGGGTCTCATTTGATGGTGTAAGAGGAGGAAGGGGAGAAGCTGAGATGAGACCATTTGACCAGAAGAGATTTCGGTAGCCACGTCAGAGCTGTCCTTGGCACTGTCAATCTTCAGCGGAAAGTCCTGGAAAGGATCGATAGCAAAAATCGCCTGAGGGGGTGATCAGCCAGGGCCAGAGTAATACTCTGCATAGGGAGGTTTATCAGGGTATATACATACAGTTGAGGAGGGGGAAGGTCATCAGAGTAAACCCCTGTGTAAGGAGCATGAAGAATACAGGACAAAAGGACAGTATATTACCATTAGCATTAGGGAGGCCCTTCTTTTGAAAAAATAAGAAAAATGGCGACAGACCACGCAAATTTACCTCTCAACGTAAGTTCTTTTTCTTTTTGTACGATGGAAAAACCGAAAAAAAAAATCAAGATATATTGGAACATTTCGGATGCGTGTGTATTCCAGTGTGATAAGGAAAAGTTTTATAGGCACCAAATGGCAGGGTGACTTTTGCCTGGGCATTCAGAAGCAGTAACATTTAATAATTTATATCATTAAATGATATAAATTATTATGCAAATTTTGCATCCTTGCTAGCTGAGAAGAAAGCACAAACATGCGCCAGGTGAACACGATGAGAAATCTCGAGCTCTGCGTGACTATCCCAATAAAACTTTTCAACTCATGGAAGATCATGTCCCCAAAATTCAGGTCACTCGCTCAAGGCCCCAAAACAGCCCACTTCCATAACAATACTCCGCGAATCAGTCCTCCAAACACCGCAAAAACCAACCTGCCCCAAATTCGGTTTTTTTGTTTTTGGCGCTCATTATCTGAAAAACACTTGAACGAAAAACCCCAGATAAGCAAAATAAACTGGGTTAAACAAATAACGCGAGAAAGTCGAGAGAGACTCTGGCTGGAGCCCCAAAAAAGTATAATTTTGATTTCGGGCCAAGGAAATTTGTTCTTTAAGTTGAAATAAAAGATTTTCAACTCAGATTTTAGTTTATGATAAATCAACTCCGTGATGTGTTCCGCATGCCCAACGCATTTAAACGTGAAATATAATTTGAATTTTATTTAATGACACAACGGGAAAATTCGATCTGATGTAGACAGGACCAGGAGAAAAACACAAAAACCAGGATTTTCCTAAAAAGGAACGCCCAATAAATTTTTACGCATTTCTCCACCGGACGACTGCCGTCAGAAATCCTACACGCCACCGACTAGAGCTTGAATATCGATGTGATTCATTCGCGGTTCATCGACCTCTTCGTCGGCCTCCGCTGCGGGCTTTGTGAAGGAAAAAAAAGGTTATCAAGTTGTTATCGAAATTGGGGCGAAAATCTGATTTCAAGCCTCACGAAGTGGCGCACGTATACTTTGCCATCGATCAGCCAATTATTGTGTGTTTTGTGATGATTTTACGACATAAACCTCCGCGACGCACCAAGATATGTGGCCGTCACGATAGAATCAGATTCAAACCAATTTGTGAGCCTAAGCGAGTCATTTCAATGGTTAATTAATAAAATTATGCCCTTTAAAGAATAAAATAATATCGTACAATAATCATTATCGTATTTTTACCAATCTTGCAAGTTCGGCCGTCCCCAAAACAAAAGTCACTTTCACAATTCTAGTGTCGTCGAACGAAAAATTCAATTTTTCAGGTTAGGAGGTTAGTTTAAAAACAAGTAAAGCACTTGGGCGGACGTGGAAATCGGTCGTCCGCTTTTGAAACGGTCAGCGGGATGACCGTGGAATTGAGACAATGGGAAGGACGCCCCAAACACGGGCAAGCTGAAAACAATTCCGCGGAAAATTGCGCGGTGTGGCGAACTTGCCGAGCCGCCGTTTTTTGTTACCTTGGGAACCTGAAATCAACCAGATTCCCGCCTGTACACCTGAAGATCTGGCTGCTGAATGAGCAGTAAACTAACCTGTCCTGACTCCGCAGGAGAAGGTTCATAAATCTAAGTAGTTCTTGAACTCGGGACAATAACAATTATTACTTCCTTCGTCAATATGCTCTCGCAAAGGCTTGAATTTAGCATACATATATGCTAAATATAATATATTACATATTATATAATAATATATGCATGCTTTTGAATTACTTTTTTTGTTTTCCATAGAAGTTCGTTTTGAATGTTGAGGCCATTCACAACTCAAAAATACCAAATTTATTTGGCATGTTTAGGTTTTTTTTTCAGATATTTGCTTGTTTTGTGCATGTTCCGTGTTTTTTCCCAGCAATTTTTAAAAAATTAGATTTTTTTTAAGCAAAATTTAAAAAAGCATTAAAACAGTTAATGTTTAGTTACTAACAAAACTTTTTTCTTTTTTGTGATTAATAAACTAAAACTAGCGGTAGATTGTTTTTTGTAGAATTTTTCAAACCGAAATGGGGTGATCGGTCTCACTCAAGATTCAAATAAAAAAGAAACCAGTAAAACCTTCAACTAGTAGTATACTGATTTGTGAAACACTGTTTTTTCTGTCGGTTGTAAGCCATTTACTTGAGAGATTTTACATCAAATTTTGATCATCAAAAGCATTTGATGATTGAAAATTTACTTTTCATGCATAAATTAATTTATTTATCAACAACGTTTATCAACTACTTATTCAAGGTGTTTTCGTTCAAATCCAATAGACATTTTACGCACATAGTCGTTAAAGGGGGTTTCACAAGCATTCATGGCCAAAAAAAGTGTTCTTTCAAATAGGGTAAATTGTAAATGGGTGGTGGGTGTAAACGGGGTAGAATGTGTTGACGATTCAAAAAATGGCGCCAAATGAAGGAACAACGCTGAAATGTTTACTGTGTGTACTGTAAGGTCTAATACGTACTGCTTATCACAGAAAATAGCGGGATTCGGGATTCGTGTTGAGAAGTTGCTGCTGTTTATCTGCGGCAGTCAGTGTTTTACTTTCGACCCGAGTTGATGACGTCGGTAAGCTTAGCTCCCTGGAGCGTGTCAAAAAATTTATTTTTTCTAAGCTTTTATAAGATTCTGTCTTCTAATAATTAGAAGACTAATAATTAGTATTCTAATAATTATTATTAGTCTCGTCTCGCTATATTTTCACCGCACCTACAGCTGCTTACACAAAATAGTTAATAGCAGCCATAAGAATACGAACAAACAAACAAAAAATTGAATAGGTAGGTATACCATTTTGTTTGGTTTTTGATGGCCTTTAAAAAATTAGCCCCGCGATGCTTAAATTCGAATAATTTGAGAAATGGAAGCCATTTACACAATTACCACTTTTTCCTGGGGTGTACTACTGTGTACTAAATGTGTACTACTGAGGCCTTTTTAAGAAAATTGATGTTTCAAAATTACGAACAACGGTAAATGAAAACCTTCGGAGATCTTTGAATTCAGCAATAAACAGGTTAGGAAAAAATTTAGCTGCAACATAACAGCTGATGATAATCAAGTCCAAAGTTGAACTATTGAAAAAAGCATACGCAATTACCCCAGTCCACCCTATTTTCAAAAGGCATGTTTGTGCATGTATGGGTCTTTTTAGTGCATGTTTGGCCTTGAATTTTTGCATTTTGATCCGATCCCTAGTTATTATAGAAGAAGATCGAAGCGAATAGCGATAGCGCTCCAAAAATATTAGAGGACAAAAGGCTACGTGGACTGCACTACTCACATCAATTGTAGGGTAAAAAATATCGCGTTAAAAATACGTCAACTGAACATCATAGTCTGTGGGGGTCACGAAACTCAACAACTTTATATTCACTGGTAATGGAATCCACTCTCATTTTCTGAAAAGGTCGAAAATCATAGGCTCCAAAACTGCTATTAGTAGGCAAATGAATTCGCTCACGCAGGTACCGAAGACATTGTTTTTGTAATACCGGCGGGTAATGAAGTTTTATCTGGTCGGATCGGGAGGAAGTTCAACCTGGGAAGGTAAATTGAGGGTTTTGCGTTCACGATCAATGTCATCTCTAACAACGTGCGGTATTTTCATTGTGTAGCAAGGCTATTTATTCCCCCTGTTGCGTGGATGCAGCGGACGTAATAAGCCTTCTTCACTGTAATAAGCCTTCTGTCTCTTGGCGGAAACAGCGCCATCTGCAGGGAGCGACTCAAAAACGAGAGATGAACCTGGAGCAGTCGGTGAGATCAAAAACCAAAGTTATGCATAAAATGCAACGAGGATTCACTTGAATGTGAATCATATGTATATGAAAATACAGCGAAATAAAGTAAGTTAAAGCCAGTTCTTAGCGCAATATTTCAACATCCTCAATGTGTGTGTTCTTCACTAACGTCCGAACGGCTGAACAGATTTTCATGTGATCAGAGTCCCAGGATTGGGTACAACCTATCGAAATCACGCTAATTGTGAACTATTCGTCATTCACCTGCGATTGATATGTAATTAAAATATCTTACTCTGACGGTAATAGACGAAATAATACGTCGGAAAGGCATACAAATCGAAAATTAAAAAAACTAACCTCAGAATTCGTCGTCCGAAGTATCGGGTGGACTGAAATTAAGAACATTGGGGTTTGTTGCATTGTTTGGGCCGTATAACTGGCCAATTGCAACGAAAAGGTTATGTATTCGTTGTTCGTAAATAGGATGAAGACGACGAAACACATAATCTGCCAAGCGTCCCATCAAATGGGGCTTCCGGCTACCGTAAAATTTGTAATTATGCCTTTCCGACTTTTTATTTCATCTCTTTTATCATTCCAACTACCGTCAGAGAAAGATATTTCAATTACATAACGATAGCAGGTGAATAACGAATAGTGCACAATTACTGAAAACACTCCTGAATGCCGTTCATCAGGGTGAATCGGATGTTCCAATGACAAGGACAACAGGTCTGGTTCAAACTCCGTAACTACGGAAAACTAACGAAACCATAATTTTAATAATATGGTTGACATATTACCATAAAAAGTTGACATGTTATGTCAACTTTTCTTGAACATTCAGCCAATGTGGATGCAAAGTAACTTCATTTCCAGGGTCCGAAAGCAACATCACCAATTTAGCCAAATTTTCAGGGCGGTAAAAAAAATCCCTCAAAAGAAAAAAACCTAAATATTAGGGGTTGGATTCATTGGAAAGAACTCTGAATATAACTAATATTGAGGGATAATTAATTGAAAACCATACTATACCATCTTTACTTGTGGGAAGCATGAACATTGCGCTCATATATTGAAAATTCCTTTCCTAACTAGTTTAAATACCTGAAAGCAGTGAAATTTCATCTGTTAATTTAATAAAAATGAGCAATAAGCAATACAGCCTTTTTTTGTTTTATTATTCTCTGAAAAAACAACCACAGCTTTTAAAAAATTCACGTATTTGAAAAAGACAAGACAAGTGGCGGGTCGTTTGGGACCCATCAGGGACCCTCAATTCAAAAAGTCAGACTGATTAACCCTGTGCTAACTTCAGGGGGCCCTAAAAAACCACGATTTTTTGGGACTTTTTTCGGTTTTTTGGTTATAACTTTTTCCTATCCAAACAATCGAAAACTGGTTGAGGTAAAAGTTGAAGAGGGCAAAATTCTGAACAATTTGCTTTAACTACGTTTAAACTTTGATCAAATAGGTACCAAGTTACGTACGTTCAAAAATGGGCCGAGTTCCCCAAAATGGCAAAAACCCTTTAATAAACTTGGTGTTTTCTGTTTGCAATCCATTTCACGCACTATTCAATGACTGTATGATAAATTAATACACAGTATTGCGTCAGTAACCCCCCCCCCCCCCCCCCCCATTACATACCTCATACATACATATGATGAACTTTGGTTGGACGTTGGTTGAACGTTACAACTACTCCACCATATCAAGTATAAGAAAAGAGAATGGGATCCCATTCTGAAATTTAAATGGTCGGCCGAGCCAAGCGAGGCCCACCTGTCAGAGTGCTAGTCAATCGAATGATGTAAAGGCGAATGGCAGTGTTTGCTGGTCGTTTGCGATGATGTCGGGCCACATGCTCAATAATAATAATTTCTATTGTTAAGTTGCACAAGGAAGATGGAGAGGGCTTCCACCAAATCTTGCAAAAGCGTAAAGTGAGACAAGGATAAGAGCTATTCAGGCAAAAGATAAGAAAATGGGTTATATCAGAAAGGATCGAAGTTATTTTCACATCAAACTTAGTTTTTACAATGATTTTCCATTCATTTCAATGGGTTGAAAAGTTTCATAAGGTTTTATTGTCTTTCAGAGCAACTTTAAAGTTGACCGTGTTGGGGATGAAGCCCTTCCCGCCTTCCCCTTAATAAGTGAAGGAGAAAACTGATTCATTTAGTCAGCCGATGAAGAGATGGCATATTAAAAAATGTTACAAAAATTTCTCGATTTCATTTGTTTTTCGTACCCCTAAATCAAGTTTACACAAAATCTGCAACCCAATAAATGACACTAGAAATTTTATATTTGGCAAATCCATATAACTTCGTAAAACACTATTGACACAGATTAATTCTGAACAGTGGCAGCAGCCATGGAAACAGCGAGACATTTCCGAATCATTTTTACACCCTATTTATCCTTCAACCCTTCGCATTACGCAAACGATTGATTGCCAACAATAACGCATAAAATCCGCTGATGTTCGGACTCGAGTCGAGTGGATTCTTTTATGGTCGTGTAAATATTGTCAGGAAGAGGTTCGAGGCTCGTTCAAATGTCTTGCATAAATTGAGGGAGCCCACTCCCCTGGGAACTGATTTTCAATCAAGTTTTAAAAGGTCCCCCTCAACTACTTAGTAGGCATTAGGCCGGACATAAAATATTAATGGGCTCATTTGAATGGAAGAGTTGTCGGATTAGATGGCAAAACAATAGAGAAACAGAACAGAAGTAACTTCTGTCATTCGCAATCATTAACATTTAAGGAATGTTTTAATTTGTATACTGCGGGGTGTTTACTTCATTAACTATCACTGTTAGGTGGTAATCGTTGAATGTTTCAGAGAACCTTTCAAAATGCATCTGGCAAAATCCAAAGCAAAATTAATGGTTGGAGCAGAAGAGGAAAAATTCAACTTTTTGATCATGAATTCATTAGTTTGACTAATACAATTTGTATTAACACTGTGGTTATCAGTGGCTCAGTGGTTTGAGCGTTGCTGAGTCAAAGGTTGCTGGTTCGATCCCAGCAGCCGCGAGACATCTTCCTTATACTGATAATCACCTTTCGGAAGGCAACGGCAAACCACCGAAAGTATTCTGCCGTCAAAAACCTCTCAAATTTGCCGTTCGGAACCGGCGTTAAACAGTAGGTCCCTACTACTTCTGTAATAACTGGTCAACACGCTTAACAGAAGTGAGTAGCGAGTTGTCGGATTGGCAACCGCCAACCACCGATTACGGGTATGGTACTAATGTATACGAGACGATATAGATTTACTTAATTCCGAGAGATATTTCGCTGACAACCATCACTTTGCACTTCATAATACACATTTCATCGAAATCGCCGGGGAGATTTTGGAGTGTCAGAGGGTGGAGAATAACAGAATTTCCCGGTTACCTCATTAAGAGTCACTGTAGTACATTTCTTTTTTTTTTTTTTTTTTTTTTTTTTTCATTTTTCTTCAATTCAGTGTTTTGCACATTTCCGTTCAAATGGATTTGAACTGACGGTATAAATCAGTAATGACAAACACCGTTATATGTTGCAATCAGTGTTCGGCCAATTTGTAAATAAATAAATGTCGTATGTGTCCAAGGGTGGGCACACGTACCTGAAATGTCTCTGGCATGTTCGAGAAGAGCTCGAGGGCCGGCAGCCAGTCCCAAATCCCAAAGTTCCAAATCGTCGACTCCCGGAGAGCAGGAACTGCTCACCTGATCGCAGCAGCCGTCCTCCCGCATAGCAGCGTACCCCCGGACCCACATTTCACATGGCCGGCACCGACAAAACTGAAAGTCTCCGGTCCCGCGACGCCGTCGAGTCGGAGGGATGACGGCCGGGGGAGGGGAGACCCTGGAGGATAAGTGGGGGCCCCATAACGGCGACTAGTGCCTGCGTGCTACGTCACGGGTGGATCGTTTCATTTTAACACGTATCATATTCCTCGACGAGGGAATCAAATTTTACATGTTGCAGCAACACATTAGAGTCAACCCCACAAAACGACAATCAACTACGCAAAACGAAAATCACGTTAAGCGTGACACAACGCGCACGCTCAGGAAGCTGGAGTTCCCACGCTCTTGTGACTGCTACACTCTTCACTGATGATCTATGGCGAGAGGAGGGGGGGTCGTGTTTACATCCAGCTAGGAAGGGAACGCCGGTCCCAGGAGTGATTCCTGCACAACTCCATCACAACAAAATCACTAGAAAAAAAAGTGGGAACTGTCTCCTGGCCATCGATCTCACAAAATTTTACGCGTTTCCGGCAATCAGCAACAACTTAGACTCTGCCTTTTGAAGAAAATTTTCAACAGTCATTACTTCAACTTGAAACCGAAAAACGGCTTACGTAAATTGCTTGTAACAATCCCATGAGAACGTTCAAAACGAAGAAACAAAATTGGCAAAACGCTATGACACGTTTTCATGACTTACTCACGAGGACGACCCCGGAAAAAAAGGTCACAAACCTCATGGAAAATAATGGAACAGAAATCATTGTGAGAAATGGCCGATAGACGCATTGTGGTTTTCTTTTTGGATTCCTGTAATCACAGGTTTGCATTGGAGTCGGCCGGCTCGGTCGTGATTAATATCAGAAATAAAACAACGACTTCTGCCATCGCAAGGACACGCGAAACGAGTTTCAAGACCCGCTTCATAGTCTCAGGCGGCACCCATCATAGACCTTGGGAAATACCTTGGGGTCTACTGCAGGTCCAAGTCTGACATCCCCCAACAAACTGGATCCGCGAAAACTGGATTCGACCTTCATTTCGCTTGCTGGGGGGTTTCTGGGATGATTTCAAATCGCCCTAGCAACGAGAATAATGGACGTTTTTCTTTCGAGCGGTAACAATTCCAGTAACTGACATTGAACTGTTCTACTATTCGTCTGCCCGGAGCTACGATAATATTAAAGTCACGCCACCCCTAAACAGTACCGTTTGGCCCACATAGCTACCTTACCCACAAAAACGCCATTCCCCACAGGCCCAATAAACACCCCGCCGCTCTGAATAGACCTTCCAGAACACCATATGACTTCAGGGGGTGAAGTCGGCCTACCGAATGCAGTTATGACTAACGGTACCCTTTTCGGGAAAGGCCTGATTTATTGGGCTTTCGCATTTCTCGCAAGTTGTAAACTATATGCGAAGTCACCGCTAAGGTAATAACCGTTTCGACTCAACGCGTCATAATTCATCATCAGGGCAAACTTTTTTTGCCCCAACGGGGTGAAGCTTCTTGGAGAGCGCAAAGTGTTTTCAACCATAATTTCTAACCCTCGAACAGAACTTGAATTTCCCATTAGAGTTGGACGTGAAGTAAGGTACACGCTAACGACCGTAACAATAACCCACCGGCAGACACAGAGAATCGGTATGGGGGGGGGGGGGGGGGGGGGGAAGGGGAGAGAAAGATGACTCCTCTGCTGTTGGACTGTTTATTTCTTAATAAGCAAATTTAGAGTGGGGCCCGGTTTTGAGCTGCGCAGCTCATCCATCAACCAGGATGATCCATGACCAACATACAGGCAGCCGAACATTCTTTTTTCAAGTTTTAAAGTTTCAATTTTTCATTTGTATTTTGTTCTTTCAAAAGAAAAAGTTCTCTAAAATACTTTTCTCTACTATATTAATAATTAATATTGTTAATTATATGGCCTACGTACGTAGACAGTAAACGTCGAGCGCGCATTGTGTCGCCACTTGATAATATTTAACCACCCGACTCTTATCTACCTAATATCTTGTTTTTGATTGGATCTGCTCCAAGTTTGTATATTTCTGTACAATTTTAAATAATATCTTGAGAAATATGAAATAAAGTGTTTACAAATCAATATAAAGTTACCTGCTTATTGCTGTTATACTTACTTGCCAATAGTATGACAAATATATTTATCATACTATTGGTAAGTAAGTATAGATAAGAATCTACTTTTTTTGGTGAATTCGTAGAATCGTGATTTCAATTCCTCACACAATACCAACTGCAGCAATGTTACCTATTTATTTATTTTTTCGACGAATTTTCGAACTTGGCGAATTTCGACGAATCTAATATTGCCTACGACACATCCGCACCAACGCAGAAACCCGACGGAAAAAACGCCGTCTCTCTAGGCTCTACTGTTGAGGAGGGGTAGCGTGGAGTAATAATTACGTAATTATTACAGTCGCTTTACGCGTGATGTGAAGTGATGTGACAAAAAACTACACACAGACGAAAAAGTTTGAGACGATGTAATAAAAGTTTCACTTTTAAAAACAATCAACAGTTGATTGTTTTTTAAAGTGAAACTTACTCCAAGTTACTTGGACTGCCAGCAGAGGAGTTGTCAGTCTCCTTAATTCCCGCATTGAATTGGACCAAAGACCCTCTTATGAATTCAATATTTTTTAAGGGTTCTAAAACTTGCAATATTTTTAACTTCAAGTGAAAATTTGGTTTTGGAGCTTTTGATTCGATTGCGAAACGTTGCTCATTGTTCATTTATAGGAATATTAAAAGTGATTAATCAAAATTAAACACTTTCACGGCAGTGTCTTCAACAGAGAGGGGCAAATTAACAACTTTGGTAGTCTAATGAGCGTCCTGAATTAGACTGCCACGTGGAAATCCTCCGCCCTCCGTCCGGGAAGTTTATGATTCGGGCAGATGGGCCTCTCGAGAGAACATTAGGAGCAATTCAAATTAACCTGGGCTTGCCGAGTCCTTGAAACCAGCCAGCAGGTGGAAACGCGCCCGCTTGAATGCAAATGTCTGGCCGCTACGCAGTTCCCGCATAGGAAATCGGACTTGGAGAGACTCGGCTGAGAAAGGACAAGGCAATATTGGACTTGATGTCTCACTTACTATCCCCAATGAGCTCTCAAGGGAATTAGGAGTTGTATTCAGGCGGTGGTCCTCAGGGTGGGCGTAATGAGCTCAAGACACTCGAGGTCTACACGGTGAATGTGCTTTGAACATGAGAGGGTTTTTACGATTAAATAACAGACGACAACAGCAAGGATGAATATGCACAGTGCCCTGCTTGCTGCCATTATCTTCCATTTGTCCCATTCGTGGCCTACTTTCAGGAACGTGGACGGAGGGACCAAGAATTAAGCGGACCAAAAAAACGTAAAAGTGTATAAAACTCCATCCACGTTTGTTCAACGAAAAAATCGTTCATTACATCCTTTCCCACCGTACGAAAGACATATTGATATTTGCGCTGCGGTTGAGAAGAAAAGGCGTCAGGCACTTCCATAAGCATTAGGCCGAGTTCATCAACGCTAATTGGTCAGATTACGGCGTAAAAACCTCATCAGGCGTGTTTTTGTCTGAAAATACCGCCGTGAGGCAGGACGCGGCATATCTCTCTGGACTCTCCACATTCCTGTGTAGCCCCTGACCCCAAAACACAATAGAGAAAGCGATATGTAACAGCAATATGCTCTGTGAACAGTACAAATCTTGAAGCAACAAGATGATCGAAATTGTGGCTCTTCTAGGATTATCTGGAGTCCCTGCGGCAATTCGTGGACTTATTTACAAAAAGAACTGAGCAAGTTGAATGACGGAAAAGGTCCCCTTAACAGGAACCCGCAAAAAAATGCCTGTCTGCCATTCCACAGCCGTTGCTTTCAAAATTGGCAAAAGTGGAATCTAATAGCGATTTCAACGCTAATCACACGATGTCGAGTATTTCGTTTACTACTTCTCCGACCTGAACTAAGCATGACTTTTGAAGTTTTCCAACCCTAAAATGATGCGTTCCTCCGACAGCCTCAATTTGAAACTTAAGTCATTTCGGGGGGTCAAATTTCGTGAACGTTTGTCACATAAAATTAGGCGTCATACTAGGCACATTTATCGTTGTCAGCCATTCCAAAACTCGTACCGTACCCTGGCAGATCCAATTTCAAAGGTCAAGATTTATCATTTATAGGAAACCTGAAATTTCTCACAGATAGTTTGGGGTTAGTATGATTGAGGGACCTCAAAAACTGGAATCTACTCCAAATAAACTTCGGAAACGATAGCTAACTCGACCCCATAGCCGAATACCTTCAAAAATCCCTCCCGTAGCCCCATTTTAGCCTCATAGCGACCCACGGGTTTGAGCGATCGGGCTGAAAATCATGCGGGCACAACTAGGTGGTAAACCGAGTATTTGGCCAAAATTTCAGTTTAAAAAAAAAACCTATTTCCCAAAACGGCTTGGACGGCGGACGGACGTTTGATTTTTGAAACGTGCGTCTCATGAAACGTATAATGTCAAATTTTGTAGTCGATCAAAATTTCCAACCCTCGTCGCGAATACGTAGGTGTACTAGGGGACCACCCCAGCTGGCTACGCCAGCCAACCCCCGACCTCTCCCAAGACTTCTTCTAGCTTTTTGATCGTGAATATTTTTATTTTTTATTCTTAAAGAAATATAGAATGAGAGTTAGGAGAGTTAGTTATAAATGATTCATTTGGATGGTGAAATCTATTTGTACACCTTCTTTGGCCAACTGTCAGCCAAAGATCAGTGGTTTCCCCCTCGCTAGCCCTCATTCTCATCAACATCGCCGTCCAACGACCTGTCAACTGGTCCAGCCAGTATGTTTTGAACACTTTGAGTTTTTTTTTTTCCATTTTGAGCCAACTTTTTGGTGTTTTCAGACTTTTCCCTTACTCTGCTCGCCAAACTGAGCATCCTCCTCGGGTTGGAGCTTTAATATAGTAGTAGATTATTCCAAGAATACGTTCCTATTTCACAGCGCCGACTGAAAGTAACTCTTCATTCTTATCCTTGTAATTTTCATTTTGCTGGGGACGTTTTTCCAAGGACTTTTTTACTGATTACCAAGAGAGTTACCTGCCAGATCAGCAAACCAAAAGCTCACCTGCAACAAAACAAACAAAAATCAATTTTTGTCGTGACAATAATAACGAAACTAGCAAGAAAAGCTCCACACTGTTTACCGCTCGAAAATATCAAGTTTCAAACCTAGTTCAGTTTCACCGCTGTATTGAACTATACTACCCGACGAGGATTTTTACCAGTAAGTGCAGGTACGTAGGGAATTGCACCCAGGCGTGAGATGTTGAAATCCCAAGACAGGTCGTTTCCCTCGGCTCCAATTTTCCCTTTCATGCTGAATGAAACCCATAGGCATAAATGGACATCCAAGCGTTCTCCACAACCTCCATCACGGGACGTCTCATTTTGGCAGATGGCCTCGCAGACTTGCTCGAAAGCGCTTTTACCTGAAAGACATCTTCTCGGAAGGAACCGTTTTTTTTTTTTTTCTTCTCTCTCTCTCTCCTTTTGGTTTGACAATTCCTGTCCCAGACTTCGGCTTTGGAGGGTCTCATTTCAAAACAATTTGTCGGCTCCTTTATTTGGTCCACCCACGTGAAACGCCTTGCAGGAAGTCTTTCAAGCTTTTGCCAAATAATAAATCATTCAGGTCTCGTCGTTGCAGTAACGTTGAATCCTAATTTCAGCTGTACTGTCTGGAATTGTGATTTAAGAAATTTCATCAATGAAGTGATACTAGCAGAATGTGGTTTTCTTTGTTCGCTTCTTCTGTTTCCTTCGCAAGTAAACTGATATTGAAAGCGGGGCAGGCAATCTTCGGAAAGGCGACACGGAGGAGGCGACGGCGTTATCTCATCACACACCGTAGATCTCTGTGTACGGACGCTCTCACACGAATACAGTGTTCCCTCAATCTTCAGACCTTGAAACGTACCAGAGGCGGCTTTTGTGTGGGAAAATCGCGGGTGGAACCGGCCCGTGTTGGATGGAAGAAAACCTCGGCTCTTGATTTTTAAAAACCCTGGGAGCGCGAGGGCTCAGGAAGGACCACATTCACGAGATTTTTTGGGAGTGGGCTACGTAACACGAACTCAGCCATTGTAGGTATAGCGTCTCAGGGACTTCATTAAAACCATTCGAACATTCTTCGTTGAGCAAAATTATTCTCCCGACTATTCAACCGATTTTGATGAAATTGGGGTCAAATGATCGAAATTATGTCTCCAAAAATCTTTACTTCCAATATTTGGCCTTTTCCATGTCCCTACTACGCAGCCCACTGTGAAAACGCTCCAAGTTTTACAAATGCGTTTATTATTCTTTGGTCGATATAAATTCTGCGGGATTTGATTCGGTCAATAACAAATTATTTTAAAAAAAATTTTACACACAAAAAAAAAAAAAAAAAAAAAAAAATAATAATAATAATTTGTTTTTTAAATAAAAAATTATTTAAAAAAAAAATTTAGACAAGGAGTTATTATTCTTTGTTATATATAACCTACATATATGTAGGTTATAATTGTACAAACATTAATTCAACATTAATTGAAAAAAAATTAAGTCAAACATTAATTAAAAAAAAAAAAAAATCTGTCCATTATGAGTTGAAATTTACTCGGAAACCCACACCTTATTTGACCTCTTGGGATCCTTTAAAAATCCCATTTGTAAGCCCCATAGTTCCCCACAGTGAAATTGGATCGTTCTTTGACCCTCAAAAAAAGGATTCCACGTCAAAAAATACTTCAAAAACGACACCCCACTCGACCCCATGGTAATCGGTAAAACTAATTGCCCATATTATTGAGTAATTAATACTGCATGACAAATGGACTACACTAATATTGTTGCAATATAGGTACACTTATGCTACAGTTTTATCGATTTTTTATTCAATTTTGGCCTGGGGACATTTTTTCTGGGTTCGCAACTTAGCCGGGGAAATATTTTCCAGGGGGAGGTCGTTCGGGGAAATAATTTCCGGGGAAATATTTTCCTACATTCGACCCCATAGCCGAAATCATTCAAAAACCCTCCCGTAGCCCCATTTTAGAACGATAGCGCACCACGGGTTTGAGCGATCGGGCTAAAAACCTTGCAGGCGCAACCAGATGTCAAACCAAGTATGGTCTCAAAATTTCAGACTTTTGAAAATTCCTACTGACCAAAACGGCTCGGACGGCGGACGGACATTTCGGATTTAGAACGTAGACCTCTTGAAACGGATAATGACAAATTTTGAGGCCGATCCTAGTTGTCGACCTCCGTCGCGAAAACATAGGTGTATTATTCCAAGAATAATAAACCAAAAAATCTAGTTTCCAACTATGATTTGAGCTCACTTCAGCCCATTTTGAACTTAACCCCCTTTCCTCATCAAGCATGCAAGCAATGCCCCAAAATCCTCAATACAAGCCTATTGTATGCACAATAATTGTTGGCTATTGCATAATTTGTTGGTGATTTAAAAAGTGCAGAGTAAATGGATGGTATGATGAAAATATAGGAGTTGGAGGTCGAGAACCTTTGAGAAGTGTTATGTTATGTGAGAAAGGGCTGTAGGGTGCTCAAGGTATGTGGGGCTACCTGGATCCAGTTTTCCACTGACCCATTGACTGTTATGTGGAGGGCGAAGGGCGCGTAAAGGGGACCAAAAGGGCCTTCATGGATTCAAGCCGACAAAAAACTTGAGCCCCCCTCCAGTGATGAGTTGACTAAGAGTGGTGGTTTAGAGGGGGGGGGGGGGGAGCAGGAAAAGGGCTGGTGGGCGGTGCAGGGCGGTGGCCTAGTAACCTGTGGGGTCGTGACCTCCGTCTGGGGTTTCGGCAGCGGCTTGTGTGACCTCGCGAAACTGTTCCACACACGATCCCGTGAGGACGTGAACCGACTTCGATTTGGGGACGAGGTTCACGCCTCAAATCGATACTGTGGCTGGAGGGTGGGTTCAACTTGAACCACGTGACACAAACACGTTGGAAATCAGTTCTTGCGACCACACAATATTTTACCAGATGACTTCGGAGAGAACTCCAAAGAAACCATTTTTAAGGAGGAATCTGCCCTGTAAACGGTTGCACACGTCGGAATCGTGTTGGTGAGGGGGGGGGGGGGGGGTGAACTGAGACGCTGACCTACGACAACTCCATCCTATAAATACACCTTTGGTGACCCCTTAGATTGGTGTGAGGGGGGGGGGGGGATCTTTCTCCAGAATTAGTCACAACCCGGCGGGTCTCTATCGCCCTTTTTACGGGGTGTCAGGTTTCATTTTTGGAGACCCAAATAGGTCGGGTTGGGTGTCAGTGAGAGGCCCCCGAAGAGTCTGCGAGGGCAAACTTGAGAATGGGGTCGTCAAACCAGGTGGTGGCAGGCCATTCACGATATTGTTAGGGATGTCGACCTCAAGTTGGTGATAGTTGATAGTTTGTTATCACGTCGACGGCTTCCGGCTCAAATATTCGACAATTAAAACTGTTCGGGTTTGGGAAAATGTGATATTGCTCTAAAGAGTGTACCCATTTGGTGACACTGAAATTGAATTCAACTATTGCGATCAGAAGGGCGCGTCCTTACAATGCCGAATGAGGCTGGTCGGCAATGAATTCAGGAGTTCGAAATGACTTCCACACTTGAGGGGTTGGTTGCAAACCCCCCACTAGTGCAAAAATAACTTATATTACAATAAAAATGTATTTAAAAAAATTCTTATACAGTGTTTGGACAAATGTTGGATCCCCAAAAATGGAATTCATGTCCAAAAATACTTTTTTTAAATGCCACCAAACTCGACCCCGTGGCCTAACCTTCAAAAAGCCCTCCCGTAGCCCCTTTTTAGCCCCACGGTTTTGAGCGATCTTACAGTGGGGCGAAAAAAATTCAAAAACGCGCTAATAATTCAAAATCATCTGTCTAAACCAGTATCTGAAAAAACTTAAGTATTTTTATATGAATCCAATGGAATCATTTTCGGATCGGTTCAAAAATTATCGCAATTAAACATTGAACATTGTTTACGAATCACTAAACGATGAAAATAGAATTTAATTCAATAAACGAGAAAAAATTAAATTCAGTCTAAAATTCAATTCAAATAAAATAAAATTTAAATTTTTAAGTAATTTTAAGTAATTAAAATTAAATTTATTTACGATGATCCATGTAACCAATTGCAGATTTTTCATTATTCAAAAATTCATTAGACGATTAAAATTAAATTCAAATTAAAAGCAATTCTAATTTAATAAGATTCAAGTTCAAAAGAATCAAAGTCAAAATTTAAATGGTTTTTTGCAGTATTCCATTGTGTTTTTGCAGTCAAAATTTAGATTGACTTCGCAGAACCTTCCAACGCCGTTTGTTTATCGGCAAGAAATTACATGGCTAACTTTTCAAGATAAATGCGGCCCAAGGTTGCAAGTGGTTGCAGCTAACTACCGTTGGAGGTGTTTTTTTCCGTTGATCGTGGAAACTAAGGTGCACAAGGATATGCAAAAACAGTGAAATGAAAACACTGTACATTTCTTTTTTGAAGTGCCAAACTTGAGAAAAACAATTATTCTCACACAGTAAAATGGTTATTTGTACTTATACTATAGTATGTAAGCTAAAATAAATTTTTAAAAAAGACCATCGCAAAAAGAATTGTTTTCTATTTTACATTTCATACAACGTTTTACATGTTTTCTGATGATTGAACAAAAATCTCAACGGTTTACTCATCACTTAGCCGTTCGGCATTGGCATTGACGGCAAACAAACCATTTTCTACCATCACTTGGACAAAATCTCGACTTACAAAAATTCGACTTATACGCGGTTTTTTACGTTTTTTCAATTTTACTCTGCATCGTATTCTGATCCTATTCTACGGATGCATAAACAATGCAACGCCACGCAAGCTTTCGCGGCGAAGGCGCTTTAAAATTTGTAAAAAAAAAACGAAGGCATTGAAATAGGTGCAAATGGAAAAAGGGGAAGTCTGAAAGCCTGGAGGAGGGAAACAGAGAGGGAAAACGGGGGTTTGAATTTAACGGAATTTAAGGAGCGGAATTCGGAAGACGTCTAGACGAACTTTTTGGGTCGCAGGAATCGGCCAAAAAACTCCCCCCTTCGTGCAGAATTCTTTGTGCACATTCCAATTAAACTTTTTTTTTGGCTACAGAATTAAAACTTGATTACATTTTAATCTGAACATAATTTAAACAAATAATAATGAAGCCATTTGAGAAATTTGCAACTTTAAAGAATAATATTAAACGTAAATTGTACATTGTTTGGCAAAACACTCGGCTTTCTTCCTATCTGTGCCGTGTTCAGCCCGGACGACCACCCCGTGCGGCTCTACTTTTGTAGGGCTTTGAACTGGTCACAGGGGTTTGGTTGGATGGCCAGGAGGCCGAGAAAGGTGTCGTTTTAGAAGTAATTTTGATCGTAAAGCTGTTATTTAGGGTTCTGGGAGAGACTGCAACTGTCAAAGGGACGATGAGGGGTATTCGAAGAATTTTCGCAACGGGGTGGAGTGAATTTATATTATTAGTCGATCCTGAATCGTGACGCTACTGTTGTTTCACTTCCTAGACATCTCGGGGGTGCGCAAACGAGACCCCCCCCCCCCCCTACCCGCTCCCAGCGAAAGTATTTGATGCGAAGAGGGGTGCCCGGCAGGGTTGCCGTGCCGTGCGGGTCCCACCGGCTATTGTTGCCGGATGACGAGGGTCTTATGGCAACACCGCCCTCCTTACCTGGCCAGGGATCACTTGGGTTCTCCAGTCCGCGAGGCTATCAGCGCTACGGCCGTAGATGGCGAGATCTAACTAGCTCTACAATCACCAGATGATCACCGGATGTTGGCGATGATTGGGGGTGCGCCGAATTGGTGCCACTCAAAACCGCAAATTCAGAAATGAGGGGAAGCTCCTTTATTGCAAATTTATAGATAATATATTATGATCATAATGATATTTTATTTGGGATTTGATATTTTATTTAGATAATATCATTATTATGATATTATTATCATCATATTACGATGACGAGTGATAGATGACAGTCCTGCGTGACTCAAAATTGATTTCGGAAGACAAACCGGTATAAACGAAGCCTCTCACCCACCCGGAAACAAAATAAAACGTAAATATCCTTCTGAATTCGTCCAGGATTTTTTTTTCTCTTCATTCCTCACGATGATGTTCCACCTGCGCAAAACCACCTGCCTGTGGCCTGCGGTCTTCCCATGTGCCCCCCCTTCACCAACAAACGCTTGGCGTATCTCACCACCTCGTAATCTCGAAAAACATTTTCATTGTTCTTCCTCGTGACGCCCTTCACGGCCAAGTTGTTCCGCGCAGGTTGGCTCCTCTTTTTCCCGCAGATATTTTCTCAGCCGAGTTCAAAACTCTGCTGGTGCTTGACTAGCAAGAGGCGGATTTTAATGGGAGAGGGTGTCTTTCCTAATGAGCACCCAAAAAATACAAACAATTTTGAACTAATTCGCAATAATCGTACATTGCTATTTAATTTGTTAAACCTTTCGAAGGTCCCAATTTCAAATAATTACCTACAAAACCAATCTGGTTCTCAGAATGGGTCATTTCGCAAGAAGTGGCAACTAAGGCATGGGGGGGAAAAGATGAAATTTACTTCCACGAAAACAATCTTTTTTAAACTATTGTCTTCTACAACAGGTTAGAAGTCAAATGCGTAAAAAGATCATCTGAGAATGGTCTTCTTGTCAATTCTATGGATTTTACCATAGAGGTGAGGCTCGTGGGAGTGAGGATTTCTTTGTAAATATGAGCTGTGGGCAACCTACTCAACGACTAAGGTTTATTTCTTCTTTTTTACCAGATAATACCCCCCTAAAGGCATTAATTAGGAGCAATCTGGGTAATCGGAAAAACCTTCCCGGAAAAAAAAATCCTGCAGGGCGGAAAAAAATCCCCTAAGAATATTCAAAGGCGAAAAAAATACCCAAAAACAAAAATTGAAAAACGCTGCAAATTTTACACTAGGGTTTATTATTCTTTGATATAGGTTACTTGTGCAGAAATTTAATTCTGTCAATGAAAAAAATTTTAGGAAAAAAAGTTTCACTTTTTTCAATTTTTTGTTAAAAAAAAAACAAAAACAACAAAAAAAAAAACAGACGGTAGACCTATGGTTCTACAGTCAGATCATTTAATAATGATCAATTTTACACCAACCCTCTACTTGTAACCAAAACTTCCTTAGAGACCAATCATGTGATTATAGTTTTCGCGATCATGTTGCGCTCAAAATCCCCCGTGACGTGACGCTCGTGAGGTGACGAAAACAAATGGAAACGTCCTGTTAATCATTATTAAATGATAAAATATTTGACCTCCTGGGATCCTTCATTTGTAGCCCCATGAAAGCCCTATAGATCGCCACAGTGAAACAGATCGTTCCGGGACCCCCAAAAAATGGATTCTACGTCCAAAAATACTTCGAAAACGACAACTAACTCGATTCCATAGCCAAAAACCTCGATATTTACGCCGTGGCGCCAACTTCAAACCTTCCCAGGGAAGTGAGGTGCAAACCGATGGACACCCCTAAAAACTAGCCCCCATCCCCTCAATTTGGATCAATTACTTCATATCCTCGTCAGCATGGCATTGCAGAGAGATCTAGAACAAGATGCACTCAAGAATTCCCGCCCAGTTTCAAAAGCAGATCGAAAAAGGACCGAAACAGTAGTGAAACTCTACCACTCAACACGCCGTAGAAGTGAGGAAACGGAGTTTCATGGATGTTTTATGACACTTTATCAGCATTCCAGTTGACTCATTCTGCCTCCTGAGAACATCTCTACATGGGAAAATTTTGAAAACCAAAAAATACTATGGATGTCTCTTAATTCGACTAGGACAGAATTGTGCCTTTTTCTGCGAAATTACCCTAAATCTCATTTTTTTAGTTAACTATGATCGCAGGTTTTATCGCGAGAAAGTGTACTTTCAATTATTCAAACAACACGGCGAATGAAATGCTAAAAATCTTGACCAATGTTGATGCGAATGTTGCGTGATGTCAGGTGAACGTATCGATTGTTCTCAGGAAGTCCGCAGAGAGGCAGGACGAATGAACTCGAGACTCCCGTGACCTTGAGGGCGGCCAGTGAACTTGGCGTTGTTTAGGGAAATCCGCAGCGGGGGTGCGGGGGGCCGTAAAGGGGCCCGGTGGGGCGGCTCGGGGGTGTGCTTGAATTGATTCACCCCTTGATGAGGAATGATTCAAGGGGGGTGGGGGACTGTTTGAACGGTGCTCGGCAGGGCTTAGAAGGGCAAATCCCTGACTTGGAAATGTGGACCGTATAATGAAGCTATCGTGAGCTCCACGTTTCCAAGATTATCTTGTTTGAACGGAGAATTTAGGGACGGGCCAATCAGACGTCCTCACTATCTCGGAGTTGCACTATCATGCCTCTGACATAAATCCACTCAATTTTGACCAAATTCAGCTTGAAAATAAAATCTTGATAGAAAAAAGCTACAAATTTCACACAATGGTTTATTAAGAATGATAGGCCAGTCAAAATCGACACTAAAAATCGCTAAATTCGCAAAACGAGATGTATCTCTGTTTTTTTAGTATGTTGTTCGGACCCATTAGGGTAGTGTTTACCCAATTTTGCAACTTCCCAAAAGCTGCACACGAAAAACCGCGATTTTTTCGGCCTAATTTCAGTTTATGCTCAATATCTAATAATCTATGCATTGTCCGACGAAAACTACTATATGAGTTTTTAAATAGCATTAAACGTGTGACAATTTAAGCCCAACCGGAGCTGTGTAGGTAAATTAGTTTCAGAGTTATGGCACTTTGAAAATAGGCCATTTTTTCCAAAATGCGAACATTTTAGTTGAAGACTTGAAGGCAGCGGAAGCACGTTTTTCAGAGCGTTTTCCACTGTAGCCCCAGAACTATTGGTCTGATTCTAAATTTCTTTTTTTCTCGTGAAAGCTTAATAAATTCCCCATCGCAACTATTCCATGTGAAATTTTGATTTGAGCGTTGATAAGGGAGGGGCAGGCGCGGCAAACAAAGTGGCAAATTTCGAAAAAAAACGTGTTTCTTTGCACATTAAATGTGCAAAGAAACACGGATTTTGCCTATAACGCGGGAACGCTTGGTCCGATCTTACTTTTATTTTTTTTAGGTGAAAGCTGATTAAATTTTCTACAAGGGCCGGCACATTGCATGTCTATTGAAACAATGAAAGCGCCATTCGTATTCGTCGGAAAGGATGGAAACAAGATATTTGACCCTCTACGACCACGTTTTTCGGAAGATTTTCTTCTCTCCCGCCAAGACTATTTCTCCGATCGCAATTTCATTAACCCCACGCTTTTTAACATTTAATCAGCTTTCACCTAAAAAAAAAGAAAAGTAAGATCGTACCAACCGTTCCCGCGTTATAGGCAAAAATGTGCAAAGAAACACGGTTTGTTCGAAATTTGCCACTTGTTTGCCGTGCCTGCCCCTGCCTTATCAACGCTCAAATCAAAATTTCACACTTAACAGCTGCGATTGGGAATTTATTAAGCTTTCACGAGAAAAAATAAATTTGGAATCGGACCATAAGTTCTTGAGCTACAGTCGAAAACGCTCTGAAAAACGTGCTTCCGCTGTCTTCAGGTATCCAACTAAAATGTTCGCATTTTGGAAAAAATGGCCTATTTTCAAAGTGCCATAACTCTGAAACTAATTGACCTACACAGCTCCGGTTGGGGTTAAATTGTCACACATTTAATGCTATTTAAAAACTCTTATAGTAGTTTTCGTCGGACACAACTTTCCTTTTTCGTGCAAAATATTTTCCTTTTCGTTACTTCTTTTTCCATTCCGTGAATTATTACAACTCCTGTGCAATCCATTTTCGTTTTCGTGGAAAACATAATTTTTGCGTGAATTGAGACTTTTTTACGTGCCGATAAATGTAAACCTTAATAAAACAATGAAATTTGGAAATGCATTTTTTTTAGGGAAATATTGAAATTTTGTGAAGGGAATGTCGGGAGTTTCGATCGGCAAGTTCAACTGCTACTGGAAGTCAAAATTCGCCAGACAACCTGCCGGGGGCTCACAAGCGGTCACGTTAGGGTGGCCATACATAACGAGACCCCACCGGAGGGACTTTATTGGGTGGGACTCGGACCGCGAATTCAGCAGGTGGAAAACAACTCGAGTGTGGAAGAGACGAATGAACTCGGGGCCGAGGCGGCCTTGAGTGGCGAGAAAAAAGGGGTAGATCTGCGGGAAGGGCAGGAGGGATGGGAGGGGGGGGGGGGGGGGGATCGAACGCGCGTGTTTAGGGAAACCCAGGTGGAAGGAGGAAGTGAGGTCGGGACGTAGAGCGTGATGAGCTGAGAAGGGCTCTCCCGAGGGAACATCGCAGCAGGAGTGTCGCGAGAGGAGGTTGTAATTCAAGGAACTGATAGAAATGGAATCGTCCCAGGCTAGTAAGATGCAAACCGGGTCATGTGCGGCTAATCTGAACGACAAAGAGAGAGCGACTTTTCACTGGAAAAGAGAGAGAGGGGAGTAAAACGTATTACCTCAAAATATCATCAACCAGTAGGCCTCATTCAATTCTGTAAAATTCCTCTGGCTCGTTAAACCAATTAAAATTATAATAGCAATAGCAATTGAAATCTTTCAATTACCAATTATTGCCGCAACATGGATTCTACGTCCAAACGTCCTACTTGGAAAAGGACACCCCACTCGACACCACACCCTTAAAAATTCCAGAAATTTTGATTGACCTCAAAATAATATTTGGTCCTTATTATCTCCTTACTTGTTCAAGATGTTGAATCTTGAATCGAGTCATGCAGGTGGGCTGGTGTGTGTAATAATGAAGAAACTGCCTAAACCAGCACAATAGGATGATATTATTAGTGAGACAGATGAAGGACCTCCGTAAATGGATCCTACGGCCGAAATAAGGAAAACGACACCCAAGTCGATCTACTGGCCTAAGCCCTTCAGAATGCAGCGGGGCTGCGTCGTGATGCCGTGTGTTTTCCAAAGGGAAAGAGCTCCACGGTGTCGACGAACCGGTCTGGGAGCCCCATAAATCTACTGTACAACCAAAAGGTTTTCACGAAACGAGTATACTGACTAAAGTGTCGATATTTCTAATCCAGAAAAAAAAAACACTGTCAACAATGGCCTGGACGTCGGACGGATATTGCTATTTTGGAATCAGTACATGAAAAATAAAAAGCATACTTAGAGGCCGATCCAAATTTTTGCCCTTTTGAAACAGTAGGTCGCATTGAATTCAGCATTGTCTGGCTGAAGAGGGATGTAATGGTTTTCTCAAAAATCTCCAAAGAATTCAAAGATAGATGTAAAATTTCAATCAAGTGCATTGAAAATTTCAATTTTTAGCGCGACTTTTCCCTCAAAAGATGGAAAGGTGCGCTCATCTCTTCGTTTTTTTTTTTTTTTTGTGTATCACAGCATCACGCCCGAACGGCTGAACAGATTTTCATGAGGGTGGTCTCATTGTGATCAGCGAGTTCTGGGGGTGGTTATAGGCTATCAAAATCACCTCCGTCGTCGACGATTCGTTCGATCCCGACGACATAGTTTGGTCGTTAGATACCTAGTGTGTCAAGTTACGAATTCTTAGTTACAGTTTTGGTTTCGTAGTAACAGAAAGGTTGCGCTCTTCTATTCAATTCAATTGATGGCTAGTTTTTTTTCTCGCTATTATCGCTACATTCACCAGCCCAAAGAATTTTTCAGAATTGAAATTGGTCAATTGGTTGCTGAGATTTCGAGGAAGTGCCAATTTGGGGGGCGATGGTAGCGCCATATCTTATCTCAGAATCTCCCTCCGTCCACATGAGACTTAAATTGATACAATTATTGACGTTAGAGGGAAATTTGATGCATTAATTTCAATTTCAATTGAGAGAACAAATTTGGTTCTCTCAAGCCACACAAATGCAAACAATTCAGCCGCTGTCAATCAAATACTAAAACATTTTAAAATTAAATTAAATTTCAACGATGGCACAAATATTTGCACTTTCGCTGCAAATTTTGCTAGTTTACATCCATGTCATCCCGTACGTGACCTGCCCATCTAATAAACGTCCTTGATATTTCCAAGGCCATCCGTGAGCGAAGGCGACTTTTTGTTTTCACTGAACCGCGGCGGCCGCGAAAAGCCTCTTGGCAACGCCGCCCCCGCCCACCTCTGCACTGCCATAGAGTAACTATCCCCCCTCCGCCCATCCCGAGCGGGCAATAGAACTACTATCAAAGACAGGTAACTTCCCCCCTCGACGGCCGACCGCGATAAGTTCTTTTGCCACGGGATGAGGTGCTCAGCGCTTCACCTTCAACACGATCAACTATCTCCTTTTGTGTTGGACGGTTGAAGGACGCCAGCATTCAGCCCTTCAGAAGGGGTCGATCTGCAACCCTTTACGATGACTAAGATATATGAGAGTAGGTATAGCTTTGCTGCCACTATAATAAATTATTTATCAATCCCATAAATAAAAATCCGTAAATACACACTATAATCTTACTACTCCGACCAACCTGCTAACAAACTCGAAGTGATTCAGAGGTCTGATTTCAATTTTAACGCAATTTACGGCCTCCCCCCCTTGTGACAAAGAACTTGACCCCTCTCGCATGCTATTTCTTAGAAACCCTACGCGACAGACTGTAAACCTGCCAAGGTCTCCGGCAAAAAGACGAAAAACAACTCCGGCGGAAAAGAGATAAAAATACCGCCGAGGGAAAAGTTGGTATTTTCGTAGAGGCGAAATGCGAACCCGTGCAGTTCCTAGGGGATAGACCTTACAATGGATTGCATAAGGTTCTCGGCTAGGATTGTCAAGTGATCTGGAGCTGATGTTGAACTTGATAAACCTGACGCCGACTCGAGAAAACGTAATGCGACTCTTTGTGGGGTTCCCCAGCGCTTCAAAATATTCAGTACAATTATATTTTACACCGTTTTTCTCCCTGGAACAGATTTACCAAGATTTTTAGTACGGGAAGTATTTTATCAGAACTAAGCTATACTTTTGCGACGAGGGTAAACATTTTTGATCGATCTCAAAATTTGCTGGAATAGAAGATATTCAGTTTCGAAATCTATACAACATGAAAATAATATTATGTTTCATGGCGTGTGGATTCCAAAAGTGAAATGTCCCATTGTTATCCAGGCCGTATTGGGCAGTAGGAATTTCTTAACACAGAATTTGTTTTTTCCGAGGGTCTTGCAGTTTGAAAATGTCCGTCGGTCCATCCTAGGCCCAAGCATACCTGCTTCTCCACCCTCAGCACAACCACTCCCCTGCACTGCTGAAGGATTTATACCTGGTTGGGGTGACCATGGGGAGACGGTCGTCTCTCCCTCTGAGAGCGCTTATTCTAACCCCACCCCGCGCCTCGAGTCAATCCCCACGGCGAAATGACCGAAAAACACATTCTGTGTTTCATTGGTTTGATCCTCGATCATAACATAAGAAATCCGAGGGTCTGTGGGTGTCCCTCAGTACTAAAATAAAAATACAGTTAATGATACCTACATAGTCACACGACATTGTGGCCAATATAGCCACAAATGGCAATTATTGTATTATACACCACAGGCAGCAACGTTTTTTGTTTTTGTTTTTTAACGCAAATTTTGACAAAATACATACTCGGTTTACCATCTAGTTGTGCCCGGAAGCTTTTGAACCCGATCACTCCAACTCGGGGGGGTAAAAAGGGGCTAGGAGAGGGGGCCAGTTAGGTGTCGATTTCGAAGTATTTTCTGCCGTAGAATTCATTTTAGGGGCTCCCACAACCATCCGATTGCACCGAGGCTAGTTTGAGACTACAAAAGGAGATTTTGTCTGACTCCGAGCGAGTTTTGGGATAATTTGGGTCGTAGAATCCATTTTTCGGGGACTCTCATCCGTCCAAATACCGCACAAGAATACAATTTAAAAAAAATTATTGTCATTATTAATTTTTGCACAATTTAATCATAAGAATAGTAATCCCTTGTATAACATTTGCAGCGTTTTTTCATTTGAAAATTTGGCTGTTATAAGTGGCTGTTAAGGGTTAAAAATAGGAATCGATGTTCCTCAAACATCGATATAGTAATATCGATAACGTTAAACATCGATATCCATGGAGATTGATTTCCACAAATGATTAAGAAATAGGAAAAACACATCTTGAATCTAATGGAGATTAGGCCTTTTTTTAAAGTAGTTTAGTTAGCCTATCATTAATTTTGTATGTTGGCAGTGCTGCCAACAGGCGATAGGCCTTTGGCAGTTTTTTTTTTTTTTTTTTCATTCTGTCGCGTCTTGGTAGGACGTTTTTGTGTGTTTGAATCAAGTTTCATTACAGTGTTTTTCAATTGTTTCTACTGCTTATTTATACACGCCTTCGTTCACAAGGAATCATAGGGTGAGCGTAATACGTTCAAATGATCGATGTATCGATGAAAAGGTTTTCATATTGTCTGGCAACTAAAAGTCTCTACAAATTTGTAGAGACTTAAGTGCCTGTAGGTTAGCGACCCTAATGTTCTATAAAATGAAAATAAGGTATTACATAATCTAGTAGTTGAGTCCGGAAGGTTTTCATCCCCCTGGGGCTATAAGGAGTCATAGGTTTTCTTCATAATATGAAGAAACCTATGTTATAGGTTTCCCTTCTTCCGTGGATTTTCATTCGAGATTTAGAGTGTGGAGTGCGGTGTCGTATTCGACGTATTTTTGGGCGTAGAATCCATTCAAGGGGGTCCCTTACCTTTCATAGCACTGCACAAGTGTTTTTTTTTTTTTTTTTGGAATTAAAAAAACCTAATTATTGACTGAATTGACATTTTGCACAATTTATATAGAATAATAATAACCCTTTGGATAAAATTTACAATTTTTTTTTTTTAAACCAAACTTATTTGTGCACCAAAGTACCTAATCAATTTTGCATTGTGCAAAAAGCACACGTGAATCTTGACGGTGTAAAAAATAGACCAGCAGTCGTGGCGTTGCCAAGCAACGAGGTGGTTAGAGCCGTTTTATTGTAGTCTTGGTTATGCCCTGAGTTAACTCATGTTCGATGTCGTTCCTCGGTTTGCTTGTTTCATTTTTTATTTGTATTTTTTTTTTTTTTTTCAATTACTCCTGCACTTCCGAGCGTTTCAGGCTTTCAGCAAACGGCGAGCGGATTTTCGCGGAGTAAAAATAGTTGAATCGCCGAGTGGCCTTCCGCTGAGGCTATCTGAGTCGTAAACGAGATTGAGAAGAGATGTCGGTCGTAAAAAGAATAGTGGAACATAAATCCAAGCACGGACACGGCGGTTGGTCCCGATAAGACCCGAGTGAGACCACATGCGGACGTTGAGGGCAAAATGAGCAACAGAATTCGCTAATGCACTTGAAGAGCAACTGAAAGGAACGTGCGAAGCAACAAATATACGAGCAAAAAAAAAAAAAAATTAGAATGGTTGAAAGTACTTATAAGGTGAGGTACCTAAATTCTTTTTTTTTTTTTTTTTAAAGGCATCTGAATTTTGGGTTGAATCGTCCTGGGCGGTGTTCTAAGAACTAACAAAGTGGCGGAAAAATCATTTTTGTGATAAAACGTCTTTCACGTTGTTGACATTATATTATTTGAAAAATTTATCAAAAGTTAAGAAGGATTTGAAATCCTGACTGTGACGTCATGATGGCGACTCGTGAGTTCATATTACAGACCAATGAGGGGTCGAGTTGCGTAGGTATGTGACAACAACCCCAGTAACAGCTTCTCGCTTGATTCTACCGCATTTTATCTTCGACTTTCCCATAAAATATATAAATTATCAGTATTGGATAAATAGTATGACATCGCTAGAAATGTCATTTAAAATTCCAAAGAGGATGATTGGTGTGGGAGACCTCAAGTACGCCTCAAAGGGAACTCAGGTCTCCAACGCCACTTTTTCTTATTAGAAATTACTCTCCTACTACCCACTCCGTGAATTTCGTAACCAGTAAAATATAGCGGTATCTAACCACAAGGTGTACTGTTTTTTTTTTCTTCTTTTTTTTCTATTTTTTCTTTAACTGGCGGAAGAAGGTGGATATCATACCTGAATAGGACCTAAGTATCTTTTTAATTACACCGAACCTCGATACGGACGGTGTTTTCTTTGAGGATTCCCTCCGACTGTAAGATACCTTAGCGGTACCGCTCATAAAACCCCTATCGAACGTGGATCTTCGACTGAAAAACAATTTAAAAAAACATTATCTCCCATATAGTTGATTTGGAATAGTTATATGGTGAAAAACCCAAGCCGAATTAATGAAAACCTTTGCCATAAAATGCTCTAACGGTCTTGGCGATCGTAAAAATTTTGATTCGATTGTTTCAACACAAGGCATTTGATCACGTTGTTGAAAAGGAGTAAAAATGCACGTTGTTGAATTGGCCGAAAGAAATTAATTGACTTCATATTCATCGTGTGCAATTCGACGTAGTCCGATTATGATCGACGAAATGGCGAATTTCTTCTTCACCTCATAATAACATTATGGTGTGTAGAAGAAATTCGCCATTCATAATATGAAATGGTGACTTGGCTCCGTAATTCGTGACTTGATTTAGGGAGGAATCAGGGAGTAAAGTCGTCATTTATTTCAATTTCATCGGGGGATACATTGAAGGATAATGTAGTTTAATATTTTCCCTAATGAAATTGAAATTTGGAAAAATGACGACTTCACGTACCGCGAGAAGTGGAATGATCCAAAATGTGGAAGAATGTAGAATAGGATTTACTGGGTGAGGCGTTCTTTCCAATTCCACAATAATTAAAAACCCGTTAGATTGTATATTTTGAAAAAGAAATAACTATATATATATTTTACAAAATAAGTGAAAAAGAGTTAAAATTCTTTTTCATACCTGCGTTCTCTACTACCACAAACCAGCTCTCGAAACGTTGATAGCAACTAGTTTGAATTTTAAAATAACTCATGTTTTGTTTCTATAGGCACGAAAAAACAACCAATTTGTTACATAGTTGGACTAAAATTTATATTAATATATTATGGATACCTACATATTATGTAGCCATAATATATTATGCATTAAGTATATTATATTATGGCTAAATAGTATGGTTCATTGAATCCAGTTCATTAGAGTCGGGCCACCACTTCCAACTTTCCTTGAATATTAAAATTAAATTTAAAAACAATGCAAAATAATATTTGTATAATTTTATATTATAAAGATTTTTTTTTAATTGAAAAATTGAAAAAATCTTTATTTTTGTTCAGTGTTTGAACATTGAGCATTACTCAGAAAATGACACCCCATTGGATCTCCTATCATCCTTCAAAAGCCCCACTTTCAGCCTCCTGAAAGCTCCATAGATCCCCACGGTGAAATCTGATGGTTCTGAAACCCCCAAAAATGGATTTTCCGACCAAAATACGTCGAAAACGACACCCCACTTGATATCCTATAGCCGAAAACCTTCAAAACCCCTGTGGTAGCCCCTCCTTTTTAGCCCCATACAGCACCACGGGTATGAGCGATCAGGCTGAAAAGATTACGGGCACAACTAGATGGAAAACCGAGTATTGAGTCAAAATGCTACGTATCACAATGAAGGAAAAGTTTTGAGCCCGATCAAAATGTTTGACCGCCGTCGCGAAAACAATGATTTATTATTCAGAGAGTAATAAGCCAAAAAGCAATGAAAATATATGGAAATGAACCACATTAGCTGAACAGAGCAATATTGAATACATATTGGATTATAACTAGAATTTCATCGGCAAGAGCAGAGAAGTTGGCAGTGAACGTTTTTTGTAATTGGTATTTTTACTTAGAATGACTTATATGGAACGCCATATCTCCATCGTACCATCTGGACGAGCTGAAACTCCCAGAGCACGTTCCTGTTCAGGAATGAGATAAAAGCTTCTTCAGCCTCGACAGGGGAATCTTTTTCGTCGAGAACGAAAGTCGGGGAGAGGCAGATGCAGCAGGGAAACGAGGCGAACGAGGTAAATAGGCGAGAGTGGCAGCAGGACGGGATGGGAATGCAGGATGGCGGATCGACGGTTGGGGAGGGGCGGGCTGGCGGATAGGGGGCGGACAGGAGGATGGTATTGGTAAACACGGCCCTCAGCCTCAAGATCACGGGGTCAAGTCCAGGCCATCGAGCGGGCCGTGTCCCTCTCTAGCGGCACCCCGGCGTACTAACCTGCCAAGGCAGTAGGCCCACAACGCAGAGTTCCCTCCATAGCCGTTTCAACCATAAAAAATTATCAATGAAGCTGGAAAAAACGTGAAAGCCTAAAAATGCCAAGAAGGGGACAACGGTATCTGTCAATCTATTTAGCAGCTTCTTGAGCGTTTGATGACATTTCACAACCCATCTCAATACACTAAGTCAAGTCTTGACAGTCCAGACTCACAACCCCAAAGGAAACGTCACCAAAAGGCCACCCCCCCCCCCCCCCCCAAAGTTACCTTCAAAAGTCCACGCAGGTTGAAGGTGAATCTCCCAGGTTTCGTCACAGTTCAGAACTCCCTGGCAAGAAAGTTGCCGTTTACAATTAGAACTTGGCCTGGCCGTTCCCCCTTCAAATGTTGACAGATACACTTTTAGAAGCCGATGAGGCCAGAGGTGGTGGTGGGGCATCTGATGAGGTAAGGGATCTCTCTGATATGCGCTTTCGGATTTCGTCTCTCCGTCCAAGCGAAAAATAAATTTAAATTGGATCTAAACTGAGTGCAACGATCCTAAACGAGCCTGTCGTCACATCTACTTGATCTCTGACTCATTCCTTCGTTGGCTCATTCTACCAAACGTGAGGATTAAATAATTGAAAGAGGAGTTAAAATAAAAAATTTTAATTTTAACTCAGAATCCTCTGAAGAATCCTTATAAATTGCATTTAATGCAATTAAGACGAGATAAGTACATTGTTGCTGGATCTCAAAACAAATGTTAAAAATCACCGCAACTTTTACACAAAACTTCATTATTCTTTAGCATAAATTGTGAAAAATTCTAAGATAATCTCGAAGAAATTTAGAGTAGACGAGCAACGTTCAGCTCCCCACGTGGAGAGATGGCAGGTTTTTTCGCTTCTCGTTTTTTTAAATTTAAATATTCGTTGGAATAAAAACTAAAGATGGCTAAAAAGACTATAATAATATTATAGTAACTATAATATTATAGTGTTAACTATATTATAACTGTTATATTATTATATAATGTTAACTATAATACTAGCTGGGACACCCACCCGTGCTTCGCACGAAATATCACAAACACCCTTAGCAACCCGTCGACTTGTAATTTTCTTAGCCCGTTTCTCGTTGCGAAGTATCACCCCAGCCCATAGCATAAGCAGCCCATAGCAACCCATCAACTCAACAATGAAATTACCTATCAAACTAATCGAAGGCTCGCAAAAAATGCTCGTACCCACCAACCGACGATCTCTGAATAACTTGCGAACGGGTTATCGCACAGAAATCGTTTTGCAGTCGTTGAAATCAGAGTGAAAAGCTCGTTTTAACCGACGTAGTTTCGTTCAAACCCGACGCCAAAAGTTGTACCGGGTTTCGGCGTTTCGAAAATTTTCCTAGCAATCCCTAGAAACGACGCTATTTGACGCGGCTTTTCGTCGCGAAGGAAAGTTCCGTTCGCGACGAAGGAATAGAGTTCACGAAATCTAACATAGCCTATTATCTAAGTCGGAACACGCGGGTCAATTTGCGCCCACCCGCTGCTAAATTGGTTCAGCCGTTCGGCAGTTTACTGGGCACATACATACATACATACATACATACAGAAAGAGAATTTTATATATTATTACTAGCTGGGACACCCACCCGTGCTTCGCACGAAATATCACATTCCCGTCCATCCCCGATGCAAACACCCTTAGCAACCCGTCGACTTGTAATTTTCTTAGCCCGTTTCTCGTTGCGAAGTATCAAATTCTCGTCTATCACCCCAGCCCATAGCAACCCATCAACTCAACAATGAAATTACGTATCAAACTAATCGAAGGCTCGCAAAAAATGCTCGTACCCACCAACCGACGATCTCTGAATAACTTGCGAACGGGTTATCGCACAGAAATCGTTATGCAGTCGTTGAAATCAGAGTGAAAAGCTCGTTTTAACCGACGTGGTTTCGTTCGAACCCGACGCCAAAAGTTGTACCGGGTTTCGGCGTTTCGAAAATTTTCCTAGCAATCCCTAGAAACGACGCTATTTGAAGCGGCTTTTCGTCGCGAAGGAAAGTTCCGTTCGCGATGAAGGAATAGAGTTCACGAAATCTAACATAGCCTATTATCTAAGTCGGAACACGCGGGTCAATTTGCGCCCACCCGCTGCGAAATTGGTTCAGACGTTCGGCAGTTTACTGGGCACATACATACATACATACATATAGAAAGAGAATTTTATATATTAGTATAGATAGATAGATAACTGTTATATTAAGATAGTGACTATATTATGATGACGCGAGACTTTAATGACCCACAGTTTTACCTAAACCCTCTTAAAAAAATTTCTTTTTGGATTTTTTTTTTTCAAATTTTTTTTTACTTGAAAAATATTTGACCTCCTGGGATCCTTCAAAAATCCCATTTGTAGCCCCATGAACGCCCTATAGATCGCAACAGTGAAATCGGATCGTTCCGGGACCCCCAAAAATGGATTCTACCTCCAAAAATACTTCGAAAACGACACCTAACTCGATCCCATAGCCAAAAGCCTTAAAAAAACCCTCCCGTAGCCCCATTTTAGCCCCATAGCGCCACACGGGGTTGGGCTATCGGGCTGAAAACCTTGCGGGCACAACGACGGTAAACCGAGTATTTTGTCAAATTTTCAGATTTAAAAATATTCCTACTGCCCAAAACGGCCCGGACGGCGGATGGCCATTTCGGATATTGCATGTAGACCTCTTGAAACGGATAATGTCAAATTTTGAGGCTGATTGGAGTCGTCGACCTCCGTCGCGAAAACATAGGTGTATTATTCCAAGAATAAGGTGTATTATTCCAAGAATAATAAACCAAACCTGAATATATTGTCAAAATTTCGGCCTGGGCAGCGGACATTTTTAAAAAATCCAAACGTCATGAAATGTGTAAGGGAAAATATTCTAACGAGTTCCGGCTCCACCAATTGCAGAGCCGCCGAAAAGACCTAATTAAAATTTAAGCAACAAAAAACACCCGCATTAAAAAAACATTCTCGTAATTAGAACATTAATACTGAAAACGTTTCCTGGCTTCCCTGGTCCTCTTTTGACGCTAAACCGAAGAGAAAAGTCATTTTCTGGTGCACTGAAAAGGAAGACCCAAAAGACCCTAAGCGTCGAGTGAAGTTGAGCTCATTCTGAGATCTAAATGCTTTCTATATTCGGCGATTCAGAGTGGCCTGTAGAGCGGGGCTTCGAATCCCATAAAGAGGGGAAAGGGTGGAGATGAGGGCAGACCTTATTTGGATTGTAATGCGCGATGGCGGTTGAGGAGGGGAGGGGAGTTTATTCGGGCGCCTAAATGTCGTCGAGAGACCTTTGAGAGGGAAACGCCTGGTTGAAGGTCAAGGCGCGAGCTTTTCAAGAGCTGACCTTTCGGCTCTCCAGCCAGGAGCGGTGCGATACATTTTTAGGTACTGAATTGCTACGAGGTTACGCGCCAAGATGTACATTGCCAGTCAGAACTCAGAACCGTCTTACCGAAAACAAAATATGTACTGCAAAATGATAAACGATAAGACGACTAGTCCGCAAATTTGCGTCGCTCTTTTTTTATCCCGTTTTTCGGAGATCCTGAGATTATTCGAACATCTAATCATTTGACACACCGTCGTCATTACAGCGAATTCCCCCGTCGGATGACCCCTCGCGACCTTTTCGGAAAATAGACGGACCTGATCGATGAGACACGACACCACACTCGAAGTTAACTTTAGGATTGCGTGAGCCTCGCATTCACCGAGTCTCCGACATTAGCCATGTTTTTTCACGACTAGATCCAAGAAAAACCTAACGAGGGGCCGACGACCCCCAACAACTGATATAACGTCTTTGGTTTTATGGCCAGCGCAATAAGTGAGCCGAAGAAACAGGACATAAAAAACACACTAAAAGAATACCGAACAACCAATTGATTCGACCGCAAAATTGTTCTTTTTTCAACTGGGGGTTAAACATTTTTATGTTTTAAATACCGTCTTTAACGATTTGATAAAATGAATAAATAATTAAATTACATACTATCAATCTAGAAAAAAAAAACAAAAAAAAAAAAACAATTAACTAAACATAGAATGTACAATGCAAGTATGAAAAATGCGGCAGATTTTACACGAAGGTTTACTATTCTTTTGTAGGATTCTTTCTTACCGCAGTTTTCTTACTTTTCTTACACTGTCGGCGGAAAATTCTGTCAGTAAAAAAAAAATCATTTAAGAAAATTGAAAATCGAAGAGAAAAGAGTCGGGGACAGGACTGTGAACTAATAAGGCGACAGAGTTTCTTCTGATTGCAGTCGGAGCACTGATCATCCTGGTTTGAATCCGGGACGAACACTATGTTTGACTTACGGTCATCAACGAAATGTTGTAATCCCTGTTTTGCCCTGTTCACCTCTGAACTCAAGTTTAAATATACTGTCAGTCCCCATCTGAATTACCATGAGTAGAAATAAATTGAGATGCCGGAAGGTTTACCCAACTAAACAACTTCTTTTTTTTTACACTCAAAATTTTCAAACGACACATCATTCAACCTCCAGGCCAAAGCCCTTCAAAAGCCCGCGTTTTTGGCACCGGGTGTGGTCGGATGGATTTGGGATTCCACTTTCAAAATACTTTGAAAAGGACACGCTACTCGACCCTCTACCCTAAATCATTAAAAACCCTTTGTAACCCCACTGGTCAGAGCGATCGAACTGAAAACATTGCGGACTAAACTAAAAGGAGTTATTTCGTACCTACCTGAAAAAATTATCAGGGAAGAGTAGTAATTTGTACGTAATTTTGAAAGTATTTGTGATACGAGGAAGAATGAGCCAGTTTGGCAGTTTTCCTTTAATGTGTCAAAGGTACATCGGCGGGGGCTAGCTTTCGGGGCTGCTGTGTCCCCTTCTTCAGGCTGCAAACAAAGTGGGCAGTACAGTGCCAGGCCTATTCAGTGTATACATTCTTGAAAGGCTATGAGGTGTTTTAGCAATTACCTTGTTAAATTTGTTAGTTGAGCAATCAACTCCGTCTCAATAATTATATGTAGCTAGGAGAAAGTCATATTTGGGTTCTAGGCCGGCGGCGTCGTCGGTGGCACCTGGGGGAACGTAATTTGTGTGAGAACAGCGGAGCAGGTGGTAATAGTTAAATTTTTATAATGTGCAGTGGACTTACGCGGGGGTTTTTATGGTGTAATTATTAAAGAAATTTTTATAGCTTCATGCGTTGGTATCGGGGTTCCAGCTGTTGGTTAACTAAGGCTTTGAAGGTGTTATGTAAGGTCTAGTGCGGCGTCTTCGGATTCGGTTATATGACCAAATATGACTTTCTCCTAGCTACATATAATTATTGAGACGGAGTTGATTGCTCAACTAACAAATTTAACAAGGTAATTGCTAAAACACCTCATAGCCTTTCAAGAATGTATACACTGAATAGGCCTGGCACTGTACTGCCCACTTTGTTTGCAGCCTGAAGAAGGGGACACAGCAGCCCCGAAAGCTAGCCCCCGCCGATGTACCTTTGACACATTAAAGGAAAACTGCCAAACTGGCTCATTCTTCCTCGTATCACAAATACCTCCAGCCAGTTCCTACGAAAATGAATTTTGAAAGTGGAATCGATTCCAAGTACTCCAGTTCAGTGCTTGATTATTTAGATAATTGACCCATGATCTAATATTAAACGTTTTTTACGCAACGAATTCAACGCTAAAATTCTATTGATTCTATTGGGATGAAAATAACCAATTAATCTGCCAAAAATTAGGGCATCAACATGTCATCAATTCAAGTTTTTTATAACAGAATTTCGAATCTTTTGAACGTTTCAGACGAGAAAAAAAATCAGTATTAGGTTCGATGAAGGGGTTAGAGTTTATACCTCACCGGTAAGACCCGGCGGTGTCGAGGGTTAGTCTAACCAGCCCCTTCGCAGACCGGTCAAGCAGCCTGTCTGGAGAAAAAGTCAAGGACGTATCTTCCCCTTCACCAGATGAGACGGCATTCTCGCGAAACCCAAGCGGATCTTCTACAAGACAAGCTATACGTAGACTAACCTGGTTGAGAGTCTCGGCTGAAAAATGTTTTTGGATAAAAACCGTACCGATTTCGGCCTCTGTAGGGCTTTAATACACTCAGACCGTGCTTTTTCAGACGCGATTACTCACTCCCTCTGACGACCTTGGGTCAGGATTGAGTTTCTCTTGTGATCGTCGCAGTGCTGATTTTCAGCAGTTGTCCATGGAATCCATGACTGGCTTGTCGACAAATTCCTCTAGCTGAACAACTGCTGAAAATCAGCACTGACATCCATGACATGGATTTTTCCCCCCTCGCTGAACGAACCTTTTATAGTAATCGTAGGAGACAGTCGCATTTTATTGGGCTCATACAACGAAACTCGAGGTATATACTTAATCTAAAAACACCATAAAATGTGTAGAGTTCCAAAGCCAGGTTGTATTTCAGTATTTTTACGAGGAAAATCTCCTTTACTACACCCCCCCAAATGTTTCCAGGTCACCTAGGGGCCAACATTACTAGTCTCTAAGAGCCCTCCCGGCTTCTCCAGAGCTTGAATTGTGAATGTCGCTGTAGAAGTTTTCGAGCACCTATCCTTCTCAACCGCCGAGCGCAAAATCAATTTCCACATTTATCCCTTTTAAATGTCAACCTGTTTTGTCCTGTTCGTTGAGTCTTGAAAGTCAAAATTTCACGACTTTTTATACATCTATTATACCCGGTACGTAGCTAATTGTCTACCTTTGACGTAAGTTGGGATTTCACCAAATAACTTCCATTCCGTACCCCGAGTCTAGTTTTTGTTAACATTATCATTAACTGCGAAAACCATCATTAACGTTGCACTTGATTTTTTTTTCTTCGCACTCTATTTTGCTGTCTGCCATTAGGTTCTATCGCCTTGGTAGCATCCCTAACAAAATAAATTAACTATTCGTAAAATTTAAATTCAGAGAGCTTTCATTCCAGAGAAAAATCGGCCAAACCGACCAAAAGTTGTAAATTTTTGCCTCATCGGGATAAGAAATTGAGAAGCCTTTTAAAGCTATTAATAGTAACTGTTGATAAAGTATATAAATAAAACTGTTGATAATTATGAATATTATGTTTTATTTATATACTTTATCAACAGTTACTATTAATAGCCTTAATTATGAAACTATTACCGATAACCGTAAGGAAGCTTCTGGCTAATTAGTTCAGCGAATGGAAAATTCTCTAATTACTTTGTAGAAATTAATACTCCTAAACAAATTCGAGGTCTAACAGGAACTATCAGGAACAGGGAAAAGTCTTGGGGACAATAGCAACAATCAACGCCGTTTAACCACCTATTGAAGCATCCATTTTCGGACAGAAACAAGAGAACAGGAATTGGGGAAATTTGCCTGGTTATTTTTATCTGACAATGACTACAATTATGTACCCTCTAATTGAGATTTAAATGGAGAATAAGCCATTTTAATTGTTTAAACTGAATTTTGGTGAACAATTTGGATAATATAGTTATGGTGGAAAAAGGGCAATTTGGATAATAGTTTACGTTTTGATGGAAAAAAGGCAATCTGATGACCCCCAGTGGGAGGAGAGTGACAAAGTTCAAAATTCAGACGGTAACTTTCATCACTAGATGAGGGTACTTTTGAATTTAAAAAAAAAAATCAGCAACGGTAGAATTTTTCAAAGGAGACGTGCAATTATTTTTTTTTAGGAAATCAATATTAGGATTCTTAATCTGAAGATACAGAAAATGAAAACAAAGCAGCTAACAAATCGCAAAACTGGATGCCCGCAGTTGTGAAAGAAAGCTCTTCAATAATTGAGCTCTTCAGTAATTATTACAGTTAGCCACCGAATTTGGGGCAGGTACCTCTTGCACCTCAGGTCCTGGAGCTTTCCTATAGGATACCACCACATCAAACGCTATCTTTTTTTTTCTTTTTTTTTGAAACCCTTAGGCGCTTAGAATGCCGCCAATAGCGTTCCGTTAATTATGTAAGGTGCTGTCATTGTTGCCATACGAAAAAATGCTACCCCTGGACGGAATTCCCTGAAGACATCGTCCTACTCGCTAACTGCAAAACCCCAGAATAAAAATGGCCGGTCCTCGTCAAGAGACCGACAACTTCTATAAATTTTGTCTAGTCCCACATGGCGCAGACGTCATTCCCAACTGGTTATTGGACAACACGAAGGTCTTCGTCGCTATCATTTCTCCCGTCGGGACGAAAAATACGTCCCTTCTTTCCTAATCGTCCTCTGTTTGTCACATATTGGTGGAACAGAACGCTCAATATCCTACATTTTTTCTTCTTTCTCCGGCTTTTTCCACCGCGTCCTTCACCAAACCTCCTTCACTTTCGCAGAAGGCGGTAAATTGTCTGGAAAATCCGCACTTTTTTTTTCCGCCTCAACAACTTGTATCTCTCTTTGTTTGGTCTCTCCGCTTGATTTGCTCACAAATGAGTTAACCCAAACATATCATTGACGAAACAAACAATTCGTACATTCCCCCTAATAGAACCTTCAGCCCGTGGACAGGAATAAACCGCGTGCATCCAGTTATACGTTTCTCAAGATCCTTTCATCCCCGGCAGTGAAACAAAATTCAGTTGAGTGTGCTTTTCACAGTTGGGTCGTTTTACAACCTTTTTAGGATCCGAAGTGTCTCGGCCGGCTAGTTCTCGAGCGCAGAAAACAATAGATAGGGTGAACCTATGATTAGCAGAGCGTTTCATGCGATTATGGCCCAGCTGCGTTCGCTCGGGAGACGGTGAAGACCGAGGGTTACATTTTTTTCAATTGGTAGGTTGAAGAAGCAAAATGAATCCCAGAAACACGATTGTATTTCCTAAATAAAATCTGTAACTATGTTTCAAAGGTACTGCGTAGTCTTTGAGTACCATAAATGAACAACAATTACGCAAATAAACGAATACTTGTATCAATTTTTAAGACAAGGGTTTATATTGCTTTTGAGTAAATTGAGCAAATATTAAATTTCGTGTCAATAAAAATCAAGAAATAATTACCAATTTAAAAACGCTGTAAATTGTACACAGAGTTTATTATTTTTGATAAAATTAATTTAAAAACAAAACTAATTCTGTCATTAGAAAAATATAAATTTAAAAAAAAAGAAGGAATTTCCGCGTTTGGTAAGATGTGGGACCTCAAAAAACGGATAATGCGTCCAAAATAACTCGGAAAACGACACCTTATTGACATCCTGGCATCCTTCAAAAGTCCCATTTGTACATCCATAGAACCCCTTCGGTGAAATCGAAACGTTCTGTGACCCCTAAAAATGGATTCTACGTTCAAAAATACTTCGAAAACGACACCTAAATAGACCCCAAAACCCTTCAAAGCCCTTCCTGTACTCCCTCTTTAGCCCCCCAGGTATGGGCGATCGAACCTTGCGGGCACAACTAGATGGAAAGTTTCCATCCAGGGAAAGGTTTTCGGCTGTGGTGTTAGGTATCGTTTTCGATGTATTTTGGGACGTCAAATCCATAGTTGGGGGTTCCATAATCATCCGATTTCACCGTGGGGCTTTTGAAAAATGCCATGAAGTCAAATGTGGTGTCGTTTTCCAAGTAGATAACTCTCGGGAAATCGATATCTTTACAAGGTTTTATTTATTTATTTTTTCTTTGATATAATACATCATTTTCATATTTAGTAAATTGTGAAAAATCTAATTCTTTGCAAATGAAAAACGATTTTATTTTTTGTACATTATGGGTTCAAATTTGTAAAGATATAGATTTCCCGAGAGTTAACTACTTACTTGGAAAACGACACCACATTTGACTTCCTGGCATTTTTCAAAAGCCCCACGGTGAAATCGGATGATTATGGGACCCCCAACAATGGATTTGACGTCCAAAAATACATCGAAAACGATACCTAACTCCACAGCCGAAAACCTTGAACCCCCTCTCGCCATGCTCTCTCACTCTCAAAACCTTGCGGGAACAACTCGATGGTATTTTGTCAAAATTTCAGATTAAATAAAAGGAATCTAAATAAAGAATAAGGAAAAAAATTCACAAATAACATCTTGCTACACAAAACGACCAGGACGGCGGACATTTCACAGCTCGAATGTACACTTCATTGAATGTTAATGCCCAGAAGTATAAAAATTAAATAATCATAGTAATTTAGCTCCCTGTTTCAAATAATACAATAAGCTGAAATGAATTCAAAAGGTTGAATTTCATTCGAAATCAGCACTCCAAGAATCTCATCTTTAGTCCAAAATCATTTCGAAAAACTTTTAAAATTTTCAGGATTGCATAAAACCACAGAAATACTATCTACATAATCTATAACATTGGATCCGATATAAGTGTTACGAAACTGCAAAGGATTGTTTCTTGCGAATAGGTTCCAAGAAAATAATCACCGAGATCACTGATGGAAAACGAACTACTTCTTTGTAAACCGTCGTTAATATCGTGGGCGAGATCCCTGATCCTCAGTCGCATTTTAACGGGAGACCAATTCGCTGGAAAGGGTGGAAGATTGAAAATATGAGACAACGAGGACAAAACGTGTTGAGTTTATTTTTTTCGCTATGCTGGATTGTTTGAAATGTAATGATGAACAGGTTTTCCGTGGAATTGGTCCAGATTAATTTTTTTGAGGAACGGTTTTCCCGAAATTTCTTCCTCACTCGTTTCCTCCATTCGTCAACACGTAAATCCATCCGACGCCCTAACGAGGCTACGCTGTCAATTCTGGATCCAACATTTATCACCACCCGCCGATCATCAAAGCCGATACCTGTGCTGTACCGGTGTCATGTTCCCCTCGTCAGCTTTCTCCGTCCCTCTTAAATTGATTCCCAGTAAAACGACGTATTTCAAAGAGAGATATTTATAACGGGTAATTGGTTTCGCCAAGCAAGCATGGAAACGACGCTTCGACACTCAACAAGCTTCTACGTCTCTTTGGCAATACAAAAAGGTTAGTCCTCCAGCCAGGTTACTGAACTTGGGTCAAGATGCCATTTCCGACTAAAGCCCTATTTTTACACAAAGGCCCTATAAAAATGAAAATATTAGCGTCATGAAAACTGGCTTTTCGATGGAAATTTCAAATACTTAATTAATTTTTAGATTTTTTGACAGCACTGGTTGGTGTAAAAACGTAATGTCCCGTACAATTACCCGCAGAGCGTTCATGAGTGAACGAACTCCCAAGATTATGATGAAGTACACAAGATAGATGTGACACCTTAGGAAGCCGCCAATTAATCTTGAGGGAGTTGCGAAGTGATTGGCTCCAACACGTCTAACCTTTCAACAATGTATTATGTCCTGACGGTGACGTCCAGAGTTTCGGAGCGTTCAAGGATGGAACCATCAAAAAGTTTGACGTTAACGCGGAGGTCGTTCACCGCTGAACCTTAACTGCGTAGATCTCATTCAAGTGTATTATGTTACAAGGTTACATGGGTGTTATCACGTAAGGTGCAAGATCATCCATCTTGGAATTAGGTAAAAACTTAGGACACTTCGATCCCTTATATTTTAGACATGTTTTTTAAGTCCGCACATCATAGATTTTGAAGATTGACTCGGGAGGGTGAATTTAAAGGGATCATTAGCATCATTCTCACAAAGCCTCCCTGTCGTTATAAACGTTTGCACTTTGACCTTGGCGGAATTCGTCCCCACCCCTCCCGTTAATTGAGGACCACCTGATAATGACCCGACTCTGCACAATGGCGGGTCGTAAATAATTTACTGCAATTAAGTGCAAAGTCTTTGACAGAATTCCGTTGGGAAACGCGGCTTTTGAGTCTGCCAGTCGGGCTTATAAATCACGAGGTTCAACGGCTGTTGTTAACGGCTGTATCAATCTTCAGGCATTTGACGGCACCAAAGGAGCCAAATTGAGGCTTTGTTGCAAATATCTATCTTTGAGAAGTACCGTTTGAACAGTAAACCAGTGCCTTTGTTTGTAGTCACATATTGTCTACCTACGTGGAAATTCATACATTCAGGTGTGGTGTACGTTTGAGCGCTCCAGAATCCGCGAAATACGAAATTAACTTGAACTTAATTTGCCTACTGTCATAAATTACATTACAACTAAATTTTTGATGATGATGGTGACCGTTAAGAAATGTGGGTAAAAAGTTGTTGACGTTCGGTCAAAGTCGAAGAATATGCCGATCTTTCAAGAGATTATCTCAGCATCAGGGCCTAACGGATTGAACAAAAATGAAAGTGGTCAACAAATTTCAAAATGTAGGAGAAAAACAACGGACATTTAAGACTTAATAGGTTTTTAAGACAAAAACTGTCCACTTCGTGTGCTGCTCTTGTCACTGCACTTTTTCGTAACTAAGTAGGTACCAATGTATTTACCAACTTGCTCACTTCATAAATATGTTCATTTTGATTGCAAGTAAAAAAGGGTTCCCCCCACACATTATTACAAATGCATTTAATTGTATCATTCATATCAAGCGGTTGTTTCTGTACGTCTTTCTAACAAAAATCAATTTTTATTTATTTTTGATGTTTTGGCTTATTTCACTGATTTTTGTACCCCCTTTTTTGTTTGATTTATTTTTTTATTTTTTAATTTTTTTTTCTCTATTTAATTGATTTTATAACATATAAATATTCCCCCCTTTTATGTAATTTGTCATTTTTCAATTATTAATATTTTCCCCACTTTCCCTCACATTTGGTTTAATTGTTTCGTTACTTAAATATCCCCCCATTTATACTGGTTATTCCATATGCACTCTGTACAACTCAAAAGCACTTAAATTCAAGTCCCCAACATTTTGAAATTTTCTGACCACCGTCATTATTGTCCAATACGTTAGGTCCTGATGATAGGAGAATATACTTCTTGAAACGTCGACAAATTCGTCGTCTTATTTGACCAAACCACAACAACTTTCCACCCACGTTTCAACTAAACCCGCGATAAGACGATAACCCCGGGAGGTAACTAAGTTAATAAACAAACTTTGATACCCCACGAACTCCATTTCACCCACACTGGGAAATACGACCAGCTTTATCGCAACTTTATAAGTTGCGCGGAAGTTAATTTTCTTCGCTCAAGCAAACTGATATTTTGAATATATTCATACATGGAATAAAATCTATCTCATTTTGCCTTATTTACATTATGTTACATTTTGTTACAATTTTTGATCAGACAAAATTTACAAACTAAAGAGACAAGACTAAATCAGAAAAATATAAATAGTGAAATTAGGACGTAAATTCATGAGGTTCTTACCTAATTTAGAATTGGGGCTATAAGGGTCGTAGCTGTTGCTGGACATGGTGGGAGACGGGTAGCCCCCGTTTGTCTGGTAAGTTCTGGGGGAGCCACCGCTCACCATCCAGTCATCGTCTCGCTTCTCCTCGCCCATCATCTATGCCATCTGAAACGAAAAATGTCAATATAATGTGAGCATAGCGATATGCAATGTTCTACAGATGTCATTCAGTTCTCCGGGTTCCCCACTGGATTGGCCATCACGTCGAGCCTGAACTAATCAAATGCTTCCTGCTCACTTCACGTCAGGCGGGACAGTACGGTGACCAATGAACTTGAAACTGCGAACCAGAATAGTCGAGACGGTTATTGCGATCAGGCGAACCTCATTACGGCAATAGGACTGACGGCACGTGTCTCATTCAGATGCAGCTGTCCGCCTCCGTTGTGAATGCCACCTTCCGCCTCTGTTGGACCTCTCAGGAGAATATTAACCAGTTAAATCGCCAATGGAGAGAAAACGATAAAATAATCAATATGAAAATCCCTGCGCAGACGACCAGCTACAGGTAGACCACACTGTGCAACTGTTCTATTGGTACACAATCATTGTTATGACCGTGGGAGACAATTGTGTCCCACGATCATAACTTTAACATCAATCCCTTCCACCAAATTACAATTCCCTGGATTCTCCATCGCCCTACACCCCCTTCCTGTATATTAACGTCCTGAATGCGACCGCCCCCGCAACCGCCCCCACCCGCGTTGGCCGCTGGATCCGCTCTGACGGCTCTAAATTGGTCGCCGCCCCCGTGGCCTCAATTCCCGCTGTTCCAGATACGTGAGGACGCTCAAGGACTCTCAACTCTCTCACTAACATTTCTTATATCACCGACTCTCCACCCGCGAACTTGAACGCCAAAAAATGCTTTGATTAGTTCCACTGTAATCTAGTTATCGTGTCTTGTGGACGAAGGGTCTTTTGATCACGTGTATATCAGAGTTAGCTATAATCGTTTATTCATCATTAATTGAGCTTTCGGTTCCTCGGAACAGAATTAAATTTTGAGGCTTCTATTCCCACAAATTCCCACTTGATGCTCACACAGATTCAGGTTTATGAGGGCCTGGAATTTGCATATTTAATATAACAAATTTTGTCATGTTTATTTATTTATTTAACGCCTGTACTGTTCTACTTTTACGCCTTGAGGGAACCTGAAGCGTTTAGAGTGTGTCCGATTGAAATTGCATAATATACCATATTATGGCATATTTCGGTCGATTCGTAGGAGGCAAGAAAATTGTTTCTCGGTTTAAGGGGAGATAAATTTACGACAATTTGAGACCAAATTTCATAAAGCTACAAATAGTCCTTTTGACGGGCGCCTTTAAAGGTCGAATTTGGTTTCGTTTTCCGAGTATCTTGTAGGGTCCCACACCAATCCAAACTAGGGCTGCGACATCGATCAAAAACTTCGAGGTTGTAGAACGATCGGATTTCTTGCCAAGATCAGCTGTTAGACTTGACAAAAAATTTTGAAAAAAATCCGATGAAACCAACTGAACCAAGTGAAAAAATAGCAATAACGCCCAGCTACAGCGTTCATAACACAGTCTCAACACACGAGCTCCCGGTTGGGGAAATATTTTCCACGAGGACCTCCACCGGGGAAATATTTTCCTACATTCGGTCAACAGTTGACCGCCTCAACCAAAAGTATTATTCTAACCTCCTCGGCCTCAACTATTAATTTACCGTTTCCGAGAGTTTAACTATAAAATAAATACCATTAAACTGTTAATCCGGAAACTGCTAAACATCGTTCGTTTTTTCGTTCGGCTAACAAGTTTATTTCAACAGTAAAACAATCAACACCCCACCACTATTACAGATGAATTTATTCCTGAGCTGAGAAAGAGTTTGATCATTTTGAAAAAGTAACTTCACTCTTGGGAGGCATAGCTTATTAGAAAAAGAATCGGAAGATTTTTTCACCTAATTAGAATAATTCCAATTATTAGAAGTAGGAATGGACGGAAAGAAACATAACATCACCTTGATGAGAGTAAAAAGAGATAAAACTGATAACAGGGGAAAAGAAGAAACATTTTGAGGCCAACCTCAACCAGAGGAAACTTCACTCCGACGATCAATGCCTTCAAATGACTGCCGATGAGAGTCAACCGGAGGTAGATATTATTTCAAAAGAACTGACTCTTCAAGCCCATACATACCACACGTTAGATTCAAAGACGCAAGTCAGTGGGGCTGCAGAACATCCTATTCCGTCGAACGGACCCTCAACCTACCTATTGATACGCCCGACAGCTCTTGACGTGGGAGTTTACAAATTTTAATGACGCAGAGCAACCACCAAGTTGATGCCAAATGGTCACACGCAAACGACAGGAAAGTCTAAAACTTGAAACAGGAAACGGGTAAGAACAGATGCGCTGGGAAATTCCAGAAATCCTTGAAAGGTTTCAAAGCAATCTCGAAACAGCCGATTGAGTCATTTCGCCTGTGAAGATCCTCGACAATTGTGTTTCGGTATGCAACCGAATGATGGGATCGGCGTAAACGACGGTGAAAACCGTTTTAGAGGTTTCTTAAAGGTTCGTCACAAAAGCCCGTCTCGACTTTCTCCGACGGATTCTTGACTGCCTCAGATACCCATCATAGTTACGTAGACCCCAAAAGGATCCAAGGCCAGGGGGCCGTTATACGACGAAAGGCCTCCTACAGACAGTTCCTACTTTCTCACTCTTCCTGTACCTAATGGTACTTTAAAAGATTGAAACCCCCCAACTTTATCAACAACTACGTTTTTTAACACGTTTTTGGTTTATTATGCTTAGAATAGAACCTATGTTTTCGCGTAGGTTTTCGGCTACGAGGTCGAGTTAGGTGTCATTTTTGAAGTGCTTTTGGTCGTAGAATCAATTATGTGGGTTCCAGAACCATCCGATTTCATCTGTGGGGTTACAAGAGGGGCTTTTGAAGGATGCCTGGAGGTCAAATGGGGTGTCGTTATCCGAGTAATTTCGGGCTTAGAATCCATCCCTTTTCTGCCCAAACACTGACCTGAGGTACTTCATTTTTCTAAATTTTCAATTTTAAGATTAATTTTTGTACAAGTTATTTCCTCCAAAAAATAATAAATCCTTGTATTAAAATTTGAACAATTTTTTGGTTTATTATTTCAAGACTTCAAGACAACTTACGATTTCGGGGGGTCAAAAATTTTGATCGACGTAAAAATAAATGTCATTTATCATGGTGTGTAGATTCCAAAAATTAAACTTCCCTCCGCGTTGAAAAAAATCTGAAATGTTTCTCCATCTAGGTGTGCTCGCAAGGGTTGCAGCGTGATCGCTCATACCAATGGGGCTAAAAAAGAGCTACATGAGAGGTTTTTGAAGTATTTAGAACGAAAGGTCAAGTTGTCGTTGGTGTCGTTTTTGAAGTATTGTTATTGAGTGGGTCTCAGAACCGATTACACCGTGGGGATCTATGGGGCTATAAATGGAGCTTCCAAATAACTTTTGCCAGGAGGTCGAATGAGGTGTCGTTTTAAATGTAATTTTCGACATTTAGTCCATAAAAGTATAATTTTTTAAATTTTCTTCTTTGTTTAATATTTTGTATATGATAATATCATCAGTCAATGATATATTATATCATTGACTGAATCCAATTTTTGCGCAATTCGTACGAAAATCCGTGTGCAAAATTATTTGTTCATAAAGTAAGGAACACATTCATGTCATTTAGGTTAGCCACTATTTGATTAAGAAGAAAGATTTGACTGAGAGAACTGCTGTGGCTGACTGAAACAGTTGTTTACCAGTTTCTTACCAAGAGATGATGTAGGTACATCGGATCGTAGTGGCGGAACGGCAAATATAGGAGACAAATTTGGGTGAGTGGAAAGAGAACTTTTTACAAGGGTGATTTTATTCAATCAGCTTTTTTTAAGCAAATAATCCAGTTTGGGACCGCATACGTGTTTTTTTCTTCACTACAGTCAGTATCCCCCCCACCCCCACCCCTCACCGCTGATGAAGTTAGAATAGTTTACTAGGGAAACCCCAGACACCCCCTCGCCCAAGGGATGAGGAGGGGATTACTTTGTTTTTCCCGCCCCGAGCGCCGCCACGTTGGGATCAATACCCGCCCGCCCGCCGCCCACGATCTGACAAGAAACTAAGGTGGGTCCATCTATAACAATACAAGTGAACTCCATAGAAACTTCCCACGATCCAGACAATAAAATCGTAACATACGACAATTTAATAAACTAGGTATGCATAATTTGAATAAGATAAATATTACAAACTATAAAATAAAAAGAATGGTTAAAGTTAAGCAAAACAACCTAGCTAAAATATCAGCTAAAACATGATCATCGGTCCAGGAAAATACCTTCAGCCGAGTTGGAAAGCAATCCAAAGATCGATCTGGATGTAGGAAAAACTTTCCCAGAACACACTGCCATTTCAGACTCGCCAGGAAAATACTTTCCCAGCCAAAACGTCACCATGGAAAAAAGTTTCCCAAGTTAAAGTGTACGAAATAATCAATTCTTTGGACTGATTAATTAATTAATAATCGACTATATCTATTGGTCTCAGGTGTCATTGGTTATTCGTCTTCGTCGCCATTTACATTATTCAGGGTGACGCAGATAAGCCGGGTGGATTTTAAAATTGACCGATATTTTCAAAATTGACGATTTTGAAGATATAGGGTAGAAATAAATTTTAAAATGTCAAGTAACAATGGAAATTTATAGAAGAAAATAAATTTTGTTAATTATAAAAGATTATGTTCATTAAATGATTCCTTCTTGGACGATGCAGTCATCGAGTCGTTCCTTTACGTTTCACATAGCTTGCTCAAGCTGATCGAATTTCCGTCTCAATGTAAGCTTTTAACTCTTGAAGGGTGCGGGGTTTATTGGTGTAACTCTGGCTTTTAAATGAACCCAACTGTTTGCACGAATTTCCCTAAGGAGTTGATAATTTCATACACTTTTACTTTGGAAAGTTTTTCCCGTGGATACGTTTTGGCTGGGAAAGTATTTTTCTAGCGAGTCTGAAAAGGGAGTATTTTTTCCAGGAAAGTTTTTTCCGCATAAGTACCAAAAAACGTTGGGTGTATAGTCACTTGTGATGTACCATTGTTGTATTGTCTTATGACTTACCGAGGGACACCCTCAGACCCCCAGATTATCTCAGTTTTGATCTTAGTAAGGAAACATGGTACATTTATGGATGTTTTTCGGGGAAGACTTCCATGTATCCTTATACTTAGTATAAGGATACAATAATTGTTAGACGCTTGATGGAAGTAAAAGGATACTTACTGCCTGTCCATAATTAAATTGATACATTTTATCAATTACATAATATGTTGCATATTATGCAACTCTTAATAACAACATAACACACAATAGAACGATATTGAATGATGAACCAATTGGGAGCCGTCTTGAGAACGATTAGGAAGGAGCATGGCAATGAGCGCCCACGGTTGGGTAGTCGTGCCGGTGGGGGAGGGGATTCTCCATACTCCAACTTCGGGAACATTCGGTGGTAGGTGGGGCTGGGGGGATCTCTACGGTCACATTTTATAACTCGAGAATAGTTTTTTTCCGCGTCACGAACTGGATTTTCAGCATCTTTTTCAAACCCACGAACCGTTGGCGTCGTCCGTTGACGTCATCATCAGGGGACAAATCACCCTTAATTGAGGAACCTACCAACCTTTGTTTCCGAGTCCAAACCCTTCGGACGCCACCCTAGATCGCTCTGAACGAACGTATTTCCAATCCGTTCTTAGTTCGCCTTTTAAATAAATACATACATTTATGTACCCTCCGATGTCTCGGGACACTGAAAGGCTCACTTGCTATAAAATTAGGTCAGCATTGTACGATTTTGGATCGATCAATAAACATAACAGTTATGCTATAGTTACTATAGTCATACCCCGTGGCCTCTGGTTCTGATGAGTCCAGGAGTCATTTATGAATAACTTGTTACAGGTTGTTTTTATTCGAATTTAATTCGAATAAAAATACAATCCGGCCATCAGCCTTCTCAGTGCTCTCAGGCTGCACCTGGATTTGTAGCCGATATTACTGCGATATTGCCAAGCCGGTCGTCAACCTGGCGAAAATAGCGGGATTTGGACGGGAAACGGCAAAATGCCTTCTTCCAGGGGACAAAAGAGGTCTAATTGATGTTTACAACCTTCTTTAGCCGAGACCCGACCTGACTGCGAAACGTGATTTGCACGGATTCTGGGAGGTGAGCTGTTGTGGTTGACCCACTTTGGACCCGATGAATGTGACGCCTGGATGTGTTACGCGGGAAGAAATCGGTCGGAAAAATCGTCAACCGTGCAACTCATGTAATCGCTGACAGCCGAAGTAGGAACGTCAGGATATTGATATTGAATTCAGGCGGTGGAATCTCCGAGAGTCGAATCTACTCGGTAAATTGTGCCAACTGAGAAAACTGGTTTTTTCGCTCTTTGCAGCAACCCAGTTAGCGTAAATATCTCGTGATTTGTGCCCATAACCAGCGCTGAACTTGAAACAACTTGGCCAAGTTCAATTTACTCGCGAATTACTCCAAAACGAGGGCTCCACGCCCGAACTTACGCTGCGACACGAGCAAGGTGACCTAAAAAGACCCTAAAATAACTTTGTGGGTAAAATGGTAATATAATTTAGGTCTGGAAATAGGTTTCCAGTGAAATTGTATACAATTCCTAAAGGAAGATTGGTTTTACAATCGAAGTCAAGATTTCATGGATTGGTTATTGTTCAGCGCCGACCGAAGAAAGAGAGGGTTTGAAATGCGTATAAGACGTACTACTTATCATGAATTAGGAAGTGGCTGGGTATTTCATAGGTGATTCATTTTCTTTTCCGGGATGCAAACAAACGATCTCATCGACCTCGGCCGGCCTTTCATCATGTTTTTGTTCTTCTTCAAAGAGACCCCCCTCCACAGAATGTAAATGTTTACCTTCGATCGACCTTCCGGCTTAGGGCATTCCATTATCGGGCCGAAAACTTGCTCAGGAGGTTCGGACGAAAAATCGATTTTGTAAGGCCCTGACTAAACAGCGCAAACACACACGCGCGTAGAGTTACGCGCTGAAGTTTTGGGGAGGCAGATTTGAATGGAGGGCAGGAGGCGGGCTGTATGAATGGGATATATAATAGGCTTGAAGCGCTCGATCTCCCTCAGGTCTATGGGGGCATCAAAGACGTAATCTAGATGGAAGGCTATGAAAATAAGAATATGGCAGAATCGCGGGGGGCGTTGACCTGATGTCAGCATGTAAAAATTGCCTGGACTCGGGCAGAATTTTTTTTTTTTTCGAGGATTCATCTTTTGTGCTTTGATACACTATATATTGAGGAATGGGTACGGTGAAATTAGGAAGAAAGTGAGCCAATAAAGGACAGTTTCGGGGTAGTCATAATCTCTACGGTTTTGCATGTTTTTAGCAAGTACCTAAACTTTTAGCTTTTCGCTGAATACGAATAAGAGGTTTTCTGAGAGACATTTTGCCCAGAATCTCAAAATCTTGGCTCTTTTTTTCTTTGCTTTTTTCCATGTAACTTGAAAAGTACCTAAGTGGTTTAGCACAATAGCCACTATATGCCAATTTAAAGTAGTCAACATTTCCTACATTTTCCCAACGTAACATTTGCATCTAGTCTCACTCGTTCACCTCATAGAGCGCGCCAAAGATTGGGTTAAAATCGCAAAAAGCTGAATTGGGCCAACTGCCAACTACGAAATTACCAAGATTACTAATAATTAGGAATCATTGCAATTTTGTAGTTGTCAGTCGAGGTAGTCATTATTATAATTACTCCAATTACGGTAATGAAACTCGTGCTACTAGTTTCAAGTTGTAACAACTTGTGTGACAAGAACAAAATTTCACATTTAATGTGAAATCAATAGTAGTACGTACAACTGTTTTACATACTATTCATTTCACATTTTTTTCTAAATTTCTTCTAGTTTTTCATTATATAAATAACACAAAAAGGGAAAATAATATGTTCCTTTTTTACATAATATTATGTAAGAGAAGATAATATTATGCTCCCTTGTACACTGAGAGAAAAGATTTTTTTAGTGGCTAGGTTAAATCCGAAATAACCTCGAAAAGAAATTGAAACCACCTAGAATCAATTGATTCAACCAAGAAAAAAATAGGTCCAGGTTAAAGTAACATCGAAAAATATTAATACAACCTAGACCCATATAGAAACAACCTAACCCGTTATTACCCGCCCTCTGACCATAACCTGGAATAAAAAAGTGTCAACCTAGACCAAATGTGAACTTCACATTTGGTCTAGGTTGACATTGTGAAGACCTAGAAAATATATTACCTACCTTTGACTTTTAAGTGGGGTAACCTAGAATTGAATGATTTGACCTTCCATATAATTCCCCTCCATTAAAGTCTCGGTTGTACAACTGAAAACAACCGAGAGATTTAAAAGGCGAGATTGCTACTTTAGGTAAAAACCCAGAAGAAAAAGTTAGACTTTCAGTCTCGGTTAAAACTACCGTAGTACCACAAATAGTTTTAGGTTTAAACAACAGTGATTGTAATTCATTCAATAAATTCCAGGTTGTTTCTACAGTACGCTAAGCGGCCGCGGAGAGCGCCACTGTAGGCGGTGGGCGTTAATTCTCGTTGTCTTGGCACCCCTGCTATTTAGCCGGTGGGGTTGAGGCCAAATCTTTGTCAAATTCTAATCATCTAATTTCTGTCACTATGTGCAGTCATATTATGACGTCACATTCAAATTTTCGTACTGAGTTGGAAACAGAGACAACCCAGAAAAATAGTTGAAGTTGATAGAAACAACCTGCAATGGAAGTGGAGCAAACCTAGAAAGAAAAGTGGACCTCCTAGTAATTTATTAGGACCAACCTGAAAAGAATAGGAAGCTACCTAGAAATTTAACTGGAACAACAGGGATAGTAATTGAAACAACCTCGTAAATAAAGGGGCACAACCTAGAGAAAAAAAGGGTTCTAGGTTAACGCGCCATGGCTGTAAATTGTTTGAGGTGTGGTGAGAACGTTTTTGTTTTAGGGTAAATCAACCGTCTATGAAAGTGAAAAACATTGAATACCAGGGTGAGACAACCAAGACATTAATGTTTTTAACCTAGACTGTAAATGGATGGAGGCGGCGGCACACACCGTGAACTTAACCTAGAACTAAAGTGTGGGGGTGGCGTATTTTAAATCTTGGTTGTTTGCATTTTTAGGAAGGTAACTTCACCAGTATTTTCAATCTAGGTTAAATTATATTCAACCTAGACTAAATTGTTCCACCCTAGAATGAAAACCAAAAAAAATCTAGGTTGGTAGCATTTAACCTAGAAAAAAAATCGAAAAATAACCTAGAATAGGCCCTTTTTTTCTCTCAGTGTAGGCGTAATATGCCATTCGGTATAATAATATTATTATTAAAAAACCCCGGTCTTTGGATACCCTCGTGAACAAGTATTTAGAGTGAAAAACCACATAACGAGATTGCATGAGTTGTTTGTAGGGAAATCTGGTGAATTTCACCGTCAATCACCTTTGAAATTATAACCCAATCTATGGCGATTGAGAATAGGGAAAAATGTTATATTTGGAAGATGTAGGATATTTGGTCTAATTTAATTTGTTAGAAATAGTGACTTTTGCGCTAAACCACTTACTTTTCAAGTTAGGTACATGCCAAAAACAAAAAAAAGGGCAAACATTTTTAGCTTTTTCTAGGCAAAACTTCAGTCGTAAAACCTTGGATTCGAAATACAGAACCGTAGAGATACATAGAGAACCGACTAGCCCAAAACTTTCCTTTATTTTTCTTTATTTCACTGTACAGTAAACTATAACTGTTCGAATTTAACGAATTTCTTCGAGCTTTCTCGTCTGACAATTTCAAGTAGAAGGCATAGGGTAGGGATTTTTCACTTTTTTTTTTTCAGGTCCAGGCGTTGAGAACAAAGTCATACAGCCATCTCGCCAAACAACACAATTTTCTGCAAACAACTGTCTGCACTGAATAAAATGTCGTTGCCGTAACCAAAATTATGATCGGCCTGACACCCACATACCATGGAAACATCGTTTTCTTAGAGCGGTACAATTTCTTCTTTAAAAATCCGCCCTAGTGGTCAGTTGCTTTGAGGAAGTTGTAACCGTAACACTTTGCCGCAGGCACCGCTTGAAATTAATTGTTCATTTATTTTGAGATCTACTGAAAAAAACAACAAATTGCCATGCCAGTTTCCCTTCATTCTCTTTGATATTATTTGAGAAATGGTCGTTTTAAACCTAAAATGTCATTACCGTAACCAAACCTTCATGTTCATGAAGTGGCTGTAATGAATAAAAATCAATAAGCGGCGACACTATTTTTAGTAATTAAGTTGTTTCGGTGTGTATAAACTATAGAGTAAGACCATGAATATAGGTACCAGTGAGTATGGGTAGCTCAGTCGCGAATTTAATTTCCTATACATAGTACAATGTATGTCGTTTCCTGTAGATTTACTCGTTATGGGATTCTCGATTTTTGGGTATCTTTCATCTGATTTTTCTGTTTTAATTTACATGATAAATTGCTGAGTATCAACATATTCTTCTCGTATTGACAGGTGAAGGTGTTATTAACGTAACACGTCAAAAGTTTTAATTGCGAATATTGGAAGAAATACGTTATTGTGCATCACTAGGGAAGACGACATGAACCGTTTTTGAAATTCCAACGCTGAAATCGGCACATAATCTGAGACCCACAAACCTCACTTCGGTCCACATTGTTGAGGTTTACAGGTTTACCAGCCCAAAGGCCGGAAGTTGGTTCGGCATGGAGCCGCCGCGCTTCGCCACCGTCAACTCATCCCGAATCGTCCACCCGCACGGGAGCAGCTTCCTGGAGGCCTGGCAACGATGACGTCGGCTGCCAAGACACTACGAACGAACTCGAATGAGTAACTTAACGCTAATCGTTACCTTTGCCAAAGCGGGTTCATCAACGTAATCGCCACTCCCTTGATTAGAATATTCCTGGGTTCCCTCATTGCGCACGCTAGAGAATAGCTTTTGTGGGCAGTAACTGAGTTGGGCAAACGATCGTTAGAGAAACGACCTTTTCACATTAACGAGATTGGCCAACTGATTAGCGTACGCTGGCAAAATTGGAGTTACATAGCTAATCCCAAACGACGTTCACTCCCAGAAGAACACAATTGTGGTTGGCGTTTCCAATAATGGCGATATAAACATTGGCTAAATTTGCTTCATAAAATCCTTTAGAAATAGCCGGGGATGGTGTTGCACAAAGTTAACATCTCGTTAAAAGTGGGACAATTAGTCCAGTCAAATTAGTGTTGCAGCCCCTAAAAATAATTTTATTGCTCGAGAACTTCTTGGCGGTCCTGAAAAACTCGTCAAATGGCGTTTAAAACAGTACCTGTGAAACTGTTACACTGAAATCGGTCCAGCCTTCAACGCCATTCGACGCGAAATTAAAATTCATTTTTCGAGTCATACGAGAAAAACTTATGAACACGAGCGAACATTTCGGGGTTTTTAGGCTCTAAAAATTTGAATTTTAATCGGAATAACAACCTTAAAACCCGTTATTCAGGATCCCCAAGGTAAGAGGGACTAAAACGATTTCCAGCTCTCGAGCAATTTTCGTTTGTTAATTATTTTTTAGAGTGAACCACACCTATGTATTCGAAACGAAGGATCGGCCTCAAAATTTGTCATTATAACTACGTTTCAAGATGTGGAGCACAGAGTAACAGAGAGCAAATGATGTGGAGATTCCAAAAACGAAATGTGTTGGCCGTATGAATTTTTCTCTGAAATTTTGACAAAATACTCGGTTTGTCCGCAAGATTTTCCGCCCGATCGCTCAAAACCTGTGGGGCTAAAAAAGGGCTACGGAAAGGGATTTTGAAGGGTTTAGGCTATGGGGTCGAGTTAGGGGTCATTATCGAAGTATTTTTGGAGGTAGAATTCATTTTTTGGGGTGCCAGAACCGTCCGAATACACCTTGGGGATCTAAGGGGCTTAAATGAGTCAACAAATGGGGCCTTTGACGGATGCCAAGAGGTCGATTACGGTGTCGTTTCCCAAGAACTTTTGGACTCAGAATTTAATTTTTGCGGTCCCACACTGTACAAACACTGTAGAAATACACATTTTTGTTCAATTTTCAATTTTAAAAAATTTACTGTCAAATAATCTGTGGATAAACTACACCAAATAATAATAAAACCTTGTGCAAAATTTGCAGTATTTTTTGCTCCAACTTCCTGGGTTAAATTACCAAATTAGGAATTCACTTTACGCTAAAGAAAATCTACATACAATAATGACCTCGATTGACTAGGGGTTTCCCTGATAGAAGTTTGGAGAGAGATAATGAGGATCAAGGGGGTACCAGCAGCTCAACATCAAGTCTCAAGGACGGTTAACAAGGCCACGGCGCAGCTCTCCATTTTTTCCCAACCGGCCGGCATCCGCTGGAGACCTCGCAAAATGCACTTGATTTCACGATAAGGTCTATGGTCGGGCCCCATACAGGAACCACGTGAAATTTCAGGGATATCAACTCCAGGCTGTCAACCCGCGTCCAGGTTATAGGAGAAAAAAAAAGTTAATTATCTGCACCCGTGAAATTCGCCTTTGTGGGAGCAACAATCGGCGAGAACGCGTACGCGGGGCCGAACTCCTGATGAAACCAGGGGTGTAGAGATAGGTATGCACGTATCCCGCATTTTCCATTTCGACGTTTGGACAATGAGGAATGATGGAACGTCACTACGTTAATAAAAAGCCTTTCTCACGAGAGGGTTTTCCCGTATTGATCAACAGCACCACATAATTACCATAAATTTCAATTTTTCGGTTATTGAAACTGAACTTCGTTCACCAGCTTCAGACGTCGAAATGAACTTCGCTTGTAACTAGTGAACGCCGAACGAAAAAGAAAAGAGCCCACACAATGTAGGCGGCTACTTTTCTCCTATAAAGTTACCGATGTAGGACACGTCCCAAAGGATCGAACCAGGAAGCGTATCCGATCTGACTGGCCTCACAGAGTTGACACAGTGTAAAAGGGAAACCGTAAGGCCTATGACCCACTCAGGAATTGATGGAACGGAAGTAATTAAACGTAAAAGACGTTCCCCGGAGAAGAGCAAACCACAGACCCAATCGCTATCTGAAGAGAAAATCGCGCCTCCCAGTTTCGGCCACTTCGACAGACTCAGATCGACCGCTTATTCCCATAAGGTTTGTACTTAATGGAAAGGCATCACTTGAGGAATATCACTGTGCCAGAAGCGAACCCACTGTGGATAACACAAAGCATTCAACTAAATTCTAGATTATGAATAATCAGAAATGCAACGAATTTGCGTCGGCTTCACGCTGTAATATTCAACACTTTCACAGCAAACCTGCTCACAAGAAGTTTGCCTTAAAACTTGTTAATTCTCCGTTGCGAAGGAAGGAGTGGATGAATGTAATTTGGATGGCGCTGAAAACATTAAGGAGTTCCTGCGATAACTTTGAAGTATCACGCAAGAGCTGTTTGAAGAGTTCAGATGGAAGATGAGGAGGGCGTTGAATAAAAAATAGGGCCACCCCGAACGAGAAATTTCTGCGAAGTGGCAAACTTTTAGTTGGCTTCCAACACGGAGATTTCCGCAGGAACGGCTTTCCGACAGCTTCCTGACGAGGAGTTGATGAACTCTACAAGTGGAAGTTTGAACATCATCTGCTTGTGTACCTGCCCGCAGGTGAGAACGGAATTCGGATGTTGGCATTTCAAACTGACCGACATTATTACGAGCATAAGCGCGATTTGCAAAACGATGAGGGTTTCAAACCTTTCCTTCTTTCCTCTTGCTATTAAAAAAAAAAAAACGAAGTCACAACTTGATGTGAGGAGATGTTTGTTGTTTCCAGAATCAATCCAAAGGCTTCGCTTCTGAGAACAATTCTGAAGATGTGTGAAGAATGATGACCACCTCCGTGCCAATGGCACAAGTGTTTTACGGCTAAGAAGAAAATAGTAATGGAGCACTGAGGGGGGGATGTTGATAGTAAACTGAGAGGAATCGCGTGACGCCATCAAGAGGCCACGGTATCTGATGTCTCTCATCTAAAAGCCAGTTCCCGTACCTCCTCCTTTCCGCCACCTTCCTTCAATTTCAGAGGTTCCCATCGAGACTTCCACGAGGCCCATCTTACGTCGCTGGTCTCTTGTTTCCGTCGTATTTGCTAAGTGCCACTCCGAGAGGACTTCATACCTCCACTACACCATCTTCAAACCTCGCCACAACCACATCGAAAAGCTCTTGGCACATTTACCTCATGTATGAAAACAGCCCAGACAACCAAATTCAATAGGGCAAATTATAGCACTCATTTGAAGGAAAAAAAAAGTTCTGAAAAACGTTCCATTTGAAAAGGATGAAAACAAAATGATTTTTGTTACGAATTTGTAGCATGTTAGGACAACATAGCACAAAAACACGTAATGTTTGCGAAATCGTGAGCATGTAAGAACAATATCGACTAAGGTGCAACACTGCCCAAGTCGACTTCAAGTCAGCAGACCCCAAAACCTAGGTAAAGTTATGCCCCACCCCACTCCGGAGCTAGAGAACGGGGGATATTGCTATTTTTTCAGTTTGTTCAGTTAGTTTCTTCAGAATTTTGAAGTAGTCAAACAGCTGAACTTGGGCAGTGTTGACTTTCCACCCAGTTACAGCTCTCTTTATTTTAGTAGATTTTTCTCGAATTTGTCACTCGAAATTCAAACATGAATACACCATTGGATTTATAAGAATGTGACCCTAACTCAAAATGACCAAAAATCAACTGTCGATATGAACTAAAATGCTGAATATTTTACACAAGGGTTTATCATTCTTTGATATAGTTTAATTGTGCAAAAATTAATTCTGTGCATTGAAAAAATATTTTTGGAAAAATAAAAAAATAAACATTCTATAATTGCTGCGATTGGACCGATGTGGTATTAAAAAAAGGATTTTGCATCCAAAATTACTCGGAAAATCCTACCACCTAAGATCCTTCAAAAATCCATTTCGAAGCCCCGCGAAAGCCCCATAGATCCCGAAGGTGAAATCGGATCGTTCTGGGACCCCTAAAAATGGATTCTACGTCCAAAAATACTTCGAAAACAACACCTAACTCGACCCAATAGCCGAAATCCTTCAAAACCCCTCCCGTAGCCCCATTTTAGCCCCATAGAGCCCCACGGGTTTGGGCGATCGTTTTAAACACACACTCATCAACAGACACTCATACCGGGGATTTACATTAAATGTAAAATTCTTTGAAAAATTAAATTTTGTTAAAATTTACTTGAAAAATTTTTTCAAGACGCATCTTCAGAAAGACCACTCAGGTCATCTGAGCCAGCAGCTGTTAAATAGGTAATAATGTAATTATTAGAGCAAGGCTAATCAAAATTTCATTTTCTTGTGTCATGCTCCAATAATTAAATTTTTGACGCTCATTTCTGCTTCGCTCATAAAATGGCTCGTTAGTGCGATATCGATAGATACGTATTATGCCGTGAACTTTCACGGCAAAGAGGCCCTTATTAAGGTTACGCATTCCGTCCAAGAGCCGACTCAAAGGAACGTAATTTAGGTATGAATAGGCAATTCATCATCGCAGTAACTAATAATATACAATGAGTCGAGCGATAAATAAGGGGCAAGGGGATGTTGATGCGGGGGCGGCTGCGGATGCGGGGGTGGATCGATGCATAAAGTGCAAGGGAAGCAGGAGCCGGTGAGGCTCAGGGGTGCGAGGGGTGTCCGAAGGACGCGGCAGGGAGGGGGTGATGACACGTGGATGGCCTCAGACGGAAGAAAACCTCAGCTGACTGGCGAATCAATACCAATCAGGCTACGTCACCCTCAGCCCCCTGCAGGGCCTACCGGGTAGGCCTCACAGCACACCACCAGTGAGCCTACAAGGTCTATTTCCCTACGCGGCAGCCCTTCGCTTCGTTATCTGTCGGCTTTTGTTCAAAAATGGGGGAGGAACGTTTGAGGGCACGTGCCGCAGAACAGTCACAATACCGACACTTCGTTACAGAAAAACATTTGATTGAACGTACAAATTTCCGGAATATAAAAAGAGGATGTGCATTTTGTTTTATTATTCTTGGAATAATACACCTAATAGCGACGGAGGTCGAAAATTCTGATCGGCCTCAAAATTGACACTATACGAATCAAGATGTCTGCATTCCGAAATGACTTTTTAATCTGAAATTTTGACCAAATAATCGATTTGTACCCGCAAGGTTTTCAGTCTGATCGCTCCAACCCGTGGGGCGCTAAGGGGCTAAAATGGGGCTACGGGAAGGGTTTTTAAAGGGTTTCGGCTATTGGGTCGAGCTAGGTGTCGTTTTCGAAGTATTTTTGGGGGTCCCAGAACGATCCAATTTCACTGAGGGGATCTAAGGGGCTTTCATGGGGCTACAAATGGGGGTTTTGAAGGATCCCGGAAGGTCAAATAAGGTGTCATTTTCCGAGTAATTTTTGACGCATAATCCATTGCTCGAGGTCCCACTTCTGTCCAAACTATGTACAGAAAATTTGTTTCTTTTAAATTTTTCAAAAATGTTTTCAGAATTAATTTTTGCAACCTATAACAAAGAAATTTGTGTAAAATTTGCAGCGTTTTTTCAATCACTCCACGCCGTTATGCACAATTTGATAGGCTGCCAACCCCGATCTCAGCTTCCCGCACTACATAATTATTATCTTTTGTCAGTGTTAAATTTTTTTAGGGGGAACAAAACCCTAAATGTTTACAAGTCTATAAGTTATAGACTTGTGTTATAGACTATAACAAACAACAAGTGGATATTGAAATTAAAAAGTTCCTTAGCATTTAACGTCGTAAAATTAAGATAAATTATCGTCAGTGAAGTATTGAGACATATCTTAAATGTTAAAACATAGGAGATACGAGGTCTCAATACTTCACCGTCGTTATGTTGAGTCAACTAGGGTGTTTTTGGCAGACGTCCAGTGAAATATCAAGTGAATATATTAAAGATAGCAAAGATGAATGTCTTAATTTCATAAATGCCTCGAGATAATAATATAATTTTTGCGATTTACGTAAAAGATGATATTGAAGACAAGGACCTCTCTGGTGAAGTTGGCTAAAATAGTTGCCCTTGGCGAGCCTCCAAGATACCCGAAGGCATAGTAGGGTACTTCGAGGGTAAACTGTTATAGCGGGAAGGGGAGGGGACGAGTTTGATTAAATTGAGAGGGCGAGGAGGCGGGGAAAAATGGATTGAAATCCAGAGGGGAAGAGGGCGATGGGGTAACGCCCTGGTGGGTCAAGGGAGGGGGAGCGGGCGGTAATGACGGGAGAGGGGAAGCTTACTCAAGGACGGCCGATTCTGCGCGGTTTCGTACGAAGACGAGGGCGGGGTGGTAACCACTAGCCGGGGACGGCAAGGGCTCAGTGGGCGGGAGGAGGGGTGGGGTGACGACGGCGTCTGTTTGCCCTAGGTCGGGGTTTCGACTGCAACAGAAGTAAACACCCGGCTCATCGTCCCCCGGTATTGCATAAACTCCACCGTCCAATCAACTGAAATATTTAACCTCTCCCACTCGACGTTCAATACGAGCCCAAATCTGTCCACCGTTTTTGCACACCGGCGATAGAAAATCCGAAAGTACATAATAATATTATTATGTACATATTATGTACATAATAAATATCATTATTTCTAGGTGGCCGCCATGCATGTCTGCAGGGTGTTTACTAAACACTGTTTACGAAGGAAACGCCGGGTGCTTAATGGTATTTTTACTCAAGCTTTCGGGGAATGCTTGTCCCCTTCTTCAGTATCTACAACAATGCGTACACAGTATGAGACCTAACCATCAGTACAAATTTTATGTTATGTTACAGTATCACCACTAACAGTACACTAATTCTTACCTATAGTGTGGTATCAGATTAATCTTCGTCGTTAGTGCCGATCTTAGGAACAGGTGTAATTTTGGAGTAGGGAACAGATTTATCTCTCCTAGGGGGTGATGAACGAGCGTTAATTTACATGAAATTTGGAAGAACCCAATACACAGAACAGAGTTGGGATTATTCGAATAAAAATTTAGTTGAACTAAAGTTGAAACTAAAAACTAATTAGTTTTTAGTTTCGAAAGTGAAACTAAAAACTAATTTAGTTTTTAGTTTGACCTTCGAAACTAATTTTGGAACTAAATTAGTTTTAGTTTCAACTGTTGAAACTAAAACTAATTTAGTTCCACAAGTTAGTTTCGAAGTTGCGAATAAAAACTAAAGTAGTTTCATCTTTTATTCGTAGTTTCGGAACTAAAAATGAAACTAAATTTTTTTCCTCGCAGACATTTTTTTTCCTCGCAATTTTTTTTCCTCCAGACATAATAAATGACTCATCACCCTAAATTCTTCGATACGTTTCTGAAAACGTTTGATGTTCCACTCAAAGTGGTGGGGAGGGGAGGAAACTTTAATCTATTCTTCTACGACCCTGAAAAAAAGAACTTGTTCGCACCCATCACCCACATTTCGTTGAAACACACACACGAACACACATCCCCTTCAAATCAGTAAAAAACGCGAGGAAAAAAAATTAGTTTCATTTTTAGTTCCGAAATTACGAATAAAAGATGAAACTACTTTAGTTTTTATTCGCAACTTCGAAACTAACTTTTGCAACTAAATTAGTTTCATTTTCAACTGTTGAAAATGAAACTAATGTAGTTCCAAAAGTTAGTTTCGAAAATCGAACTGAAACTAACAGTTTCAGTTTTTAGTTCCACTTCGGAACTAATTTAGTTTTAGTTTTTAGTTTTAGTTTCAGAACTACTTTTTGCCCAACTCTGACACAGAATACTGTAGACCAGGAGGACGAACATTAAAATATATAATAGGTATCCAAAAGAATTTAGCACAAAACAATAAAACATCATAATAACTATCCATAAATTAATAAATCAAACAATATGACCAATAAAATTTAATAGGTACCCATAAAAATATAATATACCATAATATAAATACTTGGATATAAGCTAAATATGAATTAATAAAACCGTATAAAATATAACAGCATAATATAAGTATTGGATATAAGCTAAATATAAATTTAAGTTACTAAAAAGTTACCGATCCAGTGTTGACAATATTTGAGACCCATAAAATTGTAATTTACCTCGCATACGGTTTCCCTTACTGGATACTCTGGTCTAACCTCGATGAGGATTTGTATAGTTTTAAATTTCAACGTGTGTTTTGTTATTTCATTCTTAAATTATGAGCACACCGGCACCAAAGTTACAACGTCTAGAAGTACCACATAGCCTACTGTAAGTTTAAACATTCGTGAATAACCATAATAAAATTTCATGTAAATTAACGCTCGTTGATAAGGAGAGATAAAGACTGTTCCCTACTCCAAAATTACACCTGTTCCTAAGCTCGGCACTAACGACGAAGATAGCATTAATCTGATACCACAATATGGTTAAGAATGTGTACTGTTAGTAGTGATACTGTAACATAACATAAAATTTGTACTGATGGTTAGGTCTCATACTGTGTACGCATTGTTGTAGATACTGAAGAAGGGGACAAGCATTCCCCGAAAGCTTGAGTAAAAATCCCACTAAGCACCCGGGTTTCCTTCCTAAACACCCAACATTGGGTTTGGAAAACGACAAATAACCCTCGCCAATCGATAAATCACTCTCCCACGAGAACGTCCCACATGCTGCACGAGGGAATTCCTTTCCCCGTAATTCATGAATTCATCACTTATTCCATAGCTGAAATATAAATAGGCAAAACGATAGCAGACGTTTCACTCACCGTGAACTCGATACGACGATAAAACGAATGAACTATTTCAAACTTAGATATGTTTACAATTCGGAGTCCTAACCAAGATTCATGATAAATATGAATTTCTTCGATCTGGTGCTTGCGCTTAGTTTTCCAGTGTTGGCAAATTCAGGGGAATTTGCGTAGCGCTTTCTAATTACGTATGTGTTCCACCCTGAGCCTCATCATTTGCAATTAACGAACTGCACTCGCTAGTAGCTCCAATACTAGTGAAATCTCCCGGTGAACGTCCCGTTGAATTGCTGTTAGTTTTCTTGCAACGCTCATCCACCTAATAAAAACCGAGAAATGTCTGTCTGTTTGTTCCCTTTTCACGCCTGAACGGAATGAGTCGAGAAACCCAAAGAGAACGAAATTGAGATATTAGGGAGAAATATGACTCCACTGCTGATGGTCTAAATTGTATATTTAGAGATTTCAATCTTATATCTGTCCTTGTTTTATACAAACCTAGCGTGAGGTTTCGAGCTGCAACGCTCAACAACAGTCCTAAAAAGAATAATATACTATATTATTATCGTTAGTGTTAACAGTCACTCCACAAACAAAAGGGCAAACTGGCAGGACAAAATGTACTGAACGTACATAACAAACATTAACAAAAATTTATGATTTGATGTAGCGTGGAAAACTCTTTTGGGAAAACACTATTATTTGGGATGAATACTAAAAATTAAAAGAACCTTGACTGGTTGCGCCCGTATTTTTGCATTTCAAACGCTTGGATACGCCACATGGAGCAACATTTTGGTGGTTTGAGACTTTCTCGTCATCTTCTGGCCGAAACAAGTTTTATTTATTTATTTATTTATTTAATTTCCCGACTACTGGAAGTACCTTAGAATAAAGATGGTTCTCCTCTTCGTGCTGGAGATTTTTATAGAAAACAAAATGGCCAAGGCGAAGGCGATTCGAACTGATGAAACAGGTGCAGATTTCTAAAATTCTAAATTGTTTATTTAATAAACAATTTAGGCCATCCGCAGAGAAGTCATCTTTCTCCCAAATCTCCATTGAGGGAGGAAGCGTAATTTCACCGAAGTTAACCGTTCAGGTTCTTTATGGTCTCCGATCTTAGGGATTTGACTCAACTCGACATTCCCTGGTTGACTACCCCAGATGTCTGACGACATGAGTTTCCTGGTAGTGTGTAGTCATAGCCCGCATGCCTTCACCTGCACTGTGGTTGGTCCACGACTCAAACACTCGGTTGATGGGGTCATTTGCTCCGCGACCAACCGAAACACCCGCAAACGGAAACCGGATAAAAATCATCGTACGTCAGTGAATTTTCAATAAAACAGCATTCGTGCATTTAAAACCAATTAATAAGAGACACATCAGTGCCCTATTTGAAATGGCTGCCAGCCAAACAGCAACGTTAATTGTCTCAAGACACACCTAACTCTTTGTATAATTCAGATGCAAGAAACCTCAGAACAGCCCGTCTTGGCATAAGATTTTGTGGCTCGTGGAACGTCTCGAATTAAAAACTAGGTTAACAACAAACCATGTCGACAGGAAGGCGCTAAGAGCACCTGTTCACTTCAACCAGCCATCTACAGAAAAAGGTTCTATTCAGGTTCATAAGCAGGTAAGATGTTCCTGAAATCGTTCGCATTGTGGGAACTTTTGATAAGGAATATTCGTATCAGACTCGTTGCGTCCCCGAAACACAAGTTTGATGTACGAAAGTAATTTCTCGTTTGCAACACCACGTTATGGGGGTTTACAGCTAGTTTTATGATGCACTCAACGACTTTATCACCCTAAACAATTAAATATGTTTGTGTTATGGCAAATTAAGACCCAAACCCAATAAATCGGTATTTAATTTGCAACCAGCCGAGATGTTTCACAACAATACTAAGTCAATCCGCCTCACTTCGAGTCACGGTGGAGTAAAACAATCGCTCAAGGTCCCCTTAAGACTCCCCTCCATCCCACCGTCAGAATACAGACACACGAACGTGGCAGACATGTACGCTATCTCGCTCTTTTCCTCTTCTGAACAGAAGTCTCGATTCTGCCTGACAATGGCTTTGAAGAACTTGAATAGGAACCCTGCTCGGCGCGGTCTTATCTCCACCGAAGTTCCCGAAGGTGAAGACGCGAAGATTGGGAAGGGAACCACAAATGGTAAAGTAGCCAGTCAAGAGGAGAAGGGAAGAGGGGAGGACACTGCACAAAGAGAACCCAGTTAAAAAAAAAAATCTAGTCCACCGTCTCGAGCGTGTGAATAGAAGTCAATCCCGAGAGTCGAGGTCCCTTCCGAACGCAATTAACTGTCTTTCTGTCTTTTGATTGGAACGAGTTGGTGGGGGAAGTTGCTGAAAGGTGGGAGAGGAATAGGGGAGTGTGCATTCTGTAAAGGAGGATCGGAAGGCCACGAGGAAAGGAGGAGCCGAGAGGAATATAAAAGGAATAGCTCGACCAAAACTGCAGTTAAAAAGAAGAAAACGCTCGAACCTCCGACATCAGCAGAAAACAATAGGGCTGGGATTGGACTACTTAACAGTTGGTAGCACCCAAGGATTAGGTTTCAAGCCGTGATAAAAAGCAAGAGTTATTCGCGCTAATACAGGAAAGATGGCATTTTGAGTGGTTAGTTGTTTAGGTTCGGACAAATAAGACGCCGATTATATGCCGACGATTCAGAAGATTTATTCCTCTGTCATCAGGGCAAGAAGTGAATTGAAAAGAGCAGAACAAGTCGTGCAAATAATGAATAAAATCAATTTGTACCACTTCGGTTTTGCTCTTGTCACTGCACCTTCGTGTTAATCTTCTTATTCGACCGAACCTCAACAACTTACCACCCACAGTTATTCAAACGATCAACATCATCACCAACATTTTGCTCTCTCTACCAGATTGAGTAATATTCAGCTCATACATGAAATATGCATTACTAAGTAGCAATCTACGCTGCAGCAGAAGGTGCCAAAGGTGGGAAGATTTTTCCATTAGAACAAACAGATAAGGCGGAACACGACGCGGGAAGAACCCCTCAATCAAGTTCCGCTCAATAAATCATCGCATTTATCAACGACTTAAGAGATGATCTTCTGGATTTCAAGATTTTACACAGTTCGTTAAGCCTCGGCCGGATGTTCACTGCGGCAGTGAACTATCATGCAAGGTCGGATTTGCACAATAATACCCCCCCTGAACTTCCACTCCCCAAGAACAAGCGATGGGAGAACGTGCCAACACCTGGTGGAACTATTGTTTTGGTATTCGCATCCTTGAGGAATTCGGTGGCTTATTCTGGGGCGATTTTATACATTCACGGCTTGAAAAAAATATTATAATAATATAATGAAGAATGAAGACGCTTCACGTATTATAATGAAGCAGCTTTGTTGAGATTTGCATGGTACTCCATTGCAGGAAATCTACAAATTTTGTAGATTGCAAAAATAATTTTACAAAAATAATAACTGCTGGGACCAATTGGTCCCATATGATTAACTATAGGAACATAACATTTTTTTATTTAATAACACTAGTTGAGAAATTATTTTTTCATAAACAACAAAAAATAAAACTTGTTTAGAAAATTATTTGTAAACAAATTTTATTTTTTATGTTGTTATTGTTGGTCCCAGAAGTGTTCAGTCAATTAAACAACTTTCAAAGCTCGAGGCTGCTTTCTGCGCGTGCTTTCTAGCGCAGACTAGAACTACTATCATCTTTAAACTAGATGGACTGTTCTACAATTTGAGCGTAACCGCAGACCTGTAGCTGATCTGTAACAGTACAATAAGTCAGACTTACAGTAAGTCTAATACCTTCCGAGACACAACCCTCCGAATTTGGGCCATTAAAAAATGTTTTTTAATTGTAACGTATCGTCCATGTTTCGCGCCAAATATGCCCATGACAATGAGTTTTAAGATGAATTTAATACGCTTTCATTAGAGCACAAGCAGGTTCGTGAAGGGTAAATAGTTTTCGAGAAAATAGCTGAAATCAGAATTTTCTTTTAGAGAAAGCGCTGTATAGGGGCAAACTAATTCTATCAGTTTTGGTATTATGGCTTTCTCAGTACTATGTTCATTTTACATAACACTGCGGTTAAATAAGGTTGTTTTGGGAACCCAACTTTTTGAAGCAGTCAAATAGGTAGCGTCGTGTAATTTAATGAAGGGACCTGATACGTGGGGCCCACCAGTTAGGTCGAATCGTGGGCGTTCATGTTATTTTTTCTAATTTCATGATGAAATCGAAGGTAGGTATGGCATATAGTAAAGAAGCCTAGATACAGAAAATTGTCGAAACCGGTCAATCGTAGGTTTCCAACCAAACCACTTTTAGTCCTTTCTTGACTCGATAACTTGTCCCATTAAGCTTTACAACCTCTCTTGCCCCCCCCCCCCCCTCCCCCCCAGATGATTCATCAAGTCACGGCGTTTAAGTAGAAAACACATACACTTGAATTTATAATAAATTGCCTTGTAACAGTTTGATGGGTTGGGAGTTTAGCGAATGAGAACAATGTGTCAAATATATGAAGTAGTAAAAAATCGGTTTAATACAAATTAGTTCGAATATTACACATCATTAAATATTTAATTATTATTTATTTTTTGATGGGCCAGGAATGTCATGAAGCTGGTCGCGAAAGAGCAATGGTGGGATGATGGCGGCCATAGCGCTAGAGCGCATACTTCAGAAGCTACGGAGCAAAAACGGGAAAAAGTCCGAAAAGAATAGTTAGCATCGAGCTTTCTTAGTAGCGAAATTGACTAAATACTGTTGGGAACAACCCAAACACAAACACAATAAAAATTAAAAAAATAAATAAACATACCTACTACAACAATTTTGGCAATGCTCGTTTTTTTTTTTTTTTTTTTTTTTTTTTTGCGCAAATGCAATGGACTATGGGACTAACAATGAATTTCCCACTTTATACCGGGGTTATGTTTAACTGCCAATCGTACGTCAAAAGAGAAGCGATACTCCCTACTTGCCACAACACCTCTTTAAAGGCTGCTGATACAACACGCAACGCATCCTGACGAAATCTGATACACTTGAAGGAACCCGATACGCCGTGTGAAGGGGTTGAGAAATGTAACAGGGAAGCGACTTTGAAAGCTGAAATTCCAAGCCCGCCTGGTCTGGATTCCCAGGTGTCGTCTTACAATGCACATTTTTCAAGTGTTCGCCCATTTCGGCGATTCCAGAGTGAGCAAACTATGAGATCATTTGGTAAATAAAACTGAGCACAACAGGTTATCGGTGTGGTTTCACGCTTTCAAAGTATTGCTTGGCATCGCTCCAATATGGAAAACTAGTACTAGGTACCTGCACAGCACATTGAACTCGAAGCTAGACGAGTTAGTCGAAACAACAAGAAGGAACAACACCCGTGAACATGGGGCAGCACTTGAAACCGTGTACGCTTGAAAAATGAGTTATTGAGGCAACTTCGTTGTCTTGTCGGTGGAAATGAGAAAACAAACTCAGCGGAACGTTTTTCCACAAACTCGCGTTTGTGAAGACAACTCTACAAGGACTAATTTAATGGAACCGTACTCTGAGTAATAACGGTGAGACTCAGCCAAGTTAAACGTTCTTCCTTGAACCCGACAAGACTCCGATTCTCCGTTGAAGGCTACGACCTCCTCTGAGCATTCGAAAACTAGTATACAATTACACTTAGACAATGCAATAAAAATGAAGTCCAGAGTTTGAAGCATGGAAGAATAAAAGCGGTAAATTTCAGTAGGTTCAATGGGTCGATATCAATTCCACCGCTCCAAACTGGAAATGGTTTTAATCCCCTCAGTTAGGTTTGAAAATAGTTTTTGCACCATCGCAGGAAGTCTGCCTTTTTTATAGCAGCCAAAAAACGTCGAAATGTTGGTGCTTTCTTCAGTTTTTCGCTTATTACTCCTAAACTATGTATACATAGTGCACAGTGCACTGAGAGAAAAAAAGGGTCTATTCTAGGTTATTTTTCGATTTTTTTCTAGGTTAAATGCTGCCAACCTAGATTTTTTTTGGTTTTCATTCTAGGGTGGAACAATTTAGTCTAGGTTGAATATCAATTAACCTAGATTGAAAATACTGGTGAAGATATCGTCCTAAAAATGCAAACAACCAAGATTTAAAATGCGCCACCCCCACATTTTAGTTCTAGGTTAAGTTCACGGTGTGTGCCACCGCCTCCATCCATTTACAGTCTAGGTTAAAAACATTAATGTCTTGGTTGTCTCACCCTGGTATTCAATGTTTTTCACTTTCGTAGAAGGTTGATTTACCCTAAACGAAAACGTTCTCACCCCACATCAAACAATTTACAGCTATGGCGCGTTAACCTAGAACCCTTTTTTCTCTAGGTTGTGCCCCTTTATTCACGATTGTTTCAATTACTATCCCTGTTGTACCAGTTAAATTTCTAGGTAGCTTCGTATTCTTTTCAGGTTGGTCTTAATAAATTACTAGGTGGTCCACTTTTCTTTCTAGGTTTGCTCCACTTCCATTGCAGGTTGGTTCCATCAACTTCAACTATCTTTCTGGGTTGTCTCTGTTTCCAACTCAGTACAAAAATTTGAATGTGACGTCATAATATGACTGCACATAGTGACAGAAAATAGATGTTTAGAATTTGACAGAGAATTGGCCTCTACCCCACCGGGTAAATAGCAGGGGTGCCAAGACAACGAGAATTAACGCCCACCGCCTACAGTTGCGCTCTCCGCGGCCGCTTAGCGTACCGTAGAAACAACCTGGAATTTATTTAATGAATTACAATTACTGTTGTTTAAACCTAAAACTATTTGTGGTACTACGGTAGTTTTAACCGAGACTGAAAGTCTAACTTTTTCTTCTGGGTTGTTACCTAAAGTAACAATCTCGCCTTTTAAATCTCTCGGTTGTTTTCAGTTGTGCGACCGAGACTTTAATGGAGGGGAATTATATGGAAGGTCAAATCATTCGATTCTAGGTTACCCCACTTAAAAGTCAAAGGTAGGTAATATATTTTCTAGGTCTTCACAATGTCAACCTAGACCAAAATTTGAAGTTTGAAGTTCACATTTGTTCTAGGTTGACACTTTTTTATTCCAGGTTGTTGTCAGAGGGCTGGTAATAACGGATTAGGTTGTTTCTATATGGGTCTAGGTTGGATTAATATTTTTCGATGTTACTTTAACCTGGACCTATTTTTTTCTAGGTTGAATCAATTGATTCTAGGTGGTTTCAATTTCTTTTCGAGGTTATTTCGGATTTAACCGAGCCACTAAAAAATCTTTTCTCTCAGTGTGTGGTTTCACTGGAGATGTCCAGATACGCCAACGTTCAGCAAGTCCTAAAGTCACCTTCAATTTCCTTGGATATGTCCCACGATGTGGAATCACCAAAGGGTCCCGGGTAGCTCAAGTTCAAGCCCAGACGTTGGTCCACGCAGACAAGGGGTCACCAGGACCACTACACCAAATTGGGGTTTTGCCCATTTCTCGCCAAAATAGCACGATGATAAAGAAACCGGTGGTGAGTCGTAAAACACTAGCAAGAGAGAGGACGCGAGTAAGACTGACCAAGTGAACGAAACGTTGGGAGAAGAGGCAGTTACCAGTTTCCTGAGCATGGAGTGGTTGCTGGCGATGTAGCGAGGAAGCCCTCACAGTTAACAATACATTCTGAAGTTCCCAGCAAAATTTCCGTGAACGCAATATGCTCTTCATCTTCCAATTTTTACATTTTCATTAAACTCATGCGGTTAACGAGTACGTTTTAGAATCGTTTTCTCCTTATCGAATCGGTCAACCTAAAATTATGTTCTTAGTTCAGCTAGAGCTCAACGGTTCAGTAAGTCCGACGGGGTCTTTCCCGCATGAACCTTCAAGGGGGGGAAAGACGGAGGAGTGATGTGGAAGACTTGCAAAACGCGATTTGCCTTGAGGTGGCTGCATTGTTAGGCGGCTTGAAGTGTATTCAGTTGCCGTGCAGGCGGACAGACATGCTAATGCGGCCACCGGACACGCCATTCCACTACCGAACACTTCGGCCAACATTCTCAACCCAAATAATCTTTGGCAAACCAACCTTCCCCCTCTACAGTTCCCTTCTGTAGTCCGATAACCCTGTTTCTTCTCAAATTCTAACGAGAAACTTTTTTTACGTATGGAAAAAAATGGGTTGACCTAAAAATATAATGAACCGTGACGTGGTAATGGGCCAAAGGATCACCTATTTTGCATCGTTTCAGTCAATGCCGTTCTTCAATGACGTTCACAAAAATCGGCTGTTGTTAAATCCCAAATTATATGACGCACTAATAGACAGTAAAAAAGTCTTATGTCATGTTTTTAGAATCAGCATTCGCACTTTCCCTCGTAAAACTAGATAACCCGTCTTTACTGGTGCAACTGACCTTGTTCGTCTCTCTGCCAAGTGCTTCAGATGTCGGTTGGAACTCGTAACTGTCACTGATGGACGATAGGGGCCCCGTATAGTCAGTGGGAGTGCACCGTAATAAATGACTTTTCCTCCAGTTTTACGCCGTAAAGAACTCAACTCGGCTTGATGTGGCAGGTCCGATACACAACGAGATCCACCCGCGAGAAACGTCAACTTGAACAAACGTAGCATTCAACGCTGAAAATAATACAACTCCGTGATTTAAAAAAACGGCGTTGAAAGTCTGCGGGAAAGTCAACAAATAGCGTGTCCCCGACTTAAAGTGATTTGACGACCTTGTGTTAAAGTTTCCCACCCCTTCTATTGTTATAAAGCAAGTCTGTGGGAATTGCGTCAAGAAAGGAATAATTCCAGGTCTTCAACTTCTTGAAAGCGATGTTCCAGGTACCGGCGCACAGTGAGACAGGGCTGGAATAAACCCCCCAAAAAATATTTCGATTTCGACGTTGTTTTTTTTTCAAACATTTTCAACTTTTCATCAACCGATGGGAAACAGTTGCTTTTTCACCAGAATACTTTTTTGTATTAGGGTTGCATCTGAAATTAAAGTTTTTATGATAAATAAAACCTCACTTATATCTCCAAAATAAATTCGTTCCGTACACCCACAAGGTGACAAAAAAATGGCTATGGTGCTAAAATTGGGATACAGGAGGGGTTTTTTCGGCGATGGGGTCGAGTTAGGTGTCGTTTTCGAAGTATTTTTGAACGTAAAATCCATTTTTGGGGGTCCCACATCTGTCCAAACATTTTACAGAAAAAAATATTGTCTTAGTGACACATATGTAATTAAATTAAATTTTGCACAATAATTGTGCAATATAGGTTAATTATAAACCCTTGTGTAAAATTTGCAGCGTTTTTTGGTATATTTTTGCGGCTATGACCGGCTACCCTCCTTACATCAGTCAAACCAAAGACTGACTGTAGGGAATAAAATCTTCAGAAACAATCAAAATTTCGGGAGTCCGCTACTGGTGCATAAGAGTACATTGCAAAATGTGTGTTTTTTGTATAAAAGCTGAACAATAGCGTTGTTCATTTTAAATTCCGAATCATTCAGAACGGTGTAAGGAACGGAAAAAAGTAAAGAACAAATTTTTACTTGGTTTTACACAAAATGAGAAACTGAAAATAGCCAGATTCCCCAAACATATCCACCTTTGGTACTTTTACCTTACGCAATCCGATGACCCATCGAAGAGAATACCACTGGATGAGACCTCTTGTACCGAAGGTTTATCTGCGGAGATTTTGCCCATCTCGGCCTCCCCGACGAAGTGGAAGATCCAGTATTCCCCCACCACTGCTATAGTGGGCCTTTGACCCAAATGTCAAGTTCTGACTTTCACTGTAGACCTCCATACAACAGGTTCCTCTCCCTACCCAACCGAATCACCCAACCCAACATGGTGCCTAATCCAACTCCCTCTCGGCATAACTTCGGCATTATCATAGCAATTTTGGTTTATTATTCTTGGAATAATACACCTAAGTTTTCGCGACGGAGGTCGACGACTCCGACCGGCCTCAAAATTTGACATTATCCGTTTCAAGACGTCTAGACTCCAAAACCGAAATGTCCGTCCGCCGTTTTGGGCAGTAGGATTTTTTTTAAATCTGAAATTTGGACAAAATACTCGATTTACCATCTAGTTGTGCCCGCAAGGTTTTCAGCCCGATCGCCCAAACCCATGGGCCGCTATGGGGCTAAAATGGGGCTGCGGGAGGGATTTTTTGAAGGGTTTTGGCAATGGGATCGAGTTAGGGGTCGTTTTCGAAGTATTTTTGGACGTAGAATCCATTTTTTGGGGTCCCAGAACGATACGATCTCACTGTTGCGATCTATAGGGCTTTCATGGCTGCAAATGGAATTTTTGAAGCAAAAAACAAAAACATTTTGAAAAAAGAAATTTAAAAAAAATTTCTAAACTTTTTTCCATTGACACAAAATTAAATTTCTGCACAATATGGAGCGTTTTTACATTCACCAGAGGGCCAAGGAAATTCAGAAATCATCCCACCGTTTGAGGATAATTCTGGCGAGGTGACATTCCACAACCAACTTTGAAATTAGCAAAACTTGGGTAACAATGCGTGTAAAATGAATGGAAAATTAGTCTTTACAGGGAACCAATTGTTCATATCGGGGACATACGGTTGAAGAGAGGTCGACGCCCTTTTCCGCCGATTTTTTTCTCGCGAATTCCCATCTTTTTTTCGACTAAGCGGGTTATTTGTGACCTACTCAACTTGTTGATGTTTGGCCGGCGTTTTAGCGCACACCTGTCATAATCCCAAGGCCTTTGAAGAGTCGTTGACCGTCCGAGCGACCTCGATATGTGTTGGAAAACCAGCAGGCGGGAACAACCTTTTGGAACAGTTATGGTGAGATGCTAATAGGAAACGGGGGAACCTTATAAGGTTAGAGCTCACTGGTCGTTTAAGGCGTACACCAAAACTTCCATTCTTTGAATTAGAGACAAATCAGTAGCGGTATATGCTGACGACAGAACATCTTTTGCAGAAACTTTTGCCAAAGCTTGCAAACACTGGGAACAAGCCCTGAATAGATTCCCAATACAATGTTTCAAACTAAAGATCGACAATGCCAATTTCGTCATGAAGAAATCCCGCTCCTTGGCAAAAAATGGCATGCAGCTTCATGAAGCTTTAACAGCATTTGAAGCACCAAAAATCTACTTAGATTGGTCATTGGCGCTTTTCAGTTTTTCCCAAGGTGCATAATTCACAAACGATTTACACAATTCGTAAACGAAATTACACACCTACCTAAAAAAGAAATTAAACTAGATACGAAAAAAATTGAAATAAAATAATAAACGCTGCAAATTTTACAGAGAAGTTGATTATTCTTTGATTTGATTTAATTTGAGTTGATTTAACCATTCCAAATCTGTTTTAAGCCACTTCAAAGGGGGGTTTCAACAATTTCAAACCCACTTCAAACTGGTTTTAAGCTTCTTATAGACAGGAGACATCAAGTGCCCCACTGGGCAAGTGGGGATTAGTCAAACTGCCATTTTCTCGCTGCATTTGCTGTTTCTTCTAGAACTGTAGGTTCCAGATTCATGGTGAGGGTTATCTTGGAAAATCTTATAATAATGATAATTCAATAATAAATTTCCACGGGCTTCTGCCGTGAGTTACTGAGTTTCAGCGACTACCAAATGTGCTACAAAGGTTGGGTGCCAAACTTTGGGACCAGCTGCTATAGTAGATAGAGAAAGAGCAAAACATTCACTCAGCCTCATTCACTACGAAATCCCTTTGCTAGGAAGATATCTTGGAGAGATATCTCGAGGTGTAGTGGGTTATCTGCTACGTAGATATCTCAAAGTGTCCGTGCGTGGGTGCTCCGTCTGTCCGGCCGCCCAGTTTGACATCTCAAGGACTCCACCATCCGTCACCAGCCGGTCCTCATGCTTTTAGTCATACGAGCCTTAGCCACCGATCAATGTCTAACCTTCAATATCCTCCAGAACCCCTCGGGGGAGCCCTGGCGCTATTCACCCGGATCGCAAGACGGGACGGATTGTGTTTTTGAAGGAACCCACCCGTCGATTGTGCTGGAGGAAAATCCTTGAAGGGAAACCATTCGCTGTTGGGTCATAGCCCTAGCGAAACACGCCTTTATTACACATAAATGTCTATGCCTGCCAGTAATATTCTTCGAGCTATTCTTCGTTCGCTATTATTCACCCCGTACGACCTCCTCCAGTAATAGCTTCCCCATAGTGCTACCCGACTAATGACTCCGTACTGACATTGTTATGAAAATACATGGCCATTAGTGGCACCCAATCGCTTATTCCGTTCGGAACAATCCCAATCAATTTTCCACTTTTTAGATTCGGCCTCGTCAAGGCCTTGTGGAGCAGATCTCTATTATGGTCGACATGGGAAAAAGAACGAATGATCAAGTCACGGCTCGTTGGTAGGAATGGAATATGTAATAATGTATTCATTATAATATAATGATCATATTATGATTAGGGGGTGGGAGGATAATAAGCCACGGCGCAGCAACTTCGTCTAAACCGGCAACACCGTAGAAACGAGAAGGGTGGGTGAGGATTTGTGCCGGTAGGTACTTCGTAACGGCCAACTATTGGCGTTCAATAAAATGTAACTACAAGTGTCTACACACGCAATTTCTCGTTACACGCACATATCCTTCACCCTTTTGGTTCATTATTCTTCCAATAATCAACTTACATTCCCGCGACGTGATCGGCCTCAAAATTCATCTTTTTTGTATAAATTGAGCAAAAAATAAGTTCACTTCAATTAAAAATTATTTTTAAAAAATCATAGGTGTGTAAACTGATAAGGGGCCCCCGAAAATGGTTTTAACGCCCTAAATTACATCGAAAACGACACCTCATCCTACCTCCTGCCGTCCACAAAAACTAACATTTCTGAGACCCCATGAATGGGTTCTATTTCCATCAGTTGGTACGATAACGAGACTCCACTCGGCCCTCTATCGTAATTCCTTAAAAAACCGAAGCCCTTTTTTAACCCACGGGTTTGAGCGGACACAACTAGATGGAGAACCGAATATTTAGTAAATTTGAGATATACAACGAATAAACGCTGCAAATTTTACACAAGGATTTATTATTCTTTGATATAGGTCAATGGGCTTCTTGAAAAGGTCTGAATTCAGCATTTCTGACAACATATTCAGATTCAGCACCCTTTAAAACCCATACACCCCAATTTTTAGTTCGAAAATCCGTTTAGGTACGTGCTGAGCTGTTTTCGAAATGTTAGAGATTTTGAAATGAACGCCGGGCAAATTTGACGTCACACCTCGCCAGGCTGGGCGTCGAGTAGTTGGGCACTGAGCCGCCAGAGCGCTAAATAACAAATCTGAACAAAATCGGAATAAAAACACTCGGCCCAGGTCGATTCTTGAATAACCTTCTTTGATAATAACCTCGATGCTCAATTTTCGAATGACCTTCTATAATGATAAACACGATTTTCGATTTTTGGGGTCGACTTTTCGCGTAGCAAAGTTGGCTGACTTGCGTAGATGAGAGAGAGAGGGATCTCCCGGCCAATCAAAAGACGACGAAGCAGCCCACGTCATGTACCCCCTCCAGACCTCGGAATTCAAATATTATATTTTTCCTAATGCCCTATAAATAATTGAAACGGGGTTTCTGCAATATGGACCCGTTTTCGTAACTTTTGAAGCACGACCTTTGCAGGAAAAACATTTTCAAAAATCATTAAAGGAGCTCATTGTGCAAAAATTAATTCTGTGATAAACTCGGTTCTCTATCTATACAGGTTTTCATTACGATCGCTCTTACCTGGTAGGCTGTCAGGAGCTTCTTTTTTTTAAGGATTCAGGGTCGATTAGGGTTGTTGTTGTCGAGGAATTTTGTACAAAAATTCATTTTTGGGGGGTCCCTTTGTATGTGAAATTTGCCGAGTTTTTTGTTCTCGTGAAACATGCACCCATCACTACCTAAAAGGGTTACTGCAAGATCTCACCCTCCGAGCCCGCATTCACTACACCCCCGAAGGTCGAACTGGTGGGATTCGCGTTCAAACAATAAAAGAGCCAAACCCGTTCGGCATCGGGGTCTACAGCAGATGGCTGGATCTGTAATAATAATTCAGGGCTAGATTCCATGCGGGATCTATCACTTGGCAGAACCACCATTGCAAAAAGCATAATATACTTTATTATCATTCTAAAACGAAAAATAAACTTTTTACAAATATTTCAAGTCCCTCTGCAGAGGGCATGGTTAAGAAGTAAATTCCCATCATTAGTAATGACCAGTTGGCGATTGATTTTTTTCAGTGCGAGAGACAAATAGAACCGACCGACGAACTCAAAGTGGTTGTTGTGATGGGGTCGGCTAATATCAGTCTGAAGGATGTCGCTTCTGCCGCGGGAGGGAGCTCAGACCTCGCGTAAATAACAGCTTTTTACCGATAGGGCTATTCGCCCATAATGGGCAGGCCGGTCGATCTTTTACGGTCGCTAAAATTAGTCGTCCAACTTCTATTTCTAGCTGGAGATTCTGTTGCACCCGTTTATTGCGTTCGTTCCATGTATGCGACATTTCAAGTCAAATCTCGCATAGGTACCGGTTATTTCTCTTTCCCACAGCCGCTCACTTGCGTCCCCGAAATAATTTGGATCTTTCACTGAAAATTTCACTGAATTTGGGGTTAAATCATCCTGAGATCTTGAGGGTTCAAAAGTGGGGAAAAAATAATTTTTTTGTGACTAAATGCCTTTTCATTATAAGTATTTGAATTCCTGACTGTGACGTCATAAGGGCATCTCATGACTCATGAGTCTTGAGTTAGTAAAATCACCGACCAATGAGGGGCCGAGCTGTAGGCAACCAAAACAGCTGATCGATTGATCCTGCCGTAAATACAAACTTTATATTATAAATCAGCATGAACTTGCGATTACAGTTTTGATCTCATTTTCAATGTAATTAGGGAACTTTCTGGCGATTAAAAAAAATTTAAAAAAAAAACGAGCCAGCCCATTCCTCATTGGGTAAATTCGGCAGATGAACTAGAAAGAATCCAAGTTCTTTATGAGATTGAGATTAAGAAATGAGATGTCAGAGAAGAGAAAATCACTATTGAATATTAAATATTCAATAGTGATTTTCTCTTTTAAATTTTAGCACTGGACGGGTTCAAAAAGTGGAAAAGCAGGTTTTAGAATTTCGCGACAGGAATGACAACAGAAACGCAGGCATGCCTGCAGAATTCTACGCAAAAAAACCCTGACCACTTTCTGAATGAGTCGTAAAATTACCCCAGGTACCACATCTCATTAAGTACTTCATTGATAATTGGGTGTCATTCTCCAAAATTTAATGATCTTCGCAACCTAAATACGTCTTGTCGTTCTCCCTAAAATTGATATCGGCTCCATACACTGACCACTTCTTTGTTGTACAGTTTTGTCACGGTCAACATTAGTTTCGCAGACACATCTGTTATACACAGCTTCACGGTATTCATGCCTGACGGACACGCTAAACAACTTACGGAACACTTGGTAAACTCCGCACTAAAACTTCATGTTTTGGAGGTAAATAAGCAAGTAGGGTTTTCTTTCAACCGTGGTTAGACCATTAATTGGAATAAACAAACCGGCTATAAAATGTTTACAACCTAATAGCTGTTAACCGGCTAGTTTATTTCATTGGCCGACCAACAGCCAATGAGTTAGTTCAACTCCAATTCGGCAATCTGTTAAAAATGTTCATAAGTGGTCAGGAAATTCGTCCGACGTCGAACAAGCCCATAAGTTCTTACAGGGGGAAAAAGTCAATATGCGATTCCCAGGTTGTCACATTGTCACATCGCAAGATGTCTAGGGATCTCTTCGATTCAGAGAAGTTCAAACAGAATCAACACGGTCTCAATCTTCGTCATTACGTGCAAGAAAAAACGCTGCAAATTTTACACAAGGGTTTATTATTCTTTGATATACGTTACTTGTGCAGAAATTTAATTCTGTCAATGAAAAAATTTAAAAAAAAATTTTTTTTTTTGGATTTTTATCTCAAAAAAATTTTTTTTTGGATTTTTTTGTTCAAAAATGTGTTTTTTTCAAAAACTCGGTATTTTTTACTAGAAAAATATTTAACATCCTGGGATCCTTCAAAAATCCCATTTTTAGCCCCGCGAATGCCCTAAACATCGCCCCAGTGAAATCGGATCGTTCCGGGACCCCAAAAAATGGATTCTACGTCCAAAAATACTTCGAAAACGACACCTAACTCGATCCCATAGCTAAAAGCCTTCAAAAAAACCCTCCCGTAGCCCCATTATAGCCCCATAGCGCCCCACGGGTTTGGGCGATCGGACTGAAAACCTTGCGGGCACAACTAGATGGTAAACCAAGTATTTTCTCGAAATTTCAGATTTTTTAAAAAATTCCTACTGCCCAAAACGGCCTGGACGGCGGACGGACATTTCGGATTTAGAATGTAGACCACTTGAAACGGATAATGTCAAATTTTGAGCCCGATCGGAGTCGTCGACCCTTGTCGCGAAAACATAGGTGTATTATTCCAAGAATAATAAACCAAAATGCAGCGTATAGTTCCGACCCCTGAGTTTCAGAGAAAGGGCAGAAATAACCATCAGAGACAAGGCGTCGCTGAATTGCACTTCGTTTGTCCTCAAGAGGTTATTTACGGGCAGGTTCACTTAGCTGGGCCGACACGTGTAATGGCATTACGTAATGAAACACCTTAGTTGTCGCAGGTCAGTTTCCGACTTTCAGACCCTCTAAGGGCTTCCCAATCTAATAAAACCAGCAGTGTAAAAAACTATCCGCGTTGGTTAAACTTTCCAAGTCGTCGCGTGCGAACTTGGAAGTTTCGAATGTAAATAAACAGGGCTTTTTTTTTATGGACCGAATCGTCGGAAATCGATCATCATCCGAAGAGTGCCAAGAGCTTTAAAAAGCCAAACTTGATTGTGAGCCCAAATAGACGGTAGGACGCTCATCCAATAAAAAGCTTCAGCAAAGTCTGACGATAAATCCAGGTAAGCGCACGGTTTTATTAGATCAATGTCAGAGTTGAAGATGAAAGCCCCCAAGGGGTGCCCGCCCGAGGTGTTATTTTGGCGAGATAGTCGACTTGGCAGGCGCACAAGGAGGCTACACGAGGAACCAGATGCAGACCATCTCGCCGCACAGTTTGCCCTACATTATCAATAGACATCGAAAGAGTGGACACGTAAGAGGAACTTGCAACACATTTTGAAGCCTGAAGTGCTTCACATTAGTAAACGTTGAGAAAAATCGTCGATTATCGACTGTTTACTGCGACTACTATTCATCAAGTTTCATAATACTTATTACCAGGGGAAACGTCAGTTTATGTTCTTGTTGCGACCTCCACCTATCTACGCTTCTGGCGGGTATTACCATGTCTTTTTAGAAGGCCTTTTTTCCTATTCCGTCCCTCCCAAAAGTAATTTTTAGACACTCGTTTTCCCTTCTGAGGGCGTTGCCAGTTGAGGCCTTGAAGAGGTGATTTGTTGACTGTTTTTGCACGGAGGTCTCGAGGGAGATTTTAGGGCAAGGGAATCAGAACTGACGCCAAATTGGCGAGTTGTGCGGTAATTCGATACTTGGCGTTTTCTTTTATAATTCGCGTTTTCAGGTGTTCTTTCTTCGGGTTTTTGGGGGCATTCTCGGGGGTTTCATCTATCCGATTCGACTGCTTCGAGACTCAAAAGTTAGCCGTTCCACAGACAGATGGGACCCCACAATCAAGCTATTCATACACGTTAGCCACTAACAACCCGTCAGCGAACTCGGATCAATCCTACTTGGTCAAAAGCCTCACAGGCGGTTTCATCGTGAGATACCACCAACAGACAACAGCTGTTGACGTGAAAAATCAAAAATATCCAAGCTGAACTGAAGCCACCTTTTCTTGTTGTCAGTGTAGAGACAAATCACTTTGTACACAACCAATCTTGGCACCCTAAGTCAACTACGTAATAGTCAAGATTCAAGTCAGACAAGCCCAAGTCAGTTACATCCTCCTTCTCGAGTTAGAAATGAGGTTTCTTATCAGTTCACAATTCGAACAGTTACTAACAATTCTTCTTTGAACTTTCTTTCCAGGTCAGACCCGAGATCATCCGATCAAACCTAATTCACTCGCGGTTATCTCCTGGTCGTTAAGTCAAGGATAGGAAATGAAATACCGCATTTCTTGTCTCCATGGAGACAGCTTGAAACTTTGCCCGTTCAAGAACAGAAAAACTCTCTGACGAATGAGCATGAAAGACAGGGGTAATACGATTAATTATACGAATGGGACCAGAGTAAAAAAAAACAAAAAAAAAAAACAACATCTTTACAAGGACTGAGTGATGAAATTTCAATATAAAGGAGCATAAGATAACAATACCCAAACATCATCATTTTATTGTACTCATGATTTCGTCCACACTGCTCGAAAGACAGGGGTTTTTGTCCATCATCAGCCTCTGCAAGTCACAAGTAACGCTTTCGCAAAAATTGAAGTAGAAGCAGTGAAACAACTACGGAAAACACACTTATAATAATTATTCGACTCGTGCCTTATCTTTTTGCAGTCGAAAGATTTCTATGGCACAGTCTGAACAGGCTGAAAGGTGGAAAACAAATTTTGAAATGATTGGATCAAAGAGTCAGAAAGGGAAATGTGCGTAATGGACGAACTTACTGACTCTCACTTGTCAAAGTTTTGTCGGATCAAATTTCACATGATATCGAGCCTTGAGAGCAAAAAGGGCCAATATGAAATTCAATTCAAAAAGCACTATATAATATATAATATAAATATATAATATATACTAATATAACACTATATAATATATAATAATATTATTATCACATTGTGATAACAATATTTTCAACATTATTATCACATTGTGATAACAATATTTATATATATTATATAGTGTTATATTAGTATATATTATATATTTATATTATATATTATATAGTGCTTTTTGAATTGAATTTCATATTGGCCCTTTTAGCTCTCAAGGCTCGATATTTTACTAAAATACCATGAGTTTGATCATTATGGATGGGTGAGAAATTTATGTAATGAAAGCGAGAGTGTAGGGCTGATCATCAATAGGGAAGAATCATGTTCACCGCATGGTTTCCCTTTTCATGATTTGGACTTCACGAAGTACACGTTGATAGCTTGAACAACTCAATTATTGCTCACAAGGATCCAGCAAAGGCGATAATTTTAGAACTTGAAACAACTCTAATTGCTGCTAACTGATCCGGCAGTGAATGTGGCATACGGTTGAAATGGAAGTTTCTGCCTCTTTGGTTAGTTTCCCCTTTATTTGATGTGGGGGGTACATCGGTGCATGACAACTTTTCAAAGGGAAGAGGGATTAGGGGCCAGTGTAACCCCTAATTACACCCGAGGTGATATAGGGGTGTGTCACCCCCAGCGCCCTCCCCCGAGCAATGACAAAACAACCAGCCAGCTGCAGCTTTCAGATTCCAATAACAATACTATGCGTCCGCGGGAGGACATGTCCGAACGCTGCGGTGATTGGGGAAAATGTTATTTCTTCAGTGGGAGGGCTCAGCATTTTGAAGAGCATAGGGAGGAGCATTTTGAAAAGGAAGATAAGGACCACGTTTTCACGAGGGTTTTCGAAAGGGAGTCAAATTTTTCCTACTCGGAAAAAGTAAAATGGGAGCTTCTTGGAGACATAGCTAAACCATTTGGAGCACAATTTCATCGAAGTTTGTAGACTAGTAAATTCCAAAAAACAAAAATTTCTCTCGTTTGCCTGAATAATTATTTTTCTATTCAACCCATTTTGATGAAATTTGGCACAAAATGGTCGGCAAAATGTTCCCCTGATGATGTACTTCTACTATTTGACTTTTCCACATTTTACCTACCCTAATTTCAAAAAACGGTGTGGAAACGTGGTCCTTCCTCTTCAAAATGAGAAGCCTTCCCCCACCCCCTCAAACCATTCAATTGTTAAACACCTCACCTGTGTAGTCCAGAATGGAGAAGAACACCGAAACTGAGATTATCGGACACAAATTCACTCCGCGTTTAACGAAAAAGTCAAGCTTTGATTGAAATTTTGGGAAAAAAACTAGAGAGTAACTAGAGATTGCGCGAATTGAAATTCCACAGCTAAATGGATGCAAACAACTCTTCTATTCGGTTTCGGAACAACTAAGCGAATTTGTTTCACTCGAACAGTGCACCACCTGGAACAAAATAAATAATGTACGTGAAATACCTTATTATTACAAGCACATAATAACAATAAATGATTATATCAGCACATATTAACCGAAATCACAAAAGTTGAACGATAGGTGAACACAAAGTTTCAACAATAACTGAAAATTTTATACGAGGGTTTATTGTTCTATTATTATTCGGCAAAAATTTGATTCAGCTAATAAAAGAGAATTTAAAAAATTGAAATTAAAAAAAAAATTAAATGTAAACCTGGCTTGTGTTTGCGCTGATGAGATGCTTTCCATCACTCTTTTCTCCTCCAGACAGCTCGAAGCGACCAAACCAGTTTTTTAAGACAAATTTTGAGGCCGATCCGGAGGAAACAAGCCATCAATTGAATTGAATAGATGAGCGCAACCTTTTTGTTATTACGCGAGAGAAACTAAGAAACAGTAGGTATCTAGCGACCAAACTATGCCACACAACACATCATCCACGTGATGCTCATTACGTAAACAACTGCACCCTAACGACCGATGCTTAAGAAAACCTTATGCCGATCAGAGGTAACGAACGGCTCAGGCTGCAAAAATCGTTTTGGAGTCGTTGGAATCAGCCTAAAAAGCTCATTCCATAGACCCTTGTACCAACGAAATCGGACAAAAACTTTCGTCCCCCTTTTGAGGCCTCCTTAGTTACACATCAGAGATAAACAACTTTCGTCGTGAAGGACCTCCCGAAAACCGATGAAGGGGATGAGGGAGGAAAAATCAAGGTAGCCTATAACCAACACCCGAACTCGCTGATGACAATGAGACCACCCTCATGAAAATCTGTTGAGCCGCTCGGGCGTGATGCTCTGTACACAAAAAAACAAAAAAACATACATGTCGAAGAGGTGAGCGCACCTTTCCATTTTTTAGCGCAACCTTTTTCCAAAAAATGGAAAGGTGCGCTCACCTCCTCGACATGTATGTTTTTTTTTTTGTTTTTTTGTTTGTTTGTTTGTGTACAGAGCATCACGCCCGAGCGGCTCAACAGATTTTCATGAGGGTGGTCTCATTGTCATCAGCGAGTTCGGGGGGTGGTTATAGGCTACCCTGATTTTTCCTCCCTCATTCCCTTCATCGGTTTTCGGGAGGTCCTTCACGACGAAAGTTGTTTATCTCTGATGTGTAACTAGGAGGCCTCAAAAGGGGGACGAAAGTTTTTGTCCGATTTCGTTGGTACAAGGGTCTATGGAATGAGCTTTTTAGGCTGATTCCAACGACTCCAAAACGATTTTTGCAGCCTGAGCCGTTCGTTACCTCTGATCGGCAAAAGGTTTTCTTAAGCATCGGTCGTTAGGGTGCAGTTGTTTACGTAATGAGCATCACGTGGATGATGTGTTGTGTGGCATAGTTTGGTCGCTAGATACCTACTGTTTCTTAGTTTCTCTCGCTCATTAAATATATCGTAATAACAAAAAGGTTGCGCTCATCTATTCAATTCAATTGATGGCTTGTTGGAAAAAGGTTGCGCTAAAAACATACTTAGGTTGATTATTCAGATAATAATACGCCAAAACGTTGCAGTGAAAACGATGCAAATTTTACGCAAGGCTTTATTATTCTTTGATAGATATAAATTATCCAAAAATTAGTTCTATAACAACAACAACAAAAACTAATTCAATAATTTCGAAACGTTTTATATTCATTTTTTGTAACGGTCGTGGACGGATGTGGGACACCGAAAAATTGATTATTCGTCCATAATTACTCGGAAAACGACACCTAATTCGACCTCCTGGGATCCTTCGAAAGCCCCATTTGTAGCTCCATGAAACCCCATAGATACCCAGAGATGACATCGGATCGTTCTGGAACCCCCGAAAATGAATTTTACGTCCGAAAATACATCATAAACGACACCCCACTCTATATCATATCCCAAAACCTGCAAAAAACCCTCCAGTTTGGACGGCCGGGCAAAAAACCTTGCGGGCATAACTAGATGATGAAACGAGTATTTTGTCAAAATTTCATTTTTTTAGGAAAGTTCCCACTGCCAAACACGGCTCGGACAGCGTACGGCGGACGGACAAAAATTTCGGAGGTCGAAAATTCTGATCGACATTAAAATTTGTCATTATTCGTTTCATGATGTCAAAATTTCAAAACTGAAATGTCCGTCCGCTGTCCAAGCCGTTTTGGGCAGGCAGTAAGTAGGTTTTTTTTATAATCTGAAATTTTGACAAAATATTCGGTTTACCATCTAGTTGGGCCCGCGAGGTTTTCAGCCCGATCGCCCAACCCGTGGGGCGCTATGGGCCTAATATGGGACTACGGGAAGGGTTTTTGGCTATGGGGTCAAAGTATTTTTGAACGTAGAATCTATTTTCGTGGGTCCCAGAACGATCCGATTTACGAGGGGGATATATGGGGCTTTCATGGGGCTTCAAATAAGATTTTTGAAGGATGCCAGGAGGTCAAATAGAGTTTACGAGTTATTAAATCTATGTACGAGTACGTGTCATGAAAAGGGTTGGGTAATGTCAACTTTTTAGGCCAAATTGTTGACCCCCGTTGCGGATACATAATAATATCACACACCAATGAATATTGGTGTATTATTCCAAGAATAATAAACCAAAACCAGCTGAATTTGAAAGTTCTGTTAGATTTTCGAATGTTTAAAAATCGTGGATGCCGTTAGCCTCATTAGAGGAGAGGGTGTCTTTTCACACTACTAGATAACGCCGGCTCTTCAAAAATCATCGGATACTCCATTTCAAAGGGCAAACGCAAATGAGAAACGGATATTTATAATGGCCAGGAAAAATACGAGCGGCGGACGAAAAAAAAGGTACAAAAAAGTTGGCCACGATAATTCCAGCTGTTGACTAGTGACAGCAATTTGTCACCCCCGGGAGGTCCCACGATAACCACCTACGGCCATTACCTCGTTTCCTCAGTCTGACGGTCCGATTCCGATGAACCCGATACAGTCGCCGGGTTCAGGGACGACCCCTGACCTGACTGACCCCACTTCTTGAATAATTTGTTATTCCCACCCCGAACGGGTGAATATCGAACGCACATCTCGGAAGGAATTTCCGATCAATCCCCCCCCGTTGATAAGGAAAACAATATAGATACGAGTGAAACCCGCACGTAGAGACCCTCGTTACACACGATACATTCGGGGATTTTATCGCAAATTGGACCGCCCCATCTGGTCGAAGCAATTCGCATTCGATTCTTTTATGGGAAGGCCGTGATTCGCAATAATGATGTATCAGACTGTAATCCCATAATTTATCCCATACACAGGACCAGGTTGAACCTACCATATGGCCTCTTTCATGGGGGCTCTGTCGAAATTTCCCCCCAGACAGGACAGGACCGGCTGAATCACCTTTTGGAGGTTTGGTGATATAACACGGCCGCGCCAGGACCTTCCAGACGGTGAAAGTTCGTACGGCTTTCACCCGTCCCAACTTTGACTGGGTCCTTTTGACTCGTCCCGGACTAATCCGACTTTTAACATCCTCTCAGAGAAGACTTGCCGGGAGGGGATCGAATCCCGAAATTCCGCTAGATTCTACGGATCCTAAAAAAATATCCTAGATCTTTCCTCACGGAATTCGTTTTGAAAATCCCGCAGAAATCCCGATAATCCCTCATTTCTTCTTTCATCTGTTTGGACTGGAGTGGGAAAATGGATTTTACGCAAGAAATCACTGGGAAAACGACATCCCATTCGAACTTCTCGCATACAAAGTTCCCATTTGTAGCCCCATGGAAGCCCCATAGATCCAGGGTGAGATCAGATGGTTAGAACCCCAAAAATAGATCCTGATTTAAAAAATACTGCGAAAACCACACCTAACTCAACCTTATGTCTAAAAAACCTTCAAAACCACCTTCCGAACCCCATTGAGAACGACGGGATCGGTCAATCAGGCTGAAAACATTGCGGACCCAACTAGACGGAGAAATGGATTCATTTTAAAAGACGGATAGTATAAGGAACAGTTGTCCGGCTTATAAAAATTTTCAAACCTCTTTATTCGAAAGGAGGTTCTTGCTTTCCTCATGGATTTGAAAATATACAACTTTCGGCCTCCTCTGCTTCAAAGAGCATGCTTAGAGAAACAAAGTAAAAGATTACAAGGTCATCAATATTAATTCTCAAATTCATTTATTTATTTATTTTATTTTCTCGCCTTTTCAACTTTTGGTTTATTATTCTTGGAATAATCTACATGTCAAAATCAAAAATTTGTATCGGCTCCAAAATTTGGCATTTGGCACAACGCAATTACGCAATTACTAACTCTTAAGCCTTACCTAACTGTATTGGAATGAATTCAATCCATTGAACTCGAAGGATAGGCATCACGAGTTCTTTTTGCTTACCGATGTTTAAATGTGCGGGATTCCCCACTTGCCAGAGAAGTAAGCGGAAAAAGTAACATTTCTCAAGGCACAAAAACTGAAAAATTAGTAAAAACGAATTGCCTTGACGGTCTGTCACGTGTCCTCCAGAACAATATGCTGAGGTGGAAACGAATTCCACTGAGTAAATGACCGTTTGAAGGTCACCACTTGAAATCGAGCTAGCAGTGCAATACCCGATGTCTTCCAACCTTTTGCCTTTTTAAGATCCCAACAAAACACCTTTGGAAGTCGTAAAAATCAGAAATGCCAGGCAGCCCAAAGACCATAAAATCCGTAATTTATTTTTCTTTCAATCTTAGGAGCGATGCATTTTGCATTTTTCCGTTCTTTGCGGCACTAGGCAACTGCGGTTTATTCTCGCAAGCATCCTTTTCAGGGGGAGTGAAGCTTCAACGTTGCATCAAAACAGCGGAGCTATTTTGAAATCGCGGTTTCACTACATCATTGTGCCGTAAATCTGAGTAGCTTCAACAGGTATGAGAGTTTTGAAACAGAAATTCTCAAATTGAAATGGAAAGTTCTCAATTCAGTTTGAAAAATCCTCAATAATTGAGGGGGATTGTTTGGGATTTGGGATTCATTTAGGAAAATTCTTAATTGAGCTTGGAAAACCTTCACACGACACAGCGCACAATCGGTAGCAGTTATGCTTTTAAAAAATAGCCTCATTTGAGCCACTGTATACAGTGTCCTATAGGAGTGTGAAGATTGCATAATTGATTTTTTATGTTTCCAATAGGAAAAGGAAGTCAAAAGTAAATACATTGTAGCATTATTACTAACTTTCCAAAGACCACTTATTTGCTAATACAAAATATTATTCGTAAATAAAATAATATTATAATAATCGTGATGACGTGGTTTCCGCAAATTCAATCTCAATATTTTCTTTCAATTTTGAAACAATTTTTTTTTTTTCATCAATTTTTTTCAAACAATTAAGGAATTTTGTCAGTAATTACCGTAAAATGTTAAGTAGAAAGTTACGCTAAAATGATTTTGTCCAGCTAAATTCGCGATCCCCTCCACTGTGCAGCGCCATGATTTTAAGGAAGGTTTTCCTTTTTTGTTTCAATTCTGCCTCTGAGGTTTGTTTTGAAAGAGTTGATCCCCAATCGCTGGACATTTGTCGGAATCTGGTGTTTCCCAGATGAATTCGAGGTCTCATGAAATTCAAATAGGTCGAAGAGGAAAAATTGTTCTGTCGTCTGTCGATGTGGCTTTGTAGGTGTAAAGTGTGGGCAGTTGTGAGGGGGGTGGGGGTTATTTGCGCAGGTCGAGCGTCAGAAAGGTCGCCATAACGACGACGACGAAAAAAAAAAGGATCGAGAAAATCCAATGCACAAATGTTAGGAACAGAAGAGAGGGAGAGATCAATTTAGTAACAGTAGAAAAACGCTGCAAATTTTACACAAGGGTTTATTATTCTTTGATATACGAGCTCTTGAAACGGATAATGTAAAATTTTGAGGCCGATCGGAGTCGTCGACCTTCGTCGCGAAAACATAGGTGTATTATTCCAAGAATAATAAACCAAAATTCGTGACGTGGGGTAATGTATACACGAGAAAATCTACATTTGGCATCTTCTCATTTATCCGAATTGGCGACGGGTGGGTGGGTGGGGCAGAAGAGGGGAAAGAGAGGGGGAGGTGTATCCTGAAAGGTCAAAGGTCGGGACCCAAAAGCGTCTGTTTTCTAGTGGGAGGGAAAGACGACTTTGACCTCTGTGACCCGGTTGGTCTGTTGGTTTGTGTCTGGCCTCAGATCGCCATGGTAACCCCCCCCCCCCCCCCCCCCCGGTACCCACCTGATAAAAACCACCAAGTTTGATACCACACGCTGACTTGTAGATCTTCCAACGATCGACGGGATAAGGAGGAATTTTCCATAGAATTATTCATTTACAAGCTACCAATTCACTTTGCTTCCTACACCATTTGAGAAACTGAACCGAACTATTTTGTACAGAATAAGAAGTTGGTTTCACGATTGTATTTTATTGCCATGATTCCTGATGTACTCAGAAGTTCCGTTGTTCTGAACCTGAAAGTGAAAACAGGAAGGTCCGCCCGACCCGAATTCGTGGATCCGTGAAAGACTCACCAGTTCAGGCGATATACATACCTACCTAGCTACTTCAATAGCGTAACAAATGTTTTTGGCAGTATGGAAGCAAATTTTAAAATGATGAGACTTGGGAAAAAATATGCGACCAAATCTTTCAAACAACTACAGTCCGAGTCATTGAGTGCATTTCAAAAATAGGAACCTTGCGATGAAGTTACTATTTATAGTTTAATTGCAGTCTAAAGGAATTTACTGGGGCAATAAGGAGTCGGGAAAGAAAAACGTGAAACGAGAGTCAAACGGTAAAAACAGCAAAAAGACCAGACGGGATTGTTTCGGAAATGGCATTGTTTTGACATTTGAGACGAGAAACCTCCCACAATACAAGTTGGCCTTTCAAGGATTAGAAAAACCGGGCCACGGAAAGGGTCAAACTCAAGTCCGGGGAGGAGTTAAGGAAATGGGGGTGTAAATGGGGGGGTGGAAGGAAGTGAAAATGAGGGAACGATGGGGGGGGGGGGCCAAGAACGCCCCCGAGCGGAGGCCGCCCCATAGCGTCAGATGTCCCAGATAGGAGGCCGCCCCCGGGGGCCCCGCGCATGCGCCTTCATTGATCCACCGACCCAGTTAAAAGAGGCGGCAAGGACGGGGGACCCGCAGGGTCGTTATACTGTTCCCCCCTCCCCCGCCGATACGTCTCACGGACACCCCCCCCCCCCCCCTCCCCACCACTACATCACCATGCTCACCGATAACATAAATATCTTTATCCGGCCAGGGTAACTAATCGCACTGTCAAAGAACCTGAATGTACGATAACGCCCCCATTCATTCCATTGATCACAATGAATCTTGATAATCCAAAATCCAAAATCGAAAAAAATAAGTGACAACTTGATGTGGAATGGTACGTTCAAAAAGATAAACAGGTATCCAATTATTCGTTAAATTAATAATAATCAAATCAAGACCACCGGGGAAAAGGGGAGTCAACTGAGGAATCTTTTCAGGAGAGCATTTTTACTGTGGAAAACGCATTGAAAATTTTTGAAAACACCGCGGATTTCCTCTTGGGTATCTTACGGAGTAATTAGGATGTCAAAACCATATTCCTTTGAAAATGCGTTATAGATTGTTTTAAAATTTTTAATGTAATCTCAAAAATGTAAATTATCAAAATCGGACCAAAGCATCAAACAAAAAAAAAAAACAAAAAAAATGTCATTAAATTTTGACACAACCTCTTCTCAAATCATGGGTTTTTCTTACGAAGCTTCACATTTTAGCAAGGGTGGCCAGATTTTTGGTTTATTATTCTTGGAGTAATAATACACCTATGTTTTCGCGACAGGGGTCGACGACTCGGATCGGCCTCAAAATTTGACAGCCGTTTCAAGAGGTCTACATTCTAAATCCGAAATGTCCGTCCGCCGTACGCCGTCCGGGCCGTTTTGGGCAGTGGGAATTTTTTTTTTAAATCTGAAATTTTGACAAAATACTTGGTTTACCATCTAGTTGTGCCCGCAAGGTTTTCAGTCCGATCGCCCAAACCCGTGGGGCGCTATGGGAGGGGGTTTTTGAAGGCTTTTAGCTATGGGATCGAGTTAGGTGTCGTTTTCGAATTATTTTTGGACGCAGAATCCATTTTCGGGGGTCCCGGAACGATCAGATTTCAGCGTGGCGATCTGTAGGGCTTTCATGGGGCTAAAAATGGAATTTTTGAAGTATCTCAGGAGGTTAAATATTTTTTAAGCAAAAACTAAAGAATTTTTGAAAAAACAATTTTTTTGAAAAAAAAATCCAAAAAAAAAAATGTTTTTTCGACAATGTTTTCCTTTAACACAGAAATAATTTTTGCACAAGAAACCTATATCAAAGATCAATAAACCCTTGTGTAAAATTTGGAGCGTTTTCTTTTTTTTTTTTTTTGTATTTTCCTACTGATTCGAATAGAAATGTCGATAGGGAATAGAGATGTTAAACAAATTCGCCGACCAACAAAACCATCATTCAATAATGATTGGGTTTATGGCTATTTTCTCGCAGAATTCTACATGACATTTACATTGTAAACACTCCGCTGGACGGATGGTTGGTATTTGAAAAAATCGAGCTCAAAAATGTGAAGTTGGCCCGAAACTTTCTTGAGTAGGCCGTTCACGCTTTCAGATTCTCTCCCTCTCTTCCTCGCCCCCTCGACAACGTCAGATGAAATCGCGAGTCGCAACATCGCGAAACTCCCTCTCACCGCCGTTGGAGTGTTCAAACCGGGTATGACGGAATCCGGGGAGGGAGTCGCATCTCCGGGATTTATCCTGCGGTGCTGTATGTACGCTACTCGGTTGTGTGTTTCACAAGAGTAGCATTTAATAATCCCGCAATCCCGCATTTGGCCCTCCAGTCGCCGTCCCGCAGTCCAAAAAGGGTAGAAACACAGACGGGAAAAAAAAAAAAAATCACGAACAAGATGGAAGGCGGGTGGGAGAGGAGAAAATTACCAGGTCAGACCGCAGAGGTTACACAATCTGACGGTCGGGCCGCCGTCCAGTGAAGCGTAGAAACCCGGGTCGAGTCCTTTGGCTGGGCATTCTTTATGAAATCCCTCACTTAAACAGCCACATAATATTCAACTGTCACAACCGACCGTTGATGACCACTTCACGAAATTTATAATCCCACCACGCTCTAAAAGGCAATCAGCATCATTTTTGTCAGGAATATTTTCACGTGGAAGGTGTGGTTCTAGCAAGAACAATGGTGAAATTCCCAATTTTTTGCGTCCAGTAAATCAGGAAATCAATTTATATGGAATTCAGTAAATCGATAATTGATAAATTATAAATATAAATTATTTATATGGAATTTTACTTTTTCGTGACGTCACTTAATTCTTTCTTCCCTCCACCTTTCCGGCTAAACTCCCCGGAACTTCGAGTTGAAAATTGACAAGCAAAATAATTTTGCTTGGCAATTATTGCCCGTTTTTATTTATTTATTTTATTTATTTTTAATTTTTTATTCGATTTCGACCAGACCTGCCCAAGGCTTTTGAGGGGCAACAGGCGGAGGTTCTGAAGGGTTTGACTAGTGGTTAAATGAGAGACTGATTAGGGACTTGTAGAAGAATTCGGTTTCTAAAGTTTTCATAATGAACAGTTTTTTACTAACTTTTGAATAACTTCAGTTAGAACACCTTTTACTGAATGGAGAACCGCCGAAATAACACCAAGAAATGTCGAACTCAAAACAGCGAAATTTTCGGTTAGACCACTTTTCCTCTCAGCGGCTGATTTGGATGAATAAACTCCTTTTCCTGTACTTATGAAAGTATACATTGGATACGTTGTTAGACATTTCTCGGTGTTATTTCGGTTGTTCTCCATTCAGTAAACGTTGTTCTAACAGAAGTAATTCAAAAGTTAGCCAACAACTGTTCAAGCTGTAGCTGTACAACTTTTCCTCTGAATGGAGAGCAACCTAAATAACACCAAGAAAGGTTCAACTCTTAATCGAATAGTTTTCGGTGGGATAACTTTTCCTCTCAGCGGCATTTGAAGAAGCTGCTTATTATAAATATATTTTTTTAAATTTTTGAAAGGGACTATGTGACCGAATTACAAATGGTAGTTTCTACACGTGCCCTAATTGAACAAATCAGAAATCCTCTGAAAAATTGTTTATGTCGCTTTATTGCTTAATTGGAACATCAGGATGTTACGATCTTTTCGCGATGCGTTTTTCCAAAAGTTTCAGAAACCCAACACGGCCCCTTAAAAAAACTGGGATACTCGGAAAAATTCTCTTCGTTGGGTTAAATTTCAGAGGGTTTTGGTATTTTGATATCAACGAGAGGAAAACTACGTTAATAAGCCATTTTATCACAGCGAAACCCGAAATCAACAATCATCGATTGATTGAAAGGGTTCACCAAACGATATTCCTACGTGCTTGAAGGATTATGGAAAAAAAGTTATCAAAGTTCGGCCCAAGTACAGAACGCCCGCTGGAACAGAATCGGTGTCATTATTGCGTCTTTTACACTGCGACAATTCTTTTGTTCTTTTTGCGGATTTGATTATGCGGGCGCATATGGTACTGATGAATCCCCCATAAATTGTTATGCCAGGAAGTTACGTACCGTCCGCCTTTGAAAGGTTGTTTCCGTCAAAAAATTTATAGCCATTTTAGAAACCCTTAAAAACCTCCAATCACCGAGAAGCTCCTACCAAGATGTCATCGTAAACCATCGGTTGACGACTGACGACATCAGGCTTCTTTTGGAACGGCAGTGACCGACATACTTCATAAATCAGTTACCCTAGGGCAAAAAAGAAAATTTAATGGAAAAAAAGCAAATTTAATGGGAATCGAGACAAAAGGTGCCAAGAAAATCCTTCGCAAACTTTCAGTAATATCGCTTCAGCTTGTTCTCCATTGCCCATAAGAGATAGAATTGGACGTTTTTTCGATACATCAATTTCCTGAATCGAAACTGTGGGGTCTGATTGCAATTTAAATCGATTCTTTCATAACAATTCTTCGAAAAACGCTGCAAATTTTGCAATTTTGATTAAATTAATTTAAACAAAATTAATTCTGTCATTAAAAAAAAAGTACAATAAATTTCCTGTACAATGTTCGGACCGATGTGGGACCTTGAAAAATGGATAATGCGTCCAAAATTACTCGGTAAACGACACCATATGTGGAATATATTTGACCTCCTGACATCCCCGTTTCTAGCCCCACGGTGAAATCGGATCGTTCTGGGACCCCCAAAAATGGATTGCACGTCCAAAAATACTTCGAAAACGACACCTAAATCGCTCCCATAGCCGATACTCTTCAAAACCCCCTTCCGCAGGCCATTTTGAGCCCAACAAAGTGCCACGGGTTTGGGCGATCGGGGTTAAAACCTTGGGGGCACAACTAGATGGTGAACCGAGTATTTTGTAAAAATGTCAGATTTTTAATAAAATGCCTACCGCCCAAAACGGCTCGGACGGCGTACGGACATTTTGTTTTTTTGGAATCTACACATCTTGAAACGTATGTATAATGACAAATTTTTAGGCCGATCAGAATTTTCGACCTCCGACACGAATTCCGAGAATAATAAACCAAAATCGGTTATTAAATTAGGAGACATTTTCCTTTTAAGTTTGAACGTATGGTTGGATGGCTCAACACCATGAAGTTGTAATTTGAAACACAGATGATTGGAAGTTAATGAAGGGGACATTCACCTTATTACTTGGTGTTCATAAATTGAGCTTCACTGATTCGAGTGAAAGAAAACAGGTTGGCATACACGTGCAAGTGGGTGGGAGGTGTGTGGGGGATACGACATTAGTTACGTTAGATGAGGAGGGGGTTTACCGGGTTAAAAGGCCAAATCGGTCCGGTCATCTCGAGAGGCGATGGCGGATTTGGGCGAGCGGCCTGAGGGGCCCCCGAAAGTAGGGCGGTTTGAAGGACATCAGGTCGATATCACTACGACCTTATAGGCCAAACCGCCGGTGGGGCCGTTGTGGGGCGGTGGGGGCCAGCGGGCTGGTGGGAGCAGAGCCGGGCGGCACCTAAGAGGCAGCAAGTTATGTCACGCCCGTTCGACCCGGATTGGTGGCGACACGACAAGGTACAACGATACGTGTAAAGATCCAAAATATAGAAAAAAAACGCTGCAAATTTTACACAAGGGTTTATTATTCTTTGATATAGGTTACTTGTACAGACATTTAATTCTGTCAATGAAAAAATTAAAATTTTTTTTTGGATTTTTATATTTCAAAAAAATTTTTTGGGTTTTTTTTTTCTTCAAAAATGTGTTTTTTCAAAAATTCTTTAATTTTTACTAGAAAAATATTTAACTTCTTGGGATCCTTCAAAAATCCCGTTTTTAGCCCCATGAAAGCCCTATAGATCGCCACAGTGAAATCGGATCGTTCCGGGACCCCAAAAAATGGATTCTACGTCCAAAAATACTTCGAAAACGACACCTAACACGATCCCATAGCTAAAAGCCTTCAAAACACCCCTCATGTAGCCCCATTTTAGCCCCATAGCGCCCCACGGGTTAGGGCGATCGGACTGAAAACCTTGCGGGCACAACTAGATGGTAAACCAAGTATTTTGCCAAAATTTCAGATTTAAAAAAAAATTCCTACTGCCCAAAACGGCTCGGGCGGCGGACGGACATTTCGGATTTTGAATGTAGACCTCTTGAAACGGATAATGTCAAATTTTGAGGCCGATCGGAGTCGTCGACCGCTGTCGCGAAAACATAGGTGTATTATTCCAAGAATAATAAACCAAAAACGCTGCAAATTTTACACAAGGGTTTATTATTCTTTGATATACATTACTTGTGCAGAAATTTAATTCTGTCAATGAAAAAATTTAAAAAAAAATTTTTTTTTTTGGATTTTTATCTCAAAAAATTTTTTTTTGGATTATTTTGTTCAAAAATGTGGTTTTTTCAAAAATTCCGTATTTTTTACTCGAAAAATATTTAACATCCTGGGATCCTTCAAAAATCCCATTTTTAGCCCCATGAGAGCCCTATAGATCGGCACAGTGAAATCGGATCGTTCCGGGACCCCAAAAAATGGATTCTACGTCCAAAAATACTTCGAAAACGACACCTAACTCGATCCAATAGCTAAAAGCCTTCAAAAAAACCCTCCCGTAGCCCCATTATAGCCCCAGAGCGCCCCACGGGTTTGGGCGATCGGACTGAAAACCTTGCGGGCACAACTAGATGGTAAACCAAGTATTTTGTCGAAATTTCAGATTTTTAAAAAAATTCCTACTGCCCAAAACGGCCTGGACGGCGGACGGCGTACGGCGTACGGCGGACGGACATTTCGGATTTAGAATGTAGACCACTTGAAACGGATAATGTCAAATTTTGAGCCCGATCGGAGTCGTCGACCCCCGTCGCGAAAACATAGGTGTATTATTCCAAGAATAATAAACCAAAAGAAGACAAAATTAAAGCAATGGAAAAGCCATTGCAGCAACAGCATTTGAACATATCGTCGTCGTTACAGCAAATCCGCACATCTCAATTTAGCCGACAGTCAGGGGTGGATAGTCAAATAAGCAATTACCAAAGTACATAAGGATGATTATGGTTTAATCTTTACTCATTCACTAATATTTTGTTATACTCTCCAAGAGCTCATAACATTTTTCTATTATAAATCTTATAAGTAACAGAAAATTTAAAATTAAACAAAATGTGAGGAAAAGGGGAAAAAAATAAAAATATTAACCTTAGGTAAATTTTTTTTTAGCATAAGTAAAATTGTTTATTTAATAAACAATAGGTAAGTAAAGATAAGGAGAGAGTAAAACAGTAAAATACATCGAAAATTTCTCAGCCTTCCCCTTTCAGACAAAATTTGCATTAAATTGTAGTAATTTGTTTACTTGTATAATTAAATTGTTTACCATTAAATTTTGATCGTAAAAGTAAATAAATAAATATATAGCTGTATTCTGTGATAGGGAAATAGCTGAAATTTGATTTTATTCGTTTTTTTTTTTTTTCAGCATAACAATGTGTGCTTGGGAAGATGATGTTTTACTTAGTTTTCAACGTACAGGTAGGCCTATCCAACTCAAAACCCCCAAAAATGAGATGCGACGCACATAGTAATATTATAGCGCCTTTTTAAGGGGCACCAGGTAGGGGTTACATTACGCGCAGGGAATAGACCTACACACCAGCACCCATCCCGCAACTCCTCTCTGACCCACTACCCCCCTCCCCTTCCACACGACCAAGTCGGCTCAAGTGAACACTAAATAGGTGGAGCGAGACATCTAATCTAATCCAGCATCCATAAATGTTATGTACCTTGTAGATTATAGAGCCTAGACTATTTAGTGGTTACACGCGTTACTTTTTTGGAACAAAACTGCCGAGCGAGCCAAAATAGTGTTTTCCAGCGTTTGAACTCTTGTTTCGTTTATCACGCAAAACGTCCTTGAAATGTAATTTGTTTATTATCCGCATCATTAAATGAAGAAAGCATCATTAAAGAAAGAAATTTTCATTATACAAACTTTGCATTAGGCGTCATCTGCCGTTCACTCTGCCGGACTCAGTTCATTCGAGTTGCAGACTTTAGGGCCTCCCGAAATGGATCCCAAGGCCCCTCAAAGTCGTCATGGCTACGACTAAATATACCGAAAATCTCCGACTCCCCCATCGGCTTCCCGGCTATTCATAGTTTGAACCCTTTGAACGCTCTCAGATACACCCCCCCCCCCCCCCTCACACCACAAGGGGGCATTCCGAGGCCCTGTTTCTGTTTCCACTCCAGAGCGTCCACCTCCGACGTCTAAAAACAAACTCAGCCTCGAACAATAGAAAGATTTCAGGTCCAGACATGTAGGTGATGATTTTCGAACATCTTTAATACAACAATGTAGTTATTCTGTCGTAGTAAATTTGCCATCGATTTTCAAGAACCTAAAAAAATAACTATAGGGAGCCCAGAGCGACTTAGCCCGGTTTTTTGGTCCGCCGTCCAGGCCGGTTTTTTTTTTTTTAATCCAAAATGTTGTCTATACACTCATTTCTCCATCTAGTTGTGCCCGCAAGGTTTTCAGTCCGATCGCTCGAACCCGTAGGACTCTATGGGGCTAAAAATGGGCTACAGGAGGAGGGTTTGAAAGTTTTCGGCTGTGGGGTCGAGTTTTATTTAGAGATTAATTTTTGAACGTAGAATCCATTTTTTTAGGAGTTCACATCAAACCAAATCATATGGAGGAATCAAGTTTTTTTAATAGTAAAAAAATCATAATTTCAATAATAATCACTTAGGTATACATATCAAATTGATATATATACATGTATATGTACGTTTTTTATTTTTTTGTACAGAGGGTTTAAAAAAAGATTATGAAACTCTCACTTTCTAAATTTTTGCCGTAAAGTTGGCTTCATCAGAGGGTACAGTACAGAATGATGTCTACATGTATATGTACGTAAACAAAAATTAATTGTTATTGTTATAGAATAAATTTTTGCACAATGAGCTCCTTGAACGATTTCTTTTTAACTTTTTCCTGGAAAGGTCATCCTTCAAAAGTTACGAAAATGGGTCATATATATAAGTAATGGAGACGGGTTTTCTGCGATGCTGACCCATTTTCCCTTATAGGGAATTAGGAAAAATGAAATATTAAATATATTCAAATTTTGAACCGGGTTGCTATGTCGTCCGTGTTTTGTAAAAACTCACAGCGCTCTATGACGGCTCGAAGCCAAACGTTCGATGAGTGACGTAATGTTAGATATAGGTGTAAATTTTAACCCTTTCAAATCTAAATCTCAAAAAATCCTACACGTAACTATACGGATTTTCTAACTGAAAATTGGCTTCAGGGGGTTATAAAGTGTGCTAAATCCAAATATGTTGTTCTAACGGTATTTAAGCGAAATTCCGATCTTTTCAAGGAGCTAATTATAATAAAGAATAATAAACTCTGGTGTAAAATTTGCAGCTTTTTTTCCTTTTGTGTGAACTCCTCAAAGCTTCGATTACGAATGAACTTCTAGGTCGAAAAGGTTTGTAACGTTCTGGTGAACTTCATGAGGTTTTCAGGGGCCAGGCGGCCTCAGTAAAGAAAAAGAGGACTCAGAAGGGGGCCGTGAGAGGCTCGCAGGTTGCACAACCCGCCTGACATTCTACCCGGAGGCCGAGTGCAAAAAAAAAAACCCCCACCTCTCTTCGAGTCCGCCGACCAGGTGCCTGACTTTTCAGAGTGTAAACAAACAATCACAAACAAAAAGTGCACGTCCCCAACAAGTGAAAGTCAAGCCAAAAATAACGTTAGAAGTTGAAGCAATTTGAAACTGCTCACTTTTCCCTCCTCAATTGCTTCGAACAGCCCGACAAACATTTGGGAGTGGCAAGCTAATGAGAGCGAGAGGTGGGGTTCGCCATCAATCCCCGATTTGCTCAGTAAACCCGAAAAAGACGGTAATATTCCAAGTTGGGAGCCTTTTTTTGATGAGCCTTCCCTAATGAGCGGGATCTCCTACCGGCTATTCTACGGCAACCCGAAGTTCCAAATATTCAGTCTCTCTTTTATTCAGTAGCAACAAAAAAATGTGAAGATACCAATCGGAGTGTCATGTTAACAGTGTTCAACCGTTCAACAACATGGGCTAATAAGACAGTTACACGAAAAAAAAAAAATTTTTTAACTGCCTCGAATGTTTAGACTGATTTTTTACATTTTTGGGTGCGCTGAAGCCAATTTTCTCCATCACGTACAGATTTATTGCTACATTGGATTATCCTGGTATACCAGGATGTTTACACCACTATAATAGTGGTGTAAACGTTACTGGGTTAAAAGTAAGGTTCATTTCTCAGCAAATATTTATATAACAATTTAGGTTAAAAAAATTGACCAATACAGCTAAGATGAAAAGTCACAAAAAAAGTAAAGTCTTGGGTCAATGAATCTCCTGGTGGACTCATTTCTTCTTCTCCTTGGTGCGTTGCTTGGCGTAAACACTCACGGTTACCATATCCTTTTTTTGTGAAAGGAGGACAATCCAAGTGAAAATGAAGGACACTATCATACACAATAGTACCTACTGTCAATTTTCAAGATTATTAGCGTTTGATGCCAACACTGCTTTGGAATTCCGATGCCAGTTATGCTTTTCTTTGGCTGCTTTTGTTTCTCAGTTTGTGAAGAGACGAAAGCCCTGTGAAACAAAGGCGTAGGCGAAACAAAATGAGACGTGATGGAACATTTTGGATATTTTTCCTGAATTCAGCGACCCAAAACCTAAAGGAATCTGTTGCAAAACTGAACCAGATTGGGTACCTATATTATAAGGTATATAAAACTAAAATTCATCCGTACGCTTAATAACCTTCAGTTAATAGTTTGGTTGAGGTAATATTTGAAGTGAACACCTTCTTCAACAGATTATTGGGGGTGTCGTATTCCCTTCGTAATAAAAAACCTCCACATCGAGGAGGAAACTCGGAAATTCAATTCCCTTTTTTATTGCTCAAATAGCATAAAACTTTGACATTTTAATTTACCATCGGTCGTTAGAACCAATCACTCAATGGAGTCAACCGTTTCGTAATATTGGAATTCTGGTAAAGCAGGCGAGTTTTCGACTAAGTCAAGAGACGGCGGAGCTTTTTCCCGACCGACCAATTTTATTCTCGGGAGAAACCGATTGCAGAGCTGCCTTCCATCACGTGCTGGGCTCACTAACACAAAATGCGAACACACACAGCGGCAGACCCGGTTTTACTTCTCCGACGTCCAATAAGGGGTGAGAGTCACGCACTCGATTCCTACCGTATGAGCTTCTAAGCACCGCCTATATCTGCCCTGATAGCCAAACAGCCATCTATCAATACCACGTACTTTGCAATGTCACGGCAGTGAAACTTTATTACTTATTATCATGGGCGTAGGCAGGATTTAGCCAAGGGGGGGGCCTCCCCACTAAGCGCTATTTTACATATATATATATTTATAAACGCTGCAAATTTTACACAAGGGTTTATTGTTCTTTGACATAAGTTACTTGTGCAAAAATTAATTCTTTGCCAATAAAAAAATATTTTTGAGAAAAAAAAAATCTGCACATTATTTGAACGAACAGTCATGAAACCTCGAAAAATTGTTAAGCATCCAAAATTATTCGGAAAATATTTGACCTCCTGGGATCCTTCACAAATCCCATTTGTAGTACCATTAGAGCCCCCGGTGAAATTGAATCGTTCTAGGAGCCCCGAAAACGGATTCTACGTCCAAAAGTACTTCGAAAACCTATAGGTCGAGTTATAACTCGATCCCATCGCCGAAACCCTTTAAAAAACCCTCCCGTAGTTCTTTTTTTGAGCCCCACGGGTTTGGGCGATCGGGCTGAAAACCTTGCGGGCACAACTAGATGGTGAAATGAGTATTTTGTCAACACCTATTTAATCGCGACGGAGGTTGACGACTCCAATCGGCCTCAAAATTTGACATTATCCGTTTCAAGAGGTCTAGATTCCAAAACCGAAATGTCCGTCCGCCGTACGCCCGCTGTACCGAGCTTCTTAGATTGTATCTAAGGCCATTTCTGGCCCATAACAATCTTTCGCGTACCTAACTTCTTGCTCGCTTTCTTCCCCTAGGGGAAGTGCAATTATGTTTCCGCAAAATTGAATTTTGAAGAAACATAAGAAATCAAATTTTGATATCTTCTTGTTCTTGATCTTCAGCACTGCCCTAGGGGGAGTACAGCGGGAGGAGTACAGCAGGCCCTCCTGCCCTCTCTGGCGTTAGCCACACCATTCTGGTGCGCCCGGGATGGACCAACGTGGAGGTGGCGGGTTTTAATGCATTAAAAGACCCCCATGGGTCTTGTTCAACTTTCATTCGTAATTCTTTGGGACAGGAGTCATCGCAACGGACCTACCAGCCTAAAAATTCCAAGAGACCTCCTGTCGAATTCAGACTCCCAGAATTCGACCTGTCGAATATTTTCCGAGTAAAAATTGCTTTAAAGAAAAAGAAATTTAAAAAAAAGTTTGTTGTTGTTCCAGAAATATATTCGGACATGTAACCTATATCAAAGAATAATAAACCCTTTTGTAAAATTTGCAGCGTTTTTCAATCGTCTCGGGATCCCTTTTAGCTACTCATAGGGGTTGAGATCCTCCCAAAATGCGGGCCTCATTTGCGCCCAACTTTCTTATTTTAAATAGGAACCCCTAATTTTTTTATGCATTTGGAATCCCCGGCCATTTTTACGTCCGATAAGCGCATTGAGCGAAATTTCTGACCCTCGCAAATCCGTACAACTCCTTCTATTTTCGTTGTTTACAGTCCAATTGAGTCGGCGTTTGTTCTGTATCCTATCTACAGATCTAAATTTTAATACTAAATCCCTATTATTTAAATGGGCGAGCGAAGTGAGGCCCCCATGTCGGAGTGCTAGTGTTTACAAATTACAATAATTCCAATAATTTCCTTTCCTTGCCCCTACCTACGCATGCTTTCTTTTGAGTTCAGCACAATTTATTTTTGTGTTCCCGAAAATTCTAGGGGGGGGCCGCGGCCCCCCCCTGCCCCACCCTGTATACGCCCATGCTTATTATATTCAAGTCTATCAGACAGCCGTCATAATACGAAGCCTATCAGACAAATATAATCATGAAGAACTCGAGTAAAAATCTAAATAAGCGATTACTTGCAAAATGCTGACTACTACAATGTGACTGAACCTGACAATTTTTTCAATAAAAAAGACGATTTAAGACGAAATAGTCTATTTCCACGATAAAAATATATAAACTTGTAGACGCGTTTCGGTTGATTAGACCATCATCAGTACAATACGCAATCATATTGTACTGATGATGGTCTAATCAACCGAAACGCGTCTACAAGTTTATATATTTTTATCGTGGAAATAGACTATTTCGTCTTAAATCGTCTTTTTTAAGATGGATTCCCACTATCTCGCCGCATCCACCTTACATTAAATTTTTTCAATGTTTCAACTGCATCAATTTAGCGAAATATTCCCAGAAACTGTGAGATGTTAGCTGATCAAATCAAACCACACCCGCTCGGAGCGTCGGCGGCAGAGCTCGCACGTTTCGGAATCATTAGAGGGACCGTCTTCAGGGGCGCATGCTCTCATTTTCAGCCCTCCTGGTGAAAAACGCTGGCAGGGGAGCGGAGGAGGCCCTGACATTGGGAAAACACCCCCGCGCTTTTCCCACCAGATAATCGATAAGTTTCCTTTGGTGACGAGAAGCTGGAGATGAGGACAAAATTCAGCCAAGATCCATAAAAATCCTAAAGGTGCGATCCATATTAGGGATTTTGGGTGATTTTTCCCTTATCTCCACCTTTGCATGTACATAACATAGACCACAATGTGGTTTATTTAGTCATATTTAATTACATGGCATAATATTAATTTATTTTATTGTTAAGTCCACCTGTGAATTGATGTGATTCATATTATGTACGAAATAGCACCTGCTTGGTAGAGTACATTTAAATAGGCAGATCAAAACTCATCCATGGAGTAATAATTATTCTCGGTCATTTCGTGCTGCCTTTGATGAGACCGCGGGTTCGAATCCCTTCAAAGACCATGGCATTTTTGGGCGTAAAAGTGCAACTGGGTTAAAGTGAAAGTCAGGCCGATTAGGTATAAAATCTAGACATAAAACTCACTTTCGTATCATGGAGCTTTGGTCATTTCAAGTACGGAATCCAAAATAAGGGAGAAAATTATCAATGTGAAGCTAAGTCGATCTGCCACGCCGAAAAAGCACTCGATTACTTCTCCAATCAAACCAGAGAATTGACAAGCTAATGCTATCACCAGTGATGATCAAAAAATTTCTATCTAATAGTACATTTTTAGAGAAAGGGAGAACTGTAGATGGGACTTCTGAAGGGCTTTGATCCTGAGAGTCGAGTGAGGTGACGTATTCGGAGTAGTTCTGGACGCAAAATCGGTTTTTGGGGCTCCCAGACCCGTCCGACGAAACCGTGGGGCTTTTTGGTATTTCTAAGGGGCTGCTGATAGGATTTCTGAATGGCTTTGAGTTCCCACTAAATGACTTCTATAGAAGATGTTATAATATCTCCCAAAGGGGAAGAGACGCCGCAAAATTAAAGAAAAATAACCAAAGAAAATTTCTTTGGATTTAATCCATCACAATAATGTTACAAAATTTGTAACATTATTTAATAATGCTCATGCAGCTGTGGTTCCAATGGACCTACCAAACCTGGCATACAATAAAAGTAGACCTACTTACCTGTAAGTATAATAAAATAATATTCTATAATCTTAAATAAACCGACAAAATTACGGTTTGCATCAATCAAAGTGAAGACAAAATTTCAAGCTGTACTTACCCAATCGTGTTAACATCAGACGGTAAATTAGGAAGGTAACACGATTGGTGGCTTGACGTTGAGTAGAGTTACTCGATATAGCTTTAAATTCTGCTCCTGAATGTAAGGCAATAATTTGCGTAGGTACCTTCAGTACATTGGATACAATTACCTATTGCACACTACGTTGCCTGTGTGTAACACGCTACAGGTCGCATTTGGACAGATTCGAACTAAATTTCCACGAAGGGAATCCAGCCCCATCTTGATCGAGGATTTCACTAATTGATAAGATGGAAATTTTCTTAGAATCGACTTAAAACAAAACTAAACTAGGTAGCGGTGCCGAATCCAAAAGTGATATCGTCAGATCTGACGTTCTCCCGCGGGGGAAGGGAAGAAGAGGGAGCCCTCCTTATGAAATGGGGACACCGCTTCCCCCAGCTATAGCCTCCACCCCCTCCCCACACTCCGACAACCATCAAACAGAGGAATTCATCTCGACCTCACGAAAATAAATAACCGATCAGAAAGTTATGATAGGTGAGAAACAAATTAAAACAGCAAATGGTTACAGTATGTTGCAGAGACAACTCGGCTTGTCAAGAAACGAGGAAATGTGTTCATTCAATTCAGCACAGCAAAACAACAGGTTGAACGAACGAAACGTAGTTATCGGATTTGAGTCACTTTTCAAAATACTCACCTTTCATAGAGTAATCCTCATTAAAAACAACGCCGAGATAAGCACTTATGAAAACACGTAACACACTCGGGACGATAAAGTCGACCGCCAGAGTTCACACGGGTGTGAAATAAACGGAATCTAGAGGGGCGAGAGAAAAATTGTGATATCGAGAGAAATTCGTGATATCAACAGAAACAACAGGGGGGGGGAGAGATAAGTGATGATCGTACGACACTTTTCGGGGGACCTTCGAGGCTTTTTGAACGAACTCCGGCCACAGCTGGAAGGTAACTGAAACGTGACTGTTTTGGGCGGGCGGGGAGGGGGTGAGATGGCGCCAGCGCTGTCTGGCGGAGTTGGCGAGCAAACAATCAGCCCCCTCGAGTCCGGCCAAAAGAGCGCGAATCAACTCTGTTCAAAATTGACCAGGAAGCGATAGTTCACTCTACCTAATCTCAGTCACCCCAAAATCAAATTAACAACACGGTCCTTCCCCACACGACGCTGCTAGCTGTAGACCTCCCAAGCGGATAGCGGTTTTTTCAGGTTTTACGTTCGAAGTCTGATCACGTTACTTGGGCTGGAAAATGGGAAACCCTGGATCAGAGTGAAGAACCTAGTCTTTACTAACGAGAGTGGGCTTGGACCTGAGGAACCCAGATCCTTCTAGGGAACTGTCTGTCTCCATAGCAACACTTAGACGGAGAAGGTGCACCATTCCTGGACATCTCCAGTGAAAGTGCACTGTTCGCCCTCACTTCGTCAACCTGCAGTAGCGAGTCACTAGATTGTGTCTGGCGCCAGTAATGGCCCTAGGGCCAGAAGCTTCTGCGCTTTTTTGAAAGGCTCGGCTGATGGTCTTATTTCACCATATTCTGCAGGGGGTAGTGCGGCCTTAGGGTGGTTCTTGATCTTCAACACCCCCCTCAGGAGGAACAGCACGCTCTCCTGCCACCTCCAGCGTTAGCAACTCCAACCATCAACGCCTGTGCAGCGGACCAAGGGGGAACCTTTGACATCTTCTTGGAGCCTGTCGCTACTTGTGTGTACAGACTGTACGTAGGAAAGCCCTACACATCCCATTTCCTCCAACTACAAGCGGCGGCGTGATTATGGATTAGCGTCGTCACAACTCCACTCAACACACACCACAAAAATAACATCCTTTAGGAACATGGTGAGTTCCCATCATCTTCACAACCGCAAAATAGGAAAATAAAAACACGTCGTGTGTAATAAAAAGAACTTTAATATTTACATTCAAACGACAATAAATTATTCACGTAAAGACCAAACAATAAACCACCAAAAACATCAACAATAGGGGGGAATCACTCGGGAAGCCGACAATAATTTTTTTTTTTTTTTTTTCAAATAAAAACGGTCACGCATAGCCAATGACTGAATGCCAAAAAACAATGCAAGAAGAATGAGGATTACTGTAAATACATTAAATGCATATGACCATTAATTCGTAATTTTTCACATGACACGAGTGGATAGCATTCGATGTAATAGCCTAAAACAGATAGAAACACGAATCAACCAACAACACAGCGATATAAACCAATTTCAAAACAAATTAGCGAGCTCCAAATGATTCCAGTACCTTTGGTATCAGGCGTTAAAATACTGCAACTGGGCCTAAGTTGGACTAGAAACTAAATTTATTTTTAAGGAAGAATATTATTTGAAAGTATTGAAACCCGTACAACGGTGCATTAAAAAGTACGCAAAGAACCGCACTGATATGTATCTGAAAAACGTTTCTTGTTTATATGTATCTTGAAAAAGTCCTGTTTATAGCTTTAGCCAAAACCATAAAAAGAAAAGGGATCCATTACATTAAAAATGCATCAATTCAAATACATCGAGTACGGTCTCATCGTTAACAGTAAAATTGTAATAAAATTCAAGTTTGAACCAATGAGAGCAAAAAAGACAACTAAAGTAGGTTTACGAGGTTTTTTTTAGAGAGATAGTTAGATTAGGTTATGTTTTGACTGCAAATCAAGTGAAACCGAGACACGTCACACTGTTTAGGTTGAATGTATGATGTCAAACGTTTGTGCTGGGCTGCAGAACAACGAAACGGAGAATAATATTCATATTACGCACTCTGAAAACTAAGCTTGATTCAAGGGGCGACGCATTGCAGATTTTAATTGAAACTCACCTCATTTGTCAAGTCAAGAACATAACCTAACCTCACGCTGAGATGATCGGGACTATTCACGTCCCCTCAAAAATAAAACGTAAGGATATAATTCTATCCACGGAAGAAGAGGGCAGACAAAATGGCGTTTTCATTAGCCTTCAAACGTAAAACAATGCGTTAAACAAAAAATTCAACTAGATATTAAGTCCAATTACCGCCTTTAAACAATTTAAAAAAACAACACTAACAGAACATCAAAAGAACAGCACTGTATACAAAAATTGTCAATGGGTACAACACACTAAATAACAAAACAACTTAGGCGGCAACCCTGATTTATCTGGTAAATGCAGCACCACATTTTGTCACGAGGGATTTTGAATTGTCTTTGGGAAGGACTCGAGTTCGATTCGACAGGGCATGGCTGAGGAGAAGTTAGGTTCGAATTGAAGGTTTCACGATTGTGCTTCTTCCGGGCTGCATTCGGGCGTTTCTTCTTTCTTCTTTTTGACGGCCTCGTGTAATTTCTTAAACCTCATCATGCACTCTTCCTGTGGAAGTCAGAGTGGTATTTTAAAACCGATAAATAGCGATGTTTTCCTCCGATACCTATATCGATATTTTTCTATCCATGCTGCATAGTCCGTTAGTATTGGGTATCGAATAATTATTTATTTTTATTTTACATTTTAGCCAACTCGATAGTTTCCTAAAACAATCGATACTATCGGTGACACAAAGTATCGATGCTTCAAGTACGATATATCGGTACCTATCGATATTTCATCAGCGATACTATCGAACATCGATAGATCGATACATTGACTACCGATGACCATCCCTAGTATGGTTCATCCCTCAGTTGAGGACTTTGGTCTTTGTTCCAGCAATAAGATCTTCACGCTGATTCGGGCTCTTGGAAAGGACTAGTCTGAATTGAGTTACGACCTGACAGGACGCCGCAGCGATTGAACTCAAATTGCCAGCCACGAGACTGTTCCACCGGGAGCAGCACAGCGTGTCCTCTAATCCCAGGACAAGATGACCGAGGCTCCCGCTGTTTCTGTTACCTCGCTACCCCAATGTGGGGCACTCCCTGCTAGGAGAGTGAAACGGCTCAGGACTCAGACCTTCCCGCGGGCAGTTGAGTCACTGAGGACCCTGTGTGTGGCCCACTGAGCTGCGATCCCACCAAGAGCCGAGTTCAGCCAGTAGACCAAACGCTTCAAGTCTTTATTCATCATAGGGAAAAATAAGAATTCATAAGCCATAACCACAGTTCACACAATGACAATGAGAATTAATTCATAGTAGTGGCGTACTTTTGTTTTTCCAGGCACGGCGGCCGCTATTCTGGCCCACCTGTCCCCAGAAGAGCCTTTCGGGTGAGCTGCCAGGGCTGCTTCAAGCGCTTTCTGCTGAGACGCACTCCAAGGACTCTCTTCCACCTCAATCGTGGACCTCGTTTTCACTTTCTTTTGTGCCTCAAGTACCACTTCAGGCTCTTCTTCCTGTAAACACACAAATCATACCATAGTGTGGGGCCTGTGCATGATGGGTGCTCTTCTCTCCTTTTGAGCTCAAAAATTTACTAAAGTACTAAATTTACTTAGGCGGTGTTAGAACTAGAATAACGATTCTATAAAATAACCCACGTTAACTTACTTTGACGACAGGCTTGAATCCATCATCTTTCATTTTGTGAGCCATATGCGCGACTTCGTGAGGCGCTCGTCTCATGGCTAGACCAATTTTCTCCCACCTGGTGGCATAAAATATACATCAGGATTATTTCTATTGAACGTACCAAGAGAGTATATGCTGTAACGTGAAATTCACCTCTCATTCGAGCCAGGAGGGAACTTTTTCATGAGCCTGATGAGATCCAGAAAATCATCATCGGTCCAGAGCCCCCCAACATATTCTGGTTGGCTCTTCTTCGTTTCTGCTTGTTTTGGTTTGGTCCCATTTGCTAAAGAAAAATCCACGAGTAGCGTAAGTGAAACATATTTGAATATTAAATACTTAATTATTGATTATTCTACCTTTTTCGTCGGAGTTCTCTTTGACTTCTGGAAGTTGAAAACCTTTCCTCCTTCTTGGCCCTCTTTCTCGCGGCACATAAACAACTTCTTCTTCTTCGGAAGATTCCCTTAAACGTATCAAATAATAATTATTGGTTGAACTGAGGCAGTGCATCTCAGAATCCTTATTAAAACTGATATCTGCACTTCGCTGGATTCAGACGTGCGAGCATAAAACTGGAGGAGATGTAACGGGAGAAGGTTGCAACTAGGTGAGAATGGCCTATTTGGTCCTTCTAGGTCACGAAGACCTGAATAACAAACTTCAAATACATAGAATGGTCCCCCGCACAACTGAAACCTTAAATCCATGGAGGAAAATGGCAAGCGCAAATTTTTGGTTCACTTACTCAGCTTGTTGGGTGGCAGACTGCGCTCTCTCTTGGAAGTATGTTCGGATCCAGCAGTATGTGAGAGGAGGAGCGTCCACGATGAGGAACCAACACAATTGGAATATTTGGACCGGAAGAGTGCCTTTCACACTGGAACCAACGTCAACGAACTTTGAAAGTCAACTACCAAGTGCTGCCACTCACCGAACACTTAGCAGCTTAAGCAATAGTTTTTTCTCAATATTACTTAAATCACCTCGGTCTGGGAAGACTATTCATCAGTTCAGGAATGATCCTGGCTTCAGTTTCATCTACAGGTTTTCCTTTCTTCTGTTTCTTTTGAATCTTTTTACTTTTGAATCTGACGAACTCTTCCTGCAAAGAAGTTGACCATAAAACCATACCGTTCAAAATGTAATAAAAGTTTCACTTTAATGATGATTGACACTGGTTAGTTTCAGAAACAATTACGTGATTGAGGAAGTTTTTTCCAAGTCGTCCCTCAGACTGTATATACAAACAGTTAGTATTAAATACAATCAAAACATGATCTTCAGGATGGTTCAGGAACTTGGAGAGGACTAGTCTGAATTGAGTTACGACCTGACAGGACGCCACAGCGATTTAACTCAAATTGCCAGCCACGAGACTGTTCCACCGGGAGCAGCACAGCGTGTCCTCTAATCCCAGGATAAGATGGCCGAGGCTCCCGCTGTTTCTGTTACCTCGCTACCCCTATGTGGGGCACTCCCTGCTAGGAGAGTGAAACGGCTCAGGACTCAGACCTTCCCGAGGGCTGTTGGGTCACGGAGGATCCCGTGTGTGGCCCACTGAGCTGCGATCCCTCCAAGACCCCAGACCAATCTTCCGAAACACTGCTTTGAGTCATCACTGGGACATTAACCTCCTCTCTAACAGTGCGAACCTAAACACACTTACAATGGCGTATTTCTTTTCAAAGTAAGCCGCCCACGCGACGCAGTACTGGCCTATCGTGACGATTATGAACAGGATGACCGACATCTCGATGAGATCCATCTTCCTGACCCGCCTATAGTAGTAGATAGCCTGCTTCCAATCAGGTAAACCGTTGAGAAGGACATCGTCGTATTTGGCCCGCTTGACAGGATCCTTAAGTATGTCGTGGACAGCAACCAGCTGTGAAATTCAACAGATTATTAGTGTAAGCCAAAAATGATACCGTTTGGGCGATTTGCGTGTATTTTAGATTTAAAATTCCACCCCACCGATATAATATAATACATTATTATATTATGTCAAAAAAGTAACGTGCACAGCCTCCAATGCCAACGAGGAAAAAAAAAAAAAATCATTGGAGCTGATAGGTTTAACGAAAAAACTAAACGCACAGTTTGAATCAGAGGGGGTTTGACCGCGAGTCTCTCTTCCATCAGTGACGTCACAGTTCCAGTTATCTCTCACTGGGAGCGCTAGTGTCATCAGCTTTCATGATAAATTTATCGTTATTATTACTTGATACGACGACGGAAAAAATAGTTCATAATAAACGGTACTTATAATTTAATGCCTTATCAGAAGGATTGAAAGCGATATTATTTTATTCTGAGATGGGTAGGGAGCGTTTTTATTCAATTTTCAATCTAAATGACGCTCGTCTCCCGACATGAAAACATCATCGACGACGCTCTTCAGCCCTGCTGGGTTGGCAGCACATTCCGCCGTATGTTGTGACGTCACGCTCCCTCCATGGCCGTATTCCCCCGCGGTTTTCAAACTTCGATTATTGTTAAATTATCTAAATTTTCTGGGAGCGATTTCAGGCGGGTGACTATTGTTTTCCCAATTTTCTTGAGAAGTACTTTCAGAAAGATGAAAAAAAAAAAAAACAAAAAAAAAAACAGCAAACACATGCAAAGTGCCCATTGGGCGTTGCTTTCCCATACAGAAGAAACGTCGGACCCGTAACAAATATAGCTAACCTGTCTGAACTTTATTTCAGCGTCGGGAGCAGGATTTTTGTCAGGATGCAAGACTAGGGAAAGTGATCTGAAAGCCCTCTTGATAACTTTAGCATCGGCATCCTGTGTAAAAAAAGGGAAAGCAAAATTTGTATTTAATACAACATCTGCCTAAACTCATTGTGAACATTAGATCTTCAAGTCATTAAATCGAACTTACGGGTGCGACATCAAGCAGTTCGTAGAAGTTCTGGCCGACCTCTTCCACGACGTCAAAGACTTCCAAATCTTCTGAATCCCACGCGGAACAAGTGCTTAACGATACGGCAAAAAGGATCGCGAATGCGATCCAACTTCGCGCTCGAGGCATCTCGACGGTCTGCAACAAAATTTACTAAAATGTAAACGGTTTCAGATGGACGAACGCTGGTTTCCAGGCAAAGATAGTCCACATTAATCGATCAATGGAAGAAAAAGTTGCCTTCGTTAAGAGCCGATTTATTATTAGCAGTAAACATTGACAGCATCGAACAGAGTGGTCGTAAATAACTCTATTCAATTGTGATTCGCTCCTAGTTCTCTGCAAAAAAAATTAACTCTCTGACAGACCAATCGCACCTAATAAAATAAAATTAAGATGAGTTTTTGTATGTACTCAACCGAAAGGAATTGAGGAGTACAATTTTGAATCCCCCCCCCCCCCCCCCCTCACCAAATGATACAGAACAATCGCCCTTGGCGAAAACTACCCTAGCTTTCTTCAGAAGAGAGTCGTAGGGTAGACAGGGAACACGGGGTTAACAGGGAAAAAGTCAGCGTTTTGGCTTTTCCGCTCTCGTAATAGCGAAGCAAATCAACCGTAAAGACTTTCACTTCTATAACAAGTTAGTCAGTCGTAACCGAAGTGCAGGTGACGGATTTTCTGAGCGATTGCAAGCGAAAAAATGCAGTTATTGCGACGTGTGGTTTTTTTTTTTTTTTTTTTTTTTTTCAGAGCATAACAAAAAGCTTTCCAGGGAAATAAACAGACTGGAGGGTTTTGACAAGGTGCAAATCGTCAAATAGTAGTAAAAGGATGACAGAATCAAAACGTTGACAAACTGTTAATCGAAAATTGAGCGTTCTGGATAGTGGACAATCCAGTAGAACAGAGGGGTGTCAGGATTTCAACGGGCGAGGAAGTATGGCGGATTCGGCTGCTCCGTCAACGTCCGAAGCTGAAAGAATGTGTCGCAAGTGACAAGGCAGCAAGCAATTGATGCAGCAACAGTAGATGCTCGCCTTATTCACTTTTCACAAAGTAGGTACCTTTCCACAATCACCTCAAGGGTTGTCCAAGAAAATGAAATGGACTGGGGCCCGAAATCCGGAAGCATTACTTATTGGTAAAAAAAAAAAAAACGCAGCAAATTTTACACAAGGGTTTATTATTCTTTGTTATTGGATATTTGCGCGAAAATTAATTCTGTGCCAATGAGAAAATATTTTGAAAAAAAAAAAAAAAAAATCGGTAGGTATGTATCCTACATTGTTCGAACAGATGTGGGATCGAGAAAAATGGATTAGCTATGCGTCCAAAATTACTCGGAAAATAATAATATTAATAATATTATTATTTTAGACCTCCTGGGATGCTTACAAAATCCCATCAAATTTTGAAACCCCAAGGTAAAATCGAATAGAACACCCCCAAAAATTTATTTTACGTCCTATTCGAAGTCTTCGAAAACGACACCTAACTCGACCCCATAGCCGAAACCCTTCCCGTAGCCCCACAGAGTCCCACGGAGTTGGGCGAACGGGCTGAAAACCTTGCGGGCACAACTAGATGGTAAACCGAGTATTTTGTCAAATTTTCAGATTTAAAAAAATTCCTACAGCCCAAAACGGACATTTTGTTTTTGGAATCCAGACGCCTTGAAACGTATAGGTACGTCCTACCTATAATGTCAAATCTTGATTGTTTAGGTGTAATATTCTAAGAATAATGAACCAAAAACGTCGAAATTGAGCTTATTTTCCATCGCTCATCAAGTAAAAAACAGAAACACCTAACTTAGAGCACTATCTAAATTTGGATTGCCTAGGAACTACCTACTGAATTTCAGAAATTGCCCATTTATAGCCTACCGCAAAATCCTTGCTATAATATAGTTCATATTATGAACTTGAGTGGTAGGCCTAGTCGGCCTAACTCAAGAATAGTTTCACATGGATACCTACGTAATCTATTTAATTAGATTAAAAAATACTGCCTCCAACGTATCGCACTCAGTACAATCAGGGATGGTACTCAAATCCCGAATTTCATACCACGATGTGGTAACTGGCTCTGGTGGCGGATACGCTACTCACCTGTCAATAGCTAAACGAGGTCTTCGATTTCTCAGGAGTACACGGCGATGATCAATTCCCAAGAAGTATGTCAGGTACTGAAGTATTTCCAACAATCGTCCACGTATGATCGCCACACAGCTGCTGCAGAAACTACCTCCGAGGACTAGGTAAATCCTCAATTTCTTGAGGCTACCGACGAAAAGTGAACAGAACTGGTTGATCAGGTTGTTGATAGATAAGGTTAAGGCTTAAAAGCGGAGAGTGATGATCGATGGGCAATGAGCAATGAAAAGGAATCAAAAATCGACAAAATCCGGGGACACGGAACAGCGGGGATGGTCGAGTTAGGGATGTTGAAAAAGTATCGATACTTAAAAGTATCGATACTTTTCAAAAGAAGTATCGATACATATCGATACTTTTTGTCCCCGATACATATCGTAGTATCGATACATTTTTTCCGGTATCGGCGCCGATACTTTTTTTATCCCTCACATTTCATCAGATTCAAAACTTACGGCATATAGGTAGTTGACAGTACCTCTAACTTGACCAGCAATTGAAGAAATTTGATGTAGGTACCTACCACCACCTGGAGCTGCACCAGCTCTCATATCAGAAGAGTCAGCCGTCCTCGATCAAGGGCGGACCACCAAAATGTTGGACCAACCAACCAACCCAACTCACTAATCACAGTAGAAATTAGTGTGGCCACAGCTACACCAAACGAGGGAATGTTCCCCTTTTTTGCTACCTGTACCTACCCCCCCCCCCCCCCCCCCCCCCCCGAGGCTTGGAGCAAGGTTTTCAGTCCGATCGTCCAAACCCATGGGGCGCTATGGGGCTAAAATGGGGTTACGGGAGGGTTTTTTTTAAAGGAGTTTGGCTATGGGATCGAGTTGGGTGTCGTTTTCGAGTATATTTTTGGGGGTCCCAGAAGGATCCAATTTCACTGTGGGGATGTAAAGGGTTTTCATGGGGCTACAAAAGGGATTTTTGAAGGATCTCAGGAGGTCAAATATTTTCCGGGTAAAAAAAAAAAAAAAAAAAAAATTAAAAGAAAAACCTTTTTTTCAAAAATTTTTCATTGAGACAGAATTAATTTTTGCACAAGTAACCCATATCAAAGAATAATAAACCCTTGACTAAAAATTTGCAGGCGTTTTTGAAAAGTATCGATACTTCGATACCGATACTTTATTGAAAGTATCGTATCGATACTTTTAGATACTGTCTGGATGTATCGATACGATACTGTATCGATACTTTAGAAGTATCAAACATCCCTAGGTCGAGTTCGTGGTGGTGAGGGATGTTGGGAGAAGAGGGGATTTCTCCCAGTGTTCTCAGGCCAAGACAATTATTTCCCATTTAAAAGGGAAAACGTCCGGGAACAAAATGCAAAAAAAACTGCCGTGTCAACAAGTGTAGCGTTTATCTCCTGGAATTACATAAATAGATAATAACAGTGCAATAAGCTTCAATTTTCAGAACGGCCGATGCGACAATCCAACTAAAACGACGTTCATCTCACGCGGGATACGGGGCATTTCTTATGGGTACGAGGGAAATAATGTCAACCGATCGAGGGAACTCTGCACAACTGGGAGGGAATTCTGCGAAAGTTGGTAAGTGCTACCTGGTGCTGTTATCGGTTAGTAGCTGTCTCTACCAGCCATGGTGGACAAAAACAAAATTGTAATCTGGATTACCCACCAATTAAATTTTTGCGGAATATTCCAGTCTATAAAAAAAAGGTACCTCCGCAAAGATAAATCGTTGATACGTAAGATTACTATAAAAATTCGGGTTATTTACAGATTAGTGTTTTGTTGTTGTTTTTTCTACAATAGCTTGACTGCGGTGCAAAAATTATTTTTCTGAAGGAACCAGAAGCGGTTTTTTTTAGACAATGCATAGGTAGGTGGAAAGGGTCACATAATGGTGGTATAGCTGCTTGGGCATCTTTCCGTACATTTCAAGCCCGATAAAAAAACGCGTCTTTCACAAAAAAGTTCATTATTCTTCGAAAAAAATCATCCAAAAATAAATGTCAATAATCCAGAAAAATTAAGCGTCCAAAATTACTCAGAAAATGACACCTCATGCACTCCCAGGCATCTTTCAAAAGCCCCATTCGTAGCCCCATGAAAGCCTTGTAGATCCAAATGGTGAAATCCGATGCTTCTGGGACCCCCAAAAAATGGATTGCACGTCCACAAATACATCGAATTCGAGACCACAGTCGATATCATACCCGAAAACCATGAAAAACCCCTCCCGACGCCACAATTCAGCCCCGTAGATCGTGTGATCGACCTGAAAACCTTGCAGATCTAGATGGTAAACCGGCCAAATAGTTTAAAATTGTTTTACAAAATGGTAAAATTGTCATTTCAGATTTATAGAAAAGTTCCTACTACCCAAAACGGCTCGGACGGCGCACAGTGGTCTAAAAGGGCAATGTTTGTCCAAAAACCATCAATGGTACCAGCTGGCTGCAACTGGTACCTACCTACTTTATGAACTTTTGACAATTAAGTGTTCTAAATCCAAATCTGATGCCCGTTTTTCTGTATAAGGTTTATATTTTTAGATATTCAAGGTTTTAAACTCCTCCATCATCAAAAGCCCAACCTTATCTCAAACCCCATTATTCATCTTTTAACATGATTATGACAACGAATTCGGTGTCATATATATATATATACTATACTTTTAAAAGTATAGGTCTTGCACTCTAACCTACTTTCAATAATTTTTAGAGTACCTAATATGAAAACTATGTGTGAAAAATGATATTTTTATACTAAGTACAAGCCTCCACCTTGGCCGAGGAAGCTAGAGCGTTATCACTTTGGTGAACTCGCCAGGGGGACTGTGTTTCGTGTCTGAAAATTTTCAAATGCTGAGGATTCGGTGTGTTGTTCCTGGTTTCGCCGCTGCCGAGCGCTGCTGAGTCATCTCGTCCTCGGCTTCTATGATTTTCTCCTCCTCTATGACAGCTTTTGTCCACCATAATCTGTTGAAACGTCATACAATTGGAAACAACAACGTTTGATATCACTTCAAACCAATGATATTGTGATAATGTAAACATTACTACAACTACTACGAATTTGTTTTTTTCCGGCTTCGAGGTGACAAAATCGTACTGTGCATGTGGAAAGATCTCATTAATCGACATTTTTAGGGGTAATTGCTTTTTTCACGGTCTTACCTATTTGAAAGTGTTGGCTTTGCAACGTCCAATTGGGTGCGGTGAGTAACGTTGGTGGTTTACCTACGATATGATAGCTCTGTCAATGTACACGTAGGTTCTTCGCATATTGGTTGTATGCGCGGGGAAAATTTATTCAAATTCTCTCCCCGTTTGGGAGCTGATGATATGTCATATTTCAGTGTGTTGTAATATTGTGGGTTATCCTTGTGCTATTAAACGCTATAACTTTACCTTGTCTGGTTATCAGTTGCCGTGTAATTGGGTAATCGCTTATTTTATCGAAGTAGTTACGATTGCCTGTTCTTGGGCTTATTTCTTTTGAAAGCTTTGTGGAACCTTATTTACTGGTTGAGGTATTGTAATGTTCATTGTGAGTTGCTATGTAATGTTGCAGGTTATCTATCATTGCGATACAATGAAGGAAAGGAAATTCAACGGAAGCTAATGTCGATTGAACTTACCCCACTACCGAAATATGTTCCGAATTGAATCGTACATTACTTCAATAATTTTGAGTTACGTAGATAGGTACATCAAGAACTTCAAAAGACAGGATGCGCAGGTCAGATTTATTACCAAATTTATGGTGAGTTTTGAGAATATCAAATCGCAATGGGTCGTTGAAGTGAGGTTTTGTACAGGTGTCCCTTTGGGAGGGCGACGGGTCCCTTCACAACCTCGACCTCGATCTGGAGGTTTTGGATCAGGAGCTAAATCTACCTTTTAGTTTTGTCTCTGGTCACATCCACGAACTCCTCATACACGTACCATGGACCAGGATCGGCTCCGAACCTGTCAAGATAACCATCAATACTATAGGTACTACTAGCTCAATCCAGGAGAAACATCCTCCTTTGTGTAAAGTGTATAATATTATTTCCTTGTATGCTATCAAAGCAACTGTTTTATTAATTCGAATATATCGTCCGATTTTTCAGAATGTATCATGAAACTGAAACCTCCAGGTCATGATTCCGGAGTAAAACGTGAAAGGAAAAAGAAGTAAACTCATTCATTGTACAACTTGGAACTTGTAAATCTTCAGATCTGGGCCTTCTAATGCTTATTTTCTTGTTGTTCTCTTGCAGATCCCAAGCTGGCGAAGAGTGCGTGGCGCCTCCATCGTACAAAAACTCACTTGTGAATAAAATAATATTCAATCTCTCGGTTACGTGCAATAATTTGATCTTGAAATATGTTGAGGAGGACATAGTCCTCTCTATGAACATCAAGACTTTGAGTCTATCCACTGTGAACAAGAATTGGGAGCCTGAGTTCTCGGGTAAACATTTTTATTCCTTATAATATAAGAACTCACATATTACGAGAACCTACGAAAATTTACGTCTACAAAGATCGAATTGCATTTTTTCAGAACTCTCCGTAGCACAATTGATTTTACGTAATTTAGTCAATCTTTCCGACGTGACCATCTGTTTGGACAAACGGAATGCTTCTGGGAGGATTGAATCATACTTGGTGAGGCATTTTTTTTTTTAAATAATGAATTGTCCCCAGGGGTTGTGTGAGTCTCCAAAATCGAAGAAGCGACACCGCTGCAAACATGATGAGTGAAATGACAGAAATGAATAGCGAAGAATGGATAAAGATGAATAATTCATTACATAATTATTATCCATCCATTTATCGCTAAGGTAGGGGTAAGTGTAAGTTGGGGGGTAAGTGTAAACCACGGCTCAATCAGCTATCACGAGAGAGAAGTGAACGAATCCAGAGATGTTCAGAACTCTCCTAAACTGCATCGCTGCTGTGATGGCAACCTTGTCTCACGTGAGAGGGAGGTTTTATGTAGACAGTGTGATTCTACTATGGAAACGAGCACACCGGTTTTGTATTGATTGGCCCTTTTTTTTAGGAAGTACTTCTTTACAAGATTTGCTGCGATGTAGAACTGCGATTGTAAAATTTGCATCTGAGGAATCGAAAAGTGCTGGGTTACCCTTATTTTAGTTTTTTTGGGACCTGGGCTTCCTGTGTTCCTAGTTATTCAGTGAAAGCCGCCTATTATTACCGCGGTTTGTGTTATAATCTGCGTATTGTTATGGAATCTGGTCAGTCCCGTATACTAATACACAGAGATAAGATCGTTTATTGTTGTGAGACATTCGGCTATTGTTATGGGATTGAAGTCGAGCTGGGAGTCCAGAGCGGCAATAATAAGCGGCTTTCACTGTATTTTATAACTCCCCCATTCAATGCATTGAATATTTTCAGAGCTGATCTAAAACCCGAAACCTGTCTCATAAAACTATGTGATTCTGTCGTTTCTTGGATCTAATGTATTAGCTGGTGCTGATTTGACTTGTTGGTTCCAGGAGCCAATCCTGTACAAGTGTTCTCTGAAAATTCGGATCAGTCGAACATTCCCAAATCCGTCATCCCTAACGGCCACTACAACTCGAATAGGGATATACTGTGACAACTTTGCTTTGAGCATTAGCGAACCCCAGGTGCATAAGTGTTTCACAATTATTTCATTTTTGAATGATTGTGTGTTTTATGATGGAAGTGATTTATTTCCAGGTGCCGATGCTCTTGAGGCTTTTCATGTTGTTCCAAATGGTCAACAGCTCGCCGTCTGTGACAAATACGCCTTCGCAGCAAAGCTTGGAGTCAGCTTCTGAAGATGGTTGCCATAGTAGGTGCCATTTCTGAGTTTCATCAGTGGTGAAACATCTGATGATGTACCTACGTTTGAAAACGGTCTACTCTACTTTCTAGGCTCTTCAGACTCAGAAGGACAATACGAATCTTGGTCCTCGTGGATGTGGGGTTTCGTCCCGTCTATTTTACCTTTGGCAGCCGAAGGCACAGCCGTTGGTGACTGCCAAGACCTACAAACCCTTCACATTGGGTTGTACATCAACGCCTTCATGCTCGATCTAAAAGTTAGTTTGCGAAAGCTGAAAAGTTGACAACCCAACAACATGAATACCAACCAGTTGTGGTGATTGTACTTGTACCTCCTGCGTTTCAGTTGGTAGGCGATGGAAAGACCTGGGAAAGCCTGGGGAAAGTTCAATTCGAAAACTGTTTTGCGGAAATTTCCAAAAACTCAAATGAATGGACTAACAATCAGATTGGCGTTAGCTTGGTCGCTGTTCGCCCTGTGCCTCAGTTTGATAACGTAAGTAGGTTTCCTAAAAAAAAAATTTTCAACAAATTGTGATGATGCCATCGTCCATCTAAATATAATTTCTTCTTGCAGGAGACTTACGTTTCTTGTGGTCAGGCAAATTCCATGTTCCTGAAGAACTCGTTATACGAAAACCCGGACGCTGATATTCCTCAGAGAGCCTGGGATGTCCATTTGTCGACTGTTACCGGTTAGTATTATCTACTAACCATAACTTCAGAAGTTTTGCTCTCTGCTCTATGTTACTTTAAACATTCACAAAGAAATCGGTCAAAATACTGAGTTGCGTTTTTTCTTCAGAAAATTATATGGTGACAAGAGCACCTGCGTTTTCCGTTGACTCCCTTGTGGCTATGGAAGTTCCGGAGGATAGTTGGGCCGATAATTTCCTAAGGTATGACGTTATTGTGTTACTCTTTTTATGAAACATTAGTTTTTTGTGTTGACAACAAATTTTAAAAATCTTGTTTGCAGCGAGCCTAGACAAAAAGTGTTGACCCGGTGTTTCATCGGCCCTCTCAACATCAATGTGACAAATGGGCTCATTGAAAGGATCAATATCATCATGGAGTCCTTGAGCGAGTTCGATTACACATTATATTGCGGCGGAAAAACTCAGGATGTTAGTAGTGCTTATAAGGGGGAGAAGAAATATTTCACGGACAGCTATATACCCAAACAGATTCTTCAAGTGACCGTCAGCGAAGCTAATGTACGAGCGTACGCCGCTCAAATACCTCTCATTGGGAAAAAAGGGAAGGTAAATATCACTGAGACCAATAGTTATCAAAAACTTTGTTGATCCATCCCTGGGCAGCTTTTCATTTTTTTTCCCATGTCCCCAGAAAAGTCTGAACACTGAACTGATTAAGACGATCAGTGCGAAGCAACAACCTCACCTACTGCTCAGACTGAAGTGTCTGGACTTGAGCTTGTCACGTCCTTTGAACCCCGAAAACCTTCGCGGACTGTCTCTGAAAAACTCCTCGATGGAGATATTCTCTGACGCGATGACCACGTTGTCAGCAGGGGTAAGTAATCGATTTTCGGTTCTTGAACAGTACGATAGGTACGACTGCTGCACGTTCTTGGGCGTTACAGGTAAGCAAGGTGGGCGCAAGCGTTTTGGTTGGTGAGACCGAAATAGTTGACATTTTGGAGTTCCAGAAGACTAGCATGACTGTTGCTTATGATTCCGTCCTTATAATCGACCCAGATTCCATCTCTACGCACAGCACATTGCAAATCGGTTAGTTCATTAGTTGGAGTATTGAAACCGGAATCCAATTCCTATTAAATTGACGTTATACTGGAATTCGGTTTACAGGCGAGATAATATTCAATAGCAGCAATGCCAAACTTCGACTCGCAATGGAGATCATAAACTCATTCATTTCTCCGAACTTGAAAATCAACGCCATATATCGAACATCAGTCGTACATGACTCCAACAATATCACAAGTGAGTGCCATCTATGCGAGTATAATCTTGGCATTATTAACCTGTCTCTAATACCGAGTTATCGTTCCCCGTTAGGCGTTCCATTTTTCAAACTATCTTTGGTTGGCCTCAATGGTATGTTTGTGAGGAGCCAAGTGAACGAGAGTTTGAAAATCCGCTTCGGCAGCTTATCGGGCCACACTTACTACTTTGGGAAACCCAATCAACCTAAATTCAATGTGATAACATCAGGAAACAGCGCAACTACAAATGTGTTTGAAGGTGAGAATCATAGTTCCTTGGGTGTAAGAACGTTACTCACAGAGAAAGGTGTATAAAAGACGATTTTCGGTCTGTATTTTTACTATTGGCTGTTTGGGAATTTTTCAGCTATAGCTCAAAGGCCTATTTCCAATATCAGTTCCACTCCTTTCATTTTCTACTTGAAGTTGAAACACTTGCATTGTAACTTGGAACAGTCAGTGTTTGATTGGTTCACCTACAAACCCCGACCATTGGCTCACGGTCAGCAACTTCGATGGGACAAGTCGTAAGTTTTTCTTTCAGCGTATTTGTCCCCGATGTAAATGATCTGAAAGTTGTAGAAATCTAATTTTTGTTCGAAGGTCTGGAAGCGCCAGGAAAGTGTCGACGAGCAGTCGTAGTCTGAGCAGCATGAGTAAGCCTAAAATTCCCGAAAATGTGGAACTCCAGGAGAAAAGTGTCGAAAAGGAGTTTGACGTGCATGCCACTATGGCCGAATTAGTAAGTTACTGCTTTGAAGGTGGCCAAAATTAAAGGAAAGAATTTCAAACTTTCGTCAATTTTTCTCTTTTATTGGCACATTTGCAACCATAGGAGACTTTAATTCATCAAGAACCAGTTTCATCTCGGTTTAACTCTCTAGGAAAAGCAAATCGAATGGCTCATGAAATGGTTAAGTGTCGTAATTTCTGCGGATTTCACCGATTTGCAATTCTCCTTCCGAACGTCTGCTCGCAAAAACCACATGGTGGTTTTCAAGGTTCCATCGATATCTATCGCCACGTCGTACGGAAAACTGTCTGTGGAATCGGATGAGCTTCCGGTTACGTTTAACGGTTGGGTTAAAAGTAAGTCGTTGTGCCATCTATTACAATTCAACTATGTTTGAATAATTTATTAATACAATTAAAATTCTGCAGGCAACCCATCATTCCCGTGGTCGGCTGATCTCAACGGGATCACAGGATATTTCATGGTCGACAATAAAAAGAAGGAAACAATAGTTGAACCGTTTTCCATCAACTGTACTATCGCCGTTGCGACGAAGCTGATTCCGTCCCCTTCTATTGCTGTATCAATCCATACTGATACTTCGTGCATCGCCGTGTCTTTGTGTCGTGCTCAGGTAAGGTAATATCTCTCTAATCTAAATTATAGAAGAATTATAAAGAGATGGCGCTGCTCACCGAATACGTTGCCAGTTCAGTGACACTAGCCGCCGCCGCGCGACGCATGGAACCGTTTGTTTAAAGTATTATTCTCAGAATCTGTAAGCTTTTTTCTTGAAACCTGAAAGGTTTACAATATACTCGGTTCTCCATCTCGTAAGGTTTGCCCTTGTGGGGCTCTGTGGAGCTTATACGGAGGTGGAACGACACTGCAGGGGTGTCGTTTTCGTAGTAATTTTGTAGATAGAATCTATTTCTGTGGGTACTTATTTGTACTGACATTAGGTATATAGTTGTATACTTTTTAATTTCCTAAAAATTCTTGTTGAAGTTACATAAAAGAATAACTAACCTTTGTGAAACATTTTTGCAAAATGTCTTGTAGCGTTTTTTAAAACACGTAACTTTCTGTCGCTTATTCAGGTGAGTCTTCTGACAGAACTCCTGACATCCCTCAATCTTGTCTATAATGCCTTTGCCGGTTCCCATTCTCCGTCAAAAAAACCCGAAGAGCCGCCGCCCATCGAATTCGTTCAAGGAAGCGACGAGTCCTTCAGTGCATCAAACTCACATTCAAACCCACAACCCGCTACCGCTCAAAAAGGTACGCTTTTTGCGTTACTCATTCGTGAGGGCCGAGACACGCCAGATCGCGCTAACGATCTTTGTGGTTCACAGAAGCTTCGAAGGAGTCTCTGAAAGTGTCTTGTTGGCTGCAGTGGACTTTGGCAAAATGCACGTTCGCGCTGTTGACATCTCCCAGTCGCGGTTCTACGGACGCTCTAAAATTGGTCATTGAAATGGAGGATATCATAATATCGACTGACATGGACCTCAACGACAGAATATATCAAAAAGTCAAATTGAAAATTGGCATGGCGGGAATTCGGCACTTTTTGAGGTAGCTTTGTTTTGTTTTGTTTTTGGTTTATTATTCTTGGACGTCTCGGTTCGGCCTCAAAATTTGACATAATTCGTTTCAAGAGGTCTAGATTCCGAAACGAAATGTCCGTCCGCCGTCCGAGCCGTTTTGGGCAGTAGGAATTTTTTGAAAAATCCGAAATTTTGACGAAATACTTGGTTTACCATCTAGTGGTTCCTGCATGTTTTCAGACTAATCGCCCAAACCCATGGGACTAAAATGGGGCTACGGGAGGGTTTTTTGAAGGGTTTCTGCTATGGGGTCGAGTTAGGTGTCGTTTTCGAAGTATTTTTGGACGTAGAATCCATTTTTGAGGGTCCCAGAACGATCCGATTTCAATATGGGGATCTATAGGGCTTTCATGGGGCTACAAATGGGATTTTTGAAGGATCCTAAGAGGTCAAATATTTTCCGAGTAAAAAAAAGTTTGAAAAAGGATTACTATAATCCATTTTTCGAGGTCCCAATCAGTCCGGACAATGTAAAGAATTTTTTTATTGACACAGATTTAATTTTTGCACGAGTAACCTATATCAAAGAATAATAAACCCTTGTGTAAAATTTGAAGTTTTGTTTAAGTATAAATTTTTTGCCCTTACCTATTTTTTATCTTTTCGTCCAGAGAGTCTGCTCAGGTGCCGTGGGTACTCGGTAGTTACGGTGGAGTTGTGATGCGTGGCCATGACTCGTCGGGCAACACTGCGGAGTTCCTATTCCTCACTTTTACGAGGGTTCTGGCATCCAACTACCACTCCAAGATGTCTTCTATGGGCCACTCTGTGAAGGTAAGGGGTTTCACAGGATTTTTGATGTGGATGTTGCCCTATGTTTTTTCGTATTTTGGCCAAATCTTCATCCTATAAATTTGTAGGAAAGCGTGAGGCAGAAGCTGTGCTCCGGTACCCGATACGTGATGGAGCTCATCGTAAAGATTGAACCTCTGGATTTCGTGTTGGCTCCCGTCGTCCTGGGAAAATTTCTTCGGGTGATAGAGCCTATGATGACACGGAAGCCGGCTGGACCTGCAAGCGCGGGAGCGCCGCTGGACCAATTCACCACGTCAGACTTACCGCTCATCTACTTGGACATCCAGCAGGTCAGGGCTTTCGTGCCGACAGTAGGCAACTCATCTGGTAGACAGAATCAACCAGACACTATTGTGATCCACGTAAGTAATGATAGTTGCTTCTAAGTAGAATAACGATGTATTATTTGAGGTAATAATGAGCTCCTCCTTGAATGATTTTTTTAAACATTTTTCCTAGAAATGCCATCCAAAGTTACGAAAACGGGCCAATATTGCTGAAAACACGTCCTCATTATTTACAGGCCCTTAGGAAAATTTAACATTAAATGTTAAATTTTCCTAAGGGCCTTTCAAATTTTGGATTCTGAGTCGTGAGCGTGGGGCGTGACGTGCACCCCTTCAGCCTTTAAAAAAAAATTGATCCGAGAGACGCTTAGGAAGGTTAGCCAACCTTGCTATGCGTCAATCGTTTTTTAGCGGTACCCACCGTGAAATCATGTCAACAATCTTCAAATTCTTAAGGAACATTCTCATGCTTTCTTCAGCAGGGTGGCCGCCATCTGGAAAAGTCAGGGAAAACCTGGAAAAGTCAGGGAATGAAAAATTTCAGGAAAAGTCAGGGAAAAGTCAGGGAAATCGGTCACAAGTCAGGGAAAAATTTTTGATTAAAAAAAAAAATCAAAAATTGTATTAAAATACGAATTTTGTTTGGTGTCAAGTTTGTCCCTCTCTTCCGTCCCGAAAATGATGACAATTTTTGAATTTTGGTGGGAGCGACTTTGCCGGGTTTGTTTTCCCCTCACTCTTCATCCATGTTGCTCGCACAAGTTCAATGAGTTGCTGGAATTCCCGTTACAGATATAATATCCCCATTCACACGATGAAAAGTCCCACTTCATGCACCAATATCCCTCTAATCATAATGGAATGTTCCACTTCACCCACGAAGTAACCTATCAATCTTTCACTTGGTATTTTGGTTCGAGATCTCTGTCCTTGTAATCATTACTAGTTAATTAAAAAGATTTTTTTCTGTTCGGGTGCGTACCCGAACCCTGCTTTTATTCGCAGAATCTGGCTTCTCGAAAATTATTTTTAGCTAGAAAAAATGTACGGAGAAATTATCGGGAAATCCGTTAAAACTGATGGGGGAAGTAGGGAAAAATTTTTTTTTTTTAGGCAGTCGGGCTCTCTAAAACCGTAGGTACCTAAAGGTATCTAACTAGTCTTTTAAATATATTTAATTCATCTCTGTAATATGCAACAATGTGACTAGATGTAATAGATCCCATCCTAGTAATTCCATGTCATATGGATACGACCAAGTTCCAATTAAGGTATAAATTATTCTATTGTTTTTGGTTTATTATTCTTGGAATAATACACCTATGTTTTCGCGACGCGGGTCGACGACTCCGATCGGGCTCAAAATTTGACTATCCGTTCAAGAGGTCTACATTCTAAATCCGAAATTTATGTCCGTCCGCCGTACGCCGTCCAGGCCGTTTTGGGCAGTAGGAATTTTTTTATAAATCTGAAATTTTGACAAAATACTTGGTTCACCATCTAGTTGTGCCCGCAAGGTTTTCAGTCCGATCGCCCAAACCCGTGGGGCGCTATGGGGCTATAATGGGGCTACGGGAGGTTTTTTTTGAAGGCTTTTAGCTTTAATATCGAGTTAGGTGTCGTTTTCGAAGTATTTTTGGACGTAGAATCCCTTTTTTTGGGATCCGATTTCACTGGGGCGATCTTTAGGGCTTTCTTGGGGTAAAAATGGGATTTGTGAAGGATCCCAGGGTGTTGAATATTTTTCGAGTAAAAAATACAGAATTTTGGAAAAAAACACATTCTTAGACAACAAAAATCCAAAAAAAAAAAAATTTTTCGAGATAAAAATCCAAAAAAAAATTTTTTTTTAAATTTTTTCATTGACAGAATTAAATTTCTACACAAGTAACGTATATCAAAGAATAATAAACCCTTGTGTAAAATTTGCAGCGTTTTTATTTTTCAAGTGTTACTATTTTTGTCAAATAAATAGTTTTTAAAACGCAGTTTACTTATCTACTTTCCCTGGGTTTTAATTGTTTGGTGTAAAATTTTATGTATTTTCTAATTAACTTTCAATAACAAAAAAAAAAAAAAAAAAAAAAAAAATTCAAGCGATTAAAATTATCAGAATTAATAAAATGTCAGATTAAATTATTATTATTAATAATTAAATTATTAAAATCTCAGATTTTGAATAATTTCGGGTCTGGAAATTAGGTATTTTTGCAGGGAAAAGTCAGGGAAAAGTCAGGGAATTAATTTTTCCCAGCTTGGCGGCCACCCTGTTCAGTCAACACATGGAATTCACGTTTGTGATCCGCAGTTCTTGGAGCCGTGAGGTGATGCTAACAGGGTAGCCGTGTTCGTCGTTAGTAAAAAGATCACTGAGCGCTCTGGCAGCTTGGAGCACAACGGCCGAATAAGATGTTAGAAATGCGAAACTCCGAGCTTTTCCAGGAGCTCATTCACGAATCGCAATAACTATAATTGTTATAGTAATAATTAATATTATACTGATCTTACCCTCTTTCAATTCAGATTGACGATATTGCTCTTCGACATGAGGCGGTGAATCCGGTTTCAAGGAAGATGCTACGTTCTGACATATACAGTTCTGCACAGAGAGCCCGAGTCACGACACTTCCCGGATCCCAACTTGAAGATCGCCAGTACCAACTTGATCTGACCTTACAAATCAGCACTGGTAAGTTGACGAGTTCCCTTGCCATGTGAACCCTTCGCAATACGTGTACTAACGTGACGTTCCAACGATAGGCATATGGGACGATCTGGCGCCCCACGTGAGTGGCGAGCAAAGCGGTGTTCTGGAAAACCCTGCTGTCTACTGGAATTCGGGAGGGGCTCCAGCTATACACAGGGGTGCGTGCTTATCACCGCTACTGTCCACGTCCAAAATATGTTTCATCTTGGCACCCCCAATCGTCACCTGTGGTTACGTCATCAGTGGGCTCAATTTTGAGGTAAATTATAAGTCGATAACGAATGGATGAAAGTTGTTTTTTGGTTTATTATTCTTGGAGTAATACACCTACATATGTTTTCGCGACGGAAGTCGACGACTCTGATCGGCCTCAAAGAGGTCTAGATTCCAAAACCGAAATGTCCGTCCGCCGTCCGGGCCGTTTTGTGCAGTAGGATTTTTTTTTTAAGTCTGAAATTTTGACAAAATACTCGGTTTACCATCTAGTTGTGCCCGCAAGGTTTTCAGAATGGGGCTACGGAAGGTTTTTTAAAGGCTTTTGGCTATGGGATCGAGTCAGGTGTCGTTTTCGAAGTATTTTTGGACGTAGAATCCATTTTTTGGGGTCCCGGAACGATCCGATTTCAGTTTTGCGATCTATAGGGATTTCATGGGGTTACAAATGGGATTTTTGAAGAACCCCAGGAGGCAAATATTTTCGAGTAAAAAACAAAACATTTTTGAAAAAAAAAAAATTTTTTTTTTCATTGACAGAATTAAATTTTTGCACACGTAACCTATATCAAAGAATAATAAACCCTTGTGTAAAATTTGCAGCGTTTTTCTCGTCAAGTATCATTCACTTATTCCACAGGCAAACGTCATTTCGGAGATAATCTTATCCATCAGCTTGGACCAATTGCGCCTTATGAAAGCTCTTCTTAACGAAATATCATCAGTTTTGCCCGAATCTTCAGAAGTAGCAGCCACTGAGTCCTCTGGTTCCTATTTCAATGATAGCGGGATTGAATCTGTTGAAGGATCTGTATCGAGCCAGGCCCCAAGTGAGTCATGGCCGTTCCTTTGTATTGAAAATAGAAATAATTTAGTGGCTGCCTTGCAGAGCCTCTCAACGGGGCACATGATCTTTAACTGTTTGGTTTGTACAGAAGTAAAAGTGGACCGGATATACAGAAGAGCCAACAGTTCACTCATCACCGTCTCTTCTTCTACGGCTATCAACACGAAAAAGTGAGATTTCAGTGAATGTCGAGCTAAAACTGAAGACTTTAACTAACTATCGCGACTTTGATTTTGTCTTTTTTAGTCTTCGCCAGAGAACGCAAACTGTTCCCACCGACTTGCTAGTGATAGGGAAAGGAGTCACAGTCAAACTATACTCGACTGACTCTCGCACGTCGAAAACACACCCCCTTTTATACATCTGTGTCTCTCAGCCGTTCGTCTCCGCCGAAAAACACGGTGACACGTGTGTCTACAAGGTGATTATCGCTCCTCGACCTGTTCACATTTGTAATTTGTTTGTCTCACCTTTATTCTTCTTGAAGGCCTCCGTGTTTGACCTGTGTGTCAAGCATGGCTCATCGGAACACCTGACCAACGGGAAAGTCGAGGAAAGTGATTTTGGCGAAGTGCTTATCGTAACCAAGGAAGGTGACCCGGATCCTTACAAAGGAATACCGCCAGCACTCTGTAACGTCAAGTCCGTTCGAAACGGCACCAAACTTCCCAACGTGAGTAATTTTCTGTGCACTATTGGAAATGCAGTGGGGAGTGTATTCAGAGCTGTATTTTTTTCAGATTTCGTTGGAGATGGGTCGACCCATGAAGTTCATATCGAAAGTTGAGAGTGTTAAATTTCTTGAGAACACCAATTTGTTAATTTATGACGCTTTAGATTTGACTACATCATCGTCTTGTCCATCGAGGTGAGTCGACACTGGAGGGGTAAAAATGGTCCACTTCACACGTCGAATCGTCGTAAATCAAAAGAGTGGAGGCTTGCAGGCTCCTGCGTTTTTTGACCGTCGAATTGTCGATAAATTCAATACGTAGCTCTCCTTGTGGCATCTAGCGAGACTGAATGGCCTTTAATATCGATTTAGCTGTTAAAAGGAACACAAATGCGATGCCCCCCACTTAAACCATGAACTTCATTTTCGACGGTTCGACGTCGAAACTATTGCATCAGGAAAACCCTTTATGTGTATTTCTAGGCTCGGAGGTGATGAAAGATTTTAATCTAAAACAGTGATCTTATTGGTTTGATTACAGTCGCTCAGGTTCGATTAATGAAACAAAAGACCGCCAGCTCGTTATATCATCATTCAGTTTTTCGACCAAGCAGATGGCTGTGGAGCTGGTAGCAGTTTTGAAAGGTTATATGCCTTAGTGTTTTTATTACCTGTCTATAGAGTTGTGTCAAACAAATTCAAGATCGATTCCAGCGCAGGGAATGTTTACTAACCTACTAATTGACGTCTGTAACGGTTTCCAGCTCAAAAATGCGCCGTCCTCAGCATCGGCTCTTTGAACGGGAGTGTGAATTTCCCCAGCGTTAACCAGATATACGGCACTCTAACGTTGGAAGCGGTGGTGTTATCCGTTGGTGCCCGAACTTCCCACGTCATTTGCAACCCCTGGTCCTTCACCGTCACTGGCAACCTGGCTTGGGAGCCCTGGATATCCACTCCGCTCCTTACCGTACAGTTGACTTCAGACATCCTCGTACTGGAACACTCTCAACGACAAATCGCTGCTTTAGTCGATGTCGCGAATGAATTCAGGCCGCTTTTGCAGACGAAGGCCAAAGATGTCCAGCGTGTTGAAAAGTGTCCTGAAGGTATTTGTTCTAAACCGTATTTGTGCGCGTCCATGTGGGGAGTCATTTGTATATTTCATTTCGAATCTTTCGTCAGTTCCAGACACGAGCAGCACTAGGAGCGACGAGGAAGACCAGTACTACAAGGACGACTTACAAGCCGGAGCTTTTCAATTTGTCAACTCTGATCCCCCACCGGACCTGCCGCTCGCTTACCAAGTTGTGTTCCCCAGCGCCTTCCACATGGCATGGGCCTACCCTCAACCCAGAAGCATTTCTTCCATTACAGTTCTTCCAGTACCATTTGATGTAAGTTTGTAAACGCAAGATAGAAAATGCTTGATTTAATGTTTTATCTGTTGTTAGCTTGCACTAATTCTTGTTAACATTTGTAGTACTCTAAGCCGGAAGGGGTGTCCGTCTCGCTTCAATACTTGGATTTTCTGGGGTGGAAGGATTGGATAAAATTTAAAGTATTCGAGACAAGGATCGTGGAGGTTTGCCTGCCCAGCAAGCCGCAGGTCGCCAGCACGTGGAGGGTCATTGTGAAATCTCCCAAACCTCCTATCCACGTACAAGTAATAAACAGTTTAGTTATACTGAGTTGGTGTAAATTGTTAGACTTCAGCGTACTAACTGATACTGTTGACATTTTCAGTCGCTGGCCGCGTCGCTTCGAGTGGACTCCATGTTCTCGCCCAGGCTAGTCCCGAACGTTAGGCTAAATCTGACGTTAGACTCGTTCCAGGTGTCTGCTTGGGCAGGTCCTGCCCGAGTCATCAAGTTGCCTCCCCCGCTGTCCAGGTTTGCTCCGGACAACCCTTTGCCAGGGGAATACCCTTTTGCGAAGGGTTCTGTGGATCACGTCAAACTAAGAGTTCTCTCTTGGGCTACTGGTGAGACCGATGATGAAATATTCTTACGTTGTGTAATAGCTTTAAGGTCATCTTTTTGACATTTACGTCTTTGCTTTGGTACACAGAATCGAAAAGCGTTACTTTTAAAAGAGTCACGTTACGTCACTTCATGTCACGTTTAAGCAGTATCTGGAGTACCCTAGGAAGCTGAAATTCGGTAGGGAGCCTCCCTTAGACAGTACGGGACGATTGTCGGGCTCCAACCAGATCAGCTGAGTGACATTAATTCATCCTGTTCACCCTATGAAACTGAATTTGAGTAGGGAGCCCTCCCTGAGACAGAACGAGACGGATGACATGACAGACTCCAATCAGAACAGCTGAATGACCTAAATTTGCAGTAGTATTGATATACAGCATAATATTTTATTTTATTTTATTTTTTTAATCCTCGCTGAATAGAGAGAGGAATTCTCTCAACGAGAAAAGTGTTCAAGCGTAAGTAAAGTAAAGACATACAATTTCTCAACGTTTTGCAAACTCGTATGCAGGGAAAAATTACAAATAGGCGCCCCGCAGACGCGTGTAGCGCGGAGCAAACTCAGTATTACCGCCGACAGCTGGTGATCATATCAGAGGAAGGGTAAACCACAAAAAGCAGCCTGCGACAAAATAGGTCAGGTTCATGCACTGCAGCCGATCGTTTTCCCATTTCCTCCTTTCCAGAGTTTTGGCTGAAGCAAATCCTAATTTGGCGGCCGATGGCGTACTGCTAACACCCAGTACAAGTTGTTAGGTTGTGGCAGGGTGTGCAGAGGGTTTGCACCAGTTTTCCAAAAAGCACGAGAACTTGTTCAAACAGTTAATACCGTTATGTGCTTTGATATTTACGGGGCGATGTTACGTACGGGACTTGCAGTAAAATGACACCTCAATGGCTCCTTACCATAAATTGATGGGATGGTAGAATCACCTTCTACAATCTCCTTCGTCCCTCTTCGTCTCCTAAAATTCTTTAGCACATGGAGTAAAAAAACATGATCCAGTACTGGCTCAGCTTTAGGGGGCACAAAAGGTTGGGATGATCGAATGTCAATTGTCAGGACTACCTCCTGATTTGGCTTACCTGAGGTCAATCCAGCTTTCCCTGGGCCACACAACATCCGGAACTTTAACATTTGCCGCCAACGAGAAACCAAATAGTCATCCCGGTTCCTTCTACGTTGACTCAGCCTTTTAATCTCCACTGAATAGTAATCTCGAGAGAGTGGAACCTCGTCTGCCTGGGAGCCTGCAGTCTCCTCAACTACCGACCGGCATCTCGCCCAAGCTTTCAAAGCAGTCGGAAAAGACGGCGAAGGTTTTTAAGCTCTTGCACATCACTTGGAAGTGGAGGCCATCACATGGCTGCCCAATGAACTATATTACTTGCTTAGTTTACGCTAGAGAGCAGTGTTCGAGTTGTAACTAACTACTTTTTAATGCACTTTAATCTTGACTAATAAATATAAGTCAGTATCGGCAGGTGATACCATTGCAGAAGCGATAAGCGAAAAATTTTCGGTCAATCACCAACCTCATCATCATTTAATGATGATGAGGTTGGTGATTGACCGAACGAATCTGATTGTGAGTTGAAGCAGTTGACAACTTCCCGAGGGGTTCATATAACCGTTTCTAAGGCAGTCGCTTGTAGTGGCCTCTAATTTCACTCCTCCGGTTGGCTCGTCCTTCGGAGCAGGCCTCTTCCTGGTTGGTTTCTGGGATCTATCAGCTACCTACACCTAATACAACCAAAACCATACAATAACGCACAAATTCAAAAATAAAAGTTATGGTAAGGTAGTTGATAGGATTCAGAGCCTCTATGATGGTCGAGATCCCCTGTCCTAAGGACGGGTTGGTCTGGGGAGCCAATGCTCCCCAAATCAACCCTAAACAAACCAAAACCAAAACCAAAAACCAAACAAACAAATAAATATCTAATACCTAGTTAGAGGGCACGTTCGGTCTCTCTGCTTAAAGATCGATCTGCATGGGTCTGGAATGTCTTTTTAATGGCATGTAGCCTAATTAGGTTTCGACGTATTTCAGTGAAATGTAGTTCCCACTGGGAACTTCCCAGCACGAAAAATAATCTAAAAAGTGGAATTTTCTGAAATTCTGACGGAAAAATACAATAAAAAAGTTGAAATTAAATTTATTTAAAAAAGAGTAAAAATCTCTCATGATTACGATTGTTCCATTTATGGAACGCTTATAAACGTCAGCTTTGTTTCCCAGGGAATCTATCAAAAATTTTCCCAGGGAAATCTATCAAATTGATAGATTTGATTCAAAATGTCCAGCCTTTTTTTTTCTCACTCTAGGCACTCCCCTGAACACAATCTTTCACATTTTGCTTCCCAGTATTCACCATCGCATTCTGCATTACACAAAGGTTTACACAGGTTTCAAAAACCGGCCCTTAGTCGACGGGTCAACCGGAAATTCTGTTACGCAAAGAAAAATACACTGCCAAGGAGATGGTACAGCAGCTTCCTCGTTACAATAAAAGTGACACCATTACAAAATAGAAAAAAATCCGATCAACATTGTGGGAGTTAGGGCTGTGGCAAGGAAATTACGTTCGCGCATGCGCTGAGCGTACCCCTGATTCAATTTTAATGAAACTGATAGTGGACCAACTAGAGCTATACGCACACAATTCCTGAGAATTTGATTGAAATCCGATCAAAATTGTGACAGTTATTCCTGTTTCAAGAATTTCACGTTAGCGCATGCGCAGAGCGTACCGCTGATTCTATTGTGATGAAATTCGTATGGGACCTCAAGGAGCCTTATCCGCATAATCCCTCAAAATTTGAGCTGAATTCATTCAAAATTGTGGAAATGATGGCTGTAACAAGGAAATGCGGACAGACCGACAGACACGGAACCAAATTTGTTCAGTAGGCTATGAAACGCAAAATGCGAGTGGAAATTTTGAATTCGACAACAAAAATTTTTTGGCTCCCGAAAGTGAACACAAGGCTTCCGCTGCTTCGCAGACTCGGAACCAAAGGATGAGGATCGAGGATGACATTATTTCGTTCATTCAGCACAATCACATCAGAAAACAATAAAGCACAAAATTTGTCTGTGATGAGTGAGTTGGGTTGGTTGGTTTGGTTAACATTTTGTTGGTCCTCCCTGGATGGAGGGCAGCTGATTCTCACCTAGAGCTGGAAGTGGTGGGAGGAACATCAACCTTCTTTAATTCGTTGAAGTGTTTGGTCTCCCAGCAGTCTAGGTAGAGGTAGAGGTACTGTCAAGTACCTACATGTCGTAGGTATTGAAACAGTTTCAATACCTAAGGCATGTAGGTAATGAAACCGATACTGGACAAAAGTATCGACATTACGATATACATACCTGTATCAGGGGAAAAGAAGTAGGTATCGATATGTATTGATAAAGAAAAACGGTAGTGTTTTATAAGCAAGATGCGTATAAAAAATAGTTAACCTGACAAGTAAACAAAAATTTAATTTAATTTTTTGCAAAATTATAGGTCAGCTGGAAATTGAAGGAGATTTCCGGGTGCGGGTCGACGTGGTCAACTGCAAGACTCTCCAAGAGCAATGTGTCGTCCAGCCTTTCCCGGCCCACGTCAACTTCGAAAGCGACCCGCCCTCTGTGGTCTACCCCAAATATTCTTTAGCCGTCACAGCCGGCCCAATATTCACCTACGCGTCCCCTTCGATCAGCCATACTATCGCTGCTGCTCTCAACAACGCCATTCTAATGCCGGTTGTCCTTTGCAACGATACTTGCTTTCCAGTCAGGTTAGTCCGGAAGGAAATTGGCTCTCACTGACAGTCACTCCGAAACATGTACTCAGCGATTGCTAACTTGATTGCAGAGTTGGACAAATCGGTACTTGCGAGAACATAACTATCCAGTGCTTGCAGTGCCATTTCTACGCGTGGAGAACGACTCAGCAAGACATGGAATTGAGATTTTCTCTGGCTCTAACAGAGTGAGTTATTTGAACGTGGGGTAGGTCATTCATTTTGCACTTTGTCAATAATATTGGCGTTCTTTTTCAGTGATAAAAACTGGAGTCCACCCGTGAGTGTTCGCCAAGGTGGAAATTTCCCGTTGATTTTGATGGACGATTCGGGTAAGTCCGTGAGCCTCATCGTCGTAGTCAAACGGTTGTCCCCCACTATAACGCAAGTCCTCATCAGCGGAGAACTGGTCGTTCACAACAACCTCGAACGAAGTATAGACGTACGGCTGGTGGCGAGCACCATAATGGAAAGGCAGCGCTATGTAACAGTCAACCCTGGAAGTAGGGCGCCAAGCATTGTTCTGTCCCCAGGCACGAAATACAACGTCAAGTTGGGTCTCGAATCTCAGTGGTCAGGTTTAGTTCCTCTCTTCGCCACATCAAATAGCTGGTTGGTCAAAGGTATTGCTATTTGTTCCTTATAAATCATAATTCTTTACTTATTATATTTAGGACCGTCTAAAAATTTGCGTAAACATTATGTAACTCATAAAATTCGTTTTTAGTTCCTACTGAAGACAAGAAAGATTTTGTCAGCGTTTGGTGTCAGATATTCAGAGAAAAAGATCCAACACACAAAAGGATTTTGGTGAGTGTTCCTTTCTCAATTTATTAGAAACAGAGCTTTCCCACAACTTCGTGTCGTAATTTGGTGTTAAATTCTTTAGTTCGTGTCTGTTTGTGCGGCATGCCGAGAGATGTGAATCCGCTGCCAGGACTGTTTTGCTTTTGGCTCTTAAGGCCCGTGGAGGGGCCTTCTCTTCATTGGGTGGTCGAGTCTTTGGTTCTTGCCGCCTCCTTGTATGCTGTTGAATCGTGGGGTGAATCGCACAGTAGAGCAAAACGGCTATTAAAAAAAAATTTAAAAAACCTGTAAAAGCTCTAATTACACCTTCAAAAATCTGAAAAAACAAAAAACAAAATCACGTGGCCTTTGAGTCAAACTACACATCCGACTCATAATAATTATGAGAAATTATTTCTCACTAGTATATTTAAACTCCACCAAGAGATACGAAGCTGACAATGTCAACAAGCGATACTACATTTCTTCCAATCTTGGCGGAGCATCCTCAAGTGTGGACTCCTTGACAACGGGCCCCTGCGTGTTTGCGGTTTCTTCCTCAGAAATCCCGCCCGAGAGGTCGGGGGAGATTTCCGGACAACGTCCGAGGTGACACCGGCAAATGTCAACGAGAGTATTTATGAGAGGAGCATATTGAAAGTGGGGGGCTGAGGCCCGATGAAGAAAGAGCCCCAAGCGCTCCGAGACTCAGACGAGAAGACAAGAAGTCTCCGTTGAAGAGCTGCCCAAGTTGGATTTGCCGTTTTGAGTTGCCATATCGTTGTTGGGGCAAGTAGATTGTTTTCTGGAGAGGGGCGAGTTGATGTGAGGGGCAAGTTGACGACCGCCCATGTAGATTGCATCGTTTTGGAGAAATGATAACAGAATCCGAGTTGAATGCTGGTCCGTTAATCAAATCTACAAGATGTGTTTGTCGTTTTATTTAAACTCGAACCTGGGTATTCAGGTAAAAAGGCTCTTGTCTCTAGCAAGGCTGACGGGGAATGTTTTTGCCAAATTGTGTTCCAGGGTTTCCTGGAAAATGTATTAACGAGGAGTGTTCAATGTTGGAGGTCTCAGTCTTTCACTACTGTAGTATGTGTGATGGATGCTCTGTGGTTCGTGGTGAAAGATAATCTTTTTTTATGCTTAGTCCTATAGCGACCTGTCCTCCCTCTTCTGCTTCAGTTCTTGGGGGCGTGTAAAAAAATGTATTCCTGTATACGAACCAGAGCTTTTTTCCTTAATGAAGGTTTTCTGTATTGATGTGTACGGTGTTATGGTTTTAGGAAAAACCGTGTATCGCTGGAAGGCGTCTACAAATTAATCTTTTCATTTCACTGCCATTTGTTCCTGTTTTATTTATTCATTTATTTTTTCAGGTGGTGATCAGCCCGATGTACCTCATCAAATCACTTCTGCCTTGCGACGCTAACGTTTTGATAAAGACTGAAGAGCTGAATGTCAACAAGTCGTTGAGGGTACCGGGTAGAGGATCTGTGTCTAACCTCATCACTCCAGGGACGACGGCTCATAACCACTCGCTTACGTTCCACATCGAGTAAGCGACGCAAGTTTCCCAACTAGGAAGTTACAGTGTTTTTTATTATTCGTAATTTCAACGAAGAATTAATTCTAGTGGTAATCTTCCATCTTCTTCACCTCACGTCCCTCTGAGCTATTCGGCTATGGACGGCCGCACTCCTCCGCTGCCACCCATTCCGGACGTTGAGGCTCTCATCGACAGATCTGAAGCCGCTCCCGGCAGTTCGTTGTGGCCCTTCCTGGGTCCTCAGTGGTCGAAAGTCATCTGGCGGCACGCCAATCAACCCGACACCATCACGCACGTACAGGTATACCTACCAACACAATTTGAAATTGTTGTGTTTTGCCAGATTTTCACTAGCTGTCTCTTCCAGGTGAGATTCTGCGGCGACAAACTGAAAGTGGCCAACTCTCTGATGGTGGAGTTACAACCTTGGGCGCTGATCGTGAACACATTAGGGCTAACCATAGCTCTCCAGTCGACCGACAGGTTTCTCTGCGCCTTGCAACATTTTTGTGTCTTGGCTCCGCCTCCGATTGAGGTGAACCATCAAATTTGGCTCTTGTTGGTTTAGGAAAGTCTTATCGGACAATAATTAACCACTTGGATTTCAGGGAACATTTTATTTACTGGTGGAGCTGAACGACGGATACCACAAGTCGAATGGGCTTCAATTGTCAGACAGCCAGTCCTTTTATAAACCTCAGATCTCTGGGCTGATTCCTCTCACAGACAGTGTTCAAGTTAAAGTTCAAGCGCCCAACTCGGTGAGGCGAATATTATTTCTTTGAATTTTAGAAAAACGCTATTTTGATGAATTTTTAAATATGTCCGGTTTTTTCAGGTGATATTTGCCACGTTTCACTCAAAAATAATGAGCGGCATCCGAGTACTTCACGTCTCGTCGTCTTACATAATTGCCAACCTCAGTGGACTAGATATCAGCGTCGCTGCGCTATCAGTCAGAAAAGACAATATCAAATTTCGTGTTCCCAGTGAAATACTTTATTATGCGGTGCACTTACCGAAGAACTCGCCTGACGGAATTTTGTAAGTATTCCCATTATACTTCAATTCTGATAAGATAAGATCTGACTCAGAAATACCTTGGTTCTTGTGCTCAGTGGTGAACCATTGGCTGAATGGCACGAGATTGGTCATGGAGGAGAATCCGCGCGTCGGCTTTACCTGATATTCGAGCACTGCGGCCTTGTCAGTAATCCAGTACCTCTGACAAGGGGCGTTGAGCGAGGGACGGCCACAGCGTTGCTTCCTGTGAGTGATTCTTCACAAATGAACATTTGCCTGGAGGTCGTTTTCCAGACCAAAGACAACGTTGTGTACATAACAGTTGACCGACAGACTTCGCCTCAACTTCTTATTCACAATCGAACCCGCCACCTACTCACGATCGCGAAATCTGCGTCTGAACAAGGTACCTGCTGGTTTTATGAGAGGGGAAAAATCTCAAGTAAGTTCTAACCAGTTGTGCTTGTAGGAGGGGCGGCGGTGGACGAGAGTGAAGACTGGGAGTGGAGATTCATGTTGCCCGGTGGAAAATGTGGCCACTATAAGATGGACTTGCCATCCATAACGTCTGTCCTACCTCCGGTTGTCGTTGCTCGTCCTGATCAAAATTGTAAGTATAGGCCCTACTCCAGAACCGTATCCGGATTGCCTCCTTCCAGCAACCAAATTGGCTCATCTGCTTCTTTCCACTCTTTTACAGATTGGTCTACAGCCATTTCATTAGTTCCTTCAAGCGGTTCCAGACTGATAAATCTCCCCCAAGGTCAGGATTTGACTGCCACCGTCATCAAAATAGGTTACACGATCAACCTGATTTTGGCACACGCCAACCACTCCCTCATTGCTGCCAGTGATGTTCGCAGTAGACTCACTATGAATTCACAACGTAAGTTTTTCCCTCACATTTGATTTGCATCTTGGTTCATTCATGTTTTTTCGTTCTAATGATTCAATAATCATATCTCTGCAGAGGACATGCTCAAAGAAACGACTCCGGTGGACTGCCAGGATACAGTAATTGAAATTGCAAAAGTGGAGGAAATTAACGAATGTGAGGACTTGAACTACCTCAAAGATTCGTGTAAGTAAAATTGTACAATTTACACAAACATTTATCAGCCTGCTGCCGGTGGTTAACTGAGCGATTTCAGTTCTGTCAAGGTTTGATGTGACGTGTTTCGTTCATGGAGTGACTGTGATGCTGTGTGCCGAACCCGAAGGCTCCTTCCATTGGAAAGAAGTGGCAGCCGTCACTGTCGACAACATTGGCATCACTGCGACTCCCATCAGAAATCCCGTAAGAGTTTTGTATTTTCGAAGTTTTGCGCCTTGATTAGAATGCAATAACTCATCTTATGCTTTAGGATTGTGGTGTGAGTGAGATGGCACTTCGAGTGACGATTTGGGACCTCCAAGTGGACAACCAGGAGTTCCTTCGCGGTGGCTACGACTTCAGCGTTGTTCTCCTCCGACTCGGCGACCTGGATAAGACTGTGTTCTCCGGAAACAACCCTCACAACCTGGTTGAGACCGCCAGAACGAATTCCCCCGCTCTCGACATTTGCATTTTACTAAACACCAACGTTCAACCAAGTAAGTCTCATGCTATTTTATTAATATCGTGGGTTCATTAATTGTCTTATATTCAGTGTTCTACACAGGTTTTGTTGTATGATTTCAGTCTTACAAGAAATAACAGTGAAAGCAGCGCCTCTCCAGGTTTACATCGAGGACACCTACTTAACCAAAGTGAAGGAACACTTGACGGATTTGGTCCCAACTCTGCTCATCAAAGGGGAAGGCAGTGTAACGCGACGACCTCAATTTTCTCCCTGCAACAGTGTCTCGTCGAAAGCTACGGATGGGCAGCTTGAGAAAAGAGATGAGGGTAGCGGAACAGCAATCACCAAAGGAGAGGTGAAAGCCGAAGAAGAAGAAGACCTTTTCAACGTCTCCGAGGAAGAGCTGGAGTCACCTATAAGTTATTCGCCCTGGAAGAAGGCTGAAGACCTCAAGAAACCTCATCGGGAGAGAGATGTTGACGAAGATGAACGGTAAATCACAATAACTCGAGGAATATAATTTGAAAAGTTTTTTTAAAGTGAAACTTTTATTACATCGTCTCAAACTTTTTCGTCTGTGTGTCGCATGTCGTTTTGTGGCATTTCGCACCGTCACGCGGTCGGCCTCAGTGGTAGACTCTACGCTACCCAGCCTCAACGGTAGAGCCTAGAGAGACGGCGTTTTTTCCGTCGGGTTCCGCGTAGGTGCGGATGTGTCGTAGGCCATATCAGATTCGTCGAAATTCGCCAAATTCGAAAATTCGTCTTTCTCGCGCGTTGTCCCACGTTTTTTAACTTTCCACTCGCGCCAAAGGCCGTTTAGGGGGTCGAAAAAATTACGAAAAAATACGAGCCGTATAGGTAGATCAGAACGTCAGTGAGCTATTTTTGTATTGACACAGAATTAATTTTCGCACAGTAACCTAGTATAGGTACCTATATCAAAGAGTAATAAACCTTTGTGTAAAATTTGCAGGTTTTTTTTTTTTGCCACCCAAAAAGGTTAACAATGCCGAGAAAAGAAGGCAATCACTCGGGGCGAGGTCTGGCGAGTATGGTGGGTGGGAAAAACGTCCCAATCACATTTTGTGAGCAGTTGCTGGCTCAGATTTGTTGATTGTGGCCTTGAGTTGTCATTAAAATGCAGCAATTTTTTTTTTTCGTAGGTACGAAGTTTTGTGGTCCGACGACGTTGAAGATGATCCAATTTACCGTATTCCGATTCCGGCAGAAGTCGTCAGCGGGACTTACGATCTTTCCCGCCCTCTCAAGCTCAAGAAGTTCCTCATCGCCCCAATCGAAATGTCCGTCAGCGTGCACACGTCCACGAAATTCTACATAGCTCTGGATCAGTCGCCCTTGTCGTTCTCTGAATTTCGCCGGACCGACGTCATCACCACCCCGTACCGGTTGGGCCACGCTCTGACGCTGCACTATTTCCTTGGAGCCATTTACGGAACCGGTGAGTTGGTTTCGACAGTTTCGGGGTGGTTGGGAAGTACGAAGGTTATCCTAAAAGTAAGTTTCCCTATTTTCGACAAAGTAAAAAAAAAGCTTTATTGATTAAAATATTGACATGGTTGACTATGTTTCCACGTACTCACCGATTCGTTCTGGCACTTAAGCACACTTACCGTGTGGCGAGTTTTTTTTAAAGTAATAGCTTACCCGGAAAACGTCCCAATCGAATTTTGTGAGCGGTTGCTGGGTCAGATTTGTTGAATGTGGCCTTGAGTTGTCCGGTCTTTTGGTTTCAATATTTTTTTTTTCTGAGTTGTTCCAACACTTCACATTATTTGGCAGCATTGATGGTTGGTAGTCAATCAACAAGCTGCGCGAATGGCCACGATGGCCTCCTATTGAGTCCAACTCAATGAGCATCCACTCCGCTGCTCGTCATGCACTGCAATGCATCCTTCCTCAAAACCACCTCAAGCCACCTCTGGACGCTCATTCGGACACTCATCACATTGTCGCCATGTGCTAGACAAAGTCTATGATGCATTTCAATGCGATAACCCCTCCTTGGTCAGGCATTTGATCACAGAACGCACTTCACATTCGGACGAGGGGGGCATTCATGTTTCCAAATGAATAAGTTATCAACAAACCAACACAGTGGCCTGAATACTTTACAGAGCTACCACTACATCCCAACTAAAAGCTAGGAACCATCCGCAGGTTCCTTCGATTTTTAGTTTTTTTTTTAAATAGTGAAACTCACTTTTGGAATGACCCTCGTATTTGAATTCGGCTTGACTTAATGATTTCAGGTTGGGCTCTGGGGTCTCTTCAACTGCTTGGCTCCCCTGCTGGACTTGCTAGAAGCGTTGGCACTGGCCTCAAGAGCTTTGTCACTCTTCCGTACCAGGGTATAATCGAAGGACCCACAGGATTCCTATTTGGGGTCATTCACGGATCTGCTTCTCTCATGAAGCACGTTACAGCAGGTATTTATTTGAAATATTCGATTTTATGAACGTCGCCGACTATTTTTCTTATTTACAGCCGTAAATTATCGTTGATGTTGTATTTCTAGGTACATTATCATCTGTAAATAAATTAGCTGGAAGTTGGAGCCGCACGTTGGATCGGTTGACTCTGAGCCCTGAAGATCTACAATATGCTGAAGAGATGAGGCGGATCAAACCTCAAGGAATAACCGAAGGAATTAAACAAGGGTTGACTGAATTTGGTTAGAATCTTATATAATTCACTGCGATCAACGTGGTCCTTTACCAATAACAAACCTTTGTTGTAATGCATGATTTGGTTTCAGGTGTAAGTTTGTTAGGAGGCGTCGGAGGTTTAGCCCAGCAACCGCTCGAATACGCTACTGGTAATCAAAACCAAAGTTTGGTGGGTTCGCTGAGCCGCGGCCTTGTCGGCGTAATGGCTCGTCCGATCAGCGGAGCAGCTGAACTAGTGGCCCTCACTGCACACGGCATCCTGTCAGGCGCTGGTTGGGCTGACAACCACATAGTAAGTTTGTCGTTTGTTGGGGAAGGCAACACCACACACGGTATTGTAATTCATGGTGCATTGTTTGTTTAGCCCAAACACCAGCCAGTGAGTCAAGAGGTACTTCAGGGTGTTGAGTCCCGCGTCAAGTACGAACTTAAGTTGGTGCCGAAAAATCAAACGTTGCTGTTTGTCTGCGAAGCGACATCGTCTGACTACGAGCCGGTCGTCCTTGTCGTTACGTCGTTATTCCTGTACGTCCTGAACCGGGAAGACGCCATCATCAAGCACATCAAACTTCAAGACATTGCCTGGTCCAAGGACAAGTTTGACCCTACCATGGTCAAGATTACCGTCCAAACTCCTGATTCTGTTGTAAGTTAAGGGATTTGACATTTGTTTGAATTGGAAGTTTGTGAACGCTCAATATGATTCAGTGTTTCTTTGGCTATTTTAAATTCCAGGCGGAAAAATTGTCGCAAAAAAGGATAACGGAGTTCGTGAGGGAGTCCCAGAGGGCGCTCAACTCTGCCAACTCTGATCCGCTAGCTCAAACCGCCTCCTTCCCGCCCACTCCGCCATCTTCTGATCAGGTAATTACGTACTGACAATGACGGAGTGAAGGTCCTCCTGCTGTCAAGTGATCGTTGAATTTTCATTTAATTTGCTTCGTTCTGCAGGAACCCATCAGATTCTTCCTGAACCCGCAAAGGAGAGACCACTTTGTGTGTATACTCGACTTAGCCGCCCGACACGCTGCCAACAAGGGGTTTCCCGTCCTCTCTTCCTAAACCTCAGCCGGCCACTAACACTACTATCATTCCTTAATTTCATTACAATTTTATTCCAAGGTCACTAGCCGCAGTTGACATTCCTTTTCATACGCATTCCTCTGCTCAGGACAAGAGCTGGAGTAATGGGATTGAACCAAAGCTGACCACTTGCTGGCTTTTTAGGTGTAATGTTCCTGTTTAAAAAGACGCAAGCAACTATTCGCTTTGTACGAGTAATATCTGATTCCCTTTTAGGTACTTGTGGAGTTTCTCGCGTTGAGCGCACTGGAAGTAATTCAGAAGCTGAATATTGGAGATGAATTTAAATTGGTCAACGCTTCTGGTAATAGAGAACTTGTTAGGTCAACGAATTCCTCAGTAATGTACTCTCAATATAAAACATAAAAGGGGCAGCGCGTGCGGAACATGGAGATTTTACAGTGCTGGTCTCCAGGATCGGGAACTCGCGTGAAGTAGAGAAAAGTTGGTTACCTGGGGCACATCTTGGGAGCAGATCGCTACACATTCCAGTGTTTGGTCTTGAAAGGCATTAAAGAAGGCGGGGAATTAGCCGTAAACAGCTGTCGCAATACTCAACATTGGACTGGAATACAGAACTTTGCTTATGCTTATGGATGTTCAACGTCTACAGCACTTAGAGAAGAAGCAGACGTGCGGCACGCACTCATTAATTTTTGACAAGAATTTGGTACCAAGGATTTTAACTGATGCCGAAAGTCCGAGTCTGAGCCAGCTCATCACAAGTATTCACTGGTTAAACTCGAGGAGCGCTGCATTTCCTCGCTGTAGAAGCAACACCGCCTAACCCCCTTCGGTCAGAAAATGAAGCAGTTCAATTTTAAATGAAATAGCTTTTACAAGAAACGGGATTTAAATGAAACAGATAAAACAGTTTCATGAATCAATTTTTTAAACGAAACAGTTTTTCTTTCATGATACAGTTTTTTGTGTCACTTGTGAAGTTGGGAAGATGTGGGTTAGGCGGTGTTGCTTCTACAGTACGATTTGAAACACCTCATGATTCAACAAGACACTTTTATTTTTTCGCATTCTCTTAATGATGAGAGATTAACATGTAGAGAATCATAAAAGGCCTCAATATGCAAATTTGTTATTGTGAGTAACTTGAGTTGCAGTTGTGCGCAGTTCTGTTCAGCAGATTTCTGTATTTGGGCTCTCGGTAGGTATGGTATGTGTCAGGTTGCCTCGAATAACGGGGAAACGGGCTTTCGTCATCAGTTTACACCCTTGGTACCTCTTCTTCCCGAATAAATGAGTGGGTTCCCGACCCGGACTTTCCTCATTTTGGTTTATTATTCTTGGAATAATACGCCTATGTTTTCGCGACGGAGGTCGACGAATTTTTTGTTTTAATCTGAAATTTTGACAAAATACTCGGTTTACCATCTAGTTATGCCCGCAAGGGTTTCAGCCCGATCGCCCAAACCCGTGGGGCGATATGGGGCTAAAATGGGGCTGTGGGAGGAGTTTTTTGAAGGCCTTTGGCTATGGGATCGAGTTACGTGTCGTTTTCGAAGTATTTTTGGACGTAGAATCAATTTTTGGGGGTCCCGGAACGATCCAATTTCACTGTTGCGATCTATAGGGCTTTCATGGGGCTACAAATGGGATTTTTGAAAGATCCCAGGAGGTCAAATATTTTTCAAGTAAAATTTGAAGAAAAAAAATTTTTTTTTCAAAAATAATAATCAAAAATAAAAGTTTTTCTAAAATTTTTCTCATTTTTGTATTTTATATTGGGAGTACTGATACAGGAACTTTTTAAGAAGATCCAAAGCAACTTCTCTATTAATTGGCGCTATAGTGGGGGATGACAACTTCTAGCAGAATTGATGATTTTCAAGCAGTATTTTTGAATATAAACTTTGAATTTAAGTTTTTCTCGTCGAAATTTGGAAGATTATGAACGAAAGCGTTAGCGGTGTCAGCAGAAGTCAAACCCTGCTGGATTGCTGTTCCTCCGCCTGATTTTACTCTCCTTCAAGTTGTCAACACCACCAAAAACTTAATGTTTAACGATTAGTGAAGAAGTCGGTGAAGATTCTCATTCGGCCCCTGGCAATCTTCTTCTTAGCACAAAATTTGTATATTCAGTACGAAATTGACGTTTTTCTAAATGGAGATTCTTGTTCCAGTATTAGCAGTGCAATTTTAGACGCTGTGATTTGAAAGCAATATGCAACCATCTATTGTTATTTTTATATCTTTGTATTTTTGGTATTTGGTCCAAATTGAACTAGTCACAATTCTATCGTGATTTGCATTATTTTGTAAATAGGTTGAACGTGAAAATATATCCCAGTTGATTCGGCCCGGTTTGTTTCGTCGTAGTCAATTTAAGATCCTGGAAGTATCAATGAAAATGCAACGAAGCACCAGCACGAACATAATGTTATGCCTGACCTATCGTCAGCGTAGTAAATTTACGAGTTAATTTTCCATACTCAATATGGAAAATTTGTATTCGGAACCATCAAGAAGTAATGTATTCGGCATCGATAAACGGCTCGTTATAAGTAATCGTCGGCATTGTTGTTGTCGTTTATATGATAGTTTGTTTTTCTTCGTTCCGTAGGGTTTTGCATAAGCGATTGAATAGACGTCAGATGGCTGAAGGATGAATGTAAATTAATTGTGGTATTTCGCTGTGAAGTGAAACTGTTAGTAGACGTTCCATCAGGCAAATTCCCAATTGAGCAAAATTGCCCAATTTGGCAAATCTGCCAAAACCACCCGCCTGGTGGCAGTCTTTTTGATTGTATTAGTACCGTAAAGTGGGGTGAAGATGGGCGAAATTTGAGGTTTTTTTTCGAGAAATGTCGTATTTAAAATTATGCTAAGATGTGGGTGGGGTGAAGCGGGGCAGCCATTGTTTTGGAGCCAAAACGCCTTCTAATCATCTTAGATGTCAACCAGGACACTATCTTTTTATAAAAATACCAAAACTTAAAAGGTGATTGAAGAAGAAAAACACAAATGCTGAAAGAAATAATGAGTTTTAATGTTTCAAACAACAGAATAAACTTAGAAATGAAAACACCCTAAATAAGCTGTTAAACTTAGGATCTAAAGATATAAAACCACAAATTTGTTTCTTATTCACTAGCCTGGTAAATCATAAACGTAAAGTTCGTTTAAACGCGTGTCACAATTTTGAAATTTTTTTTGCCTGTGAAAAATATAGCTCATAATTTTAAGCATTTTGTGAACAAGTTTCAAACTACAGAATAAAGTTTGAAGTAAAAATACCATAAATAAGCAGGTAAATCTTAGGTTCATAAGAAATAAAATCACAACATTTAATTTCTTTCTTCTCCAACAGCCTGGTAAATCTTTAAATGATTAAATCATTTTACTCTTTAAAATTTAAAGTTCGTTTGAACACGTGCCAGAACTTTAAGCATGTTTGCTGCGCTAAGAAAGAATGGCAGACACTTATGGCTTGGGCTAACAAAACATTTTCACCCACTCCTCACGGGGCATGGCGGCGTCCGACTTCAACCCAGGGGTTCGCGTTTTTGGTATCCGCGGTCACCACACCCGCACAAATGGATAAAAAAAAAAAAAAAAAAAAAAAAAGAAGTATTGGCTACAATCTCAGGAATACTGAAGGAGCACTCGCAAAACATTGAAAAACCGGTATCTCCCGCCGTAGGATGTTGAGAGGACGGACCTCGCACGGATGACAACAATTCACAAATATAACTTATCAGTGGAAACCTTTTTCTACGTCCGGTGTTGCCTCTGAATATTTTGGAAACCCCCGTACTCGCTTCATAAAATAGCTCTGGTTACGATCCCGGGTTGAAATCGCCGATTCGAGCATCTTGGGGAGAGGGAAAAGCGGAAAAAAGGGAGAAAGTTGTTTTGTCCAGCTTCACCCCACTTTACGGTAGTTATCCAAAAAGGTGGTGCGGTCTCGGTGAAGGCTGGTGTCTTTAAAATCTAGGCCGTTTTTGCTCGATGGGAACTTACGATGACTTTCTGTTGGATCTGGAAAAACAAACGCTCTCTCCTGCGGTGCCTATAAGGTCGAAATCTTGTTTTCATTGTCGGTGGCCTTCGCGATCAGCAACATTTCAGGCCGGTAATTAGCGTTGGTCAATGTTGGGCCCTCTGGCCGGATCCCGACTGGTCTCCGAGGAGCAAACACCCCCTCCGGACAGGGCCCCCTCCCTGCCATTACACCCCCAGCCTCTTTTGGTCCACTTCAGGGGTCGCCGAAGGCCCTCATCGCAGCACCCATCCACGAACCCCCCCTCCATCACTTCCTATCGTCTACTCGACTCCTCAGCCCCTTTGAAGACCAACCTGACGTCTTCAGTCGATTGTGTAGAACGTGTCGAACCGCCTTCGCTTGAAATCCGCGCGTTTCTTGTGCATTATTTGTTCGTTGTGTCTTCGTAATCATCAACATTACAGGTGGGTCGGAACAATCTCGTCCTCCTCGGAACAATTTAAATGGTTTATTGTTCTTGGAATAACACACCTATGCAATCGCGACGGAGGTCGAAAATTCTGATAGGCCTCAAAATTGGACATTATCCGTTTCAAGAGGACTAGATTCCAAAAACTAAATACTTATCCGTCCGCCGTCCAAACCGTTTTGGGCAGTAGGTTTTTTTTTTTTTTTTTTTTTTTTTTTTTAATCTGAAAATTTGATAAAATACTCGGTTTGTGCCCGCAAGGTTTTCAGCTCGATCGCCCAAACCCGTGGGGCTAAAAAGGGGCTGCAGGAGGGCTTATATGAAGGGCTTCGGCTATGGGGTCGAGTTAGGAGTCGTTTTTGAAGTATTTTTGGACGTACGAATTTATTTATTTGTTGTTATTTATATATTTGTGGGGGTCGGAGAACGATTTCCGATCGGCCTCAAAATTTGTCATTATCCTTTCTAAGAGGTCGATTCCAAAACCGAAATGTCCGTTCGCCGTACGCCGTCCGAGCCATTTTGGGTCGTAGGATTTTTGTTTTTAATCTGAAACTTTGAAGTTTTGACAAAATACTTGAGTTCCATCTAGTTGTGAACGCAAGGTTTTCAGCCCGATCACCCAAACCAGTGGGGCGCTATGGGGCTACTAGAGAGTGTTTTCGAAGGGGTTTGGCTATGGGGTCGAGTCAGGTGTCGTTTTCGACATATTTTTGGACGTAGAATCCATTTTTGGGGGTCCTGGAACGATCCGATTTCACCGCGGGAATCTGTGGGGCTACAAATGGGATTTTTGAAGGATCCCAGGAGGTCAAATATTTTCCGTGTAAAAAAAAAAAAAAAAAAAAAAATTCGAAAAAGTTTTTTTTATTGACAGAGTTAATTTTCTCACGATTTTCCTATGTCAAAGAATAATAAACCCTTGCGTAAAACTTGCAGCGTTTTCAATAAATTTTCATTATTTTCAAACTTCAACACCATCTTAGCAGAGTTTTGAATGCCTTTCATCTTCTTCACACCTTCTGTGTTGTTAAGGCCTTTTCTGAACGGTTGACATTTTCTCAGACCCAAGCGATACAGTGTGCATTGAAATGTCTAATTGTACAGACACTTGCAAATTTGTGGTTATTGGATGTCCACATGTTTTTTAATATTTTTTTTAGTGAATCGGTTTGGATATGCCCCCCCCCCCCCTTAAAATCCCCCTCATGAAGGGGGTTACAAATTTGATCGGCCTCAACATTTGTGATTAATTTAAACAAAATTTGTGTGCTTTAATAGTGTATTAACGTTTCATGATCTGTGGAATCCCCGAAGCATTGGTTTGATCCTCGATCGGAACATTAATAATACGGCGGTCTGGGAGTGTCCCCCAGTAACTACAATGGTAATTATATAGTTAACCATTCGTACTACAAGCGGCAAAGGTAAAAAAAAAAAAAAAAAAAATCCGGAAATGCTGAGGGTTGACCCAGAAATGATAAATCAATCAAGTGCATTGTGCGTACGCATAATGATGTGAACTTTTATTCTTGCGCATATTGTTGTGCAAGAACATGCATTGTTTGACAATTTAATGGTAGGTATCTAGCGTCTACTTCCGTTTTCTAACCATCTGAAGTTTCTACGATTTTGACTGTATGATCGTTGGCAGAATCTGCACAATCTGATTGTGCCAAGGAGGTTAGAAGAAGTTCTTCTTCTAACCTCCTTGGATTGTGCAAAGTCATTGACGTTACACTTACAACCTCGTACAACCGAACTTCACAAAAGAAAAAGAAAACGTCGCAAATATGACTCAGAGGTTTATTATACTTTGAAATAGGTAAATTCTGCAAAAAAATAATCTTTTGTCAATTAAAAAAATTTTTCAAAACATTTCCGTCGACGTTTGGACAGATTTGGGGCTCCGAAATTTCGGATTTTAAAATCGTCCGGTGTGGCGTTGGGTCACAGAGTAACAGAGAGGAAACTGCGTTGGGTAAACCACTAGGGTAAACCAACTGCGTTGGGTAAACTACTAGGTACCGTTTCCCTCGATCAGCGAAGTTAAGCAACGTCGGGCGTGGTTAGTACTTGGATGGGTGACCGCGTGAGGAGCGGTTTAAATACTTAGAAACTTTTTCTGCGTTCAATCGGACGGCGAACTCCTCCCAACCCAGGGGGACGAGGCAATGGGGAGCTATGAGCGCAAATCGTCAGACAAGTTCCAATCCTTCTTGAGAGGACGGCTGACGACGTCCGCGACGGCAGCAGCCAGTCGGACGAAAATTCAGGGTGAAATTGCCTTGTTTCGTTTCGTTTTTTCGTTTTCGTTTCGGCTCCGAAAAATGAATTATACATCCGAAATTACTCAGAAAACGACACCTCATTTTACCTCATCACATCTTTCAAAAGCTCCATTCGTAGCCCCGTGAAAGCCCCATTGATCCAAACGGTGAACTTGGATCGTTCTGGATCCCCCCAAAAAAAGATTATGCGTCCAAAAATACTTCGAAAACGATAGCCCACTCGATGTCATCCCCGAAAACCTGCTAAACCCCCTCCCGTAGCACCTCAGAGTCCCTTGGGGTTGAGCGATTAGGCACAACTAGATGGCGGACCGAGTATTTTGTCAAAATTTCAGATTAAAAGAAAAATCCTACTGACCAAAACGCTTCTCCAGACGCTCTAACATCAGATGTTTAGTAGATTCTACGCTTCATGAAACAAATTTCGAGGCAGATACAAATTTTCCCTCCGACACGAATACGTAGGTTTTGAAGAATAATAAAAAATAAAAAATAAAAACCGAGGTTACTTGTGTCAACTATCTATGTTAAGTTGCGGACTAGCCGTTTGTTTGGCCAAGAACAGGTTCGGCGACCACTTCGGCATCCATTTGTTTGCTAAAAGGTGAATGTCAATGACGTTTTTACAGCATTCGGCCCTGGTAGAAACCAATGGGAGTGCTGGGTGGTTTTTAGCTTGAAGTATCCGCGGTTTTTTTTTTTTTTCGGCAACAGGGAGGCGAATTTCCGAGAGTACTTTTGTATCGGGGAGTTCTGTTTACCTTGTGTTTGGGGTGAAAAGTTGGATTTGCGGAATCTCGAAATTTGGCCTCTGAAAAAATGGTCCTGCTCCTGGTTTAAAGAAATGATGTTGTTTGTTTATTGTTGTTGTCGTGATTTCTACTGGGTGCTTAAGTTAACTACATAGTAATTATATATTTATTTATATAATCAAACTTTTTTGGAGGAACCAGATAACGACAAGTTTGAGGTGGATCGCTCTGAGTTGATTCTAACCCCAATAAATACCAACACCCTTGACCTGAAAACTGGTAGCTAGGTACCTCTGAAATACTCCTCAGCGCTTTGCCGTGTTGGGCACAGTAGCACGATTAATATGAAAAAACCGGAGAAGTGTTATTAAATCTGTCGAATCGATGTAGATAATCGACTTATTTTTTGTGGCTCCCTTCTGAACAGAATAATTTTTCGGGCATTCAAGTTGCGCAAGGACGACGGGGCCATGTAGAATGAAATATTCGCCAAGTAAAACCATGTCCGCTGACCAGTTCACCATCGTGCATTCCCGAGTTTTTCTACCGAGGTTGCCTGGTTTGGTTTGACCAGCAGATTTCCGATGAACTAGTTCCCGCGGAATCAACCCTTATACGAACTCGATACTGACACCTATTGGACACTCGTTTGGTGTACCTAGTTAAGCAATTGGAGTCCACGCAAGGTTGCTTGAATCGAACATAGCTGGCTCGTCCACCTTCAGCAAGTAGCTGATTTAATTATAAAACTACAAAACATTCACCCTTGACCTGTTGCGGGTTTAATAGGTGCCTGCCGGCTAGCAAATTGATTTCCTTATTAAATATCATTTAAAAAATCGAAAATAATAATAATTAATTAATTATTCATTATTAATTAATAATTAATAATTTTAATGATTTTATTATCAATTATTGCTATTAATTTGAAAAGATTACGAATAATAGAAATCAATAAGTTTGTTTAAAAACGCGGCAAATATTACACAAATATTATTCATCTTTGATTAAAACAATTTAAAAAAAAATTCTATATCATGGAAAAACAAATTTAAAAATTTAAAAAATTAAAAATTTCTGGAAAAATGTTTGGACCGATGTGGGACAACGAAAAATGGATTATGCGTCCAAAATTACTCGGAAAACGACTCCTTACTAAGTAAGGTCAAGTCAAGTCAAGTCTTGACCTCCAGGCATCCTTCAAAAGTCCCATTTGTAGCACCGTGATGGATCCCCATGATGGATCCCCACAGTGAAGTCGGATCGTCCTGGGACCCCCAAAAATACTTCTAATACGACTCCCCAGTCGATAGCATACCCGCAAACCTGCAACAACTCCTCCCGTAGCCCCTGTTTAGCCTCACAGAGCCCCACGGGTTTGGACGATGGGGCTGAAAACCTTGCGGGCACATCTAGATGGTGGACCGAGTATTATGTCAAATTTTCAGATTAAAAAAAAAAATCCTACTTACTAGGTACCCAAAACGGCTAGGACGGCGGACGAACATTTTGCTTTTGGAATCTAGACATGTGTAGAAGTATCTTGAAACGTATGATGACAAATTTTGAGGCCGATCAAAATTTTCGATTCCTAGAATAATAGATAGGTACCTACCTAACTAAACCAACACGGGCTGTAACCTTCCAAGCTTTCATTTTCAACAGGATCAGACCCTCATTTACGACTGACACTCAAGGATTTTGTTGAAATATCTCATCCCATTTGTCTAATTCACTTCGTCGGCCTTAATTTCGCTTTTGACTTTAATTTTCGTACCGGCCAATAACCAGTTAAATCAATATTCCTACACCTGTCGGGCGTTATGAAATTTGACGACGATTAACCAACGAACCGACTCACCTTCAAAGTTGAGTTTAGCATAACAGCGCTTTTTCGAGGTTTTGTCGCCCGTTGTGACATTGGAGGACGTTTATTGGTTTTTTGATCATTCGACTAAGCCGCATTTGGCATTATGGCTACCCCAAGTCTAACAATAGTCGCTGTAGTAATAATAGTGCAACTGGAACGCCTGCCACAGATTTCAGTTTATAGCCGAACGCAGTGAGGCTCCTATTTTGGCTTGACCTTCTGTTTCATCGGCAAATACGATTACGGTACGTTTTGTGCACGCTCAAGACAGCACACTTAGTGTGCTCGTAAGCCTTGTTGACAAGTGTTGGTTCACAGATAGTTTCACCGAGTTGGAAGTAGCCTGCAGCTATGACTCCAATTAGTGTTCTACAACGATTTCTCATTGCGATAGTAGAATTCTTTTGACCGTGAAATTTGCACTCCGGAAGCGACTCTTTGAATCAGGTTTTTCAAATCTGACTACTACTTCTTGTTGAAAAATAGGCAAAAATCTACAGTTGTTTCTCTCTACAGTTTTTCAATAGGGGGATTTGAAAGGTTTGGATCAATCTGAAATAATAAAAATAAAAATAAAATAAAAAATAAATAAATAAATTAGGGTCATATTTGGATTCAGCATGAAATTTCCTACAAATCTAGCCTCATTATAATTTTTTTGGACGAGGTTCGTGATGACCAGGAAATACAGAGTAAAGTATTAAAAAACTATAAAAACGTCGAAAAATCGAAAAAAATCGCCCAATCGGAAAAAACGGACAACGGATTCGGATTCAGCATCCTCGAAAACTCCCATCCATGATAAAATGAGGTCGGCAACTTTCAGGTCACTTTTTTTTTGTAGAGCAGTGTTATCTAGAACACACATTGTGTGTTCTAGTTAATTAGTAATTTTCGTGATTTCTTGATTGCACTACTAGACTGCACTAGAAAAGTGCTATTTAAACAATTTTTTTTTAAATTGAAAAAAGACTAATGAAAAATGTCATTTTCTTAATCATGCTCTCCTCAAATGAGTTTCCTGTATATAGTGATTATCAAAACCAAATTCGGAACAGAGAATAAAATTACGGTTGTATTAACAAACTGAATATGAAACTGGTGCCATATTTGGAACCCTTTTTTGTGGAGAGGGAAAAGTAAGTTTTAGTGAAAAATAAAACGAATTTATTAAAAAAGATTTAATTCTTTCTCCGGTTTGAAGCAATTTGCAGAACAAGAATCAGGATATACACTGAAGGAATTAGAGTGTCTTCCGAAAAGCGGGCGGAGACCCATACTCTGTAACATAATTGGTCCCGAATTGATTCAAATCACACTAAACAACGGTAGGTATGATGCGGTTGTTTCTATAATGAACGCTCGTAGTTGCGTTGCTGACTATATTGTTTATTGCGTGTTAAGGAGGATGTCACAAAATCGTTACACAACATCGGGGGGAGGCCAGAGCAATGAGATTTTCATGTCAAAAAGGTGTACCATATTAGGGCATTTTACCCGAGTGTTATTCACATGTTGCCATACACGTAAAAGACAACAATTATTGTTGCTGTCTATACGCGTATCTTTAGTTACCACCTAAAGGCGGTTCACTGACTAATAGATACGTGAGAGATTTTTGTACGTGTATAGTGAGTGCCTACCTCCAATTACGCATCGAGGAAGTGAGATAGAGGGATAACAACTTAATAGTTTCTGACAGATTCAAATTAGAGATTCATTAGTGGAGGACCTCTCGATTATTCATGGAAAAATCAAGTGAACTGGATGAACGTTTGCCTTGGCCAACTACCAAGTCATAAACCTTATCGTTTTCATTCAACATTAAACATTAACATGCTTAATTCATGTGCGGCGAAGGAAAAATGTAATGTAATCAATATGCATTGTTGTTCATATCGAACGATTTCAAGGTAAAGAATAGGTTCGCCTGGCACTGTAAACACCCGTCTAGTGAACGATGGATGTGAGGGAAGTCTGTCGAAACTATTCTTCAACTCTTGCACGACTCAGTTCTCTGACCTGGTTCGACGTTCGCCATTCCGTCACATTATAATACACAATGAAATGCAGGAAACTAAGTTAAGTCTTAGTCAGAGATCAATTACCGTTTATAAAGCAAATGACCTGGAATGGCTTCGTATAAAACGCTTCGTCAGAGGCTGCACATCACTTTTCAGTACGACGCCACCCCAAAGCCAAAAATCCTTGCGTTTCTAGGCTAAACGATCCATCTAGTTGGATTCATCATCCTTGAAACATCTCCGAAGCCACCTCAACGGGCTATCAAAAGCCGTATACCGACATATCCCAATCTGATGTCACCCCACCAGTCCATTTGTCTAAACTACGTCCTTCCAAAGTCACAATGGGCCAGATTCCAATCGCAAGGAGCAAAGTCAAAAAGTCACGTGGCAGAGCTAATTAGCGACGGTTCCACCAATTGGCTAATTGACATCGAACCCAATACTAGTGTAAAATCAGGTTAAATCCTACTTCTCGTACTTTATATTCCAACGCTAATCGTTTGTACTATAATATGATTATGAGTAATCCTGTTATTATTTAACGTTCACGCTAAAAGGCAAGTTAGTTGCACGTGCTCCCTGATTTGTATTTCATTGCTTTTCTGTAGATATTCTCGTATTTGTTAAACTGCTAAAGAAGTCTCTCAGAGAACAGTTTTATGAATGGGTATTTATCTTAAACACCACGCATTCAAAAAACTATCCTCTCATCCTTCACGGCTAACATTCACGAGGATGAATTCATGAATCGGTTTAAAATGAAATGAGAACCACCACTAAATCTGAAACGTTTGCTATATTCGGCTCTTCTTGTTGGCTCAGTCGTTAAATGGTTTCTCCAAAACATCGTCAAAGGCATAAAAAATTACCTTTGACTGCCAAAATTAAACGCCTCATTATAGGTAAATGTTCCCCAACCTTGACGAGATTTTTTTTTCAACAGATCTTTAGCACCTATGGGATCAAATTCATTCGGATGATTACTCCTAAATGGCTGCGATTTTTTTTTGCATTTTTCTTTCTGATTATGTCTCCGGATGATCATACGAGAATCTTTGGCTATAATTATGGGTAGGAAGCTATTAGTTAGGTTTATTAATTTATATTAAAAAAAAAAAAAAAAAATCAATTTGTTCGAAAAACGGACATTTCACAATGAATTGATGGACCTTGAGCAACACAAAGATGCATCAAATCTAATTTAGAGGGATTACACCTCCAAAGAATCAAATCAGCGAAATAAAGTTGTAATGAGAAATCCTGTCATCAACATAGCTGGGTCGGAGTATTTTTACAACTATGTAGACATCTACATCCGTAGACTCTACGGATTTAAAAATCCACGATTACCGTATCCTCCAACCTCAAGTTTTCTAGAACCTACCTGGGTGGACCCCCCCTCGCCGAGGAAATAGACAAGCTGCCCATGACGAATCATATGGAATTGGATTTTATAGTTGTTTTGATTGTATAGTGATCCAATTATTTCAAGATTTATTTTCATCGCAAAAACGCTTCATGTTTTACCCAAGGGTTTCATATTCTGTGTTTAATAATTATACACAATAATTGTTGTTGCGTCAAAATTCATTCAGTCTATAACAAATTATTTAATAATAAAAATAACAAATAAAACCATTCCTACCGTTGTGTTTGGATAAATGTGGGGCCCCGACGTAAACGTCCAAAATTACTCGGAAGACGACCAAGCCACCTCCTGACATCCTTCAAAAGCACCATTCCTAGCCTATGAAAGCCCCTTAGATTACGGTGGATTCGGATGGTTCTGGGATCCCCTAAATTGGAGTCAACGCGCCAATACTTCGAAAACAAGATCTAACTCAACAAAGCCGAAACCCTCCAAAAATTCCCCCCGTAGCCCTTTTTAGGCACATAAACCCTGTCGGTTTTGAGCGATCGGGAAGAAAACGCTGCGAATTTTACACGCGGGTTTACACAATGTTGTTTTAATAAAATTAGTAGGTGATGTTAAGGAGAGGATTCTACAAATTAATGAGTTGAAATGAGAACGCTGAGTCTTCAAAATTGTAGACCTACAATTTTGATGAGACCTGTCTCTTTCGAAATTAAACTGAAATTATTGAATATTGAACGGGAACAAACCCGTTTTAAGGCTAAATGCCCCCCTCATAGTGCCAGAGTTGGCCACCACGCGGCAGGAACAAAATGAAGCAATTTTTCTTGGATGATTGCCGCTATTAATATTTGTATAATTTATACCAAAGAATGATAGTGTCATATTACAATTTTAAAGACTCAGCGTTCTTATTGCAATGCATTAATTTGTAGACGTCTCTCCTTAACACCACCTACTAATTTTCCCAGTCTTTAAATGGCGATTTGATCCGTAACTTTTGGAATGAATTCACTTCAACCGGGGATCGTGAAGATCTGTAGGTACGCAGACGGTTCCAACCTAACAACCTTAATGGGCATAATTTGCGAGAAACCTTGACGCTATCTAATTGCACTCTAAGGGATTGCTATAATCGACTCTCAAAACCTCTTGTGACTTCAGGGGCAAGTTATTTCAGTTTTTTTCCCATATACCTATTATATTTATGATAGGTATACGGGAAAAAACTGAAATAACATACCCCGAAATACTTAAGTAGATGTGGTAGGTTGGTTTGCGAGGTCCTACGGGTATTTCCCGTAGAATTTTGACAACCGTCAAATTATTTTTTGTTTTGTGGTTTCTCGTCGAACTTCTGACAACTGATATCCACACATTGGAATTCCCGACATTGCCGGGTATTTAAGATTTATCGGATTGACGAAGAGTTGACTGTTCGATGGCAACAAATCACAACGAGTAGAAGAATCATCGCTCAAGTCGTTTAAGAGCACGTGCGTTGACGGGTCGCACAATGTGGTTATTTCAACACCAGTAAATTTTATTGTCTCATTTGATTTGATTTTATACTGAACGATACGTTAGCTTTGGGGGTACCTAGTGTAAAAATGAGCGAGTGCTTGCTTGACCCACTCAGTTAATCAAGACTTAATCATCACTTACCTAATGATACATATCGATAGTAAACGTGTTAAAGTCCGTAAGTTTAATTGTTTTCAATTTTATTCGATTTTTCACTTTACAGTTGTAAAAGTCCGTAAAATAAAAAAATAATAAAAAACTGAAACTTGCGAACTTTTATATTTTTACTATTTGTTATTTCGAATAACATAAAAAGTCCTTACATAAGAGTCCCTGGTTGACAAAAAGCTTTGACAAATGTTTACAAGACGGCCAAAACACGACATTATTATAGGATTAGCCTATCAAGAATCAGCTACCATTATGTAAAAATGCCATCCCAGAGAAACACCGACTATAACGACCGTTATTTACTTCTGACTTCAGACAGGGCTCAAGGCCGGTCATCCTTCATTTACAAAGTCTTCATCAGAACTAAACCTACTACATCCATTCGGGAAATTCCAAACTTGTAACAGCGCATGGGAAGACGACCAAGTTGTTGACCTTGACTTTTCCTGCGGCTTGAATCCTAGAACACAGAAAAACAATCATTAGGTAGCGTTTTATTTGAGAAAGCGTTCGTTCCCCTCTCCTCCAGTATATGTGGAAGTATATATATATACTATGGAATATTAATAATCACGGATTAAATCATATTATGGAATATTAAGACAAAATCATATTATGGAATATTAATAATCACGGATTAAATTCGTGATCATGGACTACGTTGTGAAGTAGATGTGTAAAAAAGTATCTTTAGGTAGGTACCTACTGTTTTCTCTGTCTACCACAGGCTTGGTGAAAATCCAGTGCAACTTCGAAAATAGGCCTTTACTTAAAAAATATCGTTTGAAAATCGTCTGCCGCGGAATATTCAGGAACCCATTAAATAGGAAATTTTACTGGAATCTTTTCTGCAGGTTGATTGATTTGTCTCAGTGGAAGGGGAAGCTTTTGTAGTAGGTATGTACGGGGGTTGGGAATAAATCCCAATTTATATTTTATCTGGAGAATTCGGGGGGAAATTTATCGGAAAAATGATAAAATCTTTTGATCTTCAGATCAATTTAATTATTAAAAACATGAAAACTTCTCATGTAATTTGTCATCCTCCCGTAACCATATTTTCCCTCATCTGGATGGAATACCACCATTGTTAATAACCTCTTAATAACCAACCCACACTTTCTTTGAAGGAGCGAATACTTTGATTGTCCTGATAATAGTAACTGTTTATTTAACTTCCCCTTCTGATTTCTTGAAATAACTTATAAATTCATAACTTGAATTTCAATTTCAATTTCAGTTTGAATTTAATAACTCCTCCCTTCCCCCCAAAATATAAACACTGCATGAGGAAGCAGATCATAAATCTCCTCAGTCATTTCTTAATGTTTCACTACTGTTGTGAATGCATTTGCCTTTTTGCGTTTCCTTCTTTGTGATACACAAAATTTATGTATTTACGCAGATAAATAATGTGAATTCTTGAAAATGTACAAATCAGGATCAAAGTTGACACTCCAATCCATGTTCAGTCCGCTCATTTATGGCAGGAATTGTTTGCATGCGGAGCAAACTAGAGTGGGGCGCCTGCTGTGAACATTTAATGTAAAGACACCACTTCATAGACATAGAAGAAAGCTGCCAAGTATTAAATAATTGGTCCGCCAGTCCCCATTATGGACCATCTGGAAGCAGCCTGGAAGGTCAAGATCGGGGAGAGCCATCTCCTCCAGGCTCTGCGAGATTTGTGCACAACTGAGGCACAATTCGCAAGGTCAAAAGTAAAAATAAACTCAGAATTTTCTCCTTTTTTCGGTTTTTTCTTATACATATTTCGAAAACTAAGCGTTTCTCGTGGAAACACGTTATGAGCAAAATTAAAGGAAACAAATTTTCCTACAAAATGAATATACTACAGTTTAAGATCGGAACAATAGTAAAGCCGCTAGAGCGCGCTCAAAAAGCCACTTTTTCGCTATTTACCAAAAACTAGTAAAACCCCCAGTTACACTTACTTAAGCCAATTTTTTTATGCCCAACATATACAGTGAAATTGATACGTAGAGTTCTAAATAAAGCATACTTTACTACTCTATAGAGTTTGTAAATATGATGTTTGTTTTCATAGTGATAGTCCATTCCTCCACTAATAATAAGGCATGGGGCGTGGTTAATTTACTCCAACTTTTATTTACCACCAACTTCAAATTTAGCCTCATGTAACTAAATCTAAATACTTGAGTTAGACCGCAGTAGATATTGTTCCGTGAAAGAGGTCCTCAAGCCAAAACTTTTGGGAAGCCCTGCTGTAGGGTGTACCGGCTGTTACAGGCAATACATTGTCTGTATATACCTATACATAGCTAGTGATCGGCCAAACATCCTCTTCGGCGTCAAATGTTACTCCGAAGAGTTTCCACGCTCTATCATTTCCTGATTCAATCTCCTCGGCGGCTTTTCTGACCGGTTCTGCAATCTGTGACCTTGCGCGGCCTGCGGGGAAAAGTGGAGCGCGCCGGCTGGGGGATGTCCGGTGAGTCAAGTGACGCGAACAGAAACCTCGGAGAAACGCCTATTCATGCCTAAGCGCCTTGGCCAACAAACGGAGCCCTCCAGATTTGACACTAGAAGATATAAGATGAAGAAAAAACATGTACCATGTTAATAAGTAGGCTTCCTGCAGCCGTGTACATGAAAAATCTCTGGGTCCGTTAATCACTGTGGTCAACGACACACCCAAACTTCTTTATTTAAAGATGCACTGTGCCACATATTGGAGCAAGTAAGTGCCATCGTATTATGATAATTATCTGCAGCCAATGGAAAAAGTGATTTTCCCCTTCATCGCTGAGCCACCTAATGTTGGGAATCTATCCCCTTGGTAGGTACCAAACATGAAAATGCCCCATTTTGGCTTTTCAATCACCAAGATCTTTGAGACTTGTGTGTAGACAGGAGAGTGGAAGTTCAGGCATGAAACTAATTGCAGTCCCTCAGGCCTCATCCTTGGAATTCCGCAATTGACTGAGCACTGCAATCCATCCAAATTACCCCAATTACCATCGATCCTGCAAAACACTCATTTTCTGAGGCTTATAAGCCTTTGTATACAAAGGAGCCTGTTGAATGACGGTGTAATGTTGTGCAGGCAGGGTCGCCCCTGCACAAAATTTAATGATGGTGAACTGGCCCAGGGTCCCTCATATCACTTACCTACCAACTCATGATTATTATTGTAATCATAATTAATGTCTACATTTGTCTATTGCTCCATCACAGCCTTAATCTTCTTGGGGATCCCAAGCCTGAGTCAAACCATATATGGCTGACCATATAGCGAGTTTCTATAGAAACTCGCTATTTAGGTAATCTCTCGTAAATATCTGAACTCATTCATGTAGCCTCAGACATGAATCCAAAATTTGGGACTGAAGATTTACGAGATTATTAGTTTACAAACGGTTAGTAAATACCCTAATAGCGGATATTGTCAATTCATTAATTGGAGATGCTACTCTCAGATAACCTCGTTACATGGACGAAACTGGGAGCTCTTTCTTCAGTTTATTGCAGAAGTACTTGTAATATGTGAGGCTGTGGCCTTGACCATCGCGTGTTCATAGCAATGGTATACGCCACGAACAAACAGCACATCTCAAGAGTCATGAGTCAAGAGGAAGCATTAGTTCCTTCTCTTTGTTCCATCCCGACAATAATTATTACTCCATTCTTTTTATAGTAGAAAAAAACAAAACAAAAAACACGACGCAAAAAAGAGAATGTTCAAAATACTTCATGCTGAGGAAAGGAATTGACGTAATCCGCAGTCAATGTAAAATTGAATAGGTAGCCCATATTCAAGTAGGACCCCTGCTACATCCACCCTCTATGTAGGTACTCACGTGGTAGCAGCGATCTACATGAAACAGGCTACACAGACCTCGACACGGCCTTTGGCCAGCCAGACGCTAACGATAAATTTTCTTTCTTTGGAAGGACAAGTCGCAACTAGGTCGGCGGCCCACACAAGGAAATTAATTCACACAGCAGACACCTTCTCCTTGAAATTTCAAAGAACAGCCCGAAAAATTAACAAGTGGGCGGGTAAGTTGGAGTTACAGTGAGACATCGATATATTCTCGGAGTATATAATATATACCACGATGTTATCGATGCAGTGAGACGCCAAGAAGGTGAGGTACAAGGCAGAGGCGTTTTATTGGATGTGATTCAATCTGAATGGGACATCATTATTTGAATCTTTTGGTTATTTTATCTTTCCTGGTACTCTAACCAAAATGTTTTCAAACTGCACACAAGGTAACACGCTAAAAACAATCCTGCACAAATAATAATGACACTTTGTTCAAGGACGTCTTCGGGAGATAAACACGGGACAACATCTTTTGGTACTTTAGCCGGCGAAAAACAATCGGAAGGCTAACGCTTGATTGATAGATCGATTGATTACATTTGGGAGAATTTTAGATGGCTATGCCAGATAGCGTTAATGATGGAAATAGCCCTGCCGGTCGTGAAGAACTCTTTTTACAGAAGGGTGGTGGAGGTCATGTCAATCGCCGAATTATTGTCTAGTCTGAAGGACAGAGCCGCCAGTTTTATTGGACATCTGAGCAGTGTAACCTCCTCAGAAAGGTGGCAAAGGATGTCACATCAAAATCACGAAGAGCTTCTTTCTATTCATGGTAGAAAACGCCGAATCCATTCGGTTCGGTAAGATTGCGCATTTATTGATAACGTGACGCACGAAGTAAGCGATTGAAATCTTACCTCGCGTTGAAGAGCCAACGTACGAGTGAGGTATTAGTTGAGTAAACACGCATTATAACGTTCTAGGAAGTTTTCCGTCCAAACCCTTAATGAGAATCTAACGAATCCCGACAAGAATGAGTCACAAGTCATGACTTACGTTGCGAGTGTATGGGAAAAATAGTAAACTAAAAGAAGTACCCAACATTTTAGTATGCTCCCAGACATGTCGGCTTCTTCGACGACTGACCTTTAAAAAAAGCATTATACGGTTTTTGGGGACTTGTAGAAACTGATTTACTACTCAGGTCAGGCTGCGATGGGAACAGCGATTACCGGCTGAATCTGGCTCAATTAGGAGGCCGTAGATTACAACCTGAGGCGTAAGGAGACGGCCATGCTAAAACCACTTCTTAACACAACTGGCAGTTTAAAAATTTATAAGGGACGCAGGGAGACTTGTTGGAGAACCTCGTAAACTCCTGGTTTTGGTTTATTATTCTTGGGATAATACACCTATGTGATCGCGACGGAGGTCAACGACTCGGCATCCGTTCTAAAGGTCTCCAATGCAGCATGTCATGCTTAGGGATTGCAATCCCGAACGTTTTTCTGAATCCCGGGATCCCGGGATTTTTCAGAGGCAATCCCGGGATTGATGATTTTTGTTTGAACGTGAAAAAATTGATTAAAAACGACGAAAAACTTGTTTATTTACAATAATTGTAAATTATATAAAATATTACTTCTCTCATGAAGAAAAAATTTCACTCATGCACTCAAAAAATGTGCTTTTAGAAATCATAATGTTGGATCTTAGAAAGCACTCAAAGTTGGATCAGCCAATTAATTTGCTTCTTAGCTTTGTCGAAAATAGTCCTGCTACCCAAAAGGCCCTCTCAGCTTCCACGGAGGTCAGTGGGATAGTCCTAGGTGTTCTGGTTGTGCTTAAATTGAAGCTGAATCACTGCTCTACAATTTCATTCCTCATAACTTTCCTCGTGGGATGAATATTATAGCCGATATTCCGTACTGAAGAAGGATAAAACCACGATTTCTAACATTTGGGGGAAAATGGTCAATGTTTGAAGAGGGTTAATCTCGGGGCCCATTGGTCCTAGAAAGCTGCCGTTGCGCTCAAATGGTAGCAAATCTTGTCTACTTGAAAATAGTATACAGTGACTTTTTCGTTAGGGCGCACATTTTTGAAGTTAAAAGCCAAGAACTGAAAAAAAAAAAAAAAAAAAAAAAAAAATCCGAAAATTTCGCGGTTTTTCGGGCATCCAGCATTTAGCACAAGGGTTTCGAAGCTGGTACCGTCCCTGAAAACATTTAAAAAAAATTAGAACGTGTCTATTTTTCCGTTCTAAGCTCTCTTTTTTTGTCCGCTGACCGGCCTAACAGGAGATATTAAATATCCACAAATTTTGTATACTAAATCCAAATGGTGGCCTCGGCTGCCTCCATTTTTGAACAGGCTCGTTTCTTTTTTAATTGTGGTCGACAAATCTTTTCGTATTTTCGGCACCGGCACCGGCTGGTTCATAGTTTTCCGAATCCTTTCTTCAGGGGAGTTCACAGTTTTCATCTTAGAGCACTTTCACTTAGCCTTCGAATTATTGTCCGTTATTAAAAGATTTTTCCCGACAAGACTTGAGCAATTTACGTACGATGTGCAATTAATTCTCGAACCCCGGGATCCCGGGATTGACTCTACGAATCCCGGGATTTCAAATTGGCAAAAATCGACCGGGATCCCGGGATTGCAATCCCTATCGGATTTAGCATGACTCATGACTCATGCTAAATCCGAAATGTCCGTCCGCCGTACGCCGTCCGGGCCGTTTTGGGCAGTAGGAATTTTTTTTAAATCTGAAATTTTGACTAAATACTTGGTTTACTAGGTTTTCAGCCCGATTGCTCAAACTCGTAGGGCACTATGGGGCTAAAATGGGGCTGTGGGAGGGTTTTTTGAAGGCTTTGGGATCGAGTCAGGTGTCGTTTTCGACGTATTTTTGGACGTAGAATCCATTTTTGGGGGTCGCTGAACGATCTGATTTCACTGTGGGGATCTATAGGGCTTTCATGGGGCTACAAATGGGATTTTTGAAAAATCCCAGGAGGTAAAATATTTTCCGATTAAAAAATAAAAAAAGTTTGAAAAAATCCCAAAAGATTTTTTTTCCCAAATTGTTTTTTTATTAAATTCCTGCACAAGTAACCTTCCACTGAGACTCGGGAATATGATAGCGTCGCTCGCTCCCAACTGGACCATCTTTTCGCCCGAAGTGACGAATCCCCATGAAAGATTTGAAAAATTGTGGAAGGTATCGCTGTAACAAGGAAGTGCGGACGGACCGACAGACAAACAGATACGGAACCAAATTGGCTCAGAAAGCTCTGAAACGCAAAATGCAAGACTTGCACTTAGTGGAAATTTTCATTTTGGAGGAAAATAATTTTTTCGATCCCGAAAGTGAGTGAAAACAGTGCTTCCACTACCTTTAGTAGAAAAGAAGAAAAAAAACTAGGTGCCTATAGGGCGGCGGCACATTTTCTAAGTTATTGTGTTGCACCTTGTCAGCGGGTCCACTAGTGCCAAATGCTGGCAGGGACGAGCTGTCTGGAGCGCGAAATCTTGTATTTACAAATACGAGGCGCGCCCCAGTTTTTTTCCGTTGGTCTTCCTCTGTTTGAGAGCCTCACCTTGACTGAGGGTGACCAACTTGGTGGAAGTCCGAGGCCGGGGTGCCTCCTTTTTTTTTCACGAAATCAGTGGGGCAAACGGCTGGCCAAGTCGGGTACCTAAGTGTAGTCTCATTTATATCCATCACTTATGGGCGGACAGCTTGCCGACTTCCTTGGCCTTCTGGAAACTTTGGGTCTGGAGTATTTAAAAGATGAGAAGACTTACGATAAAGCTGAGTGACTTAGGGCTTCAAATAGTATTCGTAGTAATACATTCCAAGTAGTGTTTAGAGACCAAAAGGAGACGCGGCGCTCGAAAATGACCCGTCATGATCGAGGCGTTTCGCTGGGGGTTGATAAAAAAAACCCCAACTTCGAAGTTTTCAGGAATTAAAGCCAGGGGAGAGGCAGGAGATCCCCGGTGAATAATAATTTCTCGTAAACAACCGGTTTCCAGATGCGGGCACCGGTTGAAAATGAGACTGACCATAAGCAAAATTATAGGCTCTAAAAGTTTTTGAATCACCAACTCATCTAACGCCCCCAAGTGGAATTTTACTGAGTAATTCTATATGACGCAGCTGCTATGGAAAATTTCAACGCGACTCCAGTCAAAACGTAAAGATGCGCCTCCTCAGTAGACCCGGTCTGGGCACCTTGAAAGCTCCCATTAATGTTTTCAAATCCCAGAAAGTATGACGAACGTGACCCTGACTGTGTTTGGCATCAAGGCGACAGTTTGACAGTAAAATTAGAAAACCTTCGTCGCCTAACATGAAAGTTACAAGACGGGAATCCCAAACCAAATTCATGACTGCCTACCTTCGGTACCATCATGATTACCTGATTACGAAATTATAGTATACCTACAAGGGGCCTTGACACGGAATTCTTTTTAAAAAATTTCCGTGTCAGAGCCGATTGGCGGGTCTTTTAAGAAGGTTCGGACCAACTTCTCATGCTCTGCATTGATTAACCTTTACAGGATGTGTGATTTCCTTTTATATCTCGCATAATATATTATATTATGTTTATCAACGGTGGATAAGGAATTGTAAATTTTCTTTTCGTTTTGCAGGGATGTCTGGAGCGGTGGGAGGGCGGCGGCTGCAGCCGCAGGTTAGCACGGTATGGACGCGGCGGCAGAACGCTGTCGCAGTGCGTCGGGCTCGTAAAACCTACGGTTCGAAAAGTAACACGCACGTCATCCTCGACAATCTCAACATGACCGTTCCCAAAGGCGCCATGTGAGTGGAAAAATTATAGATGGAAAAATTATAAGCCGGATTCAGTAATTGAGCGCTTTGCGAAACTCTTTGGTGTCTATTAGAGATGACTATAAAAACGCGAATTATACACTACCTTGACGGTAATAGCTTTCTGTCGGACAACTATATAGGGACAACTAGTTTGGCTTCCGGCCCAATTTGGGAACGGAAGAGACGATCACGGTTACTAGTTCAAAGCACATGGAAGACAAATTAAAGACGGCTGAAAATTTTCTAGATCCGTGTTAGGTATTTGACCTTGTTAATAACAAGGTCAAATAAGTTTTTGATCTCACACAATGGACTGCCATGAAAGGTACCTAACTTTACCCCTTACGGCGGCCCCAAAAAGTAAAAATTGTAAACTCTTTCAGAGACGAATAATTCGTGTACCTACAATTATTGTACATAGAGGTAGGTGTACCTACCACAAGGTGCAATCCTTGGCCCTTTTATTCTTTCTAATTTACCTAAATAATAATATTATTTAGGTAAATTAGAAAGAATAAAACAAAAACATATTATGTGCTCTTCCTCATACTACTTTCGTGTGTTGATGACTCATGACTGGTGGAAACAACAATACGACGGTCTCCTTCTAAAACAGGGGTTCCCAACCTTTTTTTACCTCCCCCCCCCCCTAGGTCGGTGTGAACACCATTGCGCCCCCCCCCCTTGTTCTATGTAATTATACTCTCCCCCTCCTCAAAAATGCTAAGTATAAGTATAATCATGGTATAATTTTAAGGAGTAAATTAAAATTCAAACGGAACTTTTTATTTGTTGGTGTATTCATGTCGACAAACACCCACGCTCCAGCCTACCTAAATAATTAGGAATGGAAGCGTTTCTGTTTTTTTTTTTTTTTTTATCGATAGAAGACGTCCAAATAATACTACAAATGGGGTTAAAACGCAAACTGCAAGCTCGTATGAATTTATAAAATTTATGGAAAAATTTCTGTTTGAATTTTGGCGGAGGTCAGCTCCTATTGGTCGAAGAGTTGGCCAGCATTACAAAACTAAAAACTAGATTAAGATTAAGTTGATTTATATCACAAATAAGTTGAGTCAATAAGCATGATCACATTCACACCAAAGCGAACACAGCCATTTTCGCGTAACTCCAGTGTCATCAGAGCCAAATGACAAGAAAAAATCGAAAATAGAAGAAAAAATCGACCTGCACTCTGGTGTTTTTTGATTGGAAACCGGAACCACTATAGGTGACGTCACGTTAAATGATTATAAACTACGTGAAAGACTTTTTCTCAGTTTTTGGGCCTTGATCGCGCCTCCCCTGGAGACCCTTCACGCCCCCCCCCCCCCCAAGGGAGGCGTGCCCCCCAGGTTGGGAATCCCTGTTCTAAAAGGTTGAATGTCCCAAAAAAATTAAAATGTGCGTTTTTTACGTATTTGCGCATTACGCAAATTCGGCAAGTTTTCGATCTCACACATAGAACTATGTACCGCCATGAAAGGTAATTTTACCCCTCACCGTGGCCCCAAAAAGTAAAAATTAAAACCCTTAAAACCGGCTAAATAAGAACGCTTTTTGAGGTTTTTCTAGAAAAAAATCCGAACGGATGGTCCGATTTTCGATTTTGTTTTTTTGGTCTGGTTCCTCTTTGGACGTTCCATAGAGAGTAAGTAGGAACGGTCTCGTTTTTTCACGTTTTTTTTTTTTGGCGCAACCTTTCCAAAAAATGGAAAGGTGCGCTCATCTCTTCGTTTTTTTGGGTGTGTTTTTGTGTATCACAGCATCACGCCCGAGCGGCCGAACAGATTTCCATGAGGGTGGTCTCATTGTGATCAGCGAGTTCTGGGGATGGTTATAGGCTAGATATCAAAATCACCTCCGTCGTCGAAGATTCGTCCGATCAGTTTGGACGTTAGATACCTAGTGTGTCAAGTTACGAATTCTTAGTTACGGTTTTGGTTTCAATAAAGACCGGTAATATTTCGTAGTACCTAACAGAAAGGTTGCGCTCATCTATTCAATTCAATCTATTCAAAGTCCACATCTGATTCGTCCCTGATCTGACTCTATTTCCGATACCTAGTCTGATTTCTGCCGTCTTTTTCTGCAGTTACGGGCTGCTTGGTGCCTCGGGATGTGGAAAAACGACGCTCCTCAGTTGCATCGTAGGGCGGCGGAGACTCAACTCAGGCGAAATCTGGGTTTTGGGCGGTCAACCCGGCTCCAGAGGGAGTGGCGTGCCGGGCCCCAGAATAGGATATATGCCCCAAGTTCGTTCATTATTATTTGTACTTCCAGACATAACATCTATGAGACTTCTTCTCAATACGGATGACACTTGCAGGAAATTGCGTTGTACGGCGAATTCTCGATACGGGAAACCTTGAAGTATTTCGGCTGGGTCGCCGGGATGTCGAACGACGACATCGAAAGCAGAACGGAATTTCTCCTAGATCTGTTTCAACTACCGTTTCCCGAGAAAGCAGTAAAAAATCTCAGGTAGGTATTTTCCAATCTTAAAAGCTCTTATTTTCCATGTGACTCAGCATACCGAATGAACCTTTTTGATATTTTTCAGCGGTGGCCAGCAGAAAAGGGTTTCTATGGCTGCTACATTCATTCATGAGCCTGAGTTGCTAATTCTTGACGAGCCCACGTCTGGTGTTGACCCTGTTTTACGTCAAAGGTACCTCACTTATTGATTATTTCACGATAACTGAAAAACGCCCACAATCACAATGTTTGAACTAAATACTTTTCTGGTTTAATACTTATTGTTTTATTAAAATCAGGATTTGGGACTATATGGTGGAACTGGTTGCGAATAAAAGCACTACTATCATAATCACAACTCATTATATAGATGAAACCAAACAAGCCACTCTGGTGAGTACGCTACGAATCGTTTGCGAGGTGTAATTAATTGGATCTTGAAATGCAGTGGTTCAAATTTACTCACAGATTGGGCTTATGAGAGGCGGTAAATTCCTGGCCGAAGAATCTCCAGATGAATTACTCAAGAGGTACAATTCAGACTCGCTGGAAGACGCCTTCTTGAAACTCTCCATTCTTCAAAATAGGTAAGCGTCTTCGAAAAAATAAATATGAAAATTTGCTCAAAAGTTCTCGAAATAATGATTAATTTTCTTACAGGGGGAAAAGACGAAGGAGTAGTATAACGTCCAACATCATAGCAGCCAATACAGTAGCCATCCCAGTATGTAAATGGATATTTAGCCGACCTAACTGACGTTTGACAGACTTTCCACATTTATTACTCCTTTTGATGCGCTAAGAAGCAAAATAAATCTCATTGACAAATCTCCCTACGTTTGCATTCGCAGGAGCTTCAAGATATAACGGATTTTGAAACCCAGTCGGAAATAAGTGGCGAATTTGGAGACAACATGCCGGCAGCCAAAGGGAGCCCCACGTTAGAGACTGCTCCGGTACGTGCAGTGGCAGTAAAATTGCATATCATATTATGATATAAGCAACGTGCATAGTCAGCGCTGACAGGATGTATTGGGTTTTCCAGGTAGTGGTGGATCCTGTACCCCCAGAAGACGAAGTAGAAGGCTCGTGGGCAGACTGTTTCCAAGTATACCAAAGTCACCACATGAAGGCGCTCATATGGAAAAATGTTTTGTGGATGTTTAGGAACATCGGGTAGGCCATCAAGGTTATTCCTTAATGATTTCTCGGAGCTATTCCCAGTAAATATTTACACACTACCTTTCCGCTGTGTGTTCTAGAGTGATGATGTTCACGGTGGTGATGCCCATTCTCCAAACTACATTTTTCTGCCTGTCAATCGGACATGATCCTGTCGGTCTGAAGCTTGCTGTCATTAACAACGAAGTGCCTGGCATGGTCACCTGCAACTATGACAGAGGGTGCAGCAACGAATCCCTCAGTTGTCGATACCTCGACCACCTTTCATCAAGGAAACACGACCTGGTACACACACATAGAAAATAGAAGGTTATACTATGAACGCCATCTCTATTTGGTTTTGACGATTGATATTTCCAGGTACCGTATGAAAATTACGACGAAGCTCTTTACGCTTTGAAGAAAGGCTGGGCTTGGGGTCTCATAGACATTCCCAGCAACTTTTCAACATATTTATCAGAGCGGGTCGAGCTCGGTCGGTTTGCGCAAGACGAATCCATAAACGGTTCAGACATTGACATTCGACTGGACATGTCCAGTAAGTTGATTGTTCCCTAGGTTTCTTCTTTTTAGGGGAATTTCCTACTTTACGAGAATCCATAATTTTCTAACAGATCAACAGATAGCAGTGCTACTTCAGCGGGACTTCCTCCTGGCGATGGAAGCATTTGCCGAAGACATCTCCAACAGCTGCAATTTGCCCTCAAATAGTCTATCCTTGCCTTTCAAAGTAAGTTGAACCCGTTCGATTTCTTCGAAGGTGTTCCTAACGGAAAAAACTCACTCATTTGTGTATTCCAGTTCGAAGAGCCCATTTACGGACCCAAAATACCCGATTTCACGAATTTCGCTGCTCCGGGGGTTATGTTGACGTAAGTTTCATGCCTCGATTTGGTCGTCGTGTAATCATTATGTATTTCCATAATAAGCATTATGTGTCTTTCAGGATTGTCTATTTTTTGTCTGTGGCTCTCACGTCTGGCACGATGTTGGTCGAAAAGAACGAGGGCACATTGGAAAGGGGTCTCGTTTCAGGTAAACTATTAAATAAATTTTAGTTCTTAATGCATCCCGCAATCCCAAACCTGTAGCTGTTGGCAAGTTTTGAAACCCGAATAATATTCATATTATGAAGAGCTGCTCGAAACCTACATTCCATAATTTTGTAGTTGACAGACTACGATAAGCGAGGTTAAATTTACTTGGAAAACGACACCTTATTTGACCTCCGGGGATCCTTCAAAGATCCCATTTGTAGCCCCATGAAAGCCCCATAGATCCGCACGGATCCCCAAAAATGGATTCTACGTTCAAAAATACTTCGAAAACGACACTTAACTCGAACCCCATGGAGGAAGGTTCCTTCGTCATAGCCGAAAATCTTCAAAACCCCCTCCGCAGCCCCTATTTTTAGCCCCAAAGAGCCCCACGGGTTGGGGCGACCGGGCTGAAAACCTTGCGGGCACAACTAGATGGTAAACCGAGTTTATAATCAAAATATCAGATTTAAAAAACCTCCTACTCTTCAAAACGGCTCGGACCGCGGACGGCGAGCTGCGGCGTATGGACATTTCGTTTTTGGAATCTAGACCTCCGTCGCGATTACATAGGGGTATTACTCCTAGAATAATAAACCAAAGTGTTTAAATTTCGATTTGCCACGCCTCTCGCGCTGGGTGCGAGGTCTTAATTTTTAATTTTAATTTTCACAAAATTAAAATGGAGAACACAGCATAAAATTTAGCTCCCTGTCAAAATCGCTTTTCTCGGCTATTTTCAAAAATAATCAATTAATTTATTTATTAATTCACAACAATAGTAACTATTGTTGTTAATTGTTAACTAATTTAAATTGTTATTTAATTAATTAATTTAAAATCATTTCTTATAATTATTTTCAAGTAGGTATTGATTGGAATTAATTCATTGATTAAAATTTATTATAGCATTTCGGCCGTTTTGTCCCAAAAGTCTTAAATTCTAACTTAATACCATTGCTTCAGGTGTAACCGCTTTTGAGATCCTCAGCTCCCACGTAGTGACGCAGTTCATCGTGATGTTGTTTCAAAGCATAATGGTTATATTCTTTTCCGTTTACGTCTACGACATCAAGGTGGCTGGTTCTCTCGTCACCGCGCTCATCCTCATTATCCTCAGCGGCACGGGCGGCATGACGTTCGGTAACAGTAACTTGAAATTAAGAATATGAAAAACCCTCGTCGATTTTCCTGTCAGTAGAAATGCAATTTTATAATTTGCAGGTTTTGCGGTGAGTTGCGTTTGTGACGATGAGCGGAACGCCACTTATTTGGCACTGGGGAGTTTCCTGCCTTTCGTCATGCTATGTGGTAAGCAGATTTCCAATTCGCGAAACAAAATTACTTTCTCGCTAGTTTTCATCAAAAGTCTGATGTGGTGATTCAGGAGTTGCGGGCATTCAGTTCTTACGCTTTCTGGCCAAGTAAGACACATCCGCTGGGTGATTACTACAACAAGGAATGATCAATAACTCAATGCTTTGCAGGTATCATTTGGCCAGTCCAAGGAATGAACAAAGTGTTGAGGTCCATTTCGTACTTCCTGCCGCTAACATTGTCTACTGAAAGTTTGCGTTCTGTTCTTGGCAGAGGATGGGGAATGGAATACCATCAGGTAAAACAATGTCGTCATATTGAATCGGCAAGATATTATAACGTTCAATAATTGACCGATATTTTTGTCACCAGGTCTACTCCGGTTTCATCTCAACAGTCGCCTGGATTTTAATCTACTTGCTGGCCTCTGTCCTCATCCTCAAGTATAAGAAGGGCTAAACCAACTAAATTCACAATATGTACATTACTCAGTGGTCTGAACAGTAGTGCCGATCCGGTTCTAAGGACCATTGTGCTGGGGTTCAGGTTAGCGCGAACGAGTCGATCCTCCCAACAACTGACATCACATTTTAATCAATGATTCTGAACGAGCTTCTCAACTATAAGAAGATCACAGATACTCGAAATTTGGGAATATTTCCCCAAAGTTGGACGACCATGCATCATACCGGTTGAAATTCCCCGTCATCAACCGTGAACAAATTAACCCCCACTGAACCCTTTAAATTAACTGAAACTGAAAATATTAAATGAATTTTATGGAATCCATGACTTTGTTTTTACTAGTCTATTATCAATATGTCGATTAGCGTTAAAGCTCATAGACAAATTATTTAACCACCTATTTTAAAATCCAATGTTCGCTTAAAAAATAATTTGCAATAAATTTTATAAAATATTGTATCAGCCACGTGGGCTAATTATTTTAGGTGTGTAATTAACTACCTACTAGAATCTATTTATTGTGCCAGATCGCTGGTGATCGAAATGTGTACTATGCTCATACGTTTTCATTGTGATAAGTTAAGAATAGTTGTATTAAATGCTACTCTATGTACAAATTTTGTACATAAAACTCACCTCGTAGTATAGACAGTACCTGAGATGACATTGCAACAAGAAGCTCAATCAAAATGTGCCTTAATTAGTTAGATGGTTATGTATTTTCATTAGATACTATGAAATGTTAAAACTGACCTTGACTTTGACAGTTTACCAGATGAAAACTTGCCATTATTGTTCCATGATATTAGAAAATAAATTCGTTTTGAATAATGTTGCTTTTGATCATTGTGACCCTGCTGCCAAAAACCATAGTCCAAAAAATATATGATTTTAAAACTAAATTTTAAACGTAATAGTCTATTTTCACTATAAAAATAAAGAATGAATATACTAAGTATATTTATAAGAATAAATATACTAAGTATATAGTAGTATAAATTGGAATCCGTCTTATAAATGACGATTTTAGGCAAAATAGTCTCCACGATTTAAAAAAAATTCCAATTTTCTCCCGCAGCATAGCGGAGGACAAAATAGACAGTTTAAATGAAAGGCTTATTATTTAGTCAAAATGTACAGATGATAGTAAAATACAAACCAATATTAAAGAGGTATCTTTCAGTACATAGGAGGAAGAGGAGGTCTGGAAGGTGGACCGCCAGGTGGAGCGGATGGTGGCGGTGGTGGGGGGAATGGTGGCCTCGGAGGCATATTGGGCATGTTTGGCATGCTGTACGGGACAGAAGATGGCGGCGGCGGCGGTGGAGGTGCTCCCGGGCGCCAGTTGACAGGTGGTGGTGGAGGGGGAGGTGCAGGTCCGCCGGGTCGTGCGCCAGGAGGCGGTGGAGGGGGAAAGTGTTGCCACATGACTGGCGGTGGGGGCGGTCCTGGGGGCATTGGCCCAGGAGGCATAGGTGGCATTGGAGGAGGCACCTGCAATAGAGCAACAAATAGAATGAAACATCAATGTTAAATATCAACAAATTTTGTCTCCATGATATCAGTAGACATTGAGAGCAGTGTCAAAAGAGGAACATACAAACTCAGAAAGTCAAGGGAAGACAGTGTCTTATTTCCTTGGGTCATGAAGTATAAGAAACAACTAGATTACCAATTGGCGGTACCCAGAGCCATAAAAATCAACTTTTAGTTCGTTATAATAGTAACAAACCCTGTTGGGTAGAGGAGGTGGCGGCATGTGTGGCACAACCGACGGTGGCGGAGGCGGAGGATTGAAGACAGGCGGCGGCATAATGGGTGGAGGAGGAAGTGGCGCAGGAGGCGGAGCATCTGCAAACATGTGATGCGGTCTATCCGCCTGGCTGAGTGGATTCTGAGCTGCTAGAAGCCTCTCGGCAGCAGACCCGTGGCGCTCTCCTTTGGCGTCCTTCTTGTAAGCGTAGCTGACAGACACCGGGCGGTTGCAGAGGAACTGTCCGTTCATGGCGTCTATTGCGGCGTCGGACGCGTCAAAACTGGCATAGTTGATGAAGGCGAACCCCTTTGAGTTGCCTGTATCAGGGTCTCTCATAATCTGTAAAGTACGAGTATTAGCGGCACGGATATAGTAGCTGTTCAACAAAACGCAAGGAAATGACGTGATTCATACCTTCGGTGTTTGTAAGATGACGCCAAACGCCGAGAATGTGTCGTAAAGTAGTTTCTCATCGACTTCAGGGTCTAAATTGCCGATGAAGACGTTTGCACCAACGTCCAAATTCTTCTGATGAGCTGAAGCCTAAAACGAGGAGAAGAAGGATAAGTGGACACGCAAGATGAGAAAAAATCCTGACTGGGGGACACCCCCAGACCCCCGTATCAAAGCAAATGGAAATGGAACATGCTTTTTCCAACTTTAGACCTCTTCTCGAAACGGGGCTAAACTTCCAACTTGTAGTCATGATCATGTTAGAAAATGAAAAATGGGGGTTTAATGCAGAAAAAACGGACGGTAGACCTACGGTTCTACTTTCAGATCGTTTAATAATGATTTTACGCCATTTTTTCCTCCAAAAAACGTTTTTTAACGATTATTTTGCGTCACGGAGCAAATTGAAGGGCGATTGATGTTCTCCAGGAGCAATGTAACCAACCGCCAAACTTCCTTACAGAGTCTGTAATATAATCATAATAATATTATTATAGTCTGTAATATAATCATATTATGACCAATGTAATGTAATACAGACCAATCATATGATTATAGTTTTCGCGATTATGTTGCATAACGCTTTTTTATGTCGAATTATTTCGGGACGTTACGGAAAAATTTTGAAAACGCCCTGCTAATCATTATTAAAATTTAATAATTAAAGTTTGGCTAAAATATAACTAAAAAAATCAAAAGCAAATACAGAAAAATGGGCATCAGATTTGGATTTAGAACACACAAAATAAAGTACCATAACGCTGGGTGACGTTGCAAGCTTCGTATCTCATACCTAGTGGAAAATAATGAGTCGGTGGGTCTCACGTGAATTGGTATTCTATGTGACTCCCCGACTACAAGATTACGTGTGATTATTTTCAGATTTTTAAAGAAGTAAGTTGAGTTTTCACAAGGGTTTTCCCACGAAAAACAGCCATTTTGCCCGGGGCAAATTGTCTCACTGTGCGGCGGGTGTCCGACTTGTCAAGCCAGCTTACCCAATGCTAAAACTAGACGGGCATCTGGGGAGAGGAATAGTGAGGGCTAACGCGAGCGCTCGGCGTTTGAGCGAACTAACATTATCAAGGAGTCTACAGCAGTGTTGCCATCCACGGATTTTTATCCGTATTTATACAGATTTTTGGGGGTCTGCATAGATCATCAAGAAAGTATAGTATAGTATCTGTCCTACGTATTTTGCTCTCCACATAATATTATGTTATATTTTCCATCATCTCGGAATTCCACTGTTTCCTCTCTTTCCCTTTGAGCCCGCTGATTAGATAATTCAAATGTTTTTCAATGGCTGCTGAAGCCAATATCATAGATTGTTTTCACCGATTCTACCAATTATTTTATGGATTGTAGAAGCAATGAAATGTAGAAGCAAATTTTATTGCCGTTCAAATTTGTTAACCTCTGTCGCGAACACATTGATCGATTATTCTAGAGAGAATAATTAACCGCAAGGAAAGTAGGTAACTGTGATCAAGATTGATTAATAAAACGCTCGATACCTTGTAATTCAACCTCTATGAACACTGTTTCTTTCTATGTATTCTAACTCGTTAAAAATTACAATAGAATGATATCTGCTATTTGATACAGAGGCAAGAACACTAACACTTAGTGTGAAAGTCTTCCAGATGAGACCCATAGTTGTTAAAAAACTTCACCATTCACTGGAGAGGTCGAAATAATTTTTATTTGACTGACCCTCAACAAGTTTCCAACAACTTTAATTATTATAATTTGTAATTATTACAGCAAATAGGTAATGGACCCTGGATGGGATATTATTAGGCAACTGTAGTTGCCTAATAATATCCCATTCATTATAATGAATAACCCAACACTCAAAACGTGCGCCTTCGAGTGGTAGCCAAGTGCTCGAAAATCTCTTCCCGTGAATGTAGACCTACTGTACCTACTGTAACATACCTAGATACCTGTATCTAATTTGATCGGGTTGCCGCACGTTGAACAAGATTTTATCGGTAAAATTGGCGAACTCAAAATCTTGGAATCAAACACGCTAAAAGCAACAGTAGGGGGTGTTAAGATGGGTGGAAAGCACAGAGTAAAAGAGTATAGAAGGTTGCTCATCGAAAACGCTAGTTCGCTTAAACGCCGCGGACCGAGAGAGCGCTCGAGATAGCCCTCACTATTCCTCTCCCCAGACGCTAGTCTAAAACTAGTCCCAGCTCGTCTCAATACTGTATCCTACCTTATTTACTCTGATGGGTTTCCCGTGAACCTTTATCATGTTCATGATCTTGATGGCATAGTCCGCGTCTTCTTCGCCGAGGAACTCGACAAACCCGTAGCCTTGATGTTGTTGGGTCACACGATCTTTCGGCATGTGAACGTTCACTGGAATATCAAAATTTGACAATCATGTCGTAGAAAAAGGTAGGTTGGTGGGTCCACTTTGTCGAGAGACTCTATCAACTTGTTCCGCAATGTGGGACTATCATAATATGATATTATGGTACTGCAATAATAATAATATTATTATTGTACAGATGACGGGTGCTTACCAACGGGTCCAGCCTGAACAAATAGCTCCCACATGAGCGTCTCGGAGACTTTATCATCCAGTCCACCAACGTATATCGTAGCATCTGAATTGAAAAATTAGAATACAATGACACTTCATAAGACTTCATAAGATAAGTAGTTAAGTACATAGGTACCTACTAATAATAATCATTAGGATTGTTACACTACACTTTGAGCATGTTAGGTACTTAATCACTATTGATGCCAACAGTCGAAGGTAGCAATAAAACGTACTTAATTAGGTAGAATCACTGAGTAGAAGAAACCGGGTAGAATAGGGGAGAAGCAAAAATAAATAAAAAGGAGAAAGGTTGGAATGTGGACATGCCTGTAGCGAAACATTATTTTTCGGGAGACTTGGAATTCAAGCCCTTCAAATTTGTTTTGCCAATAGTGTAGTAAAGGATTTCCATATACTTAGGAGTATTCTCGGGGAAAATATTAATTAATAAATTAATAAAATTACCTTGATTGCGTTCTGCAATCGGACCGGCCGCCATGACTGACTGGAACTGTAAACAAGGCAACACTGGGAGTTGAGGTTTAGGCGGATGGCAGACCTGTAATACCGCATGACGTTTTCTGCTCGGGCAATGACGTCACCATCGTGGAAACGTAATTTTACAGGAGATGGGTACTTACGACGGCGGACTCGTTGCGAGTTCAGGTAGGTACCTCAACTTGAATGTTGGGGCATGGAGGAAGGGTACCCCAATCCCTTCCTCCATGGTTTTACACAAGGGTTTATTATTCTTTGATATAGATTACATGTCCGGATATTAATTCTGTGTCAACAAAAAATTTAATTTTTTTTTTCAAAACAATTTTTTTATTACTCGGAAAATATTCGACCTCCTGGGATTTTTCGAAAATCCCATTTGTAGCCCTATATATCCCCACAGTGAAATCGGACCGTTCCGTTTTCTATAGTACCTTATAAAGGTTGTAGTTCAGACTTAAAAATAGAGTAGAATACTATATAATCGGTCTGGCCACCCTAGATGGGATGTCATCAGTGACTCACTCATCACCCTTAAATTCAAGGGTACCGAGACTAGGTAACCTAGTAGATAAGAAAGCTCGTGTCAAGGAAATAATCTGACAGTCTAAACATCGTTCGTCAATGTACAACCATAGCCCCGTCAAGTCTTGATACGCCCCAGTCAAAAGTTATAATATTTATAACTATAAATCATAACGCAGCGCATTTTCTCGAAAACAAGAGGGTTAAAAAACAACAAGAACTTTCACTGAATGTATAATTTTAAAAAACACAACAGAGAAACAAAAAAAAAAACAGTCACGTAGGTACCAATATAATTTTCAGTTCAGAAACAAACTACCTACGTTACATAAAAACTGAGTACGTATATAAAGTAATACTATAAGGTACCATATTAAGCACATAGGGGTACCAAGACAGCACTATGACAGCTTCTAGTATGAATAATTTTTTTCTCATTTTTTGCAGTACCTGTTGCGTCCCTACGATGAAATGAGAAAACAGCAAGTGTCACCAAAATGTAAAACCGAGATTAAACCCTAAAATAGAGACAAACGAAGGTAACACGACCCGCCGTTTAATTAAATCTCGGTTTTACGCTTGGGTGAAACCGGCCCTGAAATGTTATAATATAATTCTTCTTCTCTGGTTGCCGTACCTGTAACCAGGCGTTGGTTACCTCTCGCCAATAATATAATTCAACATCGTAAATTAAAGGGTCCAAGGAGTTCCTCAGGGTGGTTTTAACTAGGCCGATAACTTCTTCTTACTTCTTTATTCACACATTAGGTATCCCGACGTTTCAAAGGCATGAGAGCCTCCATCCTGATCCTGTATGGGGAACAAGTGGCAACATACCGACAGCGAAGAAGTAAAACCGTCTAAGTTGAAAATCCCTAATTTTTCAGGGGACAAAAAAAATCGCATATAACGTTAGTCGCTCCCTCAAATGACTCCAGGCTGGTTACAGTTCAATATGAAAACCTTAGAAATCTATCTAAGCCAAAAATTTGAAAATATACGCGTAACTCAGGTTTTTATTCCCTAGTTTAAAACTTAGGTGGTTTTATCACGTATTATGTGAACTTTGACATCAACTTAGAAGGTATTACACTTAAACCGTCTATGTTAGCTTTCCACATTCAGATTATGAGTGATGAAACCGTCTAAGTTTTCAATAACCCCCAAAAAGATGAATAACACTGAACTCGAAAACACCCTAACGATATTTATGATAAGAACCGATACAACAATTATAAACCTCGATATCCTTAAAAAATTTCATCGATAGAACTTGAAAATCTAGGGGAAACTCGCCTTTTATCCTGGCACCGCGATCATTCCCAAGTTCTCCAAATAAACAACATAGACGGTCTTGGATTCACGTTAGGGAGGTAAGCAACTTAGACGGTTATAAAAACACTCATACAGAAGTAATGAGAGCTTGTGGAATCGTTTTGAAGGATAATTTACCAGTATAGCTCAAAACCTTATTTTCGGCAAAAATTCAACTTGGACGGTTTTACTCCTTCACAGGATCCTTATGACATAAGGTAATACATTGTATTACATCAATTTGGTTAGGCTAATACCCATGTTCACCTAATTACAAAAAACGTTCACAGGCGCTTACTTACCTACTTCAAATTCTCATGCCTTTGAAACGTCGGGATACCTAATGTGTGAATAAAGAAGTAAGAAGAAGTTATCGGCCTAGTTAAAACCACCCTGAGGAACTCCTTGGACCCGTTAATTTACGAAAATGGAGGCTAACCCAAACCAACTCAATTCAACATCGGTTTATCGAACAAAGAGCTTTGCACAGCAAAATGTATGAGGGACTCCCACTATCCCACGGGATCCTTAAGGTTTAGTAAGGGAATACAGTAACCTAATTATTTTCTTCACCCTCAAATACTCTGGTGACCATACATGTCATGTTCTGCCCTCAATGGGATTTCAAGGAATCTCCTATCCCACGACAAATCTTCATTTAGTTAGAAACACGAGTCAAATGGACATCAGAGTAGCTTCAGATCATGCGAGATTAGCAATTTTAGTAAAGTTTACAAATTATTGGTTATTACTCCAGGTTTTTAAGCACGGACAAATCCAGTCTTTTTCTCGGTCCCGAATTGAAGTGAGAGTAACTGTTAGTGGAGTAAAAAGAATCTACATCGATTGTGTGGTCGCTAAAGGAAGAAGTTGGAAGTTCTAAACTAACCCTAGGCATTTTTTCAGGTGTTTCTACATCTATTACCTTATTTTGTAAAGTGTTATCCAATTCAATAATCGGAACTTCTCGTTTTTTCCTGACGGGGCGGCTGGACGTATAAACTCTACTAGGGGGGAGGAGTTTGGGTTCTTGCACGTGAACAACGACGTCGTAATGGACGTTCTCCTTGTTTTGAAGGTAGATGGCACGGGCGACCCGTTCGCTGATTTCCAGTTTCCCGCTGGAACTGAACCGCAACCATTTGCCGTCCATGTAAGTGTAAATGTCGGTGTCGAGCATGCAGGCTGACACAAAGATTTCGACTTCGGTCGGCCACATTGCATCTTGCCACATCATGGATTGTTTAAGGTAGTTTGGCCCACCAAGGCCAACGACTGTCTTCTCGTTTTCTCGCATGAATTTGACGAGTTTGTGGCGGAGGAGTCGGTGACTTTTGTCAGACCCAGTTATCAAGTACGACAGGCATCTAAAACAGAAGAAATATGTTAAGTTAATGTGGAGTTGATTCATGATGCTCATGGTAGGGAGAACTGGGAAAGCGGGAGATCAAAAACGCTCTCATTAATACCTGAAATAGCAGTTCCCATCCCCTTCTATTTCATGAATCTCCATAGGTGGGTTAGCTGGAACGGGGTCTTCATAACCGAAGTTCAACTCTTTCTTCAGTTTAAGCCCAAATTTGGCACACTTCTCATGCTGCCAAGCATTGTCCACTGGGTAAAACCATTTTATGGCGTCAATACATGTGACGATTTCTAAATCATCGTCCGAGTCACTGTGCGCCATCCCTAGTTTAGCTGTTGTTCCAGGCACGTGAAGGTCTGGAGGGGGAATCCTTTGGGAGTTAAGTTTCTTGAGGATCCTCCTGCTTCGTTTGGGCTCATTCCCTCCAAATTCCTCGTTTAGCGCATCTTCAAATGATTCTTTCTTGGAGTGAATCATTGGGGATAACTGAGCGTCGGTGTAAACGAAAAAGTGATGCTTCCCATTCTTGACACTGGAAAAAAAAGAATCAGATTAAGTAGAAATAAGATTTCGCCTTGTTTTGAGCTTTGATCTCATACATTCACGTTCAAGCAAAATTTGCTTGAATTTAATTAGGGTTATGCAGAAAATATATGACAACTAGATCCCGCTTTGTAACTCTAAAATGTGGAGCGCCATAAACCCATTTAATGGGTTTATGGCGCTGTAACCCAGTTTTATGTCGGCTCTGTAGCAGGTTTTGCAGATTATCAATCGGTTTAATGGCTCTTTTCAAAGGTTCGGTAGCTCCCTAACCAGCCTTGTATCTGTAGCTTCTAACCGATTTTATAATACTGCGACTGGTTACACAGGCCAATTTAAAGCCCTTCAGACCGGTTCCATACTTCTTCAACCAGATGTACACAATGGAGACATGTCCTAGACGTTATGTAAGTTCGTCAAGGCTCAACTTGCCGATTTTGGTTTTTTCCAACAGCGGGTGTAATCCATCGATGGTGTAATCTCGACCGAAGCGCTGTCGACCAAGGGTCTGTTCTTTCCTCTCTGTTACTCTGTGGTTCTATCTAAACGTAAACTCGACCCACCCCTCTAAGCGCTGATCGATGCGAGCATTGCAATCTCGGCCCAGCCTGTCTAGTAGGTCTACACTATCATGTCTTGTAGTCCAGTCAAATGCAAAATGGGGGAGTTAGATACAACCATTTTCGGGTTTCGCTAAGATCTGGAAAATTGTGCGTCCTAGCGACATGACCACTCCATACAAAATGAAAGCTGAACGAATTTGCTACAAAATTTGAATAACATTAAATTTTAATGTTATTCAGTAACATTTTTCAATATCTTCAATATCACCCAAGTGATGAAAGAATATCAGAAAGAGGAACTGATTTGACAAAAGCAATGACTTGAAAAATACTTCCATGGCAGCCTGTAACCTTCCTGGCTGGGGGGGGGGGGGGGGGCTAGACTCAGTTCTCATTATCGCCCCCACCCACAGCTATAAACCATTAATATGATTATTATGTTAGACCCAATCACTGCATAGTTCATTATAATAAATTTTACATTTTTGACTGTGATATGGGCAAGAACCTCGATTTTGTATACTCTGAATAAAATTTATAGTTCCTTGAGTGGGCTCCAGGGGTGAGCCTGAGACCCTAATAAATGGATTATCTGTGAAATGAAAGAATATAGGGTGACTTGTCCAGTAAGTGACCACCTAACGAGTTTTCTTAGGGAACTGCCACTTTGATAAATCATCAATACTTCGCTGAAGCAGGTGTTATCATTTTCTCTGTCCTACAGCCATTCCATGCACCTCTAGTTCACAGTAAAAAACCGCTCTAACCTGTAGGTCTATTATTCCTTTTAAAAAGTGAGATTTAGGTGAAGAAACCCTAATTACCCCAGTGAGTGAACAGAACGACCCTAAATGTGAACAGCAAAAACCCAGTAAGTGGACAGAATAAAAAAGCGCTACAGCAAATATTTTAAAATCGTTTTTTATTAATAACAAATTTATTTTTTAGGTTTAGGTTTTATTTTTTAGGTTTAGGTATTTATTTTTAGGTTTTATTTTTATTTATTTAGGTTTTTATTTATTTATTTATTTTATTTTAATTTTATTTATTTATTTATTTTTATTTTTTATTTTTTATATTTATTTTATTATTATTATTTCATTATTTATTTATTTTTATTTATTTATTTTTATTTATTTATTTTTTTATATTTTTTTTATTTATTTATTTAGGTTTATTTAGGTTTTTAGGTTTTATTTTATTTATTTTTAGGTTTTATTTATTTATAGGTATTTACATTTAGGTTTAGGTATTTATTTTTTAGGTTTTAGCCTCATTGATTGAAATCGATCCATCCTTAACTTCAGCAACCGCTCGAAACAGCACTTCTTCAGTGTAGTGGAAACGTATCTGTTTTCTCCTTCCTTCTTCTCCATCATCTCTAACTGCCTTCCTTTTTGACATCTGGAACCAATGGAAAAATAGGTACCTAAATACCTATAGAGTGAATAGAAAATCCTAATTTTTTACCCATTATATTTTCTATGAAACGTGTTCACTTACTGGGTTCGGAAAATGTAGGTAGGTGAAACCCAGTGAGTGAACGGTGATTTGTTGACTTAACACCCCGTTCATTTTTTGGAAGGAACATTTTTTAGGTATTTTCTCTTGAAATAACAGAATCCTGGATAGTTTCTGCACATTCTAAGCTCTGGTTGATGGAAAAATAACGACCTGACCCAATTTACCAGTGAGTGAACACTGGTCACTAATTGGAAAACTCAGATTTAGAATCCAGTGAGTGAACACCTGCAGATTTAATGAAAATTTCGAAGTTTTTTACATGTTCTTCTTCTCCCTATCTAGAAAGACTACTCTAGTAAGCTAAAAAAACAAAAATGAAGTCAAATGTACAAAATACAACAAAGAGTATCCAATTCTCCACTGGCGAAACAGTAGCTTACCTTATTAAATTCCAGTAGTTGTGGGCAGACTGAGGAGATAGGAGGTTTCAAATGTTTGTACCTCACGCTTGGTTCACGTTAGCGTCTTGAAATTTTTTGCTGACCTCTATGATATCCTAATGGAACTAACAAGTACCGAGTTATCCCAATAGGGGCTACGAGAGGCTTTGTAATCACGAAAATGTGGGCTATCGTTCACTCACTGGGGTACGGTCACTTACTGGACAAGTCACCCTATCCGCAACAATTTCAGGTCGTTTATCGGGAAGCCTCCTTCGCGCTCCTTCTGCACTTTTCCTCAATTTACTCACTTGATGTCCCAAATAATTTGATGAAATTGAGCATAAAAATGTTCGGAAAGAAGTCCCCAAGAAGCTATACCTCCAATATAATATCTTTCCGATATTACGGCATTTTCTCACATACCTAGGTACTTACCGACTACGTTGCCCATGTAAAAAAAAAAAAACCGCGTGAAAACTTGGCCCTTCCGGTTCGAAATGGGAAGCCTCGCACCCCCTGAAACCCCATAGTTACTCTCCAGTACATTTCTGAACCAGCGTTGGAATAATCACCAAAGTATGACATCATCGCAGCAAGCATTAGGGATTTGATACCCCCCAATAGGGTCAAACCTTTCCTGGTAATAAAGATGACCTCTAAGCGGAGAGCTTGTTTTTAGACCATCCGTATCGAGTTCCCAATGTAAATCTCAACTTTTCAAAAACTGCTGAACCATCTATTACCTATAGAATAGAGAGATAATTGGTTGAAACTTGTAAGATTGCGGGACAATTGCTATTTGCACCACCATTCAATGATGTTGAGTTATTGTCACAAAATTTACCCAGACTGTGAAGAAAGAACTTACATCGATCTCAGGTTCAATAAAATCTAAATCAAGAGGTGGCCGTGACAATCAAGATCGATGAAAACTCAATGTGTTTATGTTATAAACAAAAACAGAATTTCACTGACAGATTAACATAAACAGCACTCACAGACAACCGAGAAAAATGTCACATAAAGATATGACAACCACCCACCAGCTGTTACTTCACCTTAATCGTTAATCGTTTATGTGCCATGTTCATTTCCATGGGAGGTTACCAGTAATGCCAGAGGCCTAGAAGAAAAATTCCCAAACTTGCACTTGAAATATCCCTACTTTTCCCTCATTTCTACCTCCGCCTCACTCTATCCCACCCAGACCGTTTTCTCCAAATTTAGGAGGTTTAAAACCTATCATTAAAATTTAGTGTTATAAAAAATTATTATATTTTACTACATGACTAAGAAGCAACCATAGTTAGGAGGACCTGATCCAAAAACCCCTACCTACGTTTTTGGATGTTTCATCAGTAAGTCCCACTATCCCTCCAAGGCTTGAAAGTCCCTCATGGATAGTTCCCGCCCGTTGGGCATCGCTAAAAACTATTTTAGGTTTGTCTGTCTCGTGAACGGTTGGTTAATAACCGGCGGATGTTACTTCGTGTTTATAGAATGATTTCCAATAGTGGTTGTCTTTCTCGTTTATCTTTAAGGTTTCTTTCTAAAATTAAAATTACCCAGGTTCCTGTTTCTGACTGGTTAAACAGGTTGCTGTTTTGTTGGCAGTCGCTACTAAAGGAATCTCTGAAAAGGTTGGCAACACTTTTGGTATGTCAACAGTCAAAATGGAGGCTCTTTTACTAACGTTTACATTCCACCGCCAGTCAATGTGAAATTTTCAATAGGCCTTTTCATCTGTTATCAGTGATCTTCCAACATGGCGGATCTTGCAACACTGCGGAACCGGGAACCGGTCTGTCGGACCACTATCAGTTTGTTTATGTCCGTATTCAGTCAGTTTGGTAGTTTGGTCATAGTGCTTGTCGGTTTTGTCACGTCACTCAGTATTCGTAATGTCTGGAGCAAACAAACATTGTTGTTTCGGGGACTGTAATTCAGTTAGTCGACCAGGAAGACCCGAGTTTTCCTCCGAAATCACTTTTTTCTCGTTCCAAACACCTTGCCTTGACATCCGCCACTCCAGCATTTCAAAATATCAAAATCGTGGGCGCATTCAGTGCGTCGTCTCGGACCCTCGAGCGTACATTAAAAATCATGTTTCCTCTTGCGAGGTGTGTCGGAAGTGTGAGAAGTGGGTGATGAAATGCAAGCGGAATGATGGGAAGTTCGATTCGATTGCCTACATCACAAAGGACACCTATAGGTATCTGTTCAAAGCACTTCCCCGGAAACTTGCAAACGCTTTCCTGGAGAACCAGTAAGTACAATCTGAACTCGTATGTAGGGAGGTACCAATAGTGATGAACATACCAACTTGTAAGTCAAATAAAATATCAACTCCTTGGGATTGTGGCCTATCGCAACACAGAAGCCCTGAGAAAGATCATAATATTATTTTGATGAAATGACAATTCGCTGTGAAATAGATATAAACGAAGATAAATAATAAAGATATAAACGAGGTATTTTTACGAATAGGGGGAGAAGCACCCCGGGAACGCTACTTCCATCCCAGTGGACGGCGTTGTATGGCACTAATCCCGACAGGGATAAGTAGGTGGTACCACCGTGGTACTACCACGGCTAGTTGAATACACGGTAGGGGCCAGGAAACGGAGACTCCGGGCCACAGAGTACAGTGCTCCGGGCGGTGACGTCACGGAGTCACCACTTCTACAGACGCCCTGCGTTGAGCTAATGCTCGACGGGTTTCAAAACTAAATCGGAGTTCCACACTAATAAAATTAGGATATTAAATATCATATTATGCTCTTTACTTTATCAAAAATGATGTTTCTCAAATTGGAGCACTTATATTTCGCGGAATTTGGGTGCAAATATTATGTATTGTCTGTGGAAGTATCCCAATGCTGAACCGTCCGGGCATTGTTCATACGATTTTCTTTGCTTCGTGGAAAACATTGGACGGTGTAATTTTGTTCCTTCATGTGCCTGTCGTGGTTGGAACACCCCACGATCGCGCAACAGACCATTTTTAAGGGAAAATTTATTCAGGAAACTGCTGAGTTACACTCTAAATGCATAGGAATCTCAGACTGTCTGGGGACCCCGCAACGTCACTTCCCTTGGGGATTCCCCGGCGGTCACGCCTCCTGACCGTTACAGTGTATTCAACCAGCCGTGGGTAATACACACCGACTTGAAACGAAGGAAAAAGCTCAATGCTCTCGGCCTAATGCTCATGTCATAATATGACAACAAAGGAGGTTGGTCCGACGGTTGATAACACGTGATAACATTGACATGATAACAAGTAATGGCGCATGCGCAATGCGCGCTGATGAAAAGGTCTATTCGTCACCAATTTCGGTGATATCCCAAGGTGCGGTAAGCTCTGTGTATCGGGGTGGGACCATGGCCACTGTGCGCGACAGCGATATATCTCTCTGGCTGCATAACAAACTGGGCACTTCTAACGACTCCTGGACGTCTGGCTCGATATGTTCTCAACTCAACAACGAAGTCCTCAGGAACATCAAGGATTGCTTTCCGGACCTTCAGACGCAGGTCAAACTCAAACTGCTGCTGTCGTTTTTTCACATCCCGAGGAGGAACGTCGAAGAGGTTGGTCGAAAGATGGGTCGAATAGGGGAGACAAGACTCCCGGCAATATGTCAAGAATCTGAAGTTTTCGGCCGGCGGTCTGATGGGCTGGAGCTTGTGAATGAACGAATGAACTAGGTACCTACTGAGAAATGATACATTGAGGGGCTCCAGGTCTCCTTTGGGGGGTCCCCAGGTCGATTTTGGGAAATGGTCACCTTCGATTCAACGATGTTTTAATTTAAAAAGTCACCATTTCGTTCATTGCTCCAGCCTATGCGATAACCTACTCGAAAAACTTACCTTATCACAGCCGAAATGTTGACCTCCCTTACGCCACCAAAATGCAGATCAGTATAAATGGTAGGTGACCTACCTGATCTGCTTTAATTTTGTTTTTATAGGACCTCGATTGTAACACTGCAGAGGTGACTACAATCTATCGCTAAAGGGCCATTTTCCCAGAAAGGGCTAGCCTGAACTTGGGAATTACGGAAATCGAAAGAGTGGAATCAACGTCCCAAACAAATTTAGGGATAATCAACACATGGCGCTGATTGAATTCCAATAGAATGTCCTTCATGAGCAGGGTTTGTTAATAAGTAGGGGAGTTATGGGAGACAAAATTATTTTTTCCAGCTGAACGAACAACTTTTCGCAGATTTTTTGTGTGTGTATGAAGTCTAAAAATTCGAAACGCCATAATTTTTTGGAGGCCCACGCCGTCATTCGGGTAGGAGACAAAAATCGTTGAATTTTCACGTTCAGTCGCAGTCTCCTATTCCCCACATACGTTAATTAGAGACACAATGTGTCTGACATATGTAAAAATCATCAATGGTCAAGTCAGAAACACTTCAAGAGGAATTTCTGGGGTTATAGGAGACGACAGTTGTGACGACTGAGTTGTCTCCTATACCCAGTTACTGGCAACTTGTCTCGTAATAGATACCCTGAAAGTTTCACCCCTCCAGATTCATACCAAAAAAAGTTTCGAATCTTCAAAATTTGCCAAAAAAAAAAAAAAAAATAAAAAAAAATGTCGGACCAAAACTTTTAGTTCCGAGGTCCCGGAAAGAGCCCACTACTGCATCAAGGAGATTTTATTGAAAAATAATATTTAAAAAAAAAAAAATTAATAAATTTTATCATCGAAGGGAACTCCAGACAAACAGATAGCAACGTAAAAACTTCATTTTTTCAACAAATCGACGATGAAGTATTGAGACCTCGTATCTCCAATGTATTAAAATGTAAGATATGAGTATTCTCAATACTTATCCGACGAAATAAGAGACAGACTGTCCACAATTGCGCCAGCTGGGAGAAATGAGAAATATCATTATAAATTATGCCGTTGGTAGTCGTACAGAAATACGGCAAGTGGATATTAAACATAATCACTTCGGAAATGTCTGGAAAAACCTGACCAGATCGAAAAGCCTCCTTGTTTGCCTGATGAAGCTATCACAGGAAATAAGAGACATAACCTGTAGTAACCAAGTAGTTGAAAGAAAGGGTTTTCGTAGGTTGCCCAGTGTAGAGGTGGGTAGAGCCCCTAACCCACTCAAACTTATGGATATATCCTCATTTGAAAGCGCCTAACGATTTTAAAATGCTCATTTCTATTATAATCCCTGTCTCTAATTACCCCATCCACCCCCTAATTATTTATAAAATACAGAAAAACACAAAATGCGAGAGAATGGCGGGGGGGGGGGGGAGAAGGACACCATGGTTGCCACTTTTTCAAGATTTGAATTATAGAACCCTTAAAAACGTCGTTCGAGCAAAAACCGCAGTTGATTATGAAAATTAGATAGTTTTGAAGCGAACAATGTTGGAAGGATTCTTCCAAGTCCTTTCGGACCAACGCTATGGACCTCCAGGGTGAAGTGTCTGCCATTCCACCACTCCCCCGTAGGTGGCAAAAACTAGCTTCAGTCCAAATGACTTGGAACCGTCTGTAGTTCATTCGGCGGTAAACAATGTAGCTCTGGAACAAGTTATAACCTCATAAGGATAAAATGTATACTACCTATTTTTTATACTGTTTAATAGTATCCACAGTATTATCATTTTCGCCTTTTTCTGGGCATTTCTCAGTGGAAGACAGAGTTGGAAGAAATCGTTGAAGTTGCTCAGGTTGACAGCGAGCAGTGGGTGTCGATGTTGGCGGAAATGATGAAGACGCTCCCTGCAACCGGATCCCTCAACACTACAATAATGGAGAACGAGCAAAACAAAAGGATATTCTCGGATTTGTATAACGATCTCAAGAAGATAGGTGAGTGAAGTTTATCTAATTTAATTTATTACAATATGTTCTCAGATGGGGTCTGTTGCCAAAGTATTTGACGTATACTGTTTTACAGTGCGTAAGCAATCGGAAATGAATCTTCTTCCCTTGGAGTGTCACTACCTGAATAAAGCCGCTCTGCAGAATTTGGTTGGAACTTTGGTGAGAAACCTTTCAAACCTCAGTGGGATCTTAGTTGTTGCCGATGGCACACTGTGACGTGATGTTGTGACTTTTAGCCTGCCCCGACGAAACACTTCACTCTGAAAAGGAAACCCAAATCGGCCGCTTTGCGAGCTGAGTTGATGCAAAAATCAAACGATGCTGCGAGTAACATAAAGAAATCCACTGCACCAACTGTTCCTGTCAGGTCTCGAGGGATGCCTCGGAAAATGACCGACACCAGTAAGTTATCCCAATTGCTGCGTAGCCCTACCTGCAAGACTATTTCGTGATGCTTAATTGTTTTAATTTTTGTCCAGCTCCTCTAAAGGGTATTCCAAGTCGCGTACCGACTGGTGGTTTTCAGTCAACCGTAGGCAACAACTCCTTAATGTCTCGGCCGCTTCCAAGGAATTCTCTTCCGCGCAAAGATGGTGGCATCAAGCTGTTAGACATCAATGAGCAGCCCATTGCCATGTCGCAGGCTAAGAAGAGAAAGCGCGAGAGAGGTAATGCATTTGGAGTGGTTGTACTAATTTTTGCTGTTTCCATGGTTATTAGAGTGGTGAGATACGTCGCTGTATCTCGACTCCAGCAGTGCGCATGCTCTAATACTGATCGTATCGTATCGGCGATCCAGTGGACGTATGTATATGGATGATCCGATACGATCTGCCGATCCAGAAGATCGTAACTGGTGAATCCTTATCGCAAAGTAACCTGCCTAATTGGTAAACACGCTTCCGAGAAGACAAACAAACCACAACTACAGCAGCGAACGCAGGAAATGGTAAACACGCCATTGAATGGACACATTCTTTCCTCTCTTCACTGCCCAGTGCTCCGTTTACTCCAAACTTATTGGCGTTCTTCGGACGACTGGAACCGGAAAGAAGTTACTTTCAAGTAGGCACTTTAGACAACGAAACCCCTAAACAACTGTTCACGTCGAAAGCCGAATACAGTTTGTTGTTGTGATTACACGAACACGTTTTAAGAGTGACGTGACCCGTTACTCCCAGATCCGACGTGCTAGAACGTATCTTTCTGAATTTCGGTTAGCATCGAATTTGGTCGCCCGATATTCGGCATCCCTACTCCAAGTGATCTTGCTTGTATCCACTAGAAACACTATTGTATGAAGAAAACGTTGGATGATAAGGCCATACAAATTATGATTTTCAGAGCTTGAAGAGAACCAAGCGAAGGCCCAAAATAAGACAACTCCGGATTCAGTTTCTAATAACGCCACCTCCATTGCGACACCGGACTACGCGATTGGTTTGGTTCCCTCAACTCCTTCAATTGCGGCACCGCTAACTCCTGCTACCCCGGATACTCCCACTACACCATCGTATGCGCCACATAGTGTCAGCGGTAAGATACAATCAGTTGAAAATGTATCAAAAAAAAAAAAAATTTAATCATTTTAATTGTTGTACTTACTTACGTGTTCCTATTTTAGGCGTTTCTACTCTCCTGCAAGCTTCCACGGCTCCGGTTACCAATGTCATTACTCAAGTCATCACCCCTACAACGCAAGTTGTTGGCAAAGTAAGTTCCAGTGTCGTCATTGGGCGTGATGAAGGGAGTCTGGTACGCAACGGTGCAGTCAATGTATGTCCACTTGGATTTCAGCTTCTTACTTCAGCAATCCGTAGCAGAATAACTCTTGTTAGCGTAATCTACATTGGGCGCCTACGTGATCCCTTCTGATTTCACAGAACGGCACAGCTTGGATTCGCTCTTCAGATTCTGAGATGGTGCGTGCCATGCTCAAGAGATGGGGCATTCAGGCCTACTTTCCCGTCCATTTCTTCCCTGATCCGCCTGGAGTAAGCTTCCTTTTATCCCATCCTAAATACCTGTACCGATTTTATTTTCCTTCAATAAAACACCTTCCCAACAACCTACTCCTTAGCCCGCTTACATAAAACCACTGTGCGGTTCATCGTCATATCATGCCGTCGACTATTTTTCAGCCGGAGCCAATGCAGCAAGTCATTCAGCACGTCTCAGATGTCATACCTGTCGTCGAGAGACCGCAGCCAACGCTGATACGGTCACAAACGGTTGTAATAAACGAGGAAAAGAAATACGAACTGACGGTACGTTTTGAATCACGTCTGTGATTAATGATTTGCCGACGATTTAGTCAATGAACTGAATCAGTTCAACTGATATGTGATACTTTCAATTTCAGCGGGAACAAATGATGAAGGCGCAAGAACTTTTCCAATCGGCCAACAAAGTGACCAGGCCAGAAAAGTCACTCATTCTCGGGTTCATCGCTGGATCCCGAGGTACGAGAAGTCTTATTATACTGAGTTTTCCATGGAGGAAAAAGCAAAATTGTATTGTAGCCCAGCATCTGATTAACGTTATAACCCTGCTCCTTAGTGCTGGCTTAATATTGATAGTTACGACTGTCGACAGTTGCGATACTATCGATAACTATCGATAGTTTTCGTTCCTCAAAACGTTTCTTAAAAAAAGTGGTTTTCTCTGCAAATATCGAAGATCATGGATAGTTTTTAATCCGACAACTGTTTTTTCTTCTGCTTATTATTATCACAGAATCTGTAATAATAATAGCAATATCTGATAATAATCGACCCTTGAAAAAAAAGTTGTCGATTAAAAATTATCCATGGTTTTTCTTCGATATTTGCGAATCAATAAAATGTCAGTCAAATATAAAACATCAATATAAATTATTTACCTGCCAACTCCTGTGAACAGTAGATAGGACCTACCTATGAACCTCTTTTGAACGTTCATCATGAACACTCAGCCCCCTGGGCCCCCGGATGCTACCTACTATCGATGCCAGCAACACTGCTCCTAGCCGTTCTATTTTCATCTGCCCATAAATAAATTCCCTTTTTTTGTACCTTGTGAATTGGCGTGTTATCGAGTTAGCCCAGCGCTTGACTGGAAATTGAGGGCTACCTTATCAAATTTATTCAACCCAAATCTGAACGGTTAACAACGACGCGAAAACAGGCTGCAGTACTTCGCTATCTCTTACGACCAACTTCATTGATCCTTCGGTGATGATCAGTGCCTCCCACCCCCAATAACTAACATGAATTACGTCAATCCCATAATGGTCGGGACGGCTTCGGGGTCTATAATTCTGATAATGGCCGACCATTTTGGGTGGTGCATGTTAAGCACGCTTCCAACAATCAGCATCAAAGCTACCACCAGAGTGTGATGGTATTTGGAGATTGCCGTTTTTGGGTTTTATCAATTCTTTACCTCGAATTTTTCGTTTGTCTTTCCCCTGGAATTTCTAACCGATTTTGTTTTTGTCACAGAAAACCCTTGCCCCCAACTTGGCGACGTTATTACCATCAAGCTGAGCGAGTACCCCGAAATGGTGACGATGGGACCCAGCTCGATACCTGTCCCCAAAATAGTAGAAACTCACTTCCAGATGAACTACATCACCGGGGAGTGGAATCTCATCAACCGATACAGAGATACGGACTTATCGTGATGTACGAGTCCTCGCTCCGAGTTAAAAGTGAACAAATTTTGTGCTTTTGTTGAACTTTTTCTAGATAAAATATTTATCATTGTTCTAGAGAGAAACCATCTTTATGGTGAAGTATTGCAAATGATTTTTATTAATTTGGTTGTTCATTTGGGCAAAACCGTCGAGAACGGCAGTGTGTGAGTGAGAGCAGGTTGACCCTTCAAACATATTCTCATGAAATCGCCGTTATTAAATTTCAGTTTTCTTGCATTATAATTGGGATTAATTTGGTCAGTGGTTCATTTGTCGAGCTCGTTCGCTTGGCGAGCTTGTAGTGATAACAAAAGTGTAATTTAAGCGTCAGAACTGAGAGAATACACTTAGATCGATGGGAAGATGTAAGGTTGTAAAGCGAACAAACAACGAAGGCAGCAAAATTCCTAGTTTACTGACGCCAAAGAGCGGTCCTATAAAACATCTACATTTCAAGAGTACTTTTAAGTATCCTAACTTGGATTTACACAGGTCAACCAACAAAGTGCCAATCAGAACGATTTCGTCCCTCCGTCGATGGTGAAATGCCACTACCGGCATTTTAGGTTCCGTTAGGGGTGGAGTGAACCTGTGAGTACAAATAATTTTACATCGTTTCAGTTGTCGTTGTTCCCAAATTGAAGTGCAATACCTCTTATTCATTGAAAATTTTAGGAATTGCGATAGGTTAGCTTTTAAAAAAATTAAAAAACGCTGTAAGCAGTTGTGATGTCGGCTACATACCCTTTGAATTGATTTTGGTTATTCTCGCTCTCTAAAAAAGGTAATTTTATTTTTAATAAATAGTCAAAAGGGATCGTTTTGATCTAATTTCTTCTTCTTTCTATTGGCTGGTGGTTTTTATTATTGTGCCTCTGGAATCCTCCGCTGTTTCGCTTACCTAAACTTCCACAAAACAACTACCGAAAAAAAATAATTTAAAATTAAATGAGGTACTTACCTCCTGGGATCCTTCAAAAATACCATTTGTAGCCCCATGAGAGCCCAATAGATCCCCACGGTGAAATCGAATCGTTCTGGGACCCCCAAAAGTATTTCCCCAAAAAATACTTCGAAAACGACACCTAACTCGATCCCATAGCCTAAACCCTTCATATAAGCCCTCCCGTAACCCCTTTTTATCCCCACACACCGCGGTTTAGGTGATTGAGCTTAAAACCTTGTGGGCACCACTAGATTGTAAACCGAGTATTTTTGGCAAAATGTCAGCATTACAAATATGTATTATTTCAAGAATAATAACCTAAAAGACGCCTGTTAAGTTTCATTTAGAGTAAAAAGGGTAGGAGTGGTGAAAGTGAGGGGATGGTGACATTCCTCACACCGTATTATGGTCCTAACATGTTGTTGTGGTTCTCCCAAATTGGGGTTCATATTCCGGTAGTGACATAGTTGTTGAGGACAATACCAGAATTATGTAGGCATCATTGGGACACAATCAATTGAGAAGCTCTCAAAATTTAACTGTCTTGTTGACCTGTGTTTTCTGAAGATTTGACTCGTTGTGTGATTTCGTTTTTCCATACACTTTTGAAGTGGCAGTAAAAGCTATTGTACGTATTTCAAATCTGTTATCAGAAACACGCAATATCGCAATGAAAGACGCTCAAAAAGTTCATTTCAAATCTGCTACACGTAAAGGTGCTTACACACATTTTTACGTTGGTGTAAACGGAAACTTTCTGAAAAACGCTAGTATCAATGTTTTCAACAATGTTATCGTCCGGTGTGTAAGCACCTTAAGAAAGAAGAAGAAATCATGATCTTCATTTCCATGTTTTTGTCAATCTGAAATTTCCTCACCTGATCTTGATTGTTCTTCAATATCAAAGTTCCATTACTGAAGTATCCCATCTAGACTTTTCTTTTGTTGAGAAAATCTATCCAGTTATGAAATTCTTTACGAATATTTGCTTCACAATAACGTCTGTTGAGGTGCAGCGTGAGTCAGTAAATCGAGAAAAAGAGAATTATTATTATAATTGGCGAGTATTCGGGTATGTTTTCAGAAGAACACTTGTATATCTTGATATTTTTATTTGAGAATGAATATACGTTTTAGATCTACCATAATTATCCTCTGTCTAATGGCTCTGAGCAGATCTCGTGGACAACAATTTCTCTACAAAGTACCTTCCTTTTGTGTTCAAGCTTTGAATGCAGTATATCTGCGTAGTAATACAGATTTATTTATTGCAAAATACTCAGATGTTGCCAGACTGTTGAGCATAATATGCTACGTATTGTGTATGAAATATATAGGAGAATTTGTTGAATTACTTCGGGCGTCGGCACGTGATTCAGGTTGGACCTTGAATCTGATCGACCAGTGCTTACATATTTTCGTGATCAAAAATAAACGTTTGAATTGTTTATACTTCTTCCGTCCTTGTTTCTCCTCTACGTAGCACTGTGCTGTTGCTGCGATAGGCGACGTTGTACACTCGGATGTCACTCGGAATGATAACTCACCAAACGGAGCATTCCGCTAATACCTGCAAATCCCCTCCTACATAAGTGGGCGAACTCGACCACCCTATTAATCTCGGCCCAAACTCCCCGTTTCAAGTCTGCTGGTAAAATGGGCGCTGAGGACCTTTGAGCTAAATGACGCCACTCGCAGGCCCTCGCGAATTGCCTCTACGCATCTCAAGTTCCCCTCCCGGTAGTTGACTGAGCTTTCTTGTTTCGAGAGAACTTCCAAGTCCCGCGAACAACCTCTAATTTGACGTGGAAATTTCTCGGCTTTGCCCCGAGGGCTCGGCTTACACAGCTACTAATTTACACGCTGAAAGATTTTTTAGTTTGTTATGTATTCGCGACGGGGTCAAACATTTTGATCGGGCTTAAATTTTGTAATAATACGTTTCAAAATGTGTAGATTCAAAAAATGAAATGTCCGTCCAGGCCGTTTTAGGCAATTTTAAGAAAATACTTAGTTCGCTATTTATTCGCAACGTTGTCACCTCGATTTCAAAAAGCAGTACATTTCAGGTGTACACGAGGTAGATAATCATATAGGTTACCCATTTGTTCGAAAATTAATTTAAATTTTTTTTCCACTCGAAAAATATTTTACCTCCTGGCACCCTTCAAAAACCCTTTAAATCATCGTTCGGATCGTTTTGGAATCTCCAAAAATGGATTTTGCGTATAAAAATACTTCGAAAACGACACCAAACTCAACCCCATAGCAAAAAACCTTCGAAAACCCCTCCCGTTGCCCCATTTTAGCCCCATAGCGCCCCAAGCGTTTGGGCGATCGGGCTGAAAACCTTGCGGGCACAACTAGATGGTAAACCGAGGATTTTGTCAAAAAATTCCTACTGCCCAAAACCGCCCGGACGGTGGACGGACATTTCGGTTTTGGAATCTAAACCTCTTGAAACGGATAATGTCAAATTTTGAGGCCGATCGGAGTCGCCGACCTCCGTCGCGATTACGTGTATTATTCCAAGAATAGGTAATAAACCATAATCTGTACTCAGGTACAATGTTCGGACAGATGTGGGACCTCGAAGAAATATATTTTGCGTCCTAAATTACTCGGAACACCACCTTATTTCACCTCCTGGAATTCTTCAAAAATCCCATTTGTAGCCCCCTGAAAGCCCTATAAGTAGATCCCCACAGTGAAATCGGATCATTGTGAGACCCAAAAAAATGGAGTCTATGTCCAAAAATACTTCGAAAAAGACACCTGACTCGACCCATAGCCAAAAGCCTTCAAAAAACCCCTCCTTTAGCCCCATTTTAGCCCCATAGCGCCCCACGGGTTTGGGCGATCGGGCTGAAAACCTTGCGGGCACAATTAAATGGCAAGCCGGGTATTTTGTCAAAATTTCAGATTTTTCGAAAAGTGTTTAATAAGTGTTAGTGTCGTTTTCCGAGTAATTTTGGTCGTTTTTTATTTATTTATTTATTTTTTTTTAGGTCCCACATCTGTCTAAACTAATAACTAACTATTTAATTTTTTCAAAAATATTTCCTTTGGTGCAGAATTAATTTTTAATTTTGTCAAAAATATTTCCTTTGGTGCAGAATCAATTTTTTCATAATTAACCTATAGGTACCTATCCAAGAATGGTAACACTATTCACTTTATACACTTTATTCATGGAATTTTCGCATCTTGAGATGTTTAAGGGCAATGTTGAGTCCCAAGGGGGTCAAAAATTTACTATAGGTACTTAACTAACAATAATAATCATTTTTATTATTTTTATTCGTTGTTACCTACTAAGTTGAAGCCCTCTCGCGGAACCACAGAGTCTCTGAGAGGTCTATGTTTGACTCGCAGTAGACTCTGTAGACCTTACACGAACGCCAGCGAGGTTCGTGCAACACGCGATATGCCGCGAAGGTGTGGCCCGTCCACGTCATCACTCAGTCTTCTCCCAGCAGCACGACGGGGAGGTTCTGTTGGGGCATTTTTTAAGTTTAAATGTAATTTCAGCCCAATTCATTTGAAATTGCCTCCACTTATCGCACAATGTGATATTATCATCCGGTAGAGTAACTAATTGGAAGAAACTTGTGGCGATGCCGCTTAGTTGACTATTTGGTAAGAACTGATGATTTAAATTCATCTTTGACGAATAATTATTGTTTCTCACTCGCGGTATACTCCATGAATAGAATATATTCTCTATTCATGGAGCTTACAAACCCTCCTGATTGGTTTATTTAGTTTGGCCTCAAATTGATCTCATTGAGGGATTCTCCATCTCTTTTGTTGAGCTTTTTTTCAACTGTTAATGAATTTGTTACATTATTCTCGGGAGTTTTGTTTGTAATCGGCCTCAAAATTTTTCATTTCACGTTTCAGGATGGGTAGGTTCCAAAAATGTAATGACCCCCTCGCCGTCCGAGCCCTTTTAGGCGGTAGGATTTCTTTTTTAGAGTCTACAAATGTGAAATTTTGAAAAATACCCGGTTTACCATCTGATTGTGCCCGCAAGGTTTTCAGTCCGATCGCCCAAACCCGTGGGGCGCTATGGGGCTAAAATGGGGCTGCGGGAGGAGTTTATTGAAGGCTTTTGGCTGTGGGATCGAGTCAGGTGTCGTTTTCGTAGTATTTTTGGACGTAGAATCCATTTTTTGGGGTCCCGCTACGATCCGATTTCACTGTTGTGATCTATAGCTTTCATGGGGCTACAAATGAGAATTTTGATGGATCCCAGAAGGTCGAATATTTTTCAAGTAAAAAACAAAAAAAAAGTTTGAAAAAAAATCCAAAAATTTTTTGTTTGAAATAGCTAGGTATGAAAAAAAACTATACCTAAACTTTTTTTCATTGACACAATTAAATTTCTGCACAAGTAACCAATATCAAAGAATAATAAACCCTTGTGTAAAATTTGCACATTTTTTTTTTGGTTTTTACTTGAAAAATATTCGACCTCCTGGGATCCATCAAAATTCTCATTTGTAGCCCCATGAAAGCCCTACAGTTCGCAACAATGAAATCGGATCATTGTGGGACCCCAAAAAATGGATTGTACGTTCAAAAATACTTCGAAAACGACACCTGACGACCCATAGCCAAAAGCATTCAAAAAACCCGCCTGTAGCCCCATAGCGCCCCATGGGTTTGGGCGATCCGGCTGAAAACCTTGCGGGCACAACTAGATGGTAAACCGAGGATTTTGTCAAAAAATTCCTACGGCCCGGACGGCGGACGGATATTTTGGTTTTGGAATCTAGACCTCTTGAAACAGATAATGTCAAATTTTGAGGCCGATCGGAGTCGTCGACCCCCGTCGCGAAAACATAGGTGTTTTATTCCAAGAATAATAAACCAAAATCATAATGGTAGGTATTGCATGTAAAGGGTTAGTGGGCCCGCCAGTGATTACATACTCTGCTTGAGCCCATCATCACGGGCTGTTTTGGTGGTGGTGGCGATCGCTTTCGATCTGATAACGTCATCAATGATCAGACGATGAGGTTTTCGAATTGAAAGCGCTCACCACCACCAAATCAGTGGTGACAGAATCAACCAGAGTTATTAAAAAAATCAAAATTTATTTCTAACATTCAGGTAAAGTGGAGTGTGAATCAGGGATTGGGCTGAAATTAGTTGATCTTGGGAGCATAAATAGGAGCAACCGCGTTGGGCATCATCGGAGTGTTAAAGTGCAGTGTTGTGTTAAGTGCGCGTAGGCTAGTTGGGTGGTGTCAACCGGATGTGTGAGGCGGTTAGTAGGTAAACGTGGTACGCAGCAAGGACAAGCCAGCTCGTAGGATCCAGCCTGCCATTCATTATTTGATAGCTTGCGAAGCTGTGCCTCCTTGCCTGCCTGCCGCGTGGATTATAGATTGTAAGTTAGTTATAGTCTGTCCCTTTATGTCTCGGGTAGGTAGGTAGTCTTAGGGTGGATGAAGTGGCTGAAGTGGTTAGCAAGGCTGGAGATCGCTTCTGCCATGGTGATTCGCCGAGCATGTGAGTGGGTGGTCACTGTGAGAGTAAGGTTGCATTGGTTGGTCAGCTCCAATTATCAACAGCTGGTAAACTTGTTAAACGGATCTGAACTTCCGATGCTAGTGGCAGGCGCGGTGGGCTGGCACAGTGATGGAGTTTCAGTTTGGTTCGATCTGGATGGTGGGGCTGATTGTGTAGGTAGGCTCCGGTGGGAGGGGGGGACTAGGTACGCCAACCAGAGAGAAACAAAACTCGGAACGTTTCTACTGTGTTAATTACCAGTAGCATTGAACTCGACAGTCAGGCGTATATATTATCATTGGCACGTAACGATTGAAGAGCGTCAATGCCAGTCTGTGTGCGTGGGCTATCACAGTGATGGTAGTGTAAGAACACACTTCCTGTTTTGACACCACCGAGAAGAAAAGAAAACTTCTAGACTCAATCAAGACCTCGAGACGTGCAGACCTCCTCAGCCATCACTGCGTTTGTCGACTTCACAACTTGACTCGCCATCGCTGCTGCTGCCACATCAATTCAACACGCGAGTGTCCGTTAATGCTCCCAAGTCTCGCGGCGTTTTGGTGGGGGGTGGGTGTGGGGGTCTTCTCCGAGTTTCTCCAAAGTTCCTGAACGCTTCATAGACAAGGTTTGGTTGGTGAGTAAATTCTGCATACATTTTGTTAAAACGTCCTACAGTTTCACATCATTTTTTAAAAACGATTTCATTCTTTCTTTTTTTCAGGCATGCTCATCAAAATTATTGAGCCAGGTACAATTCAAAACCATGTCAAACCATTCAAGATGGCATTCAAGTTCCTTTTCAACATGCTTGTGACTTTAATGGTCCTACTCACTTGATTTTAATTTCCCACTCTTTGGAGTTTTCAAGAAAACCCCTAAAGAAACTCATCAACTGGTCAATCTGAACTTAAAGCAATGCTTAAATACTACCCAACCTGAATGCCATTTTGTGGAGCCACTGTTTGAAATTAGTCTCCCCCCCCCCCTGGCATGTTGAACTTCATGAACTTCAAGAACTTCAACTGAAGGAAGAACTTCTTTTATCCACAGTCACATTTCACATGGCATTAAATGCCTTAAATGCCAAACAAATTTCGTTTGTTTCAAGAATCAAGAACATATAGGTATAGCTACACCAGACACCTGCCCGCCCACTCACACCCGCACACATTACAACACAATGTCATTTCAAATCAAGCAATATTCAAAAACTACCTACTAAGTAGACAATTTCAATAATTGCAATCCACCAAACGATAAGTTTCCCATGTAGGCATAGACGTCGTTCATTAGAATTAGAATATTCTTCAGAACTCCCACAACTCCCTACTTCTTTTTGCATAATTCAGTATAAAAAACGCACATGTACACTGAAAAGCTGGTAAAAAATTACAATAAGACTCAACTGTATCCCACCAAATTCCTCAAGAGAGAAAAACTCAGCTCTAATGTTGTGTTTTGAAGTGGTAGGCTTCAAACATTCTCTTATCAATCTCTATTCTGTAGTAAATTGCATGCCAGTGGCTCCAAGGTTAAAAAAAAAAAACAAAAACAGTTAGGGTATTAGGTACACAACTATTGTCTTTGTTGAAAATAAATTGCTGTAGATTGTCATGTTTCTCAGCTGAGTTCCGGAGCCAGGTGTTGGCTTCTCCAACTGGCACAATATTTGATGTTGTGTGCATAATGTTGTTGTCTTTGACTTCTACATTGTGAAAATGGAATACCTCTTACTGTGTCGTCCATCCGTGAAGTTTGGTGGACCGTGCTCAGCTCGAGGAATATGACGACCAGGCATGGTGGTTGTTTCATCTTTACGTAGGTAGGTACTTCTTCTTTATTTAGCAGAAAAGTCATTTCGTAACTGGCCTCTGATGACAGACCACGTGAGAGCGTCAGCGTTATTTGCTGAATTCAGCACTTACTTAAGTAAGAAAGTAGGTACCTAGTCTGAATGATGGGTAAGACTACCAACGTAATATTATTATATAACCTATTATGTTGGTATTAGCTGCTCATCGTCTACGAATCAATCCAGTTTTTCTGCAGAGAAGCGAAGTGATTCTGCGGGCACCCCAGACATGGTGATTCAGCAATGCGTCCAGCTTTTGTAGCTTTCTTCGTTTGGCTCTAAAATACAGTCCTCAACATCCGCCATCGTGCTGCCTTCATTGATTGACTTTACAGAGAAGACATTGTTGGTGAGTTTGATTGTCTATAGTGAAATAGATATGGAGTGGATTTCCTTGCTAAACGGTCATTTTTTATTTCAGTCTCGATGGCAGACTCCTTGGGAGCATCAGCGTCATTACTGAAGTACTCTGAATGATAAGACCACCAAGAAATATCAGATTCTTCTCATCGTCTACGAGCCAATCCAGTTTTTCTGCAGTGAAGCAAAGTGATTCTGCGGACACCCCAGACAAGGTGATTCAGCAATGCGTCCAGCTTTGTAGCTTTCTTCGTTTGACTCTACGAAACAGTATTCGACATCTACCATCGTGCTGCCTTCATTGGCTGAATTTACAGAGAAAACATTGTTGGTGAGTTTGATTGTCTACAGTGAAATAGATATTGTGTGCAACAACACTTATCAAAAATGTCAACGTGTATTTTGGCCACCACTTTTTCAACAAGACTAACCCCTATTATGGGTTAGTCTTGCTGCATATCATGCTCTCCACGTAGCAACTCGAGTTGCTACAATATGGAGTGGATTTCCTTGCTAAACGGTCATTTTGTATTTAAGTCTCGATGGCAGACTTCTTGGGAGCGTCAGCGTCATTACTGAAGTACTCTGAATGATAAGACCACCAAGATATCTTCTCATCGTCTTCGACCCAATCCAGTTTTTCTGCAGTGAAGCGACACACCAGACAAGAGTTGCTGCAGCAATGGTGTCACCAAATTCTGCATAAAATCGCCTGGAAGGCAAATAATTTGGCGAATAGCTTCGTCTTTTAGTGAGTTTATTTATAGAACGCTCCCCAAGATCCCAAAGGGTCTTCAGTCTAACGCCACTCCCAATGGTGGGGGAAGGATGGCGTGAAGAGGAGCAGCAAACGGAACTAAGGAACGTTGTAATAAGGAACGTTGATGGAGCGTAGTTAGGTACTGTTTTGTCTTTATAGAAGTTGTGTTTGTGAGCCCTCTATTTGAAGCTTTATGATTAGATGAGTCCTTTGACAAAATGAAGACATGTAAGTTCTGATTATCTACTCTTGGCTCTCTTTCTTTTAGGGTTCCATAGGTTGCCCAAGATGTTTTTGAGGTTGGCATTCGTTCAAGTTTCTGGTTTCCATCATTGACAAGTGAGGAGTGTGCAAATTGGATATTGAAACCCCAGATTTCACTAGCCAGAGGAACAATTCAAGCTCTCAACTGTCAGTGGTGGGGCAGAGAAATCCATTCCCGAACTAAACAGCTCATCCTCATTGCTTCTTGAAAGTATACTGCCATTGGAAGGGGAAGAATGGTGTGAAGAGGAGCGGCAAAGTATGAAAGGTAAGAAGACGTTGAGGGAGAGTAGTTACTGTTATGTCCTCAAGGAGAATGTGCTGTAGCTCGTTGGACACGAAGAAGCTCCAATGTCCGTTGTATGGCCGTAGAAAGGTGACCCGGGCAGGTTCTCCAGACCGGCTGAAGAAGGGTCGCCCACTCGATGCGTCGCCTCAAGCTCACCAAGGATCAGTGTCAGGACCATAGGGTTTGGCGTCAGGCGATATTGAGCAGCCCCTGGTAAGAGGAGAAACTCTCAAAAGTAAGTAGTTCCATTGGACTTTGCCTGTTGCCTGTGAAAATTTATCGCCGCTTGTTTCCATAGTTGGAAGTTCCAACTTGGAACGTCTTCCTTTCCCTGCTGGTGGCCAAATGGAACGTCCTCTGCCTGTTTCCTCCATAGAATGTTTACAAACTCTTTGCTGCATGGCAAGTTTATACTGCCTTTGTTCTTCATGGAGCGTTTATACTGCCCCTTTCCTGCTTGGAGCATTTATACTGCCTGTTTGCTGCATGTAGCATTTATACTGCCTGTTTGCTGCATGTAGCATTTATACTGCTTGTTTGCTGCATGTAGCATTTATACTGCCTGTTTGCTGCATGTAGCATTTATACTGCATGTTTGCTGCATGTAGCATTTATACTGCCTGATTGCTGCATGGAGCATTTATACTGCCTGATTCCTGCACGGAGCATTTATACTGCCTGTTTCCTGCCTGAAGCGTTTATGCTGCCTGTTTCCTGCCTGGAACGTTTACCGGCTGTTTCCATAGGCTTGATGCTTTGTTCCAGTAACCTAACCAATTTGGTGAGGAAGGTGTGACTATTTGGGGAAAGCCCCCCTTAGTTGGGGGGTAGGAGGAGGTCACATGGGGGAAACCCCTTTTTACAACTACTTGTATATTAGTTGTAAAACGCTGCAAATTTTACACAAGGGTTTATTATTCTTTGATATAGGTTACTTGTGCAGAAATTTAATTCTGTCAATGAAAATATATTTAAAAAAAATTTGGGGGGGGGGGGGGATTTTTTTTTTTCAAAAAATTTGTTTTCTTCAAATTTTTGTTTGTTACTTGACTTCCTGGGATCCATCAAAATCTCATTTGTAGCCCCATGAAAGTCCTAAAGATCGCAACACTGAAATCGGATCGTAGCGGAACCTCAAAGACACCTGCTAGCATAGAACATCACTTGGGTACTACTGCGAGAGATGTTAAACAATTAGAATAATAATTCTGATTATTGAGGATACACGATTCTCTTCCCCCACTCCGCATTTACGCGCTCTTGCGAGGAATCTCAACCCGCTAAGTACAAGAGGGGCTGAAATACCAAGTCAGTAAATAAAACATAATCCGGAGGTCGGGGTTTGCATAATCCTGCAAATTTATCGCGAGAGACGTAACTGGAGTGAGACCTACATACCCAGCAACAGACAAGTTCCAAATTAGTGGTGGATAATAATAAGCCCTCGTGTAAAATTTGGGTTAACTGCTGCCTCACTTCCCAAAATTTACTAAGAAATGAGCAATTAGTATAGAATTTCTCTACTGATTTTCCTCACTGTCTACCGTCTTATCTTCCATTGATGGGGCCTTTGAGCTGCCTTGGGAATTTATAGCCAACAGAGGATGCTTGAATTCCTTCTAAGCGAATTGGGCTACTGGTAGCGGAAGGCTCTGAGTCTTTTGTAATTAGCCGGTCTATAAATCACATTCTCGGAAAGAGCTTGCGTTCTGATTAACAGAACGGACTCTCTTTGAACCTTTTTGTGAGTTGGTCCGCGATGCAAAACATGGCCAAGTTCTTAAGGAGGACAAGTATCGCCACAGGCAGCTTCCACTTCCCAGAGGCGGGATGTCATCTTGTAGTTGCACACTTTAAATGCCAGATATGCAAGTTCTTACGGGGATACTATATTTTATTTTTTGGTGTATTCTGGTCCTTTGGGATCGATCTCTAGATCTTGAGAATATGTTCATGGGTCGAAAACGCAGTTCTGAAGGTAGGTCTGTATTTTTCCCTTTTGGTTTATTATTCTTGGAATAATACACCTATGTTTTCGCGACGGAGGTCGACGACTCCGATCGGCCTCAAAATTTGACATTATCCATTTCAAGAGGTCTATATTCCAAAACCGAAATGTCCGTACGCCGTCCTGGCCGTTTTTAGCAGTAGGAATGTTTTTAAAAATCTGAAATTTTGACAAAATGCTCGGTACCTACATAATTATGTAATAATCCAAGTCTTGGATTAAAGCAAAATTAAAAAGCATTTTAAAACTCCATATCGCTATGCAAAGTTGCAGGGGCCCATCTGTGTAGGGGAAGAACGCACATGTTCGTGCATTTCGGGTTTCAATAGTAGGTAGTATCCTGCCATCAGATACCTCTCTTCATCAAGCATTCACGGTTTTGTGACCTGGATTACTTGGTATTTTCAAAATTTCACACACCAAGAAGTTTTACTAAAATTTTGTAAAATTAAGATTTAATCATAATTTAATCGAATAAAATTCAAAAAATTCATTTTAGGTAGATAGGTAGTAAGTTATAACACCCCGGATTCCACCCGTTCTGAGACCGTCTTTCCGACTTCCTTGACAGCGGCCGGGTTGGAAGGGCCAAACCCGCCCCATCTATATCAAATATATATATCGCGTTATATCACTCACGAGACTCACTCACGATTTTCACCGGGAGACTCCCCGAGCGGCGAGCGGGGGGCGTCCGTATAAAAGCTTCGCTTCAAAAATTTCCCCGCCTCCTCCACCGTTGTAAGGTCCCTGAAGCCCCACCCCGGATTCCACCCGTTCTGAGTACGTCTTTCCGACTTCCATGACAGCGGCCGGGTTGAAACGCGCCCCATCTATATCAAATATATATAGCGCGAGACTCACTCACTCACTGACTCACGATTTTCACTGGGAGACTCCCCGAGCGGTGGGAGGGGGGGCGTCCGTATAAAAGACTTCGCTTCAAAAAGTAAAAAAAAAAAAAAAAAAATCAAGGACATTGGTTGGACATAACGTTGGTTTCGAAGAAAACGGATGTTTGTAAAAAGGAAAAAAAGTTCTTCTAAAAGTGTTCTAAAAAAAGAAAAAATTTTTTTCATTTCAATTTCCATTTGTTCATCTTCAACTTCTTGAAATAGGACTGAGCGCTAGAACTGCAGAACTGTATCAGATGTTGTAGGTCCTGGTATTTTTCTCCACCATGAGCAAGATGACAGTTTCCACCGTTTAGATGACAGTTTCCAGTTTTTTAGATGACAGTTTCCAGTTTTTTAGATGACAGTTTCCAGTTTTTTAGATGACAGTTTCCACCGTTTTGTTTTCCGTTAGTTTCCACCGTTAGCAAGATGACTAACACAGACAATAACATAGTTCGCCGCTATCAGTAACTTGAATGACAACTTACTGTGAATCCCAGGAAAACACGCGAATCCCACAGATCCAGCAGGTGGAGGAGTACAACCTCGTGTACCTACGTCGTTGGAGGGGGAGCCTGAAAGTTGGTGCGTTCTTCTCCGGTGGCGCTTGGGTTGGTGCGTTCTTCCTCTGTACGGTGTTTCGTTTCTCGCATTTTTCTCATAATATGAAGAAAGAGAGAAATATATTATATGGGATCGTTTTTGCCCAGTTTGGTTGTGACCATCGAGTCCGTCGTGAAAAAATCTCTAGGGAACCGTCATGATCTACTTTTCGCAAAAAATCGACTTGGTGCGTTCTTCCCCTGTGGTCTTCAAGTGGAATATTTTTTTCTGTAAATTTCTCTTTTTTTGATGAAGAATATTAAAAAGAAAAAAGTGAATTTTCCGTGCTCCGCTCCTTTATTGCTTCATATTTAATTTCAAGCAGTAAGTTCTACCTTCCTCCGGATACCCTAAAAAAGTGGGTCTATTGATTGCCATCCTGTAATATGAGTTAGTACATTCAAAGGTTCCAGACGCTTCCGATTGATAGACAAGAAGATGGGTTCTTTTTGTATAATCTGCCCCTCCCTCCTAAGCGAATCCAGCATAAACGCAACCCGTAGTTCAGATAAAGTTTTTATCGCTCTTTGACGTTGAAAACACTGTGAAAATCTCCCCATTGAGGTAGAAGCTAATAAAAGCCTTTGAAGAAGGAACTTTTATAATAAAAAAATAAAAATTAAAGTCGGAGCAAAAATACTGGTGGGACAGATGAGATTGCAGTATGCATACTGTATAATATTTGATTTGCTCAGTACATGTTATAAAATTTATAATATGTACTGAGCATTTAATACAGCTACTTACGTAATTTCCCTATGCTTCTCCACTATCAAACAGATACAAAGTTAACTGTAAACGCCAAACGCGACGGGTACGGAGATTGAATAATTGAGAAGTTTTGCAACTTTTCGTTCTCCTCAATATTGATCCAATGCGAACTCCCACGAATGTTACGATTTTCAAGCTTTAATATTTTAAATTCAAGCGGAATTTTTCTAAAATGTACGAATGTATTTGAGGTCTTTGATCTCTTTGGTGGCCGTGTCCACTTTGAATTTTTTTTCTTTTCACCTTTACCATTGAAAACGTCTTGATTTCTAACCAACGAGCCCGAAATGAATTCCGTGGTTTTGACAAGGATAATATCCAAATACCCCCTCGTAAAAGACACATATTGTCAAAGAGTGTAAATAGGAGTAAAGCGGAGTTTTCACATCTAACTGGTCGGGATTGTCCGCTGACCCGATGCCCTTTCGACACTTATCTTTTTCGAGTGAGGTATTTGGAAAAATATTTTATACTACGGTCCAGTGGTTTTTTGTCACACTAGAATTGAATTGAAAACGATAATCTTTACATCATAAACCTCACGTCATTTGAATCTTGATGATGACATGTTTATTATTGTCAGGGTATTTTTCCTATTTTCGTGCCCTCAGAAACAATAAAAATGGGGGTTTAGGGACCTGATCACATAGCTCTATCTATCTGTTGTCTGATTGTTACTCGACCATATCGGATAGGTTGGTCTCCTAGTCTGGGAGCAATAGGTATTTTAAAAAATGAGATGATGGGGAGCACTTGGAATAGAGATTTTCTCGTTTAATTAAAACAATTTGACATCTTAGGACCTGGTCAGCGGATACAATAGGTACTTGTATTCCAAGTTGGAATTTCCAACCCAATTTTTCAATAAAACGAGAAAACCCTTATTCCAAGTCAATTATTGCACCCAGTCCATTCCCAGGTTGGTATAATACCCAAATATGGTGGAAGTATTACATTTAACAACTTTTGTTAAAACCCAGGGTTTCATCCCTATTGAGGCTAGAGATTTTGGCGAAACGTTGTACCTACGACTATAGTCGTAATGTACTATAGTACATTATGTTAAAAATTCGGTCTTGAGGGCCGTGATTCACACTGGTCTCTCGATTGACAACTCCCCGATCAGATTAATCTGATCATCAGTTTTTGCTTTCCTGAAAATTTTTGAAAAGTGGAAATTTCGAGTTGAGTTTGAACCGTCCTTACACCTTTTCCCCATTCTTTTGCGGTTATTTTCATTACGAATAATTCGTTACTAACAATCACGTGATTGTTCATAATATGAACATATTACCTATGTACAATTATTGTTTAAGTGTGATTGTTTCTGACAGAGAAGTTGATATCAACCCACAGGTTAAGCAGCCGAAATTAAGTTTTATAAATAAATAAATTTTTTTCGGGAATGGGGTCCAACAAAATCTTCAGTTTCTAAGCCGACGTTTCGTGCATTTTATTCCCTTTGTCAGGACCTGTGCATGAGAAATAGCAGGTTTCGCTTATTTCTCACTTGCTGAGCTTCTTTCATTACATTTGGCCCGCAGCGTGCAACCTGGATTGGATGAGCAAATTATACTAACATGTTTACCTTTGAAAATAATTTTTCGCTGTGTATGTGCAGTGGAAGTCAGCAGTTTATGCAGGTTTCTCGACGATTACACATTTTCCTGTTTTCTACCTGTAACGACTTAACAACGGAACTGTTGTTCATTTTCCCCGAGTTAAATAGTAGGAATCAGGGTTGAAGACAGAAGCGATGCATAATCAGGAAGAGTCCAGGAGAATAAAAATGATAAAGGATATCACTACCAATGTATTACAATAAAGCAGTACTGAAAACGGACTTTTTATTTTTCAAAAAAATATTCGAGCTTATGACTTTAAATAAGTATTATCTTAATAGATTCGGCAACTAATACATCGTCTTATTGTTCGTAATTAAGATCAAAGAATTTCGAGCATTGAAGGAGGGTTCTTTTTAGAAGGAGAAGAACTTGGCAAAGAAATCCCATCGACCTTTATCTTGGACGAGGTTTCTTCTTCCGCTTTCCCGTTTTTGACCTAGCAAAAGAAAGAAAAACACAAAAAGTTGAAGAGAAAGAAAAAATAGAGAGGAAAAAACTCGGCTAAGGCAAAGATGAGGTGTAAGACCATGCAAATAACAATTGGAAGAAGTAAGAAACATTTTTTTTGGAGCCCGCAATATGAGCAAAAATATGAAAAATAACGGTTCTTGCATATTGGTTCAGTTGAATTCAAGTCTGTTTAAAATTTTACTACCTAGTTATGAAAATATTTTTTGGAACAGGTTGGAATAAGAAAGTAGGCGGGATAATATAACTAAAAAGTAGGATTTCAGGGAATGCAATTTTTTTAACTTTTCAACTCAGTGATGTGTCTGTTGTTTTTACAGCTTCAATGTTCAAAGCAAACCCTTACAATAAATCAACAACCTTGATAAAATCGAATTATGTAGGTACATTACAACGAATATGTAATCAAAAGCCTGTGGTCTCCTCTCAGCGTGAAGGGCCTCTTGAAGTTCTAAACCATTTTAAATTATAACCCACTTTCCAGACCCAGGTTTTAGAAACCAATGGGTTTCGGCCTCCTCAAACCTTTGTCTTGGGTTTCAAAGCTTTCGTGGAACATTCCCTTTGCAAGGCTGGCACTTGCATTTCCTTTCGTGTATGTCATTATGATTTAATGTGCGACCACTCAAAAGTACCGGCCAACCTCTTTGAGCCTTTCCTTTCGGCATAGAGGTAAAGCTGCCTCTCAAAAGTGTGTTTTCCATTTGTCCTAAATTGTCACCGAAAATGCGGCACCTACATAAGGAAACACGTCGTGTCTATTGGACCTCTAGTTCTAGTTTTCCGAATACAATTACAATGATGCAAGTTCTCTAGTTGTCTCTGCTAAAATAAACTGTGATTGAAAATGATTCATTTTAAATCTCTCTTACTTCTTAACTACACAGGCCTCAGCCAAAAATCAATAATTACACTACCGCTCCAACAGCTTCTTTCCAATAGTCTCAGCAAAAAATAATCGAAAAAGCTTGCTAGTTGCTCGCACAATGCGTGAATCTGAAAAAAGCTTCTATAAAGGCTAAGCCCTTGTTACAAGGAACGTGGGGGATATAAGTCATTAGTGAACAAGTCTTGGGAAACTTGAAGAGACCAGAGATGTCGGCATTTGTGTTCTGCTGAGCCGAACGTTTCAGGGCTCTTCTACCATCTTGCAGTCAGGACTCGTTTTCTATGACTGATTTCCCGCTTAACGACTCACACTAAACCAAAAGTGTTGAAAGAAGGAAGAAGGGAAAATAAATAAAAACTAACGACTACACACTGTGCTCCAAGTAAAATAAATTTTTATTCCGTCAAAATTAAACATGCTTATACAATTCGAAACATAGTCTGAAAGTGAAAAGATTCTTAGAAGAGTTCCTAATTTGAATTTCGGTGGGCAAGAGGGACGAGTGGGGTGGTGGTGGGGGAGGTGTTCAATATTTCATATTGAATATACCAACATCTATTTACCTACTGACAGATATTTTTTGTGTTTAACGAAGAAATTCAAGTATTTAAAAGACATTTTGTCCTTAGCTAAAACTCTAGGTGTTCGTTAGTTAACTTCTCATAGCTACAGGACGTGTCCGTGAAAGGAGGAGACTTTAGTAAGCATTAAGGGATTTTTCTCTCGGGAAGAGGGGATTTTTATCAGGATTTGGTTTTTATTAGGGTCTACTTGCCGAAACATGAAACCGCGTTGAAGGCGCATTGTTTCCAGTAGCTTCGTTTTCTCTGGAGCTGAAGATCTGAAAAGTCTTGCTGGGCTCGCATCCGGTTGAGCATCCTTTGGATGAAGAGGTTGTTCATTACGGCTGCGGGGTCGATAGCTCCATCGTCGTCGACAAGCTGAAATGTGCGTCAACAATTGAAAACTTGGAGATGAAGTTAAAAGTCATAATCTTAGTAAATGGGCAATTAGCCCCAATAATTGGTCAATCAATTATTTTTCATCGTTTTAAAGTTGGGTAGATCTGGGAGTTCCATAAATCGATTCTATGACAACAATTATTTTTAAAAACGACAGCTCAAGGACAAAAATGGCATAGACCAGGTATGGATTCAACCTTTTTCAGGGCGTGCCAAATTCAAATTTTTTCTCGATTTTAAGATGAAGATAGATTGACAGATATAGAGGAATAAATGCAATTTATTGAGAACGCTAAGCAGGTAATGTTGCAGTAAAATTGGTGACACTTCAATTGAGATTTGGCACTGTTTGTTGCACAAAATATTTACGTGATCCGGCTCAGATTTTGGTTCCAATTAACAGACTCGCTTCCAAATGTTCTTCTGTTAAGTCAGTCCTGTATTTAGATTTTGCGAATTTCATCCTCGAAAAGGTTTTTTGTTTCGCTAGGTAGAATTGAAGAGCGAAATCATTGCGCGGGCTAAGTCTTTTAGGTTTGGAAAAGTTTTTTTCTGAGAGCGGAACGCAGAATAATTGGATATCCTTATCCTGGAAGTTGTCTTTGTAGATGTCATTTGATTGCAGTCCAATGACTTCCAGTTAAAGATCAGGAGGCAATTTTTCAACTGCTGCTGGGAAAGGGGTTTGAAAAATCCTGATGTTCAAAGATTCTTCCTCAAAATGTTGAAAACGGGTCGAACTGGTCTCGCAGACTCCTGATAAGATTTATTGCAAATTCACTCGGAAACTCTCAATTGTTTTTCGGATTTCAGGGTGTTGCAGGTTGGGAAATGGACCGGGTTTTCATTGCTGTATGTGTTTTGAAAAAAAAAGCCAGTTTAACTTTAAAAGCTTTGACATGGGAGTATGAATCGGAAATCGGGCTTTTCGTTCCGTGGAGCTTCAAGTTCAAGTCTTTTGAGTAACATCAACTATAGAAGCCATTTCCATAGCCAAGAAGAATCTGACAGTTCTGGAGCAGCACGATGTTTTCTGTCAAGAAAATGTCTATTTGATCGCGGTGCACAACTTTCCCTCTGCTTGGCCAACGAACTTCACTATGATACGGTACATCTGGATGAACATTGTCCATAGTTGGCGAAGCATTATTCGAATCTACCTGCATGTTGAGAAACAGAAAAACCAATTGAGACAGGCTTTGATTTTGGTTTACCAAAGCCCATTCCCAATCGTCGAGATTTGATTTTGTGCCAATCCTGGGCCTGTACGGTTGTTTTGAGTGTTGCCACCAATTTGAGCGCTGAGAATCGGGTCTATATTAGAGCCGAACAGCCAAATTAATCATTAGAAGGACACTTTGATTAGTTGGATTTATTGAGAGATTTGGGGGGCTCGGATGAAATTAGGAGACGGCTCGGATGAAATTCCGACTGATCCTAGCAAGAGAAGAGGTCTTGACTGAGATCAATCCTTTCACTTCATGCTGGTTGATATTTCATGAGGTTTCAAGCTCAAAACTTTATCACGAAATTTCATTTTTTCAAGTAACTGTGTTGAACACAGCACGTATGAGGTAGATTCTAAATCAGCTATGTCCTAATTTTTTCACGTGGAAGACGAAGTTTATTTGTTTGTCATTAAACGTTATTATAGCGTTTTCGGTACTGTAATAGTCATCCTGAACTTGTTCACTTCTCGCGTTCCAGGCACTTCCGCAAATTGATTTCATATGGAAAACATCATCTTCTGTCATTATGAAGAGTCCTCCCTACAACCGCGACTCTTCCATTTCCCTCGGCTGCACTGCAATCATGCAAATTAGCCCGCCATTGAAACGGGCATCCTCCGTCTGCCACGTGTTTAGAAGTCGCCGAAAGGGGAGTGCTCCCTTCCTGGACAAATGGACTTGTTTCACCTTAGAATCTCTTCTTCTAAGTCTACAAGTCTGGATAATTTGCTCTCATGAAAGCTCCGACGAAATCTCGGTTCATGTTTGGTTGGGGAGAAGATGGGTGCTAATGTGTGGAAAGTGGTTGAAGTGCTAATACTCAGGCTGAGTGCTAATACGCACCTAATCCGGATTAATGTAGTTGGTAGAATACCCTCCGCCTCATGTCGAATCGTGTAATAATAATTATTAGTTGACTAACAATAATTGTTAGTTACTAACAATAATTATTATTGTTGGTAACAGAGTTCATCTTTTTAACTTTTTATTACCGAATCAATTTCAAGTGGTTACCTATATCCAACAACATGAAAATTGAACAGTGCAATAATGAACGAATTAAAGCATCAAAACGAATATGAGCAACAACGAGCATTTCTGATCTCAGTTCATGGAACAGTCTCGTGAAGACATGGCTATGAGTGAGGTGGTTAGGGTGAGAAATGACTCCTCTGCTGGGTACTCAGCAGAGGAGTCATTTCTCACCCTAGCCACCTCATTGGATTAGACCTCTGAACCGTCGGCAAACACCACACATGGCTATGAGTGCCAAGGAGTGCCCTGTGTCGGGTTAGAGTCATTGTATTGCCATATGCGCATGTAATTCTTGCAAACACGACCTCTCCCTCAGCTTTACCATGAAACTCCCCTGACATGAGGTCGTTTCTTCGTCTTTTAAAACGTGAATGTGCGAATTGATGCCGCAGTTTCCAAGTTGAGAAGGAACTTGACTCAAAGTACTAACGACGGCTAAGGTGTTAAAGCTAGTTTTATTGCCAACAAGAGCTATTCGCGTTGTCTGATATGCATGTTACACGCGAGGAAAGCGAGTTAGGCTCGGTTGTTATCGTAATCATAAGAATTCACAGTAGGTATGCCTGGCAACGCTATTGTGAACTTACCCAATATTTAACGCAGAATACTTTTTTACGGAGACCTGTTTTATATAAAACGACGCCAAAAACAGACACGAAAATTTAATGGTCGTGGTCGTGGTGGTTACCTCATTTGACTGTAGTAGCTACTTGATCATTGCCTTTTCAAATTCCACGTTTTGGAGTCTTCTGGCCCAGAGGCTACGATAATGTAATACAAACAGTGTGGTTTCGCTGACAGTGTGTCAACTTTTCACATAGCGGCGAAGTACTGTACTGTAACAGTAAGGGGTCATTCCTCGAATAAGCCCCCCCCCCCATTTTTTCCATTTATCAAAGTCAATGAATATGGGTGCTGGTATTTTTTCTCCATCCTTCCTAGGACTCTCCACGAAGCGGCAATAATCAAATATGGCCGAAACCATATCTGAGAAATAGCTCCAGAAACCAGGAGAATGAGATTTTGCCTTTTAAAATAATATTTTAAAAGGCAAAATTAATTTGTATATTATACAATAACTTCCATATAAATGATTTTATAAAAACACCCTCTCAGCACCTGCAAGGTGTCACTATACTCACTTCATTATGCTTTTCACTAAATTCAAACTATGAATGTGGGCTGACTTAAGAAATACAGGAGGGGTAATAAAAATACTCAAATGTTTTTAAAGCTCCAACGGGCTCTACTCGGCGGCCGGATTAGCCGTGTGGTTTTGAGCGTTAGCCTCTTCGCGCTGCATTCTGTTGAGGCACTTAATGTTCCAGGAGATTGAGCCCCCTTTATTTTTTGAAAAACGGTGTCAAGAATTGATTGTTTATCAAAAAATGATATGGATCTGATATAGTAAAAAAAAAAAACCCTGCAAATTTTACACAAGGGTTTATTATTCTTTGCGATAGGTTTCTCGTGCAAAAATTGATTTGATTTTTTTATTCAGAAAATATTAGATCTCCTGGGATCCTTCAAAAATCCCATTAGTAGCCCCATGAAAGCCCTATAGATTCCCACTGTGAAATCGGATTGTTCTGGGACCTCCAAAAATGGATTCTACGTACCGAAATACTTCGAAAACGACCCCTTACTTGATCCCATTGCCGAAACCTTTCAAAAAACCCCTCCCGTAGCCCCATAGCGCCCCACGGGCTTGGGCGATCGGGTTGAAAACCATGCGGAACAACCAGATGGTAAACCAAGTATTTTGTCAAAATTTCAGATTTAAACAAAAATTTCCACTGCCCAAAACGGCCCGGACGGCGCACGGACATTTCGGTTTTGGAATCTAGAGCTCTTGAAGCAGATAATGTCACATTTTGAGGCTGATCAGAATTTTCTACCCCCGTCGCGAATACATAATATGTATTCTGATTGACACATAATATGTGTGTATAATAAACCAAAAGACGACGCGGACGGCCTCAATTTGTTATTGAAAAGACTGCCACACGCACACGTGGTACACGCCCTTCCCCTATAATAATACAAAGAATAATAATTATTCTTAATTATACAAAGAATAATTCTTTGTAACGTCAGAATAATCATCGAGAGCCAAACTTGAGCGGCGATTGATACATTTCCGAATGCTTTGTTCCAATATTTATTGATTAATCTACCTGTATGCACAAACCATACTCCATGTAGCCGCAGGCAATAGAATCTTATATGATTAGTTTCAGAATGGTTATTGTATCAAGAATGTTCAATACAGCCTGAGGCTTTGAACAATCAATTGGCATAATATGCATAATATACCACCATACTTCAAGCAAATAGCATTATACGACCATACGACAAGCAAATATTGAATCGACCATGTAATTTAGATACCGAATTAAATAAATTTTATTATCTCTATTTTCAATAAAACCCCGTTTTTTGGGAAAGTGAAAACACTCGGCGACTGCGTTGACTTAAGCCCCGAGGGAAAAGTGAACTCGGGATTAACGGGGAAGATAATGCGGGAGGAAATTTAGAACTGAAAGCACCGAGACAAAACAGGAACCCGAGGATATTGCAGAGGGAACGAAGCCTCGGAATTACCTACCACGGGAGTATTCCTGTGAAACGGAAAAGAGAAGAAAATCATTATGTCCAACATAATTTCACATCAGTAATTTAATAATGACGAATTAAGAATGTCATGAAAATAGGAATTTTGTCCTAGGCATAAAGACTTTTTTGTAATAATAATTTTGTAATATCCATCAAGGAGAGGTAGTAAATACATTTTTATATGTTGGGGTTTTGTTATCCTTTCATCTTTTGTACATTCTTATACGTTCAGAAAATGTACTTTTACCTTCAGCCCATACCGTCGTTTTTATATATCCTCAAAAAAATGGACTCTCTTCATTTATGATGTTCCGTATGGGGAATATAAGAATCCGCCGAGAAGGGGGAAGCACGTCGGAAAACACGACAATAAGTTTTCGGAAGGAGGTTATGAGGTGTGGAATGGAAGAATAAAAGTGGTGAAGGGGGGCGGCATGAGGGGGATTTGCGACCAGCCTAACACAATATAGTGCTGATGAGACGGACGGCTGGGTCGGAAAAAGGAGGGTAATAGAATCATGAAGAGGCGAAATAGAGTGCGAGCGACAACGCCGTCAACCCCCAACGCCACCAGATATACCCATCGTTGACAAATCGAACTCGTCAGTCACCAACCACAGCGAAGGGGGTATCCTGAATCAACCACCTAATGTGTGCTGAATCGAATAGCGAAGACTGAAATTTTATGCTATGATTCCTACCAGGTACCAAACCCAATGCGGGTGTTTTCAGGGTACTTTTCCGTTATACCCCCCCCCCCCCCCGCACGCGATTTCGTGTTTCATACACACCCCTCCCGATGGCTTTAAGGCACCCAAATTCGAGTACTTTTCCGTTATAACACCCCCCACCCCTCCCACTCGATTTCGAGTTTCATACACACCCCTCCCGATGGCTTTAAGGCACCCAAAGCCAACCGAAATCGTGTTGGGGGGGGGGGGGGGGAGGTATAACGGAAAAGTACCGCTTTCAGTGTACCTACATTTCTCTGTTTTCCTTTATATAGGAAAGTCTATAGACAAACTAGGTTTTCTTAAAAATATAGAAATAATTGCTCTATTTTAACTATAGATACATTATCTCAATTAAATTATTTTCTCTAAAAACTACCGGGTCTGTTTAAAAAAAAATAGAGACCGTTTCTTTTTAAAGGGGCTTTGTGACGATTTTGGCCGATTCTTAAACTCCGGGAAAATGCAAAAAACTGTCTAATTCTATCAATACTGTCAAAATCTCCAATTTTAGTTTGTATTCCTATACAGCTAGATATTACACATTTTTACACAAATTTTCAATTTTTTTTTTGAAAGGGGAAGTGCATCAAATCGCAATTTGAAAATAGGTCACAGAGCCCCATTTAAAAAACATTTTCTGGATTGAAATAATTACCACAAACAGCTTTATTTATCGACTGAAAGTATTTTGATTAATGAACTCCTTTTCCGATACTTATGAAAGGTATATATAATGATAAGAAATTTAAAAAAATGTAAAATCGGGAAAAAAGGGAAAACTTCATAAACCGATTTCCTGAAAAGCCCTTCATCAGTCGCTCATTTAACCACAAGGTAAAATCCTTCAACCCACTCCACCCCTGAATCTCTCTAAAAGCCTCGGCCAGGTCTGGGGCCCCAACAAATCGAATCAACTCCCGAAAACGACACCTCACTCGAGCTCCTGGCCCAAACCTGTCATTACCCGCACCAGTTGTAGCTCAATGAAAGCCTTACTCAGCATCCAAGGGTGGTCGGACTGGTCTAGAATCTCTCTGAACAGTTTATACCCAAAAATTGCTAGGGCAGCAGATCCACCAATTTTTTCAATTTCAGCTTGAAAACTCTTGCGACAATGTCATATCGATGTTGAGGTTTCTGACATGGAAGCAGCAACTTTTGGATCTCTTTCCATCGTCTGCTGCATGATATGCAACTAACTTTCACATTGTGAAAGTTAGAAACAGATCCGCTGTGCCAAAATTTAATGTTCTGACGAAACTCATCCCATCCTGACAGGATGATCCTGTATTCACTCGCAGATGTAGCAAGGACTCCCTATGAGCGAAAAAGGCAGTATAACCAAATTTCCCAATGTTGTCAGCAGTGTCAATATCCAGAGAATTCTTAAGGATTCTCTGGATATCTCTTAAGGTGACAGTATTGCTCTAAACAATGTATCTTTTGATTTAATCGACGAATTGTGGCGATGTATAGATTGAGAAGATCACGAAAGTTCAATAAATAGCTATTTATAGACTATAGTCGGTTAGTTGGCAACCTCATCGTCCAAAGGAGTATTTGTTTTACGAGGATGAGCTCCATACGTGCATCCTGAATGATAATTTTCACGTTTTCGAAAGGGCGTTCACCATTATTTAATTCCTTCTCGTGCAGGCACTTGAGCTCTTAATTGGGCACGTGGGAATTAATTGCGTGGAGCATCGTTTGGAGCTCTTTCATCAACACGTCTGTTTTGCTGTGAGTACCTAAAATGAATGGTTGCTTCGACTTCATCATCTCCAAGAAAATAAATTTGTAGAAATTTATACCACCGACCTACCAATGAGAAGGTCCCAAGAGGTCAAATAAGGTGTCGTTTTCCGAGTAATTTTGGACGCATAATCCATTTTTTCGAGGTCCCATCTTACAGACATGTTTTTAAATTTTGTTCAGAAACATCTTATCGACAATAAATTAATTTTTGCATAATTAACCTATCTATATAATACCACCTACCATATAACCTATATTGTAGGTTATATTCTTCGATATATCGAATATGTAATAATAAACCCTTGTGTAAAATTTGCACCGTTTTTTCTGCACCAATCATGTAATTTTACAGTCTTTGCTGTAATAAATAAAGTGCATCCACGTAAAAGTTCCATGAGAGTGGGAAAAGCATGATATCGCTGTCGAGATTGTTTAGCTTCGTCAGTTGAGAAAAAAAGAAGCTTTCGTTAGGAGGATTTGAAGCAGGGGGAAATGAAACAACCGGGTTTTCACTTATGACTGGAAGCCAACGTTGGAGTAGACTTAACTGAAATGAAACACGCGTAAATCGGTGAACGAAAAATTAAAAAACTGTCCATAACATTCCTCGCAGAAATGTCCACTTCGGCGATTATAATCTATAGAGGAGTTTAAATGAAATCTATGCAGCGGAAGTAGAAATAGCCAGGATGCGTCTCGCTTTTTATCCCCCGGTGGAATGAAAATTAAACGTGTCAACCTCCAACGGGTTCCGACCAGACGGCAGGGGATAAAGTTGAGTGGAACAAGGCGGAAGGTTGGATGTTACGTCGAACAAGGTTAAACAATAAAACCGCCGAAGCTCGCCGCTTCTCTTTGGGGCCGTTGCGAATCGCTATTAGCATTAATGCAGTGGGGGTTTACTGGGCCATCAAACTGCCTCGCATTTGGCGCCTAACACCCATTCAAGTGTTCACCTCGATCCCAATACACACCAATTGAATGGGTAGGGGCTCAATACGATTATTCCAACAGGTTAGAGCGTAAAATGGTTTTATTCTTCCGAAATTCTTTGATAGTCGTTGTTTCGGTGGTTTGTACGTTAGATAAAAGTTTACTGTTCTCACCCTAATAAGCCATTCCATATTTTCTCCCCCTCATTCTTTTCAGTCCAACAAACTGTGAAATTACTGTGACTAAATTGTTATAAAATTTGATGTTTGAGAGTGTACTTTGTTGAGTGTCTGGACTAAAATTGAACTACCTAACGGAGGTTTTCTTCATGTCAACAACGTGGTCATTTGGCCTCATCACAAATATAAATTCACCAGATGTGTCAACATTAGTGGCCTGGGCAGTGACCCGACGCGAAACAATAGGTCCCGCTGACCTGGCTACTTGGGCGAAGTGTCCAACCAAAACCGTGTGTAAACATGATAAAGTTAAACAGTCAGTGTATGCTAAATCGGCGGCGAGATTGGGCGGCCTCGCTTCTCCCGCCAGTGGCTTCACCACTCAGGACCCGGACCGTCCCAATCCCGCCACCGATTTACCATACACTGACTGTTTAACTTTATCATCTTTACACGCAGTTTTGGTTGGGCCCGAGGACCGAGCATCCTTAGGTGACACTTCGCCCAAAGAAGCCAGGTCAGCGGGACCTATTATTTCGCGTCGGTTCACTGCCCAGACCACTAATGTTGACACATCAATCATAGTAGCCGGGACTGACTGGGTCAGCGGACCCGGCCACCATTGACGTCTTCGTTCGTGGAAGCCAGCATGGGCGTACGCAGGTCTTCCTTTAGGGGGGGGGCTCAAAAATATTGCAGGTAGACATACTGCCAGCAAGGGTACCTAGTTAAATTTAAATTTAAAAAGCTGCAAATTTTACACAAGGGTTTATTATTCTTTGATATAGGTTAATTGTGCGAAAATTAATTCTGTGTCTTGAAAAAAAGAGTTTAAAAAAAATTATTATTACTTACCTATAATTTTTTTTTCAAATCTTGTTTTTACTCTTTTTTTTCACTCAGAAAATGCGGGAAAAACCTTGTGGGTACAACTAGATGGAAACCACGTATGTTGTCAAAATTTCAGATTCTTGAAAAATTCTTACTGCCCAAAACGCCCCGGACGGCGGACGACGCACGGTGGTGCAAAACGGGCATATTTTGGGGGCCAAAAAACTCTGAAAACCCCATACTTATAGTATTCGTAAATTTGACGCTGATCACGAATATACCCCTTGTCCCTGTACCTAAAATGGATTCTGAGCCTTTTTTTCCCCAAAATACCTTTAAAAAAACACGTTTTCAGTACATTTCCCAGTGTGCGAGCCAAGTAAGGATTCTCCCGAAGTATGCACATAAAGAAAAGTTGCAGAGCAATAATTTTGGCGTCGATTGAACACCGTAAAATTGAAAATTACTACAAAAATGAGGAGGTCGAAAATGATTTCGATCGAACACTCCTATGATTTCTGATGGAACTCCGTAACATTGGTGAATTCCATTGAACACCCTAGAATAATTCTAGGGTGTTCAATTATTGAAATTTTTCTACTTGAAGACGGAAAATTGCTGAGCCAGATTAGTTATTTTCATGACTTTGTATGGTAAAACAATGTGGCCTTTTAAATTAAATTTTGTTTCGAAGGTTCGAGCCAGAAATATCTCGCTGTAACGTATTATTTTTTATCCACTGCAATGACCCTAATTACTAGGGTCGAGAAATCGAGAAAACAAACCATGAAAACATACATATACCCTATTATAGGGTACCTATATGTGTGTTTTCATTGTTTGTTTTCTCGATTTCACTAAACGATCGCCGTAATTATCGCAGGTTCTCTGAAAGGTTCTAGGGAAGGTCGAGTTTGAAGAATCTTCAAACTCGATCTGATGAGATTTAACGTTATCCAATGGCGGGAATACATAATATGTACCAAGCTTCAAACATATTATGTTTGAAGTTTGGTACATATTCAGCGTCTTTTCGGCGAAAAAATGAATTCTCACAATTTCACGCATTTATCTTAAAATCTGTAGAAAAAACGGACGCCATTTGTCGGAGTTGTTCTGTACATAGGGCACTACATAGGGTACCCAGGAAAAATAGTCGCATACCTACCTTAGCTAGCCCAAGCTCGACTTAAGTCATAATTATGATGAATCAAATACACAAAAATCATGGTTTTTTGCTTCAAAATCCGCTAAAAACGTGTTGAAACCTGTGTCTAGATTTTTTCCGCACAAAGATAAAATTACTTTCTTGTAGCTGAGTAAAAACTGAACAAATTCGATGTCAAACGAATTTTTTCACGTGCAAAATGAGTCGGCCACGATTCTCCGTAAATAGGTCTAATACTGCTCCCGTCAACTCACAATTTTCCAAAATCGAGAAAGGTATACTGCCCGAGTCAGGTCCACAGTACGAGTCAAGTTGATGACTTTTTGATCTGAAAACTATTCATATCAACCCTCCAATTAATACTGAATGGAATATAATGATTTTGAAAGGATTTAAAAATATTTTTTGATTTTTTTTTTTTTTTTTTTCACCTGTGGACCACTGTGCGGCAGCGGTTCAATTTCGTTTTTGCAATCTAGACCTCTTGAAACGAATGATGACAAATTTTGAGGCCGATCCGAATTTTCGACCCCCGCCGCGATTACATAGGTATAATATTATTATTCCAAGAAGAACAAACCAAAATGATCGTAACTTTGCATGTAGGTATTTGGAGTGCGGAATATGGTGTGATAGGTACCCTATATCGTAAATAATATTACACCGCTTGAGTAATAATACAAAATAACATACATATCATTCATACAAAATCAAGTGTTGTAGTTCACCTTTTTCCCCTCTTAATATAAAACCTTTACACAAAATGTACACAACATAATTACCCAGCAATGTCAAGTTGATTTTTTTCACTTTAAATTTACAACATGAGCCGCCTCGGGTTCTCTGCGAATTTTTCAACCACTACGTCCCCTTTTTCTTTATTTTTATCTGAAAGTGTATATATATTTTTCGCCCGGGCCCCCCCTAGCCCCCCCTTGCGTACGCCTATGGAAGCCAGCCCTCTGATTTCAAGTTATATTGTGGGTTCAGGGCGAACTAATATTTACGTTGACACTTCAACTTTAACATTGGAATCTCCTCAGCTCCCTTTCGAGGATCAACACATTCCAGGTCAACCCGACAATTTGCACGAGCCTGGAGATAGCGGATTCTCCATAAATGGAGAATCCATAAATTTATGGATCGAATTTGCCTCCCAGGCCAACAGATCACAACGTATCGCCCTGGATAGGGATATTTATGCACTCCCTTCCTCTTCCTCCAAAGACACTGCGAGAGTAATCCTAGATACATTGCTAGAGGCGAAACCCAAGATGACGTCAGGAAACACCCCGTTCCCGGGGATATGTTGTTTCCCAACTTTAGGAACACACCTACATTATGGGTCAGTTCCCTAGACCCTACTATTCACATGCTGGTTCTTACTTCGAGTTCGTTGAAAAGCTTTTCTTTGTCGACTGTGGGATGAGCCGCAGCCAGCGCCAGGACCGCAAGGACCGCAATCACTCCTGCCATTGAAATGGGTCCGATGGAAACCTTGGCCAGCATCTCTGTGAGAAAGGGTTAGCCCAACCTTTAATTCGACGCAACTGAAACAGAGAGGAACATGAATTGATTATACACTAGGGAGAAGAGAGAGAGAAAAAAAGTAATAGTTTATGAAGTAGACATCGGAATATTCCCACGTTAGAGTTAAAATTTACGTGGACCCTAACTGCTTATCATTCATTCATTCATTCATTCATTCATTCATTCGAGAAAACAATTTGTAGTAAGTGTTGCTATGACAACGTTGTGTGACCTACGATAAATAAGATTCTCATAATGAGCACTCCGTTAGGAAAGCACCCTCATAATAAACTTCAACATAACTCTACAACACGAACTCCTCAAAGTACCTCAACATAATTGCTAATCGCAACCAATCCGAATCAAGTGAATCCTGGCAGTATACGAGTGAGGATGGAACGTCATCTCATAAGTAGTTCGGATCGAACTGCCGCGAGGCATTCTCCCAGTTGGAAACTCCACATTGACATAGCCGTCGAGGGAAGTCAGTAAACAGCTCATTTCGGGTAGTGAACTCCCAGAGAACTTTCAACTACGGCGTGATGCTACCTGAGACTTTTTTCAACTATAGTTGATGCAATCTGCCTTTTTTTTTTTTTTTTTTTTTTTTTTTCAAGAAAAAGCATAACAGGCGAATGACATTTGGCGGGGATGGTTATTTCCTTGCCAGGCAAGTGTATCCGTACTGTTTACAGGGCATACAAATGTTTCTGGGATCCGTGAAGGGTTGGGAGACTCTTGACAGCCCACTCAGCGGAAGACGAAAGTTGAAAAAAGAGGAAGAACTTAGAATGAGAAAAAAGACTCCGTCAGAATAAAAGATTGCGTGGGGGCGAACCGAACTTGTTTACCGTGGTGGAAGAATGTGGAAGTAGATATGTAGGTATATATACTTACATTATTCATAATGTAAGTGTCCTGTTGTTCACCAATGCTTTGGATGTCCCGTTATCTTTTAAAGATCTCGTAACGTGATAGGTAAAGTCCCTTGGGTACCAAAGCAGTAAAAAGTGTTTTCCCAGAGCATCCAGAAGCTTCATACTGGTACGTGTGTATAAAATACAACTGTACGTGAGTTCATGGCTCTTTCGAGATCAGCATAAAGTAAAACATAATAGCCAAACTAATACTAAAGGGAAAGAAATTAAGTTTTTCTGAGGTTGGCGATAAAAAGTTACGTAACGAGCGCATTTGTTGTAGCTCCCACCTCTAAATTTATATTGAAATCTCAAGTTTATGCTAATAATTTCATAACGGATTCCTTCTGATGGAATACGATTTAGAACATTTTCAACAAGTCAGGAAGGAAACGTTGTTCAGCAACCACTTGTTGCTACCTCAAATCATAATCCTCCATCGCAAGGATAAGCCGGAGTACAAGAGGTTCAGTTTACTACCTCCAGTCTCAACACCCGACCGCCAATTTGCATTTAGATGCGCTTAACAAATGAATATTAATAAAGGTTTAGCTGCGGTTGCTAGATTGCTAAGGTTTAGGTATACCTATAGGCCTATAGGCTTGACCCTATGATAGTCGAAAGTGCAAGGCATTCAAGCCAATGCATAAATTGAACAAAGTAAACTAAGAGTAAACTGAGCACCAAAATTTTCCTCATTCGCAGCCTTTCAAACTGTCTATCGGAAAAAGGCCTAATCACGAGCTACTATGGCTGTTTCCATCGCCACATTTCTTATGCTGTACTTGCGTGGGGACATAGCGCCACGATGAAAATATTATTCGGCCTACAAAGGTTTGTACGAATTTTGGCAAAAAGAGCTGAGTGTAGGGAGATTTTTATAGACCTAGGCATCTTGACCCTACCTTGTATTTATATTGAAGAATGTCTCAAATATGCGCATGTGAAAAAAGATAAATGGCAAAAGATTAGTGATACTCATGAGAACTTTACCAGAGGCAACGCAAAATATATTCAACCTTGTAACCGACTGAAAGATGAGATATCACGCGAGGCGATGTTTTGGAAGCGTTTACAAATACCCTTTTAAAATATTATGGTGTTCAAGCGATGATCAGTTTCCAAGAGAGCTCAGTCGTGAAAGGGTCAACTCTTTGAGTTTCAACTTTTTCAATCAAGCCAATTTGGCAACGGTAGGTACTGAAAATAACAGGGTTTTCACGCCCCATATTCTGTTGGTAGTGGGCTGGCATGTATGACCAGTTTCGAGCGAATGACAGTATCTCATCAATCATTTCCTCTCATCCCACAGCAATTCATCTGTTAAAAGGTTGGTCGCAAACACTATCGAACCGCCAGGATTAGATGTGGATTGTAAGGACATTCCTGGTTCAGTTTCCAAAGTATAATTGCTGAAATTATTTCAAAATTCGGTGCAAAAGTGGCTGGAGGAAGAAAGAACGCAGGTTTTTCCTAAAAATGACTGCGCCCTTTGAATTTCATCATAAACATTGGAGCAATGTCCAGCTACCATCGTCAATCCAAATATTACACCATTGATAATAATATTGAATTGTTCCCTCGACTATTTTTAATACCATTAGTCAGCTTGATTAAACAAATGGCCACTAAAACGGTTTTTTAACGACGTTAGCGAAAGGCGGAGTGAAAATACAGGCCGGACTGCCGGAAGAAACAAGCGGGGTGATGGAAGGAGGGAAGCTGGGGGATATTAAATCGGGAAGAGGCAACTCTGTTGTAAGTATCTTCCAGGGAGACCAACGGCCGCAGTTCTAATGGACAATCTTCTCCCAACTCATTTGCTTCTCGAAGCTTACTTAAAGAGTTGCTCTTATGTTTTACATCAAGCCATAAAATTGAACATTGAACCAAACACAATGTTGATTGCTCATATTATACTAAATATGGTATACATAAAATTGAGTTCAATACATTTCAAAATTTAGGAGTAAGGTGATTTGCGACATCTCTCCAGGTTGGAGACGGAGTGGAAAAAGTAGGTGGATAGTGAACTGAACTACAATGCAATAACACACTGGGTGGTCATGATAAGGGTATTATTTGGTCGTAATACGTGTACAAGGAAGACGGGTCAATTAGACACAAAGTGGGGCACCACTATCCATGGATATCGGTTTCTCAGGGGTCAACATAAACGAAAAGAGATTTTGGGGATTGACGAGGTCTAAAAATCGACCCCTACTAATTAACCATTAATTTAATTTGGGATAATGAACACAATTTCACTAAGTAAAGTCTTTACTTCATTTTTACTTCGCGACTTAATGGAAGGGGGGGAAAATGCGGGATTTTAGTAATTTTCATACCTCAAATTTAAGACTGCACTCGTGACTTTTTTGAAAAATTACTTTTCATGGCATACACGTCCCGTGGACTATTGAACAGAAGTACTGTTACGTAAAAGTTGTAGAGAAATCACATGAATCTCCAAGATTTATAGTAAATTCACGTAATATAACATTTATTTATTGCAAGTTTACTAGCCTAGGTTTATTACGTTCTTTTCAATCTTTTAGTTAGTGACATTCGAATCCTCGTCCAAGTTTGGATTCCGGATCCCTTTCAGTGACCATGAAGGTCCAATTTTATTCATTTTATTCCTGAATCCTTTATGGATCCGCTGTCCAGTAGACCTCCTACCACCCCTTATAGTCTACCCCTTTACCTCACGGTTTTATAAACCAGTTATGGTTTCTTTCACCACGTATCCGCGGCCTTTCATCGACATTTGGATCACAAAACCATTTGTTTTGTGATATCAATTTAGCACATACGCATTTTAACTCTTGCGAGGCTGCATCGTCTCCCTGCGTCACTCCGATCGCGACACCAAACTACTCCTAAGTCAGTCTTACAGTAACTGACGCAACTTCTCCCGAAAAGCCGAGTCGCCATCTTTGTTGTTAGTTCACCAACTACCACCAGATCGCTCCCAACAACTAGTTTCTTTTCCCGCCTTTTCGGATTGCCTTTTGGCAACAAAAGTTGCTAGTCTCAAACGGCGATACGGTCTTGGTAGGTATATCAATTCTCTGGTTACTCAAGCCGTACGTCTTTAATTAATTAATCAATTTATTATCTAATATTTAAACGGAATATAAGCAAGCTTTGATGCGATATTTAACGCCCGAAGAATTGTCTCCATACCCACCAACAGTTCACAACATCTTGAACGAATTTGAATCAATTTGTATTTGCAACGATATCCCATAGCTGTCAACAAAAATGTCAATTTTTTATTAAGGAAAAACAATCATTAATTATCCGAAGAAGAAGAAGAATCGTCAGAGTAACGCGATAAAATCGGTCGATGATGACTGACGTGGAAGCATCTGACGTAGTTGAAACAGGGCAACCATTCTACAATACCTATAGTATACATAATAATAATATTATTATTCTGACGCGAGAGTATAGCATCGATTTAGCTCACTGATCTGGTTGGAGCCCGTCTTGTCATTCGTCTCGTACTGTCTCAGGGAGGCTCCCTTTCGCATTTCAGCTTTCTAGGATGAACAGGAGAGAATTTAGCTTACTCAGCTGATTTGGGTGGAGCTCCGTCATGTCATTCGCCTCGTACTATATCAGTAAGGCTCCCTATCTAATTTCAGCTCTGACATAAACAACCGTATCGCAAAAGTCGGCAAAACAGGAGAAGTTCGGTACAACATTGCCTTCAATATTGACGTAAATACGGCGGAAGGAAAGTCTTTCGTTTATCCACCCTCAGGCTAGAATTACGAACATGGAATTTATACGCACAGCATATCATGCTCGTTACAAATGTACGCTCGTTACGGGATCTATTACACGAACTTTATTGAAGTTCCTCTTCGACCAGCTCCTATTTCCATTATGGCTTTCATATTCACGCTGTTTTTGACAATTTGGAGATAATTTAATACGCTCCCAAAACGGTTTCCATTACCTACTCCCTGAGCAAAATGCTACCCACCAACGAATGGGCTATGAATGTACTTGACAACAGAATGTAACGTTGGCGTTACATTATAACTTTTCATATTAAGGCCAACGTTGTGGTAGACGCAACTAGTGAATATATTGACCTCAAGTTTTGTATAACTGTTCATAACAGTTCCGTTAATTATTTCTTCTCAGGAAACAATTGGGGTTTTGCGGATAACTGGTGTTTTCGTTCGAGGTTCGAGTTAACAAGCCATGAGAAGAGACAAATTTGGAAACACTCCTGTGATTTGTACAGTGGGATAACCGAAAAATTGCCTCCCTATTCTATGAAAAAAAAAAAAAAAAAAAAAACAGCAAACGAAGAAAAAGCTGGGCAATGATCGAAACATAACTCGCTCGGGGTGGGATGTATACATAATCAGCTTGCAGACTCGTCTGCAACCACAGGAGACCACTTTCATGTCTTCGTATTATTAATACGTCGATAAAATAAAAAGTAACTTTTTTTCGGTTGTGTGCCAAAGTAAAGACATGAAAATGTCAAAAATGTAAAAAAAAAAAAAAAAAAAAAAAAACTGACAGGAGTAGGTACCTAATAAATCTTGATATCCCACCACGGCGTGAAACGGTTTAGTACCAAACACAATTCTCACAGTCGTCAGAGAGATTTTTCAACTCTGATAAACCAAAACGGACTCAAGAATTTGCACGTTTACTCCCTTTTTTTTATTACGAATTATGTCCGGTCACGAATCGAGGATTAATTCAACTCTAAATCATACAATAAGGACCGGATTTTATAACCAGAAACCCGCATTTTTTTTACTACCTCTCTTTTTTTACGACGGTTTCTCTAACTCAAACCCTTCTCCACCAGATTAAAAAATATACCTGAATCAGTGACGACGAGGGGGGGGGGGGGGGGGGGGATGGAAGGACGTGATCACTTCGTGCATTGTTCCGTTTATTTCCCCTCGGTTTGGGTTAGTTTGTAGGCGAGTGTTAGTACCGTCTAGCCACTGAGCACGGTACACCCTGTTCACCAACTTAAATCTTTCTTCATTTTACATAATTTCGTCTGCTCGGAAAATGTCCAAACGTTAATTCAACTTGGCGGTGTTTTGTAGGAATGCCAAGCTGCGGGTAATATGGTATGAGGCTGCTATGCTTCATTTATCGCGCTCATGACGTTATATCTCGTATGAGATATTTCTCAAGTCAGCTGAAGAATAGCGAGACCATTCATGTGGATTTCATATATTTACTTATCCACTACGCGTGGGTGGGTACTGCGTAGTTTGGACGTGGCTTATGCTTCCCTCTGCAGAACATATCATGGTTAGCTACATCAGAGCCAAAGGGATAACCGAGTCACGTCAATATTGTATGGATCTGAGTGAAGTACGCGGAGGCCTTTGATGTGATAGGATCGGGAGTCCGACACTCCTTTTTTTCTCCTAACTTGAGTGAGACGCATCAAGATAATCTGAACGTGGGATATTTTATTGAGTAAGGGGTTCTAGAAACTTTGGCTTTTATTCATGATTCAGTGAGCTAAAGGATATGGTATAATGCCACGTATGTGGTATATAAGTAGGTATCTATCGAACTAGTTACCGACTTCAGTTACTGTGAGCGCCGAAAAACGCTCCACACTCGGAAAAAGAATCAGCAGACTGTCTTTCCTGCCGGGAAAGGAGTCCCGACGTCACTCCCGAGGGTATATAAACCCAAGTCCCGGGACTTGGAGACGTACGGTTTGCGCGGAAGACGAACCAGGTGATGATATACGTCGGGGTAGCTATTTCCGACGGGCTGCATACGTGTATGGTTGGCAGGGAACAAGGAGTCCTGTCCGGACGTGGTACTCACTGTAATCTGGAGAAGTCCTGTACTTAACTTGGGGAAGGCTCCACGACGTTCCCTGCGAACGCACGTAAACGACAACCCAGAGGAAAACTCGTCTCGGGTTTATATACCCTCGGGAGTGAAGTCGCGTCTTCTTTCCCGGTAGGAATGACTGCTGATTCTTTTTCCGAGTGTGGAGCATTTTTCGGCTCTCACAGTAACTGTGTTACGGAGCAGTTTCTGTTCAACGAAATGTGTGAAAACTGTGTGATTATTTAATACTTATTCGATGAGGGAATGCTGCCAGGGGAGAGCGAATGCTATCAGCTGAGTTCCTATATCTGTGGAAGATACGAATCAGTGGAAAGTTCGGTGGGTCTACTTCATTCGTCCCGGTGAAGGGTGGATCGTTGCTTCCTCGACGTTAAGTAATTGGTTTTAAGAAAAATCCCGTGATATGACTCCGAATACGACATTCCCTGGCCAAAAACCCTCAGAAGAGCCATGTTACAACTCCTTGGAAGCATGCACCCCAAGTCAAGGTGGAGAGCTAGGATGGGTTGTCCTGAACACGACGAAGGGCTCTTCCAGTCTCTTAAAAATCTATAATCGTTACCAAATAATAATTATGGCGACCGACTTCGCTGATTCTGATGAGGCCTCGGGTTCGAATCCCGTTGAAGACCTAGGAAATTTTGGGAATAAATTAGCAGCTATATGAATATCCTACAAATTACCGCCTCGGCATGTTAGGCCATAAATCTTGACGTAAAACTCACTTTACCTTAACAAATTAATTATTTTTCAGATCGTCAAATTGTCTAAAAGTTTTGTTGTAGTCAAAAACGTGAAAAACGGGTACGGTGGATAATTTTAATCATCATAATTCAAACAACAAGGATGGATTTTTACTCCTATCAATTACTTAAACATAATATGTATTAATTAATATTATTATAAGATAATTAATTTAATACGACGAATTATCATCATACAATAATATAAAATCGTGTTGGCCGACGGTAGACGGCCGTGTGGTTTGTTGGTACGGGATAACGCGTTCCCGAGTGAGTTTTTTCACTTTCCGCTCGCTGGCCGTTTAGGGGGTCGAAAAAATTACGAAAAAATACGAGCCGTATAGATCAGACCTGGAGGTAGACGTCGGTCAAATAAATCGTCTTTCTCGCGTTTGTCCCACGTTTTTTCGGGTTCAAAAATACCCAGTAAGGAGCCATTTTTTGGGTATGGTATCCGCGAGCCAAATGCGCGCCAAAATATGGCCAATCCGATTCCGAAGTCGGATTTCAAAAAAACCGAGGAGGAGGGGGCGATTTCACGGTGAGAAGACAATTGGATCGTTTTAATTCGCGCCGGTTGAGGCACCGCCGTGCAAACTTTACCTCCCCCCCACCATTAAGGCGTGATCGGATGAGTGAATCCCCCCCCCCCCCCCTGTACACCCTTCGCCAATCTACCCCCCTTGCCACCCGATATATATATATATATATATATATATATATATATATATATATATATATATATATAGTTTCTTGAAAATCTCGAGAAATTCAAAAATGATCTACATTCTGAGATAGATTGAGCGCCCTCAAGGATTTTTACGTTTTCTCCTCCTTCAACCCCCTCTCCATCCCTAAAGAAGGGTAGGAGTGGGGATTTCAGGCAATATCATTTTATCAGCCAGGGGGGTTGATGTTGAAGGAGCAGTTGACCTTGATGCAGTTCCCCGCCCACCCACCACGATCACTCTCCCCCCCCCCCCCCCCCCCCTTCGACCTTCCAGCACCCTTTTCAAATTCAGAGGGCCTTACTTCGCTCAGCTAATCATTTTATCGGCCAGAGGGCTCGCTTTGCTCGGCCGCGCACATAGGTAGTTATATTATTTCAATTTTGATTTCACTAGCACTTTGACAGGGGTGGGGGGGGGGGTCTTGCTTCGCTCGGCCGATCATTTTATCAGCCAGGGGGATTGATGTTGAAGGAGCAGTTGACCTTGATGCAGGGTTATGAACGTGTCCATCGATGCTACGCACACCACTAGGGGAGCGAGCGAAGCGAGCCAGAGAGAGGCCTTGCTTCGCTCGGCCGATCATTTTATCAGCCAGGGGGATTGATGTTGAAGAAGCAGTTGACCTTGATGCAGGGTTATCGATGCTACGCACACCACTAGGGGAGCGAGCGAAGCGAGCCAGAGAGAGGCCTTGCTTCGCTCGGCCGATCATTTTATCAGCCAGGGGGATTGATGTTGAAGAAGCAGTTGACCTTGATGCAGGGTTATGAACGTGTCCATCGATGCTACGCACACCACTAGGGGAGCGAGCGAAGCGAGCCAGAGAGACTAGTACTATTATAATTTTTTAACGACGTTTGTGCCAGGGCATCGTTCAGCATGAATGCCAGAAAGAAGTACAGTGTTTCTCTTATAAAACTCAATAAACGTAGTAGCTGAAAAATTGGATAAAGATCATTTTTATTTCATATGTTATTAGTATAGATGTTTATAATAATTATAAACATAATTATTATAAAATAAATTATATATATTCCATTTGTTTCCTTCTCTGAAAAGCTGTTGAACGTAGGGAAATTTTTTCGATCTATTTTATTAAATTTTTTCTTAATCCGACTTAACTGGCGCAAACTTTTGCCCGTTGAACCCCTCAGAAGGAAGCAAATACGGCCGCCATCGTGTTGTGTGAATACCATTGGAAATATACCATACATAAAAAATCCACCTTCAAAAGAATATTTCTCCTGGTCAACTATTGATTAATCTTTAGATTAATCGAAATATTGAGATTGAGGCTCATGTGAAAACGTATTAACCTATAGGTGTGTCAAGGATAACGGAAGAGAGAACACCCTGAGTGGTTCCCCATTGCGAATGAGCTAAAATCCATCTTCTTACGTCATCTGTCAGGTATATTAAAATTTAATTTTATCCTCTTCTCGTTATATATCTCATTTCTCTTGATTAAATTATTGCAAAGTCCATGTGTATAATTTCTTCTTCGTTAGTGGGCGCAAGTAATAAGCGAAAGAGCGTTCCTGGTTCATAAAAGAGTAACTGCTGTGTCCTAATTATGAGGAGGACGATATCACTCTTACCCCTTTTCTCCTCTCCTATGTCATATTGGGTTGTGAAAACCGGGTATAATTGGATTTTACATTTCTCTCGGCGTTTCAGGAATGACGGTTTCAAGTGGTGAGGTCGTTGCGAGAAATTCAGTCCCCTTGGTTAATTATTAAGGGACCGTTCAAATCAACATCAAAGTGATATTAGAAGCACAAAGGCAAGAGATCTGCTTTCTGTATCGAGGCACGGTAAAGAGTTTTATTTTCCGGACAAGTCGCTCCGTTGACTTAACAATAGGTGAGCTTTGGTAAAGCGTCCAAGAGTGTGCTAAAGGCCCTCGAAGCGCGGTCACAATAACCAAAACAATCAAAATGACAATGTTATTTTCTCCTCTCAGTCAACGTACGAGTCAGAATAATAACCAAGTAGGTTGTTTTCGAATTCAATCACAATTTTGCTGAGAAGGTCGTACATTTTAGGGTTAAGATTAACTTCATTTTGGTTTATTATTCTTGGAATAATACACCTATGTTTTCGCGACGCGGGTCGACGACTCCGATCGGCCTCAAAATTTGACATTATCCGTTTCAAGAGGTCTACATTCAAAATCCGAAATGTCCGTCCGCCGTCCGCCGTCCAGTCCGTTTTGGGCAGTAGGAATTTTTTTAAAAATCTGAAATTTTGGCAAAATACTTGGTTTACCATCTAGTTGTGCCCGCAAGGTTTTCAGTCCGATCGCCCAAACCCGTGGGGCGCTATGGGGCTAAAATGGGGCTACAGGAGGGGTGTTTTGAAGGCTTTTAGCTATGGGATCGAGTTAGGTGTCGTTTTCGAAGTATTTTTGGACGTAGAATTCATTTTTGGGGGTCCCGGAACGATCCGATTTCACTGTGGCGTTCTATAGGGCTTTCATGGGGCTAAAAATGGGATTTTTGAAGGATCCCAAGAAGTTAAATATTTTTCGAGTAAAAATTAAAGAATTTTTGAAAAAACACATTTTTGAAAAAAAAATCCCCCCAAAAAATTTTTTTTGAAATATAAAAATCCAAAAAAAAATTTTTTAAATTTTTTTTTATTGACAGAATTAAATGTCTGTACAAGTAACCTATATCACAGAATAATAAACCCTTGTGTAAAATTTGCAGCGTTTTTTATTGAGGGTCGTCCCCTCCGATTAGTATATAACCATATAAATTCTTGCCCATGATGCACCCACACAAAATTCACTCAAGGGCAACGGTAATGGAACTATCAAATCATCTCAGTCGAAAGGAGAGGGTGCTCATCTGGCGTTTATAAATGAGAGGTTGGAGATTACACAAGCCCATGTTACTGGCCCCCGAGTCGGATTAATTGCTATTACGTTTTCACGTAGCTCCCCTCACCAATTGCTACAGTCTCCCCCTTTCTAGGTTCGGTTCACCGGTCAATAATTGAATTATTCAAGCCAAAGCCGGGAATAAGACATCCACAATGGTATATTGATTCAATCTATAACTGCGGGTTTGAACTCAGGATCTCGCGAACAAAGACCTTCATAGTCCTGCGTACTGAAATCAGGGTTGAAATGATTATTGTTCCCATCTTGTATTCTGAGCATTGTCTCTTCAGGTCACCGTCACAATTACCATCATTCACTATATATGAACCATTTACATCAATAATTACAACATCTAAGGTTCACTCCGAATTGGGCGCGTGTAATAAAACCTACAGCAAAATGCTCGTTGGAGGTGTTTCGAACGTATTTCCATTCGCAAGCCTTAACGTGATGTTGATATATTAACAACTGTGCCTGCCGGATGTCGGTCTCATTACAGTTTCAAGCTACGTTCTTCCCCATAAATTACCTACACCCTTCTTTCGCAACCCGTATTCAGTGGAAAGCTCAGGTGCGGATCCAGGATCGATGTTAAGTGGAGAGGGCAACACCCAGACGTCCGGTGCAGTGCTCACTGTGAGAAGGAGCAGGAGCAGTGCAGAACCAGGAAGCCTCAGGAGCTAAAAACGCTAGGAAACAAAAATACTTGGGACCCGAAAAGGCAGAGTACGAAAAACGCTCATGAGCTAGGAAGATTGGGGACTCAGGAGTCACTATTTGCTGACCCTGGATTTCTATTAATTGGCCCTTTCCATGGAAGAGAAAGGATAAAAGGGACCACGTCCTCGGCCACCCCTTTGCTTTATACAGCTAAAATACTCCCTTGAAGTCACCGTGCAAACAAAAGAGCTTCTAATTACCGTCTTCAGTGAGGTTGAGTCCAGCAGTTCTTCTGTGTTTTATCCCCCTCCCACCTCTCATCAGTAGCTAGTTAATTGGACCTTACCCTTATCGACAGAAATTGCTCTCGGCGAGAACCATTAGATTGAATGTCTATTCTCAATTTCAGAATAATACTCTCAATTGAAGTATTTCAGCACGTAATTGAACGCAGCGTATGTCTAAGAAAGTTTGTCAAATGACGTAAATCTCTCCAGTCAACTCTCAAAACAAACATAAGAAGACGTAGAAAAAGTATTACTACCTAGTTCAAACATGATGCAGATTTATACAGATTACGTCCACCTGGACCTCATCCCTTTCAAAGGGATTGATTCCCTTCAGAGGGGAGAAAGGGGAAAAACTCGCTCAGAAAGGACAGTCGGGTTCGAGAAGGATTTATGAGGGTGTCACATGGAATCCCGCAGTCGACCCGCCGTTATTAGATGTAAATCGATGGTTCGTATAAGTCCCTTTCCGACATTATACGTTTGCACTAGTGCCATTTTACTTCGACAAAAGACTTGGGCGCTTCGCCAATGCAAGGCGTGCGTCTCGTTAAAAACGAGATTCGGTTCTACCGTTACATCACGACCTCTCGGTCATGAGTTCTTAGTATCGTTCGTAGCTTGTATTTTTTCGACGGCGATGAAACCCGAAATAGGTTGTGAAAATGCAGCGTGAGTATATTTTTACAGATCTGAAGATGTGTTTTCACAAGCATATTTGAGTGGTTGCTTGCCTCAGAAAAATATTTAGGCTTCCTTTGCCTTTCACAGCCCCGAGGTTAAAATTTGGCACGATTTAAGATACGTGTAAATACGTATCGTTCCTCCTTGAGAATGTAGTGAACGGAAATATAAAATGTTCTTAGACTATTCCTACGCCATACCAATATTTATTTTGGAAACGTACCTGATAAATTTCCCGAGGGAAACACGCCCACACTTGTTGAGCTGCTCGGGAAGTTAAATGCATTTCATTTCAGCGGATATCAAAGGGCGCGGCGCCTTCACGGAAGAAAGAGGGCTCTCTGGGGGATCCTTGAAAAGGTCGGAATTTGGCACTTCAAACAACATAATATTATTTGAATTTAAACCCGCTTACTCCAATTTTCTTATCGAAAATTCGTATAGTTACGCGCAGAAATTGTTGAGATTTTGAACTCATTCAAATATTACTTCACGAAAGTATTACGAACGTTGGGCGCTGTCTCGCCAGAGCACCTGATTTCTTGTCTCCAAGATCTCTGAAGATCTTCAACACAATTACTTGTGTTGACTGACGGGAATTTGAGAACGTTCCGCTATAATTTGAAGCAAGGTTGGCTAACTTGAATCTCGCGTCCAATCAAAAACGGGTAAAAATGAGATCGTCACGTCCAGCTCTCAGGCCCCGGAATTAAATTTTTTTTTTCGAGTCTTATTAGAGGCAAAGGTTACGTAGTTTCACAAAGCGGCGCAAGAGCGCGCTTGCGCGAATCCTTCATTTGATTTCGGAGCTCATGTGATTCTCTGAGTTGATTTGGTTCTCAAGATGAACCCTTGTCAACCCAATCGAATCTGTGGGGACCAATCTGGTTTGCACATTTATGGTTGAGAGGAGCTTTCACTTCGCGTCCAACTTTTGCCACCTCTCATGTCAGGTCGTCGTCAGCCTCTCAAATGGCACCATCGGATCGACCCAATAAATCGACGTCATCTACATAACTTAGCAGTTGGACAGACCGATTTATGATACATTCGAATGAAATTAACCGTTCCAAATAAAGCAGTGCTAGATCCGTTTTATCCGAATTTTAATTCCGATACTGTTACCATGTTGGTTAATATCCACCAGCAGAATAAACGTTTGGATCTTACATCCTCCAGCACCAGCTGACTCGGCTGACACCCGGGGCGTCCACAAGCCCTCATTCCACGCTCGTCCGACACTCCAGCAACAGCACCTCCAAGACAAGATGTTTCCAACAGTTGGAAACATCTTGTCTTGGAGGTTTTAGTTACTATAATGTGCAGGTACTGCTGAGGGTTGGTGGGTTTGACGTGGACTCTGGTGCTGAAAATACCATCCAGTGACACCATATTATAGTACCTATATATTAAATATATATAATTTTATATATATACAGGGGATTCACAGTTTTTAGCGCAACCTTTCCCACAAAAAATGGAAAGACATTCCATCGAGGAAAACCTTGATTTTTCCTCCCTCATCCCCTTCATCGGTTTTCGGGAGGTCCTTCACGACGAAAGTTGTTTATCTCTGATGTGTAACTAAGGTGGCCTCAAAAGGGGGACGAAAGTTTTTGTCCGATTTCGTTGGTACAAGGGTCTATGGAATGAGCTTTTCAGGCTGATTCCAACGACTCCAAAACGATTTTTGCAGCCTGAGCCGTTCGTTACCTCTGATCGGCATAAGGTTTTCTTACGCATCGGTCTGTTTACGTAATGAGCATCACGTGGATATTTTTGATGTGTTTGGTCGCTAGATACCCACTGTTTCTTAGTTTCTCTCGCTTTTTAATATATCGTAATAACAGAAAGGTTGCGCTCATCTATTCAATTCAATTGATGGCTTGTTTATAATGAGATCGCTCACGTGTAAAATTTTTGGTGTCAACCGTCATCAGTACTGAGCTTTTTTTCTCCTCCGAGAGCGCTGCCGTCGCTGTTGTTGAGGCGACGTCTTCCATTGTTAGTGTCCATATATAGCTGGCATTGATGCATGTTATGCATAGGTATGTGCCATCCTGCTCCCCTAAGCACGGGCATACCCAACAAGAGAATCGGCTGTGGCATCAGAGCAGGGCATAAGGTACATACGTTGATCGTCCCCAGCTGGCCATGTTGCAACATTGCTCATAAACAAGTAATGTTGTGAAAAATATCCGCTTTTCAAAAACTAATTAACCAATAGATTCAATCTCCGGGAAGGATTATGAGCTGAATTCAAACAAAACTTTCGCACGCACCACTATATTCGTTTGAAAATTCGCGACAACAACCAAAACGGAGGATATAGACTCTGACAAAACTGATAATAAAATAAGATACCGGAACACGGCTAACCAAATGTTTGTTTCTTCCGCGAGGGCGCTAGTATCGCTCTAGTCTCATAAATCACACTAGGTAGGTACACATTCTTTACAAATGTGGCACTGCGAACACGGAGTTTGCGCCTTGTTATCTCCACCCATACAACACTCAAATAAAATTGACAAAGTATGGAACATACGCTTAGATACATAAAACATTCAAACTTTCTTAATTCTCTAAAGAAAAGTTAATCGGGACCTTTGGGGGTATACCTATAGGGATTTTAAGTTATGAATGCAGTTTCTCCCCAAAGCATACGCTTTTCTAGAAGGTATCCCTTAAAAATGTTTATGAAACTCCTCTCATACACGAAGGTAATAGAAAGCTCCTTCTTGAAACCCCTACTGAATGAATTACCGCCCTGAACTTCTCTGCATTTTTAAAATTAATCAAATTGTTTTGTTGTGGAGTGTACCGTCCGTTTTAAACCCCTTTTCATTCGTTTTGAGTAGGTCCTTTGTGTGATACCCTTTTGAGAACATTATTTTTTCACAAGACCTTTAGATCCTGATAACACGTAGCGTGACGTGATGACAGCTTCATTCTATATTTCCCTCAAACTCTATAGCCACTGATCGAATCTGCGAGTGAAGTCATCTTTATTGTTGACTAGATTGTCATAACCACATGCACAAGCATCCTTCCGGACCCCGTCCCGCTCCCTGAAGGTTGAACAAATAGATTGGCAGGTACGCGACAGAAGCTGGGCTGAATACCAAAGCAGTTGATCTCGCCGGGCCATTGACTGGAATTATGAGCTGTTTCCCCGTTAATTTCGTGGGTTTTCCTCGCGTTCAAACCTGCTCGCTGTCGCTTCGATTGTATTATTCCACTCACGATCCCCTCTGCTCCCCGCTTGTACGATTGGATTCAATTTGGCTTATCGTGGAAACCCTCTGAGAAGTGCCTTTTACACTGTGGATTCAGACCGAGTAAAATTCGAATGGGTACCTAAAGCGAGAAATTATGGATACCGCAGACTGTAAAGAGAGCAACTGTAGTACTGATGGAAAGCAAAGTAAGTCTCCGATGACACATAAAAAGTTAAAGGGCACTTGAGGCAGGTTTGCTGTTGCGCTGAACGATCTTCATACTTCATCCACAGGTGAACATTTTATGAGCCAGATGCTGTAAATGTAAAGTTATATATTTTTTATATATTACCAACAGAATGAAAGAACGGTAAAAACAAACCTGACGCCAGGGCCACTCTCATCAAGTTAAATTGAAATTCCTTACATTTTCTTCTTTTTTTCATTCACATGAGCCAGCCTGTTCTTTAAGCGTCATTTCATTTCAAAAGGATTCCCCTCTTCCTTCACTCATCACTTTATGGTGGGAATCGTTTTCGGCAGTCATTTGTGGCAGGGAAGAATGCCTTTGATCCTCTGCACTGGGAATACTCCCCTTATTTTTGCCTCGGTGACGATACTTTGTGAAAAGATCGTGAGGAACATAATACGCGATTTTTGAATGAGTAATTTTGAGAGGAGTTCTCTACTTTGACTACAGCAAAACTCCTCTAAGACGGACAACAAATAGGGTCCGTCTTAACCCCATAGACGGTTGGCGTAAGAAATTTTTCATCAAGATCATTTTTCATATATTTTCAAAATTCTTTAAATTTTGTATTTTATTGGACGGAAATCGAACCTTCACCAGACCTACGATAAACGTATCCTTCACCAAAAAGAAACTACGTATGCAATGTGTCATCATCCACATCATTCATAACTTTAAATTTCATTTTTGTTTCATAAACTAATTTGTGATGAGTTTTTGGTTCCAATTTGACAATGAGAAGAGTTGAGATAAATCCACTAAGTCCGCCGTGAGTGACGTCGTCACCTCATTCGACTTCCCGTTATCCTTCAAAAGCCCCATGAAAACCCCATAGATCCTCTCGGTGAAATCTGATGGTTCTGGGACTCACATTAATGGGTTCTACGTAAACAAAAAAAAAAAGTCAAAATTTTGTCAAAATTTCAGATCAAAAAAAAAATCTTAAAATCTGAACTGCACTGACTGATCAAAACGACTCGGACGGCAGACGGACATTTCATTTTTTGGAAATAAATGTTGAGGTCGATCAAAATTTTCAACGTCCGGTACGAATATATCGGTGTATTATTCAATGAATAATAAACTTGAAACAAATGTGCCTACCTGCGTATGCAGATTTATGTCGGAGTTTTACTGCTATAATTTTTCGTTTATTATTTTCCGAATTATCCACCTCAGTTTTCCTGTAGATTCAAAGTAGATTCAAAAAGTGAAATTCTCGTCCGCCGTCCGGCGCGTTTTGGGCAATAGAAACTTTTTTTCAATAGCTGATATTGTGTCCTAATTCTCGGTTCTCTATCTAGTTGAGCCCGCATCGCATAAACTCTGGCTGTGTGACGCTAAAAAGAGGCTACGGGAGGGTTTTTTGAAAGGTTTCGGCTATGGAGACGAGTTAGGCGTCGTTTTCGGAGTATTTTTGAACGCATAATCAATTTTTAGGGGTCCCACATCTGTCCAATCATTGCACAAGAATAGATTTTTTTTAAATTCTTCTTCTTTAGTTCTTGCAAAATTTGTACCGTAAGAATAATAACCTCACGTGTAAAATTTGCAGCGTTTTTATTTGTGGAGACAGGGCTTTTTCTATCTTCTGAACGGTTTTCTCGGGACCGAACAAACTCGGGTTTATTTGTCTCGCGAACAAGTGCATTGCAAACATCGTTCTAAGGGCCAATGATTCAATTTACTTACACCAGTGCTCATACCTAACTTTCTACCCTCGTTTTTTCGTTCTTCCATCTTTCACGAAGCGCTCAACGATAGAACTGTACCCACTGTATCTGCACACCAACCTCATCGACAGACTTTGTGCCATTATTAGGGCAACTTCCCTCGGGGGGGAAATCGAACTGTCAATTCCCGACGACTTTTGCTTGTTTGGCGAGTTGGTGAACCGGTATGACGTACACACGCTGGAAGAGTCGATCATTCACAATAGACTATCGGTCACTTATCCCAGAGAACATCGGCAACATCACTCTGATTTCGGTTTAAATGAGAGCAATACCTCACGGCGGTTTCTAACTGATATTGGTATACGATCCGGAAATAGACATCATTTATTATGGTATTAAGGTTACATGGAAGTGGACCCAAAGGGTAATTGGCCACTGACAGACCAGTAATTGATTACACGTCATCTTACTGCAAATGACAGGTTTCCACACTCCAACTCCCGCAAGATGAGAGCAGGTTGCACCTGATGATTAATCAACACCTAATGAGTTCAGTCAATCAAACATGAGCAGATACACATTGTCTACCGAACAATATTGAAAATTGATAAGTGCCTTCCGTCGAATTAGCGTTTTGAAAAAATATGCATGTCCCCCCAAGGAAATGGTGTTGGTCGTGTTGAGCCATCGCGGTGTTAATAACATTACTTTAAGCCGCCAGCAAAGTTGATGGTAGTCCCTAAGTGAGTTATCTGTGGGGAGACCCCTCCTTCACGACCGCCACCTCCGCTTGCGCTATCACCATCAATCAAACACTTGTTTGCACCCAAGCACAAGGTCTTGTCTTCGGCACATCTTCATATTTTCCCTCTTAAAGCCCCGAAAACCCCATCAAACTTCTTGTATGAGTTTTTCTTGTATGGCTTTTCGAAAATGAAATATGGATCGCGATGGATCTGTGAATGGAAGTTGCAATGTTGGCTTAAGAAGATTTCTCCCCGAGGACCAAAAGTCCACGTTGAGTGTGTTCGAGTTTTTGTGATAAAAAATCATCCATCAACAGTAATCATTTATCACCAACTTCTTCAGCAAGAGAGAAATATTTACATTATTCTCTCACGTGGGTTTACATTAAAACATATTACGGTGAATTTTCGTTTTCCTGTTTGAAACGTGTGAGCTCCAGTTTGCGTTTTAACTTAGAATGGATGAAGTTTAATTATTTAAATCCACAATTTTCAATAATTATACGGTACAGTAAACTTGCCTTCACACTCAGACGAGATGCAGAACGACCGCTAAAGAGATTTTCTCAAAATCCTTTTTCCGCCGACGTCCAGCAAACGAGCGAAAAAAAAGGAAGTCGAGAGAAATCCCCCCTTCCTTTAATTTTGTGTCGAATCCCCTTCTCCGTATTCTCTTACAAGGATTTAATTAGACCTAAATACGACCTAAGCACTTTACTTTGCTCTAAGTAGAGATTACCCTTTTAGATTAGCGGTCCTAAGGAAACTATGTGGGTTTTATGCAGTCTTACTCCCATCAAAGGAAACCTACTATTCAGAAGGGCTTCAATTCCCCTCCTGGTACGTAAGCAGATTGCAGATTAAGAAAGGGTTATTTCGAATTGAATCCCAATCGCTTGTTCTTCTCTTGATCAGTAGAGTGTTGGAAAATACTAGGGGGGCCAACTCCTGCTGACTACGCCAGCCGACCCCCGCCGGTTCCGCCCTCGCTCCGTTTTGCTTGCTTAGGGACTCAATCGGAGTGACACTCAAACAAAAGTAAGATCCGAACTGTTTATGGTCTTAAAAACCCTTCTTTTACTGTTAACTCGGATTTGTACATGTTTTCAACAGAACTTTGATCTCTCGTTCACATCTTTTAGGAAGTTTTACAATGAAATATTGCCATGTGACTGTAGATAGGAGATGCGTCTTGTCCGAAAAGGTCTTGTTGTGACATTGCGTATTTGCCAAGCTTTAGCGTTGAGACTTCACGTATCTCCCTCGTTTTGACATGAATAATGATTTTTCTGGTTATCTGATTGGTACACACTAGAGGACTATAAAATGCTAAAAGAAGTTATCTACACGCACAAATGAAGCATCTGACAGTTTTTTTGTTCTCCTGAAAAGTTGCAAATTTGGAGTTACACGTTATCTCACTTTCACTGTCGTTATACATTTTATGATACAATACATTATAAAATGTATTATATTTTATAATGAGAAAAAATAATTATTATATTATCATTTCATACTATGAAATTTGAGAGCCTCACAATTGATTGATTGAACAGTATACCTACTCGTTTTCAGTCTTTTTTGCCTGAATGAAATTCAGGCATATCGTGAAAATGATATTTTCACACATTATGATTGGGGAAACGAACTTGAGGCGCTCAGATACGCCAAATGATGGCGACACGATTTTTTATTTTTTATCCAAATTTTTCCGATAACCGAAAGTATCTCAGAATTAAGATGGTCTCCCGCCTCCTCTCGTTTTAGCTGCAATGTAATATATTGCTTTATCCTAATTTTATTAGGATTAAGGAAGAATATTAAAACAACACACAAGCACTGAAGTAGTCGAATGAGATGCAATACAAAATTAAAATGGTTTACTAGTAACTCTTACATCGTACAAACCTTCATTGTTTGAAGATAGTTTTAGCCAAGTCTTCTCGGCCATTATTCCCAACAGCCCTCCTGACAACCCATTTGCCCATTCATAATGTTCCGCCTCTGAGGGCAAATACAACAAAGGTACCTACGGTGAGTCGGACTGTCAGCGTGGCAAAGTGTATATCACCCCCAAACTAACTGAATATTAATGAATGGGACCCAACAAATGTGATTGTCGGAACAAAAGCAACACTGACCGCCTAATTTTAGGAGTAACCGTAAAAAAATCCCTTTGTGCGATTTTTAGCGCGGGAAACTTCGTTTGTTCCACCGTTGTAATCCTTAACGGCCTGCACTTCCAACCGGATTTTGTGACGCCAATTATTTCTAAAGGGCCTCTAAAATTCCATGAATTTCAACAGCTTGCGTTAATTGGTGCCCACTTTGTACGATTGGGCAAGCGCACCAAGTTGGTTATTACTGGCGGATTCGAGTCCAATCCACTTAAGCGAACTATAAACCTGACGCTGATACATGGCCCCACGTCAGTTGACAAATGGTGAATGAATGCCTCGCCCTGCTTACACTACTGCCCAACAACGCTGAGGACCGAGTTAATTCGGAACTCCTTGTTGATGATACGCGACTGTTGATGTTAATTATCGCCCAAAGCGTGTCCTCCTAAGACATCATTAATTAAGTCATGTAATGGTTTCTGTGCCAGTTTTGTGGGCGTGGAAACGATTATATATAATAACAATAATTTTCTTTTTTTTCTTTTTTAAATTGTTTTCTATGATTTAAGTTTTTTTCTGGATCAATTCAAACAAAATATAAAACTTACAAAACTTCTTCTTTATTTTCCGCATGGGCTTTGGTTTGTTTAGCTTAATGCTAGGTTTCGGAGGTGAGCATACTCTCGTTGCCTTTTTCGTTTGCAAGGCTTTCATGATGATTGCCATAAACATTTCGCCCACGTTTGTATCGTTTTTCGCGCTGGTTTCGAACAGCTGCAGTGACATTTGTTCAGCGAAACGTTGAGCATCCTCGGTCAACACGACTTTCCGATCGGGGCGGTCGTTTTTGTTTCCGACGAGGATCCTGTCAATATTATCGCAGTTCTGCTCGATCTCCGAAAGCCATCGTTTGACGTTCACGAACGATTCGCCGTTCGTGACGTCGTAAACGACGATAACCCCGTGGGTCCCTCGGTAGTAGGTGGAGGTTATCGTTCGGAATCTTTCTTGCCCGGCGGTGTCCCAAATTTGAACGCGGATCCGCTCGCCGTCGATTTCCAAAGTCCGAATTTTGAAATCTATCCCGATAGTTGAGATGTACTGTTCGCGAAAAACGTTCTCGGAGAAGCGTAGAAGTAGGGAGCTTTTCCCGACGCCACTGTCACCGATTATGAGTAACTTTAGTATGTGGTCGTAATCTTTGTTGTTCATTTCGGTTGTAAACGGAACGAGAATTATTGCTGGCTCGCAAACTCAAATAGCACCAGATTACAAACGGCACTTTAAAAACTATGTAAACAAGCATTAGCTATTTTCACATATCTTAGTAACGCAAACAACTGACCTAAGTACATGTGTAAAAAATTATACAAAAAGCTGAAGGCATGCCTTCAGTAATAGGTAGCTATGCATATATACGAGAATTTCCAAGCCAATAAACAAAAGGTAATTTACCTAATATAATAGTCTTTAAGGTTCGATTATTGAAATCACTTGAATAAATGGATACTACGTCCAAAAATACTTCGAAAATGACACCTAACTCCCATAGCCTAAAGACTTTTAAAAAAAAACCTCCCATAGCCCCATATCGCCCCACGGGTTTGGGCGATCGGGCTAAAAACCTTTCGGGCACAACTAGATGGTAAACCAAGTATTTTGTCAAAATTTCAGATTAAAAAAAAAAAAAAAAAAAAAAAAAAATCCTACTGCTCAAAACGTCCCGGACGGCGGACATGTACCCATGCCTTCTATTCGCGGAGTTGTATGAACTCCTTAACGAGCTGGAAACCCCCCCCCCCCCCCCCCCCCCAAAGCTCTGTTTGAAAACGCTGCAAATTTATTATTTTTTGATATTATTTTGATAGGTTACTTGTGCAAAAATTTAATTTTGTGTCAATGAAAAAAAATTTTGGAAAAAAAAAATGTTTTTTTTTTTTCAAAAACTTTATTTTTTACTCGAATTATATTTAACTTCTTGGGATCCTTCAATAATCCCATTTTTACCCCCATGAAAGCCCTATAGATCGCCACAGTGAAATCACAACCCCATTTTAGCCCCATAGCGCCCCACGGGTTTGGGCGATCGGGCTGAAAACCTTGCGGCCACAACTAGATGGTAAACCAAGTATTCTGTCAAAATTTCAGATTAAAAAACAAAAAATCTCACTGCCCAAAACGTCACGGACGGCGGACTGACATTTCGGTTTTGGAATCTAGACCTGTTGAAACGGATAATGTCAAATTTTGAGGCCAATCGGAGTCGTCGACCTCCCTCGCGATTACATAGGTGTATTATTCCAAGAATAATAAACCAAAATCCCAATGCATCCCGACGGACCTACTCGTGACAAGATGTTGTTATTAGCTAAGTTTACTGTATCAGGTATATTGTAATAGATCGTAGTGAGCGGGGAGTGGCATTTATAATAATCAAGTCTTGGTACACAATTATCACATCTGCATGTGTTGTGAATTGTCATTTGGGGTGCGCTGAGGGTTCCTAGTTTTTGGCTTAGATAAGCGTGAAGTGGTCGAGCACACAGCATCGCCACATGGATACGTTCCCATCAACCCGGGCTTTCAAGTCAATATTAGCAGGATTTGGACTCGATGGAGTTGTTGCTCGTTCAAGCGAAAGTTCAGGAAACGCCAGAATGTACCTATACCTCCGAAATTTGATTTGTTCGAACGAACAATGTCGATTACGTCGGCTAGCTTTGGTTAAAAAATTAAGAATCTCCGAGATGAGAAAATATTGAATTGAAAAGCACAGTTGCAGAAACTGCGGAGCTCAAAATAGGGAGAAAAAATGACGAAGAGGGGCAGGGGAGGGTTTTGGAGCTCATAATACGCCGTTCCACTTCATTGTATTCATTTTGTATTCATTCAGAACAATGTTCTGATTCATGTCATGAAATAGTGTCCAATGATTTTTCAATGGTTAGTGGGGCTACAAATTTCTTTCCTTATGTTGTATCTTCTTCAGTAGAGTTTTGTCATACATTTTTCCCTTCTCTCGCTCTCTCTGCCCCCCCCCCCCCCCGGTCATCGTTTTCCAACACATTTTTTCACGTTGAATCCAAATTTGAAACCGCATTTCCAAAAAATCGTCATCCCTGTATTTTGTCGAGGCTCAATAGTTATTGATCACGGCAAAACAAATTGTAAAGAAGTCGCAGCCCTCAAACACTCGCCAGGCCGCAACGACCTCCCCCTCAGGGCGGAACACGCGGCCCGCCAGGGGTGAACGACGGGGGTTGGCTGGCGTAGCCAGTAGGGGGTGTCCCCCTAGTATGTTTACAATCTTGTACCCAGAATACTAAATATTCTTTATATACATAAAATATTATTAAATTTTAATAATATTTTATGTATCTTAGGCGACCTAATGAAACTAATAGAGGAAGTAGTAAATGTGAGGGATGAGATAAAATGGTCGAGGTCATCTACATGTACCATATCACAACATTAGTTTCCCTTGAAACATTGTTGTCTTGTTACGTTTGACTTCGGGGATTTCTTTCGTGTTGTAGGAAGAAAGAGGAAGTCGGCAACAGTCCTCCGTTAAATGGCATTCCATAAAAGTATGAGACCCCCTCCACTACAATGCAGTCAAGTTTGGAAAAGTTATCACCAAATAGCTTGGCAGGACTGACTTTTCCGGTCCCGCGAATTTCTCTCATAACTTGAGTTTCAACTACTTAATTAACTCAAGAAGTGATGGAATTAAACGGAGGGACTAAAAGAAAAATTAATTAAAACTTGTTGATACTTACACGTCAAGGGAATCGAGAAATAGGAGTCTATAATAATACAAAGGTTTCAGGGAAATAATATAGAGAATTAATGTAGCAAATGAATGAATTGAAAATATTTCTAACCCCAACTACACATTTTAATGGTAGAGTGACGTACTAACGAAATGCCTCGATAGTCCTTTAGGCAACTTGGAGAACGACGAAATGAGGCATTGGTAGCGGTACATTGAGAAATCGGTAAAAAAGGACACCGCCCATTTTGCGGCTTAATGGCTCAATTACTTATAGTACTACCTACCTGCTCCAGGGTGATAATATCAAGCATATTATGCTTTCTTTGATAATTCCGTCTTCCAAAAGTTTTTCGACTTCAAGCTTGATGAACTCCGTGACGACCTTTGAATAATAACCTTGATTTCATGGCGACGCATGTGGGAAACAGTTGATCTCCATTTGATAACATCATAATATTATTATGCTTTTTTATGTTGATTTATTCTAATTGTTACTGAATAAATTATCATGATGATAGTAATCTTATAATCGTATTTAATATGAATTTGTAATAAATATTTTTCGTGGCTAGCTATCTACTATACTATGAGTATTATTGTGATTCAGATGTGTGAAATGAGTAACATGAAGTGAGTAAACGTCGTATTATGAATGTTGTATAATCCATATGGATGTGAATCAAGAGGTGTGTCTGGGACTAACCATAAAATATTTGCGTTGAACGAAATATTAACTTTGAGGAACTTCTTGGGCGAGACTAAACTCAGAGCAGTTGGAAGAGTTGAACCGTACCTTCCCAGATAACCGGTGAGAGAAATAGCAAGAGTTTGTTCATTTCCTTTGGAGATTTCCTCTTCTGGTAGGGCTTTTCCGATGGTGTGTAGAGCAGGCGGTGGGTTCCAACTTTTCAACGATTTCCTATGTCAAATCACGCCCTTTTTTTTAGAGTGAAAATCCCTCAGGTCAAATCCTAGATTTGGTACTCAAGAGTACCAGAACGAGTCGTCATTGACCACTTGAAACTACCCTTCTCATATCAGGGCAGGATGAAGGAAATTTGCTGCTTATTCAAATATAGAATGACGCCGAAAGGGATCCTTCGGCTGTCCACGAAAATTACCCCGCCGCATGCAAATCAAAACGCAAATTAATGAAACATCTCCACCGTCAATATCCTTGTCAATTAATGCGCTTGGATGAAGGAACATCTGTCGGAGGATACTGACTGATTGCGGTAAGCTTTTGAATAATTAATAACTGCGATAAGAGCTCAAACAGTTCCGTGTAAACTGATCAACGCAGTCGGCCGTCCAGCTCCAATCAGCCCAAGATGAGCTGGAGTTAGTCACACGAACCCCCTACAACTCCTGTAACGACTATTCACCGCTGCGGTATATTAAATATCTTAATCAACTAACAGGCATACCAACGCACATTTTTGCATCACGTGCCCAGAATCAAAGAACCGAAGCGGAGCTGTTCATTAACGTATCAGATGAAAACATCCTCTCCGATCCATGAATTCCACGTGTAAAATATTGAAATGCTTTATAAATATACTGTAGTAAAGCCTTCAGTAGTTTGCTATAGAAATCGTATATAACACGATGTCGGAAATTGTACAATTATATTATGTTCGTATCAAAGTTGAAAACAAATGGTCACCAGAATAAAAAGAACAAGGGGTTGTTACAGTGAATACAGATTTTGCAAAGGTTTACGGCGTAATTTGAAAAGCATTCTACTTCCTACTCGTAACCGTGGAAAGAATAATTATTGAATAACGCGAAAACAGCGCGTGCGGCTAAGTGGATTTTAATTTTACAAGAACTATGGTTCCACCATGCAACACAAAAAATAAAAATGACTTGAAACATTTTTTTTTTTCACTGACAACGAATACAATTTATTATCAATTAGGGACGAAGACCGCCCTCTAACTTCGGAGAATATTCGAGAGCTCCTCTATTTTTCGGACTTCGAGGATAATTCTTTCACACGCTCATGCGGTCATAAATTTTAGATGTCGACAGCTTCAGATTTGGTAAAGGTTCCTTTATGGAATACGAGCCGGATTATCAATCGATTAGAGTTCAGAGATGGTCATCGAGACTGGGAGGGAAAAGTAAATATTAGCCAGTAGGGCTCTTCACGCTTTATTTCGCGGAAACACTTCTTGACCCCCCCTTTCGAGTATATTGAATCGTTCATTTCAGGGAGCGAACCAAACAAACTCCAACTGAAGTTGAAAACGAACATTTTAGTCGCTGGCGCGGTGTATTGGCTTAAGAGATTGTTGTATTGACAGTTGACAGTCGAAATCAGGCCGCAATATGAACCAAAGAATTATTTATTAGTCCAAAGGGGGTTGGATACCTCCAAAATCGAAGATTCGGCCAAAATTCCATTATTCCATATCTCGATAGCCAATTATGTGCTGAATCGAATAGTATCTTATTATGTATTATTACGAACCTCTCCGATTTATAGGGTTCCAAAGTAAGGCGCTCATCCACGGACCGCCCGGCCTAGTCACGCCGAGAACGCGCAATTCCGATCTTCCGAGTCGGAAGTTCCGACCACTACTTCGTACAAGCAAATTATATTTTGTTTACACTACAACACTATTCCTCATCCTCATGTATCATGCAACAATCAGAACAATCAACACGCAAATAATGGTACCTATGACGCATAGGATACCTATCCAATAAATTACAGGCCGATGCAGCTCTGCCGGCGACGAAGTGCTTTGGGGAGTTGTCGGTTTTTTTCCCGACACATTTTCTTCAGTCATCCCCTTCCATAACTTTCACTTGGGTATCTGCCTTCTTAAATACTTTGGCATACGACCGAACTATCTTTACTTACTCCGAGCAAACCACAGAGTAACGTGTCTCACGAATCCCGTCCCATTGTATATTATACAAAATTTCATAAAAATGGGTCGAGCCGTTTCGAAGGAGTGCTGCCACAAACACGTGACACGATATTGTTGTATACAGGTATCTTGTAGGTCTACAAGATATTTATATGTCTAATCGTTAATAAGACGACAGATTTTCCCAACAACGCCTCACATAAGCCTTGTTGGGCAATCTTGTCCAGACGGACCGAGATTTATCACGTTACGTAATTATGATTTTGGACCAGAAGAGAAAACCGAAGGCTAATAATATAATCTGATCCTTACCGGGTGCTTTAATATTATTAAATCGGTTTAATTTTGTTTGCAGCTGGATTAATTCAAAATTGCGTAACAGGCAAACGCATCGTGTTATTTCGTTCTAGATGAGGAGACGGGATTATCTGAAGTACAGGGGTTACGGGGTGGAAGATGCCACAAATGTTTTTAGTTGATTTTCCCCCACAATTTCCGCCATGGGGGATTGGAAACCTGAGACGAGCCCCAACGTTAAGGCGACCAATATCTGAAAATTAAAAAACAGGACGCCCATCACGATGTATTTATATAACTACATAAATATACTTTGAAGTTGAGAAGGAAAATTTCCTTAAAAACATAAAAAAGGAAAATTTTACATAAAATTGGCTTTAATGTATGTATGACATCGAACTATAGCTTTATAGACCCAGCTATCGGGTCGCCTTATATAGTTCGCCTAATAACCTTGTATAGTTATATCATAATTATACCCTATAGTTACGGGGGTATAAATCTTTAATACTATTATTATTGGCAGGTAATATCTATTTTACATAAATATAAGATATTTTTAAACACTTATGTGAAATTAGCAAAATGATTGTTGAAAACGTTTAAGATAGGAAATTCCACATATAAACTTATGCATTCACAGCCAAGAGTTGGTTTTTAACACTTCGTGCACGCCATTTTCTCCAGTAGCAGGATCTTCACAGCGACCCCTGAACCCACCATGATAGCAGCTATCAATTTTAAATGTGGAAAGAATACCGACATTTTACAGCTGCTGTAATACCTATTTTACAGCTGCTGTAAAATGTCGGTATTCTTTCCACATTTAAAAAAAACCTATTCAAATTGAATAAAATGAAATCATTTTAGGAAATTTCAGTGTTTATACAATTCGTCGGAATAATTCTAGGTACTTGTCTTCTTACCTACCTACCTACCTTCTAACAGGCTAAAAGCTGGACAAAACAGGACTTTCTCACAAAAAGCAGGAAAAAAGCAAGGCATGGCAGGACGGGGGGCCTAAAAAACAGGACTATCCTGCCAAAAACAGGACGGTTGGTCGCTCAACAGTAACTAGGTCGACGGGCGCGTGAAATTCCGTTAAAACTAAATTTAAAATTTTTGTCTGATTTCGCCTCAAGGGTTTCGGAAGGAGCCTCAACTTTTTGCTCAAAACATCACGCTTGAGGCAGTTGAGTGACGTCTTCCGCCATCACAAATTCAATCGAGTGAAAAAGCTTCTCCGAAAAGTAGTTCCCCACCCATCGTCTCGAAATTCTTGAAGAAATAAGGTTTCAACGGTTTGATCGTTTTCTTTGTCTTCCCAAATGACGATTTTAAGGGTAAGGGGAACAGAGTTCTAATCCTGTACGAATCAATTCCTGTACGGTTTCGATTCTAGTTTCCATAACTCATGAATTATTTCCTTACAATTAGGAAAGTGTACAATTATTGTGAGTGGTGGACGTCTATTGATAACATGGTAGGTTATCTGAAGTGAATGAGGAGCCTAGTCAGCAGACTTCCTAATGAGGAGCCAAGTCAACTGCAGTTGCAACTCATGAGTGCTTAGCTAGTCAATGAGGAGCTAAGCTTGCTGAGCAGTCAAACGTACACGTGTATATCATAGTAGTTCGTAAGACAAAATGTACAAAGATGGTTCCATATCAAAGTATTCCTCCCGCTACTCGTACACCATAAATACTGATCGAATTGTTAGATGACACAGCGTACATTGTACCTATACCGCGTACCTACCAATGTCATCGTTAATTTCCTCTTAGAAGCGTTGAAAAAGCAGGCCATTTCAATCGCGAGACCTTTTCAGCTCAGGCTGAATTTTCTCGAGGAGTGGGAGGATCACCAAAATGCCTATCGTGCGTCTGTAGAGTGCATTGTGCATGATCTGCGTCTCTGCAGGTGCGTTGGAGTTGTGTCGCGTTGGTGGTTCCTGCAAACAATGAGATAACTTTTGACGGCCGCTTTATCTGCGAGGTTTTAACCATCGGGCTCGGCTGTTGGGGAGTTTTGTGTACCTTCTGTGAAAAAAGACACGTTGAGAGCACGGGGTGAACTTTTTTTTCATTTTCGATTCAAAGGGTCTTGCCCATTAAAATCGTCAAATGTCCCCTGTTGTTGAAATACAAATTCCAAATTTGTATAGAAGATTCGATGTGATGCCGGAAACCAGAATGCTATTCTCTAAAAGGGAACCCTCCAACTCCGCCAGAAGTTCATCCAACTCTGCTAGTGATCAACTCCGCCAATAGAAGAAATTAAAATTAAAATCTGAGACAGTTTCACTATTTTATAAAATAGCGAATTCTATAAAATAGGGAATATTCTATAAATATGGCTATCACCTTTGAAGCCGCCTCAGGTTTCCAGGCGTTAGTAATTTCTCCGTGAATTGAGGTTCCCTAAAACTAAAACATCTCTCCCATCTGTACAACGTCCATTCTTAAACTTACTTCTCCCTCAAAGCAGAAGTCAATAGAGCTATTGACATACCTGTATGTATCAGCTTTTGAGGGTTTCCTCAGGGCCCGTTTTATAAGGGTAGCTACTTACTAAATAAGCCATACCCCATTTGTTTGGTGGGCTCCATTCTACCTGTCAGTCAGCTTCCCACCAAAGCCGTTCCACTCAACAGTTTCGCCCTAATTAAGTCAATCAGAACTGCCAACAATGGATGGCGTATTCTTGGTAACTCTCGAGGACGGGCAGAATTGAGCGTTTCAGTAGACGATAATTATTCTCTCTAGGAGCTGATCTTTGTAGTCAACGAAGGACATAGTGCACCAGAAAACGTTTTCGAGAGACTTGAAGCTCAATATTCCCTCAAATTGGAGACAAATTATGGAGGCTATGTACCTACATGGAGAAATAATATAATTATTATACCTTCCCACAGTCATCGTATTTCCTGTTTCTCCTTGAGCTTCCGGAAACATGACATACAAACGTTCCAACAGTGAATTAATGAAATATTCGTTAGATGACTGGACATAGCGAGTAACCTAGGCAGTGAAACCGACTGAAAAACATCCTGCTGTATAGAATCTGTCCCTCGGTTTCTCTTCACATGTACAGCCACGAGGTAAAAAAGACAGATGAAATGAGTTGGTACGCTTCAAAAACTTCATTGAACACCCATGTTACCAGTTGGAATAAACACCGGCAGGCTTCTTCGATTCGTTGCTGGAGCTAGTCTAATATAAAACGATTTTTTTTTTCAAATCCCTTGCCTTTCCGTTCATTCACTTCGTCCGACACAATTTCACACCGGAATTTATTTCACTGGATCTAGATGATATAAGAAATAAGACATCCCAAACCACCCCAGGGCCCTAAAGGAAAAAACCATAAACCCTGAAGGCAAATTTGATCAATTCTTTGAAGGACCCCCTTTACTCTTTCTTTTACCCTGCCCATCCTACATTTGGCTAACTAACTAGGTTACCTGGTATTCAGTTACCTGGTACAGGTAGGTCCTAATAATATGGTATTCATCATCTATCTGTCATACGAGTAACTACCAATTAGGAGAGTAAAATTATTACTTGGTGAGTACTTGGACTTCTTTATCTTAATAGCTTCACATTGCAACGCAAAGACTCAGAGGAGGTCAAATTTCACTTTTCAATGGTGTGAGACCATCAAGATGCTGGTACGTGATCCTTGTTTTGCAAAAGTGTCGAGCAGTACAAGAAAAGATTCAAAACGTCGGCCTCCGCCACCCTTCAGCAGGCACTCACTGGGAGGAAGCACTTGAGAATGAGAGCACCTTTCTCTTCAAAAGGCTCTCCCACTAAAGCTCGGGGAACTGCCCGCCTCTCACTGTGGTTGAAATAAACAAGTTACAGGGTCCATTTAATATTTTGGAGTTGAAGTACTGAAACATACCCTTTTTTAAAGCAGTAAAAATTTTAAATGGATCATTTTCAACAAAGTAGAGCAAAGTGTAGTTGAGAAGGATATGAGGAAAAAACCGATAAAACGAAATTACGACAATTGATCGTCGACATCTCTCTATACCGACCCCAAAGAATCCACATTGAGGGAGAGCAAATTCTTGTTGACTTATCACGTACGAAATGAGGCAGAGAAGGAGCCGGTTTCCATTGCTGATACGGTGGGAACACATTACGGGAAAGTTTGCAGGAGAAACACGAGGAACACAACGTTCGTGAGGTCGTTAGAGCGGAAGAGCTGCCTGTAGTTCCTACCCAATAAAAGTAAACTAATAAGATACCCGGGGTAAATCACAGGAGGGAAAACGGCACTAAAAACGGCACTGAGGCAGCCTGAGTCGTGACATTCAAAGCCTAGTTTCATTTTGTCTAAGTTGTGAACGAAAATCCTTCACTTTGTTGGAATGCAAAACAAAAATAATAATTATTATTGTTTTCAGGTTAATTATTAACCTCCAGAAGCAGGTAGGTAAATATATTGCAATGTACATAATGTGTGAGCAGTGCTTTTATAAACAGGTAGGCACTGCTGGTCCAGGGCTGTAAATGCTCGCCTATTGGGTGTACCCATGTGTTAGTAAGGTGGACATAGTAACAATAACAAGCCTCAGGAGAAACGGCCTCACTTCTTCAAACAGCTGCAAATACACTCAGTGTATTGAACCTAGAATTCTCCACTTACATCCTCCAAAGTTCTTGGGGACGTTGTTTACACAATTAAATATGTAAATTACATATTTTAAATTCGGTTTTGAAACTAAGTGCAACAACGCCTTTCCTTCCCAAGAGTTCAAAAGCTGAACCTTAGTGTAAACCTTAGACTCTAAGGTCAGTTGACTTCGGGAAGATTAGACTCAAACCTGGTTAGACAAAGTTGGAGACACTTTGACAGTCAATTATGCTCGTACCTGCATACCATCATAGGTCCTACTCTGCTGCTTCGCGTTGCCATAGAAACGACTCCATCATGAGGGAGTATCAAGTTCTCTTTCCTTCTCAATCAGGACCCCGTAGCAGCCGAACGTCCTATTTATCACATACCTATAGGTATAAAGATGATCATAGAAATGTTATAGAACGAGTTTTCGTTCACATACACTTTCAAATAATTCAAGAGCCGATTTTAATAATATTAGGCACCAATTACCTATTATCAAATTATTATTCTAGGATTTAATAGTATTTAGTCCTAGAACGAGGATGATTTTTTGTATTTTACTCGAAAAATATTTGACCTCCTGGGATCCTTCAAAAATCCCATTTGTAGCCCTATAGATCCTCACAGTGAAATCGGATCGTTCCCGTACCTACAAAAATGGATTCTACGTTCAAAAATACTTCGAAACGACACCTAACTCGATCCCATAGCCAAAAGCCTCTAAAAAACCCTCCCGTAGCCCCATTTTAGCCCTATAGCGCCCCACTGGTTTGGGCGATCGGGCTGAAAACCTTGCGGGCACAACTAGATGGTAAACCAAGTATTTTGTAAAAATTTTAGATAAAAAAAAAGGCTACTGCCCAAAACAGCCCGGACGGCGGACGGACATTTCGGTTTTGGAATCTAGACCTCTTGATGTCAAATTTTGAGGCCGATCGTAGTCGTCGACCTCCGTCGCGATTTACGTAGGTGTGTTATTCCAAGAATAATAAACCAAAAGTACAACCGAAGCCGCAATAAAACTATCGCCTGGGGGACGAAAATTTTGACGGTAAAAAGAAATAGTTACCATGGTAACTGATTGTAGCTACTGAAATTGTAACGTTCACGCTAATTCTAGTAACAGAAATTACAGTCTCTAGGGGCATATTGGCGAGGTTTTTGGACAAAATATCATAAAAATCTATTGCCTATCAGGGGAATATTACCAAAACGGCGTAATTTGGCATTTTCCTGAACTTACTCTCTTGATACTCAACCGATTTTGTTGAAATTCTGTTCAAATGGTCTTCCGAATATTCAAGAAGCTACCTCCAATATTCGACCAATTTCAACTATCACCAACTCAAGAATGTCCGAGGGAACACTGTCCATCAGATTCAAGAATTTAATTCTTGAAGATTCTCTAAGATCGGAGCTGAATCCGACAAGGTATGTTGTTAAAAATGTTAAATTCCGACTTTTCATGGAGCCCATTCGGATTATGCTCGTCTAATGTATTACCTAACACATTTTGTCGCTTTATCGAAGCGATGAGATCTGTAGCTGGGTTAATTAAGTTTATTGGCGGTCCTCTATGCTTTTAATTAGGAACTTCAACCTCCAGCACGATAGCAACACGTATACCCGGTTTTTATTGTTTGAACGAGCCTATTCAAATGTTTGAACAGAGACAGTCAGTGTCTACGTACGCCAAGAGTTGAAGTTATTTGTAATAAATTTAATTGAGAAAGCTGCACTCACTGCAGTCGATCTACTATGGGGTGTTAGAATGATGGATTGTTCTACTGGTAGTAAGCATGATTTCAGTAGTTTGTATGTAGCTAGGTATTGTTGTATGAGGAAATTGAAAGGGAGAATTTGAATTCGTCATTCCGACATAACCGGCGTATTAAAAGAGCTGCGAAAACAGCCCACTCAATTCACTCCTCTGGTGGTATATAATATAACCTGAGGCTCCAATTATTCGAACCTACAATTTGCAACTCCTACTTCGATGATGGTGATACTAAGAGCGAAAAAGTCTTTCCATTCAAACATAAATCAACTATCACAAATTGAATGATAGTTGGCAAGCCCTTCGGACACCCTGAAGACCAGTGTTGATCAAAAAGAGCTGTTTCCAGAAGGATTCTGAGGATAACTGACAAGACCTCTGAGCTCTTAATGGCTTTCAACGCACTCTGGGAGGCTGAGTAGATTACAAGGGTTTCATCTCGATTAATCTCAACCCCCGAGGTTCCCCTAAAAGGACGAAGAGTAACTTGAGAATCGGAAATATATTGATAGTATGGTTTTAAGTTTTGGATATGGGAGTAGTTCTTTTTTATAAAACATTTTATTTTCATTTTTATTTTTATGTCCTAACTTACCCTCCAGGCACTGAGAATCTGCTATCTGTTCTAATACTTTACTGTGTTATAAACAGCCGAAAATAATGTTAGTTTATTAGAGTTAGGTAGGTAATGAATTTTTATAAATAGATGGTATAATAATACCTATTTTTAATTTTGTTTAACTGACAACGATCTATGGCACGATTCTTGTACACCTAGGCTTTCCCATTGTTTTAAATCTTCCATGATTTTCCAACTACATGGGTTTTCGATGTTGTGTTTCGTTTAATTATCAGGCTCCTGGAGTGCCCGCCTCCTGTACTTCCACGGTTTCGCGCAATAGCCTGCCAGCTTAGCTGGATCTGGAGTCCTCCAGACATCCAAGCAGACGTTTCGGTTCATGAATCTCGCGTTGAACCACCTTTTCCTCTGGTCGATCAACATCGTGCAGGTTCCCCAGAAGTGGAAAATACCCTCTCGGTCCCTCGCTCCACAAAGTGCCCCTCTGGTAGTTCAGGTGCACAAGACCATCTCTAGCCTTCAAGACCCATCTCTCCTTCCTGGTCTCCATTAAATGGAAATTTTCCATGTAGCTCGGGACCTCAAAATCGGCAAAAGAGTGTGCTAGTGGCCGTGGTAAATCGAGGCAGCGGCCCTGCTCATCAAACTTGCACGTCTGTCAGCAAGCAAACCCTCGACTACCTTCATCCAATTCTCGTTGAGTTCTCGCCAGTTGTCCGTCATAGGGTCCAGCTTCACATGGTATTTGGCCCCCAGCTCATGCCACCTAGCAGCCCAACCAACCTGTTTTCCCCATGTGAGCTTCATTAGTCGATGTGGCAACCTTCCCTCCTCCATGTTCCTGGCTTTCAAGATGTATTTAATAAGCGTTTCAAGGGTTGAGCTGTACTGTACCAGAGTAAGTCGGCCCGTCTCCAGGTATATAATATAGAGGGTTGTCTGTCTAGGGAGGCCGAAAACCAACCGGAGAAAGGCATTCTGAACCCGCTCTACTTCCTCGCTCTCCCTGTAACCCCATACCTGGGCGCCATACAGCAACGATGGTGTATTATTGTATGAAGATATAGGTATTATTAAATAGTACATATATCTTTCCAGTGCTGTCAAATCTAGTGTAGTATGAAAAACTCCAAGGCTTCAAAATACAAGAGATAATATCTATATAAATATGCATATACCTATAGAGGTTCATTACAAATTTTAAAAAGAGAAGAAAAAATTATCGTGAATTTTAGGTTTGTTCCAGGTCTGACTGCGTCTGTCGACAGAAGTTGGACAGTCGCAAATGTGTTAACATTTTAGATTGAATAGGCGTAACGTTACTTACCACAAGTTAATAAAGTTTATATTTGTGTTCCTGACCATTTTTGTATTTTGAAGTCTTACCCTTTTCCCCCTGAACCCTTCATATCAGAAAACCCATGCAAATTCACCCAATCACTTTAATCAATTCCGAAAAATCCGCTGTCTTTCAATGTTATTTATTCACTATCCATAGTATAGGTACCTTTCTTTACTGTTTCTTTTCATACTACTCGAATGAGAATAAATTGGCTAAAATCTAACGTGGTTAATTTGAAAATTTATGGTGTTTAAATCATGTTGATACCCGAATTTAATCATGTTGATACCCTCTGCCCATACTTAGAGGCCCTCAGAATTCCTTTCTGCCTTTTTTCATCATAGTCGGGTACCCTGGCACTATTTCAACCACATCCCACCTCAGGCTCCGTCAGATTCATTAATAAGGAATCCAATTCAGGGATGTATGGGAGGAAAAAATATCAAGGCAAGGGTTAATGCTGCCGTGGTAACAATTTTATGGGTCGCTGGGCAAATTATATTAAGGGGGAAAAATCACAAGCTACTCCATGTAGGTTCTTGCAATGTAAGGGTAGTCTAGAACGGGAGTTAAATGAAAAGACCTATGAAAAAAATTATTCATATTTGGTTCACGAAGTGTTGATAATATTATGAAATGATGATAATATTACTAGAAAACAAAAAGGGCAAGAGAAGAATAGTAAAAAAAAGTAAAGTGGGATTTTGTGGGCTTACCAAACATGGCTCTCACAATTAGGGCAGGAGCCAACCCCGCACTTATAATTTGAAAGGCTTTTAGAAATTCCTTGCTCCACAGAAAGGATTCATATAAATTTGATTACAGAGGTGAATTGTCTGCCGACAGGTATTACAACACGTGATTGACTTTTGGTCAAACATTGGTGTTCGTCCTCGGATTTGAACCAGGCTGATCAGTGCTCCGACTGATTTGTAAACAGACGAAACACTGTCGCCACGTTCACATGGCCACCCTGTCCTCCCAAGAAAAAAAAAGCAATAGTACCTACCCAAAAAGGCACACCCATGACTAGATTTACCTGAACAGTATTCAATTATTTAGATCTGATTTGCCTCTCCTTTTTTTAATCTCCTTTTATTTCACACCATTATCTAAGGGTACAGCCTGAGTGTACATAAGCTACCAATACGATCTGTCTTTGGGGCTTATTAAATCTGCACGAGGCTCAACATTAAAATGGTTTACCTTATCGCAGGGCTAAACTGCCGGCGAGCAAACACTGGGACTTCCCTCCTTATTACATTTTCAGCTTAGCAAGTGCTTACTTTGGGATTTGCATTTCCATTCCAGTGTGAACTACATTATCTGATACTTCACCGGAAAAGAGCTGAAATTAATACGCTGGTTATTGCGTTTTTGTTGAGAGTTACTTTTCACAAAGATGGTCTAGTGGGAAAAGATACCATATTATCAAAGTACCCATTAAATTTGTACGAAGTCAAGAGAATTGTCTATTAGGTATTTACCTACTTATGTGGAACACCCCATACAACGGGTGATGGAGGTGTACCTACTTGTACTTGTGTTCCTACCACAGAATTTAAGTTAATTAAATTATGTGTTGTGCGTTTGGTGGAAGGCCTGTGGCGTGAATCCACGATTTCGCCGCCAGTGTTTGTGGAGGAACTTGAAGGGAGTATGGGAACATTACTGTTCTAACCCAAAATTATCGACGCGGATTAAAATGTTCTTTTTTCTGCCTGCCATTGATTGAGTTATTTCATCTGGCGACGAGGATGGGATCCGGAATCACCGATATATTCGTGGAATGTTCCTACAGAAGTCTGGTCCCAAATCCATATTGATTTTGCGGAAGCTTTTGAGGGACACAGTTGGCTGGTGGTCGTGGATGCTACCAGCAAATGGGTAGAAATTGTGCCAATGAAGTCACCACAGCGGAGGTCACCATAACAGCACTGGAAGAGCTCTTTGCCAGGTTCGGCCTGCCGAGGGTAATTGTGTCCGATAACGGGCCGCAATTTGCGTCTCGGGAGTTTGCTGATTTTTATACCAGCAACAACATCAAGCATGCTACGTCTACCCCGTACCATCCACGGACAAACTGCTTGGCGGAACGGGCGCGAGATATTTGTTTTCGTACAGGACGGCCGTGCACAGCTCTGATGATGTTCGACCGGGAGCCGCGGACTCGCCTTTCGCTGTTGAAGCCAAACCTCGCGGCGCAAATGGATGAAGCTCTGCAGCAGCAGCAGCAACAGCAGCATAGAGAGGGCAGGTTCAAAAAATTTGCAGTGGGGGAAGACGCCTGGATCAAGAGGCGAAGAGAGGACAAGGAATTCGTGCACGAATGAAGGCCAAAGTGAAGGAGCGCACTGGACCGCTTTCCTACGTGGTGCTACTATACTCGACGGCTTGGAATGGAGAGTGCATGCTGATCAGACGCGGAAAGCGCACCTTCCGATCAGAGGGGGAGGAATGTTGGACCCTGTCTCCATTAGTCAAGCGATACAAGATGTTTGATGAGCTTGACAACCCCAAATTATTGACGCGGATTAAAATGTTCACTTTTCTGCCTGCCATTGATTGAGTTATTTCAATTACCTTCCTGGGCAAAACACGAATTGTCCTGATCTGCTACACAGGATGCAGCCACAGAATAGGGAAGCTCGCACTCATCAGGCTTGCTTGATATGTCGAGGTGTGGTGATGGTGCAGAGCTTCCAGAAGGGAACCGAGGGGCCGGTTCCAGTTCGCTCTGGGCTCGCAGTATAAATTGGGAAGGTTGCTGCAGCTTCCTTAGCCGAATTGTCGGCAAAGGAGGCCTGACCAGCAGACCCAATCTTACGTGAGGCCAATTTCCCAGATCCCACAATGAATTGTCGATAATGAGGTCCTGGGCAATAGACTCACATGTTGGGATCATTCCCACCAGTTCAGCTTCCACAATTGATATGTCGATAATAGAGCCCTGAGCGACGTGATTATAATAATATTATAACTATATTATAATTATATTATAATCACTTCTACTTGCATATTATACAAGTAGAACTTTGATCTCCCCATTTGGAACAGATTGAACATTGGGTTGAAATTTAACTGTTAATTGAGTTGAGTAATTGAGTCCTAGAGGCGGTGGTCGATTTTAGTTCAAGAAAACAACAAAATTTGTCTCCCATTTCAGGACCCAATAGCAACGAAACATTTTCGCCTAAGAAAACAGCACCCAAAAAGAAAGCTTTTACGATCATTTCCTTCCATAACCTTTTTGAAATTTTGTATTAATCAATAATTAGGTATCGTAATAACCCGTAATAAGCGTGGTGAGCCCGCTTCAATGAAAATAAACTATATTATTGTATGGTATCTCTACACTGCCCCTAATTCGAAAGCAAAGAGACCCTCCAGCGAAACAATGTATGGCGAAGACTTTCAAGGTTGACTGGACCACCTGAAGAATTGGTGGGACGGCGTGTCCTCTCAGGGAATTATGGCTACGTAGTCCATCCAGAAGATCAATTGGAAGCAACAACATGTCTGCGGACCCAGAGGACGTGCCCAAATGGGAGGGCAGTTGAGCTGCTAGACTTAAGGGCTGATCACCAGGCGACATAATGAAATGAGAGAAGTCGTTGGCCGATGAGTGCGGCATGGGGGAATGGCTGCAACTAACCCCCAAAGAATAACTGCTCATCGAGCAAATCAGCCAGAAATAGGTATTTTTAAATCAATGAACCGAAGGTATAAAGATAAAGTAGAACATCAAATGGAGTAAATTTTCATCCAGTTCTCTTGCTTACCCTACAAACCCACAAATCTCATTGACTCTGTTAGCTTTTCCGTGACAGTAGAATTCACTTGGAGACAGATAACAGAAATTCCACGCGGTAAAACGGATCTGTAAATAACATGATGAGATTCTATCACATACGTGTCAGCTGCAGTGTGATTATTTACCATATTAAATTATTTACCTACGGCGAGGAAACCCCTATAAAAATGGAAAGTGTGTAATATGGAAAGGGACTTATTGTGCGAAAAGCGAAATCTCGGAAATCGCCGAAACGTCGAAAAAGGTTTAAAATATCGAGGTTTATGTTTTTGTCGATTGAGAAAATCGGGTAGGTACATCTTCAGACATAGAATCGATTTTTCGGCATTGAATCATCGAAACATTGTATGTAGCAGGGTTTTGACACACAGCTTTCTCCCGAGCACCCTTCTACTTCTTTGGGCGCCATACCCGCAAACGGGCGTTGGCGACTTCTCGCTACTAACTTCTGTTGAGCGTGTTGAACAGTTAATACAGAAGAAGTAGTCTACTTCTTCTGTATTAACTGTCTCTAAGAGACCTACTGTTTAACGCCGGTTCCGAACGGCAAATTTGAGAGCGGTTCCGAAACACCGCTTTGCAATAAAACTTTTTTTTTTTAATCAACTTGGACAACTTTTGAGGTAGGATGATGATTCTGCCGTCAAAACGACCAGAATACAGAGAACTGCTTTTAAAAAATTCCGGAAACTTTATTGCTCCCTCAAAAGGTGACTTTCTCCTTTATAGCTTTATAGGTGTCGTATCACTTATAGCTTGGGTGTTTTCCCAATAAACAGAAACCTCATTTAGATTATGGAACCTGAAGGAGTCGATATTATTTTTCGGAAGTCATTCACTAAGCACCATTTTAGAAATAGTAGCAGTTTATCAGTAGTTCATAGAAGTAGCAAATCGTGAGATCCAATTATTGATCCTGTATCATCTGCTGATCCTGTTTTCTTACCTGGACGGTTTAAAACATGAGATTCTATGCGTAAATTATAATGTGGGTGGAAAGTTGTTGAAGTTCGGTCAAATTAGACGAAGAATTTGCGACCTTTCAAGAGATACTCTCTCATCATCGGGGCATAAACATGCAGTGACAAGAGCAGTCGTTTTCTTACAGATAAATTATAATTATTATCATTAATATTATAATTAAGCACCTACGAATGTGGTTTCGTCTTAGCGACTTGTAGTGTCAGGCCTGATCTCTGGAGAAGTGGCTAATTTCAACGTAATGCTCCTAAATTTTTGTATTTAGGTATTCGTCCCATCTTTAAGGTTATAGTAAATTCAAATCGATCACGGATTTAGAGTTTACTGTATTTGGGGGCCACTCACCTTTGATTTGAGGATGAGATCAAAAGCGGCGAGCTGGATGGTGTGGGGGATGGGTTCAGCGTGCTCAGCCTTATATAGACTTTCAACCTCCCACCCTCTGACAACAGGTACAGCCCCCTTTTCAACCCTCCGCTCGCCCCTACGGTCTTGAAGCAGGGGTGGGTCAGCAGGTGGGTGGACGAAGGGGGTGGCAGATATGTACGTAGCGGATGAAGCGGCAAAACGGATACGCTCGCCGGGTTTTTGTGTGCCTGGAACGCGTAACATCTTTAAAGGAGATGTCAATATCTCGACGGGGGTTGCCCCTGAAATTGCGTCAGGGAATAAGCAAAGAAACAATCATCGGTAATTTTAGGAAACCAATTTTCACGACCGCGAAGTCTTTCCGTGAGGCGCGAGAAAAAAGTTCCTGCAATGAGGAAAATCCCGTTTTTTCATTTATTATTCTTGAAATAATCAACCTGTTTTCGCGACGGGATCAAAAATTTTCATCGGTTTCATAACACGTTTGTTAGCATGGAACGTGCTTTAGCCATGTCCTAACTGCCCAAAAACATTAGTCGGGGAGGGAGACGCGGGAATGTCATGTTTATTATAAACATGTTTATTATATAATATATTACATACCTAATATATAAATATACGTTAGGGCACTAGTTCGGTGCCTGACAGTAACTTTTCCAACACGCAAGATGGGTTTCAATCCCACAGTTAATAAAGCATGTTCCATGTTTCTTGAATTTCAGTCGTAGGCTCTAAGCAAAAAGCTGGTTAGGCCCAAAGGACCGAGTTTTTGAAATAATTTTTTTAAACGACAGAATCAAGTTTTGCACAATTTATATCAAAGAATAATATACCTTTGTGTAAAATTTGCATCGTTTTGATTTTTTCCACCGATGCTCGGGTAGATGTTGCTGTGTGATTACAATGTAGTCTCTAATCGAATCCACTGCGGGGTTGCATGCACGTGACATGCACCCGGTTGAATCCAAAGGCTCAATCAGCTCGATATTTTGCTACCCCGGTAAAATTGATACGTTCGGAGCTCGGGGAAAAGTTGAAAAACTAGTTGAGCAATCAAAATGAGGCAAAGTGCTCTTTTGTTTGCAAGCCCATTCACCGCCTCCCTTTGACGCTTAGCGGATCTGTTCCACCTGATTCCATACCCCATTATCAAAGTTGGAATATCCCCTTGTGATTTTCCCAGGAGTTTCAAAAGTTAGACTGCTTCAAAAACTCGGTTTGTGAGGTGTCTAGTGCTTTGTTTGAGTTCAACAACTCTCCGAAACAACTGTTCTTCCAAGTCGCCACCCTGCCAGCCACTGGAGCTAGCCAATGACGTAAGGGTTTACGTGCTGGGAAACGATCAAAATCACATGGTTCCACTAAAAAATTATGAATTCAATGTGCATTTTAAATAACAATAAATCCCACTTTCCGAAAAAAAAAAAAAAAAATGGACCGAAAATTAGAAGCTTAGTGATCAACGGAAAAATTATGGTCGTTGCGAATGAAACAAGTAAGCCTATTAATTAAAGCTCTAAAGAAATTATTTACGACATCGAGGGAAGCTTGTTGAGTGAAGGGATTAACTTGGGAAGTTACATCGGAGGAGGGGGAATTGCGTTATCATCTTAACAAGGGCGTTTTCCTTTATAAAGGCGTTGTATTCTTTTAAGGCATGTCATAAATAATGCAAGTAGGGGGATAATTACGTCAGATGCGCATAATAATTATGTGCATAAAATTATTTTTAAAATTGACGATAGCTCTTCAATGATGAGAGATACTTTCGTACATGGGAATAACAGTTATTATTGAAGATAAGTTACTCATCTTCATCCCTGTTTTGGCGTTGCCGGGATTTCCAAACTAACTCATAGTTCCTGGGTATATATACGGTATACCGTTTAGGGAGCGGGTTGTTATAAGCTTGGACGTTATCTCTAGCCATCAAACCTCCAAATGAGCTCTGTCGGTTGGTAAGTTCAAAAGCCTGCCGTGAGGTTACCACTTTCATGTTTCAAAACCATCAGTTTTCACATTGGTAATCAAGATCATACTCACAAGACTGTAGGATAATTGTCAACGAAGCGTTCCAATACAATTTAAGAACGAAAGAGATTTATTCACTTTACACGAGTATAAAAGCACAAACGTATTTATACGTTTGTGCTTTTATAACCACTTTATAAGCAATCAGCATCGAGCGAAGGCGAACGAATACCAGTGCCACCGGGAAGCCGGGAAGCGCAGTTTTGCCACAGCCTTCTAATTAGTGTTACCAACTGGAGTTATGTCACTTACATGTTTATGAATTAATTCGAATTATGTGGAACAATTTAAAATGTCCTCTTTAGCAAATGAATCCTAAATGTATCTGGAGATTCAAGGTCATTTAGACATCATAACATTATACACAAATCAAACATGATCCAGTATCAAATGATAACAGACAGGCATTGCAGGTGGCGGGAGATGTCCCTTTGAAGACTCCCACATGACCCATATTTTGACAAGCTCTATTTGAAATTTCTGTGGTGGAATTCTCTTGAATGAAGTTGATGTTGGAATGGGCATGTCATTAAGCGTGTCATCCCCGATTTTCATCAAAAGGTTTTGCAGAAACTGATTTTTCTTTTCGCCCATCTACATTAAATTGAAATCTCTATAATATCAATAAAATGTTATAAATAAAATAAAATATTACTCTAAGAAGATTTTAGGGATTCATCTTCTTCCAGTTTCATGAGAGACAAACTTAATCATCTGGGTCTGAATTTCCCTTAAAGAATCTGAACCATTTATTTAAACGAGTAACAAGTAAAATCAAAAACAAACATAAACAAGGAACAAGGCCGCCCGCATTCGTTCGCCCTTCAGCCCGGCGTCTTAAAGAATTAATAAATACCTACGTAAAATGTCCATTCATTTACTTCATAGAATCAAATTTATTTATAGATTGAGCGATAATAATACTTGTTTACATTATGTTTTTAATGTGCAAAATCCGAAAACGAACTTCATTTTCTCCTATCTCGTAGTTTTTTTGTTTTTTTTTTTTCAACAAACAAGAAAAAACAACGAAAACATAGGTAAAGAAAGATCACCTATTTTTTTATTATGACCATTAAATTAAACCACATTCTCATTACTATTTACATTAACCAACCATAGAAATAGAGCATGATAATAGGACGTAAATAATATTTGGTACTTTTCCGTTATAACCCTCCCCCCCACGCGATTTCGTGTTTCATACACACCCCTCCCGATGGCTTTAAGGCACCCAAATTCGCGTAGTTTTCCGTTATAACCCCCCCCCCCCCCTCACACTCGATTTTGAGTTTCATACACAGCCCTCCCGATGGCACCCAAAGGCAACCAAAATCGCGTGGGGGGGGGGGGGGGGGGGTATAACGGAAAAGTATCAAATATTATTTACGTCCTATTTTCCTGGATATCGTCTTTCTACGTCCTGAACTTGAATCTTGATAAAAACGTTATCACTGCTCTTCAACTTAGTCTGTCTATACCTAAAGCTCAAGGCTACAATATGATCTTGAAAGTACATTTTTCACATTTGCACGTGGAATATTTCCCTGAAAACTTGAGAGATTATAGTGAAGCAGAGAGAACGTATTCACCAAAATGCGAAGGAAATAGCTATCAAGCATGATGGGACGTAAAATTTAATATGATGTCAGATTATATATATAATATACATAACTGTTGGATGGTGAATCGGAATACGACTCGTACAGAGTAGCGAGCTCCAACCAGAAAGACCAGAGAAGAAGAAATGAGTTCACTGGAAAATGGAATGAAATATCATGCTCTATTTCTATGGTTTGTACGTAAAAAATAATGAGGAAGTGGTGTAACTCAATGTTCGTAATAGAAAAAAAAAAATGTTACCTTTCTTAATCGATGTTTTGTTACATTTTTCTAATTCGAAAAAAAAAAAAAAAAAAAAAACCTACGTAGTGGGTATGAAGTGAGGTCATTTTCGTATTCAGCACACCAAACAACATAGACGTTAAGTTATCAGCTAACAGTTAAAACAAAGAAGTTGGTTGAAATATCCCATGTAGTTTAATAATAATACTACAATTATTGAAGACCTGTATTATCATTCAGCCAATAACTAGATCTCCAGAGAATACGGAGAATCTATTCCAATGTGAGTTTTTCGTCAAGTTCATGGTGATAATGCAATACCTGACGAAGGTGTGGGTAAAAGTTCCTCATCCTCTTGAAAGTTGAAAATTCGACAGAGCTCTCAACCTATTGTCATCGCTCCCACCTACTTCCTTTTTTTAATGCCCGCCTCCTCTCCGCTTCTTCGGAAAGCTTCCTTTTGATGAAGTTGGCAGTGAAGACTCGTAGGCTTACCCGCGCAAGGGCGTCATGTACAATTAGCAAGCTTCCACTTAGGATAATTGAGAGAGCTGGGCACCCTAGATTCTTAGAGTCCAAGATTATAACTGAATCCCCACTGAAAAGGGGTATACATACCTTGCTGTGGCTATCTTTCTCTCTCGATGGCATTTGAATAAAATGCGGACGAAACTAAGTTCAAGTCTTATTTGATGACGATTTGAATATTTTTGTACTCGTAATGCCTTCCTCACTAGGACAGAAGATTAATAGTGCACTCACAAGTAACAGCAAACCAGAATTATTCTGAACAAAATCTTTAAAAGGCTTGTGAAGGTCCGATTGGCCAGGAAAAGAAGGGAGAAGATTTAAGCTCGTGGGAAGCAGAAAGGGTGCTGGGGCTTCCACTGAGAGAATCTTGAATTAATTAAAAGTACTCAGAAGCGTAAGGGACATGGACGTCCATCAAGGGATTATGAAGGCATAGGTACCACGTCCGAAAAAACCCCGCTGCAAATTTCACTCAAGGGTGTAAACTTTGCAAAAATTAATTATATGCCGAAAAAAATTGTTTAAAGAATTTAAAAATTAAAAACCAACCAACTGGATCCTTTTATCGTGTATCCTACGGGAAGGAGTCCTATTTTTGACATTTCAGCCCTGACCCAAGCAAGCCCCTAATTTTCCTTTGACCTAACACAGTGACTGTCAATTGCAAAATTTATTGCGTTAATGCTGATCTTATCATATTCATATACTGCTACATATTGAGTACTAAAACCTTTGTAAATAGATTCTTTCTACTTCCCTTCTATTTCTTTTTCAATTCCGTTATAAGATTTTAGTATCATTAAATGATACTATGTCATATGATAAGTATATTAAATGATACACAAATTTTGTGTACTTGACTGTATTGTAAATGTGGGATGAAAAGGAAAGTGATCGTTCGAAACTAGTCACCATCAATGAAGTATAAAGCAGAAAAGCTTAGGCCACCTAGGGGTGGCGAACCCCACGAACTGTTTAAAAAATCCTTGTGCGCCAACTACCATCATAAATTTAAATTTAAAAAAACTGTACAGCGTTTGGGCCGATGAGGGACACAAAAATATATTCTGCGTTCAAAAATATCTTTATATTCTTGAAGCCATGCTTAGCCCCACACTGCTAAACAGGTTAGAGCGATCGAAAAACTTTGTGGGCACAACTTGATGGAAAACCGAGGATTGAGAGAAAGAGATTGAAGAAACAAAATCGTACTACCCCAAAACGGCGTGTACGGCGGACGGACACTTCATTTCTGCAATGCACGTACACATCATGAAAGATAGTATGTTCGACCATGATTTAAATAATTTAATAATAATGATAACTCTTTATTGTTCCTGAGTCCATTTACAATTTGCACAGACCACCCATGACTAAAGTGGGTTGGTGTGTGTATATTCTTACATTTTATTACAGAGCAGTGTTACTTCACTAATTACTCGCCATCCATCAACAATACAAAAACATCGACACAACAACAGGTACCGTAATTTTAACATGATGCAACGATATAATTATAGTGTTTATATGATTATCATGCTTCACACTTTATTACCTACCAATACACTGGAATCACATACAAAATTTCTTAAGATCTAGTGCGCTTTTTAAATATTATTTTTATTTTATTTTATTTTATATTTTTTAATTAATAGATTTAGTGCCAAATCTAATAATAGTAACAGTACGTACCACCACCACCATCATCAGTCCTACCTACTTGTAATAAAATTTAATACAATATAAATTATTTATCTTGTTTTTTTTTTTGTATGTATCCTTATAATTATTATAAGGATAAAATTTGAGGCCGATCAACATCTTTGAACCCCGTCCACAAATATATGTTGGCTACTCCGAGAAACATAAACCATAACACACTCAACAAACGGAGAGAAACGGCGCGCCGCGGCGTTATGAATGGATCGGAAAGCTTATAAAATTGACGCATTCTTCGGGAATAGTAGTGCTCGCAAAACAATGGGGAATACAATGTATTATAACGACCCGACGAAAAAAGGAGGTATTCACGCGGAAATTTGAACAAAAACGCGATTGTGGTTAAAACTGGGATTTTTTAAAATCAAAGTTTGAATAAGAAAAAATAATAATGCCTGTCTACTTTACAGACGAAAAATTCTGAAGAGGACTTTTAAATTATTCGCGATTAATTCTGTTCCAAAACGTTTTTGCCCCCTAGTTCAGCATATCAATTATTATTATTATTTTTTTTTTTTTTCAGAAACTTTTAGTTTCAATTTTTTTTGTTATTTACTGTAAAAATATTTGACAAATATTTGACGTATTGGCATCCACCAAAAATCTAATTTGTAGCCCCATGAAAGCCCTATAGATAGCAACAGTGTAATCGGATCGTTGCGGGACCCCAAATAATGGAGTCTACGTCCAAAAATACTTCGAAAACGACACCTGACTCGATCCCACAGCCAAAAGCCTTCATTAAAACCCTCCCGTAGCCCCATTTTAGCCCCATAGCGCCCCACGGGTTTGGGCGATCGGGCTGAAAACCATGCAGGCACAATTAGAAGGTAAACCGAGTATTTTGTAAAAATTTCAGATTAAAAAAAAATTCCTGCTGTCCAAAACGGCCCGGACGGCGAACGGACATTTCGGTTTTGGAATCTAGACCTCTTGAAACGGATAGTCAAATTTTGAGGCCGATCGGAGTCGTCGACCTCCGTCGCGAAAACATAGGTGTATTATTCCAAGAATAATAAACCAAAATAGTCTTTGGTAAATTCACAGTCACGAGAAAAGTAAATACAGAATCTTAGCCCGAATAGGCTACTTACTAACTAATGGGTAACATAATTAGGAAAACGATACGGTTATAGATACAATACCGGTTTTTACAACATTCCGGTCAGAATTTGACGAAAAACCAAATCTTCGACATGGACAGGTATTACATAATTATTTTAAAATGACAGAAATTGAGCTTGTATCGCAATAATAAAGAATAAATAAATGAAATGTACCTTCTCGTTATTCGTCGTCGGAGCAAGTGTCGTCAAGCGGTCATCTTCACTGAATTTGGTTTGGGCAATTATTTTCCTTTATTATTTTTATTATTTTTCACTAGCAGTACCTAGTTCACTAGTTACCTATAAAATGTTCTTAAAAACACACATCCATTGATCCATCAGCCATTGCAGTGTTCCGTAAAATTAAAATTGTTAACCACAACCATCACGACTACATTACAAGACACAAGGAGGATTTGAGGAGTGAGAAACTTCGACTAACGTCGCCTCAGAAGCGTAATTTGACATTTGTCGGCACCAAAGTGTATAACTCCCTTCGAATTTTTATCCGGGCCCAGCCAATCAAAAAAGTGAGAGCCCACCTGAAAGAATTGTTTATCAACAATCCAATCTACTCACTGGATGAATTTTTCCACTTTTCCAAAACTCTTGTGACAGTTTGAATGTTTTCGGTTATTTCATTTTTAATTACCTGTTATTACCTTCTTTTTTTTGTTACTGCTTGGTGTATTATTTCTAATTTCTCATATCTCTGTACCAATTATTTGACAATGTAATACCATAAGTTGATGTACTAATAAACTCATTTCATCACTCCTCGAGTGTCAAAAAAGTTCTTGACTCCTCTGGAGGGCAAAAGGTAACTTGCTCTGGGATCAATGGACTAGGAAGAGATACTGGCGCAACAGGACCTGGTCGGAGGGCTAGTGAACCAAGGGCACAGACCTCCTACTGTAGTAAACGCCGAGAGGTAGCATAATGGGTCTACAGACCTAGGTGTGGGAAGTGGGGGGGCCCTTCAGGAACCCATTTCCATACCCTCTCTGGTAATAACCACCAACCTTCCCGCGACGGCTTAAACGTTTCTTTCCAATGGAGACATCCATAATTGAACGGGATCGCACACTCAACTGACCCTAACCGTCGCTCAATAATTCGCAGATTACTCGCCCAATATCATTAGCGAACGCGCTTATCCTCGTAGACTCGAAATTGCACTCTGGCTCGACATCGACGATTCACTTGCATTTGGTCCAAAGTCGTAAGGCAATTGAAATAAATAGAGAGTTTTTGCAGACCCTTCCACCGATCGGTAGGAGGAAATCCGTAGTAAGGTAATCTGTAAGGAAAGGGGGAGTGCGCATGTGCGAGGACAAATCGGTAAGGAATCTGTAGCAGTAGGCGGTACGAATCCTTATTCCTACGGGTTACCAAATCTGTATAGAAATCTGTATGAAAAGCAACATAACCTGACGCTTGTGTAACCCCGTTGTAACCTCCAGATGTTTTCTTGTAAACATTGTTAATTTAATGTGTCGTTCTCGTAGTAACTTTGAATGTAGAATCTATTTATGGGGATCCCTCATCTGTCCTCGCTGATTTTTCATTACTTACCTATTCGCAATTTTTCAAATAAGTTTTTTTTTTTTTTACTTAGTAAGAAAATTTCGCTCAATTCATACAAAATAATCCATTACTCTTGTAGATTTTCTCTGTTGTTAATTTTTTCAAATGACTTTTGGTTTATTATTCTTGGAATAATACAGGGTGTCACCTATGTTTTCGTCGCCGATCGGCCTCAAAATTTGACATTATCCGTTTCAAAAGGTCTACATTCTTAATCCGAAATGTCCGTCCGCCGTACGCCGCACAGTGGGGCAGAACCTCCAATTTCGGGGAAAAAATATAATTCCTTGAATTTTCAAAACGTTTGTGATCATTTCTATATGTAGTACTTTTTCGCGCTGAATTGAATACTGCAATAACCTTGACGATTAGAGCAACAGTTACTGGCAAAAAGATACAGCCAATTATTAGATGAAATAACTACAGCATCACACAATTTTGGCAACAATATTAAATACAGTAAATTTTACTGTAAATCAAAAAAGTAAATTTAGTTTTATAATAAACTTGAGAAAAAACAATAAATGCAGAAATATTTTATTTAAGTTCAAAATAAATGGTAAAAAAATTTTTTTAAATGAATACATAGGTAATTATATAGGTAAGACTACAAATAAATAGCTCCTACATTCAGTCAATGAGTAATTCTTCTGTCTCGTCACTTAATTGAATTGATTACGTTGATTCACTCACCTTTATCGCCTCGACCTCTAACCCGAATACACCAAAATCCTGTTAACCGGCATCTTTGAAAATTCACTGCTCCTGAATACGGTGGAAAATGGCGACGAAATTTTCACAGCATCTTTATTAGGGTCTGACGTTTAAGAAAAAAAAAAAAAATTGACATTATCCGTTTCAAGAGGTCTACATTCTAAATCCGAAATGTCCGTCCACCGTCCGCCGTCCAGGCCGCTTTGGGCAGTAGGCATTTTTTTAAAAATCTGAAAATTTGACAAAATACTTGGTTTACCATCTAGTTGTGCCCGCAAGGTTTTCAGTCCGATCGCCCAAACCCGTGGGGCGCTATGGGGACATGGGAGGGTTTTTTGAAGGCTTTTAGATATGGGATCGAGTTAGGTGTCTTTTTCGAGGTATTTTTGGACGTAGAGTCCATTTTCGGGGGTCCCGGAACGATCCGATTTCACTGTGGGGCGTTCATGGGGCTAAAAATGGGATTTTTGAAGGATCCCATGAGGTTAAATATTTTTCGAGTAAATAATAAAGAATTTTTGAAAAAACAATTTTTTTTTTTTTCAAAATTTTTGTTCCATTGACAGAAATAATTTCATCCATTTCCTCTTCACAAAAAAACGAGTGGCAGTAGGAGTCCTCGTACTTGTAATAGAAAATTATTTAATACTTGTGAAATACTCAAACGCAACAAGTCAAAACTTCACGGCGACCATTTTTTCTTGAGGTGTGTGAGAGTGAAAACAACGTTCGCGTCACTTTAGTAGTCATTAGAGAGTTTTTGCAGACCCTTCCACCGATCGGTAGGAGGAAATCCGTAGTACGAATCTGTAAGGAAAGGGGGAGTGCGCATGCGCGAGGACAAATCGGTAAGGAATCTGTAGCAGTAGGCGGTACGAATCCTTATTCCTACGGGTTACCAAATCAGTATAGAAATCTGTATGAAAAGCAACATAACCTGACGCTTGTGTAACCCCGTTGTAACCTCAAGATGTTATCTTGTAAACAAACGGGCTTGTATTCTGCTTTGTTATTTTTTGTTCTCAGTTCGCTTTGTTCTCTTCTGTTTTATTCTGTTCTACACTCGATGGATGAATTGGAAATTTTTATTCCACCCATTTCCTCTTCACAAAAAAACGAGTGGCAGTAGGAGTCCTCGTAGGACTTGTAATAAGTAGGGCTGCCAGACGTCCTCTTTTTTCCGGACATGTCCTCTTTTTCACACCCTGTCCGGGCGTCCTCTCTTTTTTCATTTTTCGAGCAAATGTTCTCTTTTTTTTAAAAATCTCTCATTTTCTGAAATTACCTCGAAATTACCTGAAAATCGTTTGGGCTACCTCCCTATCTGGAACAGCCTGCTTAGAAAAAATCTTGTTCTTGTTAAACCTATGTCCATCGTGGGCGTTGACATCGAATACAGGCAGCTTCTTCGCCACTCCAAATCCCGTTGGTTGTCGTTGTTTCCCTGCATAAATCGTGTGCTTCAAATGTATGAACCTCTGGCGTCGTATTTTATGTCTCAGAGCAACCCTCCTATCCTAATAAAAAATCTGTTTGAATAGCCAGAAAATGAAAGTGACTTGTGGTTTCTACATTCATTAATGTTTTCTTTCAATGAAAAGATTAAAAAATTGGAAGCCAAACATAACTCAGTTTTGGAGGTGCTAGCTTCGTTGGAGGAAGTCGAAGATTTTCTGACTGAAAGACTGAAGGAGAAATTTCTCCCTAAATCTAATTTCTCACTAAATTTAAAGCCATGAACTGCAGTCAAAGATGGTGTGAATATTTCCATCTTGTCGACCAATCAGAGAAACACTCACAGCTTCTCAAATTGTGCCAAATTGTTTTCGCCATTCCTGCCCATAATGCCAACGTCGAGAGAATATTAAATATTCTCATTCCATCAGAGAAAATTTTTCTCTGATGAACTCTCAGTGGATGAGAGGAACTGACTACATGTCCCCACAGTAAAGGTTTTTCATCAATCAGATGGATGATGGTTTGTTAACTACCTAATCGGGTATTATAATAATATCTACTTCAAGTTTTTAGTTTCAACATTCAACATATTATAATACCCGATTAGGTAGGTAACAAACCATCATCCATCTGATTGATGAAAAACCTTTACCTTATAATTATATTATAATATAGTATGTGCATTTTGTAATTTATACGTTATATATCTTGATGTCCTTTTTTTCCTTTTCTCTCATCAGGCAACCCTAGTAATAAGAAATACTTGTGAAACACTCAAACGCAACAAGTCAAAACTTCACGGCGACCTTTTTTTTTGGATTTTCATCCATTTTCCTCTTCACAAAAAACCGAGTGGCAGTAGGAGTCCTCGTACTTGTAATAAGAAAATTTCTTATTACAAATATTTAATACTTGTGAAATACTCAAACGCAACAAGTCAAAACTTCACGGCGACCTTTTTTTTTGGATTTTCATCCATTTTCCTCTTCACAAAAAACCGAGTGGCAGTAGGAGTCCTCGTACTTGTAATAAGAAAATTTCTTATTACAAATATTTAATACTTGTGAAATACTCAAACGCAACAAGTCAAAACTTCACGGCGACCATTTTTTTTTTTTGGATTTTCATCCATTTTCCTCTTCACAAAAAACCGAGTGGCAGTAGGAGTCCTCGTACTTGTAATAAGAAAATTTCTTATTACAAGTATTTAATACTTGTGAAATACTCAAACGCAACAAGTCAAAACTTCACGGCGACCATTTTTTCTTGAGGTATGTGAGAGTGAAAACAACGTGCGCGTCACTTTAGTAGTCAATTTTTCCATACGGATTCGTAAGGAATCTGTAGTGGGGTGGTTGAGGTGGTTAGCTTCCAGTCATGGTCGGCCTAGACAGCCCATACGGATTTCCTGCTACGGATTCGTGGAAAGGTCTGCAAAAACTCTCTATTTTTCCATACGGATCCGTAAGGAATCTGTAGTGGGGTGGTTGAGGTGGTTAGCTTCCAGTTATGTTCTGCCTAGACAGCCCATACGGATTTCCTGCTACGGATTCGTGGAAAGGTCTGCAAAAACTCTCTAATAACCCCCCCTGAATTCCTACTCCTGTTTTTCTGCTTTTCATTCTTTCCTCGCAAAATAGTTTGAGTGTACTATTCACTTAAAAATAGGAAAACAGTCTTATAATCAGGACAGGACGCCCGGGACAGGCTTCAACGGGACGGATGACAGCTCTACCATAGACGACCAAGACGTGGATCACGCAACAGGCACCGGCCTATAGTTTCTGAAGCATAATAATTATGCTTGGCACCTTCATAAACAATTGGCACCTTCAAACTCCATCGGCGCAGATCCCATTACTTTGTACCATTAAACAGTTCTACGATGAAACTAGACAATAAAGGACCCACATTAACAGTTCAAAACGATGGGTTCTGCGCCGATGAAGTTCGAAAGTGCCGATTTTTTTACCGTGAGCGTCATGCATATGCATAATGTATATGTGCAATGAGTTTGTCCTAATTTCAATGGAACCATTCCAAGAGTAGTTTTTAGACACAATATTTAGACACAATTTTCAACGTTTCGTTTAACAGAAAACTTTACTCACAAGAATGAGGTTTTGCTTGTTCGTAGCTTTTTCACGATTATTAACGTGTTGGGAAGGTTCCCTCTGAACCCAAATCCGTCTGACTCCGTGGATCAAATAAAGTAGGTAGGTCGATAAAAACCGGGTAAAACCGCCAGGCCACTTCGGTTATCACCGTCTCCGAAAATCAGATCATCCCATCCAGTGATCCAGAAAACATCAAACGGTAAAGTTCATTTGGAAATAAACACATTTGTCACTCTACCGGACTGGTTTTCGACTGACAAAAATGGTGCGTATGACCGTCATCGGGTTTCTGTTCATTGGGACGGAGCCTCCTCCGAAACGATGGCAAAATAATATTTTATAATATTATCAGTGAAAAATATAATACACAATCCCAATAATAAAAGATTAGTGACAAATATAATGCACTAAAAAAATTGTTATTAGAACTGATTCGTTGTAATGACGGTATCAACTCATTCTAGTGGGAAGCGCCTAATCAGGAATGTGGGTGGTTGGTTCGCCAGCCTACCGATAGGCTGTGGGTGCGTTCAAGTATCTCGATTTCCCCCAACCATGACTGTCAAGATTCGGCAGTTTATCGCATCATACAGAAAGTCTTCAAATGGCTGAATTTTGGTTTATTATTCTTGGAATAATACACCTATGTTTTCGCGACGGGGGTCGACGACTCCGATCGGGCTCCAAATTTGACATTATCCGTTTCAAGAGGTCTGCATTCTAAATCCGAAATGTCCGTCCGCCGTCCGCCGTCCAGGCCGTTTTGGGCAGTAGGAATTTTTTAAAAAATCTGAAATTTCGGCAAAATACTTGGTTTACCATCTAGTTGTGCCCGCAAGGTTTTCAGTCCGATCGCCCAAACCCGTGGGGCGCTATGGGGCTATAATGGGGCTACGGGAGGGGTTTTTTGAAGGCTTTTAGCTATGGGATCGAGTTAGGTGTCGTTTTCGAAGTATTTTTGGATGTAGAATCCATTTTTTGGGGTCCCGGAACGATCCGATTTAACTGGGGCGATCTTTAGGGCATTCGTGGGGCTAAAAATGGGATTTTTGAAGGATCCCAGGATGTTAAATATTTTTCGAGTAAAAAATACAGCATTTTTGAAAAAGACACATTTTGAACAAAAAATCGAAAAAAAAATTTTTTTGAGATAAAAATCCAAAAAAATTTTTTTTTTTTAAGTTTTTCATTGACAGAATTAAATTTCTGCACAAGTAACGTATATAAAAGAATAATAAACCCTTGTGTAAAATTTGCAGCGTTTTTAAATTTTCGCAGGGTCAGACACCCTAGTTGGACCACATACTTTGGTTGAATAGTTTCTGAAGATAATACTGAGTTTTCTCATTTTCATCGCCATCACAGTATGATTCATTTTCACCTCTCCTCTAATAATAATGACAAGTCTATAAAGAGCTATAGCTATTCTCCGCAGATCCAAATGTACACGGCGGTCAGAGGTCTTATTACCTTAGTTTTAATAATGAGGTGGCATCGATTCTGTGTGCGTTCAGACTCTCACACCACCCAACCCCTAATTCCAGCCACCGGTGGCACAATTTGTCATACACCTCCGAGGCTATTATTTATGGGGAGGAGGACAGGAGTCCGCGCTACAATCAAAACCACCAAAATGTACCTACTCGGGTTCACGCGTGAATGTCCTAACGTCCGCGGACGTTACTACTAAATCATCGCCGAGTTCAACATTAAAGTTAAAATTTAACTTTAGCAACAGTCAGAAAAGTTTGAAATCGAATTAAATTTAAATTCAAAAGTTTTCTGACTGTTGCTTCTTCTTTACCGTTCGCATGGGAAGAATTAAACATTTAAAACGGTGCAGGTATGAGTATTTCCCACTAAATTAAATTTGATCTTGCCTCTGGAACAACTGACACATTCACAAGATTCTTTACGTAATGTGTAGCAGATATCTTGACCTCCACGCATGTTTGAACGAAATGCTTTCTCTGAGGGCAGAGTAGAAAAAAGACCCAAAGCTAATACGGAGAGGGGAATAATTACTCGAAAAAAAAATTCGGGTATAGCCCGGGATTTATGCGGTAATGATAAGAACAGATTGTATTCCGCTTCTCGCATCAGTCAGCGTTGCGGCTGGAAGGTGTTGCCTACTCACCAGGACAACGACCCGAAACATTTCGCCAGAGTAAGTAAGTAGGTGCCAATTATATGAAATACAATGCTTTATGATATTTATTTCTCAAGAGAAAACAAACATTGAGTTATGCGATAAGATAGGATTCTGAAGAGGCAAATCGGAACAACGCAAAAGTTGCTGCAAGCAAGGAATAAATGCAGATACTTTTGAATAGAACTAATTATAATTACAACATTTAGGAATAATTCCTATTCCATGAGGAAAAAAGAAGGTACAGAAATGCGGAGAGCGTTAAATCTAATAATTATGTGTGCATAATGATTCAATTTAATTGATTCTAAATAGATACATTCCTTGAGTGATTTCAATTCGGCATTCGGAATTCAAATCGGCAAAATTTTCATGAAATGGCAGCTATAAAGACCAGCTAGTCTGTAAATAAAAGTCACAGGCGAAAACTATTCGTGATGAGTACTATTTCACACTATAGTTTGCCGAGATGCCGAGATAAAAGTAGGTATGACTAGTTATCTTCAGTAAATAATCTCACCTCGCCATGAGTTCATTTGGCTCATTCTCTACGAGCATAATAACTCTCAAGAGGGTAGGTAAGTGTGGGGTTCGCAATATTATACTGTGGATTACAATAAAGTAGCTGTACGTACGCCTAATGTGCATTAGGCAGGAATAGGTACGCCTGGAATCATTGCCTCCTTTTACTTGCATTTTTGTCTTTCTCTTAACATCGTTTACGGTTTAGGATGGCTGCAATCAAGTTGACGTACTTCAACATCATGGGAATGGCGGAACCCATACGATTTATGCTTTCATACATGGGGAAAGAATTTGAAGATTTCCGGATAGACTCGTATATGGAATTCGCTTCAAAATACAAGCCAAGTGAGAATGTTTGCATGAAATTGTGCTGTACCTATTTAACTTTGTTAACTATGGCTTTATTGGGCCTTTTGACGAATTGCTGTGAGTTAAGAGGTTCTTTATTGTGATAATAATTTCTTAAAACTGACCATGAACATTTATTATTTACATATCATATAAAATTTCAAGGTGAATTGTTTTACGTGCTCACTAATTTTCATATTTTCCTTCAGAAATGCCTTTCGGAAAAATGCCAGTATTGGAAATGGGAGAAGACAGGTTCTACCAATCAATTGCTCTTTGCAGGTATGACGTAGACAACGTCAGTATTTTGTTGCTCGGTTTGTAGCTATGAATAATAATTGATAGGGCATGTCAAGGTCGGCCGATCAATCACGTAAAGAAATAGTGAACGTGAATCCCGAATTTATCGATAATATCGGGAATCCACAACAGAAGAAACATTAAGAAAAAACGGAATCCCCCCCGTATATCGTAGTAGCGGAAAAGATAAAATCAAATACAATAACTGGGTCTGTTCTGTGTGAATGGCTCCCTCCAAAAACTATCTACTATAATGAAAAACCTCCCATTCATTAACTTTCCTTGAAAACACCGTCAATAAGATAATAAGATAACGCTGTAAATATCTATAAAATAGATGAAATAGTACCTACCGTTCGGACTTACGACCTCATCAATGCGTATTATGGACGGTATCTACTGCTGAAGACCATAATACTATCATAGTATTATAATGGTACTATGAAGCTACTTAGCTTTAAAGGACAATGGACTTTATGTATCTTTATAGGTTAAATATTAAAGAGGTAAATCTTTGGAGTTCCTCGGGCTTTCGCATTGTTCCCACCACTCTAATTTCAGTGTAATGGAGTAGGTATTGAATAAAACATTTTTGTTTCATATCGGTATCATAATCAAAGTGACAGGAGCCCCGCAATTAATGAGGTGTTATCAAGACAAAACTCTCGACTCTCAATTACAAAAAAAAAAAATTGACGGTGATTCAAGATAATATTGTCTGAAATCTATTATTTCGTATATTTTTGAGTATTAGGGATTCGCTTTCAAAACTTCGTTTTTATTCTTCCCCAATAACTTTCTCAAATTTTGAGGATGTTTTGAAGTACCTACATGTCTATTTTTGATTTTCGATTTGAATAAAAGGTATACCAACCACCCAATTCCCCGACCACCTACTCATTTATCTTATGGATTTTAGGTACTTCGGAAAACAGTCAAATTTGGCTGGCGATGATTTACGAGAAGACCTCGAAATCGATATGATTATTGAATCTCTCTCAGACGTTCGATCGGGTGAGTTCATGTCGTAATTTTGTTTTTACCGAAATCATTAAAAAATGTTAAGGCCTCGTATACAATTTCCTGTTATTTATTGATAACGAAGGTAATTTTCGCGGGAAATTCGTGAAAGAGTCGAACGACCCACGCTCGTTCGTGTTGCTACCACAAATTACGTTTAATTAAGCTATTCATCAGTTGACTGGAAGGCTTCTCATTCTAACCTAACGGAAAAGTCTTCAACCATCCCTCAAACGGCCACGTCTGCCAGGCTTTTAAATGATCTGTAGCGGGTGAGGCGGACTTTTTTTTTTCTAAGTACGACCCTTTTGAACATCGCTCAACGAGGATGGGAAGAAATTCATCCGCCTTGCGGCTTTCCTCTTTTTCTCAGTATGAATCATTAAAATTTAATAATTACTCACACCGAGAAAAATAGGTTTATTATTTAATTTTAATTCATTAGTTGCCTACCTAATAAACTTTATTGGCGAAAAAGCGACACAGATTCACAGATTAAAAAAAAAAAAAAAAAAAGTTGATACTACCAAAGCCAAATATTTCTCCCAGGTACCGATGATTTATCATTCAGGCCTCTCGTAGGTGGTTGAGTTCATCGTCACTGGCTGTTTTGGTTGGTGGCTGGCGCTTTCGATGAGAGAACATCATCGTTTGGCCGTTTGAGTGATACTGAAAGAGTGCAAAGTTGTGGATTGGTCATACGAAGATGTTATCATATCAAAAGCGCTCGCCAACAGCATCAAAAGAGCCAACGGACTCAACCAACAGTTATGAAGGCATGAAACCACGTACCTGCAGGTACGCCATGACGGACCCTCAAACCCTTTATATTAAATACTGGTATATAATGCCTGGTATTTTGTTGCCAAAGAATGAGATTCCTTCATATTTAGCCCTCTTTAGACACATTGGTTTGGCAATGAACGCAATGCCGAGTGCACTTCTGTGCAATTTCTAGCTAAAGTATGAAATGCGATGAATTTGCCTGCTCCGTTCAGGTATAGTATACGACGACTAGGCATCGCACACAGTGTCTGATTTTAAACCTTTCTTTGGTAACATAATAATTTTATGTATTAATTACCAAGAAATTATATATATAAATTTATATAAACAAGTGGCATACACCCTCCTAATTCTTCTGTTGAATGATTATTTGATATCAATATTGCAGTTGTTTGGACCTACTTCTACAATCGCGATCCTGAAAACAAAGAGAAGATTAAACCAAAGATAATGAACGAAATAGTTCCTATGTACCTTAAAAAATTTGACGAAATAATACAAGAAAACGGATACCTCGCGAATGGAAAGGTAAGGAGAGAAGGCACGATGAATTTAAATGAATCTCATTCTAAATTACCCACCCAGTGAAATTCTTCTTCATTCATGAGCAACTGTTGAAGGTTTAGATAAACACAGCCATTGTTTCGAGAAGTAAAGATAACTCTTTAACAACCGGTATTGACAAGAACCCAAGTAGAGTTTTAATTTTCACTATTTCTATTTAGCTTTCCTGGGCGGACATTTACTTCGTGGCTATTCTCGGCTACTTTGGATACATGATAAAAGATGACATCTGCGCCAAGTATCCGAACATCAAGGATCTCCGGGATCGAGTCCACGCTATTCCCAACATCAAAGCTTGGCTCGAAAAACGACCTGTAACAGATTGGTAACGGCCTGTAACCCTTTCTACATCGACCTTTCTCATAATGTTTTTTATTTATTTTTAGATCGTGATTTACATGTGTACTGGATAAAGTGACCTGCATAATGCTATGATATGACATTGCGTTATTATGACTTGCTAAACAAGCACAATAAATGTTATAAATCGTAACTCATACTTCCATCCACTTAATTCTCCACGTTGTATGTGATAGTATTTACTCACTCCCCACGCTTGAAGGTATGTGGGTGGGACTAAACGTTTCTACACTAAGTGTTTCTACAATAAGTCTTATTAGGCGCTTTTCCCCTAAAACCCAAACTTCGTAGAATTTTATTTCCCACGAGCGTTGATCGACTTGCGATTTGGCCGATCGTAAAAAAGTCTTGGCCAGAAGTGGATTCTATAAATTGTTTTTACGACCAATCTGCGAATGACTTGGCGTTGGTAACGGGGTAATGCTGAATCAATTTTATTCGGAGGAAAGTGAGCGGCAAGGCCGTCGTGGGTGTGGATGCGTGGTATTTAATCGAGTATATATACTCTATAGGCACACCAAAGTTTTACATCTGACCAATGGACCTGTACCACCGATAATAATATTATACCACCGATATAATATTATCATATCGGAGAACGGATGCATTTTCCGAAATACCGGATATTCTTTGTACTTTTCTCCCAGAAAACTTTGCGAATATACCATTAAATACAGGACTTCATGAACGACATAATGCTTGTATTGCCCTTCATTGTTTTCTTCTATGGGAACTGACCCCATGCATGGTGTTGCCCGAACATGGTCGTGTTCCTAATAAATTAGTGTTGGGTGTTGGGAGGAGATTCGAAGACGCTATGTTAAAAATCTCGCCGCCGTGCATGAAGGATTCAATCCTTAGGATTGGGAAGAAATTAGGACAGGTGGCCTTTCCCAGAGTCCACGCAGAGTCGAGGGTTCCTTGTGGGTCCGCTGTGCAGGCACGTGTGTTTGAGACAGTGTGAGCGATCAGTGTGGTTTCACTGGAGTTGTCCAGATACGCAACACCTTTAGCCGTGATCCCAAAATCATCTTCGATTACTTCAGATATGACTCATGGAATGTAATCTCCAGAGGGTCTTTATCATGCCATGGATGTTACTGGGTTCACGCCTCCACATCCAGGCCCAAACATTCATCCAATGGAGTAGACAAGGTATCAGGAGGACCTCTGCTCCTGATCGAGGTTTCCCTCCTTTCAGCAAAAATAACACGATCAGTTGTACTAACATGAGAAGTGAATACTAGCGGGAGGGAGGGTGCGAACGGTCGGGGTTCTGTTTCAGGGTTGATGACGCCAGTTTCCATTTTCCGCGATCTGGAGGATGGACGAGAAAGCGCTGTCGTATTCCATTCGCTAATGTTTGTCACAAAGTGATTCGCGTATTCCCCACATCTTCCACAACCTGCATTATAATGTTATGAAGAGTTATATCATCCCCAGTTTCTCATGGAACCTTTTTAAAATAACACCTCATGCCAGGATATTGGGGTTGAGGTCTGACTGAAGAAATGACCTCATTGCCGAGCTTTCAGAGATAAAATCCCATTAGGTGGTTGTGTCCACCGAAGTAACCTGATGCTCTGATGATGAGATCACATATTCCGAAAGCCCCTTTATAAGGTGAGTTTTCATTCCAATTCCATGTGAGAGTCAGTTCCAACATTACCAGTAGGTATATAACAGAGGCCCTCGACAAGAGCCTCAAAATGCAAAAATTATAAATTTCATATTATTGGATTTAAATCTCACCCACAGTGGGAAATGTATATTGAGAGGAGCGACCCAATGAGGTACAACTCGATGATCCTGAAATTGAGAGAGATGGATTCAACCACCGATGGGTAGTGTATTCACCTCGATAAAAAAAAGTATTATTTTCAAGGGCTCAAACAGGGTGAGTAAGAAGAACAACCGGAAAATGGTACGGGAGGAGGAATGAAAGGGCCGAGATGAACGTGGGCAGCCGGGGGCGGAAAGGATCAACAGTCTCTTGACACATATTTGCAGGTCAAAATACGCCTTTTCCTTCCGTTTATCATCCGACTCCCTTTTCGGCTACATTCGTGAGACATAATATGTCCTTCATATTATGAAGAGCGGAACATCAGCAACAAGTAGGAGGGAACCGAGCAACTAACTGTGAAATTCGAAGACCTTTGTGCGCTTAATAAGGTGATACTGAGTGATGAGTGAGCTGAGAAGCGGAAGTAATCAACCCTTAGGAAGTTTGGATGCTTAGCGAAATGATTGAAGTCAAACTTGCGGGAGATCGATATTTTCATTTATCTCCCACACACAGCATCATATTCGTCGGATCAACCATCGGCCATACAATACGTAGGTACATATAGTACGACATTGTGCAATATAAAAAATAATGCTCTAAATAGTTTGTTTGAAGTCAGTAAAGCTACATAAAAATGCTGTTCGTAATCACCTGTTTTTGAACCAAAAATACTGTGAGTGTCCGCAGTCTGATTTAATTGGTTGATTATTTCACGCTCAGATTGAGGGTTTGATAGGTAAATGGGACGGTTATGGTTAGCAGCAGGAGTTCTAAAGGGAATGCCTGTAGCTCGCAGCCAGTGGCCGAGACAAAAACCATCACAGAGGTCGTATATACTACAAACACTGAAACGTTCTTAAGGGGCTGTCAACTGTGTACGGCTCTCGTAATGACGACATACACTAAGTAGTTATGGATTGACGCCATAGACGATGCAGTGGGAATGAGCAGAACTAGCCTCCAATAGTGATCAAAATTTGATCTTGACTAGTTGAATATTTGACTTATATAGTCACATTTAATGTAACTATATAAGTATTTAATAGGTACTTAATTTTTAACAATAATTGTTATCAACAAAATATTTATCGGATATATTTAATGTAGACAATATTTCTTCTTGAATTTCAAGTAGTACTAATACATAGTTTATAAATTATAATATAATTATATTAGGCAAAGGGTAATGTTCCAGTATAATTTATAGTATGCAGTATTTTAAGTTCACCATTGCTTCAGCTTGGAAAATTCTTGCTTCCTTTATGGTTTATATAATTATTACTATTTGTATACAATATAATAATTATATTGTATACAAATTTCCCCTCCAACAAAAGTCGAGCAATAGTGAACTTATCAAAAGTTTGCGTATTGTTGAATAATATTAGGTTCTGAATGGGATGTTTACCGAAACAAATTCATTGGTCAAATCGATGAATAGTTCCAATCGCCATTATAATGGCTATAGCAAACGATCAACCAGGCAATTTCCTGTTAAAGGCTCACTATCGGGGTAAGGCTCAAGCGATTGAGAGGCTGGAGCGTCAATATTAAGACGTTTACGTAGGTCGATCTTCTGAGTGTTCAAACAAAGAGCATGACACTCGTCGACAATATGCTTGAACCCTAGGCAGTGATTCTGTAAAATCGTTAAGGTAAGGATAAATACAACAAAACATTTCCTGGGATGTTTCTGAGGTGGGGGTACAGTTTAGATTGGTGGTTAAAATGTTCGGAATTGTTGGCTTGTTCCTCATTGCCCAAACCTAACATTAAATTGTGAAAACTGACTACAACTATAAGGGAATTCATCAAGATGAAGGAATTCATTTGGTTAAAAAAAGCGTGAACCCTCAATTCACTCGATTCACTAAACAATCTGCCTAACCCGTGAAAATCGTTTCCAACGGAACCACGCCGAGGCTTTAGCATGTTTGATGAGGTGTATTGGAGGCAACTTGGCGAAAAATGGAAACGGTCGTTTATTTGCGTAGGCGGATTCCCCCCCCCCAGTCACTAACGCCACCTTTCGGACCGTCTAATTGCGACACCTTCGTCCAGCGTCTAATTGAAGGGAAGGATCTTCTGTCTTGAACGTCTGGCGCTTTGGAAACTCGAGACAAAAATTCACCAACCCTTTAGGAGGCAGAGACGCCATTTGAGAGCCTTACGATGGGAATATAGGTACGTTATTTTCGAAGAACTAGGGATCCTATTGAAACATGAAAGCATACATAAAATGTACATGTACATTTTTATAGTGACTTTTCCAAACAATGCTGTTGTTTCTAAAATTTTAGGATTCATAGTAAAATTAGTAATTAGGTACCTACGAATGCATTCAGAATCATTCACAGTGAAATATAAACACAATTTCTTCTGGGTCTGAATGCAGTCAGACGAACAGTCAGGATAATATCCTCATGATATACCCTCATATATTATATTATAATATATGAGGGTATATTTTACCTTCCCTTCCACCCCCCCCCCCCCCCACCTCATACACATTCGCCAAGACAAAATTGATTAATTGGGCCAATTTATGGGTCATTTTTCTTGGTGCCCTCTGCATTAATAATTTTCGTAGGTGATTATTGTTTTATGGACGGAGAATTTCATTACCTAAGTGCATAACATGTCAGGAGCCACGCAAATGATCCCTTCCCTCATAATATGGAAGCGTTTGAATTGCTTTGTTACACATATTATGTACCTACACAAAGCAATTCAAACGGCAAATCTGATTGGGCGACGATCCGGCTTCCGCAATTGTTCCGCCCAAAGGGCCTCTTGTCCTTCCAAAGCAACGATGTTTACTCCGTGACGTCACCGTTCTTCGGGACAATTCCCCAACGCGGGTATCAAACGCACTTTGCGCCTGCTTGCAAGTCCCACCTGTGGAGCGGAGGGAGGGAGTATATCAACCAGCCCCCTATCCAAACCTACAACCAGTTCAGTATCGCGGTAATGTTGGACAGGCACAGCAACCTGAGGTATGTAGTAAACAATATAATAAATAGGTATATTGCAAACTATTCGGGCAAAAAATAGGTAAGTACGTTCTCTATTTAAGAACAACATGTACTGTGAAAACATCGTATTGCATTTTTATTTTTAGTGCCATTTTATTTAAATCAAAATTTTAATTCAAGTAATTCAAAACTCTTAGAAAAAGTAAGTAAAGAATTAAATTTGAAAAAATAGAAGGCTATTCAGAATTCACCGAACAGTGATGAGTAATTTTTAGGGAAAAAACAAAAATTATTATTTCAATTTTAAATGCCTTTTATTCTCAAATTACCAAAATTACTCAGGACAAAAGTCATTCTTCCCCGTTTTTTCCGTTCATTCTACTTGAAGACGACTTATGTCTACATTTTATGGAACATTTTCAAGCAGTTCCGGGGGGGAAAGGTGTCCACATTTTACGGAAATACCTACATTGAGTCACGGCCGTGGGGGGGTCCGTCATGTGTTTAAAGCGGGGGGTCGAACATTAAATAATTTAATGATGTGTAAATTTAATCTTTTTAAATTAAAAAAAAAAAAATGAAATTTCCGTTCGACGCACGTCGTTTTGGGCAGTAGGAATTTTTTCTAATCATTAATTTTGACAAAATATTAAATATTGGTTGGAACCAAATAAAATTTTGGTTCGCCCTTTTTAGTTAGCTGTGCCCGCAAGGTTTTTTAGGGTTTTCGGCTACGGGGTTGAGTTAGGAGTCGTTTTCAATGTAATTTTGGAGGTGAAATCCATCCATCGGGGGTCCTAGATCCATGAGATTTCAGCTTGGGCATCTAAGGCGCTTTTATGAGGCTCCAAATGGAGCTTTTGAAAGACGTCAGGAGGTCGAATGAGGTGACGGTTTCCTAGTAAGCAATATTGAACGCATAATCCATTTTTCGGGGTCCTAAACACTGTACAGGATTTTTTTTTATTTATTTAGTACTTATAAGACTTATAAGTACCTACTAAATTACTACTCACAAAAAATAGTACTGATACTACGTATCAGTACTATTTTTTGTGAGTAGTTTTTTATTGTCATAGAATTATTTGTTGCACAATTTATATCAATGAATAAAAACCCTTGTGTAAAATTAGAAGCGTTTTTATGTTCGAAATGTAATGTACCTACCTACTACGCTATTGAGGTGATTCAATTTTCCAAGGGTACCTACGTTTCAGAAATTTCAGTAATTTCTGCTTTCACCTCTTTCTTTTCGCCACCCTTCAGTCTACTGAGAATTTCTTCGGGAATACTCCAGGCAATATTTTTAGAAAATTCCATATATGGAAATAAAGTGTCTCCCTGCAGATTTTGTAAAACGCTTACAAGATCATAAGAAGTACCGTCGTTCGTTACTGCGGCAAGAGTAAGAATCCCATACCAAACACAATGCAAATCATTTAGGTCACCAATACGCATCGTGCGGTAGAATTTTGATTCTGATTCTTTTGATTCTTCAAAATTGGTGCTGCCCCTGCAAAATTATGTAGGCCCCTTAAAAATCAAATCCATTCGACGTCAAACTGACGATAACTTGACATCGTATCCTACTGTTTATTTTTGTAACAATGTTTGATTTCCCACAAGGGCTGGTAGGTTGGAGTTGATGTGAGAAAAGAACAAAAAAGGTCGGCTCAGTCGGAAAAGAAATCAATGTTGGGCAGGTAGTATTTACTTTCCCTATACCCTTGGGAACCTTATGAATTATACGATCACATCGTTATAGATCTTAACAGTTTCTGAATTATTGTGCACAGGTAGTGCGTAAATATCTAGTACGTTTGAATATTTGAGAATGATTGACGGTAGGTAATTCCATAGTAATAAGATTAAAGTGTAAGAGCTGAAATTTGATAGATCCAAACGGTTATCAAAAACCATTGTCAGATTATTCATCAGAACTTCCGTCCGCAGACCCAAAATGTTCAACAACGCAATCTCCACAAATGTTAACTCTATTATTAGAATTTTCCATTTCATTCGACATTCTTCAATACACCGTGAAAAGCAGTTGAGGACAATCACTGTGGAAAATCCATTAAAAAGTTTGCCGATACTGGAAGCTGACTTCGACGCTAACTTCATGACAGGCGCTCAGTAGTATATAGACCGACCAGAAAGATTGTCGAATGAGGAATAGAAGGAAAAATTTCCTTCCATTTAATGGAAGATGAAAAGTGAGCAAGTGCTGTGGTGCGTAACGGCACAGAGGAATTCCAACCCAATTCATATTTTTAGATAGGATAGTGGGACTTGTGCTATTCATGAGGAGTACCCGAGAGACATGGGAGTTTTACGTAGGTATTTTTGAAAAGTACAACCATGCAGTGGTTCACAATTCAGGTGAAAGGATTGAATTGTATCACTCTCGACTTCATTCTCAATCAGTGCATGAAGCATACACAATTTTAGCACACAAAATCCCTCGAAAAAATTTAACCATTAGTATTGTAATAGGTAACAACAACATCAACAACTTTAGAAAAAACAAACCACTGTCGTGACGAGAGCAGAGTGACACCTCAAATTGATGGCTTTCACCTGCCGAAAAACACCGACCAACCCGCATTAGATAAAAATGAGGTTCGCATTGACACGATTATCGGCATAGGTAGGAGCGGCTGATCAATTTTTAGATGCCCCTAGGTCTAGGTTTTTCCAAGTACTATTTGGAAATTGGCCGAACTTCCTGCAATCTTGGGGATGGTGAAAATATTTTCATGCAGTAACTAAAGATTTAATCTTTAGTTTCTAAATAATATAAATATTTCTAAATATTTAGAAACTAAAGAAACTCGGTAGGTATTTAGAAAGACCGAGAAACGTGAGCTTAGTTCATTCTCCTCAGTATAATGAACCTATTTTGGCGATGGTGGTATATTTTTCTTCGGCCTCAACATTTCCAAAAGTGGAATGTCCTTGCCCTGCCCTCGCTGACTTTTTTTTTAATCTGAAATTTTGACAATCTACATCCCCGGTCTTCATCTATTTGTGACTGCTAGTGTTTCAGCCTGATCTTAACCCGTGGGGCTCTGTGGTGTTGATAGAGTTCTCGATTTCAAACTTTTGCGCATTTTCCACCAAAATAATAAAAAACCTTTGTGTAAATTTTGCGGGGGTGTTTCGATTTTAATGAGAAGATTTATTACAGCTGGCTGTATAATAAACAGCGACAGCTCCCCCCGTTGTTTGCAAGTCGCGTCTGGCAAAGGTGACCGTTGGAAACATGTTGTTGTCATAGCGGACTGAGAACTTGAGCAAACTGTGTCCATCGTCAAATGTCCTTATTTATGGAAGCCGAGCAACTCATCTGAGTTATTATAACAGATGTGGCGCAATGCAACTTGACATCAGATATCAAGTTGTATTGCGCCACTAAAATCCCACACGCTGAAATCATTCGTTATCCAGCATGGAATAATATTCCATTATTATATTATAATAATTAGTACCCATCTCTTGTGTTTCTAATAATTATTACAGCGAATGTATGAAATCCGGTAAATCTATAGAATCGCCGGGCAATTTAGGGGTTGTATAGGTTCCGTGGCACGTGCCAACCGACTCGTGAGGGAGGCAGCGTCGCAACTGCACCCCCTCGATGCAGAAGGGTGTGGGGGGCTACCTATTAGCTACCTAAAAATGAATCAAAACTCCTTGGCTCGAATATCTACGTAAGTTCTTGTAGACCTTACATAGTTCGCGGAACGTCTGAAAAGCCTGTGTTGATAGTACAATGATAACGGGAGCACTGCACCTCTTGAGACGATTTTTTGCATGGACCTTATGGAACAACGAACTAAGTGTGAAGCCAGAAATGTCGAAATGTGGTGCAGTTCTGGGCACTGCACGCCCTTCCTGTGATTGGCCAACCTTTATCACCAGATGATAAAATTTATTTAATCTCCTCCAAAATCCGTTTGTAATGAGGAACTTATTCAGGATCTAATCTGTCCCAAATCATGGAAAAAATAGGGGCTTACTTTTGGAATATTTTGAACACTTTTTGGTGTTGCTATATTACTTTGTACAGTATGAAATCATAAAATTTCGATCGAACAAGGTTTCTGATTTTTTCAGTTTTCCCACAAAGGTATTTTTTACCAGAAGCTACAGCAGTTGAGGGGATGGCATCAGGGGTTTTGTGTGCTTCCATGTTTTCTGGGAAGTGTTTTCTGAACTCGGTGATGTGCGTTTGTCTCATTTATAAGTTTTTTATTCGTTCGTTTCATTCGATCGTTTCATTGTTCATTTCATAAAGCGTTTGTTGGATAACTCTATTGATTTCATCTTGAGGGAGTTTTCCCGTTTAGGCGTGAGTGCGAAGTGTGCCATTCGCGACATGGGACGGCCAACCTCACCTTTACCAGGTTTGCAGCGTGTACCCGTGTATTTTGAAATGAAAGAAACTGATATGTAATAGTTAATTGGAATTTTTAAACGAATAAATAAATAAATAATGAACTATAGCAAATCTTGATAGTACTTTTTATCTGTATTAGGTGCAATAATCTATATATATAAAACTTAATCAGTATTTTGTTGCTGATCGCATAACTTGAGAACGGCTGGACCAATTTCAATAATTTTTTTTTTATAATGTTCGCAAAAGCTTAAGGAAGGTTTTGATGAGCTACAACGTGTGTCTGAAACCCATCGATCATACGATGCATGTATGGGATGTGTGGGATGTATGGGATGTGTGGGATGTATGGGATGGTGTATGGGATGTATGGGATGTGTGGGATGTATGGGATGTGTGGGATGTATGGGATGTGTGGGATGTATGGGATGTGTGGGATGTATGGGATGGTGTATGGGATGTATGGGATGTGTGGGATGTATGGGATGGTGTATGGGATGTGTGGGATGTATGGGATGTGTGGGATGTATGGGATGATGTATGGGATGTGTGGGATGTGAGGGATGTGTGGGATGTGAGGGATGTGTGGGATGTGAGGGATGTGAGGGATGTGAGGGATGTGTGGATGATTTAGAGATTGTAAAGAAGTTTGGGCAAACACCAGCCCCAGGTTTTTCCAATCATGACTTAGTTTTTTGCTCACTTAATTTTAAGTCACTGAAAATGGATAAACAACAAAACGTACCCTGATTTATGGAAGCAAGCAATTGTGAAACCACTGGAAAAAACGAAAGACCCTACATCCGCCAAAGATTTTCGAGGAATTTCTCTATTGTGCGCTATGGGAAAAATTCTGGACAGGATCGTATACGAAGAACTTACTTGTTGGTTAGAAGAACAACACGCGGCAGATCCAAAACAATCGGCCTACAGAGCGGGACATAGCACAGTAACGGCCTTAATCAGTATGCTGGATGCAGTACGACAGGGGATGGACGAGAAAAAAATTACCTTCCTAATCATGGTTGATTTTTCATCTGCTTTTGATCTGCTGAGGAGAGACGTTCTGATAGCTCTCTCTCTCTCATCCCTCTCATCCCTCTCATCCCTCTCATCCCTCTCATCCCTCTCATCCCTCTCATCCCTCTCATCCCTCTCATCCCTCTAATCCCTCTCATCCCTCTCATCCCTCTCATCCCTCTCATCCCTCTCATCCCTCTCATCCCTCTCATCCCTCTCATCCCTCTCATCCCTCTCATCCCTCTCATCCCTCTCATCCCTCTCATCCCTCTCATCCCTCTCATCCCTCTCATCCCTCTCATCCCTCTCATCCCTCTCATCCCTCTCATCCCTCTCATCCCTCTCATCCCTCTAATCCCTCTCATCCCTCTCATCCCTCTCATCCCTCTCATCCCTCTCATCCCTCTCATCCCTCTCATCTCTCTCTCTCTCTCTCTCTCTCTCTCTCTC